>OX359296.1:48887403-51361570 GCA_947179395.2 Pulicaria dysenterica
TAACCAGTTGCACAACACAACAAATTCCCAATCTCTAGGTCAGAAGGCTATAGAACAGCAAGTGAATGGAAAAAAGGTGAGCTTACAAGGCAACTTGTGTTGTTCGTATTAACGAGGTACTCTCTTACGGCTGAGTATTTCCTGCTCTTTGAGTCTCTGCTGAAATCTAGCAAGCCGAGCTTGGAGGCTCACAAGACTCGCTGCTTTGCGTGACAGCACGAAACTCAGTTGGTTCACATAATTGTCAATAAGACTGCCTGGTTTGTCAACTTCAGCCAGCAATTTCATTTCCTGGTTTCAAGAAAAAAGTACCACTAATTACATCCTTTTACAACGTTACAAGAACAAAAATGTACAGTTTTCCCTATGTAAACAAAGACTAGTGTCTAATTTCTTTTCCCTTGATTTAATCTATTCATGCATTCTCCAAAAAGAAAGAGTGATAAGAGAATGAATGAGCACAAAACAAATTGGGGAGTAGGGTAGGCAAATTTGTATGATAAATTACATCTATTTTAGAGACGGGCAATGGGATAGTGACAACAAAAATGAAATTACTGATATGAATATGTGTGTTTACCAAACCATGGTTCATTATAACATTTATGACAGTCAAAACAAGGTTATAAAATAATAATGTGAAATGAAAAGCCTGTGATAAATAATAATAATTTCATAGTACATTGTGAGTTATGTAGTAGAATGTGCTACAAAACTTATTGCTTGTATAAAATAAGAAGCAGAATATTAGGGATTGCCCAAGACATATACTGCAGATGAGTCGAGTAAAATCCAGACTTCTAAGTAGATCCCACTTCCCATAAAATCAAGACAATTATGAATGTGAAGTTTGAACATTTAAAGAGTATTAAAACTTACTTCACGCACTATCTCCATTGTATCTTCAATCTCTTTCCTGTGGGCTGTAATCAGCGCTTCTTCCTCCTAGAAAAACCAGATGTTAAAGTTAAACACAGAGAATGTAGAGGTGATAATTTTGAGGTAATGAAATGACTAAACAATGGGTCAACTCAGGTTACATTTTATTGTAACAGGTCAATCCAGGTGGAAGAATAATAATAAATCATATTATAAAGAAACAGAAATAGGTTGATAACTTGATAGTTGATATTCCACCAAAGTTTATTTTTAATGCACAAAACCTCCTATCTTTATTCAGAAAATTAAACTATAACTAATAACATGATCTTTATAGTCATATTTGACATGCAATTTATTTATTAAAAAAATTAGAAATTCAGAGACAAATAGTGTTTTAGGTCAACCCTACCCCTGCTGACCCAAACCCATTATGACTTATTACCAAACCCTTACACCCCCCACCCCCCCAAATCATATTCCACCTATACTTGAATGCATCAAGCCATTTAATGTTCAAACTAAATACAACATTAAGGTACAGCCAGAACTTTGTCAAAATATTGAAATTATATGATGACTACCTACCTCAAGTATTTCATTGACATTTTCATCACGAAGTTGGTCAGGTTCCGGCTGTTTTGATACCATATAACTAGGAGTGGGAATACTTGACCCTTGTTGCTTATTACCAACAGGTGGATCAGTAATAGTACCATCTCGTTTTAACCAACCAGCTTTCTCAGATTTTTCATCGCTGATCTCCTTCTTCTGCCAATTAACAAGCTTTTCTGATTTTTCTTCTCTGTAACTTTTTCTTCGAGGTGGTGACACCTTTTGCACCGTTTCTTCTAAATCAACCGAATTTGGCATCGAGTATATCTTCTGATTAAATGAGCCACTAAGTGTACTTTTTGAATCAACTTTCTCCTTTTCTAGGCCACTGTCGTCCCGGCTATTGAATGAATAATTTGAAGAACTTGGACGAGGTTGTTTCTCAAAATCTGCAGTGGTGTTATAAGAGATATTGTCTCTTTGTGAGCCCCTTTTACCTGCATCCATAGCTTTTGCCTCTTGATGGCGCTCGTAAGTTTCATCTCCATCAGAAGTATTTAGCATATTTGCTGATGAAGAATCTTTACTAGCAGGTTGTGAATTTCCAACTTGGTCTTTTTTGGAATTTCCACCTTTTGAAAGGCTTTTTACTCTGTTTATTTCAATATACTACAGTTTAGGTACACTAGAAATCTAGAATATGCAGCAATAAGAAAACAAGATATGGAAAATAGTAACCAACCTATCAGCATATCTCAAGGTATTGAGAGTGTGTTCACAAGAACCAGCATTTGGTGATATGCAAGATATCATAACAGTCCTTGAGTTTCCAACAAACGAGTCACGAAGAACTTCAGTTAGTTTGCTCCCGCGAAATGGGATATGAAGATGGTCATTGTCAAGTGCACGGATGCACTCCTTCAGAGCCAAAAGACTCTTATTGATTTCAGCACCTTCAATACTGTAATGGAGACACATATAACACATAAGTGCACTTAATTCAAATAAAACCTACGATTAATGCCAAATATTATTTATACTATGGTATATGATGTAGTAGAGTAGAAAACCCTGTTACTGTAATTTGGTATGACAGAGGTGGCAACTTCAAACCGTTCATATGAAATCAGGTAGATGTGGATTGTGTCTTATTGATAACTGGTCAGGCAGGTAGAAGATAAAAGATAACAGAATTGTGTTCAGTAGATGAAGATAGACTGGATACATTACCGTGTTTGTCGGTCATTATCAGTTGTATCAGCACCTCTTTCACTGCCAGCAAGATCAATGAAAGAAATTTTCCCGACAACCTTCCCGCCCTTGGAATCATTGCCATCATTGTTCCGTCTGGTATCTTTTACCTCATTGTGCTTTTTCACAACTAATTGTAATATTGCATGTGACCTTGAAGACTCCTCGTTAGCCCCAGTAGAGCCAGTACTTCTAGCCGCATTCCCCCTCTCAATGTATTCTTTAACAATTTGTACATCTAAAACTTCAAATTCTTGCAATCCAACAATGCAAACCTGTTGTCGTCCATCTTCTCTCATGCAAAGTTTCCTAGACAAAACAGAAAATCATTAAACTCATGAAACATACAGTCAATCACAAAGAGAACTTGAAATAAAAAAGGAAAAGAAAAAGAAAAAAAGGTAACAAAAAGCATCATAATAGGTATTGTTTCGGCCTTCTTGAATTAATTTGGGATTTTATCTTTTTTATACCAAGTCACAACCTAGTTAACTAAGCATTACTTCTAAATATCTTGACGGACACATGTAAGACAGTTATCAAAGAAGGAAACTGACTTTCTATCACTCAGCAGATCATAGAGCTTGCCACCATAGATCTCAAAGTAACTAAGCCATAACTTGAACTTTTGATTACGGTAAGTTGGCTGGTGTAATAATCTAACAAGATCTTCTGCAGCTCTAAGAGGTAGCGGTTGCATTGTATATGTCTTACCACTTCCTGCAATGGAAACCAGTAAACCTCTTAAAATCAACTTAATTTAGAACCTAAAAAGCATACATTAGACATTACGAATTACTGACTGTAATCTGCCCTCGGCCCTCCCTCATGTTGCCTAACATTATATTAACAGAATGTTGCTTTACTCTAGCATACCTGTCTGGCCATATGCAAAACATGTTGCTTTGGTCCTCTGAAATATGATAGGAATGATTGGCTGTACAGTTTCACGATATACCTGTATCAAGTGAGCCACTAAAATTAAACCTTTAATAACAAAAACCACTAGAAGCATTTCAGCACAATCATCCTCCGACAGCATTAGAAAAGAAACAAGCAAAAATAACCAAAAAAAAAAAGCGTTGAACATCAGTTGCATTGCATGAAAATATGTACTTATATCTAAACAAGATTTTAAAAAAAAACTTCCAATTGTGGAGGCGTTACCTCATCATTGGTTACTTGCTGGTCAAGTACAGCATCAAAACAGAACTCATGCTTCTCCACGTAAGCCGTCAGGTCAACCTTTCAGAAAATCAGGCATTAGTTTTTTTCTTAGATGTGAAAATTGAACTTTCAACTTGTTACTCCTGTTCATCATAGAGATATGTCCAAACCTTTAGCTTGGGTTCATGAACAGTTAGCCCATTTGCACATACAGTCACAACGTCATCCTCCTTGCGAGAAAGTTCCTTCTTATTCAGTGGTCTTTTGCGCACCTGATATTAACATCATCCTCATTTTATTTGATTCCCACGAATCATATTAAAATAATAGATTATTCTGGTTTCTACTTTACTTTGATTAAAGCAAGAAAAGAAAAAAATGAAGGGCACATTCCTATTAGAGTGAGACACTTTCAACTTTATCATTAATGTAGGAGACATGTTTTCAAATGGACTTATAAAAACACTCCGGGTTATTTATGGAAACTGTAGAAATAGATAACATAATTAGAGCCCTCTTGTGCCCTTCTATAAGAATAAGGTTTTTCTAAGTGACAGATAGTAAGCATTCAGAGAAGAAAAGAAAAGTGAAACTTATAGTTAATTGTACTTCTGTACTTCTGTAGTATATCTATAGCTAAAATTGTTGGCCACAGCATACTAAACCTATACGAAAGTACTACTCAAGGCTTCTACGATTAACTATATATTAATTAATGACTGTGTTAGAGTCAATTAATGACCACACTACCACAGTAGAGAGAGGAGCTACATACCACAACTTTAATCTTAGCCACATTATTTTCCCTTGAATTGCTTTCTTTTTCAAGTGTGGGCAATCCATGAGAAGCGTCTACATCAGTTTGTCCTCTTTGCTGCCGGTTGGGCAGAACATCATAATCGTTGTCGACTTCTTTAGTAGTAACAGGAATAAAAGGTGACTGCTCAAATGGTTCTGACATAACATTCTGGCAAAAAAAAATATCATATACAATTTTAATACATGAGTCACGAAATGGCAAAAGCACTAATGTAGGAGACATGTTTTCAATTTGACTTTATAAACATACATATTTATAAAGAATTAAAGATGAGAATACACTCCAGGCTATTTGTGGAAAGTGTAAAAAAAATATAACATAATTAGAGCCCTCTTGTGCCCTTCTAATATGGATATGAAAATTTTGATGTAAGTGACAAACAGTAAGCAGTCAGAGGAGAAAAGAAAAGTGAAACATATAGCTAAATTGTGCCCTTCTGTTGAAAAGTCAGCTATGTTTCTATGATGTCCTTTCTTTCCAACCTTACTAAATTAGATGAAAAAAGCATCCGAAGTGAAACATATACTAGTAGCGCCTATGGTCCGTCTGAAATAGTACATTTAAGTCTAACTACAAAAGTAAAAAGTCCAACAGTCTTCAACATGTGCCCCATAAAGCAATAGCATCCAGTTCTATACATCTTGCATATGTGAAACATTTTCTCACAAGACTCCAATCAAGATGGAATCAGCAGACACTTTTCCATGTAGCCATTCTGGCCCCAACTTAGAAAGATTATTAACTTGTTCTACATTAAGTCATATATAGCACACAACTCAGTAACAACTAAAGATATTCTAAGCAGTGCATACCTCTGTAAGAAGCTCGGTGTCATCCATGGCATGTAAATCCAATAGACCTGCTCCAAAATCACCCCTGAACTCGGGAGAATAGAAACCATCAGAGGCACCAATTCCTCCAGAACCTTGGGCAGTAGGAGAAAAGAGTTCAGAACCTGATTCACCATTAAAATTAAGGTTCCTCATCAATTTGAAAAGCCTTTGCTTTTCTTCAGCAGATTGTGCCCCATAACCCTGCAAACAGAAGCAAAAGACGGTGCATTAAACATAAAACATAACCCAAACAAGAAGGGATTACAACTATAGTTCAATTTAGGAAGTTGGAACATAGAGACAATTTACACTTAAGTTATCGATATGCCCTTCCTGTGTTGAGCTTTTATTCAAGGCAAAATGAGAAGAAAAAAAACTACATTCCCTTTTATACAAATTCAGCAGTTTAGAGCGATGGAAGGATTGTTACAGTGTTATAAGAATTTCGGTTAAAAACAGATACTTGATAGATAGGTTCAGCATTTTGTAAAATTCATAGCCATTGCTTAGAATGAGGTTCCTTTAAAGACTATAATAATATTATCCATAGAAATCATGTAACCACAGCTGTCCTTTCCAATGACAATGCCAAATAGAATATATCTTGATGAAATGAATTTCAGATTCATCAGAAGAAAAATAAACAACGTTACATTGTTTTCATTTAAGAAATGTAAATGCAGATAGTTGAATACCTGCATGAGAAGATTGGGTAGCATTCGTTGATCAATTCCGTTAGATGCCAAGGGTGAGGCCAGATGCTGTAGACCTGCAGACTGGAGCCATCGTGCCATCACAGCATCTCCAGCATCACCAGCAGGACCTGCATTGTGATGTGACCCGCCGTCCGCAGGTTGATCATACAGAGAAGTTGCCGCAGCATTTCTCTGTTGCATCTGGCCGCCCATGTGGCGCTGTGATCGGCGTTGGGGAGCCAACTTATCTTTCAGATTTAATCACCAAAATACTTGAACCACAAAACAAACAGAAATTAGTTAGATACATTGCAGTTAAAATAAACAGTAATCCCAGATCCCCAATAAATTTTCAAAATGCGCATTCACAGTCCAATTCTATTGATCAGAACACGAGCTTGTATTTCCTACATCGTCCAGTTAAGTACGTTGATTAACACAAACTAATACATTTCCGATTCACAGTTGAAACCCTCTCCAAAACAAATATCAGCACCACAAAAGATACACACCTATAATAAGGGAAATATTCAAATTGAAGCAATACTTTGAGCGTTTTCAAACACAAGTACGGTTCAGATCAAGTAAATCCCGAAAATTCAATCGGTTGTGAAACATGCAGATCAACAGCTTTACTAGAAAAAAATCCCTAACAATTACAACCAAAAAGAATAAAAACAACCTGAATCGAATAATGCAGAGAAATGAATCGGTAAATTTAGATAATCATGTGAGAAAAGTAGAAACAATGGCAGAAAACTGATAAGCGTACCGGTTGAAAGCAGGAAATCGTGGAAATGGAAATCGGGAGATGGAGAAAGCAGATCTAGAACATTAAAACCCTAGAATGGATTGATTATGATGGTAGGAAAGGAAGGCGTACAGCTTTAATGGCTTTTCTTCAATTGTAATCATATAATACGCAGATACAGCGTTTGTCACAAAAGCCTTTCTCTCTCTAATCTCTCTCTATATATATCCTTGTATTTTGGGTGGAACGTGAGTTGAAGGAGTGAATTAAACGTTAAATACGCCTAACTTCCGATCTTAATTATATCATATTTTAAATATCTTTCTGAATATTTATTATTATTATTCATATTCATAAACATAAATAAATAAAACTATGATGATAACAACTTGGATTTTCTTTATCTGAAATATGTTAAATTTAATATTTTATATAAACTGGACGGCTTTTTCTACTTTTAAAAAAGCTGAGCTTTTCTCAATAAAGCTTATATAAGTGATCTATTTATTTATATTATTATAAATGGTTTAGTATTAAAATATATCTAACTTGTTACTTATTGTTATGTGTGTATTATATTTTTAAACTTTCTATTGTGTGTATCGGATATTTAAAATGTCTGTGTGTATATTAAACTTTTTATTATATGTAGTAAGTTTATACATTATTTTCTTTTTATGTAACCAAAATTAATACAATAGAAACAAATTAAAAGTTAGATACACACAATGAAAGCTTTTGAAGATAGATACCTACAATAACAAAACATGGCAAGTTAAATACATTGATGTTAAACCTATTATAAACCAGAGTAATGATATATATGTCTAATAAATAACTCTAATCATATATTTAATTCAATTATTAAAATACGTATGATGTAGTTATTTCTCAACCTAAATCTTTATTTTTAATTATTGCATGTCTTATTATCTTCTTATCAGATATACATTTAGATATACGTTTCTGGGCTTTTGAAAATATAAATTATTACTAATTACCGTTATAAAATTATATAGCATTATTCTATTGATTTATGTATTAGACTTAAGTTGTGATAAGAAAAAAGCAATTCTCATCTTAGAATATTTAGGTACTGTTTTTTATAAATTGTGGTTTTGAATTGGAAGCAAGCCTTAAACAAAATTAGCAATTTAGATGTTAAACAATACAATTGGGATTTAGCAATCTAGGGTTTTACAAACACAACCTACAAGTTAAAACAATTAAGAAAATACATGATATATACTTAACAGTCCTACACAATCAAAAATAAAAAGTAGAAATCAAAACTCAAGGTGAATTTAGCATCAACAAATCGCTTTATTGAAATGAAATTTACATATAACCAAGAAAATTCAAACGTTGCTTATATACAAGTTGGGAAATACATAGTGCAAACAATTTATTCTTCGTAAGACCAAAATAGTTCGGGAAAGAAGGCTGATTCTCTTAGAGGAAATCTAAGTTCTTACTAATCATCAACTATTTGTGTTTTTGCTTCAGTGTCTTTAATAGAAGGTGATCCTTGTAGGATTATACATATAGTTTGAATTTAGTGATCACCCAAGCACAAGAGTCGATATATCAAATTTGAAAAGTGATTAATGATCTTAAAAAATCCAAGTTTTCGTAATTCTCGAAACCACATTATTTACTATATAATTTCCAACAAATACATAATTTGAAGATACATAATTGAAAAGCACATCTGGAAATTAACAATGATGTTGTCTACTCATATAAATTCAATAAGTTCAATAACTTTGTTTGTCGATTCATATGTCTACTCATGTGCCCGTATGACGGTTTGTGGCCTGCTAGTCATAATTCAGCATGTGTGATTGGTTTTATTATGATACATTGGTTCCGAAACGATCAACGCAAGGTATCTAGACAATCATGTCATACGCCGTTATGGCGAATGTAGTATGTTTTATTATTTTGTTAGGATTTACTTTTTTGGGGTTTAGGAGACTTGCGCTAACTCTATCAATTTGATAAACCTATTTGAAGATAAAAGTCGACGGAGAGGTCAGTTGAACAAGAAGCAATGTTCCAAATAGAAAGTTCAAGATCCATTGCATTTAAAAAAAAAGAATAATAAGCACTAATAATAATTTAATTTATTTTCATATTATTTTCAAACAAGAGATCCGAATAAGATGTCATCTCAGTAGTCACGTCACTGGAACCTATGTCACGTCAACGAATAATCTACTATATTATGTTAAATACATTAAAAGGTAATTATAGAAAGTTCAGTGCACATATAATGGTTATTTTCAAAGTTGGTATACACATTAGCAAAAAACGACAAATTCAATACATTTTTAAAAACTAAACCCAAAATTTAATGGGTTTAACTTTTTGGAATATGATAACCACAACCCCTGGAGTTGTTAATAAGAGTAAAATAAAGGGTTTAGTTCATAAAAGTGTATTCAACTTTACACATTTTGCTATTGTATGTACTGTACTTTCAAACTTACCATTTAACGTATTAAACTTTTGATAAAGGAAAGGGGAAACAGAGTGTTGATAAAGGAAAAGGGAAACAAAGTGTTGATAAGGGAAAGGGTATAGCCAAAGAGGAACCAACTGTTAATAAAAATTCAGCACCAACTGTTGGAGGATTCATGACTGATGCAAGAAAATCCTACAACACAAGAAGCCAAGATTCACCAAAGAAGCAAAAACCAAAGTTACAACCAACCAGAAGACAGACACAACAAAGAATTTCAAAGATCAATATGCAGAAGAAGATACCTGGTCCAGGAAGCACATCAAATGATCCTTCAATTCTAGATTAAGTAATTTGATAAATTGCTTTTGATATAAGTATTTGAATGGTTTGGCTATTTTGGATGTAAGTATTACACTGATTTGGGTAATTTTGGATGTAAGTATGCAAATGAATTTACCTTAACTGTTTTTGGATGTAATTATGTTCAAGAAATGCAACTGTACTTATGGTATTTGAAGTAATACATGCTGTTGTTTTTGTAATGTTGTTGTTTTAATGTTGTTGTTTTAATGTTGCTGATTTTGATGTTGTTGTTTTAATGTTGTAGTTTGAAGTAATACTTATGGTTTGGATATTTTAATGTTGTTGTTTAAGTATATAATGTTGTTGTTTTTTAAGTATGTAATGCTGCTGTTTTGTACTGTCTTTGCACAGACATGCTGCTATTTTTGGTTATTTTATGTAACTCTCTTTGATGTAAACAGAAAATTGTAAGTACACAATGGTCTTTAATGTAATAGAAATTCATCAAGTCAGCTTCATTAATTTCCAAGTTTTTACAATTCAAACCAAAATAGTCAACAGCTACCCAAAACCAACCAAAACATTAAGCTGTACTTTGCTTACATGTACATTACAAATGCTATCAATACAAAGCATAAACTAAGAATAACTACAACTAAACACATAAACAACCTATCATAAAATTTCATCTTTGACTTTGTAGAGTTCAATTCTTCTAGGATTTTGACTTTTTCTTCATCATGCTCATTTTCATTCTCCTTGCTCATACTTGAACATTGCATATGCAATTGAAATAGCAACTCCTTGTAATACTGATTTGGAAGCTCATCATCCACAAATTGAAATCTTTTGCATTTCTGGCCACAAACCTTTCAAAACGGGTAGCAAATTTGAACAAAATTTTGGATAATGAAGATAATTAACAATAAAATCAACTTCGCTAATACATTTAACTTACATAATTTGGGCAACTCATAAACCTTCTTCCAGGATTTGTTTGGGTCCATGAAGTTTTAACCTTCATCTTATCACCACAGTAGCAAAATGAAGAATAAGCCCTAGGTGCTGTTGAGTTACGAGATGATGAAGAAGAAGAAGCCATAGAAGATGAAAATAAGCCCTAGTTCCTGATTACTACTACGAAGAAGAAGACCTCTTATGAGAGGATGAAGAACAAGGTCTAGGGCTTGAAATTGATCTGTATGATCGATTAAAGAAGAAAAGAGAATAAGCCCTATCAGATATAACTAATGAAACTGCCACATCATCTATAATTAATAAATTAAAATGCCACATCAGATATAACTTGTTACACATCACCAATTAATAGGTAATAGGTAAAAAAACAAAAAAGTTAAAAGTTTAATATGTTAAATGGTAAGTTTGAAAGTACAGTACATACAATAGCAAAATGTGTAAAGTTGAATACACTTTTATGAACTAAACCCTAAAATAAAAGACTAATTTGATCATCTATAATAAATACTTTTATTTTGTTACGCAGAGTGAATCGTTCCCTAAGGAACCCCCGAAAAGGTTGTCGTCCGATGGGTACACGAAAATGACGAAGTTGCTTTGACTACAGAACCATATCTGTCTGTTGGAGCAAATTGGATGATCGTTTAGATAATATTAAATCTTTAACTATCTATTTAAATTAAAATTTTAACTTGGTTTCGAGTTTTACGAATAAATCTCTTTAAGTTAAATCAAAATTATTAGAGATAATATTATATATGTTCTTAAATCTTAAAATATCGTATATGTCTATTATAATTTATAAATATCATATTTGCAATTAATAACATTTCAAAATATCATATTTTGACGAAATTTTTAGTTTATCATTTTAAAATATCTTATAATCAATTAGATTAATTTTTAATTATAATCAATAAATAAGTGACCTTAGTGTTTTCAACAAATAATGATCGACAGCTTGTACAAGAAATACAATCACATCTCTTAGTACCATAATCCACATTTTTGTCTATTACTATTTTCTAAACTTCCATCTCTATCACGTTTTATAATTATTTAATACTTTATAAAACACCTCGTGTAGGCATATAAGCGTCGTCTATCATAATTTTTTTTAATTCTAATCTTTATCACATTTTATAATTATTTAGGGTTTTTTAAATGAGTTCAGTTTACCAAATTGTATTCAACTTATTACGTTTTGCTATTGTGTGTATCGAACTTTAAAAAGTTTCTATTGTGTGTATCAAACTTTTAATTTGTTGTTATTGTATGTAGTTTAAATATATAAAAAAGGAAAAAAAATTATATGTTTATTACATACCATCAAAAAGTTTAATACATACAAGAGCGACAATTTAAATGCTCAATACATTAGATAGAAAATTTTTAAGTCCGATACAAGACAATAACAAAATGTAATAAGTTGATAACACTTTGATGAGCTAACCCTTTTTAATACAACCCGTGTAGACACTTAATTTGGTTTTAATAAAATCCTTTTTAAAATTATTACATGCTATTAATAAACACTTTTTTTCACTATATCAAATTAGTTTGGGTTATTTAAAGTTACACCCCACCCTATATCCAAAGAATGGTCATGGTTGTACATTAATTGTGACCGTAGAATAGGGTACGAGATAAGAATAAGTGAACCAATATTGTGTTCAAACCTAAAAAACCTCCTTTAGAACGAATTAAAAGAATGAAATAATGTGACATTCTAACTAGAAAAATGACCAGATTTATAGGTCATAGTATAGGTTAGGAGTAGGATGACTTTTATAATCCAACCTAATCTCTATTTTTCATATTTTTGGAATTTAATATTTGTAGAAAGAAACTTATCTTATGTAGGACCGGCTGGGGGACGGGGTTATAAACTAAACTAAAACACCCTAATGCTAGGACTGATCTAGGATGAGAAATAGCGCGAAATTCTATTTCCCAAACCTCCTAAGGATACTATGATCTGCTTAGGTGTCCGGCACACAGAAACACACACAGAAAGAGTAGAAGAACAAACACACAGTACTCACACAGAGATGCCTAGGCTGCCCTTGGTTTTCGTATTTATCACTTAGATTTCGGTTTTCGAGGGCTAGTTTGCGTTAATCGAGGCTTAAGGTCGTAAAGGTCGAGTTTCGTGGCTCACTATCTTCGAATATGCGAATTAAGCACTATTTATAGGCCCAGACTAATCACTACGTGCGAAGTGCCAGTCACTACGCACGTAGTGACCTCAATTCGCACGAAATTGTATTGTTATTTAATCCATGTTGATCAACATCCTCACCACGTGCGAAGTGGTACTCACTACGCACGTAGTGAGGTCATTTCGTGCGTGGTGAACCTGATCACCAAAGTGGTGATTTTTCCACGCAGACTTAAACTTCCAAACTCACACCAACACATGGTTAAGTACTTGTAAGCTTAAGATAATCACATAGAATCACTAAGAATATATAAACATGCAAACCATTAATCAAATCACATTTAATTAACACCACATGAATATACTTTATTGATACGAACTAGGGATTCATAAAATATGCACCAACATACTCCCCCTAAGACCTAGTTCTATCAATAACCATTGCACTAAGCAAAAATTCCACAAAGTAAAATGCACAAAGCAAAATGCACTAAGCAAAATTTTGCACACAGCAAAATTCATACAGCAGAATTTTAAACGAATACCTTTCGTCATGCCCTTACCTGCACTACGCACGATGTGAGCTGTAACTCGTGCTTAGTGGGGTTCCATCTCACATGTAATGAGTTTCTCATCTGTGAACCTTAATTACTGTTAGTACTGCATTCAGCAATAAACTGTCAGTAACTTCAAGATCACTTATAGACATTTAAGCAAAACACATCAAAGTAAGATGAAGGAAATTTAAACAGAACAAACTCCCCCTAATCAAAACACTAAGAATGATTAATAACATACTAGAACTCTTTTTGTATTTTTCTAAACAAAAACGGGATAAAAATGCAAACATAAGAAATTATAAATAAAGAAAATAGACATACCAAAAGAAATAAGAAATCACCAAAAATCTTTTTGTATTTTTCGGATAAAAAGGAAAAGGAAAACGCAGAAGTAAACTATTAACGAATTAAAACCTAAAGAACAGAAATTAAAATACTAAGAAAATTGCAGGAATAAAATTACTGAAATTAAATCTTTTTGTGAGAAGGTTCCAAGATGGAATCAGTACCAGCACATCTATACTTAGTAGTCATTTATTTCAGAACCTTGGACATAAGCATATTCTCTCAAACTCTGTCTGTCAACCTAACTTTCCTCAGATAATGACAGATTTTGTTTCAACATTTTCAGATTATCTAGACTGGATACACGGTTAAGACTATCTCTTTCAAAGTCTCACAGTATTTTGATTCACTCAGTAGGTACACAACTTGATTACCCAACCACCATGCTTATGTGCTTTGTGATTTTGTCAACGCATTTTATGCTCTTTGACATGGAGGTCAATTTTTCACCTCTTCTGATAATTTTGTTGAGCTTTTGTCACTGCATTTTATGCTCTTTGACAATTCAACACTAATAGATCAATATAGCTTTTGTCACTGCATTTTATGCTCTTTGACAATTCAACATTGATAGATCATTGACATCTCAGATTGGGGTCAATTTTTCACCCTCTTTTACATTTTGCTCATTGTCATCTAAGCACATTTGGCATGGTAACAGGTGTGTGCAACAAACTAAGTCATTCTCAACTGTTATTGACTTATAGACTTGGAATATCTCGATAGCTTAAATCTATGATTGATTTTCACATGCATAACCATTTATCAGTCTAGACTTTCCTTATATGTCTTACACACTATCTGTTTCTTATCTGATTCAATTAGATTTTCAGACAGTTTTCTCAAGAATATGTACATGCCTTCAGTCCTAATTTTACTAGACGTACTTTGTATTGAAAGCCAGTGTACCATCATTTTCCATTTGAGTTGGATCAACTTCTCATTTTTGTTTTTCTGATTTTTTTGTATTTTCTAAGTTTTCTGATTTTTTTGTATTTTCTAAGTTTTCTGATTTTTTTGTATTTTCTAAGTTTTCTGAACTATCTCCCCTTAAAATACTAAAGAAACTAAAAACTAAGAAAATAGAGATGCAACGACACAGAAAATAAGCACAAAGAAAATAAAATGATAAAGACACACAGTCATAGAAACCTTAACCTGGACTATTTCGGTTGACACCCTTCACTTAGAAGAATGAGTTAGACAACATTAGGAACCCAAGCCCGGATGGTCATGGGTTTCCCGTCTTCTCCAACCACTGGAAGTTTCATCCATGTTCCAGTCTTGATGATCCTGTCACTTGATTCCTTGGACATTTGAACACACAGTTTGTTAGTCCACTTAGGAATCCTTTGATGCTGAACAGGAAGAGTTGAGTTTTGATGGTTTTTAAGAAACGTTTTATTTTCTTGCAAAATCTCAACATTCTTGTTACAGCTTTGATGTGTCTTCTGATCACACTTGTAACTGAGGTGACCAGGTCTCCTGCACACATAGCAGACCCTTTCTGGGTATTGCTTCACAGAGCCTTTCGTTACCTTTTGAGGCCGATACCCTAACCCTTGATGTTTGGGTAGTTGTTTGACCTCTTGGTATGGACGGGTATCAGGAGACTTAATACCCTCATTTTCAAATTTTCGAAGTGCATCATGGATACGATGCATCAACGGACCTTGCACATAGGAACTGTCCAACAGTTCTCTAATGCCTGGTTCAGCCTTTTTGTTAACCTCTTGCTGAACCTCATTCTTTTGAGGCTTACCCACATCCTCATGTAACGTTAAATCCTCATTTGAGATTGATGCAGAAGATTCATCAACCTTTGTGAGTAGTGGGTCAGCTTCAGAATGGACATCATCGTTCACCAGTTGATTTAACACTGGTGGTGGACATTTTGAATATTCGTTTTTGTCCTTTTCTGAATCGGTACTTTGACCTCTCTGATCGATTATGTACTCAAAAAGATAAGAAGACGTGGAATAGCTTTTGAGTTTTTGACTCAGAGTCTCATAATCGACCTTTGAGGTAGCAAGGTCCCGTTTCAGCTTATCGATTTCGTTTATGTAAAACACGATAGCATCTTGTTTATTTAACAGAGCCACACCTAGTTCATTAACCTGTTTACCTAGACTTTCATTCTTTTCTTTTAATTGATTTTCTCTTCCTTTGATCAACAGGTTATTATCTAACTTAGATGTGAGATCTGAAATAGTAGACTTTAAGAACACTATCTGTTTTACATATTCATCACACGAACCACAAGGTAATCCAAAGATACATACCTGATCCGCAGACGGTTGACCACAGCTGCACACCTTTTGATTTGACTCTTTGGCACGGACATTCACTGGTGTCTCTTCTGCAGCTGGTGTCGAGGCTGGTTCATCATCATTGCTGGCACCTGATTCTTCTTCACTTGAATAGCTTTCGGTCTCGGATGAAGAATCTTCGTTCAACACATGAACGTTCGCCAAGTTGATGTCAGCATCAGCATTCCCGAACTGTACAGACCAATCCACTCCCTCATCTCTTTGAACAACTGCCATAGCCTTAGTCGGTGTTGGAGTTGCTTCAGATTTTATGTTTGTGGAGGTAGATGATCTGCTGCCAGAACCAGTTTTGAATGGATACCTCGGTCCCGAATTCTTCGGCTTTTCACATTCACGCGCGAAGTGACCCTTTTCACCACAGTTATAGCAGGTCACAGCAGATTTATCAAAGCCGAGTTTGGTATCCTTGGTTGCTGATATTGACTTTCCCGTTCTTCGCTCATAAGCTTTTGCCCTTCTCACTAAGTTGGCATACGACCAGAGGATATCTTGTCTCTCCATCTCATCCTCGTCGATCTGGTCATAGTCCTCTTGAGTCATATGAGCATTACCAATCTTCCCCTTCAGTAGATCATCATAAGAGGAGACTAGTGCACTTAGCATGCCCATATGTGTCTTAACCTCATCTGTACTCCCATACTTGAAGTGTTCGACATTAAGTCCGGAGGAAGATGCAGTATAGGATGGCCCAGAGGATGAAGCATCAGAGGTAGATCTGCCCGATTCATTCACGTTGGTCACATAGGCAGACTGTAGGGGGGCATGTGACGAGGTGGACGACGAAACAGGTGTTCCGGAGTAGTAGAGTGAGGGGTTCTGTTGATAACTAGACATAGAATCTAGATTTAGTTCCTCCTGCTCCTGCTCCTTCAACTTGGTGATGAAGTCATTAAGGTCCATCCCATCAAAACCGTTACCATTCTTCAGAATCATGATGAATGGCCTCCAACTCTTTGGCAAAGCTTTCGCCAAGATCTCTACTTGCTGCTTTTCTGGAACAGTGACACCCAGACTGTCCAGTTCACTAAGAAGATGGTTGTATCTTGTAATAAGGGAAAGAATCTTCTCATCTCTTGTAGCCATGAAATGGTCTAATTCCTTCCTTAATTGACTTGCTTTTAGTTCCTTCAGAGCAGTGTTTCCCTCGTTCCTCTTCTCAAGGGCTCTCCATAGACTGTAAGAAGTTCGATATCTTCTAAACTGGTGGAAGATCTCGTTGGGAATCGCCTGAATTAGTTGAGCATAGGCCTTCTTTTCGGTATTGTAACTGGTCTGCTGTTCGACAGTCATCTTATCGTAAGGGGTTTCAATGTTTCCCTCCCCTTTCGGAACCATATACTCAACGTTCATGGCTCGTCGCAATCTACAATCAACCCCATCTAGAAAGATTTCGAACCTGGGCTTCCACATAGGATAGTCCTCCATGGTTAGCAATTTCGGCACTTTGTTTATACTGCCCATTTCTGTTTCTAGTAAAAGGTTGTTTAAGGCAGTGGTTTGTTTAGAAGCCATTTAGATTGACTTTGAGAACCAAGGCAGCAAGCACACAGAGTAAAAAAAATTTTTGAGAGACCACACAGAAAGCACGGATTAAAGTTTGATTAGAAAGATCACACAGGACAGCACAGAAATGCACAACGCACGAAGACCGAAAAAAAAAATTTATACTTTTTTTTTTTTTTTTAAGAAAAAGAAGGTTCTAGACGCACACAGCAACTACGCACGCACCACAAGCACTTCGTGCGGACTGCGAGCACCACGCACGCAGTGAGGACACACCACGCACGGATTGGCGAACAGTCACTACGCACGCACGCATGGCAGTACGCGCGGACTGCAGGACCACTTCGCACGAGGCACACAGACAGCAATCGAAGGATCTAGAACACACACAGACAGTTCGTGCGAACTGGTCCCACTACGCACCGAGTGGAAGTTCACTTCGCACGGACGGAATTCAAGAAACTAATCGCTAAAATTTTGACCTTTTAAACGCAAAAGACCCTAATTTTGACCTATTGACCGATTAAAACCGACAAAAGAGGGCACACACAGGCCTAAGGGGACACCTAGATCGACAAATCCTAAGGAAAAGTGATCAATCAAAGCACAAGGCTCTGATACCACTTTGTAGGACCGGCTGGGGGACGGGGTTATAAACTAAACTAAAACACCCTAATGCTAGGACTGATCTAGGATGAGAAATAACGCGGAATTCTATTTCCCAAACCTCCTAAGGATACTATGATCTGCTTAGGTGTCCGGCACACAGAAACACACACAGAAAGAGTAGAAGAACAAACACACAGTACTCACACAGAGATGCCTAGGCTGCCCTTGGTTTTCGTATTTATCACTTAGATTTCGGTTTTCGAGGGCTAGTTTGCGTTAATCGAGGCTTAAGGTCGTAAAGGTCGAGTTTCGTGGCTCACTATCTTCGAATATGCGAATTAAGCACTATTTATAGGCCCAGACTAATCACTACGTGCGAAGTGCCAGTCACTACGCACGTAGTGACCTCAATTCGCACGAAATTGTATTGTTATTTAATCCATGTTGATCAACATCCTCACCACGTGCGAAGTGGTACTCACTACGCACGTAGTGAGGTCATTTCGTGCGTGGTGAACCTGATCACCAAAGTGGTGATTTTTCCACGCAGACTTAAACTTCCAAACTCACACCAACACATGGTTAAGTACTTGTAAGCTTAAGATAATCACATAGAATCACTAAGAATATATAAACATGCAAACCATTAATCAAATCACATTTAATTAACACCACATGAATATACTTTATTGATACGAACTAGGGATTCATAAAATATGCACCAACATCTTATTTACGTACTTCTATATTAATGTACTTTATGATTATTGATTGATTAGAAAACTTATTTTATATGGGCTTATATCTCACAATTTACCTCACTTTTATCTAGTTAAAACTCAAAATAAAATAAGCATAGAGCTTAAAGGTAGAGTACCTTTTTCATTCGTCTAACATGGCATGGCATCATATATATATATATATATCTAAAAATTTATATTTCGGCATTTAATGTAATATTACAATTTTTATACATATATAGCCGTGAATTAAAAAAAATTCAAACACGAATAGGAAATAAGGGTGAAGAAAAGGGTTATAAAGTTGGAGTGGTTTTATAGAGAACAGATTCAAGAATAAAATTACAGGAAAAAAAAATATAAATGTGTGTTACGAGAAATAGAAAGCAGTGTTAGTAATCTAATGCAAGAAAAGATATGTAGGAGCAGACAAGGTTAAATGCTACAACTAACAACCAACAATCACATTTATCATATTTAGTACATAAATTGTTGAAATAATTAGAGACCAATACCCTTTTTAGGAATACAAGGGTATGCCATGAATTTCACACTACTACAGTTCTACATAACCTCCTGGTTCGTCAGGCCTTAAAAGATGGGCCGATCGACAACCATGGATGCCAATAATTAATTTGATTCTTACTCTTCTGACGTATCTAAGACATGACAACAAGGTCAGTGTTTAATGAGTTCTCAGACTACATGATATCGGGTGGTGCTGCTATGTAAAAACCACAGGAGTTTGTTTGCTAATCGTCGTTAGGTTAAGCTCTCAAAGCATGGGAATGCCACCATTTTATTGATGATTCTGCACAAGTTCTGTCTGACCAACTTGATGATCTTCAGAGCCCGTTTGCTGTTCATTCCCACCAGATGTTATTTCTCTCCCGGGAGTTTCCCCTAGTCTTTCCTGCGAAAGATGCAACTAAGAATTAACTTTTGGTTGACATATGTACAAAGGTGTCTGCATTTAAGATATTCAAAAGCTTCCTACTGACCTACTTTAACTAATTATAGGAGGTGGTAAGATAGGCAAGCTGGGTAACATTTTTTTCCGCTTTTAAAAGAAACTCTAAATAATTTAATGCATTAAATATGGTTACAAAATCTATATATTAATTCAATTATAACCTAAATATATTGATCAAGTGCTTTAAGAGGTTGTGTGCTCTAAGCCTCTAATATACGCTTTAAGCAACTTCAACCCATTTTACCTGTTTGACGTTAGCTTACTTTTATTGTCTGAACCCTTTGACCATTGGAGATAAAACAATATCCAACTTGACTCGGTCATGAATAATGGATTAAAATTTCCCACCTCTAAAAACATGCGGTACTTAGATCTCTCAAAAGTAACACATCCTAGTGACATTTTACTCCCATGGTCTTCTTATGAACGCATCAATTTCCGCTTTGTCCCATAAGACATCTCATTTCCTTTTCTAAAGAACTTTTAATCCTAAATGATCTCGTTGCGTAACCATTAGGTATGAAAATAAAACTATTTTGTCTCCAAGAACCTTTGTATTTGAAGGGTCTTTATAAATAATTAACTAATAGTCAAACACTCAGTATCAGATCATACACAAGTATATTATTATAGAGAATAGACTGACAGGAGAAGCAAAGATTTCAGTATTACCTTCAGGGATGCATTTTGAGCAAGAAGCTGTTCGTACTCGCTCCTAAGACGACCCACTTCTGCTCTAAGTGAAGAATTTTCTTCCTTTAAAGCTTCAGCTCGTTGGGCCAGCTCATCACATTCCGCCTGACCATCACAAGTAAGGTTGATATTAAATAGGAAACTGAAAATTACCACTTTCCAAACCCACCCCCCCCCCCCCCTTCTTCCGTTACTGGATTTTTGTGCTAGCACTGCAGGTGGCAATTTGACAGGGATTCAGGGTTCTTTTTTCTTTTTGACTTTCAGCAAGTCAAAAGGATAACCTTCAAATGGGTAAAAGTGTGAAACTAGTCAACCCAAACAAACACGCCTAAAGCCCTAAAGTCACCCAAAGGATTCTCTCAAATGCTCAAAACCTCCTAAATCGTTTTATTATTTAAGAAATCCAGATTGTTGTATTAACAATGTAGTTGTATAATCTTATTTGATATATTAGTTGTTTACAAACATAAGTTTGACGGTTGGCGGATCAGCCCAAACCCAAATCGATCCATAATAAAAAATTACCCATTTTGACCGGTTACCCAACCAACCCTACCCCTTACCATTTTGAAACCTCCAGTTAGCATGTTCAACTCACACATATGCAGTAGCAATATATGTAGGATCCATGATACATCATGCATCTTGCTCAACACAAGGGGAAAGTAGGAACGGAGCAGCAGAAATAGAACAGTATCATTCTGACAGAAGAAACGACTCTTTACCTGCTTGCGCAGTCTGGATCTACGAGCTGATTCCCTATTGGATTGCTTCCTTCTCTGCCTTTTTAGCTCCCTTTCATCCTAAAAATAAAGCATCAAGCCATAAGACTTCAAATAATCATCATAACTTTTTATTTTGGTAAAACTTAAAACTTTGTTGAGGACTACCAGAAAGGCAGAAATGGCTAATTTCATGAAATAATACAGATGCCAAATGAAGATCTTAAAATCTAGGTTCTTCTGCTCCAAAATAGACAATAGTAGTACCCATTTGACCTTTTCAGAGTCAAACAGTTTACAACTCCAAATTTGATAAATTCATGAAATTGTTTGCAAAGTTGATAATTATAAAGGGTTTTAGTCATAAAATACCAACTTACAGTTTCAAGTGTACTTGACTATATACAATTTAATCGTTGAAAATAATAAGAGTCTTCTATATTGGTAGTTCGGTAACCGGATAATTGGTTCAACAAGCAAAAATGAGCAGTTGGCATCTGATTTAATATTTTTTATAAGTTGGCACTTTTTCCATAAAAATTACAAATGATGAGTTGAGATGTGAAGTTATGCTTATGAGTGATTTTTGATATCATTATTAAACAATATATCAACCACATTCCAGACACATCTCCTCTGATTCACCTCAGCAGCCAAACACATCGCTGGCAACACCAACAATGCCTCTGATTCAAACACCGCCTCTAGTAAAGGACCTAAAGGTAGGTTGCTATTTTATGACTTAACCCCTTGCAAATTATAACCATATCTAATATTCTTAAAACAAATTTTGGTGTACACAATGCAAAAGTATATCTAGACCCTACTTCCCAGAATAAATTTTAGAACAAATTGATCATTTAGATATGCAATTCACAACAAGTCACTAACGATTTATTTATATATAAGTGGATATTTAGCTTTCATCAAACATCCAATGATTCGGCAAAACATAATAATTTCAATAAAATGTTCGGTTATGCAGGAATTACTGATATTAAAATGTTAACTTTGACAGTCAGGGTTTATGGTAGCTTAGTCTAGTTTAACCATCCCAGACAGTATTAGGATTTAGTGATTTACATCATAACAGCTGTAGTTGTAATCCCTAAGCATTCTAGTTAATACTAAGATACAGTAAGAGAAAGAGTTCCATCATATTATTTCTGAGATGTTCTGCCTTTTATTTATTAAACAAGTAATCAAATAGAAACAAGAAATTGAAAAGGTGCACGCGCACCTGTAGCCAAAGCTGCGACTGCATGTTGTCCCTTGAACCAGTAGTAACCATTCCCCCTGCTACTTGAGCTGGGGTTACCTTCCCGCAGGTTGCAGGAATATTGGGTGAATTTGTACCGTTCCAGTATTCCATACCGATATTTAAGTTGGTGGTCGGACCAGGTATTATTTGGTTGACAACATGAGGTGCATTTGGTCCTCCATTTGCAGAATTTCCATTCTGAGATCCTTCACCTGTGGCTAATATCAATCATTGTAATAGCAGTTGCTTCAGTAACACAAAGAAAAAGTTAAGTAATCACTACTCACTAGACAATAAGACACTCATAGAACCCCTAACCTTCAATAGAATCTTGCCTTGATCCTGATTTCATCTGTGAATCCTTCATAAAATTCAAATTACAATGATAATAGCATTACTTAACCTTAACGCAATAGAACAGAATGCCCCAAAAATGCACATCAAACAAATGTTATATTAAAGGAGCATTTATCCTCAGGTGTAGAAATAACATCAGGAAAGTAGACATTTCTATAAATTTCTACATCAAAATATGTGGTTACAATAAACAACGTTTCCTAAATAAAACATCCAACTAGTGTATTATGTAAAGAAGGTATTTTGCAATTATACTTACATTCTCAGAGTTCCCATCACTTCCTTCACTTGAACCTTCACTTCCACTCTCACCACTAAAAATCCAACATCACCAAAGCATGTTAGTCCCACTTAACTGCTATAAATAATCAAAATGAGACGAATTCTCGAGGACTAAATACACCTAATTATATAAAACATAGAACTAAAGTTTGATGGCATACTCTATATACCTTTTGGAATAAACTCCATTAGCAGATGCACCTGCTTTGTTCGATTCATTGTTCTTGCCTGTTATCATATTTAAACTGCCCAAACTTCCTTTTGACCTTTTAATAGGTAGTTTTTCCTTCCCTTCAGGTGACTTACGATCAACTTCCATATTTCCAGGAGTGTTACCCTACATGAATTCACATCAGTATCAGAAAAAAATTAAGTTTTACAGTCTAGATAAAACTAATTTAATTAACCCAGGAAACTCACAGAGGCTTCAGCAACACCATTTGGAGAAGGCATGGCAAATGGACTAAAAGGATATGACCCCTGGTCAAACAAACAGAAGTTCACAATATTTTTTTTTATATTTTTCCTTTGGGTGTTAAGGAATTTAGCATATTAAAACATTATGATTAACAAGAAGATACCGGAGGAATAGATGGATGAGCATAAATGCCACCAGGGGGATACATGGCAACATATGGATGAGGAGGAGTACCATAAGGTGGCATAAGATGCTGCAAGTACACATAGTTATCAGGAGGCTGGAAATAAATCCAATTTTAACAATATCTAAAGACAAGAACGATAGGATTAATCCCTAAAGACAATTTTAACAATATCTTAGGAACATCAAGGAACATGTAGCATTTGGTCCATAGGAGTCAAAATATTCAAATGACTTGAACCTCTAAGAGCACTTCCATTAAAATTCAACTTATTTTTTTAATAGCATACTTCTTGTAATCAGATCACGTTGACTATTTTCTAAGTTCAAATTTCAAAATACGGAGTGCTGGCAAGTAAACCCCCCTCATTTAGAAGAGAGTAGCACTCTTTTTTATCTATTATCCAACCCACAAATTTTTCCACCTCTATTTTCATATTTAATTCATCCATTTCACAATAGCAATGCAAAACTAAGCACCTTTTGGACCACCTCTCGTTAACCAGGGCAGCTACAATTTGAAAAAGCTACACACTGACTAACACCAACTCCTAAAAATATACTCGATCATTCTTCCCACAACTATAAAATAAAGGCTAAAAGCATGTTTTTTTCGTATAACGTCTTAATGCCAGTTCTTCATAGACTTGTACTACATCACATTACCCATAGAAGAAATCCATGTGATAGCGTTGATATAGGTAAAACTAGAAAGAATAATACTCTCTCTATCTCAAACAAGTGTCCACCTTTATATTTTAGTTTGTCCCAAAAAATGATTTAGATTTAAGATTGATACTAGCATGGTACCCGCGCAATGCTGCAGCAGCAAATAGTTTCTAGTAGGTAACATGTTGTTTTTATCTATTTCTCTTTTCCTATTAACACTTTGTTGTCTTTTGAAACAAATTTTTTGAAAAACGATAAAACATAAAAATCTTAATTTATAAAATAAGGATAGAAAAATATTGTCTCGTTTTGGAAATTATGTTGATGTAGGTGCGGAATTGTGTTGGTATGGGAGAAGGTGTTGATGAGTGGGTCACTAGGTTGGCTTATTTGAGGGGTATATTAGTAATTTCCGATTGCTGAAATTTTAAGGGATTAAGTATAGTAGGAGTGAGAGTGTAAGATTTATTATAATGTAGTATAGATATCAAGTTTCTCATTATGTCCTTAATTACACTTTATCACGGGATTGTATTAAGGTTCCTAAAACTATGTGCATTTTAAAGGGTAAAATTGCCAATAACTAATTGCAAATTCCTAAAAGTGTGTCTTTTGTCATGTGGACACTTATCTTGGGACAGTGGTGTACAAACCACAAAAGGATGATAATCTTAGCATTCATGAATAGAAAATGGACACAAAAGATAATGAAACGCTTAAAAGAATTTGGATGACTACAACATAAAGTTACATGTGTGAAAACTATGAAGAGATGCTAACAATATCAATGCAAGGGCAATAGCAAATTCAACATGGCTTAGTAAAAGTGAAGAAGGAACAAGTTCTCTTTGCTAAATGAGAGTTTTTTGAAAAACTAAGGGCTTACGGGCACATAAATTAGCTGGAACTCTTCACTTTCAGCATATTCTGCACTAATATTCAACAATCTGTCCCCTTGCCTCAATACCACAATTATATATCCAACCACACAACCAGAAGTATCAATTATGCAATGCAAACTTATTACATCTTAATTACTGCTTTCGACAAAAAAACTGATGTAGAAATCATTAAGAGTGTCTATGCGGTATGCGTAACTTAGATAGTCACATCATTATACAGTCAAAAGAACATAAGGCAGCCCCTGCTGATGATGTTCAACTATATCAAAGCCAGTGTGGTACAGCGATAACATAGTAACTGGTAGCATTTTAGATCATCAGATGCCTGATCACAGGAAAGCCGGTCATGCTCTTTGAAAAGTATAACAATCTATTTAATCTTATGTTCCCAGACATCAAGGAAAAACCAAATTTGAGAAATTGCAATAATGCTGACTAATTGTTCTTTGATATGCAATACAGCTATAACAGCAAGAAATATAACTAGAACCTACAAAGCTTAGTACCTGAACCCCCCACATGTATGTGTGAGCTTGAGGACTTGATGCCAAGAACCCATGTGGAGGCATAGGAGGATAAGGCTGTTCAAGGTTTACATACAAACCTAGGCTTAGTAAAACATCTCAAATCTTAAGAAGAACAATCTGTCAAAAGTTCAAATTTTGTGAGGCGGAACCTGAAACCCAGCCCAATCTGGATTGACTGTACCCATGGCAGTACCAGATGCCTGCTCCTGAAAATAGTAGTTATAGAAAAAGATAAATACATACTATCAGAGTACATGACACATTGACCTACATTGGTATGAGAAGTATACAACCAAGCCTCTATAAAGCTAACAATGAACAAAGAAAGAAATTAACTTGGGAATTCACTGTCTTTGGCTCCTTTGCTGTGTCTTTTGCCTCCTTGGCGGATTTATCCATCTCACTGCTTCCCATTACTCAAATGAGTACCACTTGAGGTATCCTACAACCATCCTGACAAATTATTTGAAAACAAAATCATTATTAGCTAGAAATAACTGAAAAACAAATATTGTAAAAGCATAAAAACTTGCAATTAGAACAAGATAGTGCTACAGATTCAGCTTGTGGAACAATTATAAGCTTTTTTTTTTTACATTCAAATTGGTGTTCTCAAAACATATCTAGAGACTCTTCTACAGTAAGACAATATAATTTGCTAAATCACCAGATTAGGGGATTTCAAGAATTCACACAACCTATTCATGGGATATCAAAATTGGTCTAACATTCACCAAAGATGACAATATACCACGCACACATCATACTTACAATTAAAGATAGGAAATAACTTTTTACCCAAAAGTTTACAATACAAAAGCTAGCGACAAAATAATTCAAGTTATTTATCAATAAGCGAAAATAAAGTGCTCCGAGGCTCAACATTCACGCAGTTATAAATTATGAGCTTCTGACAAAAGAAATTACCGAAAATACTCGCGAGCTGATATATCAAACGGGCGAGCTGCAGGTGCAATAATAACCTAGATCAAACTCAAACCCTAATTCCAGAATTATTGAAAAGTTGGATATGAAATGAAGGATTTCTGGAGAGATCGCATTCGAATTCGTCGAAGGAGGTATGCAGATTAGTAGAAATTTTCGTCTCTGTTTCACAAGCTAGTTTCGAATTGATTGAAGTTGATTGCGATTAGAAAGTGATTGATAGAGTGTTGAGTTTGTTTCAACGGTAGATTTGTGCTGGTGTATGTGGTATCAATGGGGGTGAGGAGCAGGTAAGGCCTGCCACCTTCACGTTAAATTATTGACAGAATTAACGGCTAACACGGTATAGAAACAATAGACACTTGTGTCAATAAAATTCATATAATAATTTTTCGAGTAAATTATTGAAATGTTCTATGTGGTTTGGTTTAATTTTCTGGTTTAGTTCTTTAAAAGTGAGAATTATTATATAAGTTTTTAAAGTTGATTTTATGTTACTGAAATGGTCTTTTGTGTTAATTTCTGTTTAAAATTACTGTTAGTTGTCTTTTATGTAGGAACATTTTGGTTTTTTTTCCTCTTTTTATCTTTTATGATTTGTTACTTTAAACTTTGTTTTTATTTTCATTTAATGCATACACAACTATAGATACATCTATACAGGTAGAGATAGAAAAAGGGTTTCATCATACTGCTTAAAACACCTCATCTTCCAACATTTTTTATTTCACTGCAACAAGATTCATTCAATTAACATGTCTCTTTTCCCCTTCACACCCCTTCAAACCTCGTATCATCAAGCGCAATTCCCACTCACTTTCGTCATCAAAAACATATTTTTTTCGACATACGCACATCAAATAATCAAAGATCATGGGTGTTGAAACCTCAAAGCACCGAACATTGAAGGTCGTGAATGAGAAGGTGGTTGGAATCGATCTAGGTACAACCAATTTAGCGGTGGCAATGATGGAGGGAGGACAACCGACCATAATTACAAACGCTTAGGGGCAGAGGACGAATCCGTCAATTAACAAGGAGGACGTCGACCATAATTCTCAAGTAACATGTTTTATTCTTTATATAGCCTTCAAGGATTTCCACTTAAAAACATCAATTCAATACATTCTTTAGATCACATAAACATAATACTCGGTATCTGATTATTAGTTATCCAAACTTATTGTTGGTCCCGAATGGATACTACAACAACAAATGTTTGTAGAAGGGGGGGGTTGAATACAAACTTTAGCAAATTAAAATTTAAGAGACACGCGGTTTACTTTTATATAATTCTTATTGATATGAATCAAGAATTACATGAACTAGATGCGGAAAATCTAAGTTCAATAAAAGGTGGCAACTAAATTTGTCTAACACATAGACTAAGCTAATCTTAAACAACTTATGTCTAAGATGTTCAACACATGAACAAGTTTGTTATACTGAAAATAAGATGCTAACTCTTCTAGTTCTCAACAAATGAGATTTCAGTATTCAACTATCTATTCGCATACTTAGCATGTTTCCATGCATGAGTATATATAAGCAAGGTGTGTCCGGGTTGATGAAGAGAGAAGGAGACAAAGATACTTGGTTTAATAATATTATAATAGATAAAGGTAGTGTGTGGAAGGTAGTTTAACTTTACACGCAAAGTGTGTAAAGTAAACATACTTTTCAGTAATGAGTTTACCCACTATCTATTATTATATTATTAAATTACTACCTTTATGTCTTGAGAAAGTAAACTTCTTCTTCCATGCTTTTGCTTTAATCAACACCATGCTTTCTGAAGATTTGACTTTACCAAGTATGGAGTTGTCAGCCATACTTAACATCATATCTTCGAGATCTTCTCTTCAAAAGTATCTTTCTCCTTTTCCAGGGGATAAAGATCCATCCTTTTTGTTTCTTTGCAGATACAAAAAGTGCTAAGTACTTTTACAAAGAAAGATCTAAGGCATAATAAGAACAACACATGTTCTGCCTTTGACTAAAGAAAATATTACATAGAAAAGTTATTAACTGAGATATAGAATAATTACTCAGTTAACAGACACTGAACTGCAAATGTAAATTTGCTCAGCTAAGGTTAAATGTGAAAGACTCAGCTGACTAGATTTGCTCAACTGATCGAAATGCTCAGCTAAGAATACAAATCAAGGTATAGCTAACAAACTGATCAAACTAAACTGTCAGCTGATCCCAAAGGCTCAGCTAATCGTTTGAGTATGATCAGTTTATGAAGGAAAGATTGGATAAGTAGTAAATACCTTATCTGACAGATGGAAGGCATCAGTTGATCAATGTGATTTTGTCAGCTGATCCTTGATAGCTCAGCTGATCTTGAAATTTTCCTCAGCTGATGATTTTGGACCATCAGCTGATCCATTGTAGATCCTCAGCTGATGCTTCTTGACTTGTCATTTCTTCTCAGCTGATCTTCCTGAAGCTGGTCCTTTGGCTGATACTCAGTGTTCAGCTGACACTATGATTCGTCAGCTGACATTTCTTACTTAGAAATTCTTTAAGTCTTAAGATGAAAAAAAACACATGTTTTTCATCAATCTAAGTCCAAAACTGAATATATGGTTTTGTTAACATCAAATCCTATTTTACTTAATAGACAGGTTTGATTTAGGTTTGATATTGCTATCTCCCCAACAATCTCCCCCTATTTGATGATGACAAAACCTTATCTGTTTAAGAAGAATCAGTTTGACTCGGATTTGTAAAGATAAAACTTTTAAGTGCATTTTGGTTACCTATCTATCTGTTTTTGGTAACTCTTTAATATGTGTTCCCTGATATTCTGTTTTTGGGAATCTTTTCATTTATGAAGTACCAATGTTCTGTTTTTGTGGTATCTTTTTTATCCTTTTTCTGTTTTTAGGATTTTTGAATTTTACTATATTTACACTATGTGAGCTATCTATTAAGAGTCATCTATACTAGCATTTTAGCCAAGTAGTCCATGATCAAAGTTTCAAGCTTGATTACAAAACAAAGTATTTACATCAGAGTTTGTACAGTGTAATCTAACTAAGAGTTAAACTAAGTACAGAAGTTAAACTATGCTAGGAATTGAAAAATACTAGTCTAGTTATGAATTGTGGTCTTCATTCCCACCAGGGTTCTTCTTTGACTTCAAGAGTTCTGATCTGTGGATTGTTGGGAAATTGGCTATGTCATTGAAACTGTTATACATGCAAAAATCAAAACTGTTAAGACTGTTAATGGATGTTGGGAAGACAGTTAAAAACTATTAGAAGAATTGTTGAAGAAACAGTTTAGAACCGTTAGTACAAACTTCTACAACTGTTTGGAGACCTTGAAGCCGAGGACTGTTAGAAGAACCAAAACTGTTGCATCCAATGAACAGTTTCGGTTGAGCTAAATATGGAAAACCCTATCTTTGAAGATATCTCGAAACACTTGGAAGATCTTCAAGATTATCTCAGAAGATAGAAGATTACCTAACTGTCAGCAAATCAAGGAAGATCAAGGAGTATATAAATGCTAGATTAGAATTTATAATATGTACGTACTCATTGATTAAGTTTTTGCATTCATTCTTCAAGTTGTAATTTGCTTTCAGAATAGTGTTAAGCCTCTAAGTTTCTCTTTGAAACCCAAGAACAATCTGTGTTCTTCGTCTAACATAATAAGTTAGATTGGGGGTGAAGTTTGCTATTGTAATCATTCTGGTTGATCAATAAAACTACTGTTTGATTGAATTGCTTTTTGTTCAAAACCTTCTTTAGTCAATTAAGTGTGATTCCGCAACTTCTTAGTTGATTTTGATCATAGTTAAAGATTAACTTTTATTCAACTTTGATTTGTTATTCAAAAGTTAGTTCTTGTTATTTGATATAATCTATATCCGATCCTGACAAGTGGTATTAGAGTCTTATCATTAAGGTTCCTTTGATCACCAGTTGAAGGTTTTGCTTCAATCTTGCTTTGTTCTTTAAAACTGTTTTCAAATCACTTTGTTTCAATGGATTCTGGTGGATCTTCTGATAACAATGGCTCTGGGTCAAACATTCGTGTTCCCATGCTCAAACCAACTGATTTTGAGATGTGGAAACTGAGGATCAAGCAGCATGTCCAATTAATGGACTATGTTGTTTGGGAAATCATTGAAACTGTTCCCACTACCCCTGTTGATCTGGATGAGACTGGAAAACCAACGAAGAAGCCACCACCAAAGACAGATGCTGAAAAGAAGGAGAGAGTGATTGAGATGAAAGCTCTCAGCATCCTCCAGATTGCAATTCCCAATGAGTATCAACATCAATTCAAGAAATTTGATGATGCTCATGAACTTTGGAATGCTCTGGAAAAAAGGTTTGCTGGGAATGCTAGTTCTAAGAGAAACCAAAGAGATCTCCTTAAACAAGCCTATGAGAACTTCACCAGTGGAAAGAATGAGAGCATCACCCAAATCTTTGATAGGTTTTACAAGCTGGTAAGCCAACTAGAGAGTGCTAAGGTTAGGCTTGATCAAGATGAGATAAATAGAAAGTTTCTTAGGTCTATAGGTGAGGAATGGACTGTGTTTGCTGCACAATGGAGGACTAAGGATTCTCTTGAAGACATAGAGTTAGATGACCTCTATAACAGTTTGATAGTGTTTGAGGGAGAGATAGAGGGAAAAAGAAAAACTGTTGTCCCTAGCCACAATGCTGCTCTCCTGTCATCCTCAGGTATGGAATCAAACCATTCATTAACTAACTCTTTTGATAGTTGTGCAGGTACTAGTTCTGCTGTTGGACTAGATGTGAACACTCCAGATGTTGTACTTGAAGCTTTTCTTGCCAGCCATGCACATTCAACCCTCACCAATGAGGATCTTGAACAAGTGCACCCTGATGATCTTGAGGAGATGGATCTCAAATGGCAGATGGTCATGCTTACTGTTAGAGCTAAGAGGTTCATCAAAAGGATTGGAAGGCAAAACATGAATTTCAGAGCTGATGGCAAGGCTGGATTTTACAAGACAAAGGTGAGATGCTTCAAATGTCAACAGCTTGACCACTTTGCAAGAGAGTGCAGATCTGGTGGACAAGTCCAGAATAAAGGTCAGAGGCCAACTCAGAATCAAACCTCCTCAGCATTGGTCTCACAAGAAGGCCATGAGTTTGATTGGAGTGATCAAGCAGAAGAGGCTACAAACAACAAAGCTTTGATGGCATTGACTGACTCCTCCATCAAGATGAATTCACCAGCATCTGAGGACATTCAGGTATCTTCTAAACTATGTCCTGGTGAATGTAGAGCTATTGTTAAAAGGTTTAGAGAGCACAATAAGAAAATGTGTGATGCTCTAAGCAAAATGGAGGAGAGGAGATATGAATCAAGTGCAGTCATTGAAAGCTTTGAAAAGAAAATAAAAGATTATCAAGCCAATGAACTGCAAATGGATTATGATAGAAAATATCATAAGTGGGAAAAAAAGCAGCTTCAAGAGGAGATTGATAGTCTGAAAAAGAAGCTAAGTGAAAAGGAAAGTAAGGTTGATGAGTTAACCAAAAAGTTGGAGGGTGTTGATATTGATATGAGCATGTTCAAGGCAACAAATCTTAAACTTGAAACCTTGTTACAATCACAAATCATAGACAAGGTGAAAACTGGTTTAGGATATAAGCAGACCCCACCTCCATACAATCACAACTACATAACTCCCATGTCTGATGTAGTTGATAGGTATGTTAATGAATCATTACCAGAGGAACTGAAGTCAGCTAATCCACAATTTGAAAGTGATGAGGAAGGAGTTGTGTATGCAGTGAGTGATGATAAGAATGAGGGAGTTGTGAAGAAGGATGAAGTTATTCCATATGAAAATCACATCTGTTGTGAGCCCATTCCCACAAAATCATCTTTACAACCTGTGGTGTTTCTAAAAGCATCCACTGAACCCCTCACCAATGAGCCAAAACCCTCAAAAGCTGTTAACTCCATAAAAAGTTTCACAACTCTAGCCAACAACTCCCATCTCTACACTAACAGTTCCAAAAAGAACTCAAACAGCTCAACTGTTAGTACCAAGACCAAAGGAAAGGAGAAAGTTGGTGAAGTTGTAGTTGGAAAGCCCAAGAAGGAGGCTACAAAAGCACAGACTAAACCCAGATCTGTAAAAAGGCATACTGAAATGCCTACATGCACTTGTCAAAAGCATGGTGTACAAAAGTTTCCTCAGTCAGCACCCGTTAGAGGAAATCAAAGAAATAGGAACCAGTTCTGGTCACAAAGAACTGGTTTGCCTATTGTGAAAGCTAAAAAGTGCTACACATGTGGGAGATCCAATCACTTGGCTCAAGACTGTTATTATAACCCATAGTTGTGTAGCACCAAAGAACCAAGTTTCAAAAAGCAAAATAACAGTTCTAAAACTATTAAGTCAAAGCAGATTAACAGTTCTAAAACTGCTAAGCCAAAACAGGCTAACAGTTCTACAACTGTTACATCCAAACCAACTAACAGTTCCACAACTGTTTTATCAAAACCAAAAACTGTTGGTCTGGCTTGGGTGAAACTGCAGAAACAAACAGTTTCTGAAGAGGGTAAAACTGGTACTCAAATTGCAAAACAGAATAAGTCACATGATGACTCAACTGTTTTACCTTCTACAACAACTATTTGTTCAAAGGTCTCAAATGTTAATCACAACAATTGGGAACCACATGTTCTTACAAAGTATTCCTCAGACAAATTAGAGAAATCTAATTTGGATGAAATCAAAAAGAACCAAACTCTGTTTAAGTATTATGACTTGAATGGTGTACCCAAGACCTGCATGGCCTGGGTACTTCCTGCTACTAACTGATTTTATTTGTGCAGAGCATTCATAGGGCCAATCATGGATCTATCTGGCATGTGGATAGTGGATGCTCAAGGCACATGACTGGAAATCCACACTGTTTGAAGGATTTCAGAAGCATCAATGGTGGATTTGTAACATTTGGAGGAAATGCTAAGGGAGGAAAAATCACAGGTAAAGGAGCTGTTGAGGCAGGTACCCTTACATTTAATGATGTTTTCTTTGTTGAACAGCTTAAGTACAATCTGTTAAGTGTATCTCAAATATGTGACAATGGAAACAAAGTTTTGTTTACAGATTCAGAATGCATTATTCTATCAAAAGATTTTAAACTAAATGAGAAGGATGTTCTTTTGAGAACACCTAGAAAGGATAATGTATACTGTCTAGATACACAAAAGATTGCTAAACAAAATGTGTTAAGTTGTTTACTCTCAAAGGCATCTCATGATGAGTCTGCCATTTGGCATAGAAGGATGTGTCACATGAATTTTAAAACTATGAACTTGTTAGCTAAAAACAGTTTGGTAAGAGGTTTGCCTCAAAAAGAATTCTCATGTGATGATCATTGTGTGGCTTGTCTCAAAGGCAAGCAACACAAAACTTCTTATAAGACCAAAGAAGTTTCTTCCATTGCTGCACCTTTACAACTTTTGCATATGTATCTTTTTGGTCCAACATCTGTGATCAGCATAGGTAAGAAAGCCTACTGTTTAGTTGTAGTTGATGATTTCACCAGATTTACATGGGTTCAATTTCTTAGAACTAAAGATGAAACTGCTGAGTTAGTTAAGTCTCTTATTCTTAGGATTGAGAATCAATTTGATTTGAAGGTGAAAGTCATTAGATCTGACAATGGTTCTGAATTTAAGAACTATGAGCTAAACAGTTTTTGTGAAAGTAAAGGTATTGAAAGACAGTTTAGTGCCCCTAGGACTCCCCAACAGAATGGAGTTGCTGAGAGAAGGAATAGGACTTTGATAGAGGCTGCTAGATCCATGTTAGCTGATTCTAGGCTTCCAATGACATTCTGGGCAGAAGCAGTGAATACTGCCTGCTATGTTCAGAATAGAGTACAAGTAGTCAAGTCCAAAGGGAAAACTCCTTATGAGTTGTTCCTCAAGAGAAAACCTTTAATCAACTTCTTCAAACCATTTGGCTGTCCTTGCACTATCCTTAATACCAAATCACAATTAGGCAAGTTTGAGAGTAAGGCTGAAGAAGGTTTCTTTGTAGGATACTCCACTCAAAGTAAAGCTTATAGAGTTTTTAACAATGTCACTAGAATCATAGAAGAGAGTATGAATGTCTCTTTCAATGAGAATAGGATCAATATTGCAGGTAATGGGTCTGATTGGTTATTTGATATTGATGCATTGTCTAAATCTCTTTCTTTTGAGTATTCTACTGAAACAGCTCCAGGTAACTCAACAACTGTTGGTAAAAATCAACAAACAGTTTCCAACAACCCAAACAGTTTTGAAACTGTTAGTTCAAACAGTTTTGAAACTGTTAGCTCAAAACCAACAACTGTTGGTTCAAACAAAGTTACTGAAGACTTTGTTGTGATTCCTATGCTTCAACAAGAGTTCTCCAATGCTGTTGATCCATTGATTGATGCTGAATCTTCAAAGGACATGGAATCTCATGATCCTCAACAACACACTGAATCTGCACCCCAAACAGTTGTTGATCAAGTGTGTGATACTGCTAAAAATTCAAGTGAATGTGAGTTTGATCTGTCTAATCTAGGGAATGAACTGACTGAAGAAAACATTCCTACATCAAAAGTTCACAAGAATCATCCAATATCACAAATAATTGGTGATCCAACCACTACTATCAGAACAAGGAATATGCTGCAAAATGAAAACAGTGGTGTGGATCTTGCCCAATTTGATGTGAATGCCTGCTTTCTATCTCAAATAGAACCAAAGAAAGCAATTGAAGCATTGAAAGACCCTTCATGGGTGGAAGCAATGCAAAAGGAGCTCTTACAATTTCAAATTCAGCAAGTTTGGAAGTTGGTTGAGCTTCCAAGAGGCAAAAGAGTAATTGGCACCAAGTGGGTGTTCAGAAACAAGAAAGATGAAAGAGGGATTGTAATCAAGAATAAGGCAAGACTGGTTGCACAGGGCTATACACAAGAGGAAGGAATAGACTATGATGATGTCTTTGCACCTGCTGCAAGGATTGAAGCCATTAGACTATTTCTTGCCTTTGCAAGCTTCAAAGGATTTAAGGTGTATCAAATGGATGTCAAGTCTGCATTTCTTTATGGAACTATTGATGAGGAGGTATATGTGTGTCAACCCCCTGGCTTTGAAGACTCAAAGTACCCTGACAGGGTATATAGGTTGGATAAAGCTCTATATGGACTACATCAAGCTCCTAGAGCTTGGTATGAGACATTATCATCCTACCTTCTTGAGAATGGTTTTAAGAGAGGCACAATTGACAAAACATTGTTTACAAAGATTGTTAAAACAGAGATTTTGCTTGTGCAAATCTATGTTGATGATATAATCTTTGGATCCACTGATGACAGCCTGTGCAAAGAATTTGAAGTCATTATGCACAAATGATTTCAGATGAGTTCCATGGGTGAACTCACATTTTTCTTGGGATTACAAGTGAAACAGAAGCCCTCTGGAATCTTTCTAAGCCAATCTAAGTATGTCAAAGACATATTGGATAAGTTTGGCTATCAAGATGTGAAACCGGCAAGCACTCCTATGGAAACACACAAACAGTTGGGAGCAGACTCTGAGGGGGAGGATGTAGACATACATCTATATAGGTCAATGATAGGTTCATTAATGTATTTAACTGCCTCTAGACCTGATATAATGTTTGCTGTGTGTGTTTGTGCCAGATTTTAATGCAGTCCGAAGATGTCACACTTGTTTGCTGTGAAGAGGATCTTTAGATACCTCAAAGGCCAACCAAAATTGGGACTTTGGTATCCTAAAGATTCACCTTTTGATTTGGTGGCATATTCTGATAGTGACTATGGTGGAGCAAATGTGGACAGAAAATCAACCTCTGGAGGATGTCAATTCTTTGGATCAAGGCTGGTTTCATGGCAATGCAATAAACAAACAACAGTTTCAACTTCAACAGCTGAGGCTGAATATATTGCTGCATCAAGCTGCTATTCACAAGTGTTGTGGATTCAAAATCAGCTTCTAGATTATGGTTTGTCTTTCTTGCATACACCTATTTATGTTGATAACACCAGTGCTATTAGCATAGTTAATAATCCAGTGAAGCATTCTAAAACCAAGCACAATGAAATCAGATTTCATTTCATAAGAGATTGCAATGAAAAGAAATTAATCCAAGTTATGAAAATCCATACTGATGATCAATTAGCCGATCTGTTCACTAAAGCATTTGATGTGAGCAGATTCAACTTTTTGATCTCAAACATTGGAATGATTAACTTGGACTAACAGTTGTTCATTACTCAATATTTTTCACACTAACAGTTTGCAACTGTTAGTATTGTTATCTAACAACTGTTGATTTTAAGTGTTCAGGGAAGAGTAAAAGTTCAAATCCCACACCAGTTTTGGACGTATCTGGTTACCTGTCCCACAAACAGTTTTCCAACCCGTGAATGTTCTTGAATGTTCTTGAGAACAGTTCCAAACTGATAAAGGTAAGTCACTTTATTTTGACAAGTCACTGCATGCTAAATTATTGACCAATTCACAACCACAAGTTTGTCTATAAATTAGCTTGCATGCATTCTTCACAAATCACACCTACATTTGCATTCCAGAGAGCAAACTTTTCTTTGCAAATGGCTACTAACTTCTTTCTCATAAACTTCAAAGAAATTAATGCTAAACAAAGTTATGTAACCATCCCTGCCCCATTTGTTAGAATGCATGAGCTTTGGAAATACTCATCTTGTGTTCTTGAGATGCATGATGATTGAGATAGGTTCACCTTGACACAGCACCTAGACCCACGTATGTCATATAAAAATGACTGATCATATTCGTATAAGAGGTGATTTTGAAAACTTCACTCTCTTCCACGAGTTGCCTACCAACTGTTGTTTAAGGTTCAACTTGAACCTGGAAGGCACTACAGGCTCAGTAGTGTGGTTCAATGTTCGAAGAAATGATGTTGATGATGACGTTCTAGCCTCGGATGATGATGCAGTGGAGGTCATTGTAATCGATAACTAGTTCCATTGCACATCATGGTCTTAGCTGATGATGGATTGGCAAGTGCTCATCATCATCATCCGAGTCTAATGGAAGCCATAACCATTAGAGACAAACAACCGTTAGAGAAAGAGATGGGTGTAGAAATTGAAATCAGACAAGACTGCATTTCGTTGACCCTTGCACAATTAGATAGACAGTACCAACAATGGCTTGTGAAAATGCATGTACTTTGTAGTTCATCTGTGTTAAACATGAATAAAATGCATATTTTGTTGATGTATGTGTTGGCTAATGGTTTGTTTATGATGAATCAGCTTATGATGAGTGTATGAGCTAAGTTTTGTTGACAGTTGCACATATTTTTAACAGTTGTTTGAAATACTACTAACAGTTTTCAACTGTTAGCATATGGCCTGCACAACTGTTAGGCAAACTCCATGTGCATCTGAGGGGGAGAAACTCGTGTCCAATAACAGTTGTACTTTCTAACAAAAATAGTCTTCAACTGTTAGTGTGTAGAATGCACAACTGATAGTCCAAATTTATGATCTTCGAAAAGGGAGTTATTTCTAAATAACAGTTGTTACATCTTATGAAAACAGTTCTTCAACTGTTAGCGTTATTTTTGTCCGTCAACTGTTAAGTTACTAAAGGGTGTTTTGGTCTTTGCAGAATTTTGAGATTGTTTGAATTGCATCTAATATTCGAAACATATATAAGGCAATTCCCTCCTCACCAGTTCATTCACTCGTTCTGAACTTTGATTAAACGCTAAAACCCTAGAATTTTGCTCTCAAATCAAAATGGCTCCCCTTCCATTTGTCAAAGAACACAATATGCTTGCCTTCCTTACAAAACCTGCTGGTCTTACTGCTTTCCACGACATGATTGACTATCTCTCGATGTCAACTCTACACACTGCTCTCACCATAAACCCAACCATTTACACTTCTCATATTGATCAGTTTTGGAAACATGCTACCCTTCGAACAACTGATGAAGTGCAATGGATTGATTCCACTGTTGATGGTTTGAATGTTTCAATCTCTGAGTACTCCATCCGCCAACTTATTCAACTTCATGATCGCGATGGTGAGTATTCTGATTTTGTTTCCCTAGACTTTGTGCATACCGAGTTGGTTAGGCTTGGGTATGAGGGCCCTAGGGGCAAGGGTACCTTCTACAAGGGACATTTTTGTGCACACTGGAAGTATTTGATTCATACTCTCCAGTAGTGTGTAAGTCCTAAACGCACAGGGTGGAACGAGTTTGGAAGCAACATTGCATTGGCCTTAATCTGTTTGGCCAACAATCGTTGTTTCAACTTTTCAAAACTTATTTTTAATGGCATGGTAAAACATCTCGGGACCAAATATGGTCTCTTTTTGATGTACCCGCGATTTGTGCAAGTTTTGTTAAACTTTTTTATGCCAAATCTTAAAGCACACAAGAGGGTCCTAATTCCCTCTGCTCATGTGGCCTCCACATTGAGCAAGTTGATGGTTAATGGGAAGAATTTCTCAGGTGCCATAACTCCACCACTCTCTGCAATGGTGGAGTTTCTTTCAAGAAACAGAGCTGTCAGGGGTGAGCATGAAGCCCAACTTATTGTTACACCACCACCTCTGGAACCCACAGCTCACGATACTCAAATAATCCCCTCTGCTACCTTTGAAAGAGCTACAACACAAGCCCCTGCACTAAAAATATTTCAAAAGAAGAGGAAAAGAACTGTTGGTGCTCCTTCCACCACAGTTCATGAAACTGAAACTGTTAGCCCTGCACAGGTGCATTCACCTGTGCAGAATATCGAAAGGGAACCATTCGTTCTGTCTCCCAGGCACAATGAGGAGGTGATCACTCCATTAGAGGGTGATCATGTGGTATTTGAGGCTGACACTACTGTTTTATCCGCAAGGGATGAACAGGACAGGGTTAACATAACTAAGACCTCAGCCACGGCAACAGAGGCTGGTCAAACAGTTTCTAGAAATCCCCAGTACCAAGAACAGAGGGGTACTGGTGAGAGATCTTCTAGAAGTGAACCACCAGTTCTATCTGCCGATGATATGTTCAAAGTGGCAACACTGGCTGACATTGAGGCAAGTATGAAACTTAAAGCATTGACGAATCCTGATCTTGTACCATTTGTTGCTGCTTTCCTCTATCTGAAACAGAGGAATTTCCAATATGACAAACTTCTGACAAAGCATAATGAGCTAATTATCAAGCAGGATCAACAAATCAAATTTTTGTCAGCTTCTTTGAAGAAGGCTACTGATGTCCTTCACGCACATGATCAAATGCTCCAAAAATCTTCTACTCGTGCCAGACCCTCCTCTCAAACAGTTCCAATCAATAAGGGGGAGAAATCTTTAAAGCCAAAAACAGTTGCTGAAACAGTTGCACCTGTTGAACTAACAGTTGCATCTAGTACACAAACAGTTGCAGCTGAAGGCACAACAGTTGCACAAATTGAACAAACAGTTGCAAGTGTTCAACAAGTGGAAGAAGAAGAAGAAAGGTTGTCAGCTGTGGATAGAGTGTTGATTAATAAGATGATCATGACAGGAGACTATCCAACAACCGAGGATTTTAAAACATGGTTTAAAGTTAAACAAAATCATTTGATTGAAATAGGTGCTCAAACTCTGAATATCAGCACATTCAATATGGCACAAAAGATTGATGATGGATGGTTGGATGGAAAAGTGTCAAAGCTGAAACCACTTGCACCTAAGCCAGGGTTTAAAGGTATTGCAATTATTGAAGGAAAGAAAGATGAAAGGATGCCCCCTGTGCTAGGTAAGGGAAAGGAAGTGGTGGTTGATATTCCCATGCTCAAGCTCACAAAAGAACAACAAGAAGAGCATGATAGGGAATTAGCACAAAGGTTGAATGCTGAGCTTGTACAGCAAGAAAAGAAAGATCATGATCTAGCTCAACAATTAGCTGCTGAATTTACACAAGAGTTGGATGAAGAAGAAAGGGAGAATAAGGCTGGTAAGGGAGTAAAAAGAAAAAGAGTTGTAAAGAAGAAAACAGTTCCACCTCCCAAGCCAGTAGTTGAAAAGAAAAAGCTCCAAACAGTCTAAAAGCCCCTAACATTCCAAAAGTCTGAAGAAAGAGCTAAAGCTGAAAAGGTTCAAACCATTCTTCATGACAGACTAAGTGTGGATATTGCAGAAAGAATTGAAAAATTAGAAAAAGAGCAGCTTGGTCAAAAATCCCACATTACTGAGTGGAGATTTGAATTTTTGAGGGTAGAGACTGGAAAGCAAGGATTTACTATTGTCAGGGAACTGGAACCAATTGAAAGTTATTCCAGTTTCTTCCATATGATGGATTGTGTGACAAGGAGAGACATACAAGAGATGTATGCATATGGAGTAAGTCACTATGGCGGGGCAGCTGAGGTTGAAGTAAAAGTCTTGATGATGCACTTATCTAGTATATGTAATCCACTGGGAGTGATGCCCATGTTGATAAGTGATGAAAGATTTCCAATTATTACTGTGAAAGTATATGAAAGATCAAGGGTGTATCAAATGGTGATGGGAAATGCTCAAACTCAGTGGTTTGATCTTGAGTTCATCGAGCACAGTACACCAAAGCTAATGTATATGTTGAAAGCAAGGTTTTATGGCCCTGCACAAGTGAAGGAAGATCTGATGAAGAGATTGAAGAAGATATTGGAGCTTATACAGTCAAAGAAAATCACAAGTGAAGGAAGATCTGATGAAGAGATTGAATAAGAGATTGGAGCTTATACAGTCAAAGAAAATGTAATTTTTCTATCTATTGAATTTTTGATTGTAACAGTTTGATTTTGCATACAATGATAAATATGTTCTTTACCTATGTTAATTTGTCTATGATTGAACCCTTAAAACAAACAACTTAATTGTATTGTTCAATACTTTAAGTTAGGGGGAGATTGTTGGGAAATTGGCTAAGTCATTGAAACTGTTATACATGCAAAAATCAAAACTGTTAAGACTGTTAATGGATGTTGGGAAGACAGTTCGAAACTGTTAGAAGAATTGTTGAATAAACAGTTTAGAACTGTTAGTATAAACTTCTACAACTGTTTGGAGACCTTGAAGCCAAGGACTGTTAGAAGAACCAAAACTGTTGCATCCAATGAACAGTTTCGGTTGAGCTAAATATGGAAAACCCTATCTTTGAAGATATCTCGAAACACTTGGAAGATCTTCAAGATTATCTCAGAAGATAGAAGATTACCTAACTGTCAGCAAATCAAGGAAGATCAAGGAGTATATAAATGCTAGATTAGAATTTATAATATGTACGTACTCATTGATTAAGTTTTTGCATTCATTCTTCAAGTTGTAATTTGCTTTCAGAATAGTGCTAAACCTCTAAGTTTCTCTTTGAAACCCAAGAACAATCTGTGTTCTTCGTCTAACATAATAAGTTAGATTGGGGGTGAAGTTTGCTATTGTAATCATTCTGGTTGATCAATAAAACTACTGTTTGATTGAATTGCTTTTTGTTCAAAACCTTTTTTAGTCAATTAAGTGTGATTCCGCAACTTCTTAGTTGATTGTGATCATAGTTAAAGATTAACTTTTATTCAACTTTGATTTGTTATTCAAAAGTTAGTTCTTGTTATTTGATATAATCTATATCCGATCCTGACATGGATTTTCAGCTAGAAGTTGATCAGCTCATGATCTTATTAATTGTTCAAAGTGCTCATTTCCTGTCAAGTCTCTAGTAGCTATTACAGCCTGAAATATCAGTTCTTTTTTAGCTTTCCCTATCTCAGATTCTCTCAAAAATCTCCAATTTCCAGCTCTGTTCATAAAGAACATTCCTCTTTCAGGTTCAGTTTTATACCTGAACATTTCAGGATGTGTATTGGGAGGAAGAGCAGTATTCAGATTCTCATAAGCAGGAAGATAGGGATGATCAGGATTGAGAATGATTTGTTCAACAGCAACAAAGGCTTTAGAAGTCTTCTTGAAGGCATCCTCAATTGCTTGAACATGAGCAACAAATTGATCATGAGTGAATAGTCTGTTGTATACTGACATTCTGATCCAGTATTCAAATTTAGCAATGAACCTCTGGACTATCTCACTCTTGGACTTAAGGAGATGGTACAGGGTCTCAATCATCTCAAAGAAGGAGAGTAGTTTGCAGTGATGTAGATAAGTATCTTCATAAGTTTTTCTTTCATCTCTTCTCACTACTCTGAGATAAGGACCTTCATCTGTACCTCTGTAAGGAGTAACCCTTGAAATGATATATGCACATCTTCTGTTTACCAAGTTTTCTCTATTTTCCAAGAACTCCGTGGATTGCCTTTCAGTTTTCTGAGCAGTGCTTCCAAAGTTGAAGTTGAGCAATGCTTGAATGGCTTCCTTGTGAGTCTTTCCTCTTTTGAGAGCTTTCTTGGTAGAAGGGTCACTCTGCAGTGGTGCTTGTTGTTCTTGAGGAGCTTGAGATGACAGTAAGATCATTTCTTCTTCTTGTATTTCCCTTATCTCATCATCTGTAACACCAACTGCAGCAGCAAGATCCTCAGTAGCAGTGAAGTCCTCCTGGTGCCTTTTCCTGGCTTCTATGACTTCTTCAATTGTTGTGCCCAGGGCAGCAGCCAGATCACTGAACTATTTGAGGTTTTCCTCATTTTTCTGTAATTCTTCCTCTCTCTTTTCTTCTTCTTCAATCTCCTCATCTGACATTATCTTCTTTCCTTTTTTTCTTGAGCTGCTAGGAGTTGGTTGACTTGATTGTACTGGAGAGGAAGTTTGGACTGGTGGAGCTTGAGTGAAGAGGCTCTGCTTTTTCAAGTTGAGCAGAGAGGACAGAGGCATCATATCTTTATCATCATCATTATCAGAGTCTTCTGATGGCACATTGATTGGTGCACAAGATTCATCTTGTCTTGGCTTTTTAGCACTCTTCCTTCTAGCCATTTGTTTGAATCTTCTTTTTGGCCTCTGCTCATCTTGAGCAGGTTGCTCTCCCTCAGATTGATTCTCCCCCTCAACATCTGATTTTCCTTGAGTTTCTGTTTCATTGGGGGCAGATGCATCCTCTGCTTGCATAGCCTAAACCTTAGCTGTATATGCATCAACAGCTGCCCTGATTGTTTCTGGTGAAGGTTCTCTAACTGACTTCTCCCCCTTTTTGTCATCAGCAAATGAAAAAGAAAAGTTGTCAGATGGCTTGGCAACAGAAGGAGGGATAAAATAATAAGTAGATGGAGAAGGAGTGGAGGTAGAGGTAGGGATAGTTGAAGTTGAAGGAGAGGTAGTGGGGATAGGAGGTTGGGTGAAGAATGAAGGTCTCCTCAGGCTTAGGATAACATCAGTGAGATTGGTGAATTCCTTAAGGGTTTCACTGTGCTTTTGTATGGAGTAGTTGTTTAAGTGTTTGAGGTCAGTAGTTATGGTTTGGAGAAGAGAAGGGACTCTAAGAAGAGAGTCAGGTATGGTTACAGAAATGTTGGGAGGGGAAGGTCTTAAGGTGTGGAGTTGGGAAAGAAGATTAGAGATGGTTTGGTTTAAAGAAGTTATGGTTTGGTTTGAGATGGAAGGAGATGGAGTAGGAACAGGAGTAGAAGTTTGGGTTAACAGTTGATCCAATTTATGAAGAATGGGTGACAGATCAACTGGGGCAGGGGTGGGTTTGGGTTGGGATTGGGTAGCTTTTGGTGACTCACCCTCTTGGGTTAGATGAGAGATTTGAGTTTCTGTTTGAGTTTGAAAAGAGGTAAAGGAGGCTTGAAGACTATCCATCTTTTGAGAGATGGACAGAAGGCTTTGAAGAATTTGAGGGGAGGGTTCAGAAGATATAGAGGTAATGGGTTGAGAAGATATGCCAAGAACTGGAATGGAGTGTGGTCCCTCACTTAGACCTTGGTATATAGGCCTAAGATCAATGGGAGCAGAAATTGTACCCTGTACCAATGGTTGGTTTATACCACTGACATTGACAGGCAGTGCAATAGTATGTGTTAGAAGTCAATCATACATAGGTGCAAGTCTGTGAGTGTGAGTGAGGGTTGCACTCATTGGGGTATCCCTTATTTCAGTAGTAAGTTGTTGTGAACTTACTAAGGACATGGGTAGACTCAATGTGGGTGTTGACACAGTGTGACCTTGGGCTGAGGTCTGTCTTTCAAGGGTATCACTCTGTTGGGAGAGTGACCCAGATTGCAGGATTCCCATTGTTACAGGTGCACCTTGTTGGGAATATGCACCCACTGGTTGTAGGGTTGTATCAACTTCCATAAGCTCCCCCTCAACATAAGAGGAAACTATAGGAGTTGTGGTCAAGGGTGCATTGTGCAATCCCTCTGAGATAAGTGCAGTGTGCACCATCTCTAATGACCTTGTTTCTATGTGGGTTACAAAGGGAGTAGAACTAGTGACTGTTGGGAGTATACTAGAGCTTGGCATTTGTGGGGGTGTTGTAACTGGAGTTGAGGATGGGTTCTCACAGGTTGGGATTACCAAATGAGTGTCCTCAGGGAGTGATAAAGGTATACCTGAGATGCGTTTTGCTTTGCTGATCTCTATGAGCTCCACTAGCTTATCAGAGACCTCTTTAGCATCAGGGACTTCTTCATCTTCACCACTTGGTGCTCTATGAACAGAGTCACTTGATCCTTGTTGTTGATCAGGGTTCGGATATGCAACTATGCCTCCAAGAGTCCTACTGGGAGAATCATCATCAGATTCTTCTTCACTTTCATGAGTGCTTAGGTGCCCGGACCTTCTTGAAGTAGTTGAAGTAGAGGAAAACATTTGTAATGGCATTCCATATTGACTGGATGAAGTAGAAACAGAATGATAAGGCTCATCTCCCATGTAAAATCCACCATTATCACCATCATGGCCATTACCACCATCACTATCATCATCATCATTACCATCACTAGCATCAGTACCATCACTTGAATCATTACCTCTTACAGGTTCATCAACATTCACCTCATCTAAATTTCCTCCATCAAACATGGCTTCATCATGAGTAACCGATTGATCCACTTCCTCAGTTATAACATCAGGGGACTCAGAATCATGAGCCACTTCTTCATCATGCACCTCCTCCTCATCATCATCATCATTAGCAATATCAATTAACTCGTGCATCTGTGCAGTGATTGCAGGACCCTGATCTTCCCTTATCAGATGAAAGATCTTTTGACCTATTTGAGGTATGGTTATTGTGTCCAAAACAGCAGCAATCCCAGTATATTGTTCCCATTGAAGATGATGAAGTACAAGTAAGCTTAGGTACCTGTTATAGGGAACAATAGTTCTTGTGGATTTCTTTGCAGTGCCAAGAGTGATCTTATCCACCATCTCCGAGAATATGACTTGAGCAAAGTCAATATTCCTCCCTGTGACCAAGGCGTGTAGAATCATCAGTTCTGTTTGATTCATTTGGTCAAAGCTTCCAGACTTATGACCAAAGCACCGAGTGATTACACTTGCCAAGTACTTCCATGGGTGTCCCAGCACAAACAACTTATACTGACCATGGGTGACAGCTTCATTGTAGCCAATCAGGGGTAAGACCTCCAAGACTTGATCCATTTGAGCAAAAGGTTGATATGGAGCCAAGTTGGGCAGAGAGATGGCTTGACGAAGAGTATTGACATTGATGTTGATGTTGATTGTGCCATTTAGACAGGTGCAGGTACTGAGTTCTTGATCCGTATGGTACCTTGCAGTGTACCACATCTCACCGACAATGTTTGGAAAGATGAAGAAAGGATGGGCAGAGAGACAGGGAAACAGGGGATGAGCAGTGATGAATGCTACCATTTGTTCGTATCCCTGGTTTGATTTATTTGTGGGAATTTCAGTGTTGATTATAAAGTTGTTTGGGCGAATGGTGATTTCTGAGTTTACAGTAATGTTTTCACCAGCAACAGCGTTAGGAGTTGAAACAGAGTTGAAGATCACCATGATTACAGAGTGAATAAACTGTAAGTGAAGAGAGCTTAGGGTTTGTAATTTTTTAAGGGAAGAAAAGTGTTTGGGAATTTTGAAAGCACAAGAAATGAAAAACCGCTCGAAAACACCTTTATATCTTCCTTGGAACCCTAAACTGTCACCAAAATATATTTCAAAAAGTAACTGTCACTTCTGCAAAAAGGTGATAAACGGAATAGTTGGTAAATACACAGACAACTAACGGACAATCTAAAAGAAATTAAATACCTAGTTAACATATTAAATACAAATGAGAAATTAATAAAATAAGTGTGGGGACACAGAATTTTAGACTTTTGAAAATCATCAGCTGACAAAAGAGAGTGTCAGCTGATTCATGTTGAGATAAAATAAGTGTCAGCTAATGAGTGCACTTAGCTGAGCTTCTAAGTCTTAGATGATGGTTTATCAGCTGAGGTATAGTGTCAGCTGATGGTCGCCAGCTGACAAAATATCATTAGCTGATTCTCCATTAATAAGACAAAGAAGTTTAGATAAGTACTTCATTTTACACACGAATTGAATTATTTTCTCACACAAAATTATCTACCTAAGAAAATAATATGTTACAAATTTAACATGCCAAGTTTGGATATTAGGAAGTTGAACCGAGACTCATCCAAAGGTTTTGTAAAAAGATCAACTAATTGAAAATCAGTACTTATATAATGCATTGAAACTTTCTTTTTCTGCATATTATCTCTAAGAAAATGATGTCTGATTTCAATATGCTTGGTCTTAGAATGCAAAACAAGATTGTTAGAAATAGAAATGGCACTAGTGTTGTCACACAGAATTGGTGAGTTTTCAAACTGTATGTCATAATCAAGTAGTTGATTCTGCAGCCACAGAAGTTGAGCACAACAGCTTCCAACAACAATGTATTCTACTTCAGCTGTTGAAGTTGAAACTGAGTTCTGTTTCTTGCTTGACCAGCTGACTAATCTTCCACCTAACAGTTGACAACCACCAGATGTATTTTTTCTATCTAGTGTGCAACCTGCAAAATCAGAATCAGTGTATCCAACTAACTCAAAATCAGAATCTTTGGGATACCAAAGACCTAGATTAGGAGTTCCTTTGAGATACCTGAAAATTCTTTTAACTGCAGCTAAGTGAGATTCTTTGGGATCTGCTTGGTATCTAGCACAAAGACATGTAGAAAACATAATATCTGGTTTACTTGCAGTGAGGTATAAAAGAGACCCTATCGTACCTCTATAAGCTGTAATGTTCACTGATTTACCATCAGTATCCTTTCCAAGCTTTAAGGCAGTGGACATGGATGTTTTCATTGAAGAACAATTTTCAAACTCAAATTTCTTAAGTAAGTCATTTACATACTTTGTTTGATGAATGAAAATTCCATCAACCTCTTCTTTGATTTGAAGACCTAGAAAATAGTTTAATTCACCCATCATGCTCATCTGATAATTATCAAACATGAGTTTTGAAAACTTTTTGCAAAGATCAACATTTGTAGACCCAAATATTATATCATTTTCATAAATCTGTACAAGAATCACATCACCCTTGAATTTTTTTATAAACAAAGTGCTATCTATGCTTCCTCTTATAAATCCTTTGTTAATTAGAAAAGAAGAGAGGGTATCATACCAGGCTCTTGGTGCTTGCTTTAGACCATACAAAGCTTTGTTTAAGAAGTATACATGGTCAGGTTTGCTGGCATCCTAAAAACCTGGAGGTTGTTTGACATACACCTCTTCCTTCAATTCTCTATTGAGGAAAATACTCTTAACATCCATTTGGAAAACTTTAAAGTCTTTGAAGGCAGCATAAGCTAAAAACAGTCTTATGGCTTCAAGTCTTGCAACAGGGGCAAATGTTTCATCATAATCAATACCTTCTTCTTAGCAATACCCCTGTGCAACTAACCTTGCTTTGTTTCTGATGATCAGCCCTTGTTCATCCATTTTGTTTCTGAACACCCACTTAGTACCAATGATGGATTTGTCATTTGGTCTTGGCACCAAAGTCCATACATTGTTCTTAGTAAATTCAGCCAATTCTTCTTGCATGGAATTTATCCAGTGGGGATCATTTAGAGCTTCATCTACCTTCTTTGGTTCAATCATAGAAACAAAACCTATGTATAAACAGAAATTACAAGCTTTTGATCTTGTTAGTACAGGTGCTTCTATGTTACCTATGAACTGATCTTTAGGATGATCCTTGTGGTCCTTATAGGCATTTTGGATTCTGGGAGAGTTTGGATTACTTTGGATTAAGGGAGTCGAAATTCTTTGGTTTGGATCAGCTGAAGAAACTTCTGGTTGATCAGCTGACAGAATTTCAGGAATGTCAGCTGATGAAACTTCTACTGATGAGGGAATGTTTGAAATGGAATTAGAGTCCATTGATGTTGAATCATGATTCTCATCATTCAGTAAAATTGTGGATTGGTTTAGGATTGGGCGTACATTGGTTTGATGTAAGTTTGGAACAGTTTCATTTAAATCCTCTACATCAGCTGATGGGAGTGGATCAGCTGATACTGGAATGTTGTCTTCAGTATGTAGCAGATCATTAAATTCCTCACCTGTAGATGGATTAGTAGAACAGGAAGCAACAAAGTCATTTTCATTGAAACTTACATTGATTGATTCTTCTATGACCTTTGTTCTGATGTTGTAGATTCTGTAAGCTTTGGAGATCACATAATATCCAACAAAAACACCTTCATCAGCCTTTGGTGCAAACTTTTGCAATTGATCTTTCTGGTTCAGTATGAAGCACTAACACCCAAATATGTGAAAGAAACTGATGTTTGGCTTCATTCCTTTAAGCACTTCATAGGGAGTTTTGTTGTGCCTCTTGATTACTAGGGATCTATTCTGAGTAAAACACGCACAGCTGACAGCTTCAGCCCAGAAGTTGAATCCTAACCCACTCTCACACAGCATGGTTCTTGCAGCTTCAATTAATGTTCTGTTTCTTCTTTCAGCTACACTATTCTGTTGTGGAGTCCTTGGAGCAGAGAAGTTTTGAGATATGTCTTTTTCATCACAGAAACCTTCTAGAGTTTGATTTCTAAACTCAGTTCCATGATCATTTCTAAGCATCCTTACCAGATTTCCATTTAGCACTTCCATCTTCTTTATGAAGCTTATTATTTCTTCAGCAGTCTCACTCTTTGCTTTTAGGAAGATGACCCAAGTGTATCTTGAGAATTCATCAACCATCACCAATGCATACTTACTTCCACCAATACTAGCAGTAGCAACAAGACCAAATAGATCCATGTGCAACATGTAGAAAGGTTCAGTAATGGAGAAGGCTTGCTTAGATGGAAAAGAAGTCTTGTGTTGCTTTCCCTTCTCACAGGCAGAACAAGGTTTAGGCTTAACATACGTCAGTGAAGGTAGTCCTGACACTAGTTCACCCTTGCTCAGCTTGTTTATATTTTTGAAGTTTAAGTGAGAAAGCCTTTTGTGCCATAACCAGTTTGTGTCAGTTACAAATTTTGTATACAAACAGGTTAACTTGGATGGATCGCCAGAGGACATATCAAGAGTATATACATCCTTGGTTCTCTTTGCATAAATTATTGTTTTACCTTCTTAATCTAAAATGGAACCACCTGTCTTTGTAAAGAGGACTTTATGATCACCATCACATAACTGACTTATGCTAATGAGATTGTACTTTAGCCCTTTAACATATGATACCTTTGACAAGGTTAAGTTCCCATTATGAAGTTCTCCGTAGCCTTTTGTTTGCCCACAATTGTTATCACCAAAGGTCACTCTTGGACCTTTTTCCTTCTTGTAGTTACTAAGCAAAGCTTTACAACCTGTCATGGTCCTTGAACATCCACTGTCAAGATACCATGTGTTCAGCCCCTGATACATAGAAGAGGGATCCCAGTCAGGAGAAGTACAAGCTTTAGCAGCTTTCTTCATGTCCTCATCAAAGGAACTTGTACTTGCTATGTTAGCCATCAAACTGAACTGAGCTGTGAGGACCTCATCTTCATCACTTGAGAGATCTTCCTCAGCCCAGTCTTCTTCTTTAGCTACCAGCACACTACTCTAGGCCTTCTTCTTCTTCTTGTCAAGGACAGCAGCAAGAAGCTTTTTGTACTTAACTTCATAATCAATCTTGATGTCTGAGTTTGAGGAACCCTTGAAGCCTGTGCTTCCTCTGGACTTACATTCACTGGCATAGTGACCAGTCTTGCCACAAGAAAAACAACCTTCAGAAACCTTTGATTTAAACTTGGCTTTTTCTCCCTTGAAAGGTTTCTTCTCAAACCTCTTGATACCCTTTCTTTTTAAGAAATGTTTGAACCTTTTTACCAACATGGCAGCCTGCTCAACAGCAGCTTCAATGCTGTCCTTGTTCTCCAGAACTTCATCCCCCTCAGCCACCTGCTCTTCATCAGAAGTTTCCTCTTCTTCTTCCTCATCACTTGATTCATCCACCACTGCTGCAAAACTCCTAGATCTTGTATCCTTAGATACAAGGGCAGTAGTTGGAGCTTTTGCAGCCTCCTTCATATCCTTGGTAGAGAGTTTCCTTTGTTTCACTGATTGTTCATGATTCATAAGGTTTCCAAATAAACCAACCAGTGTAAGACCCTTGATTTTCTCACCATGTTTAAGCACAGTGATAAAATGATCCCAAGATTCTGGGAGAGAGTCTAGAAACTTGTTTACAAGTTCCTTATTGCTCTTGGGAACATCTGCCCTTCTTAAGTCATTAATAAGGCAGTTGAACCTGGTGTAGGTCTGAGTAAGACTTTCACCTTTATGAGCAAAAAAGAACTCATATTCTCTAATCAGAAGGAGTTTCTTGTTTTCCTGCACTTCTTCAGTGCCTTCATATGCAACGGTCAAAGTGTCTAGCATCTTTTTTGCAGATTTGCAGTTAAGAACTTGATGATAGACATCATTTGGTAGTGCAGAGACTAAGGTTGTTCTTGCTTTAACATCAAGATTAACAAGCCTTTTGTCTTCATCATACCATTGATTTATAGGCTTTATAATTAGTCTTTCAACAGCAGGAACTTCATCAGTGGCTTCAGTTACTTGAATAGTTGAGGAAGGATCATAAGGACCTTCAGTTACAGTTTTGAGCATCACATCATCTAAGCTTGACATATAGAGAAGAACTCTACTCTTCTAGAGAGAAAAGTTTTCTCCATCAAAAGTTGGACACCTAGTGAGTGAGCCATTATTTGAAGAACCATTTGAAGCAGCAACCGGAGTGGCCATTTGGTAGTGTGGGGTAGAAGCAGTTGAAGAGTAAGCAAAACAGATCTTAGATATGAGTTATCTAGCCTGCTCTGATACCAGTTGTTGGTCCCGAATGGATACTACAACAACAAATGTTTGTAGAAGGGGGGGCGGGGTTAAATACAAACTTTAGCAAATTAAAATTTAAGAGACACGCGGTTTACTTTTATATAATTCTTATTGATATAAATCAAGAATTACATGAACTAGATGCGGAAAATCTAAGTTCAATAAAAGGTGGCAACTAAATTTGTCTAACACATAGACTGAGCTAATCTTAAACAACTTATGTCTAAGATGTTCAACACATGAACAAGTTTGTTATACTGAAAATAAGATGCTAACTCTTCTAGTTCTCAACAAATGAGATTTCAGTATTCAACTATCTATTCGCATACTTAGCATGTTTCCATGCATGAGTATATATAAGCAAGGTGTGTCCGGGTTTATGAAGAGAGAAGGAGACAAAGATACTTGGTTTAATAATATTATAATAGATAAAGGTAGTGTGTGGAAGGTAGTTTAACTTTACACGCAAAGTGTGTAAAGTAAACATACTTTTCAGTAATGAGTTTACCCACTATCTATTATTATATTATTAAATTACTACCTTTATGTCTTGAGAAAGTAAACTTCTTCTTCCATGCTTTTGCTTTAATCAACACCATGCTTTCTGAAGATTTGACTTTACCAAGTATGGAGTTGTCAGCCATACTTAACATCATATCTTCGAGATCTTCTCTTCAAAAGTATCTTTCTCCTTTTCCAGGGGATAAAGATCTATCCTTTTTGTTTCTTTGCAGATACAAAAAGTGCTAAGTACTTTTACAAAGAAAGATCTAAGGCATAATAAGAACAACACATGTTCTGCCTTTGACTAAAGAAAATATTATATAGAAAAGTTATTAACTGAGATATAGAATAATTACTCAGTTAACAGACACTGAACTGCAAATGTAAATTTGCTCATCTAAGGTTAAATGTGAAAGACTCAGCTGACTAGATTTGCTCAGCTGATCGAAATGCTCAGCTAAAAATACATATCAAGGTATAGCTAACAAACTGATCAAACTAAACTGTCAGCTGATCCCAAGGGCTCAGCTAATCGTTTGAGTATGATCAGCTTATGAAGGAAAGATTGGATAAGTAGTAAATACCTTATCTGACAGATGGGAGGCATCAGCTGATCAATGTGATTTTGTCAGCTGATTCTTGATAGCTCGGCTGATCTTGAAATTTTCCTCAGTTGATGATTTTGGACCATCAGCTGATCCATTGTAGATCCTCAGTTGATGCTTCTTGACTTGTCTTTTCTTCTCAGCTGATCTTCCTGAAGCTGGTCCTTTGGCTGATACTCAGTGTTCAGCTGACACTATGATTCGTCAGCTGACATTTCTTACTTAGAAATTCTTTAAGTCTTAAGATGAAAAACAACACATGTTTTTCATCAATCTAAGTCCAAAACTGAATATATGGTTTTGTTAACATCAAATCCTATTTTACTTAATAGACATGTTTGATTTAGGTTTGATATTGCTATCTCCCCAACACTTATAGACAAGTTGCAATTTAACCAAATTTAATGATCAGTTGAGTGATAATTGTTACTATTTCCACATTTTTTCATTACGAGTCATTATGGAAAAAATGCAGCAATCCTTGTTAATTGAGAATTAATCTAAATTTATATATTTGTATGGTAACATTCTTCAAAGAAATTTGATCACATTGAGGTCTGTTTAAAACTCTCAACTTTGTTTTAGTAAAGAGAATTTGTGTATTTAACTATTAGTTGAAAAATCTAACTAACATAATGACAATGTAAAACATTGCATTCTTTGGATGGTGGGACGAAATGAGGGACATTGGATACCTTCTTCTCATCATTCTTTGTTTTATCCAAATAAGAGTGATTTACATATCCCTGATGCTTAATTTTCTCCAATGTTGAGGAACTAAGAGACACAAATCCTTCTTTTCCATTGTTCCCTGTTTCTTGTGTCTGATAAAAGGGGGCATCAGCCTTTGTGTTGCTCCTAGTACATTGCGTGTTTTGTCCTTAAGTATACGCTATGTGAGTATGTGACTTTTACCAATCGGACCATCTAAGCAATGAAAATCTCAAACTCATTCATGGTATTTTAGAAGACAAGAAAGTGATTACTATGCTAATTTTTGACAAATCTAGGAGTTTTGGTGGTTGTGTATACGCTATGTGAGTATGTGACTTTTACAAGACCTGTCATGACCTTCTTCTCGTGAGTGCTTGAATTCCTCATTTTGCACACAAGAAGATGAATGTGTGTCCCTAAGCAAGGATAATGGTAGAAATCACATTTGAAAGAAAAAAAAAGCAAAATGTTTGCACTAAAAGACAACTAACAGCCAATTTAGACGGCTGTTAGTCAAAAGGACCATTTCAGTAACAAAAAGTCAACGTTCGAGACTTGTGTAGTAATTTTTGCTTTTAAAGGACTAAACCAGAAGGTTGGACTAAACCACATGGACCATTTCAATAATATACTCTAATTTTTCTTTTATTTTGGTGTCATCAAAAAATTACTGGTGGCACCTCATAATTTGATTAGTGACACCGGCTAGAAAACGTTGAAATCTTACACTGTGTCGGCAAAATTGACTCGTGACACGTTCCATCACCGCCGGATACTTGGGTCCGCCCCTGATGCAATTTACACAACCAATTTTTGATCTGACGTGACCTTTTGACCCTTTGATTGTGACAAAGCGGGCGCTATTTTAGTAATTTCTCAAGTTTTAGTACCCGTATTGGTCTAGCCTTGTTTGTATATGATTTGAGTGTTTAACCATATACTCATAAGAGTATATGGGAATTTATCAAGTGCTATATTGAGGTGAGTTCAATAGATCCTTTAAACGAGTACATAGTCAAAACGCGGTTTTACATGGGTTAATAGTTTGTATAACATTGGTAACTTGCTTTGTACAAAAAATGAGAATATCAAACTGTTGATATGCAAACTATATGGCTATAATTTTGTTTAAACGATTGAATGTTATGGTATGACTAGAAAATTGTTATTCATGTCAATGATTGAAATAAAATGATTATGAAAATGAAATGAAGAGCGATTTTATGATTGATTACAAGTGTATTGAATAGTGGTATGAGGCAGTTCCTACTTGTATTTTATAGACGATGCTTAGCATGTTTGATTATGAAATTTCTCGGAAGTGCTAGTTAAATATGAGTTGCGTTGGTTTTATAAATACCTACATATGACATGTATGTCCCATGTGCGCCTATGTGTTGTGGTGATGTTTGACATACAATCATTGTCATCTGAACATTATTACCAGGTGATAGGACGCGTCAAAGGATCACGAGATATCATTATTACATTCACATGAACGATGTCATTTTGCACTATGTCTACTTCATACTCGGAGTAGCAATAACAATAGACTCTAGCAGTCTGAATGAAGGTAGGAGTTGCGCCCCATTTGTGCATGAATTGGTAGGCACGCGACTCGTAAATGAGACAATGATACGATAAATGACATGAAATTACTATATGATTAATATGCATGCTTTATGATGGATACAGACGGACGAAATTGTTTGAAGTGGATATGTATATGGATATGAATGATGTAAAATTAAATAGATATGGTGTAACCCAATCCATATCTGATCTATTGCCATCCCTACTTGTGGGTAGCTTTATTTAGTATTGATAGACTATAGATTTCGTAGTATTGATACATCGATTATATAGTTTGATCTAATTATGGATCACAATTTTGCTTTTGTTTTTCACGATCACATACGTTAATTAAAAGTTTTTCATTGTTACATGTTCTAGTAAAATAAGAAAAAATAAATTAATGAAGTGAAAATCACAGCGTTACAACAACGATGTTTGTTTGATAGAATCGTTAAAACCCAAGGCGTGAGTTGCTTGAAGCTGAAAAAGGTGATGATCGTAGAGTCAATAACGACTTGATATTCTATGGTAGGAAAAGATGTCACAATGTTCATTTAAAGCCGATATTAGAATGAGAGGATCGTAATCAAGGATGTATAAAAGCAAACGGCTTCAATGAAAGATCCGTCAATAAAAAGGCATCGAGCGAGAGATATTAGGGTTAGAAACACCGGTTTTACAATAAAAAAGTTATCTCACATCTTTTCCAAAAAAAAAAATTTTTTTTTTAAGTACTTGTAACATAACAAAATAATCTATATATTTCTCTCTTCTTTCAAAAAACAAAAACACTGATAATTAACTTTTTTTATATAGGCAAAAGATATATTATACCAACAACTTATGATATTATATTTACACAACTCTTTATATAAATAAATACTAAAATGGCAAAATATCCACTTTCTTTTTTTATCTCTCCCGGATGGAAACAAAATGCACATCCAAGAGATATTTCAGGGGCTATTTATGTAAATTAGATTTACTTGATCATAAACCCTCCCCTATTTCTTTTGCAATACGATTGAATCCACCCCCCTCTCTTTCGTCGTATCTGCAAATAAGTAAAGGCGTAGCACGGCCGAGAGGACAAGAGGACGACGGAAACGCCGGTTCCCGCCGGAACCTCGTTGAGATAGCACTCTATCGGTCTCCGGTTAGTTTGAAATCATTGTTACATTATTCCATATCTCATGCTCTTACGTTTTGTGCCCTAAATTTATCTGTACGGGTGGAATCTATCTTTTCTTTTTTAATATTCAATTAGAGTCGGAGGGTGGCTTTAAGAACTGAAAAATTCGAAACTTTTACGCGATTTTGATTTCTGGTTCCTATTTAATTGAAATCGTGAGAGTACGATGTTATACAAGACACCATTATCTATGTGTACGTTTTGTTTGTAGATTTTGTTGCTTCCTGAGTTGAATTTGGATTTTTTCGTGTGAAAGGATTCTTCATAATTCCCACGCATTGATTTACGTCAGTAGATTTTCTATTTATCGTCACTTTATAGAAAACTTCGTATTTCCAGAAAATCATCACAGACCTAATTGGGTATCAGTGTTGCTGTTAGTTTAGAATGTGCAAAGAAATATTTTAACGCAACTTATCTTTGTGAATAACGTAGCTAAATGGTTTGGTGATGAAGCCTCCTTATTGTTGGTATATTGATGATCTGAAGACTATGGAAGTGATCCGACTTCCGAGTAGTGATCTATGCTATATGTAATGTGGTGTGATTATGGTTATATAGATCATTGGTTAAATTTAATAGTTATCTACCTCAATAATGTTAAAATAACGAGTAAGTGTGTTGAAGGATGATTCTTCAAAGGTTATCTTATTGAGCAGCTGGTCATTTATTGTTACTACGAGTACTCCACACACACACACACACACACACACACACACACACATATATATATAGACAAAAGTTCATGCGAAAACCGTTGTTAGCGCGAGAACTGCAAGAACCAATCTAAGCCGTCCAATTCCCCCTTCTTCAATGTCATTGCCCACCCATGAATTCCTCACATGCACCCTGCCACACCCTATCCCTCCACGCTCTCCATCCATGATACTTCCCATATCCAAGGAACGGCTGAGATTGGTTCTCGCGGTTCTCGCACTAACAACGGTTCTCGCATGAACCCTCCCCTATATATATGTGTGTGTGTGTGTATATATATATATATATATATATATATATATATATATATATATATATATATATATATATATATATATATATATATATATATATATATATGCGTGTAATGGGTTTTTCCCCACTTCACTTTTGGGGGAGTCAAGCTATCCTGACCGTTTCAGTACTCCCCCTAGCCATCCACGTTGTTTACACAGGAGGATGCGAGTCCAGGTCTCTTTTGAGACTTTCCAGGCTGCCTACAGCTAGGCCATCTTGAGATGGGTTTAATCTTCTGGTCATACACACTCCTTTTTGAGGTTGCTGTCTAACATTTAGTGTTTGCCAAAAGACTAGATACATATTTCTAAACTGAAGTTAAAAAATGCGTGGTCAAATAGTTTATGAGTTCTGTATGGTTCTTATAATATTACATATAAGTGGAGATGGGAAACTTCTACCTAGGCATCCTTTGTTTACTAGAGTTATTGGGAGAAAGTTGCAACTCCGGGCAGTCCTTTTATATTGCAGTTAAGATTTCCTGCTATTTTTTTTCTCTTCCTGCCTTTTTATTTGGTAACCCACCCTTAGTTTAAATTAGCGCATTGTAATTAACTCATATTAACTTGTTCTTCTACTCTTTTTTTGCCTCCCTTTATCTTTTATTAATTTTGTTAAACACACAGGCAGGTGATGGCGATTTTAATGTATCCTGTTAATTAGGGGGGTCAACAGCTCCTTTCTGGATAAATTTCAAGATAGAGACACAAATGGCGGCTTTGCTGTCCAGTGATCCAATGCATTCTGGAATGCATGAAGGTGGTCCTTATAAACATTCTGAAAATAAGCAGGAGGAAAATGGTGCACGCTGGTATTTTTCTAGGAAAGAAATAGAAGAAAACTCACCATCTAGATCAGATGGCATTGATTTGAAGAAGGAGACTTATCTGCGCAAATCATATTGCACATTCCTGCAGGACTTGGGTATGAGACTTAAAGTGTAAGTCTGCTCACCTGGTTTTTATATAATTATTGTTTCGTATTCTTGTACTTTTATATTGTCTCATGATTTTATACATTTGACGTGTCTACAGTCTGTGTATTCATTTTGTAAGATGATCACATAATAAAACTTGCCCTTTGCATTGATGTATTACCAAATTTGATGTTCGATATTGATCACCAGGTGTGATAGATTTTTTGTTCTTGCATTTGTTTCTTTTTATTATTTTCTTTTGACGCTGAGCAGCTTAATGGGTCATGGGTGCTTCAAGATTTTCATCTTGAATTTGATTTTTCCTCTCATTTTAACGTTTTCTTCATTATTTTTAAATGTATTTGGGAAACATGTCCTATGCAAATAACAAATCTTCGTAAATCGTGTAACAAAGTTATCAAAGGACATTTTTTGCGATGGACTTGTTGGTATCTATCATTCTTATGGGCATGAGAAGCTTTCATTCTGACACTCAAGTGGTATGTGCAACCATAATGAGTACTAGAATCATTCACTCCGATAATCAAGCACTCATTTTTTTTTTGCATATCATTTTTTATTAAATTGTTACTTAGACTTCTTTCTGATGCTTAAAAAAGCTTGTTAACCATATTCTGTCTCTGAACTGCTTGATACTTGTTTATCCTTATTATTTGAAATATTGTTTCTTGGTTATAATGTTATTCTATAATTTTTTTTAAATCATGCTGATGAACATGAACTGAATCTCGGCAAACCTAATCTTGCTACTTTGTCTATACTCTCTCCGGCATTTATATGTATCAAAGTGATTCACATGAAAATCAGCAAATTATAATTTCTAGCTGGCAAATCCTTGTCAGATTCTCTAAAAATCAAGTGTAGGAGAAAGGTGAGGTAAAAGAGGTTGCACTAGAATTTTGTCTTTCGAGTCATTTGGATTATTGGATGAAAGCTCTGAGAGGAATCGACTTCTTGTGGCGAATATATGTGTTAATATTTTTCTTCTCTTTGAGCTTTTATCCCATTAAATTAAAATTTTACCTGTTATAATAACTATTACGATGCCAGCTGGGGCAAACAACCTCATGAGTGCGCCGCGTATTTATAATGTTATTCTATAATTTTTTTTAAATCATGCTGATGAACATGAACTGAATCTCGGCAAACCTAATCTTGCTACTTTGTCTATACTCTCTAGTCTCTCCGGCATTTATATGTATCAAAGTGATTCACATGAAAATCAGCAAATTATAATTTCTAGCTGGCAAATCCTTGTCAGATTCTCTAAAAAGCAAGTGTAGGAGAAAGGCGAGGTAAAAGAGGTTGCACTAGAATTTTGTCTTTCGAGTCATTTGGATTATTGGATGAAAGCTCTGAGAGGAATCGACTTCTTGTGGCGAATATATGTGTTAATATTTTTCTTCTCTTTGAGCTTTTATCCCATTAAATTAAAATTTTACCTGTTATAATAACTATTACGATGCCAGCTGGGGCAAACAACCTCATAAGTGTGCCGCGTATTTATCATTGCCCATGTGTATTGTTCACATTTTATGGCTGTACACGATTCTCTTCTTGGCTGGAAGCGGTGCCCATTGATTTGAAGCTTTCCTTGATCTTCAAAGCAATATATAGTTATTCTGTCATCGATACAAGTTTCAAATTTGACTATGTATAAGCTTGGAAACAAGTATTTACAATCTCGCAAGTGAAAGAACATAGCTATGCCACGTGATCTCATAATCTTGTAATTTGTATCTTGACCGTCCTTGGATGCCTCTAACGCTTTAGAATGCTAGAGGAACTATATAACTATCACTCCATTCTTTGAGAAAATTAGACCTTCAATGGAAACTGTGAAAATGACTGGACTGATAGGAAGTTTTTATTTGGTTTTTGGCATTCTAATTATTTTCGTAACACTCTATGCTTGCATCATGTTTCCAGTTTGTATATACTTTTATGCTTGTATCCATGGAGGTGGCTGTGTTCTTTTTCAGTTTATACTACTTTGAGTGTAAACTTGCTTTTCTCGGTATATGCATGCAGAATAGTTTCTTGAAAATAATAATTTTGGACATTTCCATGCAGACCTCAGGTAACTATTGCAACCGCTATTATCTTTTGTCATCGTTTCTTCATCCGCCAGTCACATGCAAAGAATGACAGGAGGGTGAGTTATGCCTCGTTTCACACCCTATCATTTGTGTTCAATCCATTATTCGAATTTGGCTAGATCTCTATATTTATGACCTTGAAATTGTTTGTACTTCTCTAACGCTTGACAGTTAATATAGAAAGTGTCACATCTGATATCTTGCTCACATGTGAAAGTTTTTTTTTCAAGTATATCTTTTTGTTTAATCTATGATTTGAATTTAAATAACATAGTTGAATTGCAGACTATTGCGACAGTCTGCATGTTTCTTGCAGGCAAGGTTGAAGAAACTCCTCGTCCTTTGAAAGATGTCATTCTTGTTTCCTATGAAATTAATCACAAAAAGGACCCCGAGGCAGTTCAGAGGATTAAACAAAAGGTACTGTCTGATTTCTGCTTACCTCACATTTCATGTCCATTTCTCTATTTCTTAAATAGTTACAAAATTCTGATGCTCGGCGTTTTTACTCTGTCATGCAGGAGGTGTATGAACAACAAAAAGAATTAATTTTAATGGGAGAGCGTGTAGTTCTTGCAACTCTTGCTTTTGACTTCAATGTTCATCATCCATATAAGCCACTTGTTGAGGCTATAAAGAAGTTTAAAGTCGCTCAAAATGCACTTGCCCAAGTTGCATGGAATTTCGTGAATGATGGGTATGCTGTGTTTATTTATGTAGTATGTAACATGTGCCTGTGGTCGTTATCCCTTTTCTGGTTTTGACCTGCAAAAAGGGCATGCAGGCTTCGGACATCTCTCTGCTTGCAGTTTAAACCCCACCACATAGCTGCAGGTGCAATTTTTCTTGCTGCCAAGTTCCTCAAAGTAAAGCTGCCATCAGATGGCGAGAAGGTTTGGTGGCAGGAGTTCAGTGTCACCCCACGGCAATTAGAGGGTTGGTTTTCATCTTTTACCAAAATTTTACAACCATTTTACCCGTTAGAGGTAAAGCATGGTCCAAATAGTAACCTCTTGTTTCTGAAATAGTAACTGTTGCTATTTATTTATTACAGAGGTGAGTAATCAAATGTTAGAACTGTATGAACAAAATAGAACACCACCTCCCCAAACTAGTGAGGTTCTTGATGGAAGTGCAGGAGGTGGGGTTACACAGAAGGCACGTGCTCCTGCTGTTGATGATGAACATGGAACAAATGACAGTGATTCTCATGTTGGTGCTGCCACCTCAAGACCCATTTCTGATTATCCTAGAATATCCCAAGATCGTCATAGTAATGATGATGGAAGTACAGATAGGAATAAGGATATTAGTTCTGATGTTGACAACAATGATGATCATCATTATGAATCAGGAAATGGTGAAACGAAATCGACATATAGTCAAATTCATAATGCTGAAGAATATCAAGAAAATGGTGTTGGTCAAAATGTGGAACATAGAAGCCAAACACCGAAGGATGCTATGAAAAAGATAGATAAAGATAAGGTTAGGGCAGCTCTTGAGAAACGAAGGAAAGCACGTGGTGGTGGTGATGATGTGGCCCGAAGAACAATTTTGATGGATGATGATGATCTGATAGAGCGGGAGCTAGAAGATGGTATAGAATTGGCTGTTGAATCTGAGAAAAACAAACAAGGAAGAAAAGATAATTGGACTAAATCTTCAAATCATCCAGATAATGAGGTCAAAGATGGTCAAGATTTCAACCCAGTGGAAGAAGGGGAGGTGGGAGTGCTGGATGAGGGTGATATGAAGCATAGCCGGAAAAGAAAGGGTGGTGGGACCCCACCGCCTGACAAACGAAGAAGAAACTAAAAGAGCGTCTGAATTGTGCTGATCGAGGTTTTTACTTAAAGGTAATGAATTGTGTTTATGTTATATGTATTTAAATGAGAATATGGTATTCATTGGTAGCCATGGATGTAATAACTATTCATCCTTCTTCATGTACTTGCTGGAACTGAATTTTGCTTTCTGATCATGAAATGGCACCATTTAATTATGAAAATGAATTGTTCTCTTTCAGAAAGGTCCATACTGACCTGTGTATTATGACCCTATACTCGAGGCTTGTAAGTTGGGCATCCATATTGTCATGTTAAATTTATACCTTGTATCACAAAAGGTTAAGTTTAGAATGATTAGAATATGATTGTAGAATGAGGTTAGGATAATAATGAGGAAAGAGACCACAATTGTGCAGGTCTAAAGAAATTGAGACATTCTGTTATTAAATCTTTCTACAAATCCTGGAATCCAGTAATTCCTTTTATCCATCTCTTCTATCAAACTTGACATTTCTCTTTATATTATTATCCCTAAATTTGAAATTTGTATTGATATTATTATTAGGATGATAAATAGGAAGAATCTTTAGGAGGATACGCAGCAATGCATCATGGATTATTGCCTCATGGGATGAGCAATAATAGAGAAAAAAATTCTACCTTCAAAACATTTTTTCATACTTTATCATGGTAAGTTGGTAACCCGATCAACAAGGCCCAAAATTGATAAAGGATAACAAAAAATATACACTTCAGCTGTACATATAACGACTTATTTTACTCCGGTCTAAACACCAAGTCTCTTCCACTTGTTTCTCGTAATAACAACTAGACGACACACCTTGTTTATGGTAATCAAGTTCAATTTTCAATTCAACAACACACTAAGTAAAAATATGCTATACAATTACATTGCCGAATAATGTTTAAGAACCATTTTTATTGCGAGTACAATGATAACCAATATTGGTCATTGATTCAAATAAATCAATGACCAATAATAATGACGGCTCATTAATAGCTTATTAATGAGGAATATTTTGAGAAATCTAGTCTCACTTTTTAATGACGGTCCACCCAAAGCAATTTCAATTGAAAAAATATATAAAAGACCAAAATACCCTTATTAAAAGAAAAAAAAATGAGAGAAGAGAAAACTTGTCATATGTTCCCAAGATGAAAATAACAAACGGGAAAGAAAAATATAATGTGTTTTTTGTTTCTTCCAAAATCTTTTTGTAAAGACATATTTTCAAATATAAATATCAGATATTTAAAGATCATATTACTATAATAGTCTAGATTTACATAAGAACCCATTTGTAATATCTGCTAACCATTACATATATCAAACTAGGGTTACAAAATGTCACAAAAGGTTATGCCATCTTTGTAGAGGAGCTATCCAGTTATTTGCGTCACTGGGGCTTTACATTTTATATCAAACTAGGGTTATAAAATGTCACAAAGTAGTATACACACAATACAAGTCTAATAACTCAGATAGTGATCCTCAGTTCGGAAAATACGTATGTGGATCCTTCCTATTCAATAATAAACTTTGAATAAATATACTGTATTCTCATATGAAAATTATACTACACGGCGGTGTAAAGTTCTACTTGGACCGTGTAGCCCTAACTCGACACGACCGAGAAATAAAATGCATGTGTTGCCCTAGGGCTCTACATCGGTTGTGTATCTCGATATGTGCCATGTTCACTATCACGGGCTCCATAATACTACGTACACGGGCTGTGTACGATGCTGTTCAACCGAACGGACTGCTGTTTTGACCTATTTGATCCTCATAGATTAGTTTTTGATTCAATTGAGTGAACGAGTGTTCCTTACACTCAAACAACCTATTTGATTATTTATACACATCAATTTTGACACTAAACATGCTAATCCACATCTCTAAACCATAATTATGACTTAAGTACAGAGTTTAACATATAAAGGGGTGCTTAATAACTTCAATTTTGATCTAAACTCAACTTCTTGATACTTTCACCTTTAGTTCTTGAGTGAAGGAATGGAAAGACGACAGTTTACAACTGATAATATAAACACGTAAAAGTGTCCACCCTCTTTTTATCTTCTAATAATGGTGTAATTACTTTAATTTTTCTCTAATTAGTTTGCCTTATATATATATATATATATATATATATATATATATATATATATATATATATATATAATGGTTATATGCACCAAAATGTAACGAACTATGATCACTTTAACATTGTATGTAACAAACTAAAATTTCTTCACTAAAATACAAACAACTACCCAAAATTAACAATTAATGTAATTTTGACCTGCAAAGCAGGTAATTGCTGACGTGGACCGGTAATATATTATTTTATTCTTTTCTTTTATAAAGTTATTAACATGTGACATTATTATAACTTAAGTGTGCTGACTGGTTACTATTATTCTTAATGATTATATTATTAATAGTATTTACTATTATTATTATTATTATTATTATTATTATTATTATTATTATTATTAAGACCATATCACCATCACCACCTACTTTATCTGTCGCAACCGCCACCTCCATTTTCAACCACCACCAGTACCACCATCTCATTCAACAACAACCATTAACTACCAAACAAAAATTCATAAACTCAAAAAAGAATCAAAACAAACACCAAACAAAATCAAAATAGATCTGGACAAAGACCAAACAAAATCAAACGAAATTCATAACTCAAGCAAACACCAAATCAGAAATCTGTTCTTAAATCTGGACAAACAAAAACATAATTTGGGTAATGTTTATGAAATCGACACTTAGATCTGGAATCGAAACATACAAGTTGATTAAACCGAATCTGGGTATTGTTTATGTAATCGAAACTTTGATCTGGAATTAATTTAGGGTTTTCAACTCAATTTTTTTAAGGGAATGAATGCATATGTGAACTAATCTGTTCAAAACCACAAGAAATCCCAGAAGAAATTTATACCTGTTCGAAACATAATCTATTGAAAACCGTAATTTGTTCTCGAAATCAAAAAAGAAATCCATACCCTAAAGCAGATCTTAAAATCGACAAAGAAAACGAGAACTAAAACCCTAAATCGCATACCCCAAAGTAGATCTTGAACTCACATGCATAAGATGATGTATCGATGAAGTACAGATGTATCAATAAGGGACATTTGGCATTGGCAATGGCGATGGCAGCGGTTGTGGTTCAAGTCGGTGTTGGCAGAGAAGGGAGGAGGCGACAGAGGAGGGAGTAGGCGACGAGTAAAACGGCGAGGATGTGGGATGTGTGATGTGGTTGAAGTCGACGTCGGCAGAGGAGGGAGTAGGCGACGAGGCGGCAGGGAGGAGGGAGGAGGCGACGAGCAAAACGGCGATGTGGTTGAAGTCGGTGTCGGTAGAGGAGGGAGATGTATCGATGTGTGACTGTTCTTCTTCATAGTTAACAACAACAGCAACAACAACAACAACAACAACAACAACAGCAGCAGCAGTTCCGTGAGGGAGCATGTGAGAGCCCATCACAAGCTTCAACACCATCGCCTATCCATTTGAGCGATGGCTCACTGTCACACAAGGGACCATAATCGCGCTCGTGAGGGAGAATCGTGAGAGAGACAAGTATTTTTTTTTTCTTTTTTCTGATGTGAAGCATGTGATGGATGCAGGGTTTGTGTGATGAGATAAGGGAATGGTGGGGAAATGATGTGTCGCTGATGTGGCTGTATGAAACATGTGATGGATGCTGGTGGTCTAATACTAATAATAATAATAGTAATAATAATAATTGATATCGCTGTTTTTATATATATATTTTTACGCGATATCCGGGTATTTTTAGCCAAATATGATTCATATTATGTCAAACAGGTACTCTTTACCATTGTTTATCTATTTCAGGCTAAAATGCACAAGGCAACGTAAAGTGTGGCTTAAAAAGTCGAAGAGCCAAGAAAAAAAAAATGAGTCGGGGAGATAGCGGCGCTAAAGTTAAAATTTAGCGGCGCTAAACCCTAGTGGTTAGCGCCGCGATCGGGGAAGATAAGGGCCGGATTTTTTGATTTTCAAATATGCTACAAATCTGGGATAAAAAATAGATAGCGGCGCTAACTAATAGTTAGCGGCGCTAAGTCCTTGTTAGCGGCGCTATCTCGCAGGATCTTCCATCTATAAATAATCGCATTCCTCTCCGTTTCTGGAACCCTTGGACCACTTTCAGCCGTCATACACCCCTAGAAGAGTTCCAGAATCGATCAAGGGCAGTTGGGAGCATTACTTTGAGGATTTGAAGCTTGAAGTGAAGATTGAAGGCTTAGCATCATCAACTTTTACGGTTTATTCATTCCATTCTACCATGTTTCTGTTCTTTCATTATTTCCAGAGTATTAGAATGAACATGCTAGGCTAGATTTCGTTTTTCCTCCCTAGAGGAGATGAACCCAATAACAAGTTAATGATTTTAATGAGTTTGTGTGCTTTTAATCCATGTTAATGTTATGAATCTTTCAATCACTTATAATCCATGTTTAGATCTGTTTTTGGGTTGTTTATAATCTGAGTTTTGTTAAAAGTTTGATGACCATTCTATTTTTCATAAAGCTTAGATCTTTATTGTCTATGATCATTGGATGATATTGACTAGTGGTTGATTAATCCTAGGTTAGATAACTAAAAATTGGATCTTTTGCATGTGGTTCAACATATGATGACCTTTGTGTGTTGGTTAATGACTTGTGGCATTTAGCAACTCATTGTGGTTAAAGATTTTCATAAATCGAGTTAATTGACTAATTGGACGAATTAATTAATCCTATGACCATTAGGGTTGTTAATGAGTACAATTATAGGGTTAGATTTTCGGAACAAGAGTCTAATCAACTTTGGAATCGATATTGGTCTTAATTGTTAAATAGCACACATTCTCTGAATTATTATTGACTTGGAAAAGGGTGAAATCGAATCTAGGGAGGGAAGTCTTTCTTCATATAAGTAAAATCCGATTATTTTGCTACTTGCTTACTTTGCTTGTTTTAGTTCTTGATTAAGTTTGTGTTGGTAAGTTTGGTTCATTGGTAATCTCTAAAACTCAATAACAATTCCCTTTTTATTGCTTTATTTGTTTATTTGCTTTAGTAGTTAAATTTAGTTTAATCTCTAAATTTTTATAATTATTATCAAATCATTTCGTTCCCCTTGTGATCGACACCCGTGCTTACTGAATTTACTATAAAAACCGATTAGGTACACTTTCCTATTCGTGTCGTTTTTGGTACATTATAACACGGAATTATAAATAAAAAAACTAGTACGTAAAACGCACATCAAGTTTTTGGCGCCGCTGCCGGGGAACGGTTTCATTTGAGATAATTATATTAATTTACAGTTTAAACTAGTTTTTTTTTTTTTTCGGCGAGTTTCGGCTCATAACAGCTTTTTCTGTTCGCTGCCTGTTATTTAGCGGCGCTAACAATTTAGGTTAGCAGCGCTAATACTAACGAGTTAGCGGCGCTAACTCCGCTGACAGTTTGGTCGTTTTCGTTTTTCTTGCTTTCTTTTTCTAGATTTAACTTCTGTTTTCCAGGCCTGGTAGGTTAGTGCTCTCTTCCTTTAGACATCCTTAGGGTTTGTCTTTAGTTTATGTCCCGTGCCTCGTCTCCCGAGCTAGTCGAGCCTTTTGAAGAACCCGAGCGAGAATTTCGACGTTTGAGAAGAGCCGCACGTGAGAGAGAGCGCTTGAGAAAAATGGCTGAAGATTTGGCAAATTTGTCCCTGGAGGAGTATGCGAGTCGTCTTCGCGAAGGAAACGCCGCCGGTATTCACCGCCCTGCTATTCCCGATCAAACAAACTTTGAGATCAAGGGGCAATTTCTCCATATCTTGCGTGAAACTCCTTTCACCGGAAAGGATCACGAGGATGCCAACCAGCATGTCGAGGCCGTTCTCGAGATTGCTGATTACTTCCACATCCCAGGAGTAACCAAAGACGCCGTTATGCTGCGAGTGTTTCCGATAACACTCCAGGGCGCAGCCAAACGTTGGCTAAGATCCGAGCCACCCATCCGTACATGGGACGTGCTCAAGACAAAGTTCATCAAACAATTTAGTCCTCCTTCCAAAATCGCAAAAATGAAAATGCAAATCCAGAACTTTGCACAATTGGATGATGAGACTCTCTACGACGCTTGGGATCGCTACAAGGAGATGCTCCAGAATTGTCCTCAGCATGATTTAAATGCTCACCAGGTCGTCCAGACATTCTACAACGGTATCAATGTCTGCACTAGACAGATGGTCGACTCTCAAGGACCGATACCGAAGAAAACCCCCGCACAGGGGTATGTCATCATCGAGGAGTTGGCTCAGCACTCCCATCAGTGGCACTCTGCGAGAGATTCTTCCTTTTGTAAGAAGCCGTCCTCCAATTCCAATAGCTCTGATAGCTTGGCCGCACTAAATGCCAAACTGGATACGTTGGGGCGTGATGTGAAGAAGGTTCAGCAAAATATGTGTGCCATGCAGATTGGTTGTGACAATTGCAGTGGACCACATCTCCAGAAAGATTGCCCATATGATGAAGACGGGAATCTTAAGGAGTCTGCTTGCCCTGTTTACGACAACAGGTACGACGCCCCAATTGATGAAGAACGTGCTCCCCATCACTCCTACCACAATCGTCCTTGGAAGCCCTATCCAGAGTATCGTAAAGAGATGGATGCTAAGTACAATCAGCGAGGTCCCGGGCTTTATAAAAAAGACCCACCAAGGGAGCCGGAGAAGAAGTCTGATTTCGAGAGTATGCTCTCCCGATTTGCAGCAGCATCCGAACAGAGACATAAGGAAACTGAAGAGTTGGTGAAAAGGATCGGATCATCCACTGAATCAGCGCTTAGGAATCAGCAGGCATCCATTCATAACATCGAAACCCAGGTTGGGCAGATATCTCGAGTTCTCCAGGACCGCTTTCCTGGAACTCTTCCGAGCAATACCGAAACCAACCCAAAAGCTGCCATTAATGCTGTGTCTACTAGGAGTGGTAAAACACCCCCTGATCCACGTCCTTTCGGTGCTACCACAGTTCCTAATGTGCAGCCTCCTAAACAGCCTGAGAAGGATAAGGAGGTAACTCCTGGACCGCCTCCTGCTCCATCCACTGCTCCATCCGCTCCATCTTCCGCCCCACCTCCTGTTCCACCATACCGTCCTCCGATACCATATCCGCAGCGTCTTCGAAAAGACGAGCAAGATGAGCAGTATCAAAAGTTCTTAGAGCACCTGAAATCTTTGCACATCAACATCCCTTTTGTTGAGGCTATGGCTCAAATGCCTAAGTATGCAAAGTTCATGAAGGACCTCCTGACAAATCGAAAGAAGCTGGAGGCGGTCTCGAGCGTCACGCTCAATGATCAGTGCTCTGCAGCTATGCTGAATAAGATCCCGAAAAAGATGACTGATCCTGGGAGTCTTACCTTACCGTGCCAGTTTGGCAACTTGCCTGTTAGCCACGCATTGGCTGACTCTGGGGCAAGTGTGAATTTGATGCCCTATTCTTTCTTCGCCAAACTCGGCTTACCTGAACCGAAACCAATTCGTATGGCGATCCATCTGGCAAACAAATCTATCACTTATCCGCGAGGGATAGTGGAAGATTTGCTGGTGAAGGTCGACAAATTCATTTTCCCTGTGGACTTTATCGTTATCGATATGGAGGAGGATGACAAGGTGCCTATCATTCTAGGCAGACCTTTTCTGAGTACAGCTCGCGCTCTATTCGACATACAGGAATCTCAGCTGACACTCAGGGTAGGGACCGATGCAGTCACTTTTGGTCTCAACCACGCCATGCGTTATTCTAAGAGTTGCGATGACTCCGCATTTTTTGTTGATATTTTCGACACCATGTTCGAGAATGAGCTGGGAGGAACGAGTATGAAGGAGGCGAATGGCCAAATGCCCATTGGAGAAGGTCTCATCGACCCTGAGAGAGACCACGAGGAGTTAGTACGCATACTAACTGAAGGGCAAGGAACTGAACCTGCTGCGCAGGATTTTCAGCCGTCGCGGCGCGCGTTGCGATGAACGCGTCGCGACCACTTGAATCATCGCAAGTTGAGATCGCTGAGGTGGGAACCGATACAACACAAGAGGTTACCCCTAGTCTTACACCTCAGTCTGAACTGAAAGTGCTACCCCCGCATCTGGAGTATGCCTTTTTGGAGGAAGACTCTCAATTCCCCGTCATCATATCATCGGCCCTCTCCGAGTATGATAAAATCAAATTGGTCGATGTGCTGAAGAAAAGGAGGAATGCGATCGCCTGGTCCATCTCCGACATCAAGGGAATCAATCCGTCATTTTGTTCGCATAAAATTCTTATGGAGGATGATTCCAAACCGGTAGTTCAACCTCAGCGCCGACTGAATCCGAAAATGCAGGAGGTTGTGAAGAAAGAGGTTGTCAAACTCTTGGATGCCGGTATGATCTACCCGATTTCTGACAGCCCGTGGGTTAGCCCAATCCACGTGGTTCCGAAGAAGGGAGGAATGACAGTGGTCACGAACGAAAAGAATGAACTCATTCCTACTCGTACAGTGACCGTGTGGCGGGTATGCATCGATTATCGCCGATTGAATGATGCCACTCGAAAAGACCACTTCCCCCTTCCGTTCATTGATCAAATGCTTGAACGCCTTTCTGGTAATGCTTATTACTGTTTTCTCGACGGGTTTTCGGGTTACTTCCAGATTCCGATCAATCCCGAAGACCAGGAAAAGACGACGTTCACATGTCCTTATGGGACATTTGCTTACCGGAGGATGCCGTTTGGACTATGCAATGCTCCAGCAACCTTCCAGCTCTGTATGACCGCCATATTCCACGATATGGTCGAGGATTTCATGGAAGTGTTCATGGATGACTTTTCAGTATTCGGTGATTCGTTCGATTCGTGTCTAGCCAATCTGGACAAAATGCTTGCCCGATGTGAAGAAACCAACCTTGTGCTGAACTGGGAAAAGTGCCATTTTATGGTACGAGAAGGTATAGTGTTGGGACACAAAGTTTCACAAGCTGGGATTGAGGTGGATCGAGCCAAAATAGATACGATATCTAAGCTACCACCACCCACTAATGTGAAAGGGGTGAGGAGTTTCTTAGGTCATGCGGGGTTCTACCGCCGTTTCATAAAGGATTTTTCCAAAATCACAAGGCCTATGACACAACTCCTTTTGAAGGATGCTAAATTCGAGTTTTCTGACGAGTGTTTAGCGGCCTTCAACACCCTAAGAGAGAAACTCACCACCGCACCAATCATGGTGACTCCTGATTGGACCCTGCCTTTCGAACTCATGTGCGATGCTAGCGACTATGCGGTTGGTGCTGTCTTAGGTCAAAGGGTTGACAATCGGTTTCGACCAATTTACTATGCTAGTAAAACCCTAAACCCGGCTCAAGAGAATTACACCACAACCGAGAAGGAACTCCTAGCCGTGGTTTATGCCTTTGACAAGTTTCGCTCTTACTTGGTCCTCTCCAAAACCATTGTCTTCACTGATCATGCTGCTTTGAAATACTTGTTTAGCAAACAAGACGCAAAGCCGAGGCTCATCCGATGGATCTTGCTTCTGCAAGAATTTGATATCGAGATCAGAGACAAGAAAGGGGCTGAGAATGTGGCAGCTGATCATTTATCGAGGCTGGAGAATCCGAATCTGGAGGAATTACGCGAGTCGGATATCCTTGACAATTTTCCTCACGAGTATCTGATGAGGGTATGCACCGAACCTCCTTGGTTTGCCGATTTCGTAAACTACCTTGCTGCGGGAGTTCTCATTAAGGGATTGTCACATCAGCAAAAGAAGAAATTTTTAAGTGATGTGAAATATTACCTATGGGATGACCCCTATCTGTTTCGGCACTGTGCGGATAATGTGATACGGCGGTGTATTTGGGGAGAAGAGGCGAGGGAAATACTGAGGGATTGCCACAGTGGACCCACCGGGGGACACCACGGTGCGGTCTACACCGCAAAGAAGGTATTTGAAGCCGGATTCTATTGGCCCACGATCTTTAAGGATGCACATGCTCTGGTGAAAGAGTGTGATGCATGTCAACGGGCCGGTAATATCTCTTCCAAAAATGAGATGCCTCAGCACAACATCCAAGTCTGCGAAATCTTTGATGTGTGGGGTATCGACTTCATGGGACCATTTCCTTCATCCCGAGGAAACAAATATATCTTAGTAGCCGTCGACTATGTGTCGAAGTGGGCTGAGGCTCAAGCCTTACCCACTAATGACGCACGTGTCGTGGTGAAATTCCTGAAGAAACTCTTTTCTCGGTTTGGTATCCCTAAAGCTTTAATTAGTGATAGGGGTACACATTTCGCTAACAATCAACTGGAGAAGGCTTTGCAAAAATATGGTGTCAACCATAGATTCGCGACACCCTATCATCCTCAATCCAGTGGACAAACTGAGAATACCAACCGCGCGCTTAAACGCATTCTTGAACGGTCGGTAAACGGGAATCGTAAGGAATGGTCCGATAAACTCGATGACGCACTCTGGGCATTCCGAACAGCTTACAAGACACCTTTGGGTACCACACCCTTTCGGTTGATCTATGGTAAGGCGTGTCATCTCCCTGTGGAAGTAGAGCATCAGGCATACTGGGCACTGAAAGCTTGCCACCCCGATCTTGACAAAGCACGTGACCATCGTTTCTTGCAGCTCAACGAACTAGATGAATTGCGAAACGAAGCTTATGAGAATTCCTTGATCTATAAGGACAAAACAAAGAAATGGCACGATGCTCGGTTGAAAGGGAACAAACACTTCGAACCTGGGGATAAAGTGCTCTTGTTTAACTCCCGGTTGAAATTGTTTCCTGGTAAACTCAAAACCCGATGGTATGGACCATTCATGGTAAATAAGGTATTCCCTTATGGCACAATCGAATTACTTAATACCGAGGGAATTCCTTTCAAAGTTAATGGGCACCGAATAAAGCATTACTTGGAAGCAATGCCCGAAGAGAGGGAAGGTGAGGATATCAACCTCACCGTGCCAGACCCCTAAAGTGTGGGGTGGGAGTCCAGCTAACGACTCATCTTAAAGAAGCGCTTCGCGGGAGGCAACCCGTGTGTAGTTTAGGTTCTCTTTCCGTTCTTTCCGTTCGTTTGTTTCGTTTTCGTTCGTTGTTTCGTTTTTGTGTGTTCGTAGCCTGTTCCTCCATGTCATACTTTTCTGGTGTCTCTCTAAAAGTCATGTTCAGTTGGTCACTATCGAGAAAAGGGAGCCAAATCGTCAAAATCGAAAATCTGCTACAGTTGGGGGTTAGCGCCGCTAACATCTTTGGTTTAGCGACGCTAGTGAGATTGTTTTAGCGCCGCTAACGCGGGCGTCCCATTTAAAACAGTTTGACTCAGTGTTTGACCCACGCTCTCCCCACTTCATCACTCTCCCGACGCTAGCCCTCCGCTCGCGAACCACCACCGCTACTCCGCCGCCGTCCACCGATCGACCACCGTGCGACACCACCATCTCCGACGACATCTCCGATATCCAGTTCCGACTCCGACCACCATCACAAGTAAGCATTCTCGAAAAAAAAATTAGGGTTTTTGTTCCAGAGCTTAGTTTGGTTGATTTGATTCGTATCTGAGTTTAATTCATGCTATTAGAGTCTCATCTGTCCATTGAACTTAGGAATCAGTACATCCATGCTCTGTTTATCGAAGTGCCATTGTTAGGGTTTCGGGTTTCAAACCCGAGTTAGAACTTTTGATTTTTGGGTATTTCTTTGGGTATAAGCTGAAATCTATGATATATTATGCTCCCTAGTACTGATCTGAGTTGTTTTCCGCTACAAGTGGGGTTGATTTACCGATCTGTTGAACCCGCTACTGTTCATCGTCTTCAACACTTAGCGCCGCTAACATATCTGGTTTAGCGCAGCTAAGTCCAGAGAGTTAGCGCCGCTAAGTCCTTTCCTGTTTTCTTTTTCTCTGTCAGCCTAGACCATTCGCGTTATGCTTATATTTTTGGGTCGTATCTGCGTACTGATTTAGGTTCTATAATTTCTGCAGATTATGGCTGCACGCGGTAGAGGACAGCGAGGTAGGCAGCCAGCTTCCGAGGTGCCAGCTCCTCCAGATCCCCCGGTTCACCATCCTTGGTTAGTCTTCCCGGACACCCTCTCATCCAGAGTCCGCCTCGACTTTACGACACGACTGGCATCCCTCCTACCGAAGGAGGTCGACCTCCCACATGCGCTTGATTGGGAGATGATCGAGAGCGTAGGGTTGACTGTTCCCCTTTGCGCCTTCCTGCGCCAGGATATCCGAGGGGATGACGGAGAGCCCATTTTCATCTGTCGGGCTTGGGAGAGGCTCTTTCGCACGCATGAGCCGGTGTATAGGGAACTGTGTCTGGAGTTCTTTGCCACCGTCCGGTTCAACACCACCGTCGACGACATTCATGACCGGAGGTTTCTGACATTCCGCCTTGGAGGCCAGAGTCGCGAGTGCGATCTGGTCGAGTTTAGCCACCGCATGGGTTTATACACTAAAGAGGAGATAGAGAGCCCTTACTTCGCCAATTTCATGGCAGCATGCGAGCCGGTGGCACCGGAGAGATACGGGGTCGCTGAGTTCTGGGCTACCATAGCCCAAGGTGATTATAACCCACAGCGGGCGATAGAGAGCAGCATTCGCCAGCCGGTGCACCGTCTTATCCACCGCCTCATCAGTACCACCATTGCTTATCGCCGCGGCGGCGAGAAGGTCACCGGTGTTGACCTGCTTTACATGTTCGCCATTTTAGACCCAGAGTTCCTCTTGGATATTCCTCATCATTTAGCATTCTATCTTGCTAGGCGGGCTGTTGGGAACAAACAGGCCAGCCCCATATGTGGTGGCCAGTTTGTCACCGTACTTGCGCGATCTTATGGACTCCTTACTGAGCAAGAGCAGGGACGCCTGGTGCGGGTCGAGTCTAAGATCATCGGAGCTGCGTTTCTAGAGACTATGCGCGTTATTGAGCAGCTGTCGACCGGGCGTTACAGAGTTGTTCCGTATGTTGTACAGGCGGAGGCCCAAGCAGGAGAGGGTGCTAGAGTAGAGCCCGAGGTTGCTCAGGAGCAACCTGCGAGGCAGGTGCGCCGTAGGAGACGAGCACCAGAGCAGGCTGAGGATGATAGCCTCCACAGCCGAGTGGATAGGTTGGAACATAATGTTGCCCAGGTAGGTCAGTACTTGGATGATGTGAGGACCCATCAGCGTCTCCTTACGGCGTACATACAGGCTATGGGTGCCGGCCTATCTGGTATTGTAGAGAGCGCAGGGGGCAACCCACTTCCCCTGCCTGATTTGCCGCCTATGTATCCAGATTGGAGGACGCGCACTACATTGCCTGATCCAGACATGGCAGGACCATCTGGGCATGGAGGGCACGAGTCCAGTGATGATGATGATGCTTGATGCTTTCACTCTGATCTTTTATATTTTGATGTATTCAGAATTTAAACTTTGATGTATATATCTCTTTTGATGTTATGATACTTGTCTGATCTTTGCTCTGAGTTGTTTATTTTTCAGTGGTTGTTTGGTTGATGTATGGAGTACATGCTTATATGCTGGCAGTCAGTTCAGCGAAATTCTTTATTGCTCCGTTTGCCGTGTTGATACCCAGGGAGTTTATTTCTAATCTTTTTCTACCTTAGTGTTTGATTTTGTGTACAATGGGGACATTGTACAATTTAAGTGTGGGGTAGGGGGTTAGAAAAGATTCCTAGCTTGAACCTAATTTGTCCTTGATTAAATTATGATGGTATTTGGGCTATAATTTTAAAAAATTTTAATGTCATTCAAGTAAGTGTTAAGTATTGGTTGTAGGTGTCAAATGTTTGATTTGTGAACAAGTTCAGAGGTTATACTTAGTGTTTATGCATAGTATTTAGTGGTTTTTCGCCATTCCAGAGAAAGTTCCATTTATGGTAACCAACTTTTAATTTTTGAATCTAAATAAATGGTTAAACCTTTTCTGAATCTAAGCTCGACAAAAATAGACTGAGTGTGAATTTCCTCTTTTACTAATCATGTGCCTGCTATTTTGAGAAAATTGAGAAAAATAAAAATAAAAATAGAGCAACAATAAAGCCAAAAGGCTAGTCTATAAGTCATTCATGTGGCCTTTGGGACTCGAACAAGTAAGCTCTGAGGGGTGTTCTACACCTAATCACCTAAAGCCAACTGGTTTGGGATCGGTTGGGCAGAAAGTTCGCTACATGGGTTCCATCGAAAGTCATAGACTTATATGAGCAATAATAAAAGCATGTGCCAAGTAGAATTGAGAAATCTGCGATAAGTCTTGAGGTTGGGGGATTCTAAAGGGGTAAATTAGCCATAAAAGATTCATTAATTAAGGGTTGGTTATTTATAAAAAGAGAATGCATTTGGAATGGTAAGAAGTTAGAGAGGACCGCAACACGGGTATATGCATAAATCTAGGTGTAGTCGATGACTTGTTTCTAATCAAACGTATTGACATTTTTCAGCTGTATTTAGTATTTATCAGAATGATGTTATTTATTTGAATGCCTTAGCCTGGATAAAATTATGATTTGCTTGAGGACAAGCAAAGTTCAAGTGTGGGGTATTTTGATATCGCTGTTTTTATATATATATTTTTACGCGATATCCGGGTATTTTTAGCCAAATATGATTCATATTATGTCAAACAGGTACTCTTTACCATTGTTTATCTATTTCAGGCTAAAATGCACAAGGCAACGTAAAGTGTGGCTTAAAAAGTCGAAGAGCCAAGAAAAAAAAAATGAGTCGGGGAGATAGCGGCGCTAAAGTTAAAATTTAGCGGCGCTAAACCCTAGTGGTTAGCGCCGCGATCGGGGAAGATAAGGGCCGGATTTTTTGATTTTCAAATATGCTACAAATCTGGGATAAAAAATAGATAGCGGCGCTAACTAATAGTTAGCGGCGCTATCTCGCAGGATCTTCCATCTATAAATAATCGCATTCCTCTCCGTTTCTGGAACCCTTGGACCACTTTCAGCCGTCATACACCCCTAGAAGAGTTCCAGAATCGATCAAGGGCAGTTGGGAGCATTACTTTGAGGATTTGAAGCTTGAAGTGAAGATTGAAGGCTTAGCATCATCAACTTTTACGGTTTATTCATTCCATTCTACCATGTTTCTGTTCTTTCATTATTTCCAAAGTATTAGAATGAACATGCTAGGCTAGATTTCGTTTTTCCTCCCTAGAGGAGATGAACCCAATAACAAGTTAATGATTTTAATGAGTTTGTGTGCTTTTAATCCATGTTAATGTTATGAATCTTTCAATCACTTATAATCCATGTTTAGATCTGTTTTTGGGTTGTTTATAATCTGAGTTTTGTTAAAAGTTTGATGACCATTCTATTTTTCATAAAGCTTAGATCTTTATTGTCTATGATCATTGGATGATATTGACTAGTGGTTGATTAATCCTAGGTTAGATAACTAAAAATTGGATCTTTTGCATGTGGTTCAACATATGATGACCTTTGTGTGTTGGTTAATGACTTGTGGCATTTAGCAACTCATTGTGGTTAAAGATTTTCATAAATCGAGTTAATTGACTAATTGGACGAATTAATTAATCCTATGACCATTAGGGTTGTTAATGAGTACAATTATAGGGTTAGATTTTCGGAACAAGAGTCTAATCAACTTTGGAATCGATATTGGTCTTAATTGTTAAATAGCACACATTCTCTGAATTATTATTGACTTGGAAAAGGGTGAAATCGAATCTAGGGAGGGAAGTCTTTCTTCATATAAGTAAAATCCGATTATTTTGCTACTTGCTTACTTTGCTTGTTTTAGTTCTTGATTAAGTTTGTGTTGGTAAGTTTGGTTCATTGGTAATCTCTAAAACTCAATAACAATTCCCTTTTTATTGCTTTATTTGTTTATTTGCTTTAGTAGTTAAATTTAGTTTAATCTCTAAATTTTTATAATTATTATCAAATCATTTCGTTCCCCTTGTGATCGACACCCGTGCTTACTGAATTTACTATAAAAACCGATTAGGTACACTTGCCTATTCGTGTCGTTTTTGGTACATTATAACACAGAATTATAAATAAAAAACTAGTACGTAAAACGCACATCAATAATAATAATAATAATAATAATAATAATAATAAATAACAATAGTAATATAAAAAATTGCCAACTATGCCAACTTTATCCTACGTGGAGTGACATGTAAGCATTTTTAATTTTTTTTGCCAAATATGCGTAAAGGTAACCGGCAACAAGGGATAAAGGGTTAAAATTGCATTCAATGTAAAAAACGGGTAGTTGAAGTTATTTTAGAAAAGAAATTTTAGTTTGTTACATACAATGTTAAAGTGAACATATTTTATTACATTTTGATGCATATACCCTATATAAAACTATAGCTAGCTATATTGATGGTTTAATCCCTGTACTTTTTATGATTAGAATTTTAGCCCCTACATATACTTCATATTACACATATATTTATTATTATGATTTCTATTTTATACTTACACACACATAAACCCTAAGTTATAAGCAGTATTTCCAACCTTAGGGAGTTACACTTTTCTATGTCTACTATTCAAAGGGTTTTTTTTAGTTTGAATTCCATATCCCACATTCAATGAAGTAATTAAAGAAAATTAGCTGCATTTAATTTATTTTGTATATATAGGAACACACAGGCCGGTGCTTTTCAAAGTTATAATTGAGTTTTAACTTTCTACAGTAGATCAAGCCTCTTAAATTTGATATATATATATATATATATATATAGAGAGAGAGAGAGAGAGAGAGGGAGAGAAGGAAAATGGCAAAGGAATTTGATAAAATGGAGGAGGATGTGGAACAAAGCGATAAGCAGAAGAAAGAGGTTGCGAAAAAACGTGTGCATCTGCTGTCAGAGATTGAAAAGAGTGTTAAAGATTTTGAGGATAAACTCTCGTATCACTTGTCCGAGCAGGAAAGGCTTGAATCAGAAGTTAATGAACTCGACCAGCAGATGAAAGAGCTTCTTGAAAAACGTTCAAAGTTGAAGTTATTCAAGGATAAGATTTATTCCAATCTTGTTGCTTTGAAAGCAGAAAAGGATCAACTTGATGAGGCTATGCTTGAAGCCCAACGTGCCTTTAACCAAGCTATGATATGATGATCATCAGTTGGCCGGATTTAATTAAGATAATAGTATATATATATATATATATATATATATATATATATATATATATATATATATATGGCCGGCTACATGCATGAGTTCATTAATTAGAGTCAGATCGATCTGCAATGTTTCTTTCCTTTTCCTTTTCTTTTTCTTTTTGTCTTTCTTCATAGTAGTGGTATGTAGTGGCAAGAAATATACGTAGTACTATATATGTAAGATCGACTTATGTTTAAAAAAAGTTTCTTCATTTGCTTTTTAATTTCGTTGCTGTTTAATCAAGCACATCTTAATTTGCTTTATCCATCTTTTATTAGTACATGCATATCAGCATATATATAGCATCATTGTTGTTACTCCACCCGGCCTGTTTGAGTACATTTTTGTGGTTCCCAGCTTCTCGATCGTCTAATTACATGAATTTCTTAATTTGAAGAGAAACTTTTTTAACTTGTATAAAATATTAGAAATTGATAATATAAATAATTAGCTAGCTAGAATTGAAGTACGTACGTAGTTGAGTTCAAGCAATTAATTGCCAAAATGAACAGTCAGATGATTACAAGTTAATTACGGAGCAAATTAATTTTGATCGATCTGTCAGCTCTGGCGGATCATCGATCAGAACTCAATATTAGCCATGATCGATTGTGTAGCTGCAGATGCTAATGATGATCGATGTGGCATGCATGTGATTGATTAGTATTTGTAACAGTGTGTATGTTTTAGCTAGTACAATCCAAATCTCAACAAGTACCGTATATAATATATATTTAATTTCTAGGATTTGTGTTATATGTATTTTGAATATTTAGCCTTTATTAATTCCTTTTATTAAAGGCGCATTAACTTAATGTGCATATATATAATTAATTTTTCGTTTAATATATGTTAGTATTAATGATTTTTCTTAGTATATAAAAACGTACGTACATGATTTCAAACATAATATAATACTAGCAGCGTACCCGCGCAATGCTATGCTACGGCGAAAAATAGTTTCTATTCTATAACATGTCGTTTAAAGAATGTAATGATATGTTATTCGCGGGATTCAGTATTACAAAGAAAAATTCTACAACAAACGGAACAACAATATTTCCGTTATTTTCAAATTTTCTTCTTTTTTATTTTGCATCAACTATTTTATTAATTATAAAATAAATTAATCGGTATTAAAATAAGAAAAAAAGATTTATATGTATGAAATAAAAAAAAAGAAGTTAATAAGATTTTTGATTTATGTTGATGTAGGTGAATAATTTTGTTTGTGTGAGAGAGTGTTTTAGTATGAAAGAGTATATTTAAATAAATAAATGATTAAAGTAAATTTGAAGAGAGAATGAAATTAGTAAAGATTGAATGGATGAGATTATTTAGATAGAATTAAAGGTTAAGATTTTGTATTGATTGAATTTTAAGAAGTCTTAAAATTAAATAGGAGAGAGAGTGTTAAATGGTTTATATAATAGTATAGATATAGATAATACAAAATTTATAACATACTATGACATTATCTAATACAATAATGTAATATGATATGTTATCATACAATTCATGCAATACACATTACATCTATCTTAATTTATGATTACTACGTTATATTAACGTAATATGATATAATACGAGTTTTAATTTTTGCCCGCATGATGTGCCGGGATAAAACCAAGGTAATACATCAATTTCTTATATGTATGCTTTTTATTTTTTTATTCAAAAAAATCAACTAATAGTTACCAAGTTTCTTATATAAAAATCATTCAAAACTCTTAGCAACACTAAAAAACAACATAGTTTTTATTTTTAAAAACAGAGCACAAAAATTACTTTTAGATTCTTACATTAACTTTAGATAATGAAAACACATTAATCAAAACTTTTTAGATTAATTTTTGCTTCATGAAATTTTGCTGTCTGTAAATTTATATTAGATCAACAATATTGTTTAGTTATATAAAAGGAAAAAGGTTTTTAACAACATAACTTAATTAATGAATCATTTGCTGCATTCAAGAAGTAAAAAAATAAATAAAACTGATTTTGGATTAGAAGTACACATGAGTTGCATTGTCAAAGCATTAATTAATTGCCTAAATATTAATTCTTCTTTTTGTCTTATATGAAAGCCAGGGAAGAAACAAATAAGGAGGAAAAAACTTACCCAATCAAAGCCGTAGAAAGTGGGGGAAAAAAGAGACAAACTTTAATATCTTGAGATAATATATATCACGTTTAAAAGGCAAATGTACAATAATACCCCTCAATATCTCGGGAGATATTGGCAAATTAGTTTGAGAATTGATATATATAGTAATGATATGATCGTATTATACATGTCATATCTCGATCAGTTAGAATTGAAGCTAATATTTAATTAAATTGGGGCTAAATTAAGTGCAAACAGAACCTAGTTAATTTTCTAGTGATATATTATATAGAGCAAGTTTAATTTCTTAATAAAAACCCGGATCTATTTAATTTTTATTCTTCTATAATATTCTAGCCATAATTCATCAACAAACATCAAACCAACCACATAAATATTTAATTGCAAGAAATTAAACTAGTAAATGTTAAATAAATAACTAAGTAACTAAATAATATTTAGTTATCACATAAGACAGTACTGTTCCTCTTCTTTTTCAAATATGATTTTGGAAGATGAGATGTTGTTTGTGGTACGATAGTGAAATCATTTAATACCTTATGACACTGGATATGTTATACATGTATTATTTTGAGTGCATATGAAGCCATCAACACTCACTTGTTTTCAATGTTTATGCTTATTTTGTAATTAATATGCTTATTGTTTTTTAACTGGTGGCTATACCATATATAATCCCGTCTTTTGCTGGATTTTAACAGTTATCTTATTATAAATTAAAGAAGTTGATTATTACCAAAAGTTCCTCTTACAAATATCTTCTCCTAGAATTAGATCCCAAATTCCCTAGCTTAAAGGTAATCTTAGTCGTTCCACATAAACTACTAACTGTCACAACAACGTACGTCAAGTCAACATACTCTTGACAGCGAGGATAAACCCGTACTTCATCAAAATTATTGTCAGCAAATACTAATTTAATCTGAAATATTGAATTAATTAAACTCATAATGTAAATAGTAACTTAAACTTCATAACCGATAGTGGAAGATAGATTCTTCTGGTAAAGATAAACCACAGCCTTAGAGCAAAAAAAGTTTTAATTATCCTACTGAGCCATTATTCTTAAACCTCAATATGTAACAACATTTTCAACAGAATAATTTAATAAGATTTTTCTAATAAAGCAAAAAAAAAAAAAAAAAAAACTAAACAAGCTCTTGCCTTGTCACATTGGTTCATATAAAATTATTTGTCAACTCTTTGGAGTGATCAATAATGTATGAGAAACATTAAAAAATAAACTATTCCATCTTGTAAAAGTCAACTATTGTTGGTACAAATTGAAGAGAATTAGCTAGACATGCATCATTTTGTTGTGTATCATATCAAGGTTTGATTTCCATGGATCCCACCAAGAGGTTGATCCTATTCTACATCTGGTTTTGATTCCTGCTTTCATTTTGTTTTCATGTGTTTCTGATTTGTTACTGATTTAACTAGTGTTGAAGATGTGGTCACAATAGATGTACATGCAGCTAAAGATCTCCTCAACTCTGGTCATCGCTATCTCGATGTCAGGTCAACAAGTGTTGAGATTTACTTTGTATATACCTTTGTCGACAATCTGCATTTATATATAAAACCCGGTTCTATCATTAAACTTTTTGATCTTTAAAACATTAGTTATGCATACGACCGGATTGTTACAATTGATATGGCCGGACTTTCATCTTATTACAGGACCGATGAAGAATTCAACAAGAGTCATGTGGACAATGCTCTCCATGTTCCTTACATGTTTATCACACAAGACGGTGTGCATATCAAGAACTGCGCGCTTTATTTGTTTATAAATTTATAGAACCTCTTTTTATATGGTTGATCAATCGTACGTATATTCATTCTATCAAATGACAGGAAGGGTTAAAAATCCTGAATTTCTAGCTCTGGTTTCTGCTGTTTGTCACAAGGATGATTCACTCATTGTGGTAATGTTTCTAGGGCCTGTTACTAGCATGTAGTTTATACTATAACATAGTTTTATATCATTAGTTGGTTTTGTTTTGTATTCTAAAGGCCTGCAACAGTGGAGGGAGATCGCTTAAAGCTTCTGCTGACCTTCTTTCTGCAGTATGTTCTATTCTCTTCTCCAATGCGTTTTCCTGGTATCATTTTTCAAGTGATCACCGGGATCGGTTTATAAACAACCTTAGTATATGTAATCTACAAGTTACATAATGATCTTCCTTTTGGAGATGATATTATACGTGTGTGAATGTAGGGCTACACGAATGTAAAGAACATGGCTGGGGGATACTCGGCATGGGTCGATAACGGATACTCTGGTGACTCGAAACCAGCCGAGGAGTTGAAAACTGCTTGCAAGTTTCGCCGCTAATTAATTAATGTGCTCTCGAGAGTCGTATGATTGTTTGTGATGGATATATGTTCCTTCTATTTGTAATTGCTTTCTTCGTAAGAATAAATGCTTGAGGAGTTAGAAACCTTACATCATGAATCTTGTATGTGGTTGAATCTATGGATCAGCAACATCCTGTTATCTTTTGACAAAACAAAGTACATATCATATGGATTAAAATGTTACAAACATTAAAAGATATCCAAACTGTATTCTAATGCTTAAAAAACTGTTGGGACTACCCTACAATTTGGACAACAAGCTTATAACCTGTGACAGCAATCAAATCATATGAAGTTAAAATGATAATACATCTTTTGTTTTCTCATAAAGTTAAGAAAATTCAGTCTTCTTCAATGGTAAACATTGTTATTCACCTGAAGTTCGACAAGAGGCCATGTAGCTTAATATTATTGAAACAACAGTGTAAGATGGGACGAATGAAGGACTGACAACATGGTATTCAGTTTTTTTATTACAACAAGGAACATGGGCGAGTCATGATGCAATGTCGGCTTCTACAAGTGAGTGGAAAAATCATCAAGTGGTAATCGGGGGTACTTGGAATGCAAAATCAGGTGGTAGAGTCATGAGTGCCTCGTCCCCACTTAGTTTCCGAAAGGCCATTCCAAGGGCATACCCCAAGGTTTTTGAAACTGAAACAGCCACAGCATTTCCCACCTGACAGTACCTATAATCATTCAAAAAATAATAATTCCTTCATTACTTATCCAGACTTGCAAAATCATAATGATAATACTATTGCCCAAGATATTATTATAACTGGGGATATTTTAGTAAATTTCTGAACTTATACTTGTCCAAGTAGAATCCTATCTTCCACGCATGATTTAACCTCAAGAATTTATTTAGTAAGAAGACGTTTGATATGTTTAGTGATGGATTTATAGTTTGATCTTGGTAGGTAACTAGATTATTGAACTGCGGATCTAATTAATCACGGTGTCTTCCTTTTATGATGTCTAGGGTGTATATTGTACATATCCAACATGAAGATTTTATGTGATAAAAGTTAAAACCAAAGTATAATTATAATTACTTAAATGCTACCTTTCTTTAATATTGCCACAAAATCTATAATAATCAGGAAAGCCCTGTAGTCTTGCACATTCTCGTAGTGTGAGGACCCTGTCCTGCTCTGGATGTAAAGCAGCCTGTACCATTTTATAATGTTAGCAATACCAATTGATCTTGCTATATATACAAAATTACAGTGGAGAATTACCTGGTTATGAAGATTTGGGAATGTTACCACAGTTGGTACGTTTTCATCCCACCATACTCTTGCAAATGGTCTATCAACATATCCAAACTTCAACATGTTGTAAAATCTTTATTTATAAAATTTTAAAGAAATGTTTGCAAGGTAGACAAACCTTTTAGATTTCCCTTTCTCAAAAGTGAATACATAATCGGGTATCTACATCCAAACAATAGAAGAAAACACAAAAAAAGAGATGTGTCATCAACTTTCTATGGGAAAGAAGGTAGAAGGAATATGTAAATTAGAGAAAAAAATTTGCTTGGTTACCAATGGCCTTCCAGATGGAAGCAACACTTGTTCCTTTGTTGGATCTCTCTGAACCGTATTATCAGCATTCACAATTAGTCCCGGGAAGTCTCTGAAATTGGCTCCCTATAAAAGCTTGAGAAATTATGAACCAGAAATAATGCTAAGAAAATTAACATCAACATGTAACAAATGGTTAACCTTTCTGCGTGGTACACGACACACTCGATGAAAATCATCTTCAGACAATTTGTAAGGTCGATGATCAGTAAGAATAGAGCTTCTCCAGTCTGTAACCCCTTTTAGGGCAGAACCAGTAAACTCTACAAGGAACAAGATCATATTAGTCAATTGGTTATTCTGAACTTACATACGTAACTTTCAAGTTTCAACAACATACTTGTGAACAGATACACGTTTAGATATTGCATTAAGTGTACATATAAATCCTTTAAAAAAGAAACATAATTAATGACACATTTATGTCAGCTGCTAAAGTCATTAGGCGAAGAATTAATTGAATAAGCACACGTTGTTGCTGAATAGAAAACAACCTAGTAAAGTTTTGGAGATTTATAGAAGAAGTAAAATAGTTAATAAGATCATTGCTTTTCAAAAAAAAAAAAGTAAATAAGATCATCCATGGGACAATAAGTCATTAGACAAGCTTAATCATTTGAATCTAAATTTTGCATTCTGAGTCCAAAACAAATTAACTGCCGCATCTGGTCCTCCAATACAGAACATTGAGATTACTTCACTATACATAGCACACATACAGCACATGACATTTGTAGTACCCAACCTCTGTTCAGCGCAATTTATAACACTCTGAAGTCCATACTTGCAAGTAGCTTATTCCGATTATGAAGTGAATTTAAGTTGGGCATTAATAGCTCACGTGGCATCCGAAAAGGATTTGTCAAGCTTGTTTGTATAAATAAGGCAATATTAGAGAATGAACCGTCAGAAAATGAATTAGCAAGTGAACTTCAAATGTTAGGTATTAACATAAACTATGTTACTATATTAACATTACCATCTTTTGTTAACCTGATATACTTCTGGAACTCTGTTTCTGGAGGCATTTCATATGTCATCTCTTCACGATCTTCATGGCTTGTAACCTGTGTATCAATTCATATAACATTAAGCCAGGTTACATAATAGAAAAAAGATAACCAAAGTATATAATAGTAAAAGAAACTACAGCTGGAAGATCAGAGATGGCATCACGAAGAACAATGGCTTCTTGAAGCTTTCTAGGTTGCCCTTCATCATAAGCAACTGTATTTTGCTGCATTACAAGAATTATCTCAATAGAATATACAAAACAAAATAAAATGAATAAATGTAGAGACATTTTAATCAAATATAAATAATTACTAGGTACCACCTCAAACTCAGCTGGAGGGAAGTATCTAACAATAACTTCATGGGTGGGAAGTGGAAATTGAGGTAGTCTCTGCAAACAAATAAAATAACAGGAAAGATAAGGACAAGTTAGTTGTTAGTTATTGTCTGCATCTCCATACAGGAAAACAAGCCTGCCAATAATGACTTAAGAGATCAAATGAGGAAAAATGGTAAAAATAATTTATCAATAAAACACTATATCCATAAATGGTAAGATGGAAAAATGAGTCACCTCCTTTGGATGAGCACCCCATAGAAAAACACGTAACCTAAATTGTGGAAGACCGTAAGAGCCAGCAGCCATTATCCCAAGTCTTGCTTGGTAATTCATATGAACCAAACGACTTAGAGCGTATCTTCCAAGAGAAGCTTTGTCAAATCTTAAGATGTCAGCAACATTTTCCATCAACACATATCTAGGATTCAAAAATTTCACTATGTCAAAGAAGACAATAATTTGCTGATTCCTTTCGTCATTCAATGGATCATCAGTGTTCCTAAACCGGTTATAGCCACTGATCCCTTGGCATGGAGGACCGCCACATATAACGTCCACATCACCCTGAAATATGCAAAAAAAAAATTACATATAGTTTCGTATGCGGTTAAAGATATTGCTTTTAACTTTTGTAACACAACTCACTGGACATGGCAATATCTTAGACTTGTATCCACTTATAACAAAATCTTGTATGTGGCCTTGGCAATCACTGTGAAAGATAAATATGAGAGAATGAACACGCAAGTAGTTGCAGTATGGAATTTATTTATTATTATAAATAAATGCAAAAAACAAACCTCAATCCTTCAATTAGCTCCCACGTATCTTCACTTGGATCGTAGCCCTTCCATCGTACCTAATGGAAAACATATGAGTATGAGATATCTTCAAAACAGAAACAATAACTAGCAGGCTGCTAAAAGAAAAATAATGTGTGAAAACACAAGATTCATTGGTACAAGACTTGATATGTACCTTGAACCTTAACCCATGCTGGCCTGTACTGCTGGGATCTCCATAACATATATCAACAAGACTTGAAACTTCATATTCTCCCAGAACAACATCAGCATTCAATGGGGAAGATTCATTTATTGTGGATTCATTTGTACCACAACTGCTTTCAAGCGTTCTATCAGGATCATTCAACACATATAATTTGCATAGCTTTTCCCATTCCTTTAATAATTCCAAGAAATCTTCGGCGGTAGTATGTCGAACCTACAAAAACCATATAATGTTTTTTTAAAGAGAAATTGAATATTTATAGAATATGGATACAGTATCTCTACTGTTTATAGATACATCACTTGGAGTACTCACTTCTGTTTCTGGATGATTTTGCTTTAAGCTCTCGCATGCAAGCTTGTGATAATCAATTGCCCATCTCTTTAGTTTCATAAAAAGAAACACAAATATCAGCACATTGGACAGATAACAAGTTAACAACAGCTTGAAACAGGAAGGAAAGAACAAAATAGTTACCGTTACAAGTTTAACACCAGAAAGGTTAGCACCAAGACACAGTCCAGTAGACATTCCACCACAACCAGCATAAAGATCTAATAAACTCAGTTCGGGTTTGTCCATTTGACAACCATTTGAGTCAAATGTAGGTGTAGTTATGGTCGCATTGTTGGCATCAGGGCTACTTGACATGGTCAAATCGCATTTTACTACCGAATTGTCTGTAGTTGCAGAATCTCAATAAGATAGCAGATATGATACTTACACAATACATTAAAGACGATAATTATTCATACTACAATTGACAATTTATGTGGAGGGTATAGACACAACAAATGTATATGTATACTTAAATGATAAAAGGTGACAAATGATAATACCAACATCTAGACATGTACAACATGCATTGCAGTTTTAGTTATATATTAGATTTAGACTAACAAATCAAATACTATTTCAGAGCAAAATAGCGATTACCGAGTTAAGTGTCCCTCTTGGTGAGGATGCTGATGGATAGACTGGGTACAGACTACAATTTTGGCACTATTTGCATCAAGTGTCTGCCCTCAGGTTCCAACCTGCAACCGATCTAGTGAGAGATCTCAAACCGAGCCCTTAGTAGGGTACCAGGTGACTTTCATGGCCTCTCAGACTTGGGATGGGTGGAATTTTTTCTAATAAAACCTATCCCTATTACGCATGTACATGTGTGTACATGGAAAATCGCATTTACCATATACGAATATCATCTTCTAAAATTATCATAAAAGAATAAAAACTAGATTTCATGTGAAAATTATGTTCAAGAATGGTTAATAGTTGCATTCATATCCATGTATTCAACATTTCAACATTAAATTATCGTCTTCTTGTTGTTTTATACAATTTTCTTATAGTACATTTCCTGAAACCTTAAGGCAAATGATATACGAGTATGGGAAAATTATTTTATTCTAAATGGCCAACAGAAGTTAGAGGTTGACGTCTGTATTTAGAAATAAGTCATGTCATCTGCAGTTCTCATTTATATGTTGCCTTCAAGATCATGTTCGTACAAATGTTCTTCTGATGCTAGAAAAATTTAATATGGCAAAAAGATTATGAAGGCAAGCACATTTCTCTTACCAGTCATCAAGGCACGGAATGTTGAATATTTTACAGAATATTCCATGTCACAATAATACTCTGATGCCTGAATAGAATGTGATTGGAAACCTAGCTGCAATGGTAACAAAAGGTATATAAATAGAAAAACAATCAAATGAAATGCAATATCCAACGATCCATGGCAGCAAAAGAAAGAAACAAAAAGAATTTAATACTGGGAAACTTCAATGTGGATTGTGGAAAAGGAATAAAATAGGACACAGGAAGGGAAAATTTTAAAACTAAGATTGCAACATACCGTGGGAGGTTTTTCTATAATTCTCACTTTAGAAAGTATGCAGTCTAATAAGTTGTCATTCATTAATGTGGAGAAAAATAAACGCTTCTTATCGTGAAAAGTAGCAGCTTGTTTCATAACCTGAGTAATAAGAAGTTGGAAGGGTCAACAACAAAAAAAGCTAAAGATTAAATATTACCAGATGTACAAGCAGAAAAGATTGTAAAAAATGACATTAGAATACACTAAAGTGAAGCAACCAACCGTATCTTCAGCTCTGAAAAACCACTGCACTCTAAAATAATTTTCATCATCAGATGTTCTGAAAAATTCTACAATCCTGCCAACATGATTTTGCTTTCCCTCGCCCTGAAAAAAGTTGCTCTAGGATTAATATCTTGTTACCTGTAAGAGCTCAGCTGCATTGAAATAACCAGGAATTTGTTCACAAATAGTTCCTCTGTTATTTGAGGCAGTTTTGATGTGTATGTTCAGTACTCAATCTTGTGCTTACAGCTAAATGTCACTTTTGTAATATTCATTTAAGTAAGTATTCAGTTTATATACATAAGGTAATGTGAACTCCATTTGTATTTTATTCAAAAAATATATCTTCAGTTCCTAATTCTACATTGATATAGTCTCCAGAAAAAGTTGTGCTCTTTTTTTTAGTAAATATAATCAATGTCCAACACGGATGAAACTTATTTAACCAAGAATTTATTCCATAACTTCATTGTCGAAAACACATATCATTTCATGCTTCAAAAATCGTCCAATGGTTGAAAAGATCACTGACGTTAATTTTTAAGTTCTTTTATTGCTTACTCATCCATGTGTACAATATTTCACAACTGATTCACTGATCCACTAACGGAAACCCCTAAGGTTAACTTTCTATAGGCTTCTAAAACTAAATCTATGAAAGTTTGCTTAAATTTGATTGAACGCAAGACAAAACTCATTGCATAGGAGTGAATTTAGATCTCTTAAATACAGTTTATAGCTGGTTCTGAAGGAATATATTTAGGAATGGCCACATAATTGGCAGAGGATTCATGTTAAAATCCGATAGTAGCAGGACAGATGTTAAAGAATAAAATAAGTTGAATAAAAGCTGAAGCCTTAAAATTTCACATCACTTAAAACTGATATTTACTCACTAAAAGAGTGAGTTAACAATAAGATGAACTACCTTTATTTGTGCACAATCTCCAAGATTAAAAATGCATCCATCAACATTGGCTTGAAGGTAATGACATATGACATTTATATGCACTTCTTCCTCTTCACCAGCACTGCATCATTTTATCGTTTATCATGGTCAATGTGCATAAACCAAAATTGGATCTCATAAAGTACAACCAGGATAAATGCATAAAAGTAACTATCAAAGACAAAAAGACGTAAGAGTCCCTCTCACTTTAGTATCCAGCTCTGTCCCTCACGTCTTTGACCCTGTGGAATTAATAAATAAGAATGTGTGTGAACTCGAAAGGATAAATATGCAGATATTTTAGCTAGTACAACATATAGGACAATCACATCCAGGGCCAACACTATGGAATCTAATAACTTACTATATAATCTCTCACATCAAGTTTGCAGTGCATTTTAATGTTATGTTTCCATATAAATAAATCAGGATGGAGTTCAACCATTTGATTCTTGAGGACTGCCACGCCTGCTAGAAGCAGATATGCTACTCAGCTATATCCATCCTAATTTGGTCAATTAAAGACTAGAGGATCATGACTTTAATAAAAGATGTTCATGTGACCAATATGACGTGTTTCCTTTTTAACTGCTTAACTAGTTTTACGTGTTTTACCTATTACAGATGGAACATAATTCAGATCGACCCATTCATAAGTAAATGGGTCAAAATTTGAAACCATAAATAAAATACTGATTATATCCCTTTGAACAATGAACAAGTGAGATCAAAATCTAGTGCGCTCCTGGAACTATAATGCAGCAAGTCAAAGCATCTCACAGGGCCACCAAGAGGCCAATTCTATATCAGGCAACAATCATCCTAACAGTCGGGATGCAAAATCTACTATATAGCATCAGATATCTCATTCATAGTGTTCACAGAAAAATTAAAGCGACTCTTGTGCATCAGATGACAACAGGCTAAAAGTCAGACATGATCCATGTATAGTAGGGTATGGAAATGTGGCGCTAGTCCACAGATTGAGGGCTCAACTATTGTCAATTGACCACTTGGTCCTTCAAATTATTGGTTGGACACATCAAAGTAACTAAATAGCCACCCTGCAGCATACTTGTTACAGTTACAGAAAATCAAATACCAAAAAAAACGTGAGTTATTTAGGTGATGGCTAAGTATATTCTTATAGAAGACTACATATTATTTAAATCAGCTGACTTTGAGTGCATCCGTACATGAGAGCCTCAAAAAGAACAAATATATCACGCAAACAGCCGATAAAACATGGGTGACATATGCATAACTCAAAGAATTATGAAAGACGTCACTATTACAAGGTTGCATAGATCAAACCTTTAATTCATAGCGCCAACCCCACCTTTCTTGAGCTTCGTGTTCGGGAACTGGCTCCCCGACAAAGAAAGATGTTCTTTTTAGCTTACTCTGTTTCTTATTAGATTTCACGTTACTGTGTTCCTTCTTGGATGCGTGAAACTCTAATTCACACGATCTTGGGGTTTTCCCAAGCCTTTCCAATTTGTTCCTACCGGAATTCGTCGCTTGAGACGTCACCGGAGATAATCTCGCCGACCTTCGTAGGTGCCTTCCCGGAAACGATTCATTTTCTGGACTCCGCTGACAATCACCAACAGTTAACGCCGTAGACGAAGATAATCGCCGTGATTTCCAGGAAGAATTTTGCTCAGGCCTTTCCTCACTTGGCATACTTCTCTTTTGAGACACGCCTTCTGCAGTAGTAGTAATAGATTCGTTCGTCATGAAGCTAGGCGATCTTTCGGCCATTTTATCATGTACCAGACTCGCGTCCGAAACAGTCAACAGCACCGGCGACTCATCTTCGTTGTAAACAAAGTCACTGCTAGGTGTGTGCGATGCCAGAGGCAACGAGTCGGATTCGGTGGCGTTGACCTGCGCCGTAGTCGAATATATCGTCGGCAACCTACTACTTAGAGGCAAATTAGTCGTAACGCCCACTGGAACTACAGAATCACTGTTAAGTGCGCGGAATTCCAGAGGCAACTCGTACGATTCGGTGCCGTTGACATCCACCGTAGTCAAAGACATCGTCGGCGATCTACTTAACGGCAAATTACTCGTAACGCCCTCTGGAAATACAGAATCATTGCCAAGTGCGTGCAATGTCGGAGGCAACGCGTCCGATTCGGTGGCGTTGACCTCCGCCGTAGTCAAAGACATCGTCGGCGATCTACTTAACGGCAAATTGCTCGTAACGCCCTCTGGAAATACAGAATCATTGCCAAGTGCGTGCAATGTCGGAGGCAACGCGTCCGATACGGTATCGTTGACCTCCGTAGACGAAGACATCGTCGGCAATCTACTTGCCGGTAAATTAATCGTAACGCTCACTGGAACTACAAAAGTCTGGCAAAAGGTTCTCCGACGATGAGTTTATCGGCGATGAACGCCTAAAGTGAGCAATTTTATCAGATTTCCGTCAATAGTAACCAGATTCATCCTCTCAGGAAAATCTCCGACATCAAACTGGAATGCCACTTATATTAAAGCCTTTGAACTCATCATTATCCGCTGGATTCAGATTTAATCGTCGGAGAAATAAAAAACCCAGCTCAAACTCATATGCAACACGAGCATTAAAGAGATTCGGCACTGCCGTTGATTTATACCGAAATTGAAGACATTCCCAGTCTCAGGGTTCCCGGCGACAACTTTCCGACTCCGAGAGCAAGTTAATCAGCAATGCAGGTCGTGATAAACGATTAGCACAACTAGCATTGCTATTAGCTTGAGATCCACCCAGCAAAAGTCAGAAACTCCGACTAGGGTTTTTGCATCAGCGGGATTTATGCGATTGAATAGGAGTTGGTTGGGATGTAATTAAACGAAACTTGAGGGGTACATTGATTCACGGAGGGACGTTGAATTAGTCGCCATTTGACCGTTGCTTTTTGCTACAAGTGGATTGCTTAAATCAGGTAGTAACTTGGATTCATAAACAGCAAGATTTAACCAAATTAGAAAATAAGACTTGATTACACAAACTTACTTTGGGAATTTAACCAAATAGTTAAAAACGACTATTAAAATGGTTTTTTTACTTATAAAATTGATTTATTTACAGAAAATGTGACATCTTTAAAGTTATATTATAAATCAATGAGACATGCGCTTATTTTGATTAATAAATTTCGCAAATAGAAATATCATTCTACAAACTATCACAGGAACCATCTTATACGAAAACTATTTTCTTTTAGATTTCTAGACATAGTTAAACTTTAACCCTATTTTATCTATATAAATGATCATTTATAAACATTAATATTTTAAATCACAAATTACAGTAGAGTTTAATGTATTACATCTTTATCAAAAGAATAAAGTATTATATGCATAATAATCATGTTTTTAAAAAGGTATTCTTGGCTTCGTAATGGTTTAGTTATCGTTTGATCATGCTATCACGAAAAAGTAAGTCTTGGGCGTAACGTTTGTCATACGTTAAGGCTAGCTTGGCATTTCTTAATATGTTATAAACCGTGTTTTTTGGCATGTTAATGGTACTAACTTATATGAGCCGAACATGTAGTTATTCGGATATCATGAATGGTTAGATATATTGAAAATGAAAATGGATATTGATGAACCTGTCATAAATCTATAATTATGTATTTTTTTTGTATAACTATATATATAATTATAATTTATATACAAATTTGTCGTCTTAAATCACAGCTTATAAAAAGTTGTGACATCGTCGTGACTTCTACGGCATGAGAACTAACCATACCGTTTATGACTCGCATATTTAAAACCTTTGATAAAAACCTTTTATGATCATATATCTGAATGGCAATAATAATTAAATATATACTATATATATGAGTAAATTACAAATTTTGTTCCTGTAGTTTTTTCAAAAACTCACTTTTCGTTATTTAATTTTCAAAATTACATTGACAGTCACTGTCATTTGTATTTCGTTACGCGTTTAGCTCTTCTTGTTAATAGATGTTACCTTGTCTGTTAAAAACCCTACATGAGGGTACTTTTGTCAGTTTACCTATTATCTTCATTACCAAACAAATAGGGAAAAGAAAACATATAAACCCTTTTAAATTCTCTCACTCCGCAGCCCCCATCCTTAGCCCTCCACCGCCACCATCCAAAGCACTTCACCGCTATCACCACCACCCTCGGAAGTCACATCCGACCGCCATCTCTTTATGTGTCTATTTCTCTCTCTAACACTGCCACCATCTTGATTCTGACCATTGCCACCCAATGCAACACCACCGTTGCAAAGATCAACCGTCACCATCATCGAAGTCTCTCTACATATCTCTCTCTTTAACACCGCCACCACCAGTTTAGTGACAAGCAGGTCTAATTTTGTTAGTTTTGACCTCGATTGAAATCAAACATTTATGGTGAAAACCCATAAGCATAGCCCTAACACAAAAATGAATGGACCATCCATCGATGCTTCATCTATTCAAGAATCCATGGATGCGTCACAAATCCAAGTGGTTTGTGATAAAAAAAACTAATGTGTTCAAGAAGATTTTTGAGAACCATAGATCTAGATAGATGAATCTTCGGTTATGGTCCTGTGAGAGAAAGGTTAAAGTGAAAGCTAGAGAGAGAAACAGGCCAATTGTATGTGGCGGCAAAGGTGGTTGACGAAGACGAAGGTGGTTGTATGTGACGGCGATGGTGATTGGTAAAGAGAATTGAGGGAGTAGAGATGATCTTTTTAACAAGGGTTCCATTCGGGTTGTCATCTATGTAAACCATATAAATTTTTGTATTTTTGTGTTGATATTACAGAACAATAAACCACCCTGATAAGCAAAATTCCAGAATACTTGGAAACTATAAATTGCACTAAAAAACAAACCCCTAGATAATTATAAAAATAACAATGAAAATAGGACACCAACCACAAACGCTTGCAATTGACTGAAATTACAAAACAATAAAGACTGAAATATGGTGATAAACACCAGGATCGAAACCCTTAAGGTAATAAGCTGGTTCATATTTCTTCTCTATCAAGGAAAACAAAACTGTAATCTAGAATTTACTATACTGGTATACTAATATGGAGTCTATTGGGTCTAAAACCATCAACCAGCTAATTCTGTAACTTCATCTGGACTGGGTTTCTGATGGCTGACTATTCAATGCAGAATTTGAAGGATTGGATGATGCTACAGTACCGGTTTCCTGAGGTGCTGAGCCACCCCATTTTGGATCTGCATCGGCTGGCTCAATAACATGAACTGCACCATCACTCATCCCAAGAGCAAATTGACTAGGATCAGAAGGATGTGCTGCAATAACCATAGGATATGCTGTGCTGTTGCTGCTGCCAAAAACAAAACAAAACACATCACACTATTAGAGGTAGCGATTTCAATTTATTAACTTATGGTGTTTGATAGGTGTTCGCCATGGTCATGAGTTCTAGTCGTACCATGGACAGAAAGTGTAGTTTAGGAGTAGCCTTAGTATGTGCGTGTGTTCTGCTGTTCAAAAATTTGTGTACTTAAATATTGATTTGGGTTGTGTTTCATCCAAAACAGGTCAATCTAAAATTAATTAGCTACAACAGTCAAGTGGTTTAAAAGTCACCCAGAATCTATTTTTACCTCCAAAGTTGTTTCTAATCACAGATTTAAAACTGTTAGATAATTCTCTGTAACCATAATTAACACATTTATTACAAGACATGAACAAAACAACCACTTGATCCATACTAGAAGGTGTGATCTGTTTCAACCTAAACCCATTTTCACCTGTTACCTGACCCACCCACCCTGCCCATCTTGTCACCTCTGCACATGATCAACCAACATCATTTTTTAGTAATTGGCAAACAATGCATCAAGGTAGTGATAACAAATCACATGATGACACTAACGAATACAAGAACTTGTACTACACTGACAATACACTTGTAGATAGTAGGAAACAATTATCCCAAGAGAAAGTTTAACCCTTCATACCATACCAGCATTTTTTTACAAGACCTAGGAATGAATTCCTTTTAGACGGGAACTCCTTTCCCCCACTGTGTGCGAGGAATGGGTATTGCATATGATGATGAGGTTATATGACATGGAAACTTGGGGTGTACATTTTTTTTTATAGAAATGTTTTTTTAAGTTAAATCTTGGAAAAATTTAATGCAAGGCATGCATTTAGCTATGCAGCCAGATGTGTGAACCATGCCAATAGTAACTGCAGGCATTATGGATAGCATCTTTCTGTGAAGGGATTATAAAAGAATTTTTAAGTTATTTTTTTATTGCATACCTTGAAATTGACGAGGATATGTAGGCAGAAGGTGCTATTCGACATCGAAGCCTTAAACTCTCTGCATCAAAAACTCCAATAGCACCATCCGAAAATCCAGTAAATATTAGCAAGCCGTCACATGAGTAAATTGCACTTGAAATCGCAGCACAAAGAGATTCTCTTGGAGACCACTGCAATAGGATTATCTCAATTAACTTAAAAATTATTACGTGATCATTTAAATACATTTTCAAACATGCAAATCCTTGGTATTGTTCTAGAACAGAAGATGGGAATTACTTTTTTTAGTAGGCAAGTAGGTCGACATACTAAAAAATAACAACATATTGATGCCAAGTATTAACAAAATTCAGTAGAGGGAAAGAAAACTGGGATCTGTACACATTCTCAACATTACAGTTATAAAAAGAATTTTTAATATGAAGCAAGGGAATTCTCCTTATAAACTGAAAGAGATCACAAATGGGCAGGCACACCAGGTTTTTTCAAAATGGGTCAGATTGACCAAAACAAATCCTGCACAAAATTTTTTGTTTATAAGCGATCATTAATGTATCATATATGATTAGGAAGAGTATTTAATTTTTTGAATAAAAATGGTTGAGGTTTTAAGAATTAAAAATAAATTTTGTGCAACTTCCAGCCTGCTTTACCATTTGCCACCTCTAGAAATTGCTAAAATAATTAACAAGGAAAAACCTAGGAAAATTTTTACTTCAAAAGAGAAGGAAATAGGAAGTCATCTTCATAAAGGCACAGCCACGCCTCACTTCTGAACATGTCATAATAAAATCTATTCAAGAATTCCATGATTAAGAATCTAAAACCTAGATTTAGATAAGGCATAAGTTCCGACTCTTTACCAATTTCAAGCATTCAAGTTGGTAGTCATAGATGCCAATTTGACTTTCATGTACAACAAGAAGATGGCGTTGATCATTGTGGAATTGGACTTTAGTTTCTCCAACCAATGAGGATGGATGGCCAGGTGGTGACTGTATGCTTCTTGATTTCCTCTTATCCCATCCGTTAATATTCCATATACATAGCTGTAATCCAGGCAAAACATACAAATACTCTATTTAGCCTCCCTCACAGGCATGAGAAGTAAGAACAAAAAGCATTTTGAATTCAATATGTTTTTCCAAACATAATATCTAACCCATACAAGAACATGGGAAACAGTTTCAAGACCAAAAATTAACTGCACTTCATCCACCACTTGCCTGAGCATCAGCACCAGATGAAACAAGTGCATTTAAAGTCTGTGAAAAAGCAAGTCCTGTAATCTGTTTCTGGTGACCTTTGAGCTTGATTTTGACCTATGAAAATGATCAAGGATAAGATGAGACAATTTTGACTTGTAACAATTTCTGATTCCATTGAGAACAAGAGTGAATAGGAGAAAAAAACAAGTGATAAACAATGAACTCACAAAGCTTAGAGTTAAACTTGGTAATCAGTATCGTAATACAAATTGTATTATTGTGATAATCTCGATTACAATAGGATAATTTATAGAAAAGATAATTACACTCTAATCCCTCTAATATATTAATATATGAAATACACACTAAATGTCTAATACTTAGTTAGCTGATGAGCACATAAAAGAATAGTACTGCTAAGGATAATAAAATAGGAAATGACTGTAAAGTTAAAGGATATAGTTCAATAAGTTGTGCAAAAACAATTACCTCATCAACCCTAACATTGTAAATTTGTATGGTAGAATCCTCCATTCCTATGGCAAGAATATTATTGTCTTGAGGATGGAAAGCCAAGTAGGTGGCTGCGGGGGGTGGTGGCATGAATGTTGTCATGACCTGAAGTTTGACCATATCAGCCAACTATTTGTGGCACTTTTCATATCGGCAGTTTCAGAATTAATAAACAAAGTAGCGTATCTCATTGTCTAGATACCTTGAAAGTCATCATGTTAAACAGGGACACTTTCCCACCAGAAGCAGACATGACATAAGAATCATTCTTTGACAAAGCAATGCATGCTGCTGACTCTTCAGCAGGTTTACTCTCGCTTACATCATTCGACATGAGGGCCCCATTTGTAGGTTGCCATAATTGTGGGACGATAGATGCAGTTGACTGAACATGTACACAAACCAATCAGAATTCAACCAATGCTGAAGGAAGTTATAATCACAAGTGTTCAACCGGCCCACAAACCTTCCCAGATGGATTGCGTTCATTCCGTTGCCATTTCCAAAGCTTATGAATGGCACTTGAGGCAAGTGCAAGCAAAGCTAGCCCAGAATTTGTGTAGATCAGGCGCATGATCTGAAGCATCAAGTTAGGTTAAATGTCTTAAGCTACATAAAGATGGCTTATATACATAGCTGGTGATATTTAAAAAAATAGATAAACAGAGGAACTAGGGTGATATACAGTTCACACCACGCAGCAGATATAAAATCATTAGCTATATCCCAGTTTCTCCATCCCATGAACTATTATACTGAACAAACAATTATTAATGAACAAACAATTATTAGGAAAATCTAGTGGCGATTTTGACCCCCGTTCTATTTAAAGGCTAATTCATGTTGTCTTATACTCTTATCTCTAACGGGTTAAATGGGCATGACATAATTCATATGGTTGTAAATGTCAAACGGTACCCAAAGTGTATTTAATTCAAAGAACGTCCGAAATAATTTTTTATTTTAGATTATTACTGAAACAATAATAACATTATAATCATATTTAACATACTTATTGTTTATAATAAATTCAAATAGTCCTGTATACCTCTCACCGCATTTAGTTGGGGGTAGTGGTGTCTTTTGATACCTTAACAGAAAAAATAGAATGTTTCTGGTTGACCCTCGAGGTTCAAGTTGCTTATTTATTTACAAGCACAAGAATAGGTCTTGCTCGTATATATTATAATTCTTGAAAAGAGAAAGTAGCAATAATCCAGAACATCCTAAAGTGAAAGTTGATGCAACTTTATGCAATTGAGGGGGCATATCTCTTATGAACAATTCTTTATTATTTAAAAAGGCAAACAAAATTATATGGAGCCCACCTTGCTGGCAGCCATTGGATCAGGCAACCTTAGAGCTTTAAGATGAGAGGAATCAACTATATCAGGGAGCTTCCAGCTTTTAGTTTTGTCAGTACTGTCCACAATTCTGGGTTTAATATCTACAACTTTGCTGCTTTCCGCATTAGCCTGCAATGTACCCATACAACAGAATATAAGCTGCCTTTTAATAAAGTCATGGGCAATGGTTCCATTCAAAAGGCATATAACTTACAAGATTGCCAATGGATAATGGAGCTTGCATTCTATCACGTTCCATAGCAGATGCCATAGATGAAGAGACATTTGGGATAGGAACTAATGGGCCAGGGATTGAAGGCTGCATATGAGGTTTCAAGGGAGTAATTAGATAAATCCATGATTTTTAAGAGAAAAGGATCAGTGAAATGAGGTCAAATAAACTACTTTGACTGTATCTGAAAATGCACGAGACCCCTCGTACGCTCGACTCTCTAGCATCCTTAGCATACGCTGCCCATCACCATTTGCCAATATTTTAATTCCGTTGTCGCTAGTGGTGACTGCCAGTAATGACCCTTCTTTGTTAAACCTTAACCTAGGCCTTGCCTGAAACAAATGAAGGGCTCAAAAATAATGTAATAGAAGTATAAAACATGTCCGTCAGCAATAATTTCTATTGTCATTGAAGGACTATAAGGAATGGAAATGATGTTGAATGTGTACAGGTAATCCATCATCTGCATCGGTAAAGGTCAGCATATTGATATTATCCATGTCCCAAAACTTTATTTGGAACTCATCCCCAGCAGCTAAGAAACGATTTCTTGTTGTGTCAAACTGCACAACCCCCATAGACCGTTTTCTAAAACCAGAATATTCCCTCTTGATGGCTCCTTCACTCTCATTCCACTCAACCAAGTGGGCTTCACCTTCTTTGCTTGTTCCACAAGAGAACAGTCTGAAAAGAATAGGACATTAAGAGTTAGAACTTAAGAAACACTTGCATCTTATAATAATAGGTCATAGGTGATGACAAGAAGTCAGCTAGCAAATTGATAATGAATAATGTGATCGACAGAGTGAATAACACAAAGCCATCTTTTGAAGGACAACAAAAAATGTGATTTGGAATAATAAGCATATAAGAGGACACTGCAAATCTTTTCCAATATGGACTTGTATAAAAAACGTAACCAAGGGACTTAATCATTGTAATCAATGGAGGCACTAATAACTACAAACTATAACAATTGTACATGAACAACAGATGAAGCACACACTTATGAATATAATCTGAACTTCTAAAAGTAACACGAGGAATTGTAACTTTGAATCAGAAAATATATTAAAACAGAACATGATGTGGGACATGATTGTATCATGCCTATTTTTTATCTGACCTGGTTCCATCAGCACTGTATGCCATTGTCGTGCACCAAAGGCCAGGGGCATCATAATCCACTCTTGACCCCAAACAATCATAGAGCCATGCTTTAATTTTCCCATCAATTGCTGTTGAGAAAATGAACTACACAAGAAATGAATGGATTCACTAAATACTCCGGGATATAAAAATGTAACAAGAATCAGGTTTGCAGCAAAATTCAAAAGAAGTGAAGGATAGAAGAATCAAAGGAGACTAACCTGTATTTGTTCTTTATAGTGAGGGCAGACCGAATACACAGGAGCCTCATGACCTTCAAATGTGTACTGCCTGCGTCCAGCTACAGCATCCCATACCTTTACCAAAGATTAAGCAGTTATAAGAGTGACTCAGAAATTTTATTTTCAGATGACAGACATACCTTAATTGTCTTGTCATCACCACATGTCACAATACACAGTTGCTTGTTAGGATGAGCAAAAGCAATATCATTTACACCACCAACATGAGCATCTATCTGTTATGTGCAACATCCATCACAAAACTTAAGAACCAATGCTTTCGAAAAATAGAAAGAAAAAAAATCAAAAGGACGAAAGCTTTACTTCCAAATGATGCCTTAGCTCCCCTGATGGATTGTACGTATATATCTGAACAATGTGCTTGGAGAAGGCAACGCCTATGGCAGGGGGGAGATAAACAGAAATCAACCAGACCAAAATAATTAAAAAGTGTCTCGATTATCGACGTTATATAGAACTTCAAAGTTTTATTTATACCGAGTATTGATCCATCAGGTCCCCATATGCACCGATTAACAGATACCGCTGCATCCTTGACCATAGTTGTCTGGACATGAAGTTACTCATGAAACTTTAGAAAATCATACTATACATAAGAGACATGCATCTATAAACACAAATTGAACACTTTAATAGATACAAGTGTGCCAACATGGAAAGAAGTCAAGCCAAAGGATCCTTCACCTGAAAAGGCATTGAGCAAGCAGATAAATCCCAAACCTTGAAGGGTTTATGCACCATCTTTTCTCGAGACCCAACCTCCCAAATGCTAATCTCGCCAACATTTGTTCCAACTGCAAGATATTTTGCACATGCAGTCATATGTGGTTAGCTGTAAATAATCTCATTACCTATTTTTCTCAGAAGTATAAACAAAGGACATGGGACGTTAAATCAAAATAAGAAACTGGACTAGGATCTCGGCCAGTAGATGGGCATCAACCTAAGAGAATAGTTTGTTGTTGAGGATGGAAGTCCATGCACATGACATTGGAACCCTGGTTAAGGCTACGAACCACAGTTTTTGGAAGATCGTCTGGTGAATATATATTGGGGGGATGAGTTGAACCAGAAAAGGACACCTATTAGACATATTAGATCGTGTTAGCATAGAGGGAATATAACTATAAACGTCATAACTCAAACATTTAGAAACTGGCATATGCATGGCATACCTCGTCAGATGGGCCAACACGTAAACGTTTCATTATGTGTTCTGAATCAGCCATTTGATATTCCAATCCAGGAGCACCTGGAGGTGTCCTTGGATGCTTCAGGAATGCAGCTGTACATGTAAGATCAAGAACAATAATTCAACAGCAAAAATGACGCATTTAATGGAATATCAGCGAATCACAAAAAAAGTGCAATGACAGCAGCAAACACATACCGGCAACTGGAGGCTGCACAAGGCCGGGAGGTCCAGCGGCATGAGGCATGGAAGGATTAGCGGTTGCCATCCACCCAGCAATTGCACCAGCAGAAGGGGATACAACAGGTTGAAATGGCTGTAAAAGAAGAACGTCTAACTTAAATATATTGTGTAATGTGCAAGGCAATATTCACACGTAGGCATAAGGGTTTAACTACACTTACACCATGTGCACCAATAGGAGGAAACACCCCTGCTTTAGGAATTGGCCCAGCAAGGGAACTGTTCGTAGGGGGAGGAGCTCGACCTCCATTATTAGATGCACAGGTATGATCAGTAAAAAGAGTCTTAATATCAGGATTGGGACGTGGATTCTTGCAAAGTTGATGCTGCCAATTAAGACTGGAACAAAAGAGCATAAAAGAAACCATAGGAGTAAGAACAGGAATTAAGAAACCAAGAAAAATGAATTAAGAATGCAATATAATATGGGTTGGGCTCAGGACCTCTGATTTATCAACGTCCGGAGTCGTGAAGCTTTAAAAACAGGAAAGGCAAGCTTCTCTCTAAACAATGGGTTTGCCTCTATAAGCTTTTTCAGCTCTACCAGCATAATACTTCTCGCTGACTTGGTGTCCCCGTATTTTGAAAGCTGATCATTCTGCCTAATCACACACAGAAAAACAATAAGGTCAACTTAAAAAAAATAACATTGTTACCTAGGATTTTTGTGAAGGAATATAATAGTATCGTGTTTGTAAAAGTACCTAAAGTTGTCAAGTGTTAGGAGCTGGGTGATCTCCTTGAAGAGCTCTTCATTAAAGGTAGAAAACACCTTCAAATCCTTAACAAGAATTTCAACAGCTTTAGCTCGGTCATTCCTGAGATTAGTAACTTAAGTGTCAATGAAACAGACTCATGTAGAAAATGAACTTGGGCACAAGTATGTGACATGTAAATATAGTATTAGACTTGCCTATCAAGTGCTTCCAGGTACTTCTGTTTCCTTATTTCAAAGAATATCTTCATCGAATAACGGTTGTCTTCAACCTTTGTGAACCCACACAGATATCGCTCAACTTCATCCCATTCACCAGCTTGAACTTGATCCTCAAAATATTTCATATTGAAGAAAAAAGCAGATTCTTGCTCCAACCTAACCACATGTAGTTCACATAGAGAAGTAAGTACCACATACTTGTAGATTGGTCAACTAGATGTTCATGTTGCACTGCTTGATGGTTGCTGTCTAAGGAAATTTTTGTGAAGCAACACAGATGAAGCAAGATCCTATGGTCGAAGAGAGGTGCAAACAATCTCTGGGGATCAAAGATACATGCTACCTCGAAACCAAATATATTATAAAGAAAATTACTCACTTGTGGACAGTTTCCTTGAACTTCTCCTCATCCAGGAATTGCAGGATTAGGAAAACTAGTTCCCGACTTAAGGATGACATGGCTCCCGCAGCAGGTACCCCCAACCACTCCAGTGCAAATTTAAGTAAGAACCAAAAAAAACTTATGGATAAAGAAAGTCAATTCCGAAATTCAAAACACTGTAAACTCTGATTTATAAGATCAGCGACTTTGATTGAATATCTTCGGTCACAATTGCTCTCGGTCTTCAAGAACATAATATTTTTTTCTTTACATACCCCATTTCTGCAACAAAGGATTAAGTCAAAATCTGCAAATCAAATCAGAATAATGCACAACTTCACAACAGCTGAATCATACTTTTCACTTCCCCTGATTTCACAAGTTCCCAAAAACTTGGCTAATGGCTACAATACTACAGCAACCACACTTTCAACAATTAACCTACCTTCAAGCCCTCCCTTAGTCCCGGAAGTAGACTAAGGTTTGAAAGTTAAGAAAAAATTTGTTCAAAATATTATGAGCTCAAAATGACACAAAGTATATGAAGTGTAACAGCCATACGCATCAGTAACGTTCAACTCCAGAGTCTACGAGTTTAACTAAACATATTTCATGATTAAGACTAATAACACCAACATTAAACATAACTGCCATATCGGTTCTATTAATCATCCAAATTTACTTGAAAGCTCGATAGACCTTAATATAGATCGAAGCACACAAAGCTGAGTTCAAATTTTCATCAAAACATAACAAATCATCAAAAGCTTACTCGTGAGCCAAAAGAATAGTTTCAAAAGTTAGGGTTTCTTCCTAAGAACAGCAACTTTCTCAGTCTTTCTGCGAAAACCGCAAAACCACAACACGTCCTTCTACTCTCTCTTTCACTGTCTCTCTCTATAAATATATATATGCTCTTTCTCTCTCTAACTTTCTCTCGCTAAAATCTCTCTCCCCCTTTTATATAGCTGGATGTGTTTCGTGCGTTTCTCTCTCCTCTACCGCCACTACTTCTGTCTGCATCACTGGTGTTTGGATAAAGCGACGGGTCTGTCTGGAAGTAAAGGACGACAAAGACGGAGGGCATGAGTTCGTGGATGACTGTGATTGGCTGTTACGGAGTACTATGGTGACCTGCAGGTTAAGGTTACTTTTATTGACGAGAGATTTATAAGAGTAGCATCTTTTATATTCTTTTTGGTAATTTTATTAACTTTTGGCACTTTGTTAACTTTTCCTACTTTTATTTTGGATTTTTTTCGTTTTTATTACATTTCCTCTGTTAGTAGACTTGTAAGAGTAATGGGACCATCTTAGGTTAATCTAATGCTTAAAGTTATGTTAGTGTTATATTAGTCTAATTTATTTTATATTTCAAATATTTAAATTTAGAAAATACCTACGTTTCATATACTATAAATATTTTTAACAGGTTAATGTCTACTATATCTCGTCTATCATTTATTATCTTTTTTCTCTCTTTCCTTCGGTAGTGAAATGTCGAGAAACATTGTTTGCTTTGATACCGAAAATGTGGGGGTAGCGTTTGGCATCAGTACTGCATGCCAACTAACATGTCGATACCATGCTTAAACCCATTCCTTATGCTCTAACTAGTGACGGAATCGATAGCGGCTCCGGTAAGTATTGTCGTTTTTTAAGGCAGTATTGTTGTGTTTATTTGTTAATTAACAAAAAAAAGGGTTTTATATCCTCCTACATTATGTTCCTGTTTATCCTTTTATTTACAAGATCAAAACAAGTGTCAAAATCAATAGAGAATATAGGAAAATTAAAGGATTTCACGTGTCATCTTCTTATTAGTAGGTGTATGAAAGAGGATTACATTATTTCCTATATATTTAATAATAGTTTCATTGTTTGTGACAACAATTTGATACATATTACAATATATAGTTTTTATATTAGTGACGTGTATCTCAAACTTCGATATTCAGATTTCTCACTCGGCATCGAAGCGTCAATCAGCATTCGGACCTACATAACGTGTAATAGAATTAATACCCAAACCACGCAAACGAAACATTGTCATTTATTTACAAGATCAAAACAAGTGTCAAAATCAATAGAGAATATAGGGAAATTAAAGTATTCCACGTGTCATCTTCTTATTAGTAGGTGTATGAAAGAGGATTACATTATTTCCTATATATTTAATAATAGTTTCATTGTTTGTGACAACTTTTTAATACATATTACATATATAGTTTTTATATTAGTGACGTGTATCTCAAGCTTCGATATTCAGATTTCTCACTTGGCATTGAAGCGTCAATCAGCATTCGGACCTACATAACGTGTAATAGAATCAATACCCAAACCACGCAAACAAAACATTGTCATTGCTAGTTAGTCGAGAAAGTAAGAGAACATGCGTACCCAATAAAATATCAGACAACAATAACACATGTGGCCTCTTAATGACTGATCATTGGAGGCGCATTACATAATTGTCAGAGATGCCTAAGGATTACAGATTAGTAGCTCAACAGTCAAAGACCTGTCTCATAGCAAACAGTCACCGCTGTAATATTATTATGCATTTGTAACACCCCACGTTTTACTATAAATAAATAATGTATTTTTGTTGAACATATCTTCGGATTATGTATGTATTAATAGTTTGAACGTGTTTGGAATGTGAGTTATGACTTTGGATGTAACCAAAATTTTTATATTATTGCAAGGAATAAAATACTCGCTTTTGAAATTATGCTATAACTAGTTGGATACCCGCGCAATGCGGCGGCAACGTTCAAATAAAGATGATGATGAATAATTGTGGTGACGAGGACGGAGAAGACAGTGATGTTGCGAATGAAACTTGAATGTTACGATAAATTTAAAATAATTTAAGTAGTATTATTCATCAAATTTATGTTATATGAAAGTTTTTATTTAATAGTGTGGTTATATTGTGTATACACTTTTAATTAAAATAAAATTAAAATGTATTGTTAGTGCTCACACATTGAGAAATGCACTCCTTATTTTGATGATGATAAAAATATGAACAAGTGATATTATTGCTTATCAACATTATTCATATGTTTGTAAGCTACATTCTTAAATTGCTAACAAACATCAAATTGGTGATCAAGTGAAGAACAAAGATAATGAAGTCTTCAAATCAACAAAAAAAAAAGAAAACAAGATAAAAGGAGACATTCAACCCTCACGGTCGATCTCACGGTCGACTGTGAGTCAACCATCGTTGCATCAGCCCTCAACTATCATTCAAGATCAAGAATCAAGCACGAGCCAAAGCTTTCAAAGCTTAAACACAACATTATATTTCTATCATTTGTAATAGTGTAAGCATCAACTCTAGCCTTTCAAATTAGATTGAAGTAAGGATCTGTAACACCGGGTTTCACGAGCTTAAAAATCAGTAATAATTTAAGCTTTTTAAGTATACTTTCCAATGGCGTGCAGCGGAAACTAAACACTGGTTATAAAAATATAAAGTGTTGTTATCCGACTTGGCGAATATAAACATCAAAAGCCAAGTCTCTAAACCAACCGGTGTTACCATACTATAGACCGACCATCGGATCACAGGTATATATATAACAGCAGAGTGTTCCAGAAGAGTTAAATACAATTACCCACAAGAACCCGTCTTACCAGGCTGCCTAATCATTACCTGTAAAAAGGATAAATCATGAACCGGTTAGCTACACTAGCTAGTGAGTACAGATTACACATAAATATCAATAAGCATGCAGTCGAAAACCAGGAAAGCACACAAGGCTATCCTATCACATCGTGGTGCACCAATCATACCCGTAGGAGTCGCATATTGCAGGGTAGCGAGCCCCGCTCAACAATCCTAGCCGGGAAATCAGCTACAACCAATTGCACCAGTGGGAAAGCGAATAGCAGTCCACCTGGTACACTCTGTCTATCATGTTGGTTCCCATCTATCAAGGAACCTTACTCCTTAGAGGAACGGCGGCCTGCAGGACCATCACCCAAGCGTATACTACTTGAGTACCGTTAGTTCCCAGGTACTAACACCCGTCTACTCGAGAACCCAGCCAGGTATTAACACCCGTCTACCTGACCGACCTCCATGTTCTATCGTTTAGTGTCCGGACACAATAACAAATACACGTATCTTTCATGCGCGCATATAATCACACCAGTTAACATCTTTCATGTTGATAAACAGCATATTAATACAATTCTATCATAGCATACAATTACCGCATGGTTTCTATCACAAGTGTACTTTTTCATACATATAGACAACATGCAAGCACAACTCTTTCTTAGCATACTGTATATCTCTATCACAGTCTACATTTTCTTTCATAAACACACTGTATGTTTCTATCATAACATTCTTTCATGTATCATACACCAATTACATGTCATCATGTACAACAGACAGCTTACCTACTGAGACTCATGGGAAACCGGTACTCACCTGGAATCCGTGCTATGCAGATACACCACTTGCGTCTTCCGACCTCTTAGATACACCTAACACATTAGGTTCAGGCTTAGACACCAATCAACGACACTTAACTAGGCTTAAAACACCCTATATCGAGCGGTACTAACAATTGCCTCAACAAAAGATCAACATGGCTTCTAACAGCCTCCTACGGCCGTAGGAAACAAACCCTACGCCCGTAGAAGTTATTTCCATAAAAACATGACCTACGGCCGTAGTAACAACTTCCTACGCCCGTAGCATGTCTCCAAAAGGTAACAATGGTCGTAGGCTATGTACCTACGTCCGTAGTCTTGGTTCCATCACCCGTAGGTGGTAATTTCACTTAAACAGGACCCTACGGCCGTAGCAACCATTACCTACGACCGCAGTACACAAACAACCCCTACGGCCGTAGCACCATACTACTACGCCCGTAGGCACTATAATTACAGTAACTTCATGCTCTGTTCTTCGACAGCCGTTATTCTTCGAGTTTTAGTCACAAAAACCAACTTGAATCCGTATTCAAATGTTTATACAGGTTATGTAACATACATATGAACTTATTAACATCATTTGGACAAAAGAACAACACAAAAACACATCTAAATCCTCAAAATCAAGACCACACCCACAAGAACACAAAGAACTAGGTTTAAAACAATAAATCTTACTTGAAGAAGGTATATAACAGATTCTAGGATTGAACTCTTGCTGAAATCAGTTTCTAACTTGTTCTTTTCTTGATTTCCTTCTCAAAACCCCAAGATTTGTGTGTGTTTGCTCTTGCACGTATGTATGAAAGTGTATGTAGTGTGTGTATGTGTTTAGGTTCCTGTGAAACAACAGGATAAAGCCAAGGACCGACCTTGGTTGGCTAATACCCCCTCACGGGTATTTTGTTCTCCTGTTCAACTTAAAACACAACTTAGGGTTATCCGTTTCAACTAACGGAGATATTTTTGGAACCATTATTCAAAACCGTTCAACTAATTATCTACTTGGTCAACTTAAGACACTTTTCACAATACCACATTTTTAATCTACAATTAACACCAGTTAGCTCCAATTAACACCAATTAGCACCAATCACTATTAAAACACCAATTAACATATAAAACACCAATTAGCAACATATATACTACATTTAACAACAAAACACCAGTTAAAGTCAACGTACTACAATTAAAGCTAAATGTACTACAGTTTACAACTAGGCCCCATTTTGGGGTGTTACAGGATCATCTATAGCCTATAAAATTAGAGAGAAGTAAGGATTAACTCTAGCCAACATAATTAAAGTAAAGTGAAATTCTTGTAAACTAAAAAGGAGAAGTTGTAAAAGGTTTATATCTACCTTCAAATAGAGAAGATAGTGGAGCAACTCTTGGTGGGTGAGGCCAATGAGTGGATGTAGTGCGAGTTTGTTAACTCTTGCATGAACTACTATAAATCTCTTGTCTTCTACTTGGTGATATATCTATATCTCTACTTTCTTTATTTCTTGCAAATATTAGTTGTGTTATTATAATCTTCAAGATCAATCTTTAAAGCAAAACTTACTAAATTTTATTTTAGAAAAATTGGTAAAGCAAGTAAAAGAACCTATTCACCCCCCTCTAGGTTACAACATGTATGTTATTAGAGAAAATTAAATTACAGTTCGTCGTAAACAAGACTTTTATTTGTTGAACGAAAGAAGATAAAAGGTTTATATAAATGACGGATGAGATTAATGTAAATAAAATTAATGGTGGAGATTTAGTTTTGATTGAAAAATTAAGAACTCTTAATTTTTAGATGAGAAAGAGTGTTGTATGCTAAATATAATAGTATAAATATACATTAGCATTGGGATAAACTGTAAGCCGGAATTCTTATACTCGCTGTTAGAAATTTATACAGAAAAATTGTAGAGAAACTGGTCTGCATAAATCTTTGGATCGTGTATCACTGGCACGCGCACACCGGTGTATTTTCTATATAAATAATTTTAGAGTCCACACGGTGTTTTAAAAGTGGTTTCACCTTAGAAATATGATACACACTAGGCAAATATAATATATCCATAAAGTATAGCTCTTTAGGTAAGACGGTGTATCGAACACAAGGAACGAAGGCTTTTAATTAATAAACCTTCACTATTATTTAGTCGACAATAAGCATGTAGAGAGTAAACTAAATGCTCGAAATAAATAACATAAAGCAACAAAGAAAATATAAGATACGATAACAAAGGCGTGCAACATGAGGAAAATTCAAAGTAGGAAGGTACTTATTCAGATTCGAATCATCAAAGCATACGTAACACATATATGTTATTATGACATTATTAAGATGTCTTATATATATTTTCATTTGACAAAGGTAGAATAGACTCCTGTTAAGGTTATCTACCCATACAAGCTTTTGGAAAGTTGATGACATAGACACACATCAACCACCTCAACTTGTTATATCAAGCATAGCAGAGATAAAATACATAATTTTAAATAATAATTCATCAACAAACTCGACAAATTACACCAGTCACTCAATCTTTTCAAATAAAAGCATAAGGCCATATAATTGACTAAAATTATTACATATCAAACCACCACCTCAAGTTGGTGTTGGGATTTCGTGGGCTCGCAGCGGAAGCAAGGTACAACAAAAAAAAGCCCATAGTACAAGCAATCAAAGCATAAAAAGAAATCCCAAAAGAGGACCAAACTCTATGTTCAAGAAATGCAACAAGAAGGAAAGAGGTGTTATACCATTCTCCTTAGCTCCAGATTTCTTCAGGTCGTGGTGATGATCCTCCAAGAACGAAAACCGAATCTTCTATTGGGATATACCCCGGGAACGCGTCAACCATGAGTGCTAGCTCGCCTCTAGTGGTACTTCAGCTTGAATACCACATTGGAATAGCAGCTTGAAGACCAAAAACGTCTGGAGCACTCTCTCGAATCTTCACTTGGCCTTAGTAGCACCAAAGAAGATAGAATATGTGATAAACTTAGAGAGAGAGAAGAGAGAGAACCCCAATCTCAAAAAAATGAGTTCCACTCAGTCTTGGCTCCAGAATACGGGTTATGACCCCTCTCAACCGGCCCAACCTCGAGAAACAAAAGCTCCCATGCATTGGTCAGTTTTAGAGGTGGTTTTGATAAATGGCACTGGCAGGGTTTAGCGGCGCTAACCATAAGTTAGCGGCGCTAACTCCCAATAGTTAGCGGCGCTAACGCGCACTGTCAGTGATTTGACACAAAGTACATGCAGCCGTATCGGCGCTAACCTCAAGGACTTAGCGGCGCTAACCCTTAAGAGTTAGCGGCGCTAACGCGGCCTGCGATGTCAACTTTTGTCTTTTGCCATATTTGGTCACTTAACTTAAGTTGCTGTCAGGTTTGACCCCGGTGTATGACCCAATAGGCCCATACATCATCAGCAGCGGTTTATATGACATACGTGCATTAGTGGGCATATCTCTAACAGACTCCCACTTGCACATAATGCACCGTACCCATGTAACCACAGACAAAGAGCGGCCTCTAGCAAAGCATCGATGCTCCCAAGTCAGTATGGGTTCCGCCTCCTTGCAGAAAACCATAACCTACATAAAAATGTAGAGGTCCTATAGATAAGTGATCAAACATCCTTTTGTTCGCGATATCCTTGTGAACACGAGACATGGATTAATATGTCAATCTCCAGATCGTTCACGATTATGTTTCTCGATCAAGATTGGTGGTGACCAAAATTTAAGGACATATCTGATTCTCAATCAATATTCCTTTGCGCATGGCCATGCTTATTTTGGTGTCAGCGCCCAATCATCGAGGGGCCCAGGGATATCTCTCATACAGGAGGAACAAATTCCGTTGACTGTACAATCCCATAACATGAACCTTGTCTTACCCAGCTATTCCCTTTATAATAGCCAGTTACGAACTACGTTTTGAAATAACCAAAGTAAGAAAGTTTCATGCTATGGCAATTCATACATCTCGGGTCGAAGGACGTAATGATATTATCATCCCGAGTTACTTGTGACCATGATCCATGAAGTGAACTCAGGTGTGGGTCTTCAAGTCACTTGAAACCCCTTTCAAGCACAGGTTACTGTTGCGTTTCATGCATTCAATCCTTGATTAATGCATAACCAACACCTAACCTCAGCCTTATTTCAAACTTCCTTCCCTTGAAAAATGACTGACTGTGGAATTTTAGAATGTATAAACATTCTGGGAAGTGGTTAAACATGCTAAGATGGAACACAGTAAAGTCTTATGAATGTAACCGAATCACTCGCATATCGAAACAAGCATAAATTACAATACTGTCTGTATCGTTCCCAAAGCTTATAAGTAAATCAAACATATACTAAAACGATATTTAAGCCCGGTCATAAGCATGAACAATGCTTTTATACCTAGTATGAAAGTCATCACTAGTATTTGACAATGGCTTAATTATGGGATCATTTACCCGATATCCCTTTGTACTCTTTTGTATTCTCTTATTAAACCACTAGCGAAGTGTTTATTAAAGAGATCATTTACAAAGTTATCATAGTCATCATATCCTCAATGTTACAGAAGTCAACAATAGGATTAATGACACTTATGATTATCAGAGTCGACATACTCTCAATGTGACCGAAGTCCACAATAGGGTCGATGACACTCATTTAGGTCTAAATGTCGTATCTATACCACATACTTGATTAATCTAAACTTCGATAAAATCGACAGTCTCATAAGCATAGATTTGCTTGCAGTAATAACTTACTCAAGACAATTCTATTTTCATCGAACATCAAGAACATACATTAGTACTTCTTGAATTAGAAAATCCACTTGATTCCATATTTTCTATTTATACTCATAGAACAACAATTCCACCATTAGGTTGTAGAACAACCCTAAATTAGGACATTATTTTCATAGAGCATATTTGACTAGGAACACATGATGCTCCCACTAGCCCTGACAAGGGTATTTGGCTTAATCTACGCTTTCTAGAAAACTCATTCCTTTGACTTTCTTATAAAGCAGGATTACAGCCACAAGATGCATGTTTTGCTGACCTTAGTCATGAACACAATTTGGACATAATGGATATATAAGGCCTCGGAACATGATTCAAACATTTCCTCAATTTAATCCTGCAAAGGATCTTGGCCTTTTATTTCCATGCGAGATTACTTGTTTCCCCATAGTGACAACAATGTTTCGCTTAATCCAGACTTAATCTGGTTTTTATGGATGAATGAGACCCTCGGAAAATGCCTTAAGTATTTCCTCAACTTGATCCTTTGAAGGATTCAGATCTCTTTTGTCCATGTGAGCAAACTTGTTTCCACAAGGTGACAACAAAATTACACTTTATCCAAATTATCTTCAACATAACCACTAGAACTTGTTTCCATAAAATCAATATGAAACATCTTGTCTCTAGTCGGTATTTGAAGTTGTCCATTATGGCATATATGTTAGTCCCTTCACCCTTCTTGAATTACACCTTAGGTGTGGGATTAACCCAAGTCAAGTACTTGGATGCAGCAAATAGGTTACACCATTATCTTCTTCTATTCACTAGTGAACACAGGGTCCCACTATGTTTCCAATGAATGGTAACATCACAATGATTTACCATCAAGCTGCTGTTAGTAAAATATGACAACCTCATATCTAAACAACCTTCTTGATTTCCATCAGATATAAAGAAGCAATGGATATTGTCAGGTTTTACCAGCATCTCTATGTTGATTAAATGCTAGTGTCAACATTAGGTCTTTTATTTAAGTTTTACGTTCTTCCACTGGAATGCTTTTGTAAATTGTACTTTCCCTTTTGCGCAACTAAACATGGTTCCCAAAAGTTCAAGAAACAATTATCCAAAACTCAGATGAACTACTTAAATATGTAGGCATCAACTTATAATTCATCCATCTCCCACTGAATGTAGACTGGATAATTTAAGTTATGAGATTGACAAGCAAAGAACTCTTTATAGTCAATATCTCATTCGATGCTTAAGTGACCACAATGCTGTGTTTTAGATCGAGGACTTGGTTCATAAAATTAATATATACCAACCACATTGAATACATGTTTTAGGCCTGCCTTTTACCAGATCATCAACACAGATATCCGGTTTTATTTAAAGTAACACCATGTGCAAATGTGTTTCTTCGGAAAAACGAATTATGGGTTAAACCCATGATTCATTTTATGTTTAAACCAATATAGATAAGAAAACTTAGCATCTATTCTAGATCTAAGAATTTATATCTATATGCCCTTATTGATTCTTAATTCTCTTTAGGTTAGTTCCGAACACCACTAGGTTTCAGACATAAGCCTTTTCTCTAGTAAACATTCTCTCAACTACTACCATAAAGATAGTGATGAAGAATTTCACTAGTGTCACTCTTTGTGGCATACTTGAACGGATTATCCACACAAATATGATCATATCCAACAAGTCACAATCCTTCCTTACCAATACTGGTGAAGGATTTCATTAATCATCCTATTCCAATAAACAAGATTTGTATCTTTCATTTAGCCCGAGGCTAAACTTTTACAAAGATCCTAACCACATGGATCTAAGCGATGCAAATGTTGTTTACTTGGTCAAGTTTGATTATGCCATAGAGCTAATATATCCAAATCACTTTTGGATTTAAGAATCAATTGTTCATGATTGTCTTATTACTTATAACGAGCCTTTATGTATGCAATGATATGGATAAGTTTTGATAAAATCATCTCAAAATAATTTTTCAAAATTGTTTCAATTCTAAGTCATATCCATCGTCATCAAATGTGTATTTAAGCACTAAAATAGTCAAAATAACACAAAAGCATAGACATGGATCGAATTTGAAATGAAACTATTAAAATGAAAAATCTTTATAAAATACAAGATTCAAAAACATCCATCATCTCCAAAGGAGCATACACTAAAGTAGTTCTTGCCACGCAGGGCATACAAACAAAAGTAATAATAAATCCGGATTTAATGGCGAGACCAACACTCCCATTTCTCTTGTAGAATACAATTAACAAAATTTCTTCTTCAGAGATCCGGTTCTTCAAGCTTTTTCCTTTTTACAACGAACAGACCTACACTTTGCAACAAAATAAATTTGTGACAAACGTGAGTCTTATAGCTCGGGTAAACATCCCAGCTTATAAGGAATAGCAATGAAGTATAATCATGAATGTACCTCAAGTAGGAAAATTAACTCTCTCTTGTCTGAGAAGTTTTATATCCTTTCGGCACGAAGGGCAGGCATGACGGCCCCAATCCCCAAATCTACCGCAGAAGTAGCAAACCACCCCTTGTTGAGTCTCTTTAGGCACATCATCAATGTCCATAGACTCAAAACTTGAAGCAAGCTTGGAAACTCCAACTTCTTCTTTTAATGGGATCGATTTCTTCTTCTTCATGTTATGTTGTTCCTTAGAACCAAAAACAAGAGTGGATGAAGATGATGCATGCTTGGACATGTTAGATTCTACAACCTTCAACATTCCATGCAATTCATCTATAGACATTTCCTTTCCATGCATATGATAGTCCTTTATAAACTTTTCATATGTGGCGGGCAGAGACTGAAGTATGAAATTCACACCAAACTCCCTCCCTATAGGAAAACCTAATCTCTCCATCTGGTCCATGTATGATTTCATCTTCAAAACATGGGCACTTACACTCCCGCCTTCCCGCATCTTACAACCGGTTAGACTTTTAACACACTCAAAATGTTCTTGTCTAACTTGCTGTCGGAAAACATCCTTCAGCTTGTTAATCATGTCATACACAGTCATGTGCTCAAATTGTTTTCGCAGTTCCGAGCTCATACTTGATAACATGAGACTAGCAACATCGTGTGTATCCCGAACACGCTTTTCATACGCATATCGGATAGCACATTCCGCATTGATAGCAGGTGGTTCAGGAAGGGGTTCCTCAGGAATGTGCAACTTAGACTCAGCACGTAGGACAATTCTCAATTGCCTAAGCCAGTCAACAAAGTTCACTTCCGTGAGTTTCACCCTTTGTAGAATCATACGAAGTGAAAAATTCGACGTGTTGTGGTTTTGATTCGACATCCTATATTAAAGTAGAGTACACGAATTAGTTAGTTTGATTTGAATCCTCGTTAAAAATAATTACCCTTATCGTCTCGAAAAATATTTTAACAAGGGCTAAGAACCATATTTCACTCCAATTCATGACGGGGTTGCCGCGGATCACTTCATGGAGCTATTTAGGCCGATAACCACTTTACCGATTGCAATCTCTATTGCAACTCTTAGACATTTGCGGGATTCTATGACAACCATCGGTCGTTTGGCATGTTTGATCCCTACTAGCACCAATTCCAAATTAAAATTCTTGGTTGACTCGTGCTAAGCTCGACAATCACTCAAGGATTCTAATTTGTAATTGCAAATCGTCCAACAAGATACACGGTGATACCCCGACAACTACCGGCTCGTGCTAAGCTCGACAACCGATAATTTCAAGATCCCACACTCACCTTCCACACAGATCCACATGGAATAACTCGTGCTAAGCTCGACAATCACTCCATGCTTCACTAGATTTGGGTGGTGTCATCTTTTGGATGGTGCAAGATTTACGTTTTTATGAAAACGGGCTTTTGTTTTCGGCTTGGTTACTGATTAACTTGTTTAGTGACAAAACCTATTTTCACTAGGTGAGTTAATCTTGTATGTGAGCGCGCGTGAGAGTTGTAAACCATTTTTACCAAATCTCTTGTGATTTTATTAATTTCGAAAAAATTTTCTAGCATGCGAATACTAAGCAAACCATGCAAGAATAAAATAAAATCACATCACACGCATATATACGAAATAAATTGGTAACCCTTGCCAAAATCCTATGCGTTCTTCCCGTGAGCCAAAACGGGTAGAACGTGGTCAACTAAGGGACGGAAGGTCTTCAATGCGAGCTCCCACTAGAACCGCTATCACCAATGGACTTCACCGGCTTCTATGGACACGCTCCATCTCCTTCCGACTCCATCTTGTGTGTTTTCATCCAAATTGTACAACAAATACAATAGAAATTGAAATGGCGTACAAACCACACTAATTTCCTATTTATCTAGTACAAATACACGGATGAATGAAATGGCATGCAAGCCACAATATTATTACAAATATAACAATTTTAATAAATATTACAGCCCATGTGATTAAAAATCACCAAATGCATCCAAACACACAAAGTCAACCACAAGGTCAAAGACAAGGTTACCAATTTCAAATCTATCACATACAACCAAACAAACAAGGTGGTAACAAAATTACCAAACACTAAACTGGAACAAATTTCCAGAATCACAAAAAGGCTAAAAATTCCCGAGACCAAAACTGATTTTAACTTTGAAAAATAAAACTGTTACAGCGCGTTAGCGCCGCTAACATTTATGAGTTAGCGCCGCTAACCCGAAGTTAGCGCCGCTAACCCTGTTCGAACAGAAAACAACCATTTTGATTTCGGGATTTTTCAAGCCACCAAGTGCAGATCTAACATAGAGGTGGCTCTGATACCACTGTTGGGATTTCGTGGGCTCGCAGCGGAAGCAAGGTACAACAAAAAAAAGCCCATAGTACAAGCAATCAAAGCATAAAAAGAAATCCCAAAAGAGGACCAAATTCTATGTTCAAGAAATGCAACAAGAAGGAAAGAGGTGTTATACCATTCTCCTTAGCTCCAGATTTCTTCAGGTCGTGGTGATGATCCTCCAAGAACGAAAACCGAATCTTCTATTGGGATATACCCCGGGAACGCGTCAACCACGAGTGCTAGCTCGCCTCTAGTGGTACTTCAGCTTGAATACCACCTTGGAACAGCAGCTTGAAGACCAAAAACGTCTGGAGCACTCTCTCGAATCTTCACTTGGCCTTAGTAGCACCAAAGAAGATAAAATATGTGATAAACTTAGAGAGAGAGAAGAGAGAGAACCCCAATCTCAAAAAAATGAGTTCCACTCAGTCTTGGCTCCAGAATACGGGTTATGACCCCTCTCAACCGGCCCAACCTCGAGAAACAAAAGCTCTCATGCATTGGTCAGTTTTAGAGGTGGTTTTGATAAATGGCACTGGCAGGGTTTAGCGGCGCTAACCATAAGTTAGCGGCGCTAACTCCCAATAGTTAGCGGCGCTAACGCGCACTGTCAGTGATTTGACACAAAGTACATGCAGCCGTAGCGACGCTAACCTCAAGGACTTAGCGGCGCTAACCCTTAAGAGTTAGCGGCGCTAACGCGGCCTGCGATGTCAACTTTTGTCTTTTGCCATATTTGGTCCCTTAACTTAAGTTGCTGTCAGGTTTGACCCCGGTGTATGACCCAATAGGCCCATACATCATCAGCAGCGGTTTATATGACATACGTGCATTAGTGGGCATATCTCTAACAGTTGGTCCATGAGCATATGTCCAAGATACACATAGCATACATGTATATGTTTCACATATATAGGTTTGTTTGAAATATATACATATCTGAATACAAATATCCTAATAGTTTTTCAACATTTACATTGCTGAAGGATCTAGAAGAGAAAAACGAGAAAAAAAACGAAGAGACATGATAGGCCCCTATTCTGGCTGGGATTTTGCCTTAATTTGCTTAAATGGATAAGACACGGCTGTGCCTTGAGAAGTATGGTCATGCCTCTTAAATGAGATACCCCCGTGGTATGAGTGTGTCAGCCCAACGACTAGGGCCAATTTACGAAAGGCACGGCCAATGCCCCGACCGTGTCTTAGGTGTGCTTTTGGGTATGTCCATGCCTCAACGTATGCCTAGTAGCAGTTTCTCGCGAGACTTGATTCTTCAACAGTTTTCCTTCGTTTTAGCTTCATTAATCATCAAGTCATCATCTTGAGCCTATAAAATGGTTTTATAAGATATTAGGCATCAACTCGCGTAAATCTGCTAAGAATGATACCAAATAAAAGTTAAGATATACAAATTTACCTTTTGGAGTAATCAAAATATTGTATCTTTGAATCTATAGCAAATTAATTAGACCTTCTTCAAATTCATTACACTTTATATTATTTAGAAAGCAACCCACCGTAAAAATTACACAATAAACCATATTGCAGTGTCTAACACGTCGTTAGTTTTATGTTTGTTAGTCAAAACAAACGTGTGCATTGAACAATAATTATTTTCACATGATGTTTGAAATTTTAAATCAAATGTTCTTAATTTAATTTATTTTCTATGTTGTAACACTACCATCACACATGTTACATTGACTATAGTATTTACATAAAGTGATTAGATATCTCAATCATATGTACCTACTACCTAAATCCGAGGGATTGAAATGACAATTTGTTGTAATAAGTTATTGAGTAAATTACAAAAACCGTCCCCGTGGTTTACCAAAAATCATACCTTTCGTCATTTATAATAAAAAATTACACAAATCGTCCATGTGGTTGATATTTTGTAACACATTTGGTTCCTGTGGTTGACAATTTGTAACACATTTGGTCCTTTAGACAAACGTCCGTTTACTTTTCTGTTAAGAGCCCCTCATGTGCCTTGCACATGAAGGTATTTTTGGTCTTTTTACCTTCTAATCCATGTTTCCAAACAAAGCAAACAGATTCCTTGTCATCCCTCTCTCTTAAACACAAACAGATTCCTTATCACACACACACACAAACACACTCTCTCTCACACACACACACACACTCTCTCTCTCTCTCTCAAACTGGAACCACCACCACCACTACCGGTTCGTTTCTCCAACAACCGCTGTCACGTAGTACCACCACCGGCGTCGTAAACCTACTACGTCATACCCGCCGTCACTGCCACCATTACCTATCTCGGCGCCGTCGCCCTAGTTTGTTTCTCTAACAACCACCACCACTGGTTCGTTTCTCCAACAACCACCGTTGCCTGTTCACATCCACCACCAACACCACCCGTCTCTCTATGTGCTCTCGATCTCTTCACCTTGGTGAACAATAGATCTAAGATCTTTGGAGTGAACAACAGATCTAAGATCTCTCTGCTCTCACCTTCGAGTTTTGAGTTTTGAATCATGGATCTGGTTCGAGGGCTCTAACATTTGCGATCTAGGGTTGTCAAACCTCCAGTAGCAGCCTTCGAGCAGATAGATCCAAGGTTGGTAATTAGGTTTTTTTATTTGTAATTCTTTGCTAAAAGGTATCGGATTAGGGTTTTGTTGTGTTTGTATGACTTTGTTGATCATCTTAATTTATTTGGTTGAACTAATCTCAAATTAAATTGTTTATATGGTTTCCTTCTTCTTGATTATCATCTCGGGTTATTTTTGTGTTTGTGTAATATCTAACTTATGATTTCAGTATTTGTTTTATTCATCATCTTTCTGTTAGGGTTAGATCTGTTGTTTTTCATACGGAAATTCATTGACCTGTTGCTATTCTTTATCTGGAAATTTATTGAACAAATATCATATTTAATTTTGTTGGTGTTGATCTGTTGTTCTTCATCTGGAAATCATCAAGAGCAGAGAGAGAGAGAGAGTCGAGAGTAGAGAGAGAGTGAGAAAGAGAGTTAGTAGGGGTGAAAGAGTGTTTGGAAACATGGCTTAAGGGTAGAAAGACCAAAATACCCTCATGTGCTTGCACATGAGGGGCCTTAACAGAAAAGTTAACTGCCGTTTGACTAAATGACTAAAAGTGTTACAAAATGTCAAACACATGGACGATTTGTGTAATTTTTTATTATAAAGGACGAAAGGTGTGATTTTTGGTAAACCACAGAAACAATTTTTGTAATTTACTCTAAGTTATTTAAAAAAGGATTATGATTTATGCATTTAATCTACTTTGCATTCAAACACTAATTTATGTATGTGTTTGTTATTACAAGTGACAACTCAAACTTTTTCTGTATCCTATATATTAACTAAGCTTAATTAGCGACTTATAATATTTGTAAATCAGATATATAGACTATTACCCTTTAAAAATTCTTTCGTTTTCATTTTGTTTTTGAATTTTTGTTTCTTTATATCCAATGAAAGGCAGAATTTATTGTTCTTTTTTATTTAAACTAGTAAGAGCCCGTGCTCCGCACGGGTGTGGGAGTGCTAAAATCTGATCGTGATTGAAAACGTAAACCCGGTTTGTGAAAAGAGTACACGGGTCTTGGGTTGACCGACTTTACCCATTCTAAACCCGGCTATTATCCGACAAAAAAAAAAAGAATAAAAAAAAGACCCGGTCCCACAAGAGCACGATAAAAATAATTATAATTCAAAATCCAAACTCGTAACTGACTTCCTAACCGGCCCGCCAAAAAAAATTATTTAAAAAAAAAACAATTGGTTCAGTCTCAAAAACATTTAACCCAATATATGTTTGACCCAAAAAAAGCCCCCCCAAAAAAAAAAAACCCTAAAGACTACTCATATAAAAAAAACAATTGGTTCAGTCTAAAAAAAAATTAACCCAATACATGTTTGATAAAAAAAAAAAAGACAAAAAAAACCCTAAAGACTACTCATATATATAAACTACCCACATTATCCTCCCATTTTCCACTCCAAACAACACACCAAAACCCTAATCTTCCCCTCCCTTCACAGCCGCCTCCCTCCCTTTCTCCGGCGAACCACCTCCCTTCACAGCCGCCTCCCTCCCTCTCTCTGGCGAACCACCTCTCTGTAGCTCTCTCTCTTGCAAACTCGCAGTCGCCGTCGCTCTCTCTCTTTCGCTTCGTTGCCGTCTCTCTCTCTCTCTCTCGCTGCTGTCGCTCTCGCAGTCCGCCGCCGCTCTCTCTCTCTCTGACGCTGCCGTCCAACCGTCTCCGTTGCGTTTCTCCAACATGAAAACCCTAGATCTATGAAAACCCTAGATCTTTGTAGATTTGGCGGCGGCGGTGGTTTACTTGGGCTGCGGTGGTGATGGCAGAGATGGATGTGGGTGGTGGTGATGGCGATGGTGGAGGTGTAGTTGGAGACCAAAACCGTTGAAAAAATCGGGAAAAAGCCCAAAATCAAATCCGGGCCAAACCGAAAAAAGCCCAAAATTAATATCCGGCCCAGACCCGGTTTGTGACCCGAACCCGGATCCGGGCGCGAATTCATATGCACCCACGCATTTTAATTATAGTATATAATTTAATTGTGACAAGAAAGAACATATAAGAGTATAAATTTTACCTTATTTTTTATTTCTTTATCCTAGACAGAGTTCTTAAAGAAACCCTCATGCAGCGTTCGGGTAACCGTTCTTCGTTGATATATTTATACCAAACAAGCCCTTCTTTACTACACCGTATCCACTGTCCATTTGATATCTCAATCGATCTCTTCTTCACGGTTACTCCTTACGAATTATACCTGGCTAATCTGCCCCCTCTCGTATCATTCAAAAAGCGCCGAGTGAGAGACGAATTTATTGCCGCCTCCCTTTCGTATCTTTCACAGGTATCTTCTTTTATGTATTTGATCGTAAACCCAGATTTGAGAATCACAGGTTCTCTTTTGAATTACTTTGGAGCTGATCGTTTACGAAACTCACATGTTTGTGTTTTATATATACGAATTTAATCATTTTGGTTGGCGTCTAATTGATTTTGAATTTCTAGGGTTTGTATTACATCATCTCTGTTCCAAGACTCAACATTACATATCATGTTTTGACCTCAAAATTGGAAATAAGAAATATGTATTCCCTTCACACGCTGATAATTCGCTTGATCGACTAACTGATACTTTTGTGTGTCTGGTAATGCTATATGAAAACGATCACTAATTTTGCTTTCTAGTATGCCGAGGTGTACATTTTGGGAGCTAGAGGGTCTTAACTCTTAAGCTATGTAAATTGTTGACCTATACAGGGTTCTACTTGTTATCTTGTAGCATACATGCCTCATTGGTGATTATATGATTTGGGAGTACTACAAAAGGAAAATAAACCTATGTGCTCCATGATATCATGGGGTCATGAACGGTCATAGTAATATGATTTTTTTTTTGCTAATCATGCTTCCTGTTTATGGTTTTGTTTCTGTTCTTTTTTAACTTTAGTCTATATTTTTTCCTTTTTTTTAAATTGTTGTTTGTAAAATGGTTGTCACTTCTCAACACTTGGAAGTATAGTTTTTGTTTATTGCGTGTGGCAGTTTGCTTATTAGCCTGTCCATCAGCAGGTTGCGTTTTGTTATTACAAACAAGAAGATGGACCACCCTGATGACGAATCCCATGGTGTTGGTGAAAGCCAAAGCAAGCAAGATGACGAGGTACAAAGTTTTTCGGTGTAGAAAGTATAGATTTTCATTGCATGAAAGATCACATATGCTTGTCATGTTGTTGGTGTTCGCCTTATTTAACCAGAAGCTGCAGAGTAGTTGCTTGCGATATACTTGGTCACACAAATCTTAGACAAGATTTGATGAAATGGATTTTGTTTTGTCTATGTTTTTTATAGCATATAAATCAATGACTTCCACATGTGTTCTTGCTTATTTATTGTTATAGGTATCTCGTCGTGAAGAACTAAAGAAGTCATTATTAGCAAAATTGGCTCTTCGACAGAGTAATTTGAATCCTGAAAGGCCTGGTTAGTAGTCCCAATTTAGAAAATGGTTTGTCAAATTATACAAGAGCTTGAGTATTAGATAATTTAACTTGTAATGACCACCTCTAGAGCTCTTATAACAACTTGTTAAAAATGCTTCGTTTTTTGGCTTTAGACGCTAGCTCTCTACGAACATTGGATTCCAGCATCAAACGTAATACAGCAGTCATAAAGAAACTCAAGCAGATCAATGAAGAGCTGCGTGAGAGTTTGATGGATGAATTACGAAGTGTGAACTTAAGTAAATTTGTTAGTGAAGCAGTGGCTGCTATTTGTGATGCCAAGTTAAAAAGTTCAGACATACAAGCTGCGGTTCAGGTAATTATCATTTATATGACGTGTTTTTCAATCTCAGAACCCTTCACTTCTATGTTGCAGTATTATATACTTAATTCTTTTTTCAGAAAATGAAAAATAATATAAATTAATCAGGTCTGTTCGTTGCTTCATCAAAAATACAAAGACTTCTCTCCAACCTTGGTCCAAGGCCTCATGAAAACCTTCTTTCCTGGGAAATCCGCAGAGGATGTAGATGCAGACAGGAACTTGAAGGCCATGAAGAAACGCAGTGCATTAAAACTCTTGCTGGAATTGTTTTTTGATGGAGTTATAGAAGATATTGGCATTTTTGTGACCGTTATTAAGGATCTTTCTAGCTTAGAGCACCTAAAAGACAGAGATGCAGCTCATACTAATTTGTCTCTCCTTGCTAGTTTTGCTCGACAGGCAAGGTACTTCATTGGACTTCCACATCCTGGAGAAGAACTTGTCGAAGAGGTATTTTCAACATCGACTGTGGGTTTTTCCTCATGTTTTAATGAAGTAATGTATATCTTGATATTAGCTATTATAGATATGAAGAAATAAACATCTCTTGTTTGTGTCTTGTATTCTTTATTGCTGCTTTATGGATGTTTGTACACATTGCAGTTTTTTAAGGGGCTTAATATCACTGTGGACCATAAGAAGGTCTTCAAAAAGACATTTCATACATATTATGATGCCGCAGTTGAATTACTTCGGTCTGAACACACTGTAAGTATAGAATTTGCATGCTTTGGAACAAGTTGGGGATAATTTCATTTGTGATTACTGTTTTCTAGATTGTATAGATATGCTAAGTTTAATTAATTATTGCTTTTCCGTTCATTTGTGCTGCCTTAACTTTTCAAATTGAAGTCACTCCGTCAATTGGAGCATGAAAATGCAAAGATTTTAAATGCCAAAGGTGAGCTCAGTGAGGATAATGCATCTTCATATGAAAAGCTACGCAAGTCCTACGACCAGCTGTATCGAGGTGTCTCCGCGTAAGTTGCCGTTTTGCGACTAATTTATGTGCTTTGCCTCTCTCTCTCTCTCTCACACACACACACACACACACTCTTGGCTGATCGCTTTATCAAGTAAAAAAATAAGAAAATACGTGAATCTTATTCTGCCAATACATATAATGATTCTTTCAAATTCTTATGTGATAGTTTAGCAGAAGCCCTTGATATGCAACCGCCTGTTATGCCAGAAGATGGTCACACAAGGCTCACAACAAGTGATGATATATCATCTCCTGGTACCGGAAAAGAGGCTTCTGTTGCTGAAGCATTGTGGGATGACGAAGATACTAAAAGCTTTTATGAATGCTTACCTGATCTCAGGTTTGTTCTCATTGGAATTAATATGCAAATTACTATTCATTTTTAAAAGTACAAATCTTGAGTACACTACTGTCCTGTTTTTCTAGAGCATTTGTTCCTGCTGTATTATTGGGAGAAGCAGAGCAAAAAGTGACTGATCAATCATCAAAAGCACAAGATCAACCAGCTGTAAATACTTTGAACAGATCAGCGTTATAAATAGACATTAAAAGCAGTTAATGACATGCATCAGTAATGCAGGATGCTGCATCTGATGCCGACCAAGGTCATGTTGCTGCCAATGACACTGGGGAGACTTCTGTTGTGGATGCTGCAGTTATCAGAAATGAAAAAAGGAAGGATGAAGATGAAAAAGATAAAGGAAAAGAGTCGGACAAAGATAAAGGAAAAGAGAAAGATGGTGAAACGAAAGGTGAGATTGAGAAGGAGAAAATTCGAGGTCCTGAGGGAACCAACTTGGATGGTTTATTGCAGAGGCTTCCTGGCTGTGTGAGCCGTGACCTAATTGATCAGTTGACTGTAATTTTCTCTATTGAAATCTTGATTATTTGCCTTTTAAATCGCTACACTTGCATGCCATAAGGTGTTCGTTTACTTAAATATTTAATTTCAGGTGGAGTTTTGTTATCTAAATTCAAAATCTTCCCGCAAAAAGCTTGTTCGAGCCTTGTTTAATGTACCAAGGACATCTCTGGAACTGCTACCTTACTACTCGCGCATGGTTGCCACACTAGCAACTTGTATGAAGGATGTGCCTTCTATGCTCTTGCAGTTGTTAGAGGAAGAGTTCAACTTCCTCATCAATAAAAAGGTTTTGTACTTCGTTATTTATCTAAAATTTACTTCTCAGGCATAGGTCTGCATAAATTATCATAATGGTTAATACATTTCAGGACCAAATGAACATTGAGACAAAGATCAGGAATATTCGATTTATCGGAGAGCTTTGCAAATTCAAGATTGCACCAGCTGGGCTCATATTCAGTTGTCTAAAGGTAAAAGCTCTCTCTTATACAACTCATTGAGACATTTTCTCTCATTATCAAGATCTACTAATCCAATTATACCTTTCTGCTGATTCAAGTTTCTTTTGGCAGGCATGTTTAGATGACTTTACTCATCATAATATAGATGTTGCGTGCAATCTTCTTGAGACGTGTGGCAGATATCTTTACCGGTACCCTGATACTAATGTACGTATGGCAAACATGTTAGAGATCCTGATGCGCCTGAAAAATGTCAAGAATTTGGATCCTCGTCACAGTACCCTTGTTGAGAATGCATATTACCTGTGTAAGCCACCTGAAAGATCTGCACGTGTCTCTAAAGTTCGTCCTCCTTTGCACCAGGTATTATTTGTTGTAAGAATCTGCTTGTACTTTATGGTGTATATGATGTTAACGTTCCACTTTACTCCATCTGATAACTTGTGCAGTATATCAGAAAGCTACTTTTCTCAGATCTTGACAAGTCTTCAATTGAGCATGTGCTTAGACAACTCCGTAAGCTGCCATGGGATGAATGCGAACCCTATCTGTTAAAATGCTTTCTGAAGGTTCACAAAGGGAAGTATGGTCAAATTCACTTGATTGCTTCACTAACTGCTGGATTGAGTCGTTACCATGATGAGTTTGCAGTTGCAGTAGTAGACGAGGTTGGTTATCAGTATTGTAGTAGCATTAAACATCGATCATTATTATCACTTCTGGTAATTGTATTACTATTTTGTGTATTTTGGGGAAATCCAGCATTTTGTTTGGGGTTGGAGTTCTGTCGGTTTGTATTTTGGTTTTGGTTTGTTCATACTTTTTTTATATGTGCATTCCATCGGTAATGGGTAAGGATGTTTTCTCCTAGGTTTTGGAGGAAATCCGGCTAGGATTGGAGGTAAATGAATATGGGATGCAACAACGGCGAATTGCTCATATGCGGTTCTTAGGCGAGCTATACAATTATGAACATGTGGACTCGTCAGTTGTTTTTGATACATTATATCTGTTTCTCGTTTTTGGTCATGGGACAGAAGAGGTAGGAGTGGATCTTCATATATGTTGATCTGCCAATATTGTAAAGCTTATTTTACAAATTTTTTCTTCTTTTTTCTGACCTCTTTATATTTTCTTATCTCCGCTTCTAGCAAGATGTGCTTGATCCACCTGAGGACTGCTTTCGAATCAGAATGATTATCACACTTCTTGAGACTTGCGGGCACTACTTTGGTCGAGGTTCATCAAAGAGGAAATTGGATCGATTTTTGATTCATTTCCAGCGATACATACTCATTAAAGGGGCTCTGCCTCTCGATATTGAATTTGACTTGCAGGTTAGTCTTTCTAACTCTCTCCACCATATGATTACAATGTTAATCTAATACACTCCTTATATCATTATACTTAATAATTAAAGTATCTACAGGACTTATTTGCTGAACTGCGGCCCAGCATGACTCGTTATTCAACCATTGAAGAGGTTGATGCTGCTCTGGTTCAGTTCGAGGAGAATGAACGCACTGGTTTAACTGATAAGGCCAGTGGTGACAAGCACATGGAACGGGAAAAGCGGAGTAGCATGTCTGCATACGGAAGCTCCTCGGTCAATGGTCTACTTGTTGCAAATGGTATTGAAGAAAATGGTGGGACCCATGAAGAAGGTAATGGGGAATCTGACACTGCTTCACAGGGTAGCACAATGGACCCAGACGGGAATGATGATGATGAGGAGCTTGATGATGATGCATGTGACAGCGATGATGATTATGGTGAAAGAGATGGTCAAGCTTCTGACGAGGATGATGAAATTCATGTTAGGCAGAAAGTGATGCTAGTGGACCCTGAAGAAGAAGCTGAATTTGATCGAGAATTTAGGGCTCTAATGCAGGTATGCTTTCTTTCTTAAGATGCACTTTTCTTCTTGGTTACACACACAACACAAGTTTCCAGTGTGGGCAGAAACCATCTTCCACCTTGTATTGTGCAATTATGCAAAATTCTGATCTGATGATCTAGATAGACATTTAATATTTGCAAAACAGGCACAGGATACGTTAAGTCTTTAACTGACTACCGCTTGCTAGATTGTTTTGGCCCTCCATATAATGGCATAATGCTATGAGGTTTCTATAAAATATAAAGGTGGCAATTTCCAACCATTTGTTTAGAAATGGGTCGATTCTGGTTGTGTTTTATCTCTAATTGGTCAAACAGGTGGTAAACTAATTAACTTAACAGAGTTAGCTAAACGAGGAAATGGGTCAAAATGGTCGAACTCGTTGAAAGTTTCCTAAAGTGTACTAATAATTGTTAAACACTTCATGAATCATTTTATTGTGAAAATTAACATTTTTGAAATAAAATCTTTTTAATCATATCTAACAATCTTAATAATTTTGGATTTGGTTCAACCCAACCAATCCAATCCCTTTTTGACCAAAGCTCATTTAGAGTCTAGACTTGTTATCTGACCTGCCTAATTTGCTTCACTAATTTGTGTGGAACTCCTGACCATCAAATTGTTGACATATAACACTTCTGACTCTAATGATGCCTTTGGCCACAAAATTGAATATATGTTGTTCAGAAAGTGGAGCGCTCTTATATGTAGTTAAAGGAAGAATGATGAACTGTAACATTGGTTCGACTTTCTCTATAATGATGAAACTAATCATTAAATTTGCTTTAACTTTGTTACCTAATTGTTTTTGTAGTAAAAATTATAATCTCTGGCATAATGTATAACACCTCATGTGGAATTGAACAGGAAAGCTTGGATTCGAGGAAGCTGGAGTTGCGGGCCCGGCCAACACTGAACATGATGATACCAATGAACGTTTTCGAGGGGTCGACCAGAGATCACCATGGAAGGGTGAGTGAAGGAGAAAGTGGTGACGAGGCAATAGACTACGAGTCTGGAGAACGTAAGGAGGTGCAGGTCAAAGTCCTGGTGAAACGAGGTAGCAAACAACAAACGAAACAAATGCTCATTCCCAGCGACTGCTCTCTTGTGCAGAGCACAAAACAGAAAGAAGCAGCGGAGTTGGAAGAGAAACAAGATATCAAGAGACTGGTTTTAGAGTACAATGATAGAGAAGAAGAGGAATTGAACGCATTGGGGAATCTTCCAGTTGGCTGGAGTCAAAGTGGTGGTGGTAGGGTGGTCTACCGTGGCCACTCCTGGGAAGGTCATGGCGGCAGGTCTGGGTCTCGCCATAGGTACCCACATCATACTGGTGGTGGTTACTATTATAGTCGAAAAAAGTGAGTAATTTCAAGGCAATTTCAATGAAACATAGTTCGTGTCCTAGGAAGTCGGCTAAATGATAATGTCTGCTTACGGCGTGTTATAATCGGGATGTGAGTCAAATATATGGTACCGTGAGTTTGTGGTGGTTGCCAAAAGTTGTGCTCTTGTGGGCTTTATGATCGAGTCTTCTGGGTGGGTGTATATTCTGTCGATATATGACATCGGTATGTTGCTTAGCAAATGAAGAAAGTATTGGGATGTCTATTATGATATTTTATTTGGTACATGGTAATGGTTAGTTAGTAACTTAGCATTGCCTTCCATTGACACCCAAAGGTCTAGTTGAAAGGATGGACGTATAGGTGTTAAGATGGTCCTTCGATTTTGAACTTCTTATCAATGATTAATGTGGTAGCTATAATTAAAGAAGTTATATTCTTACTAACTTTTATATATGCACAATTAACTAGAATGTACACATTAAAATAAACTAAGTTGAATATAGTTAGGTCACTCTTCTCATATTTTTCAAACAAGATCACTATTTCCATAATTTTCTAATCTTTTTTTGAAAATGAAGATTTTGTTTGCATTTTGGCTGCATGTAGTGTTTCTGTGTACGGATTTTTGCATTTTGGGTTTACGGATTTATGTTTTTTGCATTCTGCATGTTTTTTTGCATTCTACGGATTTACGTTCTACGGATTTACATTCTATGGTTTAGGATTTACGTTCTATGGATTTGCATGTTTATAATTTTGCGTTTTTCATTTTTTGCATTCTGCATTTAAATTAGTATGAACACAGCTCAAAATGTAAATTGTGCATTCTGCATGTTTATATTTTGCATTCTGCATTTTACGTTCTACGGTTCTATGTTTACGTTCTGAAGATTTTGCATTCTGCATGTTTATATTTTGCGTTTTTCGTTTTGTGCATTCTGCATTTACATTAGTATGAACACAGCTCAAAATGCAAATTTTGCATTCTGCATGTTTATATTTTGCATTTTGCATGTTTATATTTTGCATTCTGCATTTTACGTTTTACGGTTCTATGTTTACATTCTACGGATTTTGCATTCTGCATGTTTATATTTTGCGTTTTTCGTTTTTTGCATTCTGCATTTACATTATACATTATATATTTTTTGATTTTTTAAATTTTGCATTTAATATGACTTTTTAAATTTTGATTTTTCAAAATTTTCACATTTTTAGATAAATAGTTTTGTTAAATTAAGTATGAAAATAATATTTCAATCTTATTATTATTTGTACGGTTTAGTTATAAAATAGGCAGATAACCACTTATATATTACTTATAATTTACATGTTTTATTAAACCTTATTTTTAATATTTTTTACTTCGACATCAAAGATCTTATTCTTATTTTTTTTTTCATTTTCTTAGATATCAATTATGGAGAATTAACAACCCTTTTCATCATCTTTCTTTAAATAAATCTACGTTCGGACAACCTATATCAGTTATGAAGAATAAACAACCTTCTACATTATCTTCAAAGAGACATTCGTTGTGACAACCTTCAATACAAGGAAAGAAAAGACAGGTGATAAACACTTTATATGTACACTTTACTATTAATTTTACTATGACATTTACACACACCATCGAATTTTATAATTTACTTTAAACATCCCCGTGTTTATACACGGGGTAATAAACTAGTAATATAAAAAGGACTCCACGCCCTCTATAAAAAAAAGGAAAGACATCCACGCCTGCAAGAAAAAAAATGAGAAAAAGTACCACCAAGTTTTGAACTCGGTACCTCAAAGTAGATAGCTGAATTTTCTTCATTTGCTTTGCCAATCCGTGAAGCATGTTTAGATGTATAAGCTTAGCTTAGAAAATATATAACGATGTCAGAAAATTATGTTTATAACTTCTTAATGATTGTTATAATATACAATGCTTTTCCCAATAATAACAATAAACATTTGTTTTCAATTTTCTTACTTCTTCGTAATAATTCTTTTATTAAAACAATTTTTTTATCTTTTTATTTTTATTCTAAAGTTTATATTTTAAAATAATTTAACCACTAATCTTTTTTAAAAAGCGTTTTAGTCCTCATGTTATACCGATAACCTTTTTAACCCTTTAAACTTCAGTTCAATCATAGTTTTTCTTTGATCTACTTTTTTTTACTTGTAACAATCTTCGACCAATTTTTAAAAATATATTTCAATCCTCAAACTTCATACTTAAAACCGATTTGACCACTAAACTGTTTAATGAATGTAAAAACCTAAACTTTATCTTATAAATGTTATAACACAAATAAACAATCGATCATCAATTTGTGAAGGTTTTGATTGTTGGGGGTTTCATTTTACCACCTTAAAATGTATTCTTTTTTCTTTAATAATAAATACTCTAAGTTGTCTTTGGAAACAAACATTTTTTTTGAATAACCTCATCAATCAAACTATTAATAAAGGGGTCTTGTCGAGCTGTATTAGAGTTTAGAGAAGGTGCTTCTCAACCTTAAGGTTGTGGGTTCAAGTCTTAATGTTATGTGTTCAAGTTTTATGTGGACATATAGTGTAGAATTAGGTAGTTACGTTTAATTGTTCAAAGAAAATAAAGGGGAAGAGAAACAAAATTAATAACTAAAAATGTACTACAATACACGACAAATCTATATATATATTAAAAGAAAACCATTTTCTGGAAAGTTACCTTAATTAATTTTTAATTAACCAATCAAAACCCTTTATTTCTCCTATTTTGACTAAAAAACCCAATTTTGACTTCTACTTTAAGCAAGATCCAACCTTTTGGCTTAAAATGGGTATTTTAACCCGCATTTAGAAAACACGCGGGTCTTTTGACCCGCCTTCGCTTTTATGGTTTACGACCTTCATTCCCGAAACCCTACCCTTTTCTCGACTCTCTCTTCCGCCGTCTACCCATTACGCACCTTTCCTTCTTCCGTCGTACTGGTACGTCTTCCTTCTCAATCTATCTCAATCATGTGTTCTTCTTCATTCTCTAATTCTTTTGTTGATTTAGTTCGGCGTCGTTTCGATTTTACAGGTTCGTTGATTTACTTCTTCAAAAGTTCTCAAACGCTAATACATCATCAGAAGTCGATTTAGGTAATTTCTTTTATCTCTAATGTGTTTATCGATTGTGTTTTAATGACTTCTTCATTCAGTGGGCTGAAAGTTTTAATCTTTTGTTGATGCTCTGCTTCTTTGCTTAGAATTGTTGACATAATTACTTTACGACTGTAAGAACAAATCTTCTATACTTAATAAATTTGTGTCTTGAGAGACACGTGTATAAAATTCAATGAAAAAGTATGGTGTAGTTGTATTCTGATTTCATGCATAAATTGCAAGCTTAAGATGTTTTATGGTTTACTTTCCATAACTGATTTTTTGAACAATTTCACAACTTTTTTGTACGGTTTTAGTTGCAATTTTATGAAAGGTTTTGGGTTTTTTTAAACAAGTCTTTGGAGTGTAGATATGGCTGTTTGTTCTCTCAAAGATAGAATCTTGATACTTCCAGATCTGTCTATGGTGTTGTTACTCTTTTTGTCAGGCATTGATAAGCCTGTCTTGGTAATTACTTTGATTCAACCAAGATCATGGATACAGTCTTTTGGTGTTTTTTGCTGCTGGATTTCCTGATGGTTAGGGTGGTCTTAAGGAGATTATGGTTAAGGAACTCATTTACTTATGGGTGTTATGAGGGTAGCTTTAATTTTTATGGTTCGTTTGCAAATGTCTCTATTTTTTGGATACATGGAGCATGTTTCTTTGGTTCATATATAAGAATTTTTAGATTCCTCATCGTTACCTCTATGTTTTTCATGTTAGTAATAGATTATGGTCTATAAGGGGACTTTTTAAAAATGTTGGTAATTGTAACACCGCAAAAATACAAGCCATATTTTTTTTTATCACAGCGGAAGTAATACGTTATAAAACTAAAAAGGAAATAACATCAAAAGTTAAAACCAACACTGTACAAACATATAGTACTTCCTTTAGTGTTACAAAACATTTCATAAAGTATGGCTCATCATTCTAAAACCCAAAATATCAGAGCTACGGTCAAACTTTCCCTGTACACAAAAACTGCAACCTACCGTGCCCTCAAAACCTGAAACAGAGAGTTAGGGTGAGGAATTAGCACAAAGCTAAGTGAATGAAAATCAAGCCACAAGCAATTAAAGCAGAACCACAACGATCACAAGAACAGTTTATCTCAAATATCAAAGGACCGGCGGCTCTGCCGAGCCTACGACCAATGCTGGCCATAGCAATGATCTACCGATAGCCATCTGCTAACTGGCACAGTTAAACCCCCTCTGCTACAACAAATGCAACAGAGGATCTAAAACTGCCTAACCAGAAGCAACTGACCCAGCCCAAAACCACGCTTAGCTGACCTCTGCCACAAACATCATGAGCACAATTTCATGCCTTGATACTCATATCTTGGACACAATTTCAATAATCATCACATAACCAGTCAAGTAATCACATCAGACTAAACAGTCTATCGCATGATTAATCGTATAAAATTCAAGTAACCATAACAGTTACAACTAAAACCACTAGTGAATTAAAGTCCACTCACCTGTGTTCTCCAACACCACACTCAGTATTCTAATTTCACTGAGCCTTCTCGTTTCCTGAAACACATCATAACTTAGTCAGTAATTGGGATTACATTCCAATTACAAAAGCGACAACTCTCATTGGCTACAAGCAATAAAATTACAGAATTAACGTCTGAATCACTACGCACGAAATGATCACACTTCGCACGAAATGATCACACTTCGCACGTATTGAACTTTCAAACTCACGAAGTGGCTAACCCACTTCGCACGCAATGGGCACTGGTACGCACGAAGTGAACCTCACTTCGTGCGACCAAAACTCATCGACTTCATCATCTTCATTGAGCACTACGCACGTAATGGAGTCACTACGCACGTAGTGGACTCCACTTCGCACGGCCAACAAACAACATTCAAGAACTTCCTAATCAAAACTCGACATAAACAACACAACATCACCTCTTGCTCGAAATCCAAACGTTAACCCTCGCTTTAGAACTCGAAAACAGAATTACAGACTCAAGTTGTGAATGTGTATGTTAAAGGTTCTTTTCTCTCTTCTCTTATGCAGCCAGAACCAAAAACGAGAACAAACATATACAAATGTTATATATATAGGTCAAGACTGAAAATATTACACTACACAGTGCAAATACTGATATCTGAGATACAGAAACCTAAATAAAGCGGTCCTACTCAAGTCATAAACAAGCAACGAGGTATTATTCGGGACCCTCGTATAAAAACGAATCATATGATACCAATACCATATAAAAATATTAAACTAATATTTTTACCTCTTATCTCGCGGTCCAATTTAAATACCAAGTAAGCATCAAATAAATATATAAATAAATAGCAGATAATTATAAACAATCAAATATACTAATATAAACAATTAAATAACTTACCACCGCCACGAAACAACCAGGCCCTAAACGCGGGTGTTACAAATCTCCCCCCCTAAAGAAGATTCCGTCCCCGGAATCTCATCGCGCTCAAATAGGCTAGGGTAGCGGTTCCTCATGTCTGCCTCGGTCTCCCATGTTAAATCTGAACCCAAACTATGCTTCCATTTAATCAAAACCATATGAATCTCTTTCCTCCGAAGCTTCGTTGTTTTACGATCAACTATCTCAACTGGTTCTTCTATTAATCGCTTTTTCGAATCAACTTTCAGATCATGTACTGGGAGAATCTGACTTTCATCCTCAACATTACATTTACGTAAGTAACAGACATTAAAAGTATCATGAATACCCGCTAACTCTGGTGGAAGATCAAGAGTAACAGTCTGGTCGTTGACTATCTGTCGTATGCGAAACGGACCAATGTATCGTGGAGCTAGTTTCCCACGTTTCCCAAAGCGAATAACCCCTTTCCACGGAGAAACTTTCAGATAAACCAACTCACCTTCAACAAACGTAACTGGTCTTGCGGCGTGGATCTGCGTACATCTTTTGTCTGTCTCTGGCAGCTTTCAACTTTTCCCGAGCAATAGCAACTTTCTCAGCCGTCATCTGAACAATATCGGGACCCGCAAACTGTTTCTCACCTGCCTCTAACCAACAAGTAGGAGTACGACAACGACGACCGTATAACATCTCATAAGGTGGCATACCGATACTCGAGTGATAAGAATTATTATACGCAAATTCAATCAAAGGCAAGTGTGAATCCCAAGACCCACCATATTCTAACACACAGGCGCGTAACATATCCTCAAGTGTCTGAATAGTACGCTCACTCTGACCGTCTGTCTGAGGATGATAAGCTGTACTCAAATTAACACGCGTCCCCAATGCATGATGTAAACTCCTCCAAAAGTTAGAAACAAATCTGGGATCTCGATCAGAAACAATAGAAAGAGGAATACCGTGCCATGATACAATCTCATCGATGTACAACTGAGCTAATCTGCTGAGTGAAGCTGTCTCACTGGTGGCAAGAAAGTGAGCACTCTTCGTCAAACGGTCAACAATCACCCAAATTTTATCATGTTTCCGCTGGGTACATGGAAGTTTGGATACAAAATCCATCGTGATGTGTTCCCATTTCCACTCTGGTATCTCCAACTGTTTCAAAGACCCGTAAGGTTTCTGGTGCTCTGCTTTGACCTGAGCACAAATATGACACATTCCCACAAACTTTGCAACATCTGTCTTCATAGTAGGCCACCAATACCGCACTTTAAGATCGTTGTACATTTTCGTGCTACCAGGATGAACAGACAATCTTGACTTGTGAGCCTCTGCCAAAATCAAACCCCGAAGCTCTCCAAGCAATGGCACCCACACACGAGACTGATAAGTCTTCAATCCGCGCGAATCATTAATCAAATCATCTTTTCTCTTCATCATAATCTCTAACTTCAGATTTTCATCTTTTAAAGCTTCTAACTGAGCAGATTTAAGCATATCCACTAAGTCAGAAACGATCTCAACTCGCATAAATCGAATACTATCACCAGCTCCCTTGCGGCTCAAAGCATCTGCTACAACATTTGCTTTCCCCGGGTGATATCGAATCTCACAATCATAATCCTTAATGAGTTCTAACCACCGTCTCTGTCGCATATTAAGTTCTTTCTGGGAAAATACATACTGCAGACTCTTATGATCAGTACAAATAACACATTTCGTACCATATAAGTAATGCCTCCACAGTTTCAACGCAAAGACTACAGCTGCAAGTTCTAAATCATGGGTTGGATAATTCTTCTCGTGTGGTTTCAATTGCCGTGAAGCATAAGCAATAACCCGATCATGCTGCATTAAAACACAACCCAAACCTGCAAAGGAAGCGTCACAGTACACTACAAATTCATCAGAACCATCAGGTAGTGCAAGAATAGGAGCCTGACATAATAGTTGTTTCAACGTCTGAAAAGCTGTCTCCTGTTCATTATTCCACTTAAATGGCACATCTTTACGGGTTAATTTCGTTATAGGACTCGCAATTTTCGAAAAATCTTTAATAAATCTGCGATAATAACCCGCCAATCCTAGAAAACTTTTAATCTCAGATGATGTTTTAGGAGCTCTCCAGTTCATAACTGCTTCAACTTTAGCCGGATCGACTTTAACCCCATCTTTACAGATAACATGCCCTAAAAATTGAATCTCCCGCATCCAAAATTCACATTTAGAAAATTTTGCAAAAAGATGCTCCCGATTTAAAGTTTCTAAAACTTGCCTCAAATGAAGCTCGTGCTCGGACTCAGTTTTAGAATAAACCAAGATGTCATCGATAAATACAATCACGAATTTATCCAAAAACGGCCGACAGACCCGATTCATTAAATCCATAAATACAGCAGGGGCGTTAGTTAAACCGAAAGGCATAACTAAAAACTCATAATGACCATATCTGGTACGGAAAGCGGTTTTAGGAACATCAGCATCAGAAACACGTACCTGGTGATAACCCGAGCGCAGATCAATTTTAGAAAAATAAGAAGCACCCTGCAGCTGATCAAACAAATCATCAATTCTGGGTAAAGGGTATTTATTTTTAACCGTTCTCTTATTCAGTTCCCTGTAGTCAATACACATACATAAAGTACCGTCTTTCTTTTTCACAAATAAAACCGGTGCACCCCACGGAGAAGAACTAGGACGAATAAAACCCCTGTCTAACAAATCCTGAATCTGTGTCATCATCTCACGGATTTCAGAAGGATCTAACCTGTAAGGAGCTTTAGCCACTGGGCTCGAACCTGGAATCACATCAATCCTATATTCTACCTCACGAACCGGAGGCAACCCAGGTAATTCATCGGGAAACACTTCCGGGTATTCCGAAACCACCCGAATATCAGAAACAATCTGTTTCTCCTTTTTAACATCAACCACATGAGCAAGGTAGGATTCACACCCTTTGGCCAGAGATTTTCTAGCCTTCATATACGAGATAATAGGAAAAGCAGGTCTAACCCTCTCCCCGCGAGCCACTACGTATGACCCATCAGGTAAAGGAAATGAAATCAGTTTTCTATGGCATTTTATAACAGCTCGGTTCTGACTCAACCAATCCATACCCATAACAGCATCAAAACCAACTATAGGCATTAACAGAAAAGAAACAGGAAAGCATGTACCATCAATATCAATTTCAGCCCAGACACAGCCGTTGTGACTGGAACCGTTTTACCATCAGCTATCTCTACTTCTAATGGAGCAGCAACATTTGAAGTAGGCAATTTCAATTTATCACAAAATGCCACAGAAATAAATGAACGATTGGCACCAGAATCAAATAACACACGTGCAGGTATAGAATTTATGAGAAACATACCCGTGATGACATCATCAGTGGCAGCAGCATCATCTACTGACATCCGGAATGCTCTACCCTCAGCTGACGGAGGGTTCTTCCTTTTCTGTCCTGAAGCGGACGAAGATCCCACAACCGATCCCGATACCGACCCAGTCCCCGATTTCTTACCCACACGGCACTCACCTGCTCTGTGCCCCTCCTTTTGACAATTCCAACAAACACTCCTCGGAAATCTACAATTCTTCAATTCATGCCCAAACTGACCACAACGAATACATCTTGCTGTCTGTAGAGTACAAAGTCCATGATGATAAGACTTACATTTATTACACCACGGGGCTCTCTGAGTAGACCCACCAGATGTAGGCCTACGATTCTGACTGCTCTGACTCTGACCCTGTCCTTGACGTTGACTTCCCTGACCTCCTTGAGTTCCCTGCCGATGTTGGGTATTAAAATAATCAAACCGGGATTTCTGTTGAGAAATTCTATCTTTATTCAACTTCTCCTTGGCTTGAGCATCACCCTCGGCTGACTTAGCTAGGGTAAAAGCTTGAGATAAAGTGCTAGCCCACCTGGTAGCACTCCTGTAATCTGGATGCAAAGCTCTCACAAAATGCTGAACTCTTGAAGCTTCGTCCGGAACCCACTGCTGTGCAAATCGTAACTTCACATTGAATTGCCTAATCAATTCATCCACAGACATATTATCGGTCATCTGCAAATCCATGAACTCCTTCTTGATTCGTTCCATCTCAAAAGATCCACAGTATTGCTCACAAACCTTTCTCTCAAATTGCTCCCAAGTAATACTACTCATCTGCTGCTTTGTAAAATGACCTGTAATCGAATCCCACCATACCATGGCATCTCCTTGGAGTCTTTGAGTAGCATATAATACTCGCACTTTCTCCTCGCATTCCGCAGTATCCAAGGCCTTGGTCATCTCCCTCAACCAATTCAAAGTTTTATTGGGGTCCGTACTACCGCTATACTCTGAAGGTCTACAATCCATGAATTGCTTATATTTATTATGTTGACCAAATCCTGGGTAGAGGTAAGCTCCTGGTGCAGTAAATTGATAGATAATCGGCTGTTGTGTACCCTGTGAAGCAACAGTAGAATATGGAACAGAAAATGGTACTGAAAGTGGTGGTGTTGTTGACATTGTAGCAACAGCTGCTGTTGGAATCGGTGTTTGAGAATTCTGTATCAACCTCCGCTGCTCAAAGTTGTGAACTGTTTCTCGAAGCTCCTGTAGTTCACTTTCAAGTTGAAATATATAATCATTCTGAGTTGTATCTATTTCTTTACCCGAAGTGTTGACTATTACTGGATTCTCTAAAACTGGAGTTGTAGAAGTTCCAGCCTGAGCAAGGGTCACAGGAATCTCGGTTGGGATCTCTTGACTTGCCATATCTGTTACAATCACATCACCTCCAAACTTATTAGACAACCGTTAGTACACACACACAACAAATCCAAACACTCTAATTCCCCCACAGGAAAGGTTTGACCAACCTCGAGCCAAGATTTGGGAATTGAACACTCTAAACGTGCTCGCATGCCAAACAAGGCTCTGATACCAAATTGTAACACCGCAAAAATACAAGCCATATTTTTTTTTATCACAGCGGAAGTAATACGTTATAAAACTAAAAAGGAAATAACATCAAAAGTTAAAACCAACACTGTACAAACATACAGTACTTCCTTTAGTGTTACAAAACATTTCATAAAGTATGACTCATCATTCTAAAACCCAAAATATCAGAGCTACGGTCAAACTTTCCCTGTACACAAAAACTGCAACCTACCGTGCCCTCAAAACCTGAAACAGAGAGTTAGGGTGAGGAATTAGCACAAAGCTAAGTGAATGAAAATCAAGCCACAAGCAATTAAAGCAGAACCACAACGATCACAAGAACAGTTTATCTCAAATATCAAAGGACCGGCGGCTCTGCCGAGCCTACGACCAATGCTGGCCATAGCAATGATCTACCGATAGCCATCTGCTAACTGGCACAGTTAAACCCCCTCTGCTACAACAAATGCAACAGAGGATCTAAAACTGCCTAACCAGAAGCAACTGACCCAGCCCAAAACCACGCTTAGCTGACCTCTGCCACAAACATCATGAGCACAATTTCATGCCTTGATACTCATATCTTGGACACAATTTCAATAATCATCACATAACCAGTCAAGTAATCACATCAGACTAAACAGTCTATCGCATGATTAATCGTATAAAATTCAAGTAACCATAACAGTTACAACTAAAACCACTAGTGAATTAAAGTCCACTCACCTATGTTCTCCAACACCACACTCAGTATTCTAATTTCACTGAGCCTTCTCGTTTCCTGAAACACATCATAACTTAGTCAGTAATTGGGATTACATTCCAATTACAAAAGCGAAAACTCTCATTGGCTACAAGCAATAAAATTACAGAATTAACGTCTGAATCACTACGCACGAAATGATCACACTTCGCACGAAATGATCACACTTCGCACGTATTGAACTTTCAAACTCACGAAGTGGCTAACCCACTTCGCACGCAATGGGCACTGGTACGCACGAAGTGAACCTCACTTCGTGCGACCAAAACTCATCGACTTCATCATCTTCATTGAGCACTACGCACGTAATGGAGTCACTACGCACGTAGTGGACTCCACTTCGCACGGCCAACAAACAACATTCAAGAACTTCCTAATCAAAACTCGACATAAACAACACAACATCACCTCTTGCTCGAAATCCAAACGTTAACCCTCGCTTTAGAACTCGAAAACAGAATTACAGACTCAAGTTGTGAATGTGTATGTTAAAGGTTCTTTTCTATCTTCTCTTATGCAGCCAGAACCAAAAACGAGAACAAACATATACAAATGTTATATATATAGGTCAAGACTGAAAATATTACACTACACAGTGCAAATACTGATATCTGAGATACAGAAACCTAAATAAAGCGGTCCTACTCAAGTCATAAACAAGCAACGAGGTATTATTCGGGACCCTCGTATAAAAACGAATCATATGATACCAATACCATATAAAAATATTAAACTAATATTTTTACCTCTTATCTCGCGGTCCAATTTAAATACCAAGTAAGCATCAAATAAATATATAAATAAATAGCAGATAATTATAAACAATCAAATATACTAATATAAACAATTAAATAACTTACCACCGCCACGAAACAACCAGGCCCTAAACGCGGGTGTTACAGTAATCAATTCATGGCTATTATCTCAGCTGTCTTTGGTCTTAAGGATTTGCATAAACGGTTACTGTTTCTTATTTACTGTTATCATTAAACAATGTTTAAACAAATGTAAGGATATGCTAATTAAGAAATGAACTTCCAGCAATAGATTTAAGGACAGAAGAATCATGGAGTAAACATAACCTTCTTGATACAGTTTATTCATGGCTATTATCTCAGTTTATTACTCAGGAATTGGCTACTATGAAATATCAATAGTTAGTAGAAAACACATTAGTTTGATAATTCATGCATTTAAAATCTATAGATGATGCAATGAAGTGAATTGTTTGTTTGTTTAAGTTCTTTCCAGTTTAATATGAATATACATAATGCATATATAAATTATGTTCTTTCCTGTTTCATGCTACTTCAATCTGTTACTTTTTTATTTATTTGCTTCCTATTTCTTTCGTCTTAACAGGCCTCGATGGAATCTTTAATCTGTTTTGTGTGTGTTTGTCCTGAAACTGTCCAGGTTCTTAGTTTTATCTGGCTTTCTTCTCGGCGATTCATTAAGGTAAACTCTAAAGTTAATCTTTTATTTTTGAATCTGTCCAGGTTCTTAGTTTTATCTGGCCTCGATAGAATCTTTAATCTGTTTTGTGTGTGTTTATACATGATTGGTTATTTTGTGTTATTTAGTCTTTTATTTTCTTCTTCATTTGTAAATTGTTTTCTAAGTTAATCTTTTATTTTTAATTTTTTATGATTTTATTTATAAGATTAGTAGGCATGCAAAAACACATAACAAAATCTTTAGATTTGAAAACAAAAGGGAAAAAAACAAATTGGTAAAGGAAGAGATGACCACATAGGGTGGAGGCATTGCCTGAAGTTGCTATTTATCTAGCCAAACATATAATTAAGCATGCTCTGCATAGCAGCATGCTTTAGCTAAAACTCCATGATTCACTTATCTTTTTCATATTTGGCTATCATTTAAACAATAATAATATTATATAAATTCAATCATGTGGATGCTAATTATCGGTTTCTGAATACTCAATCAATGCACAAAACCTAAAAAAAAACATAGCGTTGAATGTTTTCATCAAGTATGATGTGCCCCCGACGTAGTTGTTTACTGGATCTGCCTTTGTATATTTCATTCATCATCTTCTTCTTTAATCTTCCTTCAACAAGGATTAATTTAATACGAATATGTGTTTAGGGTTCTTTGCGATCAGGGTTCGGAGTATTTCTTACCAATTGTTTTTCTACAGGTTCAACCTGTTTGTGTGCTATCTCAAGCAGGTACGAATCTATGTTTATGGTTCTTTGCGATTATGATATTCTTGATTAGGGCTCATATTCAAGGGCTACTTTATTTGAGTTAGAAACACAAAATTCGGATGATTTTTTAAAGCTTTGCCCAAACTTGTTCTAAATATATTTCTTAGTATCAATGTTAACCTGATACTGCATACCACCTAGGTTTGAATCCTTTTATTTGTTGCAAATATAGTTAACCTGTGAAATTATCATGGAACGGTGTGTGTAATAACACACAGAAAAGTTTTGAATTCGGGATTTGACTAATTGAAATATGTATGTTAGTCATTCTTACATTTTACCAACTTGGAATAGAGCTGTAACTGATTCGCTGATTTGATTGTTTAAGTGACTTCGGCAATGTTTATTGAAGATTTGAAGGTATGGAAAGTCTTTGTTGGAAGTAGCGCCCATTTTTTCGTGTACTATAAATAAGTTCATCCTCCTGCATATGGAAAGTCTTTTGTTGTAGAACAGAACCGGATTTCAGTTATGAGTTGAAAAGGTAGACTTCTTTGAAAGCAAATAACAATTAAATTGTTAGAATCTAGGTCTGATTAAACATCATTTCTAATATGTCATTAGTTGATTACAGAATTAGAACATTTTTTTTAACATTTGAATTCTTTTATAAGGTATATTAGTATATTTCAAAGTGAGGTTACATGTACAATTAGAGATTATATTTCAATTAAATATGTCTGTTTTATGAAGCTTTTAAAACAGTTATTCTCAATATAAGAATATACTGTGTTGTTCGGTTCAACTCAAATAACATCTGTTTTTGCTTCCTGGAATAGTAACCTGTTGTTAATAGATTCTCAACAATAACTTTTATGGTTTGGTTTTTCGATTTGACCATATTCGTTTACAAAACTAATATGGTTTGGTTCTTTAGTCTATAGATATGAAACTTGATAATGTGTTATGCTTGCAGGAGAGAGCTTCAAGAACTTTGTATAACCCTCCCGAGTGATGCCTTTGTATTACTATTTGTTTACCTGCAAGAAAGGTAAGATCATCGATACAATTGACATGTCAATTTACTTGCAGAAATTTAGATGATACTAAGTTTACATTTTGTGATCTCCAATTTTTATAAGACAACCATATGTTTTAGTAACTGTATCTATTCCAAAACAATGGCATGTTGGGATGTCAAATTAACTATCTGGGGAATTTTTTTTTCTTTTTTTACAACTCTATTGAAGTGAAATTATTGTCCTTGCATTTGGTTGTAGTGTTACAAATGACGGGAAGTTCATTGATAATTACTTGATGATGTTTAACTCGGGACAACACTAGACCCAATTCCCTTGGAGCTTTTACTCTTCAGGTAATGATTTATCCAATTTATTCATAAGAAACTACACTAAAGTAGCAATGTAAAACATCTTACAAAAAAAGGTTGGACTAATTAAGCCCATAACCTTGCAATTGAAATTGAAAATCAATGTGGTTTTGTTCTTTGTAGAATCTGAAGTTTCAGCCATTAAGTATATCTCAATTGAGGAGTACAAGCAGTTACTTGCTAAAGGAGACCCTCATCATGTACCCTACAATGTCGATGGACCATATATATGGTCAACTATTTGACATAATTATCAAAAGGTACATCTTTGACCATATTAGTACTCTTATTTATATAAATAAACACTTCTCTAAAATGTTACCTGTATGGAGCATCATAATCCCATTTTAGTAAATTAAAGAGCTAAAAATACACTTTATATTTTCATAGGGTGCATATTACTTAGTTAAAACCTTTGATAGGTACCAAGACAACACGGAAGCACAGAGTCTACTTCTGCAAAAAGAAGCTTAATCGTTATTCTTCTATCTCACTCAATGTAGAGGTTTTTTTAACCCAATCTGAATATTTATTACTACTTCGTTTCCTTACAAGTTTTATGCTATATTAAAGGTTATAAGTTTTATGCTATATTAAAGGAATATCCCTTTTCTATTTATTGGTTGTTCTTGCAGTTTGTAATTTCAATAGAAGTTTAATTGACTTCTTTTATAACAGTTGATAGCTCTTACCAAGGAGGACAAAAAAGTTCTAATTTTACTTATTCAAGCTGCAAGAATATTGGATGATATTTTTTACCAGCATGTTTACTTAATACACTTTAAAAAATTTATTCGATAAATAAGAGTCCATGGTAAGATCCTTCCCCTAAAAGTACCATTGCATCTCTCTTATTGGATCTTCTCATATTATAAATCCAGTACTTTTTGCGACTTTGGAATTTACAACTAAAAGCTTGCTCTTTTCATAAATAAACATATGTTGTTTCATAGGTCTTGTCTTGACGAAAAGGAAGCAATTTTGACTACCGCAGAACCTGCTGTCAAGTTGCTTTCGGAAGCAACGCAGTGGCTAACTGGAAAGGTTGAGTATAAAGCTGCCTTTCCTGTTCTGAAACCACCTGGTGCCAACTTCTACCCTCCCAGTATTAGGTACTTGATAATTCTTCTACTTTGTTTATGAAATATATGTGATTTCAATTGGGTTAATAAACTTTCAAGGAGCTAATAGTTTATAGTTTAATTTGTTAGACTGTTCATTCATTTTTATGTTTGAATCAGTTCAAAATGTTCTTAAATTTTTTATTTGGTTTCACATGTTAGTTGAAATTAAGAGTTAATAGATAAGTATACAGCTTTATATTTTCAACATTGGTGTTAAAGTGCAATGGAGCTTTTGAGTTTGACATAAAGAAAATAAACCATTACTTATTCCAGGAGTCCAAGTGTAGACTTATTTATTAACTTTTAAATTCTTCATATATTTGCATATTATCACCTGTTTCTCAAATGCTCGCCAATTCCTTCGTTAAGATGTGTAAATCTATTTGTAGTGTATTCTATATTTATTAGTATTTTGATTTTTGAAGATAAAGAATCAAGATTTCAATTTTAGTATTTCTTGATTTTAGTGTATTTCTTAAATTTAGTTATAATATTTACTTTGTGTTTAGATTTTTGTTAACTATTGTCATAAATTAATTAAGTCATTAAAGAAGATTGAAAGTTTGGTTCAATGTTGCTTTTTTTTCTTAATGGCTTAACTAACATTGTTGGTTTTTATTTTTGGTTTCAAAAGTGCTTACTTATTTTCATGAGTTGGGTATTTATGCTTAAGAGACGGATGAAAACTAAGATTATTAGGTTAATTGGATAAACTTTGTTTATGAAATATGTGTGATTACATTTTATTAGCAGAAAGAAATGCTTGTAGATTGTTAAACAACGTGTTACTAGAAAGCATTAATTGTTAATGTGATTTTGTTTTCGTTTATCTGTAGTTGCTCCTTCCATTGTAATTATACATCCATAAGCTGACTGTTCTTGCACCTATTGTACCTCCAGCAAGGTTTGTACTGTATGCACTATTTAGTTACATTTGTATGTTTTGTTTCTTGAACTCAATATGGGAAAAAGATTGGAAATTGATAGAGCTAACATGCTGGGTTGTTTCACAGGGGATCTGTTTGACGATCATACATCGTACTTTCACGTATAAAAAGTAGAAATGGATTAAAAGTTCTTATTTGCGATGACAATGACAATACGACCGACAAAACAATCAATGTAGTATACAAAGAGGTTCCTCCACGAATCTAAGATTGTTGTTTGTTATTGGTTTTTTAAAGAACTTGTAAATGTGTGTAATTTTTTTATTCTTACTTTTTACTTCATGTATCGTACTTAACACATTTATTAAGTGCTTTATTATTTTTCGTTTAGAAAATTAGTGCTTAAAAATTAATTTTAAGCTACCCGTGCGTGCACGGGTTCTAAATCTAATAATACATTAAAAGAGAAAATCCGTGCCACATGCTTCCGGCAGTTATGTTTCTTTCTATTTGTGTTAACCTCCGAATTTGACAACTCATATACATGAGGAAATCGCTTTCAAATATATCAACTGGGCTACGTACGTGGTTATAGATAAAAGCATAGAATGACATAAATTAATATATAAAAAATTAAACGAAAACATCTGAGGTTTGATTTCATAGAAGAATTGAAGCAATCTCCAAGCCTTATCGACCTTCCATAATAGTCATTGTCATATTATTTACAGAGCAATCTTTGGGTATGATTTCATCTGAGGTTGACCTCGACTCGACTCTGCCGGTGAAGAATGCTGGTCTATTGGGTGTGGGTAATGAGATGGTGTCATTGAGAAGCATGGAGATCATGTCTGATGTTGTTGGTCTATCTGCTGCACTTTCTTGCACACATAGAAGTGCAACATGAACAGTCCTCAAGAATTGTTGTACAACACAACTACTTCCAAGTGTTGGATCCTCCAACTCCAATGCTTTCCCTTGCTGCCATACCTCCCATGCCTATATCAATAGATAATTACTTGTTTACCCCCTTTGGGAATAATAACATAACAGAATGAGGATCCTTTAGATGTGAAAATCTCTAACAAGATTGAATGTCCTGTAAAGACACTATTTGTATATATGATGTAAACGAATAGGACTGTGAATAGACTTACATATCCAAAAAGATTGAATGTCCGATCAAGATGAACGAAACTACTATTTTTTCTTCCACTGATGATTTCAAGGATCAAGACTCCAAAGCTGAAAATATCGGACTCGATCGAGAAAGTCCCTTCCATTGCATACTCAGGAGACATATAACCACTGAACACAACATGTTTCACTTTTTATTTCAAATGAATAATTAAATTTCATTATGAATTCTATCTGGATTCTGATGATCATATTTTTTCCATCTCTATATTACTATTAGATATATGTTCGGTGAAGGACCCGGTGCCTGAAGGCTCCTGCTTGTGTTTCAGAGAAAAAAGAGGGGGGGGGGGGGGGGGACTTACTATGTTCCAACAATCCTGTTAGTCATTGCCTCTGTTTCATTCTCCTTGAATATTCTTGCCATTCCAAAATCAGATATCTTGGGGTTCAAACACTCGTCTAAAAGAATGTTATTCGCTTTTAAGTCCCTGTGAATAACTCGCATTCTTGAATATTTATGCAAGTATAACAACCCTTGAGCAATTCCTTCAATGATGTTAAATCTTTTAGGCCAATCTAGCTCTCCCTTTCTGTTTTCATCTGCAAGATATTGATATATTCAGTCACATAAAACAAAAAGTAAAATCAAACTCTCGTTACAAACATGCCTACCAAAAAGGAAGAAATCTAAGCTTTTGTTGGGCATATATTCGTAAATTAACATCTTTTCTTCCCGGTGAATACAACAACCAAGAACTCGAACAAGATTTGTATGTTGGAGTTTGGCTATGAGTATTAGTTCATTCTTGAATTCCACCAGCCCTTGCCCAGATGTTCTTGCAAGCCTTTTGATTGCAATCTGTCGACCATCACTTAGTTTTCCCTGTTTTGGTCAAAGCATTATATCTCTTATTATTAGACTAGAGATAAGGATGCAAGAACCAAAGAATTCTATCAAGTAACATCAGTGTGAAAGTAAGTTACCTTGTAAACTGGTCCAAAACCACCTTGACCGAGCTTATTTTCATCCGAGAAATCATTTGTGGCAGCCATGATAGAGGCAAAACTAAATAATAAAACATCATTTCCTTTCCCACCATTAGTTTCAAGTTGATGTACATCCTTGAAGCTTTCAGAGGCTGTTAGCTCAAGGAAATACTCATCTCTTTTCCGCCTCTCATATTCTACAATAAGTATCAGCAACTTAATACGTCTAGCATCTAAAAAACTAAAAAAAAAGAGCTAAAATTCTGTTTTTTTAGGTCTATACTTTCTTGTCTGTGCTTTCTCTTCCTTATACACCATAAAAGCCCCAAACAGAAGAAAACCAAAGGTATGATAACACCAGCGGTTATCCATATCCATTTCTTGCTTTTTCCTGTCTTCTTCCCTGCATATCTACTCATTTAGATCTAACGAGATGTAAATGGTAGCAAAAACATTGGAGATTGACAATATTACCAGTACTCGGATCGACCGGATCTTGGCTGACCACATACTTTGATGTAGAGTTGTCACGTGGATTAACCAAAAAGTCATTAATGCTTCCTCTCCAAATAACACAACCAGTTCCATTAGTGGTACTGCTATTAAACCCCACACAGCTACAATCATTCCAGCACTTAATAAAACAATCACTAATGCTTAAGCTTGAGTTATCATCAACAATACTTGTTGTCACATTAGGAGCAAAATCTCCATTTTTTTCACTAAAATTATCACCCTCTGTCCTACATTGAGGCAAATTTGACTCCTCTACACAACCATTAGCAGAATCGTACCCATAGCAAAACTCAGGGGTCCAAACAGTAGAATTGTCAGCATCTCTAATTTGCCCTTTGGGTGTCAAAATCCACATGGGTAAAGCAGCATTACTACTCTCATAGCTAAAGTATCGTTCTTTATTGTTGTAAACAGAAGTGAGATTGTAGCGGGATTGGCTACCTGGGCCGTTCAATGCAAAAAGATACTGAAAATCTTGATCATGTAGATTCCCACTTGTCCAGTAGGGTTGCCCTCGTCGTCGAATCACTAATCTTTGAGATGCTTCATTGATTGGTTCCCAGCTAAGAGTAAAAGCTCCCGAATCAGTAATTTCATTACTCACCCAAGAAGTCAGGGTCCAATTCTGGCCTGTTGTTGTGTCATACCCGAGCTTCATACCCGGTAAAAGAACATTGGTTGGGTGATCAAAACTCTGCCACAATACTCTCTTGTCAATTTCGTTAATCAATCGGAAATTACCGTTTTCTTCAAGGGTTGCCGTCACATTTGGGTTCGGACCAGCTTGAACATTAGTAATATTCATCAGTATCGCCCGTCCAGCAGTGATGATCAAGTTTCCAGTTTTGGAGTCGATTGAGAGGGCATGAGCCATGGAGCCGGACATGATTGGCTCGTTCGGGTTAGCTGCCCATACTTTCTTGGATTCAAGATCATTGGTGTACCAGATTCCCATGTAACGGTAATCTTCATCAAAAAATCCTAATGTGAAATTTCCACCTATGGAAACAAGCTGGTCGGTGGAGTCCAGTCGGCCCCTGAATTTGATTGCTGAAAATGAATCAGTAGGAGGACAGAATCTGATGGTGTAATCGGAACCGTTACATGTAAATGTACTGGTCTGATCCTCATATATGGTGCTATATGAACTTGGACAAGCCGATTTGAATAAATAAGCATATGCTGTTGGCTTGCATGTTGACGGTGAAGCAAACGAGCTGTTGCAACAATACTCCGGCGAGCCAAAGGCATCACAAGCAGTTCTACACCCACCTCCACCGGTCAGTTCTGGTGGGCACCGGCGGCTCAAGTCGTCAATGCAACCCGTCTTTGCACAACTACGCACCCCAGAGCCTGACCCACCAGTCGCCTCAATAAGCATCGGTAAGTTGAAGCCATCAACAAGACTGACGTCATAAGAGTCTCCTTTAAATATATCGAAACTGAACCTTGCAATCGTAGCAGGTTCTTTGTATATTGCTCCGATGCACTCCACATCACCGGTTCCGCAGTCACCGGTGGTGCATGACCCGTTCCCAGACACATCGAATGTGCAACCGGTCCTCCCCCAGAAACGACCTGTCCATAGAGACGGAGCTTCAAGAGAGAATGAATCACCCTTTGCAAGTTCGAATCCGGTGGTGTTGAATCCTTCGGTGATGCCGTATAAGGGGGGGATTTCATAGATTCCGGGCCAAACAGTGAAGCCACAGTTGTTGACAAAAGTAACAACACCACCTGAAACTCCTGCAAATTTGAAGGAAATTGTGTTCAGGTCAAAATGTTATCATGTACGTGGTGTGTTTTTGTGATACAGAGGCCATGATTTACCCTTAGATAAGCAGAAATAAAAGATGAAAAGGAAGGACGGAAGGTGATGAACCATTGATACATGAAACTGCAAAAAAGAAGATATGATGGTGGCCAAGAATCCATTATTAATATCATTAAAATAAAGTAATTTTTTTCTTTTTTATGTTGAACTGGAACTGATCAATCAATCCACTGCGACCGACAGAGATTATTCTCCGACTCGTGTTCCATGTGAAATTTGAGTGGGAGACAACTTATCCACGGTGTTGACTAAATTAGTCAAGTCTACGAAGTATAACTGACGTCGGAGTTTTTCTTACCAAAAAGGTGTGTTTTGAAAACATATTTACTTAACTAAGATACTTTTAAACATATTTATCAAACTAGCTAAGCAACCCGTGCATCAACACGAGGATGATATAAGACGATTTTAAATTTATATAATTTTAAAAAGTACTAACACGTTAAAAAAATTAAAAAAACATAGATAGGAATATAAAATGGGAAAATTACTATTTTTGCCAACATATTATTCACCTTTTTCCAATTTTATCAACATTCTTTTTATTTTATCAATTACACCATTACACTTTTAATATTTTTCCAATTTTATCAACATTCTTTTTATTTTATCAGTTACACCATTACACTTTCAATATTTTTCCAATAAACGCAAGGTTTACCTACTAAGACTGACAATTTGGGTCGGGTTCGTGTTATTGGGTTCGTGTTGTTCGAGTTCGGGTCAGTTTCTTGTCGACCCAATTTCGACCTATTCATTTTCGTGTCAGGTTCGGGTCGTGTCACTTTTTCGTGTCGTGTTTCGTGTCAACCCATTTCGGTCAAAAGTATTTGACTAGTATTTTTTTGATTTTCGATTATGGTTTTCGAATACGGGTTTCGGGTACGGTTATCAATTACGGTTTTCGATTATGGGTTTCAAATACGGTTTTGGATTAAACATTATATAAACCATAAATGAAAAGAAATTCTTAAAATTATATGAAAATAGAGAAAAAAAACTTTGCAGTAATATTTAAAAAAAACAAACTATGCAATTTAGAATTACGGAAATCACGTACTAAAGTAAATTTGCAAAGGTTTATAGTTAAGGCTCTTATTTACGATATATAAATTTCTTATATTAACTTTTTTTTAAAAACAAACTATGCAATTTAGAATTACGGAAATCACGTACTAAAGTAAATTTGCAAAGGTTTATAGTTAAGGCTCTTATTTACGATATATAAATTTCTTATATTAACTTTTGTAGCTTGATGTTTATCTAATTGTTAACTAGTCAAATACTTTTGACCGAAATCGGTTGACACAAAACACGACCCAAACCCGACACGAAAAAAGTGACACGACCCAAACCTGACACGAAAATAAATAGGTCGAAATTGGGTCGACACGAAACTGACACGAACCCAATAACACGAACCCGACCCAAGTTGGCAGCCTTACCGCTTTGTAGGGGTAAACCTTGTGTTTATTGGAAAAATATTGAAAGTGTAATGGTGTAATTGATAAGATAAAAAGAATGTTGGTAAAATTAGAAAAATATTGAAAGTGTAATGGTGTAATTGATAAAATAAAAAGAATGTTGGTAAAATTGGAAAAAATTGAATAGTATGTTGGCAAAAATGGTAATTTTCCCATATAAAATCTCGTAAGAAATGATTAACACTACAGAAGTTTAAAAATCATACATAAGATTATCGTTAGATTTTCTGTAGAACCTCTTTATAAACAATATTCATAGTTTTATTGATAGGGTTGCCTTCATCATCGCACATTAAAACTTTTAACCCCTCATTACTCTTCACTCGAGAAACCGCCACATATAGCTACAGTGGCGGAGCCACGTTCAACCGAAGGGGGGGAGTTGCCCCCCGTAACTTTGCAATTTAATATGGAAAATAAGTTAATTTTCTTATATGCCCCTTCTCTTTTAACATACAGGCCCCCATATTTCTACATCTTGTCGTCTTGGACCCTATAGTCTATTGAAATGAAAGTCAACACCTCATGTTGTTGCACTATTACTACTTTGAGTTAAGATTTTTAATTACGGTTACCGTGTATGTTTCTAACATTTTTGTAGTATGTCAGTTTTCTCCCATCATTTCATGTATGTAGTATGTAGTTACATTGCAGTTTTTCCTTGTTTTCGCGTAAGCCTCTATACACATTGTTACGGTGTTGTTTTTCTACTTTAATGAAACCACACATATTAGTGTAAAGTGTATGTTGTTCCCAGTTTTCCCTTTCATTTAATTGCTTGTTTGTACAAGTTAAGTATTTACTAGGTTAACTTAGCCTAGAGAACATAAAATTGGTTGGTCGTTCTTGTTTCTGCTTCTACCATAAAAAAGGCGACTAGGACTACCGTAACAAAATTGGCCGATCGTTTCTTGTTTCTTGTTTTCGTGTAAGCAAAATTAGCCGATCGTTTCTTTATTTCCCAATAATAAGAACTAAATGTTATAGGAACAAAGGGGATTAATTTGATTACCGAATAAATTTGATCCGACACGTTTTAACCCTAATATATTTTGATTTGTTATATTAGTCTACTTTCAAATATTTCATTAAAATTGCCCCCCGTTAAAAAAAATTCTGGATCCGCCACTGTATAGCTACCCATGAGTGAAAACGGGCCGTCTAAAAAACAATACAACATTCGATAAAGATTGACCTTGGCTTTTGTTTATCGTCCTTGCAAAACAAACCAAGAGAGGAAATTCTTTGTTGGAACTTGAATGGTATTGTAGGCTCTGATGGAATCATCTTCAATATTGGAATATGAGTAATGTGACGAACATTCTTACCTGCAATTATTCTTGCTTCAACCACATGTGCACCAAGTCAAGTAACTTGTACTCTTGTTCCGTTACAAAGGCCTTTAGACTGTTCAAGATTATGAAACATCATTACAGTCATACCAACTTTTAAAGTTAACTTGTGGTGAGGACAGATTCTACCTTAAGTAAATATCAATAATTGTACACTACATTCATGTTTTCTAAATCACATATCATGTTTTCTAACACCTGAAAACTGTTTCAATTTAATTTAATATCAAGTTGAATAAGCATGTATAATAACCGAAGTTATTAAGTCTTTGGACCTATTAGTATTTTCAATAATAATGATATACAAAATGACATAAGATAAATTATATATATGCATCTTCGGAACATCTTTAGCCTTAGTATTCACTTCAACATATATGGAAAAAAGACTTTGTATCCTTTACGTCTGCATTCGCATAGCTATATTCTCACACCATAGTTGCACGCGCGAATCTTACACAAGTAAACTTGAAATACAACATAATCAAATAGAAACTATTATTCAAGTACGTAAATGTATGTACCATTGTCATTAATCTATTAAGGTAATATATGATAGTGGCATACACAAATATTGTCTAAGAACAAAAGGATGTTACACATGATTAATTGAACGCTATGTTTCCAAGAGTCTAAAGATCATGTGTTCTAGAAGAAAAGAGTGTTATACAAAAGAAATACAACCTCATAGAGGCATATATTGGTTTTGGTAGATACAACACCCACTTGATGAATGATGATCTTCATGTACCTACAAAACTGTAAATCATTATAAGAGTAAGTATGTCAGCTATGTCAAACGCAAAAACCAAAAAACATAGAAAATCTATAAATTTACAGGACCGGCGCGCATAGTGAAATAGATCATATGTGGAGTTTGCCTTTCACCAGACCTCAACAACATCAAAATATACACATATTGATCATACCCTATGAGAAATATTATAAGGACAAAAAATAAAATATATAAACATCCCAACATAACTATATGTACTTTGAAAACAAATCTCAAAAGAAGATCCACGATGGCAGAATAAAGGGATTTGGGATATCTCCAAACAACTATTAAGCTATTTCTATTGGTCATCTAGCAAAAATAAAGTACACATGTTTAATCTGATTAAGCAAATTTAAATACTTAAAATCACGGATTAGTCATCATTTTTTACTTGAGCATTTCATCAAACACCTTGCGAGCATTTCATCAAAAGTCACACAAACATTTCGTAAGTTCTAGTACTTACCACAAAAGGAACTGTGTCAATATTCAATAATCATCATTCTTATGAGCATATCAGAAAAACAAATACCAGCAATTGTCATTAACTATAAGCCAATCGAGCAACTTACTATTGTGTTTAAAGAATCTCCATTAAAATTGGGAGTTTTGATCAGGAGTGGCACCAAATAAACCATTTATATAAGTCATTAACAGAAAAAGCATAAAAATATAATTTCCAAGAGCTTTTCACCGTTAAAATACATTATACAATAATATATATCGAATCCTTCTAAGCAATCATCAATCCTATCATAGGCACCAACATCTCTCATTCAACAATCAGCCTAAAAAGTAGAAAATTATATTCAAATAAAAAAATCCAACACAAATTGACCCAAACATTTTTAGAACTTTAAAAGCTGTTGATATGTGTTCTAAACATGATTAGCTATTCTAAAGAACAAAATATTTATTGTTGTTAGTGAGGCTGGCATATTGAATACCTTATCTTATCAAGAGGCATGGAAAATGGTGTAACTCGTTGATCTCTTTCAGCTTATTTTGTTACAACTTAAGGAATTTACATACTGGAAGTCATAAAAGTCGAACCAAAGTGTTGAGGACAGATTCTACCTTAAGTAAGAAAACGAACTGATTGCTTTAATAAGGTTAAGAAGGGAAAGACTAACCTTAATCGCTGCGCTCAACGAAACCGAACTCGGACTCAAATCAAACTTAATTGCAGTTCACGCCTTTAACTGAACTTGTTGAGGAGGTTTGAAGCTTCACAGTCAGCCCTCGGTGGCTCTTGATTTCTACCGTCAAACACCACTCTTAATCAGTTAAATAAGAAAGCAAATTTTAAACTACTACAATATTAATAATCAATTAAGACAGATTCATATCGACATAGCGAATTGCAAGCACGAAGATGGCGAATCTATCCGCCAACCGCTTTAAAATTTAATCATCTTGTTTCTTATTTAATCAATATTCTTATTAAGCTAGTTATACAATTTTGAAAACACAACTCAAGCAAACAGATTAAAAAGACATATATCAAACACAGGGCTGACTGCTCCTACCTTATTTAGGCCTGGGCAAACATAAAAAAGAGGCCCCTGAAAGTAAATAAATACCGGTTGGTAAGCACAATAAATTCGATATTTTGATGCTAACGTCTCTTTCCAGCATAAACCGACACATACATGAAGTACTAACTTGATCTTTGAGAGATCTGGGAAGTAATTCTCTGCATCAGTTAGTTGTTGTGTCCATTTCAAATTCTTCATATGCATATTCACTTGTACTTATTGAAAAATAGAAAAAAAGAAATGTTTTAAATTGGTTAGATACTGGGGCTGCATCAACTTGTGACTACCATATACTCTAAATTGCACTAAATTCGACATAACACATACGAAGTATTTTTCTGCATCAACTTCAGTACTTGAACTTCATGCTTTAACAATTGATCAATAATGATGTCACTAAGCAGCATGTCAAGTAGTAGCATGATAAGCACATGTTTGCTTATATATTTTGTAGATAATAAAATTAAAACATCATTGGGATGTACCTGAAAGCAATGACTATTCATGATTCCATAATTGAATCAATAATCAGCTTGAGCTGCTCCAGACAACAACTCCAGTAACAAAAAAGGCCAATCAGTAGCTGAATTAGCCAAAGTTCTTGAATATATACACAACCCTAAAAAGTACTTCTTCAATCAATCAATTAAAGATAGAAGCAATTCAAAGATTTATTCTTGAGATGAAGAAACTAAACTTGTTCAAGGAGTTGCAAAGAACCAAAGATAGATCAGGCAGACCATATCAAAACATAGTATTTCATGGTTTTCATCCCTGTTGAAAAACACAAAATCCTTTGCAAAATCAATAAATAGCTACACAAAAATATTTTAGTGAAATTTTCCTGATAACTATAAACAACTAAATAGACCACTCAAGTGGAACATCATCATCACTATTTGGTGCAATCAAACAATCCCACTAAGCATTTTTCAATAACCATTGAAGTGTATAACAATTTTCAGCACCCTTAAAAGGAGATCAAGCCCAAAATTGAGTAATTCTAATAAGCATTTTGTTAAACAACAATGTATAGATGTATATAATCTAAATATGATAATATATAAATACCACCGGAAGCATATGGTAGGCCTTGGAAGCATTTATTGGCTCAGAACTGAAGATAATAGCATTAGTAAAAAACTTTATCAACTCACTTGCAAACGAATGCCTGCAGTAACAGAAGGCCTGCAGGAATTAATTTACGCGTAGCCGCCAAACGAATGCCTGCAGTAACAGTAACATAAAAAACTGAATTTAAGTTCCGAAGATTATAAGAAAACAAATTAAACGTTTTACTAAGACAGGAGGGTACAAATCCATGTTTGTACCTATAAGCGTGAAAAGAAGAGAAGCCCCAAATGCAAGTGCATCGCCTATTTCCTTCGTCTCGGATGTTTGCATAAGATAGTAGGCCTGAAAGCATAAAACCATATGTTTCACATAATCATTAGTTTCCAAAAAAGTACTTCCCAATTGTTAATAAAAGATTGTTGTTCATTGTACACAAATTCACAACCAGTTTTGATATGTCACAAAAGTAACATTTTCAAGAATGAAGACTTGATTTTTATGTTAATTTGATTATTTGTTCTAGTAACACTTTCTATGAGAACAATTATACCCAAATAGCTTTAGCAGCAGATGTTTAAAATCATATTCTGTAATGTGCATAGATGTAAAAACATTAAAAGGAGTAGTACTTACACAAGACATAAGAGTTGCCCTTGTAAGTCCCCGAAAGAGCGACCATTTGCTTCCTGATTTGTTGTCTGTTTGAAAGAAAAAAAAATAGGTATCAAAAGATAATAATCAAGATTTAGGGTTAATTCAACAAATTGGCAGCAAATTAAAGAACTTACATAATGGTATCTGTTTTTTGATTGAAATTATAGGAAGCACAATATTCACTTAGAAAAGCAGTCATTGGAATGACTACACTTTGGGAAAAGATCAAAGAAAACACTATAAATAGAACAAAAAGAGATTTGTTTGAGAAGGAAAAGGGAGGCAGACAGCATAGCTGCAACACCATTTTGATTTTATTAATGTAGTATGGAAGTACTCAATTACATAATGAATTTAAGTTTCAAAAAATGATGTTAAAGTGTAATCATAAGGGTATTTAATCTGATATGTAATCATAGATGTATTTATCTCATCAAATATGGTGATGGCAATTGATGAAATAAATAATAAAATAAAAAATGATAAACTGGAAAAGCTATGAGAGCTCAGACTAACCTTTATACATGCAAAACTCAAATTGAAATAAATAGATTGAATTTTATTTTGGCTTCAGAAAGGTTAAAGCTTTATGTAAAGATTGAACTTGATTATACACTGTTAATTAAAGTGATGTTTATGCTATTGATATGAGATGGTTGAGTTGGTAGCTTTCTGAAAATGTTATATAAATTTTGGTGCTTTAGTATTGGGTAATACGGTATATTGTTTTGTAGGGACTATTGAGATGTTTTTAACTAAAGAATAGATATGATTATGCAGAAGCAGAAACAATTGTTTCAAGTAATGATGCTTTCTTGGTTATGCTTCATATACCAAATCACCAGCCCTATTATAAGACACGCCCAATCTAAACAGTCTTGAGATGCATCAGATAGGGGAATCCAGTTTAAATGCTTAAGTCGATTTCAAGATTCATAATTTTCATAATCTGTTCAAATTCGACCTAGCTTACTTATAATCATATAACCTTCATCTTAAAATCATACAAACATCCAACATCCAACATAAAAACATGTCAACTATACTCAGTGTGCCCAAAGCATAAAGACATTACCAAATGCTGAGAGATCAGAAAGAGAAATAAAGAACAATGAAAGCCAAGATGCAAAACAGAATTGAGAATTGATTCTTAATGATCCTTAAAAAGGGGGTTTGTGAATTGGGAGTTTATTCATGACAATCTTGGGTTTATTAGCAAAAAGAGGGCAGAATATCTATAATTTAAATACCAAAATCCAGATGTAAATAACTGAAGTGAATGAAAATGTATGTGATGTTGAATTAACTATGCAATTCTTGCCTGACAGAGAAAGTAGCAATTTGGTAACGATTATGATTTCAACCCAATTATATACAAACAGGTTGGTTTAAGCTATTTGTAATTCTTAATGGGTCAAACAAAGTAAGTTTGTATGCATCTGAATTTATTTTGGATGACTTTCAACTACTCATCTGATCCATCATTACCCAACCCGCCAATATGCCACCCCTAATTAGTAATTACCACCTACAATGCTATTATCATATGCTAAGAAATTCGACAAAACTCTGTTGAATGTTGTTACTTTGAGTTTTAACCTTTTTGTCAGATATTACTATATTAGTTGACTTTTAACTTACTTCCACTGTAGCAGAGAGGTTGTCTAAGCTTTGTTAGACACATAATAATCTTATTTAGTAATGAGGTGGCTTAGTTTGGATGTGCAACTGCTGTTTGAAGTTGTTATAATTACATACAAAATCCTGATTATGTGAAGATTTACATGTTAAATGACCCCAAAATATTTAGAATCAATTTCATTGCAACTACTTCTAAACTGATTACCTAGATTGGTTGTTTGGTGACTAAATAATCTGACAATCAAGATCAGTTGATTGTAACCTCAAGCAACATTAGAAATTGATGGTATGATTATCCTATTCAGAACGCAATGCCAAACACCCTAAAATTTGCTAAGCAACTCAAATTACAATCCTCAATCAACAACTTCAACTTATCAAAGACAACAACTTTCAGTTATCCCATTATTTCTGGTCGATTCTTTAACTCTATTACTTAATAATAAGCTTATCAGTTATGCAAAACTCATTGCTTAACAGTTGACAACAAACAATATAACTGATTATTTGAACTTGAAATCACAGTAACCAATAATCACATTCAACTACTAAATCCCAACACACAATCCCGAAACAACAATACAGATTAGAACAAATCGTGATCCAAATTCAGGTTCAAAAAGCTAATAAAATAACATGAATCAAAGAAATCTAACTGCAATCCTAAACCAATGTTCAAACCAAATATCAACAAATAAATAACAAATGAAACAGTAACAACAATATTAAATAGTACCTTTATAAGCTTGCAAGTTGCAAGAGGAGGGTAGTTGTCTGCTGAGTTTCGACCAGAAAGAAATTTTCAAGGGTTTTGTACTGATCAGAGAAGTCACTATCGCAGATTGTGGAGACAGCTAAAACCCAACTTCCGTTGCACAATCGGTATCGAAGGAAGATCGATAGTGAAGTCTATAAATTCGAATCAGAACAACAGGGTTAGTGAAAAAAATAACTTGATGTAATTCTAATGCAGAAACTATCTCGACCAGAAGGTTTTTCGAGGGTTTTGTACTAATCAGAGAAGAAACTATCTCGCCTTGTGAAGACAATCGTTTTCGAAGGAATTAGCTTCATGGAAATCTCCGATTGAGAAGCAGAGTAAACCCAGACTCTGAAGACAATAGGTTTCGAAGGAAGCAGCGATTGGATGGATTTTAAGAGAATATATGAGGCGTTTGGTTTGCAGGAATTTTTCTAATGGAATTGGATTCTCTGATGTAATTAGAATCTGTTAGGAATTGAATTTGAATTTGTAATCTGTTTGGTTGGCAGGAAATGGAATTGGAATCTTTTTCCATAGTCTGTTTGGTTTGCAGACAATATAGATGAATTTGATTTCAGACATGTAAAATGACAAGATTACCCTTCCTGGTTTTTTTCCTGAATATAGATTGTTTTATAACTTTTATGTAAACATTATATTTAATATAGACACTTTATATACGTTCCATCTAAAGCTCCTAAACAATTATTAAACCACTTCCATCTATGATCAGTAGAGTTATCAGGCACGGGTTCAGGTTTCTTAAGCAAACGAGTATGCAATCTTATGACTGCATTATAAACTCGAGAAAAAAGTCTACTAACTATTTCTCCCGAACGGCGAAATCGACATACAATGACACGATTCTTAACATTGTGAGCAAGAATATGAAGAAAAATAGCAACTTGCTCATCAATATTCATAAACCTACTTGGTTTCAAGCCTCCAAATACTTCAAGCATATGACATAACTTTGTAAAACACCTACGAGACATCCTAATTTGTGATATTGACATGGTGTCACTCTCATAAACATATCTATGTAGAATTAGGTATCGATCTACATTTGAAGAAAAATGTTTAAGATGTGGTCTATCTCTATGTTTTTTAAACATCATTAACAAGAGAAGTACAACAATGTGCAAAACCACGTTCCACCATGTCAAAATCAATGACGTTTATCGTTGTCTACGATTTTGTGCTGTTAAATTAAGTCGGGACATTCTTCCTGCGCATGTAAATTCATATTCAAGATGATAAACAAAAACCATAAATTACTTATAAAAGCATATATTTGTAAATAGGCCAGCCATGGTGGAAATTGTTTATGATATTGGCATAAACTTGTTTTTAAGTAGTTGAATGAATGGATGAATGCCATTATGAATTTATGAAAAATCGTAGTAACTGCTCATGTAAATTGTTCAATCTATTTTTTTTTAAGTAACCAACATCCATTCGTTCATCAATCTCAAAAACAAGTTATATGATATATTCAGAATGAAACCACATAACCATTGGCAGGGAGAGACAAAGAAACAAGTTACATGATATATTTTCAGCGCATGAATGTTGTGCAAATACTATTGATTCTAGGTTACTTGAGAATGTTTAATATGTAATTAGTTTACATATCTAATATTTTGGTCAAAATCAGAGATGAATAGCCAACAATATATCGCAAAACATTACACTCTTTGGTCAAAATAAGAGATGAATAATAAGTTTCAGTCAACGATTGGGAGAGAGAGAGACGGAGAAAGAGAGCAAAAGCTTACCGGCGGTGGATTAGGGCTGTTGCAAACGAGAAGGAAGGGAGGGCTGTTGCAAACGAGACGGAAGAGATGGCTATTGCAAACGGCAGGGGACGAGACGACAGCGATGGCGACGTCCACTCCGACAGAGGACGGCGCAGTGACCGGCAACACACTCCGATGGAGTCGGCGACGCAAATGAGCCGGAGAAGAGGATCGAATGTTGGCGGCGTATCTGTTAACGTGAAATATGTGGAGATGTTATTAGGGCTATTGAGGGTAAGAAAGTAATTCACCACTTTCCTTGTTTGATGGAATTTAAAATCCTCCCATCTTCTTATGGATTTCACTTTCCCTTGTATAAGGGATTCTAATTCCATGCAATTCCATATTTAATGTTTACCAAACACTGGAATGTCTGGGAATTGGATTCCAATTCCCACAGATTCCTACAGAATCCTTCAATCCAAACAGCACCATAAGGTAATTGGATTTTAATTCCAACCAATTCTTTTGTTTGGTTGAACTTTTAGGAAGGAAAAGGATTCCTACATGAGACCCAAAATCCATCAAATGAATGATATCAGATTCCATCCAAGTTTGGATGGATTTCAGATTCCATCCCAAAAGGCCTTGCCTCCTTCTTCATCGGATGACAGTGTCGCACATGTGACCATCGACGATCGCACCTGTGACCGGCGAGTGGCAACGGCAACGGCGACTGACGAGTTGCGACTTGCGATGGCGACTAGGGCTTTGACGATGGCCACTAGGGCTTCGTCGAGCTGGCTTGGCGACTAGGGCTTCGACGAGGTCGTCTAGGGCATCGACGACGGAGACTAGAGCTTCGACTGACGAGTGGCGACTTGCGACGGCGAATAGGGCTTCGACGACGGAGACTAGGGCTTCGACGAGGTGGCTTGGCGACGACCTGCGACGGCGGCGACTAGGGTTACGACAATGGCTGCGACTGTGGTGGACGGCGATGGGAGGTAACAAGCCCTAATCAAAATCCAATTCCTGGCACTACCAAACACATGAGGTAATATTTCAGATTCCAAATCCAATTCCTTCAAAATCCAATTCCTTCCAACAATCCAATTCCTTCAAAAAACAATCCATCCAACCAAACGCCACCTGAGTTTCGAAGGAATCAACGATAGTGAAGTCGTCGTTTGGGAAACGGAGTAAACCCTAGAATAGCAACAGAGTTCTCCACATCTGGTGTTTCCTTTAGGCTTTATGACGTAATCATCTTATTAATCCTGATTTTTTTAATTTTTTTTTAAAAAATAGAGGGCTGTGATTGGTGGAGAATTTTTAGAAAAGGGAAGAAACCTTTTTCTTTTAATAAGTATATAAGATGGGTGTATCTTTTTATTTTTATCCTTCTTTTACCTTAACGATCGGTTGAAAAAGAAAAAAAACCACCGCCCCTTCGTGCCCTAGACGACCGGTACGCCCCCTTCGCTGTCATCTCACCATCGCCGGTCGGAATGAACACCACCCAGTGGTTCGTCTTCGTCTTCGCTGTCGTCTCTCCATCGTCTCTGTTCAATCTGTAAGTTTTTTTTCTTCTGAGCACTACATCGATTTCCTCTTCATGTTTTCGTAGACTATTATTCGTAGCCGGCGGCGACTTGAACAGCGATCCACGGTCAATCGCCGTCATCGCCATAGCCTGTTTTTCGCAGCCCTTTGATCAATCGCCGTCATCACCATAGCGTTTTTACCGATTTTATCTTCTGTTTTGTGTTAAATATGGCTTACTGTTTTTTTTTGGATTAAGTCCAACGTTTTTTTTTACCAATTTTAAATTTTGGATCAAAATATTGGTAGATGGATCTTGTTTCTAGATTGGAACCATCTGATTTGGTGTTCGGTCGCTAGGTTCGTGCTCCATTCAGCTTGTGAAGAGCACAAGATTATTCAAACATGAAGTGTTGGACGGTGGATAGGAAGTGGTCACATGTTAATATGTGGCATAAAATTTCAATTTGGCCACTTACTTAGTCAATTGTTGGCTCAAGATTTTTCACATCCTATTTCACCTACCAAACTTCTTCTATAAAAGGCACGAGTCATTGCTCATTTCATATCATCCAAAAAACACAAAAACATAGAGTTGTTTGTAAGTGTTTGTAAGGAGAGAGTTTGAGAGTGGCTTGTAGTAGAGATAAGTATATAATTATTCTATAAAATTCTATACTTATGTATTGTGAGAAGAGTGTAAAATCTGGTGAGAGTTATAGCCTAGATTTGAGTGATACACTGTAACCTCGGTTTCTCCATATTTGCTAGTAATATATCTTCTCCGCTTCCGCCCGTGGACGTAGGCCTCGTGCCGAACCATATTAAATCCTTGTGTCTTTATCTACTAGTAAATTGTTCTATTACTTTTCTGTTGTACTCTGATCACAAATGAAGGATATCGATTTCAACCTACAGTAAAAAAATAATTAAAACAAATCCCAACCATCGACAGCTAGCATCTTCAATTCTCCATCAAAAGTTGTTCAAATCAACTAATTTTTGTCCCTATTGATTCCCTAATACAACAATAACAATTATTTATTAATTAGTTAGGATTTCATGGAGGTTTCACTGTCCAAACCGAGTTAAACCTCTCGGTTTTTCTTGCCCTGTTCGAACAAGCAGAGCATCACAACGATTCTAAAAAAAACACCCTTTAAACTCGATAAAAATCAGTAAAACAGGTAGCTAATGGTTCAAGATGGTTAAAGGGTTGTTACTTGTTGAATTTCGCTCGATGAAATAAATAAATGCACTAAAAAGCAGTTAAGAAACACTAAAAAGTAAAAAAAAAATACGCAGTAGAAAATGCAATAAAGAAACAGTAAAAAAAAGTTTAAAAAGCAGTAAAATAAAAAAAGTACACCTATTTGGTAATTATGTTTAAAAGTACACCTATTTAGTTAATATGTTTTTTTAAAACACTTATTTGGTAAAAAAACTCCTGACGTCGATGAAAAAATTAGAAAGAAACAACATATTTTCCTTTATTACGCATATACCCTATGGTTAAATAAATACTATTACCATTTTTAATTTTCTCATGTTATTATTAATGATATTATAATTGTTCACAAGGCATAATCCTAATTTTTATTTCAAAATTCTCTAAATTCATCATCAATATCAAGAGAACAAGGTTTAATAATATTACAAAAATCCTAGCCTCCATATGCGATTGTAACACCATTTTTCTAAAATAGCTTTTAAAACTCTATTACTTAAAATTAGCACTTTTAAAAGAACAGGGTTTACGGAAAACAAACTTTCAACACTTTAGTGCTAACAGTCTCACAAAAGTAGTGTTAAAAGACCTATGTTTAAAAATTTGGAGCTATCCAACTCTTCAAAGCACTGGGGCCTTACCCTTGCTGGAAACTGATTACCTGCAAACACAACAAAATAAAACGTAAGCTTTCGCTTGGTGAGCATACAAACTGATCAGATAAAGACTTTAAACATGAGTAACTCTTCTGAGGATGTTTCACATCCAAGCTGGACACCTGCAAAACTGTTTAAACTATTAACTGGTCCAGGGTATGATCACACCTCGCGCGTAATCAAATCCATGACACTATGTTTGGGTATAAGGATCTCAATATACCCCTATCTCTGTACCGAATACTACATCTGGGTGCTATTGTACCTTTAAACAATAGTCTCAACTCATTACATAAACATATCACAACACAGATAACATACTGATCACCTTGTGCATATAAATGTATGCTGATCATACTAAACACTGCAGCATAGTGCTACTGAATCTCACAGAATCAAATCATATATCAAGCATAAAATTGATATACTAGCTACTTAATGCATATACATATGCTAATCTGATTAAAGGTAAGTACACTCACCTTAGCAGCAATTAACCAGTTATACTCTATCACCGAAACGTCCACTCTTATTGCCTACAAGCAATAAACCATACTACATGAACATCTGAACTCAGCTGGGAAAGACACTGATCAAACATTAGCACAAACAACTAATCTGAATTCTGGAAGACAACTTGCGACCGCAAGCATTACACATGCGACCGCAAGGGTCCTAAACTACTTCCTTACAATCGCAAGGGAATTCCTATGCGATCGCAAGGGTCCTAACTCCTAAACAACCAAATCTTGAAAACACTACCTTACGGTCGCAAGTAATCCTACTTACGACCGCAAGGGATAAAACAACGAAAACACTAAACCACTGCTTGCGATCGCAAGGGATAACCCTTGCGGCCGCAAGGACAGTCGACACTGCAGACTCATCTGCTCTGTTCGAACAGCAGCTGGGTTTTGAGGTTTTACCCTCTATCAGCGATCCAAAACACGATTTCTGACCAAACAACAGTCTTTAACACATACTACAACCTTTTGGATCATCATACAACATCTAAATCAAAGACTAACACAAAACTCAAGGATTCAACATATGAATCCATTTCTTGACCTAAAACTCACTTTAAATCAATAAGAACACATACCTCTTGCTATAGAATCACTATCAAATCGATTTCAGATGCGAACTTTCACTTGACAATCAAAATCAGCAATCAAACTTGAGTTAGATGTGTGTAAGCTTTCTGTTGGTTTGACTAAAATGGAGTCAAATAAGACTTCATATATATCTATTCTTTCATAAATGGCACTACTGGTCCTGTACTTCTTTAAAATTTCTGAATTGGCAGATCTAGCCCTCCAACTTATAAACATATAAACCACATGGTACAAAAAGGCAACTTGCTAAGTATACATAACACTTAACACGTTGATTAGTAAGAACTCGTATCTAGGAACTTACGAACTTTGGGGCGTTACAGCGATATGGTTATGTTGTTCACAGAGCAGTCCTCTGGTTTCTTTTCAATTGAAGGTGACCTGGACACAGTCCTGTCAATGAAGAATGTTGTCAATTTGGGACAGGTCATGGTGTTATTCATAAACATAGATATCACATCCGACATCACTAGTCTGTCCGCTGTGTTTTCTTGTACGCATAAAAGTGCGACATGAATAGTCCTCAACAATTGTTGTACAACACAACTATCACCAAGTGTTGGATCTTGCAACTGCAATGCATTCCCTTAGTGCTATAGCTCCCATGCCTAAAAATCATTTACAAGTTTTTAGATATTAATGCTACACTTTCACTATTGACTCTTAGGATCGATCAAATAGATTATTTTCTAGCTAATTTCTTATATTGTAGATGTAGAAAACTTGAATTTGAGTTAAACTTACATATCCGATAAGATTGACTATCTTATCTTGATAAGTGAAGCTAGTGTTTCTTCTTCCGCTCAAAATTTTCAGGATTAAGACTCCAAAACTGAAGACATCATACTGAGACATCATACTTCACTGAGAAAGTTCCGTCCATGGCATACTCATTTCAAGTGTCAGGGTATGGTAGGAATCTTGTCATATTGTTCCAATATGGTATTTAAAGTTTTTTTGTACACATCTAAACATCTTTTAAAAGCTTCATTTTTCCTCCATTTTGACAACTCCATCTTTCCCTTGTACATGGCAAGTTCACGTTCCTTGTCATCCAAAAATTGTTTGTAGTCTGTGTAATCTTGATTGTAATTCCCATTGACTAACTAGGAAAATTCTCACTAATTTCAGTGACAAATTTAATACAAAATCATACCAAGAATTAGGGCATGTTAGGAATATTCGACCAGGGTTGGTTCTTGTCTAGAATGATCGACATTTTATTGGTTTCTCGCACAAGCATTCAGTTGGAAGCTTTAAATTTGTGTTGGAGATGAATGAAGATGAATAAGGCATTATCATCACTTCAAGAGCTGCAAAATGAACACTTCCTCTAATTCTGAAAGCATTTAGATAAAAAATGGTGATGAAAGACCTTAAATTAGGGTTTTTACCTGTTGAACATATAACATTTAATGAAATGGGCATAGTAACATGCTTTTAACAAATTTAACGGTCATATGAGTAAAAAAATACTTTAAGTATCATATTAAAACATTGAGACAAGTTTCATGCAACTTTAACCTTATTATTTGAGCTAAAACCTAAAAACGGGCCTGCTCTTAGGCATAAATCTACAACATTCAAATGAAAAGGGCTGCAAACATAGTAACCGCCACTAATGCCATTACTATTCTAAACATATAACTGTGCATGTATACAACACTTCAGCAAGTGCGAAAAAATGGATGTCTTCCTTCTACAAAATTGAAAGATTATATCGCATACCCTATCGACCTTCCATAACAGTCAGTGTCATATTGTTCACAGAGCAATCTTTGACTTTGCTTTCATCTGAAGTTGACTTTGACTCCACTTTGCCAAAGACAAATGCTGGTCTATTTGGTGTGGGTAATGACATGGTGTCATTGAGAAGCATGGAGATCATGTCTGATGTTGTTGGTCTATCTGCTGCAATTTCTTGCACACACAGAAGGGCAACATGAACACTCCTCAAGAATTGCTGTACAACACAAGTACTTCCTAGTGTTGGATCCTTCAACTCCAATGTATGATTATCCCCTTGTTGCCATAGCTCCCATGCCTATACCAATAGATAATTACTTATTTACCCCCTTTGGGAATAATAACAGAACAGAAAGAGGATCCTTAAGAGGTGAAAATTTCTTATAGGGTACTTCTGTAGAGTGGCAAAAGATTGAATATCCTGTCAAGACACTATATGCATATATCATGTAAACGAAATAGGACTGTGAATTGACTTACATATACAATAAGATTGAATGTTCGGTCAAGATGAACGAAACTACTATTTTTTCTTCCACTGATGATTTCGAGGATCAAGACTCCAAAGCTGAAAATATCGGACTTGATGGAGAAAGTCCCTTCCATTGCATACTCAGGAGACATATACCCACTGTGCACAACATGTTTCACTTTTTATTTCAAGAAATGAATAGTAAATCTGACAAATAACAAATTCATTATGAATTCTATCAGGATTCTGATGATCCTATTCTTTTCATCTCTATAATACTGGTAGATAAATGTTAGGTATAAGTACTTACTATGTTCCAACAATCCTGTTAGTCATTGCCTCTGTTTCGTTCTCCTTGAATATTCTTGCCATTCCAAAATCAGAAATCTTGGGGTTCAAACTCTCGTCTAAAAGAATGTTATTGGCTTTTAAGTCCCTGTGAATAACTCGCATTCTTGAATATTTATGCAAGTATAACAACCCTTGAGCAATTCCTTCAATGATGTTAAATCGTTTAGGCCAATCTAGCTCTCCCTTTCTGTTTTCATCTGCAAGATATTGATATATTCAGTCACATAAAACAAAAGGTAAAACCAAACTTTCATTGCAAACATGCCTACCAAAGAGGAAGAAATCTAAGCTTTTATTGGGCATATATTCATAAAATTAACATCTTTTCTTCCCGGTGAATACAACAACCAAGAACTCGAACAAGATTTGTATGTTGGAGTTTGGCTATGAGTATTAGTTCATTCTTGAATTCCACCAGCCCTTGCCCAGATGTTCTTGCGAGCCTTTTGATTGCAATCTGTCGACCATCACTTATTTTTCCTGTTTAGTTAAAAACCATAATATCTTTTTTATTAGACTAACAATGCAAGAACCAAAGAATTCAATCAGGTAACGTCAGTGTGAAAGTAAGTTACCTTATAAACTGGTCCAAAACCACCTTGACCGAGCTTGTTTTCATCCGAGAAATCGTCTGTGGCAGGCATGATAGAGGCAAAACTAAATAGTAACAGATCATTTCCTTTCCCACCATCAGTTTCAAGTTGATGTACATCCTTGAAGCTTTCAGAGGCTGTCAGCTCAGGAAATACTCATCTCTCTTCCGCCTCTCATATTCTACAATAAGCATCAGCAACTTAACAAGTTTAGCATCTAAAAAACTAAAAATATGAGCTAAAATTCTGTTTTTATAGTTCTATACCTTCATGGTTGTCCTCGTCGTCGAATCATTAATCTTTGAGATGCTTCATTAATAGGTTCCCAGTTCAGAGTAAAAGCTCCCGAATCTGAAATTTCATTACTCACCCAAGAAGTCAGGGTCCAATTCTGGCCTGTTGTTGTGTCTATAATGTTTGAATGATAGTTTATTATTTACTGAATACAAGACTATAAATAGAGGAGTATACAACATGGAAAGAGAGTAATACAAGGAGAAATTAACTATCCTAAATATAGAAAATATACAAATGTAAATTAGCTAGCTAGGATGAAGGAAACAGATGATAGACTAGCATGAATTCAGGCTTTGATTAGGTATTCCTTATACGCCCCCGCAAGATGGAGGATCCGTCGGAGACTCCAATCTTGGAGCGGTTCCGGAGGAAAGGTGCCCTTGATAACGGTTTTGTGAGCATATCCGCAAGTTGATCTTGGGAACTAACATGAAGAACCCGTAAGTTGCCTGCCGAGACTTGCTCGCGTACAAAGTGATAGTCAAGTGCCACATGCTTCATTCGAGAGTGATAAACAGGATTAGCACAGAGGTATGTTGCACCTGAGTTGTCGCAGAATAGTGTTGGAGGCTTGGTGATGGTAAGGCCAAGTTCAAATAGTAAATTTTTGTCCATGTAAGTTCAGCTGAAGCATTCGCTAAGGCTTTGTATTCGGCTTCTGTTGAGGAGCGAGAGACTGACTTTTGGCGAGCGGACTTCCACGAGATAATGTTGTTTCCAAGATAAATAAGATATGCAGTGGTAGAGCGACCAGCATCATGTACACCACCCCAGTCCGAATCGGAGAAGGCTGAGAGATCAAGAGAGGAGTTTCGGTTGAGGAAGAGACCATGGTGTATGGTACCCTTTAGGTAGCGAAGGACACGTTTTAGAGATTGCCAATGTGTTTGACGTGGGTTGTGCATAAATTGGGAGAGTTTGTTTACGGCAAAGGAGATGTCCGGCCTTGTGAAGGCGAGATATTGAAGTGACCCAACTAGTTTGCGATATGGTGTAGAATCAACCTCGGGTGAGGTGTCGGAAACAGATAGGACCTCAGTGGTACCGAGAGGAGTAGAAACATCTTTGGCACCATTCATGTTGAATTGTTGGAGGATATCCTGGATGTATCGATGTTGTGACAGAAATAGACCGGTTGGTGTGGGAATAACTTCAACACCAAGAAAGTGATGAAGCATACCAAGGTCTTTGATGGAAAATTTTTGACTTAAGGCATTAACAAATCGATTGAGGAAGGATGTGTTGTTACCCGTAAGGACAATGTCATCAACATAAACCATGAAATAGCAAGTGACACATTGGTTTTGATATATGAAAAGTGATGCATCGGCTAAAGATTTTCGAAATCCAAAATCAAGAAGGAACTTGGTGAGCTCAATATACCAAGCCCGAGGAGCTTGCTTTAAGCCATAAAGAGATTTTTTGAGCTTGCATATGTAATGAGGAAATTCAGGGTTGACATATCCTGGTGGTTGGGTCATGTAGACATCCTCGTGTAGAGTGCCATGCAAAAATGCATTGTTAACATCAAGTTGCCGTAATGGCCAATTTTTCACGAGAGCAATGGAAAGAATGGTACGAATGGTGATGGGTTTGGTAACAGGACTGAACGTATCGAAGTAGTCCTTCCCGGGTTGTTGGTGAAAGCCTTTGGCCACGAGTCGTGCTTTATATTTTTCAATAGAGCCATCGGGTTTGCGTTTGATGCGGAAAACCCATTTACATCCAATCGGAGTGTGAGAGTTAGAAGGGACAAGTTCCCATGTTTGGTTTTGGAGAAGTGCATTAAACTCCAAATCCATAGCATGGCGCCACTGTGGATCTTTAAATACTTGAGTATGAGTGGTGGGTTCAAGACTAGGTGGTAATGGATGAAGAGTAGTGTGGTTCACAAGGTTTGAGTTGTAATATTTTGGGTTGGGTTTGCGAGATCGGTATGGACGATCAGAGGCGACAGGTGGATTAGTTGTTTCGGAGGTGGTGTTAGATGGTGGAGGGCTTGTAGAGTGAGAGGGAGTAGTGGTGTTAGAGGGCGTAGTGGTGGTTGGAGCCGGTTGTGGGGAGGAAGAGGTAGAGGATGAGATAGTTGGATCGGTTGCATTTGTTGTGGAGGCTGTGTTGGTCGCTGGAGTAGAGGACGAGGCGGTGGTTGGTGTAGTTGAGTGAGAGGGTGTGGAAGGGAGGTCGGTGTGGATGTGAGATGATGGCGGGTGAGTTGTTTGAGTGATGGGGTGAGATGGTTGGGCCATGAGAGGTGAAGTTGTTTGAGGAAGTTGTTGGGCCGTGTGAGGTGGATTGGGTTGAGAAGGTAATTGCGGATTGGTGGAATATGTAGGTGGTGTGGAGAAGATATCGGGTGTAGGTAGAGGGTCGGGTGAGGGTCCATGTGAGGAGAAAGGGAAAATGTGGTCGATAAACTCCACATGACGGGAGTGATAGAGGCGGTGGGTTTGAGGATCATAACATTTGTAGGCGGATTTAGACGAAGAATATCCAAGGAATATGCATTTCGTCGAGCGGGGGTGAATTTTAGACTTAGCATAGGGACGAAGCCAAGGAAAACATAGGCACCCAAAGGGTTTTAGTTTGGTATAAGTAGGTGGAGTGTTGTATAATTTTTCAAATGGTGATTTGAAGTCTAAAATTTTGGTTGGTAAGCGGTTGATAAGGTGTACTGCCGTTTGAAAGGCATGAGACCAAAACGAGAGCGGTAAGTTGGCATGATGCAAAAGTGACAACCCGGTTTCAACAATGTGTCGATGTCGACGTTCCGCCACTCCATTTTGTTCCGGAGTGTGTGGAGGAGTGGTAAAGTGAGAAATACCATTTTGTTGAAGGTAAGAGGTGAGACCAATGTATTCTCCCCCGTTGTCCGAGAAAAGAGAGATAAGGGGAGTTTGAAAAAATTTCTCGACAAGTGTTTTAAAGATTGGAAATAATACGGAGACATCTGATTTTCTTTTAATGGGATAAAGCCATGTATATTTGGAGAAAAAATCAACAAAGATGACATAGTATTGATATCCATCGTTAGAGATTTTGACCGGTCCCCAGACATCGGAGTAGACAAGTTCAAGTGGTTTAGACACTTTAAATGAGTTTTCTCCAAATGGTAGTTTATGACTTTTATTCAAGGAACATGCATCACAATGAAAAATTTTATTCGACACATTATTGTAAACAAGTCCTAAATTATTTAGTAAACGCTTTAGAACTTTGATAGACGGGTGTCCGAGTGTATGATGCCATGAGAGAAGAGTGCCGGAAGTCTTGGTGCTTGAGTTGAATTGCAAACGAGGTTGAGTAGGAGAGGCATAGTATACATCATTAATGTTCACCCCCCGCATGAGTCGCGCCCCCGTGCGAAGATCCTTGACAAAAAAATGGGAAGGAAAAAATTCAACAGAAACTTGATTAGTCTTGCAAAGTTTAGCAACCGAGATGAGATGATTACGTAAACGCGGAAAAAGTAGGACATTAGATAAATTTAAAAAGCGGGATGGAGTTTGAATCGATGCATGACCGATATGAGAGATGGAGAGGGTATTACCATTGCCGAGAATGATCTCATCAGGTCCTCCATATTCGGATAGGTTGTGCAAAAATGCTTGGTCAGAGGTCGCATGATTAGAGGCTCCACTATCAAACATGAGCGAAGATGCATGTTGTGAGGAGTTGGCCATGGAAACGTTAACGGTCGGTTTCGTTGGTGCTTGAGCCAAAGCAAGATTATTGTGTTGCAAAAACCTTGCAAACTTTCGACAATCCTTGGTTTCGTGACCTGGAATATTGCAAAATTGACAGAAAAAATTATTACGATTAGTTCTAAAATGTGACAATTGACCACTATTTCCATGGTTAGTATTTCGTGGGCCAAAGGTATTGGGCCTAGATTGGTTTCTGGTGGCTGAATTGGGCCTTGTGAAGTTGCCCCGTTGCGTGAGATTAACAGTAGTAATTGGTTCAGTAGGTTTGGCCTCCAACAAAGACCTTTCATGATCAACCAGCTTCTCATAGAGATCTGAGAAGGCAATGGTAGTGTCTCGAGTCTTTAGAGCAGCGGCAATCTCCTTGTAGTCGTCACCGAGGTGAGCGAGAATGTGAACGGTAAGGTCATCATCATCAATTGGTTTCTGCGCCAAGGCCAATTCATCAGCAATAGCCTTCATCTCGTGGAGATAATCAGCAACAGGTCTGCTTCCTTTGTTGGTTGTGGTGAGTTTCGTGCGCAAAGAGATGATTCTGGATCTGGAGACACTCGCATAGCTTTCAGTGAGACGGGTGAAGAGTTGACGGGACATTTCGGCTGAGGAAACGAGTGGCTGGATGGTGTCGGAGCAGCTCCCAAGCAACGCTCCAAGGAGGACTTGATCCTGACGGTACCAGGTACGGTAAGCAGAGTTTGGTTTTCCATCTATGGTTTTCGGTGGTGGTTCGGTTAAGCCATCCACGAACTGTTCGAGTTCGAGTCCAGTGAGGGTGGAGAGGACCTGCTTGCGCCAAGAGGGAAAATTATGTGCGGTAAGTTTGATGGGAAAATTGGTTGTTGTGGAGAGTTGGATGACTGTTGTGGATGTAGCCATTCAGCAGCAGGAGGGTAGGAGGCAGTTGGGATCGGAAAAGAACTCAGGGGAGTCACAGGGCTCTTGATACCATATAATGTTTGAATGATAGTTTATTATTTACTGAATACAAGACTATAAATAGAGTATACAACATGGAAAGAGAGTAATACAAGGAGAAATTAACTATCCTAAATATAGAAAATATACAAATGTAAATTAGCTAGCTAGGATGAAGGAAACAGATGATAGACTAGCATGAATTCAGGCTTTGATTAGGTATTCCTTATAGTGTCATACCCGAGTTTCATACCCGGTAAAAGAACATTGGCGCCTGACCCACCAGTCGCCTCAATAAGCATCGGTAAGTTGAAGCCATCAACAAGACTGACGTCATAAAAGTCGTGTCCATCAAATTGATCGAAACTGAACTCTGCAATTGTAGGAGGTTGTTTGTATATTGCTCCGATGCACTCCACATCACCGGTACCGCAGTCACCGGTGGTGCATGACCCGTTCCCAGACACATCGAATGTGCACCCGGTCCTCCCCCAGAAACCACCCCTCCATCCAAATGGAGCTTCAAGAGAGAATGAATTACCCTTTGCAAGTTCGAATCCGGTGGTGTTGAATCCTTCGCTGGTGCCGTAGAGGGGGAGATTTCATAGATTCCGGGCCAAACAGTGAAGCCACAGTTGTTGACAAAAGTAACAACAGCACCTGAAGCTCCTGCAGATTTGAAGGAAATTGTATTCAGGTGAAAATCTTATCATGTACGTGGTGACTTTTTGTGATACAGAGGCCATGATTTACCCTTAGATAAGCAGAAATAAAAGATGAAAAGGAAGGACGGAATTTGAGGAACCACTGATACATGAAACTGCAAAAAAGATGATGATGGTGGCCAAGAATCCACTATCAAAATCATTTAAAGAAAGTAATTTCCTTTTTTTTTGTGTGTGTGTGTTGTTGAACCGAGAACTGGTCTATCAATCCACTGCGACTCTTGTTCCATGTGAAAATTGAGTGATGGTGGTGGTAGACAACTAATCCACGGTGTTGACCAAGTTAGTCAAGTCTATGGAGTACAACTGACAGTTGATGAAAAAATCAGAAGAAACAACATATTTTCCTTTATTACGCATACACCCCATGTTTAAATAAATACTATTTCGACTTTTAATTTTCTCATGTTATTATTTATAGTTGTATACAAGGCAAAATCCTAATTTTATTTCAAAATTTATCATCAATGACCCATCATGCAAAAGGTACGTCGTTAGAGTGAGTGCGTTTGACTAATATAGAAAGTTAAGGGTGTAAGCTCCGCTCCTTCGCTGATTGTTCGCATCGGATCTCAGGTTTTGTTGCCCTGGTTTATATCCCAGAGTACTCCTATGGCCAATCTAATCACCCAACCTACTTTAACAACTTAAAGGCTTGGTCCCGTCCCGTTTGGTTTTGGGCGGCCCATCTGGTTAGTTCAGGCATCACTGCCCCTGCGGTTGTTCGACTGTGTACTCCCCATCCACCTATCTCACACTCCCAAAGCATTCTGTTATGGAATGTGTTAAGGGCTCTTAAGGACGAGAGATAGGGGCAACTTTTGATTAATGCCGCGGCTTTTGCTTTAGCTCATTCTCTTTTAGATAAAGCTTTGTTTGTTAATTCCGACACTTGTTATGAAAGCAGCCCTTCCACAGCCGCTTCTATACAACTACCTTTCGCCCAACATGATCACGAACGAAGACAGAGAATTTCGTAGATAGGAGGACGAAACGAACCAACCCACTTGTCCTGATCGGAACGATCAACTTTTTTACTTTGCAAGAGTAGTTTCATCGGTAGAAGGGAGGGAGAAGGTTGTTTGACTGAAGCCCGACCTCTATGATCTGAAATGAGTGCGGAAATGTCCCTTTAAGAAAAGGATCTTTACAGAAAAAGAGCTCAGAGTCAGCTATTGTCCTATTTTCTTTTTTCTTCTCGATGAGAGGCTTCCCCAACAGCACTGGTTTGTCAACCTCCATGGTCTTTCCCAATCCAATCTTTTTATATTCATTTTTTCCATTAGAGAGGTACTTAGCAGCCGTCCGGCCCCGGGAAGGAAATTGGAGAGAAAAAGAGCAGATGGATTCTATCCCCTATATCGAACACTCCTCAAGAGAACAAGGTTTGATTATATTACAATTTCCCATTAGCTACTATAATATGCTATCGAGCCTCGATATGCGTTATGGACCTTATGGTTATGTTGTTCACAGAGCAGTCCTCTGGCTTCTTTTCAACTGAAGGTGACTTGGACACAGTCCTGTTAAAGAAGAATGTTGGTCGATTTGAGACATGTAACAAGTTTTTAAATATTAATGCTAAACTTTCACTCTTTTAATATGAAATTACTTAAACACCCTTATTTAAATATAAACCCTGCCTAAACAATATATACACTTCTAAATTCTCCTAACAGAGAAGATTCTTCTTCCAGAAGTTAAAAGACTATTAATCAACTACAAATGAAGTTATAGTAATTGGAACAAGATTCACAAGAATCCAAGTCAAATAGGAAACACTAAAGGATCAAAGCCGAAACGAAATGCAAACTTCACGAGAAAAATGAATCGAGTTCGTTTGCTGAAAAGAATAGAGAATTAAAATCTGATTTAAAGAAAGAAAAACACTTTAATTTGTGGCATATGATTTATCAAATGCGGTTAGCGAAAACTTTAAGAAATTTTTTGTGTTATCCATGAAAATTTAAAACTGACAATTGATTAGGAAAAGCCGAATAGGGAGAATTCAATGCATTGAGTAAGAGTTTAAAAGTTCTATAAATATACTGATGTAAATTCTACACTTGTAAGAATATAGACGTAATTTAAAAGTTTTGCAAAAATATGAGTTTTTAGTTTTTTTTTTTCAACAAGCTACTATTTCAATAAAAGCGTGGAACTATATTATTATTTCATGTAATTATTTGAAGAGGTTATATATCCTTCTACCCATCAAATGAGACAATAAATCGAAAGAAAAGATGAGTTCAAAGATTAAATAATTACAAATTTTATATTTAGTGGGTACGTAACATTATTATGTTTGTGACATAATAAGTAAAAATAAAGCATTTAATATGAGCTAAAACCAAAAAAGGGGCCTGCTCTTAGGCATAAATTAACAACATTCAAATGAAAAGGGCTACAAACATAGTAACCGCCATTACTATTCTAAACTTAGAATTGTGCATGGATACAACACTTCAGCAAGTGCGAAAAAATGGATGTCTTCCTTCTACAAAATTGAATAATTATACCACATACCCTATCGACCCTCAACGACACTGACGGTCATATTGTTCACAGAGCAATCTTTGACTTTGCTTTCATCTGGAGTTGACTTTGACTCCACTTTGCCAATGACAAATGCTGGTCTATTTGGTGTGGGTAATGACATGGTGTCATTGAGAAGCATGGAGATCATGTCTGATGTTGTTGGTCTATCTGCTGCACTTTCTTGCACACACAGAAGTGCCACATGAACAGTCCTCAAGAGTTGCTGTACAACACAAGTATTTCCTAGTGTTGGATCCTTCAACTCCAATGTATGATTATCCCCTTGTTGCCATAGCTCCCATGCCTATATCAAAAGATAATTACTTATTTACCCCCTTTGGGAATAATAACATAACAGAATGAGGGTCCTTGAGAGGTGAAAATCTCTAATAGGGTACTTCTGTAGAGTGGCATAAGATTGAATGTCCTGTCAAGACGCTATATGCATTTTTTTTACTAAGGAGTTCTTCCTGGTTAAGCCTCCTCCCAGGGGCGCTGAGCCTTTGGCTCAAATGTACACGATCTAATCGGTTTTACCCGTGGCCATTTCTGAAGCATCCCCTGGCCATCTCTAATTGAACCCCTGTGGGACTTGAACCCTTGACCTCCCCTATGGGTGGCAAGTGGTTTACCCACTAGGCCGTTAGGAGATGGTTCAAAACACTATATGCATATATATCATGTAAACGAAATAGGACTGTATAAAGTCATAAACTTACATATCCAATAAGATTAAATGTCCGGTCAAGATGAACGAAACTACTATTTTTTCTTCCACTGATGATTTCGAGGATCAAAACTCCAAAGCTGAAAATATCGGACTTGATAGAGAAAGTCCCTTCCATTGCATACTCAGGAGACATATACCCACTGTGCATAACATGTTTGACTTTTTATTTCATGAATAGTATTAAATCTGACAAATAACAAATTCATTATAAATTCTATCATGATTCTGATGATCCTATTCTTTTCATCTCTATAATACTGGTAGATAAATGTTAGGTATAAGTACTTACTATGTTCCAACAATCCTGTTAGTCATTGCCTCTGTTTCGTTCTCCTTGAATATTCTTGCCATTCCAAAATCAGAAATCTTGGGGTTCAAACTCTCGTCTAAAAGAATGTTATTGGCTTTTAAGTCCCTGTGAATAACTCGCATTCTTGAATATTTATGCAAGTATAACAACCCTTGAGCAATTCCTTCAATGATGTTAAATCTTTTAGGCCAATCGAGCTCTGCCTTTCTGTTTTCATCTGCAAGATATTGATATATTCAGTCACATAAAACAAAAAGTAAAACCAAACTCTCGTTACAAACATGCCTACCAAAAAGGAAGAAATCTAAGCTTTTGTTGGGCATATATTCGTAAATTAACATCTTTTCTTCCCGGTGAATACAACAACCAAGAACTCGAACAAGATTTGTATGCTGGAGTTTGGCTATGAGTATTAGTTCGTTTTTGAATTCCACCAGCCCTTGCCCAGATGTTCTTGCGAGCCTTTTGATAGCAATCTGTCGACCATCACTTAGTTTTCCCTGTTCAGTTAAAGCCATAATATCTTTTTTTATTAGACTAGAGATAACTATGCAAGAACCAAAGAGTTCTATCAAGTAACGCAGTGTAAAAGTAAGTTACCTTGTAAACTGGTCCAAAACCACCTTGTCCGAGCTTGTTTTCATCAGAGAAATCATCTGTGGCAGCCATGATAGAGGCAAAACTAAATAATAACAAATCATTTCCTTTCCCACCATCACTTTCAAGTTGATGTACATCCTTGAAGCTTTCAGAAGCTGTCAGCTCAAGGAAATACTCATCTCTCTTCCGCCTCTCATATTCTACAATAAATTAGCAACTTCACAAGTTTAGCATCTAAAAAACTAAAAATATGATCTAAAATTCTGTTTTTATAGTTCTATACCTTCTTGTCTATGCTTTCTCTTCCTTATACACCATAAAAGCCCCAAACAGAAGAAAACCATAGGAATGATAACACCAGCGGTTATCCATATCCATTTCTTGCTTTTTCCTGTCTTCTTCCCTGCATATCTACTCATTTAGATCTAACGAGATGTAAACGGTAGCAAAAACATAGGAGATTGACAATATTACCAGTACTCGGATCGACCGGATCTTGGCTGACCACATACTTTGATGTAGAGTTGTCACGTGGATTAACCAAAAAGTCATTAATGCTTCCTCTCCAAATAACACAACCAGTTCCGTTGGTGGTACTGCTATTAAACCCCACACAGCTACAATCATTCCAGCACTTAATAAAACAATCACTAATGCTTAAGCTTGAGTTATCATCAACAATACTTGTTGTCAAATTAGGAGCAAAATCTCCGTTTTTTTCACTAAAATTATCACCTTCTGTCCTACATTGAGGCAAATTCGACTCCTCTACACAACCATTGGCAGAATCGTAACCATAGCAAAACTCAGGTGTCCAAACAGTAGAATTGTCACCATCTCTAATTTGCCCTTTGGGTGTCAAAATCCACATGGGAAAAGCAGCATTACTACTCTCATAGCTAAAGTATTGTTCTTTATTGTTGTAAACAGAAGTGAGATTGTAACGGGATTGGCTACCTGGGCCGTTCAATGCAAACAGATACTGAAAATTTTGATCATGTAGATTCCCACTTGTCCAGTAGGGTTGTCCTCGTCGTCGAATCACTAATCTTTGAGATGCTTCATTGATAGGATCCCAGCTCAGAGTAAAAGCTCCCGAATCCAGAATTTCATTACTCACCCAAGAAGTCAGGGTCCAATTCTGCCCTGTTGTCATATTAGACCCGAGCTTCATACCCGGTAAAAGAACATTGGTTGGGTGATCAAAACTCTGCCACAATACACTCTTGTCAATTTCGTTAATCAATCGGAAATTACCGTTTTCTTCAAGGGTTGCCGTCACATTTGGGTTTGGACCAGCTTGAACATTAGTAATATTCATCAGTATCGCCTGTCCAGCAGTGATGATCAAGTTTCCTGTTTTGGAGTCGATTGAGAGGACATGGTCCATGGAGCTGGACATGATTGGCTGGTTCGGGTTAGCTACCCATACTTTCTTGGATTCAAGATCATTGGTGTACCAGATTCCCAAGTAACGGTAATCTTCATCAAAAAATCCTAATGTGAAATTTCCACCTATGGAAACAAGCTGGTCGGTGGAGTCCAGTTGGCCCCCGAGTTTGATTGATGAAAATGAATCGGTAGGAGGACAGAATCTGATGGTGTAATCGGAACCGTTACATGCAAATGTACTGGTCTGATCATCATATATGGTGCTATATGATCTTGGACAAGCCGATTTGAATAATTGAGCATATGCTGTTGGCTTGCATGTCGACGGTGAAGCAAACGAGCTGCTGCAACAATACTCCGGTGAGCCAAAGGCATCACAAGCAGTTCTACACCCACCTCCACCCGTCAGTTCTGGCGGGCACCGGCGGCTCAAGTCGTCAATGCAACCCGTCTTTGCACAACTACGCACCCCAGAGCCTGACCCCCCAGTCGCCTCAATAAGCATCGGTAAGTTGTAGCCGTCAACAAGACTGACGTCATAAAAGTCTAGGCCCTGCAATTGATTGAAACTGAACTCTGCAATCGTAGCAGGTGGTTTGTATAATCTTCCTCTACACTCCATTTCACCGGTTCCGCAGTCACCGGTGGTGCACGATCCATTCCCGGACACATCAAAGTTGCAACCAGTCCTCCCCCAGAAACGACCACTCCATCCAAATGGAGCTTCAAGAGAGAACAATTCACCCTTTGCAAGTTTGAATCCGGTGGTTTTGAATCCGGAGGGGTCGGGACCATAGACTCCGGGCCAAACAGTGAAGCTACAGTTGTTGACAAAAGTAACAACAGCACCTGAAACTCCTGCAAATTTGAAGGAAATTGTATTCCGGTCAAAATCTTATCATGTACGTCATGTGTTTTTGTGATACAGAGGCCGTGATTTACCATTAGATAAGCAGAAATAAAAGATGAAAAGAATGGACGGAAGTTGAGGAACCATTGATACATGAAACTGCAAAAAAGATGAAGATGGTAGCCAAAAATCCATTATCAATATCATTAAACGAAAGTAATTTCCTTTTTTGTGTGTGTGTTGAACCGAGAACTGGTCTATCAATCCACTGCGACTCTTGTTCCATGTGAAATTTGAGTGATGGTGGTGGAAGACAACTAATCCACGTTGTTGACCAAGTAGTATGAAAAAATCAGAAGAAACAACATATTTTCCTTTATTAAGCATACACCCTATGCTTAAATAAATATTATTTACATTTTTAATTTTCTCATGTTATTATTATTAATAATATTAGAGTAAATTACAACAATGTTATTATTATTAATAATATTAGAGTAAATTACAACAATCGTTCCTGTGGTTTGTCACTAATTTCACCGCTCGTTTGTAGGGTTCATTAATTACACTAGACGTCCTCAAGGTTTACATTTCGTAACGTTTGTAGTCCCTGGTCCATATAAAAAGTCTAAAATGCCCTTTCTTTTTTAATTTAGACTTTTCTTTTATATATTTATTCTTTATTAATTAATAAACCATTATTATTATTATTTTATTATAATTATTATTACTTTATTAATTAAAAAAAACACCACCATGATCTCCTCCTCCCCCGTCTCTCTATACCTGTACACCACCACCCACCCATGATCACCGGCTCCGCTCTGCCACGGCACCACCACCACCTCCCTGTTGGCTCCCATCTCTCTGTTTCTCACTCCCAAACCCACAAACACCCCCATTTAAATGCTTCCCCCGTCAAACCCTTGCACCATCGCCACCTGCAACTCCGGCGAGGTCACCACCACCGCCATACCACCGGCGTCTGAGTTCGTAACCCCCACCGACTCCATCATCATGAAAGAACAAGACCACCATACACACCCAGCAGCGAAAAAGGAAACACAAACACCCCCAGATCTGTAGGTCACCACCACATACACACCACCGTCGCCATCATCATCCCACCACCACTACACACCCCAGATCTGTAAACAAAACAGTGAACAAACCACCACACACAATAACATACCCAAATCTGTAACCCCACAAGAACATTAACGATCAAACCCTAACCAAACCTTAATCAAGAACATTCAAGAAAAAACCATAAGAAAACCCTAATCGCTAATCAAAGAGAGAGATATTGCGATGGTGCCTGCGGTAGTTGAGTTAAGAGCAGAGAGAGAGATTGCGATGGTGTGCGGTGGTTGAGGTAAGAACAGAGAGAGAGAGAGAGATTGCGATGGTGCCTGCAGTGGTTGAGTTAAGAGCGAAGAGAGAGAGATTACGAGGCTGCCTGCGGTGGTTGCGACGGTGGCGGTCTTCGAGGGGCGGCTTAGAGTTGGAGGGGTGGTAGCTCACGATTGGCATGAAGGTGTGCGAAGGTGGAGGTGAAGGTGGTGCCTGCTCCGCAAGAGGCGGTGGTAGAGGGTGTGACAGAGAGACGGAGAGAGAGATGCAGAGATATTGGGAAGAAGGGGGTGGGTTTTAAACTTTTAATTATATAATAATAATAATAATAATAATAATAATAATAATAATAATGGTTTATTAATTAAAAAAATATATATATATAAAAGAAAAGTCTAAATTAAAAAAGAAAGGGCATTTTAGTCATTTTATATGGATCAGAGACTGCAGACGTTACGAAATGTAAACCTTGAGGACGTCCGGTGTAATTAATGAACCATAGGGATGAACGGTGAAATTAGTAGCAAACCACAGGGACGATGGGTGTAATTTACTCATAATATTATATTTGTTCACACGGCAAAATCTTAATTTTATTTCAAAATCCTTTAAATTCATCATCAATATCAAGAGAACAAGGTTTGATTATATTACAATTTTCCATCAGCTACAATAATACGCTATCGAGCCTCCATTTGCATTATGGTTATGTTGTCACAGATCTATCACCGTCTAAAACCTGGCCTTCTGGAGTCAAAGTCCACATGGGCGTAACACCATTAATGCTATGATAACTAAAGTATATTTCTTCATTATTATATGTATAATTGAGATTGTACCAACTAAATGGATTGTTCACGATCATAAACTCAAATGTTTGAGTATTCAAATTCCCACTAGTCCAATATGGCTGACCTCGTCGACGAATCATTAATCTCAGATAATTTTCCCCATTGGGTTCCCAGTTCAAAGTAAAAGCACCCGAATCAGGGATTGCATCAGTTAGCCAAGAAGTTAAGTTCCAATTATGTCCGGTTCTAAGGTCTGACCCGAGTTTCATACCTGGTAAAAGTACGTTGGTTGGATAATCATAACTCTCCCAGAGAACCCGGTTGTCAGATTCGTTCTTTAGCTGGAAATTACCCGTGTCTTCAAGGTTTGCAGTCAAATTATGGTCGGGACCTGATTCATTGTCTGATATATTTACAAGGGTTGTTCCTCCATCGGTGATGATCAATTTCTTAGTGTCGGGATTGATCATGAGGACACTAGAACTTGATATGATGGGTATGCAGTGGCGGATCTATGTTTATGAAATGGGTGGGGGGGGGGGGGGGGGGGGGGGGAAAGGTCCCCCGTCAAGAGCTTGTATCATGTACTATATATTGTTTAATTTTACAAGGCACTCGTCTATTTTTATCTTAGGCCCCCACACAAGGTATAATAAAACAAGATTGGCCCCTGTCCTATTTTGGTAATTCAGCATTCGTCCTTTGTTTTATGCACGTGATATTGTGGTGTTTTAATTAGATGGAGTTTCTTGTGTAAAAAAATATTACTTGCCAATTTTGGCCATTTCATTACAACCAAAAACCATATATCAACGTCCAACTTAATAATTTATTAAACTTTAGGTGTTATGTTATATATAATTTTGAATGAAGTTTGACTTTTTATATATAATATTATTAGGTTTTGATTTAGATTTATTCTTCTCATTCAATTAGATCATTAAAAAACCTTTAATTGTGAATAGTTTAAAATGGTTCTTATCTTTGTTAACTTATATTGTTAGGTTTACTGACCTGTTTGGACCATAATATGTTTTGTTGTTACCTAAGTCATCTTGCCATGTTTAATGAAGTATGAACGATGCCCCGTGAAAAAAAATTCTGGATCCGCCACTGTCGGTATGGATGGGTTGGCTAACCATACTCTCCTGAACTGATCATCATTAGTTTGCTGTGGGAAGGGTAAAGAACCCTAACGTGAAGTTGTTGCCGGCCAAATGAAGCTGGGAGGTGCGGTTGAGTTGGTCGCCAATGAACGTTTTCGAGGGGTCGACGAGAGATCACCATGGAAGGGTGAGTGGAGGAGAAAGTGGTGATAAGGCAATAGACTACGAGTCTGGAGAGCGTAAGGAGGTGCAGGTCAAAGTCCCGGTGAAACGAGGTAGCAAACAATAAACAAAACAAATGCTCATTCCCAGAGACCGCTCTCTTGTGCAGAGCACAAAACAGAAAGAAGCAGCGGAGTTAGAAGAGAAACAAGATATCAAGAGACTGGTTTTAGAGTACAATGATAGAGAAGAAGAGGAATTGAATACATTGGGGAATCTTCCAGTTGGCTGGAGTCAAAGTGGTGGTGGTAGGTGGTTTACCGTGGCCACTCCTGGGAAGGTCATGGCGGTAGGTCTGGGTCTCGTCATAGGTACCCACATTATACTGGTGGTGGTTACTATTATAGTCGAAAAAAATGAGTAATTTCAAGGCGATTTCAATGAAACATAGTTCATGTCCTAGGAAGTCGGCTAAATGATTATGTCTCCTTACGGCGTGTTATAATCGGGATGTGAGTCAAATCTATGGTACCGTGAGTTTGTGGTGGTTGCCAAAAGTTGTGCTCTTGTGGGCTTTATGATCGAGTCTTCTGGGTGGGTGTATATTCAGTCGATATATGACATCGGTATGTTGCTTAGCAAATGAAGAAAGTATTGGGATGTTTATTATGATATTTTATTTGGTACATGGTAATGGTTAGTTAGTAACTTAGCATTGCCTTCCATTGATACCCAAAGGTCTAGTTGAAAGGATGGACATATAGGTGTTAAAATGATTTTGAACTTCTTATCAATAATTAATGTGGTAGCTATAATTAAAGAAGTTATATTCTTACTAACTTTTATATATGCACAATTAACTAGAATGTACACATTAAAATAAACTAAGCTGACTATAGTTAGGTTACTCTTCTCATATTTTTAAACAAGATCACTATTTTCATATTTTTCTAATTTTTTTTTTTGAAAATGAAGATTTTGTTTGCATTTTGGCTGCATGTAGTGTTTCTGTGTACGGATTTTTGCATTTTGGGTTTACGGATTTACGTTTTTCGCATTATGCATGTTTTTTTGCATTCTACGGATATACGTTCTACGGATTTACGTTCTATGGTTTAGGATTTATGTTCTACGGATTTGCATGTTTATATTTTGCGTTTTTCATTTTTGGCATTCTGCATTTAAATTAGTATGAACACAGCTCAAAATGCAAATTATGTATTCTGCATGTTTATAGTTTGCATTCTGCATATTTATATATTGCATTTTGCATGTTTATATTTTGTATTTTGCATTTTACGTTCTACGGTTCTATGTTTACGTTCTGAGGATTTTGCAATCTGCATGTTTATATTTTGCGTTTTTCGTTTTTTGCATTCTGCATTTACATTAATATGAACACAACTCAAAATACAAATTTTGAGTTCTGCATGTTTATATTTTGCATTCTGCATTTTACGTTATACGGTTCTATGTTTACATTTTACGGATTTTGCATTCTGCATGTTTATACCTTGCGTTTTTCGTTTTTTGCATTCTGCATTTACATTATACGTTATATATTTTTTGATTTTTTAAATTTTGCACTTAATATGATTTTTTATATTTTGATTTTTTTATTTTTATTTTTCAAAATTTTCACATTTTTAGATAAATAGATTTGTTAAATTAAGAATGAAAATAATATTTCAATCTTATTATTATTTGTACGGTTTAGTTATAAAATAGGCATAACCACTTATATATTACTTATAATTTACATGTTTTATTAAACCTTATTTTTAATATTTTTTACTTCGACATCGAAGATCTTATTATTCTTATTTTTTTTCATTATCTTAGATATCAATTATGGATAATTAACAACCATTTTCATCATCTTTGAATAAATTTGCGTTCGAACAACCTATATCAATTATGGAGAATAAACAACCTTCTACATTATCTTCAAAGAGACATTCGTTGTGACAACTTTCAATACAAGGAAAGAAAAGACAGGTTGTTAGAAACTAGAGGGGGAGTGAATACGTTTCTTTACCACTTTTTCGTATTTTATTCGATTGATTATATGTAAATAAAAATGCAAGTATTAAAAGATAAGAGATAGAGATATTGACACCGTATGTAAAGTGGTTTGGTTGAAACTAACTTCAACCTACGTCCACTCCTTGGCCTTCGATCCAAGAGTTGTCTTCACTATAACGTATTTCTTGTTCGGAAGAGATCACCGTTACATAACTTCTCACTATTCAAGGAAGTGATCACCTCTACTTCTCACTATTCAAGGAAGTGATCACCTCAAGTTCTCACTTAGCTAGGAAGTGATCACCTTACAAACTTCTCACTAGTGAGGTAGTGATCACCTTGACTTCTCACTATTCAAGGAAGTGATCACCTATACTTCTCACTTAGCTAGGAAGTGATCACCTTACATAAACGTCTAACTAATACAAAGGTAGTGATCACCGACAACTTCTATTACAAATGTATATTTGAATATGAATGAAGTATTCTTGAAGTATCTTCTTTTGCTTGAATAAATCTTTTGTTGCTTGAATACTTCTTCTCTTGCTTGAATACTTGAACTTGTAACTTGATCTTCAAATCATAATATGTGATAATATTTGAGAGCAATGATCAAGTCATTTATGGAGTATGAAGTGTGTATTCTAGAGTGCAAGAGCCTTTCTTTTAATTGCCAAAGGTTGTTGAATGAAAGGCTTGAGTGTTGATTAAATAGAAAAGAAAGTTGCTGGCCAGGTACCCCACGGAAGATGCACGGTCGACCGTGAGATCGACCGTGGGAGTACAACCCACACTTTCTTTTGTCTTGTTGCTTCATGTCCGTTGGTATCTTGAATTAATGTTTCATTCTTTAATGTAGATCTGAATTAAAGCCTTCAAAAGTGTCAAACATGTCATATGAGTCCCATACCAAGATGGGAGGTCTTTTAAACAATGTAAAGTCTTACAAGACCCATACTTGTGTCATAGATGCATGTGATGTCTTACACACCCAACTTCATCCATTTGAATTTACTCTTGCAACATTTATATGGATTCTTAGGAGTTTAATAAAACAAACATAATATATATAAACTTATATAATTGCTTTGTTGTTTTATAAACTCTAAAATTATTCTTTCCATAAATATATAAATGTGACCATATAAAAGAATTCTTGCATCTTTTATAAATCTTGCGATTTTACAAAACTTACATAATCTTTTTATAAAGATATATATTTGATTTGAGTTTTATAAACTTTAAAATCATCTTTTTATAAATATATAAATGCAAGAATGATTTATAAACACTTGAGATTTATAACACTTGTTCTAGACTTTTTAGATTTATTTATATAACCTTGGATATAGCAATTTGGTTATATAAATGCATTGTAAAGATTTATACAAGTCTATGTATAAATGTAAGAATGATTTAAAATACTTTGAGATTTATATTTCTTGTTTTAGATCATTTATATGAATTTGAATAAATCACTTTGATTATATAAATGATACAATTTGATATTTATAAATCTATGTAGCTTCAAACTTATATAAGCATTCACTTTATTTAAAAACTTATCATTTGATTTTATAGATGTTAAATAAACTTTGGTTTATATAAAATCAATTTATGTACGTATATGTATGTTTAAAAACATATGATTTATTTTCTTATTAAAACCTTGTGTAACATTTATATATTTGGATTTCTCAATGTAAGTTTTATAAAAATGTTAACAAGGATTTCTTTGAAGATCATGAATCTTTATAAATCATATACATATACATTTTATCTAAACCCGTCACTAGATTTTATAAACTTTAACTTTTAGACTTGGTTGTTATAAAATCGTTTTAACAAATGAATGCATATGTGTTTTGGATTTAGAACGTTGTTTATTATTTAGCGAATCGGATATTTCAATTATGTATTATAATTTATTGACTCGACTATTATAAATTTGTGATCATCAAAACGTTAAATATATTTTATAAATTTATCGGAACGATTGCACCAACAATCTCCCCCTTTTTGATGATGACAAATTATAATACAAATGCAAGTTAATAAACATATAATAAACATAACCGTTTTGGCGTTTTCGCGTTTTCGCGTTGACGTCAATTGAACGTGTTTCAATGCGGTTTTGCTTTGTTGACTTGATTGACTTCCATTTATTCTCCCCCTTTGTCGCATCGAAAAGGGTAGTCATGATCTTTGCTAAGCTTTCCTCCTTAGCCAAAGATGAGCTTGTAAGGGCTTGTGTAGTCATGGAAGCTCCCCCTTAATGAAAGCCCCCCTTTAAATTGAAGCTCCCCCTTAAAAGATGCTATACCTTAAGATCATAAGAGCAAGCAACAATATATACTACCTAATAGTAGGTTAGCAAATCAAAACAATTAATATACTTGATTGAGCGTGGTATACATCAACTAGTGAATAAGGTAAGATCAAGATTTAATATGAGCCAAAGGCATCATGATATAATTACATGATTGTAGTTTAGTTGATTTGGATGAGAGGCCTTTTGATGAATCGATTGATTTTCTCATCATAACACTAGATTTACTCATAGAAATTAATCATTATCAATGATGAGAATCAAAGTGTATGTTTCTTTATAATTATGCATGATCATTGAGCTTTGAAGGATTTTAGATTAAAGTTCTAGCAATGGCATCATACTTTGTTGTTTCAACTTGACATTTGGCATTAGATATCGAAAAATGAGGTTCGATAGTGTCAAGTGAAATAATGTGTGCATGTATGTGTATTTTAGAAATTTCTATGATTGCACAACAATGGTAATTACTTCTAGTAATCATTTGAGGAGGTCTTTTTTTAAAATACAAAATATATGTGAATGATATTTATCAAAGCATATGTTATTTTTCTCGACATATATATATATAGTATACTCAAGTTTTTCCTAAATAAGGCATACGACATCCTATGCATGTAAGCAGATTGATATGACACTTATATGAGCATAAGCCTTTTTGGAGACTTACTAATTTTTCAAGTGGAGCATATGAGCACATCAACATGTTATAGATATGTGTATAGTATTTAACATGATATACATAGCATTGCAACACATATCTAGTACGTTGTATAGGATGCACATAGGTTTAAGATAACATAAGTACACATATCATTTAATATAGTAATCATATGGATCCTAGGAACATGGTTCTAAGTATAGTGAAGATGATACACTAACAGGTTAAGAACAAAATCTCAAAACAGTTTGAATTTATTTCAAATATCGTGTTTGAACATCCACGGTCGACCGTGGGATGTCACGGTCGGAGGCAGTGGAAACAGAATCTCAAATTTTTCCAGATTGTAGAACTTTGTGTCTAGTTTCCATAGCCTCTTGAATCACTTCAATCGGAGTTCGTATGAGCAAGATATGATCAAAATAGTAAAGGCATGTCGGAATGAACAAGTTTTGAAAATCACATATTTGGTACCGTTAATCTTTTTATTTTACTTCATTTTTAGTCATGTTCCAACATTTCTAAACTCATTTTTATGATATTAACCATTTCACACTTTAAGGTTTAGAAAGATTAACGCCTATGTTTACGATTGTTGATACTTTATCCATTTCGACATTTTCTTATTCATATTCTTTGTACGTGAATGTTTGAACATTCATAATTTCATGTGTCAAATGATTATTGAGTTAAGAGTGTGACACAAACTATCGTTTTTCACGCCTATATCAAGATGAACAATCAAGGAGATTTATTACATGGAGTATAATGTCATCTAATTTTACTATCTTGATTTTTGAGTTTTTTCATTAAGCATCAATACAAGATTAGTATGAGAAGGCAAATTTCACCAATTTATATGTTAATTCATATTTGTTTATCGTGTAAGAATATTAACATATATTTCATATACAAACAATCTTTGAATCGTTGACTTATGTCGATAATTATTTCTTTAGTAATTTATGTGAGAAGTCAATGTCACACATTATTTGTTTGTATATATGCATGTATTGTTATCTTGGAGACTTATCTTTTCATTTTAACATAATTCTCTTCAATGTACAAGCACAAGATATTATGAACCTCACATATAAGTAGCATGCTATCATATTGTTGCACTAAACCAACGTGTTATACTTCATTTTATGCATAAAGTTTTAGGTGTAATTTATTTAATAATATAAACATGCTTTAACTTTGTTTGTATAACCTTGGATATACCAATTTGGTTATATAAATGCATTGTAAAGATTTATACAAGTCTATGTATAAATGTAAGAATGATTTAAAATACTTTGAGATTTATATTTCTTGTTTTAGATCATTTATATGAATTTGAATAAATCACTTTGATTATATAAATGATACAATTTGATATTTATAAATCTATGTAGTTTCTAACTTATATAAGCATTCACTTTATTCAAAAACTTATCATTTGATTTTATAGATGTTAAATAAACTTTGGTTTATATAAAATCAATTTATGTACGTATATGTATGTTTAAAAACATATGATTTATTTTCTTATTAAAACCTTGTGTAACATTTATATATTTGGATTTCTCAATGTAAGTTTTATAAAAATGTTAACAAGGATTTCTTTGAAGATCATGAATCTTTATAAATCATATACATATACATTTTTCTAAACCCGTCACTAGATTTTATAAACTTTAACTTTTAGACTTGGTTGTTATAAAATCGTTTTAACAAATGAATGCATATGTGTTTTGGATTTAGAACGTTGTTTATTATTTAGCGAATCGGATATTTCAATTATGTATTATAATTTATTGACTCGACTATTTTAAATTTGTGATCATCAAAACGTTAAATATATTTTATAAATTTATCGGAACGATTGCACCAACACAGGTGATAAACACTTTCTATGTTTTACTATTAATTTTACTATGACACTTACACACATCATCGAATTTTATACTTTACTTTAAACATCCCCGTATTTATACACGGGGTAATAAACTAGTAATATAAAAAGGACTCCACACCCTCTAAGAAAAAAAGGAAAGACATCCACGCCTGCAAGAAAAAAAATGAGAAAAAGTACCACCAAGTTTTGAACTCGGTACCTCAAAGTAGATAGCTGAATTTTCTTCCTTTGCTTTGCCAATCCATCAAGGCATGTTTAGATGTATAAGCTTAGAAAATATGTAACGATATCAGAAAATTATGTTTATAACTTCTTAATGATTGTTATAATATACAATGCTTTTCCCTATAATAACAACTAGCTAAGCGACCTGTGTATCAACACGAGATTATATAAGTCAATTTAAAATTTATATAGTTTTAAAGAGTCATAACACGTATAGTAAAAATAATTATAAAACATAAATAGAAAAATAAAATCTCGTAAGAAAATAAGAAATGAATAACCATTACAGAATTTTGATATCTATACATAAGATTGTCATTAAATTTTCTGTAAAATCTCTTTATAAACAACATTATGGTTTTATTAGTATGGTTTCCTTCATCATCGCAAATTAAAACTTTTAACCAATCCTTACTCTTCATTCGAGAAACCGTCACATATAACTATCCATTAGTAAAACCGTGTATTTTTAATACTTTTTATAAATACTCTTTATAAGAAATATAAAGTTACATTACACGTGTAAAAGTTTTTAATATAATCTTAATGTGTTTCTCGTGATGGAGCTTTATTCCGACATTGTAAAGACATAACTATAATATTATTGTCGATGTTATAATATCAAGTGCTTTAAATACATTTTTATTAGCCAATTATATATTTGAATATTTGAAATTGTAAACTAACTTTATTAAAAGTTAAATAATGATGACACTCATTTAATTATGCGCAAATTAGATCGCATAAAAATATGATTCTAACATAGAATATATTATGTAGAGGGAATAACTATAAAAGACGAATAAAATATCCAATAACTACTTAGATGTTGATAAAACAATTAAATTATACTAATTTTTAAAAAACCTCATAAAATTTATATCAAAACGTAGATAAAAATGAGACGATTACAAATATATAATTATTTTTTCTCAAAACAAAATATATTTGAAGTTATTAAACATAATTTTCAAACAACTTATAATTAATTACATTAATATACAATTTTCTTAAAATCCCCTCACATATTTCATACTACCCCCTTAACATTTTACATTCTACCATTTCCAATTAATGTAATTATGCAAAAGTACCCCATGTCATAATGCTTTTATTATCCATTTTTTTAATTTCTTTTTTTAAAATAAAGGGTTGTGATTGGTGGAGAATTTTTTGGGAAGGGAAATGATGATGTAAACATCATTTTCTTTTAATAAGGATATAAGATAAACATTTGTTTTCTATTTTCTTACTTCTTCGTAATAAAATTCTTTTATTAAAACAATTTTTTTATCTTTTTATTTTTATTCTAAAGTTTATATTTTAAAATAATTTAACCACTAATCTTTATTAATAAGCGTTTTAGTCCTCATGTTATACCGATAACCTTTTTAACCTCTAAGCTTTAGTTCGATCATAGTTTTTCTTTGATCTATTTTTTTACTTGTAACAATCTTCGACCAGTTTTTAAAAATATATTTAAATCCTCAAACTTCATACTTACAACGATTTGACCATTAAACTGTTTAATGGATATAAAAACCTAAACTTTATCTTATAAATGTTATAACACAAATAAACAATCGATCATCAATTTGTGAAGGTTTTGATTGTTGGGGGTTTCATTTTACCACCTTAAAATGTATTTTATTTTTTTAATTATAAATCCTCTAAGTTGTCATTGGAAACAGACATTTTTTTGAATAACCTCATCAATCAAACTATTAATAAAGGGGTCTTGAGTAGTGATATTAGAGTTTGAAGAAGGTCCTTCCCAACCTTAACGTTGTAAGTTCAAGTCTTAATGTTATGTGTTCAAGTCTTGTGTGGACATATAGTGTAGAATTAGGTAGGCGCGTTTAATTGTTCAAAGAAAATAAAGAGGAAGAGAAACAAAATTAATAACTAAAAATGTACTACTTTCGTCAAAAAAAAAAATGTACTACAATACACAACAAAGAATACATTAAAAGAGAAAATCCGTGCCACATGCTTCCGGCATTTATGTTTCTTTCTATTTGTGTTAACCTCCGAATTGTTAGAATACAGAACCGGATTACTTCTACAATCGTGTGAATCACTTTCCAAATTCGATATTTCGACCGTAGATGTCAGGTATCACGAAATCCGAATTGTGATAATTGAAAAGTCACAATCTTGATTTTGGCAGAATCAAGATCAAAACCACACCACAGAGAAGTTATTGTGTATTTCGAATTCTTGTGTGTTTCAAAACTTGAATTCGTAATCTGCAAATAACCAGAAATAGCAGTTACAATCTTTTAAGTTTTACAATGATTTAACCCTTTAAAATTGAGAATTTTCATTGTAAACCTTATACTATTATCAATTTTCGGGCCCGGGCGCTGCCCCGCACCCCCTAGCGTTCGGGGGGATTCGCCCCCTAAATATTACCGGGACAAGCTTAGACTAAAACAAGTGTGTACTCCACACCCTCCATACTTGTTTTAGAACAAAGTTCAATCCCATTGAAACACACGTATAAAATCCATTACACTAAATGAAACCGGTGACACTAAAATCACCAACACGAATTTGACAACTCATTTCCATGAAGAATTCGATTTCAAATATGTCAACTGGGCTACGTACGTGGTTATAGAAAAAGCATAGAATGACATACATATATAAAGAATTAAACGACAACATCTGAGGTTTGATTTCATAGAAGAATTGAAGCAATCTTCAAACCTTATCGACCTTCCATAACAGTCATTGTCATATTATTTACAGAGCAATCTTTGGGTATGATTTCATCTGAGGTTGACCTCGACTCGACTCTGCCGGTAAAGAATGCTGGTCTATTGGGTGTAGGTAATGAGATGGTGTCATTGAGAAGCATGGAGATCATGTCTGATGTTGTTGGTCTATCTGTTGCACTTTCTTGCACACATAGAAGTGCCACATGAACAGTCCTCAAGAATTGTTGTACAACACAACTACTTCCAAGTGTTGGATCCTCCAACTCCAGCGCTTTCCCTTGTTGCCATAGCTCCCATGCCTATATCAATAGATAATTACTTGTTTACCCCCTTTGGGAATAATAACATAACAGAATGAGGTTCCTTTAGAGGTGAAAATCTCTAACAAGATTGAATGTCCTGTAAAGACACTATATGCATATATGATGTAAACGAAATAGGACTGTGAATAGACTTACATATCCAATAAGATTGAATGTCCGATCTAGATGAACGAAACTACTATTTTTTCTTCCACCGATGATTTCAAGGATCAAGACTCCAAAGCTGAAAATATCGGACTTGATGGAGAAAGTCCCTTCCATTGCATACTCAGGAGACATATAACCACTGAACACAACATGTTTCACTTTATATTTCAAGAAATGAATAATGCAATTTCATTATGAATTCTATCTGGATTCTGATGATCATATTTTTTCCATCTCTATATTACTATTAGATATATCTTCGGTAAAGGACCCGGTGCCTGAAGGCACCTGCTTGTGTTTCAGGGAAAAAAGAAAGGGGGGGGGGGCTTACTATGTTCCAACAATCCTGTTAGTCATTGCCTCTGTTTCATTCTCCTTGAATATTCTTGCCATTCCAAAATCAGAAATCTTGGGGTTCAAAGTCTCGTCTAAAAGAATGTTATTGGCTTTTAAGTCCCTGTGAATAACTCGCATTCTTGAATATTTATGCAAGTACAACAACCCTTGAGCAATTCCTTCAATGATGTTAAATCTTTTAGGCCAATCTAGCTCTCCCTTTCTGTTTTCATCTGCAAGATATTGATATATTCAGTCACATAAAACAAAAAGTAAAACCAAACTCTCGTTACAAACATGCCTACCAAAAAGGAAGAAATCTAAGCTTTTGTTGGGCATATATTCGTAAATTAACATCTTTTCTTCCCGGTGAATACAACAACCAAGAACCCGAACAAGATTTGTATGTTGGAGTTTGGCTATGAGTATTAGTTCATTCTTAAATTCCACCAGCCCTTGCCCAGATGTTCTTGCGAGCCTTTTGATTGCAATCTGTCGACCATCACTTAGTTTTCCCTGTTTTGGTAAAACCATATAAAGATGCAAGAACCAAAGAATTCTATCAAGTAACGTCAGTGTGAATGTAAGTTACCTTGTAAACTGGTCCAAAACCACCTTGACCGAGCTTATTTTCATCCGAGAAATCATCTGTGGCAGCCATGATAGAGGCAAAACTAAATAATAAAACATCATTTCCTTTCCCACCATCATTTTCAAGTTGATGTACATCCTTGAAGCTTTCAGAAGCTGTTAGCTCAAGGAAATACTCATCTCTCTTCCGCCTCTCATATTCTACAATAAGTATCAACAACTTAATAAGTGCAGCATCTAAAAAACTTAAAATATGAGCTAAAGTTCTGTTTTTATAGTTCTATACCTTCTTGTCTGTGCTTTCTCTTCCTTATACACCATAAAAGCCCCAAACACAAGAAAACCATAGGAATGATAACAACAGCGGGTATCCATATCTTTTTCTTGCTTTTTCCTGTCTTCTTCCCTGCATATCTACTCATTTAGATCTAACGAGATGTAAACGGTAGCAAAAACATTGAAAATTGAGAATATTACCAGTACTTGGATTGATCGGAATCACCGGATTTTGGCTGACCACATACTTTGATGTAGAGTTGTCAAGTGGATTAACCAAAAAGTCATTAATGCTTCCTCTCCAAATAACACAACCAGTTCCATTAGTGGCACTGCTATTAAACCCCACACAGCTACAATCATTCCAGCACTTAATAAAACAATCACTAATGCTTAAGCTTGAGTTATCATCAACAATACTTGTTGTCACATTAGGAGCAAAATCTCCGTTTTTTTCACTAAAATTATCACCCTCTGTCCTACATTGAGGCAAATTTGACTCCTCTACACAACCATTAGCAGAATGGTAACCATAGCAAAACTCAGGGGTCCAAACAGCAGAACTGTCACTATCTCTAATTTCCCCTTTGGGTGTCAAAATCCACATGGGTAAAGCAGCATTACTACTCTCATAGCTAAAGTATTGTTCTTTATTGCTGTCAACAGAAGTGAGATTGTAGTGGGATTGGCTACCTGGGCCGTTCAATGCAAACAGATACTGAAAATTTTGACCACGTAGATTCCCACTTGTCCAGTAGGGTTGCCCTCGTCGTCGAATCACTAATCTTTGAGATGTTTTATTAATAGGTTCCCAGCTCAGAGTAAAAGCTCCCGAATCCAGAATTTCATTACTCACCCAAGAAGTCAGGGTCCAATTCTGGCCTGTTGCTTTGTCATACCCGAGCTTCATACCCGGTAAAAGCACATTGGTTTGATGATCAAAACTCTGCCACAAAACCCTCTTGTCAATTTCATTAATCAATCGGAAATTACCGTTTTCTTCAAGGGTTGCTGTCACATTTGGGTTTGGACCAGCTTGAACATCAGTAATATTCATCAGTATCGCCTGTCCAGCAATGATGATCAAGTTTCCGGTTTCAGAGTCGACTGAGAGGGCTTGATCCATGGAGCCAGACATGATTGGGTCGTTTGGGTTAGCTATCCATACTTTCCTGGATTCAAGATCATTGGTGTACCAGATTCCCAAGTAACGGTAATCTTCATCAAAGAACCCTAACGTGAATTTTCCACCCATGGAAACAAGCTGGTCGGTGGTGTCGAGTCGGCCCCCGAGTTTGATTGCTGAAAATGAATCGGTAGGAGGACAAAATGTGATGGTGTAATCGGCAGCATTACACATTGCTGTATGCTGCCCGTATACGGTGCTATATGATCTTGGACAAGCCGATTGGAATAATTGAGCATATGCTGTTGGCTTGCATGTTGACGTTGACGCAAACGAGCTGTTGCAACAATACTCCGGCGAGCCAAAGACATCACAAGCAGTTCTACACCCACCTCCACCCGTCAGTTCTGGTGGGCACTGGCGGCTCAAGTCGTCGATGCAACCCCTCTTTGCACAACTAAACCCCCCAGAGCCAGACCCCCCAGTCGCCTCAATAAGCATCGGTAAGTTGTAGCCATCAACAAGACTGACGTCATAAAAGTCTTGTTCCGGGAATTTATCGAAACTGAACTCTGCAATGGTAGCGGGTGTTTTGTATAGTTCTCTGTCGCACTCCACATTACCGGTTCCGCAGTCACCAGTGGTGCACGATCCGTTCCCGGGCACATCGAAGGTGCAACCGGTCCTCCCCCAGAAACGACCTGTCCATCCAAATGGAGCTTCAAGAGAGAATGAATTACCCTTTGCAAGTTCGAATCCGGTGGTGTTGAAGTTTTGGATGTTGTATGGGGGCGTGGCATAATAGATTCCGGGCCAAACAGTGAAGCCACAGTTGTTGACAAAAGTAACAACAGCACCTGAAACTCCTGCAAATTTGAGGGAAATTGTATTCAGGTGAAAATGTTATTATGTACGTGGTGTGTTTTTGTGATACAGAGGCCATGATTTACCCTTAGATATGCAGAAATAAAAGATGAAAAGAAAGGACGGAATTTGAGGAGCCATTGATACATGAAACTGCAAAAAAGAAGAATCCATTATTAATATCATTAAACGAAAGTAAATTTTTTTCTTTTTTCTTTTTATGTGTTGAAATGAGAACTGATCAATCAATCCACTTCCACTGCGACAGACAGAGATTATTCTCCGACTCTTGTTCCATGTGAAATCTGAGTGGGAGACAACTTATCCAGGGTGTTGACCAAGTCAGTCAAGTCTACCAAGTACAATTGACGTAGATTAAAAAATCAGAAGAAACAACATTTTTTCCTTTATTACGCGTACACCACTACACCCTATGCCGCCTTAAATAAATACTATTTCCATTTTTAATTTTCTCATCTATGTTATTATTATTAATAATGTTACAGTTGTTCACAAGGCAAAAAAAAAAAATCTCTTTTTTAAAGGAGTTTTCCCGGTTAATGCTCCTTCCGGAACGCCGAGCCTTTTTGACTCAGATGTACGCGATCTAACCGGTTTTACCCGTGGCCGTTTCCGAAGCATCCCCGTGGCCATCCCTAATTGAAACCTATTAGCTACAAGGCAAAATCCTAATATTATTTCAAAATTCTCTAAATTTATCATCAATATCAAGAGAACAAGGTTTGATTATATTACAATTTCCAATCAGCTACAATTATATGCTATCGAGCCTCCATATGCGTTATGGTTATGTTGTTCACAGAGCAGTCCTCTGGCTTCTTTTCAACTGAAGATGACACACAGTCCTGACAATGAAGAATGCTGGTCGATTTGGGACAGGTAACGGCATGGTCTCATTCATAAGCATAGATATCACATCCGACATCACTGGCCTGTCAGCTGCGTTTTCTTGTACGCATAAAAGTGCGACATGAATAGTCCTCAACAATTGTTGTACAACACAACTGTTACCAAGTGTTGGATCTTGCAACTGCAAGGCGTTCCCTTGGTGCCATAGCTCCCATGCCTAAAAATCATTAACAAGTTTTTAGATATTAATGCTACACTTTCACTCTTGACTCTCAAGATCTATCAAATAGATTACTTTCTAGCTAATTTCAGTTCTACTTACATATCCGATAAGATTGTCTTATCTTGATAAGTGAAGCTAGTATTTCTTCTTCCGCTTACAATTTCCAGGATTAAGACTCCAAAACTGAAGACATCAAACTTCTCTGAGAAAGTTCCGTCCATTGCATACTCAGGAGACATGTAGCCACTGAAAACAACCAAATGACCGAGAAGACATGTATTAGCGTCTCCATGATCCCAACTTTTGACTTCATTAATATGTTCTGAAGCTTAAGAAGTAAATGTTGGGTATGACTTGATTAGCGGGGTATTTGAAACTAGAATGGTATTCGGCGTATACGACGAGATAAACGAATTTTGGGTTTCGGTAAACTACGTATGCATGGGATCTAATTTGCATGGTAATTAAATATGCATGGAAGATAAGTGTTGCATGGCGTTGGAATTAATATGGCATGCGGAGGTCGTAGATAATGACATTGAAATTCAAATTTGGATATATGTTTATCTTGTATTTCAAATATGTACGTGGGTTATCATGTACGGCCGAGGGATTATGCTTAGTTTAATTGGTGTTTGTCACATGTTAATTTGTGGTTTACTAATTAGATTAGGATTCTAATTTGTTGCCTATAAATACCAAGGCTAGGGGTTAAGTCATATGTACATCGAAATATCTCTGGAGTCATAATAAAGAAGTCTATGTTCCTGCCCGTGGACGTAGGTCGTGTTTGGACCGAACCACGTTATATCTCGTGTTCGTTTATTTTCTGTTTTCCGCACTATTCTAACGCTTGTTTTAGGTATCTCGATCCTAACAAGTGGTATCAGAGCCACGGTTCTGTTAATCGGGCTCGCGTATTTGTTGATTGTGAAGATGTCATCTTTGAAGTTTGATTTGGAGAAATTCAATGGCTCAAACGATTTCACGCTGTGGAAGGTAAAGATGAAGGCTCTTCTGGTTCAGCAGGGTTGCGCGGTGGCGTTAGAAGGAGAAGATAAACTTCCGAAGGAGATGAAGGAGGATGTTAAGAGAGACGTTCTAGCAAAAGCGTATTCGGCGATTTTGCTGTGTTTGGCTGATGAGGTATTGAGGGAGGTGGTGGATGAAACAACGGCTGCAGGTCTGTGGGAGAAGCTGTGTGAGAAGTATCAGAAGAATACCCTCACGAATAGGCTTTATCAGAAGCAGAGGTTGTATACCCTCCGGATGTCAGAAGGTACCCAGGTAAAAGATCATTTGGATAATTTTAACCGTATTACCCTTGATTTGAAGGCTGTGGGTGTTAAAATTGATGATGAAGATCTTGCCCTGATTTTGATGTGTTCACTACTGCATTCGTATGAGAATTTTGTTAATACCATGATGTATGGTAGGTCAACAATTTCTGTTGCTGAAGTAAATGATGCCATGTTGTCGAAGGAACTCAAGCTTAGGGTTTTTTGTAATGAGGGGGAGTCCGGTTCAGGTTTATACGTGGGTAGGGGAAGGACACATGGTGGAATGGGTGGACTGGGGGAGTCGCGTTCGAAAACAAAATCCACGAGAAAAGTAACGTGTTATTACTGTAAGGAGTTTGGTCACATCAGGAGAGACTGTCCTAAGAGGAATGGAGATGGTAATGTGGTTCAGGAAGATGAAGACATAGGCGATGCTTTAACTTCTGGAGTCAAAGTCCACATGGGTGTAACACCATTAATGCTATGATAACTAAAGTATCTTTCTTCATTATTATATGCATAACTGAGATTGTACCAGTATTTACTAAATGGATTGTTCACGATCATAAACTCAAATGTTTGATTATTCAAATTCCCACTAGTCCAATACGGCTGACCTCGTCATCGAATCATCAATCTCTGAGAATTTTCTCCATTGGGTTCCCAGTTCAAAGTAAAAGCACCCGGATCAGGGATTTCATCAGTTAGCCAAGAAGTTAAGTTCCAAATATGTCCGGTTCTAAGGTCTGACCCGAGTTTCATACCTGGTAAAAGCACGTTGGTTGGATAATCAAAACTCTCCCAGAGAACCCGTTTGTCAGATTCGTTCTTTAGCTGGAAATTACCAGTGTCTTCAAGCTTTGCAGTCAAATTATGGCCGGCACCGGATTCATTGTCTGATATATTTACAAGGGTTGTTCCTCCATCGGCGATGATCAATTTCCCGGAGTCAGGATTGATAACGAGGACACTAGAATTTGATGTGATCGGTATGGATGGGTTGGCTAACCATACTCTCCTGAACTGATCATAATTAGTGTACCAGATGCCTAAATAACTATAGTTTGTTGTGGGAAGGGTAAAGAACCCTAACGTGAAGTTGTTGCCGGGGGAAACAAGCTGGGAGGTGCGGTTGAGTTGGTCGCCAACTTTGATAGTTGAAGCACCCGTGGTAGGAGAACAATTGACGATTAGGGTGGTAAATAGAATCGTGAAGATGATGAGATTAATCATTTTGAAAAATTCCACGGATCTAAGGAACAATTATGTGACAGAATTTGAATTTGATACTTCGATGGTTTATATACGATTTCTGATGTCAGGAGCCAACATAGACTATTTATCTTAGTCAACGGATTTTGAACAATCATACGGCTAGAAATGGTTATATAACTGTATACCTTGTCAGCTAGTAAAGCGACGGTTCCTTGCCGCCGGTGATTGACCAATGAAGACACCATCGGAGTTGTTTGTCTTCCCTACGACTACCAGAGTAGACTTCAACACCAGAGGCCGGTAGCAGGGGAATCCGGCAGCTGTCATCCATCTCTCACAGGAAGCTGCACCTCAACGCGGCAACTAACGCCGCACCCAGGCAACGACTAACCACCCCACTTTCCACTGGACTCCGCGCTCCCCCACCCTCGCGTTGTCGCCACGTTGCCATCGTTGTCGTTGCCCCATTCTTTGGAACCTTATTTTTTTCCAATAATTTTCAGCTTATTATTCGCTTTATTTTGTTAACAGCAAGCTCAACCCACAATCTCAAATTGTTTATTTAGGTTACGCTATACTCATAAACTTATTTAATAAGTAATATAAAACTGATTAAATTATATTTCATTAAAGTAAATTGTATGTTTAATATTACTTAAGTTAATTAATATCATGACGCCTATTATTTTATTCAACAAACTAATGACACTGGAAATAGGTTAGGTAAAAAAACAAATTTACCGGCACTAAGGAATCAAGATAGACAAATTCAAAAAACTTTTAATTTGAATTTAGACTAAATTATATATATAATATATATTGTTGACAGAGCAGTGAGAAAACTGCTGAGCTGTTAACAAAATGATTACATCATTAATGACCTGACAGTCACAACCGCTTAATCAAATGCCAAACTCACTGCTATCGGTTAACATCCATTTTGACTTATTCAAACATACAACTGCATTTATATACACGTTAGTCAACAAAAACATATTTACCTAAAATTCAGCAATATACGTAGAGCATTTTAAATTCATCTTCAAATGTTATCTAAACCTTAATCTAAAATTTTAAAAAAACTTGAAAGATTCCACCGCCATCCTTCTCTTATAAAGGCCATACAACATTCATGTTATATTCAACTACAAGTTTTCCTCATCTTCATATTCTGCAATTTTCCCAGCATCAAGTAGCAATCTATTGATTTATAGTTTGTGTGAGCTCAGTGGGTATTGCCGTATTGGCATTTAAAACAGGGGAGTGTTCATGTTATTTTACTGTCAAATTAAGTATTCACCTCATTAGATTTAGAGATCTTATGATTTTAATATATAATCGCTTAGTAATTTATAATAATCTTACTTACGTTAATTTTTCATCTTCTCATGTCTATTCAGGAAAACTTGTTTCACTACCGTTTATGATAGAACAAGAAAAGAAAAAGTCTCTTATACAACCTGCAAAACATAAATAGATGAGTATTTCATGATTTAGTGTAAAAATGTAAATATAAAAATGTAAAAATGCATCTCTTTCAATTTTTGTTCTAAATAAACACTAATATGCTTTATACTACGTGTTTATCATGGGAACTGATTTTCGTTCGGCATATCATGTTCTTGAACTTGAGCTGGTCACCTAACCTACATTTTTGTCTTAGGTGAAGGTGTGATTATTTTTACTTGTCTTGAGTTTTTTCTAGCCATTAATATCTTAACATCAAAATAGATACATAATGCAAAATAGACAATATAAAAAAGTTTAGCTTCAGAATTACGTTATTATATATCTAAACTTTAGGTCTATAAACACTAAGGTGCTTTTTGTTTTTTGAATACATAAATGTCTTATGTCTTATTCCATGTCTGCAGGATAAGATGTGGTTTAAAAGGTCTTATGTCTGTGAATGTCTGCGAGATAAAACTGTTTGTTTTTTTAATTTTAGAAAATGTCTTATTTATTATATTTACCAACCACCACCTCCACCACCATCACCACCGCGGGTGATCACCACCGACCGTCACCGCCGACCACCGCCTCCGCCAACCACCACCAACCGCCACCCCCACCACCGCCGTCGACCATCACTGCCGACCACCTCCGCCAACCGCTACCTCCACCAACGCCGCCGACCTCCACCAACAGCCACCACCACAACCGTCACCGACCACCATTAACCGCCACCTCCACCACCGTCACCACAGCCGGCGACCACCACCAACCGCCGTCGCAGACCACCATCACCGTCACCATCGCCGCTGACCACTACCAACCGCCGCCTCCGCCGACCACCACCAACCGCCACTGTCACTACCGCCGCCGACCACCGCCAACCGCAATCTCCGCCAACGGTCACTACCACCACCGCCACCTCCCACCACCAACCGCCACCTCCACCACCGTCACCATCGCCAACGACTACCACCAACAGCCGGCGGTTGGTGGTGGTTGGCGGTGGAGGTGATTGGCGGCGGCGGCGGTAATGGTAGCGGCGGTGGCGGCGGCGGTGGGGTAAGGGTGGCGGCGGAGATAACGGCGGCGGCGGTGACGGTTGCATCGGCGGTGACGGTGACGGCCGCAGTAATGGTAGCGGCGGTGGCGGTGGCGGCGGCGGTAATGGTAGCGGCGGTGGCGGCGGCAGTAAGGGTGGCGGCGGAGATGACGGTGGCGGCGGTGACGGTTGCATTGGCAGTGACGGTGACGGCGGTGACGGTGGTGGCGGCGGCGGTGACGGGGAGGTTGTGGTAACGGTGACGGTGGCGGCGGCGATGATGGTGGTGTGGGTTGTCGGCGGTGGTGACGGAGACGGCGGCGGTAACGGTGGCGGTGGCGGTAACGGTGGCGGCGGCGACGGTGGTGTGGGTGGTCGGCGGCGGTGACCGGGCGGCGGCGGTGACGGTGGTGTGGGTGGTCGGCGGCGGCCTGACTAAATCTGTGCTGCTTTAATCTGATCTAATATCGGATTGATTACTGACATCTGTACTTGTTGCATTTGTATCTGTATGCTGCCTGACTTTCTGCTCAATGCGTCTGCCACCACATTTGCTTTGCCCGGATGATACAAAATTTCACAATCGTAATCCTTCAATAATTCTAACCATCGCCTCTGTCGCATATTCAAATTTTTTAGTTCTAGAAAATACTTAAGACTCTTGTGATCTGAATAAATAGTACACTTGACACCATACAAATAGTGTCGCCATATCTTTAGGGCAAAAACAACTGCTGCTAATTCTAAATCATGAGTCGGGTAGTTGTTCTCGTGTATCTTTAACTGACGGGAAGCATAAGCAATGACTTTCCCTTTCTGCATCAAAACACAACCCAACCCTCTGTATGAAGCGTCACAGTAAACTACCATATCTTCTACCCCATCGGGTAACGAAAGAACCGGAGCATTACACAACCTGTGCTTTAACATATCAAATGCTTTTTGTTGTTCTTCACCCCAATGGAACTCTACATTCTTCTTGGTTAACTGAGTTAAAGGTACTGTTATTTTGGAGAAGTCTTGAATAAATCGCCTATAATATCCTGCTAACCCAAGGAAGCTTCTGATTTCTGTAGGATTCTGAGGTGACTCCCATTTCATCACAGCTTCTACTTTTGCAGAATCCACTTTAATTCCCTCTTGATTAATGAGATGACCCAGGAACTGCACTTCTTGAAGCCAAAACTCACACTTAGAGAATTTCGCATACAACTTCTCCTTACGTAAGATTTCTAACACTTCTCTAAGGTGAACACTATGCTCCTCTACAGTCTTAGAATAAATAAGAATGTCATCGATGAATACTATCACTGACTTGTCGAGCATCGGTCGGCAAACTCTATTCATCAAATCCATAAATGCTGCTGGAGCATTCGTAAGACCAAACGGCATCACAACAAATTCGAAGTGCCCATACCGTGTTCTAAACGCTGTCTTCGCTGACCTCAAATCTATCTTGGAGATTTGACTGGTGGTACCCTGACCTCAAATCTATCTTGGAGAACCAGGAAGCACCCTGTAACTGATCAAACAGGTCGTCTATTCTAGGAAGCGGATATTTGTTCTTGATCGTGACCTTGTTGAGTTCTCTGTAGTCTATACACATTCTGAACGTACCATCCTTTTTCTTAACAAACAAAATTGGTGCACCCCATGGTGAACTACTAGGCCTGATGAAACCCTTATCTGTCAGCTCTTGCAGTTGAGTCATCAACTCTTGCATTTCTGGTGGTGCTAGTCTGTACGGAGCTTTCGCTTTCGGCTCTGCTCCGGGAATTATGTCAATTCTGAATTCTACTTGTCGAGTTGGTGGGACTCCTGGTAATATATCTGGAAAGACATCTGGGTACTCACAAACTACTGGTATCTCTAGGATTTGTGGCGGCTTTCTTGTCACATCTACATCTTCCACATATGCTACGAATGCGGAACACCCATGTTTCAAGTACTTCTTTGCTTTTGCTAGAGAACAAACTGAAAGACTGACTCTCTTACTGTCACCTTGAATAATCAACTCTTCCCCACTTGGGGTTTGTACCCGCACCGTTTTCTGATCGCAGAAAATCTGAGCTTGATGAAAACCCAGCCACTCCATACCAATGACTACTTGGAATTCTTTCATAGCCATAGCGATAAGGTCAATAGGGAATTTATGGTCACATATCTCTATCACATTACCCTTAAATACACTAGTTACAATCGTTCTCCTATCGTCTGCTATTTCTACTTCCAGGGGAAATTCTAACTTAACAGGTGGCATATTAAACTGAGCAAAACGATTTAGCAGCAAAAGATCTACTGGCACCGGAATCAAACAATACTAAAGCAGGCATATTATTAACAACAAAAGTACCTGCTACCACATCAGGTTCAACTTTGGCCTCCTCAGCTGTAAGCTGGAAAGCTCTGCCTTTTGGTCGGGGTTGTTCCTGCTTCACATGTCTACCCTCATTACCACGGGCTGGGGGTAGGGGATTCACTGGTCTCCTCTCTACTACTGGAAGCTGAGGGCATTGAGCTTTAAAGTGCCCCGGTTGATAACAGTTGTGACATACCAACAAAGGAGTCTTGCAGTCTTTGGCAACATGGCCTTGTTTTCCACACTTGTAATAGCCCGGCATACCAAACTTACATTCTCCAGAATGGTTCCTCCCACACTTAGTACATTTAGGTGGAGGAGCTATACCTCCCCGCTGTGGTACTATTGCTGGTTTCTTGTTCTGTGTGTTGACTTGTTCAATCTTCCTCTTTCCACTGACCACTCCTTGCCTGAGTAACTCCTGCTCCCTTTTCCAAGCTAAATCCATCATTTCATCAACCGTGGTACAAGTAGAGGTTGCTAGCACTTCTCTGATATCATTCCTCAAAATAGAAATATATCGCTGCATCTTCATCGACTCCGTAGCTACATACTCTGGACAAAATCGAGCCATCTCTAGGAACTTCTTCGTCATGTCGTCTACGGATTCTGTAGTCTGCTTCATGGTTAAGAATTGCTCATTTATCTTATCTATACGTGCCTTCGGAGTAAACTGCTTCTCAAACAACTCTCTGAATTGCGCCCATGTCATAACTTCCATCTGGGCTACCCCCTTCCTCTGTAACAGGGTTGTCCACCAATCTTTCGCTGCTCCGCGTAGCAAATTCGAAGCATAGGTAACCTGTTTTGTTGGTAAACACCCACTTGTACGGAAAGCTCCCTCCGTATCTGATAACCATCTGTTACTAACTATAGGGTCTGTTACCCCTTCAAAAACTGGTGTTCCACAAGCAGCGAACTCTCTGTATGTGCATCCCTGACTTGGTTCAACTCTTGCTGGCAGATTTATAGTCGCAACCTGTATCGCCGCATCTACACGCTCTTGTAGTAAAATCTCCATCCTCCCAGAAACTTGTTCAACCACTTGATTGATTACGAAAGGGACATTGGCCTGTAAAGCCTTTCCCAACTCTGTTGCCACCGTCTCTTTGATCACACTGTTCACTGGATCTTGTACTTCCTCTGTACCGGCTACCCCGGAAGGGTTACCCGTAGATCTCCCTGTCTGTATGGGAATTGCATTTGAAACATAGGTACCTCATAGAACACCCCGATTCACAAGCTTAGGTCACGTATGGCAAAAGTAACTACGCATACAAAAATATCGCTACTCATGCTCAGACTGTAAAACAATTAGCTAATCATAAACTTTCTACTGAATATACTCACTAAGGTTACTGCCCCAGGAATAGCTCCTCTTGACCTCAAAACCACGGTTTAATTTTAAACATCACACTCGTGTGTGTTCAAATCCCTCAAACCTTGGCTCTGATACCAAGTTGTAACACCACTTTTCTCAGAAAATCTATTAAACATATTATACAACTGTTAACACCCAAAAAGGATCGGAGTTTTACAAAAGACTGTTACTATATACATTGGTACTAAACTGGTTTACTAAAGTAGTGTTTTCAAAACATTTTTAACATAAAGAAAGCCAGGAGCTATCCAGCCTAAGAAGCCGCTGGGGCCTTCCCCTTGCCTGAGCCTGACGCGCCTGTTAACAGAAAACACTAAACGTAAGCTAACACTTAGTGAGTATACTACTAAAATAGTAACCAAAGTAATGGAAACATCTTTTCTCTTGGATGTCTCACATCCAACTAAATAGTCTGTAATTCTATTCCAACTGTTAACTGGTCCCGGAGGATACTATATAACGTAATAGTAACCCCGGACACTTTCTTGGGTATAAGGATCTCAATATACCCAATTTCTATATCTGAAGCAATGGTACTGCAATATTATTCACAATCATGTAATATAATATATACACGTATGCTAATCTGAGTAAAGGTAAGTACACTCACCTCCGCAGCAGTTAAGAACTACGCTCCTATCGGAAAAGTGTCAACTCTTATTGCCTACAAACAATAACTAATAACTGAATTAACTTCTGAACACTACGCACGAGCTGAATCACACTTCGCACGAGATGAATCACACTTCGCACGAAGTGAACTCTCATACGCACGAAGTGGCTCACACTTCGTACGACTAAAACTCGCCGACTTCATCTCTTACATTGAGCACTTCGTACGAAATGAAGTCACTACGCACGAAATGGGCTTCACTTCGCACGACTAAAACTCATCGACTTCATCTCTTACATTGAGCACTTCGTACGAAATGAAGTCACTACGTACGAAATGGGTTTCACTTCGCACGACTAAAACTCATCATGTTTAATCACTCAAATCCTGAACCACTCGAATTTAATCAACGACTGAGTTTTTAAAACATTCCGATGACTTCCTAACACGTATCTTGACATGGAACAACACCAACACCAAAACTAACACCAAAAACTCAAAGATTACCTTATGAATCCCTTTCTTGACTCAAAACTCTCCTAAAATTGTATGTGTACGTGAAGGTGTGTTTGCATGCAGCTTTGACTACCTTGAAGTCAATTCAAGCTTCAAATATATGTAAAACTTTCAAAAATTGCCACAAAGACCCCTAGACTTCTCAAGTTTCTGAAATGGCAACCTTAGCCCCTCTACTTTGCAACTCAATATTACATAAAGGCAACTAGCTAAACACATAAACACTTAACATATATTTAAAATTAAGTTAAATACTTAACAGGAAATCTTTCAGACCTTGGGGCGTTACAATGATGGTATTTGAACTATGTGTTGGTAGGATTAAGCATATTATTTGTTTAAATGTTGAATGGTTTATTGAATGAATTTTCTGCCGAGTCGAGCTCAAGTGTGTCGATTATTTTATCGAGTCGAGCTCGAGCTTGGAAGTTAAAGCTCGACAGAGTTCGAGTCGAGTTTCGAGCTTCGAGTTATGATACCGAGTCGAGCTCTAGCTTGGCACTGTGTCGGCTCGACTCGGCTCGATTACACCCCTAATTAAAATCCCATACCCTTGTTTGGTTCACCTCATCCACACCAACACAAACCCATCATCCAAGACACCTCTGTCGCCGGCCACCGCCTCACCGCCCGCCACCACCACACCTCTGCGAACGCCGGCCACTACCCTCCCACCATCCAAGACACCTTTGTCGCCGGTGAGAATGATTTCAGACGGCGAAGGCGACGGCGACGCAGACAACGGAGAAGACGAACCAAAGAAAACGAAGGTCGACAGAGAAAACGAGGTCGACGGAGAAGACGAAGGTCGACGGAGAAGACGAGGTCGACGGAGAAGACGAACCAGATCTGCGGTTTGCGAACTAGGGTTTGCGAACCAGATCTGCGTTTTGCGAACTAGATCTGCGTGGTGACGGAGAAGACGAAGGTCGACAGATCTGCGTTTTGCGAACCAGATCTGCGTCGGTGACGAAGGAACTAGGGTCGACGGCGATGGCAACGCAGGAGGGTTTGACGGAGAAGACGAAGGTCGACGGCGACGCAGGAGGGTTTTGCGAAGGTGATGGTCGACGGAGAAGAAGAAGGGTTTATGTCGGGTTTGAAGGAGAAGTTAGGGTCGCCGGAGCAAATCCATCAATGAGGGATTTCAAAATACCAGGGGGGTGGGAGGATTTCTTATTCCCCCATTCATAGGATTTCAAGCATTCCCAGGAATTTGAATCCTTCTTCCCATTTGCAAACCAAACACATCATTTAGGGGGATTTGAATTCTCATTCTCTTGAAATCCCCCCAAAAGAATGAACCAAACACCCCCTTAATCACAATAAATAATTTTAAAAAGTACCTTTTTCTTTCCTTCCTCTCCAACTCGGAAACACAAGTTTATTTATTTTCTTTTCGATTTCATTTTTTTCTTCCCAACTCGAAACATAAAAAGTCAAAATAATTATTCTTTCTCTTTTCTCCGGTTAATTTTCCCTTCTTTTCTTTTCGGGAACACAGCGTAAAAGTATCTGGACTCTCTACCGTCGGAGCTCAGTTGCTCATAGCCTCACACCACCATTGCCGCTTTAAAATCTTGATGAAATCGCTGCTGTAAAGTCCTGATGAAGTCGTCGCTCTGTGTTGATGAAGTCTGTGTTGGAGTTGTCGCAACCACCGGAGCTCGCCCCTCCCAGCCATTGCAACCACATCGGAGCCCACACCATCAATAAGGGGTTGTTTGGTTGGATGGATTCTTTTTTGAAGGAATTGGATTGTAGGAAGGAATTGGATTTTGAAGGATTTGGAATTTGAATCTAAATCCTTCTTTGTTGTGTTTGGTAGTATCAGGAAATGGAATTGACTTCCCCATCACAAACCACCATCGCCACCTTCACCACCACCTTACTGCCGCCGCCGCCACCGTCTAAACCCTAAATCCTACGTCGCCGCCCACTATCGCCCACCACCGTCGATACGCTGCCACCGTCTAAACCCTACGTCGCCGCCACCGTCTAAACCCTAAATCGCCGCCACCGTTGAAACCCTAGCCAGAGGTCGCCGTCGCCGTTGAACGTTTCCATCGAACGTCGAAATCCTAGCCAGAGGTCGTCGTTGAACGTCGCCGTCGAACGTTGAAACCCTAAATCGCCGCCACCGTCGTCGAACCACCAGAGGTCGAACGAAACCCTAAATCGTTGTCGAACGTCGAACCACCATCGAACGTCGAACCACTAGCGGTCGAACGTCGAACACCAGCTCGCCGAACGTCGCCGTTGCTGTCGAAGGTCGCCGTCGCCGTTGCTGTCGAAGGTCGCCATTGTTGGGTGGTGTTTATGGTCTGATGATGAGCAAGTGAAGAGAAAAAGGAGGAAGGAGAGGAAGGATTTCAAAATCCATAGGGGAGTAGAAGGATTTCAAAATCCATCAGATATGGGAATGTTTTTCATCCCCTAAAATCCAATTCCTTTTCTTGTGTCAAACCAAACATATGATTTGGTGGAATTAAAATCCAATTCCCACCAATTCCTATGAAATCCATCCAACCAAACAACCCCTAAGGGTTTGTATGATCTGCAGTAACCCATCCTTTGTGTTGTTTTCAGATAAGATGCTTACAATAAAATAAATAAAACTAAAATGAAAAGCCGAAGACTAACAATAGAATTATAGATATTTGTAATGTTTAACAAAATTTGCATGCCGTAGGTTTTAGCTAGATTTATGAGTATTATACATGTATATTTAACGATGGATTTATTTGTATACCAACGATGGATTCCAACCTTATTTGCACGTATATACAAGGATGGATTTATTTGTATGCTTTGATTTGTATTCTGCAACTACGGATTTGTACCTTCGATTCTATTAGGGTTATTTATCGTTTTCTTATGTACTGGTTGGACTGAAAAGATCAATATGTGGAACAATGAAAGACAAACATCATCGGGTTTCGGGGTCGGGTTTAGTCGTATATCCCCGATGGGGATCGGGGCAGGGAAGGGGATGGTTTTTGTAATCGGGTTCGGGGGATGCCAAAACCCGCCCCCAAACCCACCCCGTTGCCATTCTACCGCACATGCTCTAAACAACATTCTTCCATAAGATATTTTGATTTTTGGCTCGAATCGGCACGCTTTCGGCCGAACATGTTGTTGCATTATCTACTTGTTCATAATCGCTGAAAATCATATTTCAGATAGGTAACATTTCGATTAATTTTCGTTTGCTGGTCATAAATGAGATTTGTCGGTTATATGACGTATCTTTGAGAAAGAACGGGGCCTTATTCCTTTTCTGGTTAATTCCTTGGTCATTTTAAAGTAACTGTCTTGACATTTTGGAGTTTAGGCATTATGTATGGGAACGTGAAGGAGTCATTGTATCGTTTGTAGTGCCCACAACTTGTTTGTTAAATTGCCAAAGTGAGTTTTGTATTGTGCGATTTTCTTACGTGGTTTACCAGAACCTGTATGCAGATCAAAGAACGAGGTACTGGTGGCCAATGCGTCTAATTGCGTAGAAGAAAAAAACTATATGACAACAAGTTGTTTAATTATTGGTGTTCCTAAACTTTGTTTATAGTTTTCTCTATGGTGTTGATGCTCGAGCTTATAGAAGCACATATGCAGATTAGAAGATCAGTAGCACCAAATTGTTAATCAGTTTGTTTATAAGTTCAAACTGAACCAAAAAGAACTTTATCAGTATTTGTCTACTGACCTGAATTCTAGGACCCATATTAGTTGGGAACACTTACGAAGCAATTATCTTTCACTAAGCCGCTAAGCGCTGGTAGCAAAGCTTCTAGATCACTAAGACTTATTCATTCAGTTTCATTGAACAGACGTGGGTGTACCGATCAGTATCTCAGAACTCAAATCTGTATTGGCATGGTGTTAGTTAATTCTACATTTGTGTAACTATTAAAATAGTTTATCATATCAGCTTCAGAGCTCTCAATTTCCTTAGGTACATCCTCATCAAGCTTCTCATGTTCAACTTTAAACTTTTAAACTAGCAGTAGTAACTGCAACTGCAACTGTAACTACCCTTACCATTTCGCATGTTTAGCTTAGCCAGAGGGAAGCATTATTTTTTGGTTTCAAGTTGAACTTTATAGCACACTTAGCATGTAAATCCATGTCTTACTTATAATATAATGTTTTGCAGGTTGACAAAATAATGTTCAGCCTGGTCCGATTCTATGTTAGTGATAGGCGAATAGATCCTTCAATTGTACGAACCGTAGCAAGAGTTTTTGGAACAATTAAACATTATCATCTTGGCACAGGCCAAACTCTTCAATTTCCAGGACCATTTACTTCTGTTCAGAGTGATGACCGGAGCATGGTGGCTGTTTTCTGGGACTTGGACAACAAACCTCCAAAATCAGTATCTCCATTTGATGCTGCTATTAGGCTAAAAAAGGCCGCTGAATCATTTGGGACTGTTCGGTACAAGATAGCTTATGCAAATCAACATTCGTTTGATTATGTCCCTCCAGAGATTAGGGTACATAGGAGAGAGAGGAAAACATTAAATCAACTGGAAAATAAGGGTGTTCTTAAACCAGTTGACCCGTATATATGTCGTGTTTGTGGAAGGAAGTTCTATAATGAAGAGAAGCTTGTTAATCATTTTAAGCAAATTCATGAGCGTGAACACAAGAAACGAGTGAGCCAGATTGAATCAGCTAGAGGTAGTCAAAGGGTAAAGTTAGTTGGTAGATACTCCATGAAGATGGAAAAGTATAATAATGCTGCAAGAGATATTTTAACTCCAAAGGTTGGGTATGGATTGGGAGAGGAATTAAGACGGGCAGGATATTGGGTTAGTACAGTTTCAAATAAACCACAGGCTGCAGATGCTGCATTGAAAAGCCACATGGTGGATCTGATGGATGAACGCCAGATGGATTGTTTGATACTTGTGTCAGATGATTCCGACTTCATGGAGGTTTTGGAGGAGGCGAAATTGAGATGCCTGAAAACAGTGGTTGTGGGTGATAGTAACGATGGGGCTCTTAAGAGGGTTTCTGATGCTGCTTTTTCATGGCAGGATATCATTATGGGAAAGGCTAAACAAGAAGCAGTATCGGTTGTGGGGCGGTGGAAAGATCGTGATATTCTAAAAAGGCTGGAGTGGACATATAATTATGAAAGGGAGAGGAAATTATATGGTTCATTTTCTGAGGTTGATGATGAGAATGATGATTCAGATTTAAGTAAGTTAATTTCTGGAGAAGATGATGGAACTAAAAGAGATGAAAGTCGTGCTTGGTGGAAACTTGAGTCAGACTCGGATGGTGCATCTTCCTAATTGTTTTCATGATCTAATTATTCATGGAAGCGTGAAACTGGAGGGTGCTTTTGTGAAGTTAATAGTTTTAAAAACAATTTTCGTTATTTCACAATAGAAGTATAGGTCACAAACCACAAGAAGCTGAATAGATAGTGAATCTTCTCAACAAAGACAGGTTACTTATTTATTGTTCATCTCTTAGTCTCAGTGTCTTGTCTATTACCTTCACATTTTTTTCTTTTGTCAAGTAACTATATGATCCTACCTGTTGGTTCCGCATTCGTCCGTCTTGGAGCTTATTTTCTATAACTGAATGGAAATCCCTTTGTACGGAAACAACATATGTGTTTGCTTTAGCAAGGCTAGAATCACAGATGAATGCTTAAAAAACCATCTCATATATCTATTGGTGTCAGCACATGTATGGGTGGCAATTTCAAACCTAACCATTGGATGTGGGTCAAATTGGGTAATTTTTTTATAGTCTTCGGGTCAAAATTTAGAAAACTTGCGTCAATCTGGGTCCAAATGGGAAACAAATAGTCAACAGAAAGACCATAGACTTCTAGATGGGCCACCACCATCACCCCCTAATTTATTTCATATATGTCTTTGGCTGTGGAACCGATCACTCATCATACAAGTGATCTATGTAATTATTTTAGTGTTGAGTATTAATTACAATATTTGTTTTTTGTAATTTTCTGTATTTTGCAGAAAAATTGAGACTGTTATTGTATTTTTCTGAAGTAATGAAATTTCCCGTATTCCACAAATCTCATGTATGATGTAACCATCAGTCATCAACCATCCAATAGCTGTAATCATTTAATATCATTATTTAAAGCATAAAATTAGCTTATGAGCTTATGGTTTTACTCTATCCCCAAGGTCTCGAGTTCGAGCCTTGGGAGTGGTGGTTTCCCTAAAATGGTGGAGGATTTTCCTCACTGGTGAAAGCAGCCCTACCGAAATTAATTAGGGGGGTGTAGTGGAGTGGGTTCGAACTCGGAGCCCTGATAAGTTCAACCGGGTTCAACCTTGTGCCTCTACAGCTCAGGCGAAGCCGTTCAAAAAAAATTAATATCTTTAAAAAACAACAATGCTTAGGGAGAATCATTCTTGGGATATGTAACAATAAATATTGGAAACTGAAATAGAAATAATATAAAAGGTTAAATCATACAAAATGTCAAAAAATAAACAAGGGCTCTTAACCTAGCGGTAATAAAATTTAGAAAAACATGTTTTCCAATTTTAAGGTTATAGGTTCAACTTTTCAAGTCATGGTAATGAACATATAGTATAGAATAGATATATGTGCGTTTAGCTATTAAAAAATAATAATAAAATGAATAAATTGTCATAGCTAATAAATCACTAGTCATTGTCTTGAAAAATTAGTCTTATTTGTCATTAATGAGGTTTGAATTTAAAGACTGGGTCAACACCAAGGTTTAGTTCTAGCATTTCTGATCAATGATACTTTATATCTGAAAAAGAAGATCTGTAGGCAACCAATATTCACATGAATTATAAACAGACGCATCGAATTTTGTTAAGAAGCAGAGAGTATGGAAACACCTTTTACAGAGGATGAGGTTTGGTTGGTGGTAAAAAACTGTGGCAGCTCAAAGGCACCGGGTCCTGACGGATTCAATTTCAGCTTCATCAAACGGTTCTGGCCTTTGTTAAAAAATGACTTCATGCAAAGCATTGCATTTTTTTGGGAGGAGGAGAAAATCAGCGAAGGTTGTAATTCTTCCTTTGTATCTCTTATTCCTAAAATTTCAAATCCTTTGAGTTTAAATGAGTACAGACCAATAAGCTTAATCGGATCTTATTACAAAATAGTGTCAAAAATACTTTCTGCTCGTTTCCAAAGTGTGATTGAAAAGGTGATTGGCGAAGAGCAAACAGCTTTTGTCCATGGCAGATTCATTTTAGACGGTGTCCTGGTTGCAAATGAGACTATAAGCTATGCTAAAAAACACAAAATTAAGTCATTTGCTTTTAAAGTAGACTATGAGAAAGCATTTGATAGCGTGTCCTGGGAGTTTTTATTTGACACTATGAGATCAATGGGTTTTGGGAGGAAGTGGATCAGCTGGATCAGAACCTGTTTGGAGACATCGAAAGTCTCAATTTTAGTCAATGGATCTCCAACGGATGAATTTAGAGTGACTAAGGGACTTAGACAAGGGGATCCCATATCCCCTTTCCTGTTTGTTATAATCGCGGAGGCCCTAAATATTGTCATGAAGGAAGCAATTGCAAAGAATATGTTTGAAGGAGTGCAGGTAGGCAGATCTGGTTCAAAGATATCTATCTCGCATTTACAGTATGCGGATGATATTATCTTCTTTGGCAAGGGTAATAGCAATAACCTTGACAACCTCATTAAAACTCTTAAGTGTTTTGAGTGGGCTGCGGGGTTGAAGATTAATATGTCCAAAAGCAAATTGATCGGATTTGGAATTGGAGATGAAGAGTTGATAGGATGGGCTGATACTATTGGTTGTGGTCTAGAAGATTTACCTATAAAGTACTTGGGTCTTCCAATTGGTTCGAGGATGAGTTGGGCTGAAAGCTGGAAAGAGGTGGAGGAAAAAATAACTTCGAAACTCAGCAACTGGAAGGCAAAGTCGATTTCGAGTGGAGGTAGATTAACCCTAGTGAAATCGGTCTTAAGTAGTATTCCTCTATATTCCTTCTCGCTGTTTCGTGCTCCGAATAAAGAATTAAAAACACTTGAGAGAGTGAGAAGAGAGTTCTTTTGGGGTGGTAAGGTGGGGGGAAAAAACTATAAATTGGGTTAAATGGGATAAAGTTCTAAACACTTTCGGGAAGGGGGGGTTACATATTGGTTCTCTTGCAGGTGCAAATCTAGGTCTCCTATGCAAATGGTGGTGGAGGCTGTCAAATGAAGAAAGTGCGTTATGGAGCCGGGTGATTAAAAGTATTTATGGCGAAGATGGAGGATTCGAGTCTCAAAGATCTGCAGGTACAAGAGACACATCGTGGAGCAACATTATCAAGGCTGTAAAAAAGGTCGACAATCTTGGAGTTAACTTCAGCACTTCAATTGGCAAAAAGCTAGGAGATGGTGGAAAGACAAGGTTTTGGACTGATCGTTGGCTGGGTCAATATAGGCTTTGCGATGAGTTCCGAAGGCTGTACAACCTAGAAACAAATAAAGAGGCTAAAGTCAAAGATAGAGGCTATTTTGATGGAGATAAATGGTGCTGGTCATGGGCTTGGAGAAGAGAAATCAGGGGCAGAGAGGAGGGGGAATTCAACAGGTTATTAATCAGGTTACAGAACATTTCCCCAATAAATAATCTTGAAGACTCAAGTTTTTGGTGGTTAGGAAATAATGGTGCATTTTCAGTCAAGTACTTACGACAAGTAATCGATGAAAAAATTCTGAGACCCGGACGGCTGACCTTAGAAACCATGTGGAACAAAACTCTTCCAAAAAAAGTTTTGATTTTTATGTGGAAATTGAGACAAAATCGACTTCCTGTAAGGACAATCTTAGATGATATGGGTATCGACTTACATTCCGTTCTTTGCCCAAGGTGTGACAATGAAATCGAGGATATAGAACATACATTTGTAAAGTGTGAAGAAGTCTACAAACTATGGCAACGGGTCTTAAACTGGTGGGGCTGTAAGGATATCGACTTCGGTTCCTTGGAAGATGTCTTAAAATTCCAAAACAGATCGTGGGACTCAAAGACAAAAGAAACTTGGGATCTAATGGTCTGCTCATTTCTTTATTTGCTCTGGAAAGATAGGAATAAAGTGGTTTTTGAAAATGGCAAGAAGAAGCTGGACCATGCTTTCGAAGACTTCCAACAACAAACATATAGCTGGATGCATTTGAGATCGAGTCGCGTTTTATTATCAGATTGGATTTGTTTCCCGCACCAATTATTTAGAGGTGTTTAAGCCGTTTCGTTTGCCTTGAGTTGTTTATATTTCCTATAGGGCTTCTTAGTTTTGCCCCTCGCAAAGTTAAGGAGTGCCATAGTTTGTAATGGTTTTTTGGTTGGTAATATATTTGCTTTTCAAAAAAAAAAGACGCATCGAATTTTGAGCTTTCTTTTCTTCTTTTTAAATGGTATATTAATTATCTTTTGTAATTTGCATTATTGAATCTAGGGCTGTCAATGGGTAAGATCGGATCGGATCGGTTAAAGATCTGATCTGATCTTTAACCGATCCGATCCGATCCAACCCATTGACAGCAGTTAATGGGGTGGGGTGGATCTCAATGTTATTGGATCAGATCCAAATCCAATTAAATGGATCAGCGGGTCAGATCAGATCTTTAACTGATCCAACCCATTGACAGCCCTAGTTGGATGCGGGGGAGACTTCATAGATTCCGGGCCAAACAGTGAAGCCACAGTTGTTGACAATAGTAACAACACCACCTGAAACTCCTGCAAATTTGAGGGAAATTGTATTCAGCTGAAAATCTTATCATGTACGTCGTGTGTTTTTGTGATACAGAGGCCGTGATTTACCATTTGATAAGTAGAAATAAAAGATGAAAAGGAAGGACGGAATTTGAGGAATCATTGATACATGAAACTGCAAAAAAGATGATGATGGTGGCCAAGAATCCATTATTAATATCATGAATCTTGTTCCATGTGAAATTTGAGTGGTAGACAACTTATCCACGGTGTTGACCAAGTCAGTCAAGTCTACGAAGTACAACTGACGTCGATGAAAAAAATCAGAAGAAACAACATATTTTCCTTTATTACTATGCTGCCTTAAATAAATACTATTTCCATTTTTACTTTTCTCATGTTATTATTAATAATATTACAGTAGTTCACAAGGCAAAATCCTAATATTATTTCAAAATTCTCTAAATGTATCATCAATATCAAGAGAACAAGGTTTGATTATATTACAATTTCCCATCAGCTACAATTATATGCTATCGAGCCTCCATATGCGTTATGGTTATGTTGTTCACAGAGCAGTCCTCTGGCTTCTTTTCAACTGAAGATGACTTGGACACAGTCCTGACAATGAAGAATGCTGGTCGATTTGGGACAGGTAACAGCATGGTCTCATTCATAAGCATAGAAATCACATCCGACATCACTGGTCTGTCAGCTGCGTTTTCTTGTACGCATAAAAGTGCCACATGAATAGTCTTCAACAATTGTTGTACAACACAACTATCACCAAGTGTTGGATCTTGCAACTGCAATGCATTCCCTTGGTGCCATAGCTCCCATGCCTAAAATCATTTACAAGCTTTTGGATATTAATGCTACACTTTCACTCTTGACTCTCAAGATCGATCAAATAGATTACTTTCTAGCTAATTTCAGTTAAACTTACATATCCGATAAGATTGAATGTCTTATCTTGGTAAGTGAAGCTAGTATTTCTTCTTCCGCTCACAATTTCCAGGATTAAGACTCCAAAACTGAAGACATCAGACTTCTCTAAGAAAGTTCCGTCCATTGCATACTCAGGAGACATGTAGCCACTGAAAACAACCAAATGACAGAGAAGGCATGTATTAGTGTCTCCATGATCCCAACTTTTGACTTCATTAATATGTTTTGAAGCTTAAGAAGTTAATTCCGGCATCTTATGGTTTCGATTCAGTAAAGACAATTAAAAATAATTAGTGCAAACCAGTATCAATACCGATAGATAATTACAGTAATATAAACTTGATATATATTTCATTCAAGGGACATTCCAAGAAGTGTAATTTTTTGTTTTGGAGCAGGGAGTAGGTTAAAGCATAAATAAAAAAAGATTAAAACAGAGAGAGTGTTAAAACAGAGAGAGTGTTCTTACTATGTTCCAACCACCCTGTTAGTTATTGCTTCCGTCTCATTTTGTTTGAATATTCTTGCCATACCGAAATCAGAAATCTTTGGGTTCATACTTTCATCTAACAAAACATTACTAGCTTTAAGATCTCTATGAATAACTCTCCTTCTCGAGTATTTATGTAGGTAAAGCAAGCCTTGAGCAATTCCTTCAATGATGTTCCATCGTTTTGACCAATCTAGCAGCGCCTTTCTAGTTTCATCTATTCAATCATTTTAGCAACTAAGATAAAGAGGAAATGCACCAAAATTCATCTATTTAATCAGTTTAAGATAAAGCAAAAATGTACCAAAACTCAGATCATCATAAAATAAAATATTAGAAAAAATTTCACCCACGATCCCTGTGGTATACCACTTATTACATGCACGGTCCTTTAAGTTCGTTTATTACACTGGAGGTCCCCATGGTCTTTACTTTGTTACACTGGTAGTCCCTCTGCACCTCATGTGTACTTGAAAAGACCATAATACCCTTTTTTTCTTAATTTCTTTAATTTTTATTCACTAATTACTAATTAATATTATTAAAAAGATTAAAACAGTAAAATAAATAACAAACCCCCTCTTTCCCTGACAAATGAATCGGCCACCGTCTGGACCCCTCCGACCACCGCCATCGCCGTCTGTGACCACTACCACCACCGCCAAATCAAAACCAAGAACACCAAATTGAAATGGTTACACAAGAATACTTACACCAAGAACACAAGAATACTTACACCAAGAGAACTTCCCCTGACAAATTGAATCAGAACACAACAATACTTACAAATCTGGTTACACCAAATCGTTACCCAAGAACAGTGGTGGTGTTCATATGGTGGTAGCCCGTCTTCATCCATGAAACAACTCCGACCAGCCACTCACCACCACCATAAAAAACCGTCTACCACCACCATCAAGTTAACGCTTTCAGACATTCTTGAAGCCACCAATAACTTCTGTAAATCATAAATTGTAGGCGATGGTGGATTTGGTACTGTTCATTTGGGGGTTAGGGTCTGAAAAATAACATGAAAAAACCCTAATTAGAAATAAGGGGGACGCAGCGGTGGCGTGCGTGGTGGTGACACAGCGGTGGCGGCGATGGTGGTCGTGGGTATAAGAAATTTCAGAAATACAAACATGAAAAAACCCTAATCTAAAATACTACCCAAATCAAGAACAAGATCTAGAAATGGTGGTCGTGGGTGGTGGTGACGCAGCACTAGCGTCTGGCGAGGCGAGTGAACGGCGGTGGTGATCTAGAAATAGTGGGTCGTGGTGGTAGTCTTCCGGCGAGAGGTAGGAGATGGGTGGCGCTGGTGTTCTTAAAGAGAGATGGAGATTTGAAAGGCGGAGATGGAGATTTGAACGTCGGCGGTTGTGAGGTGGGAGCGGCCGGTGGTTGTTAGGCGGGAGCGGCCGGTGGTTGTGGAACGAGAGAGAGGGGACTGTTGCGTGGGGGGTGGGGGTGGGGGGGATGTAATAACATATTATATTAATTAATAACAATAAAAACAATATAATTAATTTATATTAATAATAAAACAATATTTATGATTTAAAAAATTGAAGAAAGGATATTTAAGGGTAGTATCGTCATTTAATTTGGAAAGGAGAGGGTATTTTGGTCTTTTTAGTTGGACCAGGGACCATCAGTGTGTAACAAAGTACATACCATGAGGACCTTCAGTGTAATAAACGAAACTTGAAGGACCGTGCATGTAATAAGTGGTATACCACATAGACCATGGGTGAAATTTTCTCAAAATATTAATTTGACCATATTTTCTTACCAAAGAGAAAGAAATCTAAACTCTTGTTAAGCATGTACTCATAAATTAACATCTTTTCTTCTCCATGAATGCAACAACCAAGAACCCGGACAAGATTTGTATGTTGAAGTTTTGCAATTAGTATGAGTTCATTCTTGAATTCCACGAGCCCTTGTCCAGATGTTCTTGAAAGCCTTTTAATTGCAATTTCCCTTCCATCATTAAGTCTCCCCTTTTGTCATAAGAACAATATATCCGGGTTCGTCAGATTTCATGATATAATAACTAGCTGCGATCCTAAAAAACAACCCATATCAAGATAACAATTACCTTATAAACAGGCCCGAATCCACCTTCTCCAAGTTTATTTTCACTTGTGAAATCATTTGTGGCTGCTACTATAGAAGCAAAACTGAAAACCATCAAGTCACTTCCTTTTCTGCCATTGCCCTTAAGACTACTTTCACCATTGAAGCTTTCTGAAGCCATCAGCTCAAGGAAATACTGATCTTCTTTCTTCTGTCTTTCCTCTGCAATCAAAATCACGGCTTAGAACAACATTTACCAAATTTACGTCAATATCAAGTGACATACCTTCTTGTCTAAGCTTTCTCTTCTTAAGATACCAAAATAGACCAAAGCAAAAGAGTAGAAAAATGACAGTAACAATGGGTGCCCAAATCCAGTTTTTAGCATTTCCTGTATTTAGTGTCCAGTGTTAGATTCTAATGATGCTGCTAAAACTATTGTTAATCCGTGCATCATAAGTAATCTCATAATACTTCAACACTAAAGCTATCTATAAATAGCGCATGTTACTAACATCTATACTATATCAATCTAGTTATAAAAAAACAGTTAACCCCAAACTGTTCCCTTTATCATGATTATTTACCTTTACCCAGAGTTTGAGAAATAAGCACATACTTCGACACAGAAGTCCCTTGAATATTGATCGAAAAGTTATTAACTGATTTGGTTCCGCTCCATGTAAAACAGCCAGTTCCATTGCTACTTGTGATAAACCCCAAACAACCACAGTCATTCCAACACCTCACCATGCAATCACTAAAGCTTAAACTTGAATTATCATCATATGAACTGCTAGTCCTGTCAGGAGCAAAATCTCCATTCCTTTCAGCAAATATATCATTTCTACTCCTACACTGAGGCAAACTAGAACCTGCAACACACCCATTACCCGAATCATACCCATAACAGAACTCAGGGCTCCAAAGTGCAGAGCTATCACCGTCTAAAACCTGGCCTTTTGGAGTCAAAGTCCACATGGGTGTAACGCCATTAATGCTATGATAACTAAAGTATCTTTCTTCATTATTATATGCATAACTGAGATTGTACCAGTATTTACTAAATGGATTGTTCATGATCATAAACTCAAATGTTTGATTATTCAAATTCCCGCTAGTCCAATACGGCTGACCTCGTCGCCGAATCATCAATCTCTGAGAATTTTCTCCATTGGGTTCCCAGCTCAAAGTAAACGCACCCGAATCAGGGAATTCATCAGTTAGCCAAGAAGTCAAGTTCCAATTATGTCCGGTTCTAAGGTATGACCCGAGTTTCATACCTGGTAAAAGTACGTTGGTTGGATAATCAAAAGTCTCCCACAGAACCCGGTTGTCAGATTCGTTCTTTAGCTGGAAGTTACCCGTGTCTTCAAGGTTTGCAGTCAAATTATGGCCAGGACCGGATTCATTGTCTGATATGTTTACAAGGGTTGCTCCTCCATCGGCGATGATCAATTTCCCGGTGTCGGGATTGATCATGAGGACACTAGAACTTGATATGATCGGTATGGATGGGTTGGCTAACCATACTCTCCTGAACTGATCATCATCAGTGTACCAAATTCCGAAATAACTATAGTTTGTTGTGGGAAGGGTAAAGAACCCTAACGTGAAGTTGTTGCCGGGGGAAAAAAGCTGGGAGGTGCGGTTGAGTTGGTCGCCAACTTTGATAGTTGAAGCACCGGTGGTAGGAGAACAATTGATGATTAGGGTGGTAAAAAGAATCGTGAAGATGATGAGATTCATCATTTTGAAAAATTCCACGGAGCTAAGGAACAATTATGTGACAGAATTTGAATTTGATACTTCGATGCTTTATATATGGTTTCAGATGTCAGGAGCCAACATAGACTAATAGACTATTTATCTTAGTCAACGGATTTTGAATAATCATACGGCTAGAAATGGTTATATAATTGTATACCTAGTCAGCTAGTAAAGCGACGGTTCCTTGTCGCCGGTGATCGACCAATGAAGACACCATCGGAGTTGTTATTCTTCCCTACCGCTACCGGAGTAGACTTCAACACCAGAGGCCGGTAGCAAGGGGATCCGGCAGCTGTCATCCATCTCTCACAGGAAGCTGCATCTCAACGCGGCAACTAACGCTGCACCCAGGCAACGACTAACCACCCCACTTTCCACTGGACTCCGCTACAACATCCTTAAAAAGGGCCTAGTTATATATGCGTTCGACACGATCAAATCTCGAGTGTAATAATGGATATTAGAATTTATTTAATTAAGTTAAGATAGAATTATTATGAAAAAAAATTAAGAATTGGTGATATTAAAATAAAAACGAAAATAGATAAGTTTAGAATATTAGTAAACGGTTTTAAATAAGGATTCCGAAGATATCTTCGTTAGTTGAAACGGGCGAACGAGTATTAAATTATAAGTTGAAAGGGGATTCAAAATACCCAAAATAAAGATAAATGAGAACCAAGTCGGTTCTCATCTTATCAACTACACAGACATACATACGCATACAAATACCAACACATTAACACACCCATTTCTTGGTTCTTTGGCTCGTGAAGGAGAAATCACAGAGAGATCATCAAGACAAATTCCAGTTACAAATTCAAGTTCAAAATCTGTTCTTAATTCATCATCTTTATCATCTCATCTCTTTTGTAAGTTCATCTTCTTCATGATTCAAGTTCTTGAAGTTAGGTCAAAAATGGCCAAAACCAAATTAGCAATCAAGTGATGAGATTTGTTTTTGTAATTAGTTCCTATAGATTATATAGATGATTTGAAGTAAGAATTATAGATTAAATGTTGATTTTGATTGAGTTTAAGTAATTTTCTTCAAATGGGTCAAGTAATGGTGAATTTGATCCCAAGCTTTAATTTGAATGGTTAAAAAGGGGATTAGGGTAAAATTGATGTTTGAAAGATAAAGGTAGTAATCTTAGTGTTGGTTTATGTTAAATGATGCTAAATAATCATAGAAAGCTACTGAAAATCGATTTGGACTTAGTTTGGTCGAATTGGCTAAAAAGGGGTTGTATTTAGTCAAAAATTGTTTTTCTGGCAGCTTGTATGTGCTGACTTAGAAAAATCATATAAAATCAATGCTAGATCGTTAGAAGTTGTGCCATACGTCGTTTCGAAGCTTGAAGAACCTAGTTTATAATATATTTAGAGACCAACAGCTAATTAAATTGATAAATGGATCAAAAGTCTGAAATAAGAAAAGAATTAGAAAGCATAAAGTGGTCATGTAAAGTTTGTAGCTATTCTATTTGACTTTGAGCATGGTTAAGGTTACTAGATGAGATTTTGTAAATTATGAAAAATGCATGAAAGATGAAGAGCATATGTGTAGATGAGTTTACTTGAAACGGGTAAAAACGACCCGTTAGGTGTAAACGCAAAGAATGCATTAATTCAACAAAATATGGGAATTTGGATTAACCAATGACTCTAAGAATGTTTATAAACTAAAAGTATAAGAATTGTGGTTAGAAGTGTTAGTTTTAATGAATTTCAAGAAATGGCTTAAATTTGGCATTTCCTTGTTAATATAAGTTTGATTTTTGTTTGAATTAACTGGATGAGTGAAATTCATGTAAGATAACTTCTACAAGTTCTAAATGATGTTATTAAACACTGAAAAATGAGTAGAAGTGATTTGGGATTGAATTGCTAAAAATTACCGAAATCTCGCTAAAGTTGACTTTTGTTGACTTTGGCCGTCTTTCCGAGTTAGGACCTCAAAAATTGCAGATCAACTCTTCATCATAACGGGAACAAGCTGTCTTTAGAAAGTTTTTTAAAAAAATGTCGTTTTGGTGTCGATCCGTTAGATTTAAAGTTGTGGTTATTTGACCCGTTTGGTCAAAAATAAGCTTTTTACATAGTTTTATGTTTTGAGCAGAATTTTTGGGAGAAAACTTACATTCTTAAATATTGAGTTATGGTTATGTAAAATGAAAGAGGGGGCTTAATGTAACACCCTCTTACCCGGCTTAGATTTATTAAGGTAATTAATCAAGTTAAGTTTAAGATTTAATTTAAATATGTGAATTATTTGTTTTTATGATAAATAATTGTGATAATTATTGTAATTATTTGATTAACTAATTTAATTTTAATAATTATTTAATTAGTTTTGTGGGTGGGTTGTGAGGTGGCGGAATTGGTGGTATAGTCACCAAGTTGCCACCAACACCGCCATTACATGCAAATAACAAAAGGTGTGTGTGTGTGTTTTGATCTCTCGGCCGAAAGAAAAGAAAAGAAAGAAACAAGAATCAAACCAATTTGATCTTTAGGCTTGCATGCAATCAGGCTTCTGATTTCTTAACACTATCAAGGTTAGAACACTGAATTCAATTTGTTAATTGATGAATTATTTCGGATTTTGTATGATAATGTGAATTCCGATTGTTCTTGGTCAATTATAAAAATTAGGATGAATGCATGTTAGATCTTATGCTTAATACATGTTGTTTATATGATTAGAATAATTCTGGAAAACATATATAACTTGTATGCATGAAATCAGTGAGAATTAAGTTAGAAACCGAAATTGGGGAAGAACACTTGAATGAGTTGGAATTGGGGTTTGAATCAGTCGGAATTGGTGAATTCCGACAGAAAATGGTCGGAATTGGATGAAATCCGACTAAACACTTATAGATTTTCCCCAACTCTTCTATCGGAATTGATTTGGATCGGAATCCGACTAATTATTATTTGGAATGCCTTAACACTCTACTCGGAATCCTATCTACTCGGAATTTTTATATGCCTTAACATTCGTCGGATTCTGTTTTGTCGGAATTGAGGAATAGTCGGAATTGACAATTGCCTTTACTCGGAATTACATTTACTCGGAATTGGAACCTTATATCGGAATTCTATTTCCTCGGAATTCAGTTTGATCGGATTGTACCTTTACTCGGAATTGTACATGTCTCGGAATTTGGTATTCAATCGGAATTGGATCATTTACTCGGATTATGCCTATGCTCGGATTTGGATTATGATTCTATCGGAATTTGGTCTTCTACTCGGAATCCGACTTTAATCGGATTTGAATACAGTCGGAATTGATGATTTGAAGATAAACATGAATTGTATATCTGTTTGGGGTTTATGTATGATGAATATATATGTATAAGTGTATATACACGAGAACATGAATAAATATGATATTTATTATTGGATCAATATTATGAACTGAATACTGACTTGGGTTACTTCAATCTCAGGAACTGAGAAGACTCGGTGAATTTAGTCATCTGAGTATGCCAAGGTTTTGAAGACTTTGGTGAGTGGATTTATATCTTCAGATATACAGGATATGATATCCTATTTGGAATGCTCTTGTTTGGATTGTATATACAAGTTAATTTGGAGATCAGTATGATGCTGGGCTTGTTGCTTGGGGATTTACAGTATCTGATCTTGAAGTACATTTGTGGTACTCAAGGGGGCTGATACTGTTGTCCATGTTAGCAGGGCTATCGGTAAACCTTGGTTTTGGCCGACCTTGGTTATAGGTGCTTGCAACACCGCCGGTTCTCCTGGGATTCATGAGCTATTTGGGTTTAGGCATATTTGTCTTGTGTATGTTTAGATATTTGTTCCCTCACTTAGCTTTGTGTTAATTCTCCACTAGATTGTTTTGCAGATTCTCTTTGGTGAGCTTGATGCTTTTGGGCTGGGAATATGGACGGACCAATACTCTGATGCTAGAAATTTTGATAGAGCCTGTTTTTGTATTAACACTGTAAAAGTCTTTGTTCATCAAACAAGTTAAATCTTTTGTATCTATTATGTAATTAAGATAATTATATGTAATTAGCTTCCGCGTGCAGTAAATTATATGTTTAAAAAGTACAGTGTTACACTTATGTTGGATGCTATATTATGTGTTAAATTACACACTTTAAAGTATCAAGTTGACTTTAAGAAACCATAGGCATGTCAAGTTGGCTTCCACATGTTATGAATCATGTAAATAGGTTATATGTTAGTTGAATATGTATTTTTAAGATAGTTTACATAGGTTGGACATATCGGGTGTCTTTTGACCCGTTTGTGAAATAGCTTGGTTATTGTACTTTATTACTTAGGTGCTAAATATAAATACTGGAATGTTAGGTTCATCCGAGGATCAAGAGGACCCCGAGCACTATATTTGTTTGTTGTAGTCGTTTAGGTGAGTGTCGGATAACATAAGGATTAATATAACTATATTACATATTACCCGTATGTACAAGTAATTCAGCGAAAGGTAAATGATATTGTTTAATGAATGAATTATTTACAGAATGATATGTTATGTAATTGATTGATGTACAAATTGAATCATGCTTATGATATGCATATGTATACAAGTTATGATACCCTGAATGAGTTAATTGGCCATCATGAGGTCTGGTATAGCAAATGATGTTATTGAGTGCATGAAACATGCACAAGCTTGATCATGCTTATGATATGAATATGTATGCGCGCTATAAGGCCCGGAACGGGTCAGCTATGTGTTTGTGATCGGATCCGAGATATGGGGGCTGGTTATAGTCCTTGAACGGGGCCAGCATTTGAGCTGGGGCGTTTTGAGACCTGCGGGTCGATGATACCGTCAACTACCTGGGGTTGCAAATCCAGCGTTCCTCGAGCAGTATGGGGATCGACTTATTGTTGTACCCCATGAAGGCTTTGGCCTGAAACGCAACGGTGGACCACTACCCGCTCACCCACCCGCGCGGTTGATGTGTCTGGTTTCCCCAGTTAGGAGTGTTGAGCCGAGCTAGCTACCCTGCAAGATTATGCTTCCTTCTGGCTGTGTCAGCTCATCGCGAGATGTAGGATAGCACTATCTGATGATTGATATGTGATATGTGATATGCTTATGTTAATGATTATGCTATCTTATGTTCACTAGCTTTAAATAGCTAACATATACTCTCCCCATGATGCAGGTGATACTTAGGCATGTGAGCTTCGGTGCCTGCTGGATGTATTTATGTTTTGGAGGAACACTTTGCATGATACTTATGTTTGTATATATTTTTTTTGTGATGGTCGGACGAAATCATGGTAACACCAACAGTATCTTTTGTACGTCGTGGCTGACTTTTGATTGTAAACTAATAGCCACTTTATATTCCGCTGCTTATGTAAGTTTTGAAAAAAAAAAAAAAACAGGTTTGGTTTAAGTTTTGTTTACAAACGGATCCATGCAGTTTGAATTCTTGAATTTATTGTTTTAAAAAAAGAAAAATCTGGTTTGCAAAATCACGGTGTTACATCCGCGCTCCCCCACCCTCGCGTTGTCGCCAGGATGCCATCGTCGTCGTTGCCCCATTATTTGGAACCTTATTTTTTTCAATATTTTTCAGCTTATTATTCGTTTTGAGTCCATTCTTAATAATAATACCAGACTAATCTTAGACATTAAATCACTCTTATTAATGGTTTAGATTAAATTTTAAAAATTTGAAAGGAGTAACATTTTTGTAATTAACATGTAATGATTTACCATCATATGTAATTGTATACTGAATTACATGTGATTTTATATTGAATCATATATGATTAAATATTAAAATTTAAGACTATGTTTTTTATATAGACTATATTAAACACAACTCTATTCGCTTTATTTTGTTAACAGCAATATCAACCCACAATCTCAAATTGTTTATTTAGATTACGCTATACTCATAAACTTATTTAATAAGTAAATATAAAACTGATTAAATTATATTTGGTTAAAGTAAATTGTATGTTTAATATTACTTAAGTTAATTAACATCATGACTTCTTATTTTATTCAACAAACTAACAACACTGAAGATAGGTTTGGTTAAAAAACAAATTTACCGGCTCTAAGGAATCAAGATAAACAAATTTAAAAAACTTTCAATTTGAATTTAGACTAAATTTTATATATATATATATATATATATATATATATATATATATATATATATATATATATATATATATATATACTACTATATAATACATTTACACATTTTCCTTGATCTCTTAAAATTTCAATCACTTGAAAAGACTATTATACCCCTCAAATAACCTCCTTCTCTCTCCTACTTTACACACTCACCAATAAACATTATTATATTATATAATTACACACTTTCTAAATTACAAATAAAAAATAACCTTCATCTCTCTCCTACTTTACACACTCATCAATAAACATTATTTATACCCCTCAAATAACCTCCATCTCTCTCCTACTTTACTCACTTATCAATAATACCCCTCAAATAATATTAATCTCTCTCCTACTTTACACACTCACCAATAAACACTTTCTAAATTATAAATAAAAAATAACCTCAATCTCTCTCTCCTACTTTACACACTCACCAATAAACATTATTATATAATTACATATTTCCTAAATTAAGAAAAAAGTTATTATATGTTTATAAAAAAATGGTTTATGAAAAAAATGAAATAAAAAAGAAAAACTTTCTAAATTAAAAAAAAGTTGTTTGATTATATGTTTAAAAATTTATTTAAAAAAAGAAAATAGTTTATGAAAAAAAATAGTTGATACAAATATAAAAAAATTGAAAAAAACGGACATGTTACTGGAAAAAATTTCATGACATTAAATCGTGCGAATGACATATCATTACATTTTTGAAAACGGCGTATAAGAAAACATAAACCATTGCCGCCGCAGCATTGCGCGGGTATATTGTTAGTATCTATACTACTATATAATACATTTAACACTCTCTCTCCTACTTTACTTAATCTCTTAAAATTAAGTGTTTTGAAATTACTTTTATACCCCTCAAATAACCTCCATTTCTCTCCTACTTTATATACACACCAATAAACATTATTATATAATTACACATTTTTTAAATTACAAATAAAAAATAACATTCATCTCTCTCTCCAACTTACACACTCACCAATAAAATTATTATATAATTACACATTTTTTAAATTAAGAAAAATTGTTTGGTTGTTTTTTTAAATATGTTTAAAAAAATAGTTTATAAAAAATAAAAAAATGAAATGAAAAATAAAAACTTTCTAAATTAGAAAAAGTTGTTTGATTGTTTTTTTTTTTAAATATGTTTAAAAAAGAAAATAGTTTATGAAAAAAAGAAAAAAAAATGAAATGACATATTAACGAGTAAAAATTATTTTATCATACTCATATATTATATAAAAAATGGTATGTAATCGGGTACAAACTATTCGCCTCCGCAGCATTGCGCGGGTACAATGCTAATATATATATATATATATATATATATATATATATATATATATATATATAGGAAGAGGATCAAGTAAGATGTGTTTTTTGTAAGATGTGTAAGAGGCAAGTTAAAGCTGACACGTGGCTATATTACTAAAAGAGTATTTTAGGGAATGTAATTCACAAAATACTCTCTCTTTCTTTATGAATCTTGAAACCCTTCCCCCTCATTTAAGAACCCTAAACAAGAACTGGTTCAAAATTGGCGACAAAATAGTGCTGCCGCTTGATTATCGCCCAACACCTTCCTCTCGCATCCACACTCTATGTCATTTACGACGTCCCCCGGTGTCCGTAGGCTTCAACGGTGATGAAGATAACCACTCTTGTATCACAACCCTTGTGCAATTGATACCCGGCAGCCACCAACATCGATCAACGACGATTTCCACATCAACGATTGAGACACAGCAGCCATGCTCTTAGCTTCGCCGTATCAGAATTACAACTAGCGATTTAGCTTCTAAGGTTTTTCTCCGCAAATGATTTACAGCCTTTGTTGAATAATATTTTTAGTTGACCAGTACGTGTATTCAAGTGTTAATCAGTGCTCATCATTTATAAAAATCCCATGTATCATCATTCTGAAAGATTCTACTTTAAGTTAATTTCTGATTACCTATGAAGGTTTTGGTTGTTGAATATGGGTTATTAAATCTATGTGTTTTTGTTTTTTCTGAATTTCAGTGAGTTCTGTTCTTGTTTTAGTATACATATTCATCAATTTTGGGTGAGAATATATTTGCTACAAGATTAGATTGTAAATCTTCTATGTTCAATGTATCCATTTTATTTATTGTTTTTGTATACATATTCATCAATTATGGATAATTTAGCTGCAAGTTTGGATTGTGAATTAAATCTGTATCACTTTTTATAATATGTATCATTTTGGTTCTAGTTCATCAATTTGCTAGAGCTTGTTTGTTGCTTAGCGTTGTTCATTAATTTGTTTTTTATTTACTTTCGTTTTTGTATCAACAATTCTTTTTCATCAATCATCAATATTAATATCTATAATAATTCATCATTATTGAGAATAATTTTCTTATAACCATCAACTGTTCTATGAGATTAATTCCTCCGGTTATGTATGATGTTTCATCATTTTCTTGTTTGTTCATCCTTTCTTACTTTGAGTATAAAATTTGAGATCAAATTTGATGCAAATTGTTGGTTGAATATTTTGTATGCATCGTTACCCTTTGTAGATAATTTTCAATTTTGATGCAAATCTGATGTTGAGAAGATGGAGATTATGTGATTTTAGTTTTGATTAATGGGTTCAAACTTGTTGCAAAAACATATTCATCAAATTGTTTTTTTTGTTTTTCTGAATCTAATTTGCTTTAAATTCTTGTTTCTAAATACATATTCATCAATTTTGGAAGAATGTTTGCTCCAATTTTGGATCAGATTCGTAGAGATAGTTCATTAATTTCCATAGTTTGTGCATCAATTTTCTAACCCACGTCCTAAATTACCGTTCTTTCCATAACCATCATTCCGTGTGTTAGTTTTTATTCTCCCTATTTTACCCCTCCGTCTCATTTAATTTTGACCCGATCTTATCAATTTTGAGTTGATTTTGTTGACTTTTCATGTACATCCAACGGTCCATGTTATCTCTTACCCCTCTTACAATAAAACACATCTTACAATAACCCTACCATATATATATATATATATATATATATATATATATATATATATATATATATATATATATATATATATATAATATTGTTGACATAGTAGTTAGAAAACTGCTGAGCTGTCAACAAAATGATTACATCATTAATGACCTGACAGTCACAACCGCTTAATCAAATGCCAAACTCACTGCTATAGGTTAGCATCCATTTTGACTTATTCAAACATACAACTGCATTTATATACACGTTAATCAACAAAAAAACATATTTACCTAAAATTCAGTAATACTAGTTTATTGACCCGTGCACGCACGGGTATTTCGAAAGTGTATTTGAGATATTAAAATTTTCAAATAAAAATAATACAATAAATAAAATATCACCAAAAACTTACATATAATTCATTAAACCCAAAACAACAATAATCTAATTTGAAAGAACATGTATTATATGATGTTATTTTTAATAAATTCAAATATTGAAGTCAATCAGATAATAATTTCGAACTGAAAACCGACTCAAATTTCTAAACACATCTATTGCCAATAAATTTTTTTCACCATCATAAAAGATCTCTAAATTTAGATTTTTAAATATATAATATACCATCTTTTAATGATACATTTTATTTAAACCATATTTTTAATAGATGTTTCATACATCTTTCTAATAACACTAAAAATTCTTTAAAATCAATAACTAAACACTTTGAATAAAATACTCAAGTTTACCTCTCAGCTCATCACCATAAACTCAAAATAACCACTCAGCTAAACAAAAAATTATCTACCAATTACTATTAATGGATAACAAAAAGTTACGAATATACGAATTCTTAAAAAGTGTCATATTATAATAAAATTTATACCAAAACGTAGATAAAAATAAGACGGTCGTAAATATATGATTATTTTTTCTCTAAACAAAATATATCAAAAGTTACTATACATAATTTATAAACAACTTATAATTAATTACATTAATATAATATTTTTGTAAAACCCCCTAACATTTTCTTAAAAGCCCTCCACATATTTTATAAAAGCCCCTTACAATTTTCATGTAGCACCCTCCAAATTGAGATAAAATTGAAATCGAGAAGGATTATGAAATTGGAGGTTTTGATTTGTTAATAGATTTGATTTAATAGTTATAAAAGGAAAATTTGCAAGTCTTTTATATATAGATATAGATATAGATATAGATAGATAGATAGATACGTAAAGCATTTTAAATTCATTTTCAAATGTTATCTAAACCTTAATCTAAAATTTAAAAAAAAACTTGAAAGATTCCACCGCCATCCTTCTCTTATAAAGGCCATACAACATTCATGTTATATTTAACTACAAGTTTTCCTCATCTTCATATTTTGCAATTTTCCCAGCATCAAGTAGCAATCCATTGATTTATAGTTTCTGCAATTCAAAATCAAACACAGTATGGACCATAAAGTGTGAGCTCAGTGGGTATTACCATTTAAAACAGGTGAGTGTTCATGTTGTTTTACTGTCAAATTAAGTATTCACCTCATTAGATTTAGAGATCTTATGATTTTAATATATAATCGCTTAGTAATTTATAATAATCTTACTTACGTTAATTTTTCATCTTCTCATGTTCTATTCAGGAAAACTCGTCTTCACCACCGTTTATGATAGAACAAGAAAAGAAAAAGTCTCTTATATAACCTGCAAAAACATAAATAGGTGAGTATTTCATGAGTCAATGTAAAAATGTAAATATAAAAACAAATTGATTTTAACTGTCTCCTCAATGCATGTCTTTCAATTTTTGTTCTAAATAAACACTAATATGCTTTATACTATGTGTTTATCATAGGAACTGATTTTCGTTCGGCATATCACGTTGTTGAGCTTAACCAACATTTTTGTCTTAGGTGGAAGGTGTGATTATTTTTACTTACCTAGAGTTATTTCTGTCCCGTAATATCTTAACATCAAAATAGATACACAATGCAAAATAAACAATATATAAAAGTTTAGCTTCAGAATTACCTTATTATATATCTAAACTTTAGGTCTATAAACACTAAGTTGTTCCCAAGTTCCAATTATCTCATCTTTAACATATCTACAGAAAACTTGAACAACGAAATGCCGGAGAGCAACACCGCCGTCGGACAAGGACACCGCCGCCGGATAGCGAGCACCGCCGAAAACCTCTCACCGCCTTCGGCCTCTCTCAACGCCCGTCTCCTCTCTCAACCCCTGATGCTTTTATTTTGTTGTGCGTTTTACTAGGTGTTTTTCGTATGTCTTTTTGGTTCTGGACGACGTGGACGGTTGCTGGTCGATGGTGGCAACACCGCAGGTGGGTTTTGGTGTGTGCTTTTTAGGAGGTTGACGGTAGTAGGTGACTGTCCAATGATGGTGAGCTGGCCGCTTGGTTCTTCGGTTCTTGGAGATATATGGTAGTTCGACGGAGATCTGACCCCACCACCGTAACTCCACTGTTCATTCCCTCCCTCCATTCCATTTCCAAATTGAAAATTAAAAAATTAAAATGAAAATAGCCAAAAACAAAGTTGTTTTCACAAAATTTTCATTAGTTATTTGAAACTAACACAAACCCATAAATCATTAATCACTAGAACATAAAACCCAGAATCCAGTATTGAAAAATAATACTACAGAAAATGTAAACAGAAACTTTACATTTGCACTCTTATGAATCGGTGAAGAAGAAAAGTAGCCGGATATAGTTGTGGGGCCTAGTAAAGATTGTGTTCTTGACTTCTTGTGAATCTGTCAGCTGCAAACTTGTTTTAAAAATAACATTTCGTATTTCATAAGTGTGAATTAAGAGTGTCACAAGAAATTTTATCCGATAGCTTTTACCCTTTTTAAGTGTGTATCGTCGTCCTCCTGCTGGACTCTCTCTACCGTCGGAGCTCAGTTGCTCACAGCCTCACACCACCATTGCCGCTTTAAAATCTTGATGAAATCGCTGCTGTAAAGTCCTGATGAAATCGTCGCTCTGTGTTGATGAAGTCGGCGTTGGAGTTGTCGCAACCACCGGAGCTCGCCCCTTCCAGCCATTGCAACCACATAGGAGCCACACCATAAATAAGGGTTTGTATGATCTGCAGTAACCCATCCTTTGTGTTGTTTTGAGATAAGATGCTTACAATAAATAAATAAAATTAAAATGAAAAGCCGAAGACTAACAAGAGAATTATAGATATTTGTAATGTTTAACAAAATTTGCAAGCCGTAGGTTTTAGCTAGATTTATGAGTATTATACTATGTATATTTAACGATGGATTTATTTGTATACCAACGATGGATTCCAACCTTATTTGCACGTATATACAAGGACGGATTTATTTGTATGCTTTGATTTGTATTCTGCAACTACGGATTTGTACCTTCGATTCTATTGGGCTGTTTGTTTCAAAGATTTGAAGGGAAGGGGAATGTAATGTAATTAAATTACAATTCCATTAAAAAGTGTGTTTGATAGAATTTTTTGAATGTAATTCAATTCTTAACCATATTTAAATTACATTATGTAATGTAATCTCATTCCTTCGGTACCTTGGATGTAATTAAAATACATTCCTTAAAGAAACCTGTTAAAAGACCATTATACCCCTTCAAACCCTATTCTATGTCACGATCTCTCTGTCTGCTCCTTCATTCCACGACTGCACATTCACGTCAAACTCCAGAGCGCGGTGAGACGCCGCCGTAATCGGAGCTCGTCTCCGTTGCCGTCTCCGTCGCAAGCAGATCTGGACCTTCATCTTCACAAATCAGAGTCCCATTCCGTTGCCTTCTCCACGATTGCACCTTCCACGATTTCACCTTCACGACAGAGCGAAGAAACGGCGAGACACCGCCGTAATCGGAGCTCCATTCTGTTGCCATCTCCGTCGCAATAGATCTGAACCTTCACCGTTCACCAGATCTGAAATTAAGGTTCGTATTCAACTTCGATTTTTGATGTTCGACTGTTTTGGTTAACATTTTGGTTTAAGCCCTCAATAACTCGATTGATACAGCCCCATCTGCCCTCGATTGATACTCAGTAGCCAGGCAGTCAGCACTCTCTCTGACGCTCTCGCTTCAAGTCCACAGAAGATTGAATTCCAAGTCCACAACGCAGCCGATTGAATTCTCTCAACTCAGTTGCTAATTTGCACGAATTCGGGTTAGTATACTGTATACATACAATTCCTATCGTGTAACTGAGTGAAATTTTTGTTGCTTGATACTCACATAAGATTCTGATTTACTCATTTACCATAATACTTACGATTATGATCTAGTTTGGTGGAAATTTGCCCTGCTTCAACCTTACTTTTTTTTTAAATAATTCTATTGCGATTTCTCTTTAAGGTTGTGTAATATTGATGATATTGTGGTTCTAATTACATGAATTTGAGGGGGAACTTTTGGACTTCTTGATTCTTTATGCTTAGCAAATAGTTCGCATGGTTCTGGCTGTCCCGAATTAGTCCCGAATTATATGCCGGACATAATCGATATGATCTCATGGGAGGGGTGGGGTAGCGGCGGGGGGGGGGGGGGGGGGATACAAACCCGAAACGTTAAAACAAGCATAAAGGGTATTTTGGTCTTTCAATATAATTACATTACAATTCTTTCAATAAATTTACAAACAAACACAAAATTGGAATGTAATGTAATTCAATTACGTTTGCTTTTCCAGCGAAACAAACATGCATAGGAATCTCATTCCTTAGGAATTCAATTCCTATAGGAATTGAATTCATAAGAAATTCAATTACATTCCTTCACATTCCGTGAAACAAACAGCACCTTAGGGTATTTATCGTTTTCTTATGTACTGGTTGGACTGAAAAGATCAATATGTGGAACAATGAAAGACAAACATCATCGGGTTTCGGGGTCGGGTTTAGTCGTATATCCCCGATGGGGATCGGGGCAGGGAAGGGGATGGCTTTTGTAATCGGGTTCGGGGGATGCCAAAACCCGCCCCCAAACCCACCCCGTTGCCATTCTACCGCACATGCTCTAAACAACATTCTTCCATAAGATATTTTGATTTTTGGCTCGAATCGGCACGCTTTCGGCCGAACATGTTGTTGCATTATCTACTTGTTCATAATCGCTGAAAATCATATTTCAGATAGGTAGCATTTCGATTTATTTTCGTTTGCTGGTCATAAATGAGATTTGTTGGTTTATGACGTATCTTTGAGTAAGAACGGGGCCTTATTCCTTTTCTGGTTAATTCCTTGGTCATTTTAAAGTAACTGTCTTGACATTTTGGAGTTTAGGCATTATGTATGGGAACGTGAAGGAGTCATTGTATCGTTTGTAGTGCCCACAACTTGTTTGTTAAATTGCCAAAGTGAGTTTTGTATTGTGCGATTTTCTTACGTGGTTTACCAGAACCTGTATGCAGATCAAAGAACGAGGTACTGGTGGCCAATGCGTCTAATTGCGTAGAAGAAAAAAACTATATGACAACAAGTTGTTTAATTATTGGTGTTCCTAAACTTTGTTTATAGTTTTCTCTATGGTGTTGATGCTCGAGCTTATAGAAGCACATATGCAGATTAGAAGATCAGTAGCACCAAATTGTTAATCAGTTTGTTTATAAGTTCAAACTGAACCAAAAAGAACTTTATCAGTATTTGTCTACTGACCTGAATTCTAGGACCCATATTAGTTGGGAACACTTACGAAGCAATTATCTTTCACTAAGCCGCTAAGCGCTGGTAGCAAAGCTTCTAGATCACTAAGACTTATTCATTCAGTGTCATTGAACAGAGGTGGGTGTACCGATCAGTATCTCAGAACTCAAATCTGTATTGGCATGGTGTTAGTTAATTCTACATTTGTGTAACTATTAAAATGTTAGTTTATCATATCAGCTTCAGAGCTCTCAATTTCCTTAGGTACATCCTCATCAAGCTTCTCATGTTCAACTTTAAACTTTTAAACTAGCAGTAGTAACTGCAACTGCAACTGTAACTACCCTTACCATTTCGCATGTTTAGCTTAGCCAGAGGGAAGCATTATTTTTTGGTTTCAAGTTGAACTTTATAGCACACTTAGCATGTAAATCCATGTCTTACTTATAATATAATGTTTTGCAGGTTGACAAAATAATGTTCAGCCTGGTCCGATTCTATGTTAGTGATAGGCGAATAGATCCTTCAATTGTACGAACCGTAGCAAGAGTTTTTGGAACAATTAAACATTATCATCTTGGCACAGGCCAAACTCTTCAATTTCCAGGACCATTTACATCTGTTCAGAGAGATGACCGGAGCATGGTGGCTGTTTTCTGGGACTTGGACAACAAACCTCCAAAATCAGTATCTCCATTTGATGCTGCTATTAGGCTAAAAAAGGCCGCTGAATCATTTGGGACTGTTCGGTACAAGATAGCTTATGCAAATCAACATTCGTTTGATTATGTCCCTCCAGAGATTAGGGTACATAGGAGAGATAGGAAAACATTAAATCAACTGGAAAATAAGGGTGTTCTTAAACCAGTTGACCCGTATATATGTCGTGTTTGTGGAAGGAAGTTCTATAATGAAGAGAAGCTTGTTAATCATTTTAAGCAAATTCATGAGCGTGAACACAAGAAACGAGTGAGCCAGATTGAATCAGCTAGAGGTAGTCAAAGGGTAAAGTTAGTTGGTAGATACTCCATGAAGATGGAAAAGTATAATAATGCTGCAAGAGATATTTTAATTCCAAAGGTTGGGTATGGATTGGGAGATGAATTAAGACGTGCAGGATATTGGGTTAGTACAGTTTCAAATAAACCACAGGCTGCAGATGTTGCATTGAAAAGCCACATGGTGGATCTGATGGATGAACGCCAGATGGATTGTTTGATACTTGTGTCAGATGATTCCGACTTCATGGAGGTTTTGGAGGAGGCGAAATTGAGATGCCTGAAAACAGTGGTTGTGGGTGATAGTAATGATGGGGCTCTTAAGAGGGTTTCTGATGCTTCTTTTTCATGGCAGGATATCATTATGGGAAAGGCTAAACAAGAAGCAGTATCGGTTGTGGGGCGGTGGAAAGACCGTGATATTCTAAAAAGGCTGGAGTGGACATATAATTATGAAAGGGAGAGGAAATTATATGGTTCATTTTCTGAGGTTGATGATGAGAATGATGATTCAGATTCAAGTAAGGTAATATCTGGAGAAGATGATAGAATTAAAAGAGATGAAAGCCGTGCTTGGTGGAAACTTGAGTCAGACTCGGATGTTGCATCTTCCTAGTTGTTTTCATGATCTAATTATTCATGGAAACTTGAAACTTGATAGGGTGTGGGTGCTTTTGTGAAGTTAATAGTTTTAAAAACAAATTTCGTTATTTGACAAAAGAAGTTTAGGTCACAAACCACAAGAAGCTGAATAGATAGTGAATCTTCTCCACACAGACAGGTTACTTATTTATTGTTCATCTCTGTCTCAGTGTCTTGTCTATTACCTTTCCTTTTTTTTCTTTTATCAGGTAACTATATGTGTTTGTTTTAGCAAGGCTAGAATCACAGATGAATGCTTAAAAAAACCATCTTCTCATATATGTATTGGTGTTGGCACATGTATGGGTGGCAATTTCAAACCTAACCATTGTATTTGGGTCAAATTGGGTAATTTTTTTATAGCCTTCGGGTCAATTGGTTAACCATTTAGAATATTTGCGTCAATCTGGGTCCAAATGGGAAACAAATAGTCAACAGAAAGACCATAGACTTCTAGATGGGCCACCACCATCACCCCCTAATTTATTTCATATTGTGCAATATATGTCTTTGGCTGTGGAACCAATCAGTTATCATACAAGTGATCTATGTAATTATTTTAGTGTTGAGTATTAATTACAATATTTTGTTTGTAATTTTCTGTATTTTGCAGAAAAATCGAGACTGTTATTGTATTTTTCTGAAGTAATGAAATTTCCGGTATTCCACAAATCTCATGTAACCATCAGTTTTCAACCATCCAATAGGTGTAATCATTTAATATCATCATATAAAGCATAAAATTAGCTTATGGTTATCATTTTTATCTTTAAAAAACAACAATGCTTAGGGAGAATGATTCTTGGGATGTGTAACAATAAATATTGGTAATTGAAAAATAGACATAATTTAAGAGGGTAAATCATAAAAAATGTCAAAAAATAACCAAGTGCTCTTAACATAGTGGTAATGGAGTTTAGAAAAACATGTTTTCCAATTTTAAGGTTATGGATTCAACTGTTCAAGTCATAGTAATGAACATATAGTACAGAATAGATATATGTGCGTTTAGCTATTTAAAATAATAATAAAATGAAAAAATTGTCAAAGCTAATAAATCACTAGTCATTGTCTTGAAAAAAAGTTAGTCTTATTTGTCATTAATGAGGTTTGAATTTAAAGACTGGGTCAACGCCAAGGTGTAGTTCTAGCATTTCTGATCAATGATACTTTACGTCTGAAAAAGAAGATCTGTAGCCAAACAACATTCACATGAATTATAAACAGACACATAGTATTTTGAGCTTTCTTTTCTTCTTCTTTTTAAATGGTATATTAGTTATCTTTTGTAATTTGCATGATTGCATCTGAGCAGCACCTTCCAATTTGCATCTGAGTAGTAAGAGTTAGTTCTGAATGCAGATTTTGTTTACATTTGTAGGAGCTTCAGGGGCTACTATTACTGTTATCAACAACTGTGGCTTCACTGTTTGGCCTGGAATCTCTGGCAGCCCTGTTCCCAATATCACCGGATTTGAGCTCACAGAGGGCGATTCACTCTCCTTGCAAACTCCAACCGACTGGTCTGGTCGCATCTGGGGTAGGACAGGTTGCACCTTCAATGAGTCGGGTCATGGGTCGTGCAAAACAGGCGACTGTGGCTCTGGTGAAAGCAGGTGTAACGGAAGATCAGCAACACCACCCGTTACTCTTGCACAGTTTGCGAGTGATTTATATGATGTCAGTCTTATCAACGGCTATAATTTGCAGATGACTGTGGAAGCTACTGGTGGGTCAGTTTACAATGTACTTGATTGTGTGAAGACGGGTTGTGTTGATGATTTGAATAAAAGATGCCCAGTGGAGCTGCAGTTAGAGGGTGGAGGAGGGTGTAAGAGTGCATGCCAGGCCTTTGGTACACAGAATTATTGTTGCAGCAGCTCGTTCTTAACATCAAGGTCGTGTAAGCCAACATCATACAGTCAGTTGTTTAAATCAGCATGCCCGAGATCCTATGGTGCTATGTTCTCTACTGGCCCGACCTTCAATGATAGTTTTTACTGGTGTGAAGGTGCTAATTACACCTTAAGATTTTGTTCCCCTGCTGACTCATTTTCAACGATTAAAGTTGGCAGCCAACTCAATTCTAATGACCGGCTTGTCTCCATCCTGGGAAATTTCACCTTAGGGTTCTTCGATAATTCCGGTAATGTTGGTAGTTACTTGGGAATTTGGTACACCTATGATGTTGAAGAACGGAAAGTATGGGTAGCCAATCCAAACAGGCCAATCAAATCCACCTCAGGCATCCATGCTCTCTCCATCGACCCCAACACTGGAAATCTGATCATCACTAGCAGAGGCACGATTCTGATCAATATTACTGATGTTCAAGCTGGTCTGAACCCAAACGTGACTGCAACACTTGAAGACACCGGCAATCTTCGACTGATCAATGAATATGATAAGAGGGTTTTGTGGCAGAGTTTTGATCACCCCACAAATGTGCTTTTACCAGGTATGAAGCTCGGGTCTAATATGACAACAGGGCAGAACTGGACCCTCACTTCTTGGTTGAGTAGTGAAATCCCTGATTCAGGAGCTTTTACTTTGAGCTGGGAACCGATTAACGAAACATCTCAGAGGTTAATGATTCGACGAAGAGGCCAACCCTACTGGACTAGTGAAAATTTAAATTATCAAACATCATTTGAAGATCTATTTGCATTGAATCTCCCAGGTAGGCAACCTTACTACTATACTCTCACTTCTGTTTACAACAAAAAAGAAACATACTTTAGCTATGAGAGTAGTAATCTGGAGTTACCCATGTGGATTTTGACACCAGAAGGGCGAATTACAGATGATGATGATTCTGTTTTTTGGACCCCTGAATTTTGTTATGGGAATTATTCAAGTAATGGTTGTGTAGCGTCAAGTTCACCCAAATGCAGGATTGAGAGCCAGAGTTTTAATAAAAACTATGGAGAGTTTGATCCTGACACGATAAGTGCTACCGATAATAATTCAACCCTAACCATTAGCGATTGCTTTGTTAAATGCTGGAATGATTGCATCTGTGTGGGATTTAATACCCATGACATCAATGGAACCGGGTGTGATTTTTGGAGTGGAAGTAATAGTTTTTTGTTATATCCGAATGACTATTCCAGGTCAAAGTATGTGATCAGTTCCCTACAACCAATTAATTCAAGTTTAGGTAAGAATCTTGGATTTCAATGGTCAATGCTCTACTATTTTAGCCATTTCAAATCTAAACCAAGTTATTTTGCAGGAAGGAAAACCAAAATAAATATGAAATTGATATGGACAGTCACTGGTGTTGCCATTCCTTCGGTTGTTCTCTGTTTGGCGCTCTTATGGTATATGAGGAAGAGAAAACAGAAACGAGAAGGTATGGAACTGTAAATGAGATGGATCTACTTTTTGTTTGTATTTGCTTTTTATGTTTGTTCATTCATTGATGCTGATTGTAGGAGACCTGATACGGAAGAGAGATGAGTATTTCCTGGAACTAACAACTTCTGACAGCTTCAAAGATATACACCAGCTTGAAAGCAATGTCGGGAATGGAAATGATTTGTTATTATTTAGCTTTGTCTCTATCATGGCTGCCACTAATGATTTCTCCGTTGAAAATAAGCTCGGACAAGGTGGTTTTGGACCTGTTTACAAGGTTTTGTTACTTTCATGGCAACCCAATTTTATTGAATCCTTCAGTTCTTTCATTCTGTCTCTACTATCTTATAAAACAGAAGAAAAAACGATTTTATGAGATTACAATAACAGGGGAAACTAAGTGATGGGCGAGAAATTGCAATTAAAAGGCTTTCAAGAACATCGGGGCAGGGACTTGTGGAGTTCAAGAATGAATTAATACTCATAGCCAAACTCCAACATACAAATCTTGTCCGGGTTCTTGGATGTTGCATTCACGCGGAAGAAAAGATGTTAATTTATGAGTATATGCCTAATAAAAGCTTAGATTTCTTTCTCTTTGGTATGCGATGTTTGTACCATAAGCTTATACAATGGTTATATTTGTTGATTTTCGTAATAATATAGCATTTATTATTGTAACTTAGATGAAAGCCGAAAGGCTGAGCTGGATTGGTCTAAACGGTTTAACATCATTGAAGGAATCGCTCAGGGGTTGCTATACTTGCATAAGTACTCAAGAATGAGAGTCATTCATAGAGACTTAAAGGCTAATAACATTTTGTTAGATGAGAGTATGAACCCCAAAATTTCAGATTTTGGTATGGCAAGAATATTCAAGAAGAATGAGACTCAGGCAATGACTAATCGGGTGGTTGGAACATAGTATGAACACTCTTTTCCTTAATGATTCAAATATCCTGCATGCGTTAATGGTATATTAATCACCAGTAACATAGTTTAAGTATTGTTTAACAGGTGAAGAATATTATTATCCAAACATTAATCGGGTACCTTTCACATAAATATGTTGTTTGTCAGACTTGATGCTATTAGTTTCTTAAAACGTCAAATGGCTATTTTGTGTTCAGTGGTTATATGTCTCCTGAGTATGCAATGGAAGGGACTTTCTCTATCAAGTCTGATATCTACAGCTTTGGAGTCTTGATCCTCGAAATTGCCACTGGAAGAAGAAACAGTAGCTTTGAGTATCTTGACCGGACATTCAATCTTCTTGGATACGTAAGTGTTTTAACACCACTTTTCTACATTTTTTCACATGCTGTCTTATCTTCTTGGACATTCAATCTTACCAGTAGAAAGGGATTTGCTGATGTGCTGGAAAGTAGTGATATACTTGTTAAATCGTTTTTGACCAAAGAAAAAAAATATTAACAGAGAGAGCAAACATAATTTACTCGATACCACAGAGTTAAGCAAAACAAATACTACATTTGCTTGTATAGATAGATGGGCTGAACACATGATTTATAATTTGCTTCTAATGAATGATGTAGGCATGGGAGCTATGGCAACAAGGGAAATCATTGGAATTGGAGGATCCAACACTTGGAAGTAGTTGTGTTGTACAGCAATTCTTGAGGACTGTTCATGTGGCACTTCTCTGTGTGCAAGAAAGTGCCATGGATAGACCGACAACTTCAGATATGATATCCATGCTTCTCAATGACACCCTGCCATTACCTAATCCAAAAAGACCAGCATTCTTCACGGGCAGAGTCGAGTTAAAGTCAACCTCAGATGAAATCAAACCAAAAGAATGCTCTGTAAACAATATGACAATGACTGTTATGGAAGGTCGATAAGGCTTGAAGATTGCTTATTCTATGATTGAAGTTATCAATACTTGTGACCACATAGATGTCCTTTTTGTTTAGACCGTTCTCATTTAATGTGTAAAGTTATACAAATACTTCTAATAAAATTGTTTTGTTAACAGATGTTTTCGTTTTTAAAATTATACTTATGTCATTCTATACTTTTATCTATAAAATGTACAGGGCCGGCCCTGGGTTAGAAGGACAACCATCCATGGTCCAACCATTCAAGGGCGTATATTAGCTTTGTACATATGTATGCAACTATGCATACGTCCACTGAAAAAAGCCCATGAAACATGAAATGGGACCCAAATATGCAAGGATAGGGAAGTGCTAGGGCCTCAAGAAAAAATCGAACTCGCATAAACTGAACCGAAGAAATTAAATTTGGTATCTTTTTCGGGTAATTTGGACAACTCGAAAGTAAATCGGTTCGGGTAGCGAGTATAAAAATAGGGAATATTCTTCATCATACCATTATCAAAGAATATTTTGTTACAAGGGAATATCTAGTACGAATTGTAATTTTGCAGCTCACGAGGTGACAAAAATGGCTTTTAATTTGTGTTCATCTTTCTTTTGGGATGTACCGCTTCCTAAGCAAATTACCTTTATTTCGAGGAGTGATATGATTTAGTTAATGAATGTCGGGGCTGCCGTCGTCTTGTTCAAAATGAAAAAGCCGTCATCGATTTTGCAAAACTGGGCCCATAATTTACTCTATACGAGATCATAACCCGTGTGCTGCGGTGGATATCAAAAAATAAAAATAAGAATATAAAACTAACATTTAAATACAAATATTTAAAATAAAATGAAATACATCTCGAATATACTAGATTAGAAATATTACGAACACTTATTTTAGACGGGTTGTGTTAAATAAAGTCCATATAAAAAACATAGTCCTGAAAATTGTATATATTCAATCACATATGATTCAGTATACAATCACAAGTGTTTGTAAAAACATCAAATGTGAATTACGAAAATGTCCCTATGTCCAAAATTTTAAAATTCAATCTAGACCATTGATGAGGCTGATTCAAAGTCTAAAATTAGTCCCTTAAGACTATGGATTAAGTATAAAATATATCGAACATTTCTCTATTTTAGATACAGAAAAAATATTTATTAAAGTAGAAAGAGAAAAGAAAAAAAAACTCTGAAGTATGTAAATTTTTTCATTCAAAAGCGTAAAAATTGTATTTTTTTTATCAAAAGAATGTTATCTTTGATTTTAAATGATAAAATGGTATAAAAGACATTAGTTATTGTAACATCCTAATTTAGGGCCTAGTAGTAGCTTGTTGTACATTGTGTTTGTATAGTTGTACCTTGACTTTAACCAAGTTGTTTAAGTTGTTTTGTTGATTAATTGTTGTTATTTGTTGGTACACGTGGTTATGTAGCTAAAGATGGAAATATATCATAAATAGATAATGTTGGTAATAAGTTGAACGGTTTCAAATAATGATTCCGAAAATATCTCCGTTAGTTGAAACGGATAAACCTAGGTCGAGTTTTAAGTTGAATAGGAGAACGAAATACCCTCGTGGGGTATTATACCCACTTGGGGTCGGTTTGTAGCCTTTCTTATCCCCTGCTTCAGCTTTCAAAGCACACAAAACATTTAACACATACATACGTACGTACTAAGCCATACACACACCCATACTTGGTGCTTTGAAAGAAGAATAAAGGAGAAGCAATTTGATTGTGGATTTTAGTTGCTGGATTAAAGATCCTTGTATCATCTTCTTGCTGTCTTTGTAAGTATTCTTGAAGTTATTAAACCTAGTTGTGTTCTTGAAGAGAAAATACTCATTAAAGGGTTGAATTGATCAACCAAATGTGTTAATAGGTTAAGAATCATGTAGGTAATGTTGTGTAGATGTTAAAAGACATGTAGGAACAATTAAAGTGAAGTTTCAGTCGATAAAATGGGTAAAAATATCGAGTTGCAGGTCTGATAGTTGAACAGGGCGAAGTTTACTGCGCAGACCCTTCCTACGGCCGTAGGGAAAAGTTCCTACCCCCGTAGGAAGGTGTTTTTCAGATTTATAGAAATTTAGCCCTACCCCCGTAGGGAAAAGTTCCTACCCCCGTAGGAAGGTGTTTTTCAGATTTATAGAAATTTAGCCCCTACCCCCGTAGGGAAAAGTTTCTACCCCCGTAGGAAGGTGTTTTTCAGGAATATTAAATATTAAGCCTTCTTTGGCCGTAGGAAAAGGTTTCTACGGCCGTAGGAGGGTATTTTGTGTATTTTATGTGGTTTACCACCTACGGGTGAAGGAAAGAAGCCTACGGGCGTGGGTACATAACCTACGACTGTTGGTACCCAAAAAAATCACTTCTACGGGCGTAGGGTATGGTCCCTTCGGCCGTAGGGTATGGTTTCTTGGAAGTGAACTCTTGCGGGCGTAGGATGTATTCCTACGGCCGTAGGAGGTGTTTGGAAGGTGTCCTGCGGCCGTAGGACACATCTACTGCGGCCGTAGGAGCTGTTCCAGGTTGCCTGTTGCTTGTTGTTCGTTGTACGTTTACGTAGAAGCAATGATAGTACTTTTAGACGTTGACTGAACCTACACATGATGTGTTAGGTGATTCGGACGATTCCGTGTGCTCCTGGGATTCCCGAATTCATATCTGCCTCTTATAACCTCGAGGTGAGTACCGGTTTTCCCATGAGTCTCGGTAAGTAGCGTTGTCTGTTGTTTGTTGAAATATGTTGTCGATGTCGCACACGTGCGTATGAGGTATGTTATACATGTTGTTGTATATTGTTGTCATGCTAAGTTGCTTTACACGTTGGTTATGAATCGCATGCGTATAGTTGAACCCATTACGGGTAGTAGTTGTATATGTGGTACTGGTCCGGACCGATGTGGCATGGTTAAGGTCAGCTTTCTTCCCGAAGGCTGGATCCCTTTGATGGAATAACGGGGATTAACGGTACCCGGTGTGCAGCACGCCGGGGTGGTCTTGCAAACCGCCGCTCCTTAACGTGAGTTGGGATCTTAACTTCAGTTGAGATCCAAGATGTTGAGCTTCGAGCTTCGTAACGCGTTTGGTGGACTGCTCTTCGCTCCCCCACCATAGCGGTTAGTTGTTGCTGATGGTCCCCAGTTTGAATCGTTGAGCGGTGTTCCCACCCTGCAAGATATGATTCCTACTGACTCGTTGGTGCGACACTATGTGTTAGGATAGCCTTGTGTGTTGTCCCGTAGTTGGGATAACCTGCTTATTGATGCTTATGTGTTAATTTGTACTCACTAGCTAGTTGTAGCTAACGGTGCCTAAATTTACCTTTTTGCAGATGCGAAGTAGTTGGCCTGGTGAGGCGGGACTTGTTGGTAGTTGTTGTACATATCTTTTGCGGAACACTGCTCGTTGTAAATTTTGTGATCCGATGGTCGGTAGTGTCGGTTAGTTGGGTAACACGCGGTAGTTTTTGGGACTTGGTTTTTGGTGTTGTACTTTTACATTACCAAGTCAGATAAACAATATTATCTTTTGTAAAATGTGGTTACTTCCGCTGCTGACTTTTATTATATAAGTTTAAAAAGCTTAAATTTTCCCTAATTTTAAGCGCGTGAAAACCGGTGTTACAAGTAGGTATCAGAGCCGAAGTTTGAGGAATTGGGTACTCGTAGGAGTATTCAATCTCAAGCTCGGGCCCGACCATCGTTAAGTGTTCCTAGTTGGGTAATTGGGGTTGAGTATGAGCGTTATGTGGTAGTTGCATGTGTAAACTAACTGGTAGCGTTAGTAGTTGTTTAATGAGTAGAGTGCTAAACGTTGTTCCCATGTGTAGTAAGTTGACATAGAATGGCTGAGCAACGACTTAATACTGAAGAGGCTCTTAAACGTATGGAGGATGAAGCTTCAAGCGTTCATCCTGAAGCTGAGGAGGGATCTGCTCCGCATAATTATGAGCCGCTAAGGCAAGATCCAGAACAAGCAGCACGTATTGCACGTCTGGAGGAAGAGCTCCGACTTACACGGGAGCTGTTAGTAGCGGCTGTGCAAGGGCGTAGACCAGAGAAGTGTTCGTTTAAGAAATTCCGTTCTTGCGGTCCGAAAGAATTTGAGGGCGGTGATGGTCCTTCGGATGCCGTGAGGTGGCTTAGAGAAACCGAGGGTGTGTTCGATTCTTGTGATTGTGAAGCGGAGCTTCGTGTCAAATACGCGGCACAGATGTTGAAGGGTAGCGCGTTGTTCTGGTGGGATTCAGTGAAAGCGACGTTGAGTAAAGAGGTTGTGGCTGCCATGACATGGGAGCAGTTTACTGAGAAAGTAACCAGACGGTATTGTACAGATTATGACATGGAGAAGATGGAAAGAGAGTTTAACGCTCTTAGTAAGGGAGATAAGTCGGTGGATGTTTTGATTCAAACCTTTATCGATAAAGTGAGGTTTATTCCTAGCTTGGTGAATGATGAAGCTGCAAAGATGAGAAAGTTTGTGGGAAAGTTGCCTGCTGATTATCGCGCTATCGTTAGAATGGCTGGGAGTTTGGATCGAGCATTTGAAATGGCTCGACAGATTGAATATGATCGTACTCAGGGCAAGGATGACCGAGCTGGTGAAAGTCATAAGAGGAAGTTTCAACAGTCCTCGAAGCCGGGTCCTTCTAAAGGAAAATCTGTTGCTGGTGGGAAGTTTGATTCCCAGAAGAAGCCGTGGGTGGATCGTCCGTGGTGTGCAACTTGCCGTACGTATCACAGTGGTGACTGTTCTAAAGCCACTGCTCGATGCTTACGGTGTGGACAGAAAGGGCACGTGGTTGCCGAGTGTGAGTTCAAGGAGGATGTTTGTTACAAGTGCCACAAGCCAGGGCACAGAATATCTGACTGCCGGTCAAAGTCAAATATCGGTGTTGGTGGATCTACCTCTGGGCAGAAAAAGGATGGTGCTCCCCGAGCTAAAGGGCGAGCATTTCAGATGACAGCTGAGGAGGCTAAGGGTGCTGGAGACGTGATAACTGGTACATTTCTTGTTAATTCTGCCCCAGCATGTGTATTGTTTGATTCTGGAGCTACGTATTCTTTTGTATCTGTCTCTTTTTGTGATAAACTGCACATGCCTGTATCTGTACTATCTGAGCCAATAAGAGTAGAGACTGTTAGTGGTAAAGTAGTTCCAGTAGTTGATAATGTCCCTCAAGCGGTTATTGATATCGATGGGAGTAGTTTTCCTGTTTCCTTTCTTCTTATGCCGATTGCGGGATTCGATGTTGTAATTGGGATGGATTGACTTAGCAAGTTGAACGCTGAGATTTTCTGTTCCAAGAAGTTGATCAAAGTCCCTCTACCTGACGGGTCATATGCTGTGTGTTGGTGCATACATGGTCATACATTTAAAAGTGCACTCCTTGTTTTGATGATGATAAAAATATACACATGTGATACTATTGCTTATCAAAATTATTCATATGTTCGTATCTATATTCTTAAAGAAAATTAACAAACCTCAAATTGATGATCAAGTGAAGTTCAAACAAGTAAAAGACTTCAATTCAACAAGAAAGGAAGAAATCAAGATAAATCAACATTCACGGTCGATACCACGGTCGACCGTGAATCAACCGTCGCTGCTCAGCTCACAACTCTTAAATGTTGTTCTTCTTCAAGTCAACCGAACTCGTACTTAACAAGTGAAGATGATATCTTCAAAGCCGATGACGGAGATATCTACAAACAAGAGTTCGAATTATATGAGCTTACAAATAAAATAATTAAATTAGTTTATGTTTTTATAAAATTATTTTTATAAAAACTTTATAAAAATGACAAAGATTTTATAAAACTCAATTGTGTTGGTTGATTAAATCTAAGACTTCCTATTTTAAGCTAATAACAAACACAATCCTACTTTGAAACAATACACCACCATAATTAGCAAAGGAATCTCCCAAAGGGGTAAAATTCCAACATGCTTTGTGTATTGGTTTCCAAACTTCCATATATGTGTTTAAATTCAAACTTTAAGAGTATGGGATCAACCAACCTTTTGAACATATACTTTTCAGTTGATTTTTATGGTAAAAATGAATTGAGTGTGGTTTTAAATAAAGTCCAACGTCTATATTGCAAAGAACAAGAAAGTTCAGGTACCTCACGGTTTTAGCCACGGTCGACCGTGGATCGACCGTGAGGGTACTGGACAGCTTTTGGACTTTTACCTTTTTCCTTATTTAAACCAACTCAAACCTCATTTTTTAGTATCTCTTGCACAAGCAAAAACACATAACATATATTCTTATCTTGTGAGCTCATATTCTTTGATAATTCATCTATCATTCAAGATCAAGAATCAAGCAAGAGCAAAGCTTTCAAAGCTTAAACACTACATCATCTTTCTATATATTTTGTAATAGTGTAAGGATCAACTCTAGCCTTTCAAATTAGAGTGAAGTAAGGATCATCTCTAGCCTTTAGAATTAGAGAGAAGTAAGGATCAACTCTAGCCTATAGAATTAGAGTGAAGCAAGGTTATCTTTACCTTACTTGCAAGTTTGAAGTGTTAATTCTTGCAAGTGAAAAAGAGAAGTGTAAAAGGTTTATCTCTACCTTCAAAGAGAGAAGCTAGTGGAGCAAACTCTTGGTGGGTGAGGCCAAGGAGTGGATGTAGTGCAAGTTTGTTAACACTTGCATGAACCACTATAAATCTCTTGTCTACTAATTGGTGATATCTCTCTACCCTTATTCTCTTTATTTCAAGTATATATATATATATTTGTTGTGTTATAAACTTCAAGAAAAATATTTTTAACACAACTTACAAATTTTATAAGTGTAAAAATTGATAAACTAAGTTAAAGAACCTATTCACCCCCCCCCCTCTAGGTTCTAACACTGTGGCTCATGGTGAAAGACGTAAATCGGATATTCCTGTCATTTCTCTAATAAAAGCGAGAAAGGCAGTTTCAAAAGGTTGCGAGTTTTATCTGGCACATGTGATTGATGCTAAATTGGAGAAACGTGTTGTTCGTGATATTCCGGTGGTAACCGATTATCCAGAAGTGTTTCCCGATGAGTTGCCTGGGTTGCCGCCAGTTAGAGATGTTGAATATCGTATCGATCTTGTTCCGGGGGCTACCCTTGTTGCCAAAGCTCCATATCGTCTTGCTCCTTCAGAGGTTCGTGAGATGATGACACAGATTCAGGAGTTGCTAGACAAAGACTTTATTCGCCCGAGTTCTTCTCCTTGGGGCGCTCCTATGCTATTCGTAAAGAAGAAAGATGGGACGATGAGAATGTGTATAGATTACCGGGAGCTGAAAAAGCGAACGGTAAAGAACAAGTATCCTTTGCCGCGGATAGATGCTTTGTTTGATCAACTACAGGGAGCGACATGCTTCTCAAAGATTGATCTGCGGTCGGGATACCATCAAGTGTTAATTGCTGACGAAGATGTCCCAAAGACGGCTTTCCGTACTCGTTATGGTCATTACGAATTTTTGGTGATGCCTTTTGGCTTAACCAATGCACCTGCTGTTTTCATGGACCTGATGAACCGGGTTGTCGTCCTTTTCTTGATAAGTCGGTGATCGTGTTTATTGACGATATTCTCGTTTATTCTAAAACCGAAGCGGAACACAAGTTGCATCTGCGACAAGTCCTTGAAACTCTTAAACGAGAAAAGCTTTATGCTAAATTCTCGAAGTGCGAATTCTGGTTACGAGAGGTCCATTTTCTTGGTCACGTGATTTGCAGCGATGGCGTGAAGGTTGATCTAGCGAAGGTTGAGGCGGTGATGAATTGGGGAGTTCCCCGAACTCCTTCTGAAATTAGAAGCTTTCTTGGCCTAGCTGGTTATTATCGGCGGTTTATCCGCGATTTTTCTAAGCTTGCAGGTCCTCTGACTAAACTAACTCGCAAGGATGTTGCATTTGTTTGGGGCGGAAGCTCAAGAACAAGCGTTTCAATCTCTGAAACGACTATTGTGCAAAGCACCAATTCTTTCGTTACCAGACGGATCTGAAGATTTTGTTGTTTATTGTGATGCTTCGTACTCCGGGTTGGGGTGTGTGCTGATGCAGCGTGATAAAGTGATTGCCTATGCTTCAAGGCAATTGAAACCTCAAGAAGGCAATTATCCGACTCATGATCTGGAGTTGGCCGCTGTAGTGTTCGCGTTGAAATTGTGGAGACACTATCTTTACGGTACCAAATGTGTGGTCTGCACAGATCACAAAAGCCTTCAATATGTCTTCACGCAGAAAGAGCTCAATATGAGGCAACGCAGATGGCTCGAATTGATAAAAGACTATGATTGTGAAATTCGCTACCATCCTGGTAAGGCCAACGTGGTGGCGGATGCCTTGAGTAGAAAAAGCTCTTCTGTAGATGCAAAGTTTATGAAACTTACTGTGGTTCCCGATATCATTGCCCGATTGAAGGAAGCACAGCAAGTGGCGTTGCAAGATGAAAATCTGAAAGCCGAATTGATGAGAAAGCTGAAATACCAACTTATTGATGATACTCGCGGATTAAAGACTTTTCAGTCTCGAGTATGGGTGCCACTTCATGGTGGTAATCGTGATTTGATACTACAGGAAGCCCATAAGTCTAGGCTGTCGGTTCATCCGGGCAGCACAAAGATGTATCACGACTTGAAAGCGCTGTATTGGTGGCCTACTTTGAAACGAGACATTGCCTCTTTTGTAGAGAAATGTCAAATCTGCGCGCAAGTTAAGACAGAACATCAGAAGCCTTATGGCAATCTGCAACAACTTGAGATCCCTGAGTGGAAGTGGGATCACATTACGATGGACTTTGTGACAAAGTTGCCGAAAACCCTCAGAGGTCATGATGCAATTTGGGTCATTGTCGACCGATTGACCAAGAGTGCTCACTTTCTAGCTATCAGCGAGTCTGCTCCGTTGGAAAAGCTAGCCAAGTTGTATGTGAATGAAGTGGTGTCACGACATGGTTTACCATGTTCGATTGTATCTGATCGGGATGCACGATTTGCTTCCCATTTTTGGCAGAGTTTGCAGAGTGAACTTGGTACTCGTGTTCACCTGAGCACGGCGTATCATCCACAGACTGATGGACAGTCAGAGAGAACGATTCAAACGTTGGAGGACATGCTTCGCGCATGTGTCCTCGAGTTTGGTGGTGCATGGGATTCACACTGGCCTTTAATCGAATTTGCTTATAATAACTCGTATCACTCCAGTATTGGGATGCCGCCATACGAGATGTTGTACGGGAGACGTTGTCGCACACCAACATGTTGGCTCGAGCCCGGTAAGAAGCAGTTTGCCGGACCCGAAATTGTTCAGATTACAGCTGATAAAGTGAAAGTTGCTCGTGAAAAATTGAAAGCTGCTCGTGATAGACAGAAAATATATGCAGATCCAAAGCGTAGACCTGTTGAATTCAAGGAGGGCGATCGAGTATTCCTAAAAGTCTCTCCTTGGAAAGGCGTTATCCGATTTGGTCGGAAAGTAAGTTGAGTCCACGATATATTGGTCCATTTAAAATCCTTCGTAAGGTTAACGACCAAACGGTATCGCTTGAGTTGCCACCAGAGCTTTCTGGAATCCATAACACGTTCAACGTGTGTTATCTGCGTAAATGCAAAGTGGAGGAGAACCAGATTCTGCCTCTGCAAGAGTTGAGAGTAGACGCTTCAAAACGTCTAGTTGAAGAACCGATGGAAATACTGGGTTCAAAGATCAAGAAGTTACGCAGAAAAATGATAAAGCTGGTTTTGGTCAAGTGGAAGCATAACCTAGGTTCGAATATGACCTGGGAGACCGAAGATGACATGCGATCTAGATACCTTCACTTGTTCGTAGACGATCAGATTCCGAGGACGGAATCTTCTTAAGGGGGGTATATTTGTAACATCCTAATTTAGGGCCTAGTAGTAGCTTGTTGTACATTGTGTTTGTATAGTTGTACCTTGACTTTAACTAAGTTGTTTAAGTTGTTTTGTTGATTAATTGTTGTTATTTGTTGGTACACGTGGTTATGTAGCTAAAGATGTAAATATATCATAAATAGATAATGTTGGTAATAAGTTGAACGGTTTCAAATAATGATTCCGAAAATATCTCCGTTAGTTGAAACGGATAAACCTAGGTCGAGTTTTAAGTTGAATAGGAGAACGAAATACCCTCGTGGGGTATTATACCCACTTGGGGTCGGTTTGTAGCCTTTCTTATCCCCTGCTTCAGCTTTCAAAGCACACAAAACATTTAACACATACATACGTACGTACTAAGCCATACACACACCCATACTTGGTGATTTGAAAGAAGAATAAAGGAGAAGCAATTTGATTGTGGGTTTTAGTTGCTGGATTAAAGATCCTTGTATCATCTTCTTGCTGTCTTTGTAAGTATTCTTGAAGTTATTAAACCTAGTTGTGTTCTTGAAGAGAAAATACTCATTAAAGGGTTGAATTGATCAACCAAAGGTGTTAATAGGTTAAGAATCATGTAGGTAATGTTGTGTAGATGTTAAAAGACATGTAGGAACAATTAAAGTGAAGTTTCAGTCGATAAAATGGGTAAAAATGTCGAGTTGCAGGTCTGATAGTTGAACAGGGCGAAGTTTACTGCGCATACCCTTCCTACGGCCGTAGGGAAAAGTTCCTACCCCCGTAGGAAGGTGTTTTTCAGATTTATAGAAATTTAGCCCTACCCCCGTAGGGAAAAGTTCCTACCCCCGTAGGAAGGTGTTTTTCAGATTTATAGAAATTTAGCCCCTACCCCCGTAGGGAAAAGTTTCTACCCCGTAGGAAGGTGTTTTTCAGGAATATTAAATATTAAGTCTTCTTTGGCCGTAGGAAAAGGTTTCTACGGCCGTAGGAGGGTATTTTGTGTATTTTATGTGGTTTACCACCTACGGGTGAAGGAAAGAAGCCTACGGGCGTGGGTACATAACCTACGACTGTTGGTACCCAAAAAAATCACTTCTACGGGCGTAGGGTATGGTCCCTTCGGCCGTAGGGTATGGTTTCTTGGAAGTGAACTCTTGCGGGCGTAGGATGTATTCCTACGGCCGTAGGAGGTGTTTGGAAGGTGTCCTGCGGCCGTAGGACACATCTACTGCGGCCGTAGGAGCTGTTCCAGGTTGCCTGTTGCTTGTTGTTCGTTGTACGTTTACGTAGAAACAATGATAGTACTTTTAGACGTTGACTGAACCTACACATGATGTGTTAGGTGATTCGGACGATTCCGTGTGCTCCTGGGATTCCCGAATTCATATCTGCCTCTTATAACCTCGAGGTGAGTACCGGTTTTCCCATGAGTCTCGGTAAGTAGCGTTGTCTGTTGTTTGTTGAAATATGTTGTCGATGTCGCACACGTGCGTATGAGGTATGTTATACATGTTGTTGTATATTGTTGTCATGCTAAGTTGCTTTACACGTTGGTTATGAATCGCATGCGTATAGTTGAACCCATTACGGGTAGTAGTTGTATATGTGGTACTGGTCCGGACCGATGTGGCATGCCTAAATTTACCTTTTTGCAGATGCGAAGTAGTTGGCCTGGTGAGGCGGGACTTGTTGGTAGTTGTTGTACATATCTTTTGCGGAACACTGCTCGTTGTAAATTTTGTGATCCGATGGTCGGTAGTGTCGGTTAGTTGGGTAACACGCGGTAGTTTTTGGGACTTGGTTTTTGGTGTTGTACTTTTACATTACCAAGTCTGATAAACAATATTATCTTTTGTAAAACGTGGTTACTTCCGCTGCTGACTTTTATTATATAAGTTTAAAAAGCTTAAATTTTCCCTAATTTTAAGCGCGTGAAAACCGGTGTTACAGTTATCCCCTATAGTTAGGTAAGTCTCAAATTAAATATTGTAAAAGAAAGGGAAAACTGCATAGAAATACATTGAACTTTGTTTTAGTTATCATAGTATACAACTAACTTTAAAATTTTAAAAATAATACAATTAACTTTTTTAATCCTCTCATTGTATGCAAACAACTTTTTTATGTGTCTGTTGTTTAGTTATTATTGTATACAATGAACTTTGTCATAACTTTCATAGTATACAACAAGTTGCATACAATATGAGGATTATAAAAACTGGTTGTATTATTTTTGAAAAAATAAAGTTAATTGTATATATTGGTAACTGAGATAAAGCTCAATGTATTTTAATGCAATTTGTCCTAAGAGATAATGCATTTTATACTTATAAAAATAGTTAATAATTCTAGTAATTTTTGAACTATAACAAAATTTATATTGAAACATAGATAAAAAATAAAAAAGTTACAAATATATATATATATTTATATTTAATCTGAACATTATATGCTATAAATTTGTAAGAAAAAACCAAATAAACTATTAGATTAATTAATCAAATAAAATAAAGAAACAATAATCAAATGGGTTTGCATGAATGCTCCTAGGCCCTAGCACATTCCGGCAGAAACGTTTGAAAATGGAAAAAAATAAAAATAAACTGGAAACACAAAAGTGGAACTCAAGACTAAGAATATAAGAAAAAGGGGTGTCTAACCACTCCACTACATAGAATACTTCTAATTTTACGCGTACTTGTATTTATAACAGTTACTAGCTAAACGACCCGTGTATCAACACGGGCTGATATAAGTCAATTTAAAATTTATATAGTTTTAAAGAGTATTAAGACGTATAGTAAAAATAATTACAAAACATAGATATGAATATAAAATCTCGTAAGAAATGAATAATCATTACAGAATTTTAAAATTCATACATAAGATTATAATTAGATTTTCTTAAAAACCTTTGTATAAACAACATTCATAGTTTTATTAGTAGGGTTTTCTTAATTATCGCAAATTAAAACTTTTAACCTTTCTTTACTCTTCACTCAAGAAACTGTCGCATATAACTGTCAATGAGTGAAAACGTGTCTTTTTAGTACTTCTTATAAATACTCTTTTTAAGAAATATGAAGTTACATTACACGTCTAAAAGTTTTAGTATAATATTAATGTGTTTCTCGTGATGGAGCTTTATCCCGATATTGTAAAACCATAACTATAATATTATTGTTGATGTTGTTTATAAGCGACCCGTGTATCAACACGGGGATGATATAAGACAATTTTAAATTTATATAGTTTTAAAAATATTAACACGTTAAAAAATTAGAAAACATATATATGAATATAAAATCTCGTAAAAAATGATAAACATTACAGAAGTTTGATATACATAAGATTATCATAATACTTTCTGTAAATACTCTTTATAAACAACATTCATGGTTTTATTAGTAATTTAACGCACACACAAACTAAGCTATTTATTTTGAAATGGGCTAATGACATATCTAACTTGGGTATTTTTCATACTTTTATAATTATTGCCCCAATTCACGATTTTTTTAATCTACTGAATGTTGTTTTTTCCTTTTTTGATATCATAAGATATCGAAGATATCTTTTACAGTTGATTTGTGAACTCACTACCTCGCGCTTACTATATGAATTGCACACAAAATCAACGAATTTTACTAAGGCAGAGTAGGAAATTAGAGATAACAAAGAACAAATTATGAATCTTCAAACTCATATATAATTTTCGTTTCTTAATCTAGCTTTTAGGTAATTCAATCACAGAATTTTCATGAATCAGACAAATGAGATGTGTTAGAATAGTGGAATTAAAATGGAGCTTACGAAAGGATCTACTAATTTTTCTTTCTTTCCTGTTTAGTAACATAATTGAGCATTGAAAATTTTATTTTAAAACTTAGGGCATATTATTAAAGATCACCTATTTATATCATCATCTATTTTTTTTAAAAATTAAAAAAATATATTCCCACCATTACAACATACAATTTTTAAATAATTTCTTTATCTTTTAAACTTAACAAATTTACTTAATAATAGGAACAATTAAAAGGAATGAATTTTGTTATAGTTCAAATGGTTGAATTTTCAATTAAATTCATATTCAAATGGTTGTTATATTATCCAAGTATATCTCATCGTCTACTTCCTTTTCCTTTTTGTTTATATTTTCAAACTTAATCTATCAATTATTATTCCATTTAAATCACATTTTAAAATTTTTTAAATCTAATTCTAAAAGTAACTTCTTTACCTAACAAAGTGGAGTAATTTTAAACCAATTAAATACACGTCAATTAGAAATATGTATTCAATTCAAATTTAAATATATATATTATTATGTTATCGACAATTAATTCAAATATATATTGTTATCTTATCCAAGATTAACAAACACATGAAGTTTGTTATATAAAATTTCACTTAAGAGATTTGATGGAATGTGACGTAATAACTAATACATTTTTTATTTTCTTTAATTTTTTTTAATCAAGGGCTATGATTGGTGGAGATTTTTTAGGGAAAGAGTTGATGATGTAAGTAACCCTTTTTTTAATAGTTTTATTTTTAATAGTTGATTATATATATGATTCTTTAATTTTTTATATTGATTGATGCACCTTTGTTTGTTTTAAATGTTAACTATTTTTATATAAATTTATCATAAATAAAACAAAACTTAAAAAAAAGTATTACTTTTTATCGAAAGACCGAGGAACCAGTTATTATATCAACTATTATACGTAGATAGAATAAATATAAAAAAGATATAAATTGTTTTATGAATAACCTACCCACTACTATTAATGGATAACAAACAATTAAAAATATACTACTTTAAAAAAAGTGTCATATTACAATAAAATTTATACCAAAACGTAGATAAAAATGAGACGGTCGCAAATATATAATTATTATTTCTCTAAACAAATTATATAATAATTTATTAAACATATTTTATAAACAACCTATAATTAATTATATTAATATACAATTTTTATAAAACCCCCTCACATTTTCATAAAAACCCTTAACATATTTTATAAAACCCCCTTAGAATTTTCACAATACCCCCCCTTCCAAGACTTAAGGATTTTTGGCATTTTTGACATCATCATCTCCATTTTTTTAATTTTTTTTTTAAAATCAAGAGTTGTGATTGGTGGAGATTTTTTTAGAAGAGAGAGAAACGCTTTTCTTTTAATATATATTAAAGATTAGTGCAGTTGTAAAATTCGCCTTCGCATCGTAATTCTGTATATATATATTTTGCTTTGAATAAGACTTTGACTTACACTGTGTTCCAGAGTTATACGAGGAAAGAAAATGGAAGGATAAAAAATTAACGAGGGAAAAGAAAAGAAGAGAAAGGAATATGTTTTTGTCATTTGGTGTTCCCGAGTTCGAAGGAAAATGAGAGGAGATGTGAAGCTTGAAGTGTTTTTTGGTTTCCTTCCAAAATCTTCCCTACTTTGGGAGGAAAATCAGGAAAGAAAATAAGGGATAATTTTCCTCTCAAAATCTTTTCTTTTCTCTTTTAAAAAACTTGGAAACACAGCTAAAGATTATTTTCCTTCCTAAATCATTTCTTTTCTCCCCTGTTTTTAACTCGGGAACACAGTGTTAAAGTCAACCTAATTTCAGTATTTATATTTCTGAAACAGAAGATCTGTGTGTTATTTCCAACCCAACACTGTAATGAAGCATAAACACAATCTTAGTATTTTGATATTTCTTGTTTTCTTCTTCTGCATTGGTATATTAATATAGTGTTGTTTTTCCTAATTAAGAATTCATCCGAATTTTCCATAAGCTCCTGTTGATAAACATATAATCAAAGAGTTATAACCCTATTTGAAATTGTTACACTAATTCAAACACTGCAAACCGTGTTTTGTAGTAATATGTATCATGAGCATCTGAATGCAATTTTATTTTTTTACATTTGTAGGAGCTTCAGGAGCTAATATTACTATTATCAACAACTGTGGCTTCACTGTTTGGCCTGGAATCAGTGGAAGTCCTGATCTCAGTATTACCGGGTTCGAGCTCACCAAGGGGAATTCACGCACCTTACAAGCTCCGAAGCAATGGGAGGGTCAAATATGGGGTAGGGTTGGTTGCACCTTCAATGACTCTGGTCATGGAGCGTGCGGCACCGGTGAAATTGAGTGCAAAGGTAGAACTTCTACTCCTCCGGTTACCATTGCACACTTCAGTTTCTCCAATCCCAGTCTGAATAGCCGTTGATGTCAGCCTCCTCAAAGGATTTAACATACCCATGACTGTGGAGACGAATGGCGGATATGGTGTTTGCACGAGGAGGGGTTGCACTGACGACTTGAATGGAAGCTGCCCGCAGGAGCTGAAGTTGGAGGGTGTAAGTCTCCTTGCCAGGCCTTCCCCTCCCGGGAGTATTGTTGCAGCATCTCTCCCACAGAATCGGTTTCTTGCAAGAAGACAGCATATACACAGTGGGTGTGCCCAAGTTCCGCTGTCTTTTTGTCGGATATTGAAATTGAGGGAGATTGTTGGGAGGCTGATTACGCAGTTAGATTCTGCCCCCCTGCTGATTTATCTTCCACTATCAAACTTGACAGACAACTTCGATACTCTGATCAACTTGTCTCCATCCATGGAAATTTCACATTAGGGTTTTTTTCAATAGATTTTATATACTTGGGTATTTGGTACACTAATGATGTGGAATCCAGGAAGGTGTGGATAGCCGATAAGCCATTCATATCCACCAGTGAATTGCCCTCGGATGATAACTTTGGTCTCTCCATTGATCCCAGAACTGGAAATTTGATCATCATTGTCAGTGGGATAACTCTGATGAATATTACTAATGTTCAAGCTGGTCCAAACCCAAACGTGACTGCAACACTTGAAGACACTGGCAATTTCCGATTGATCAATGAGATTGACAAGAGGGTTTTGTGGCAGAGTTTTGATCACCCAACAAACGTGCTTTTACCGGGTATGAAGCTTGGGACAGACATGACAACAGGCCAAAATTGGACCCTGACTTCTTGGCTGAGCAATGAAATCCCTGAAGCAGGAGCTTTTACTTTGAGTTGGGAACCCATTGATGAAGCATCTCAAAGGTTAATGATTCGACGAAGAGGCGAACCCTATTGGACTAGTGGGTTCCTAGACGGTAATACATTTCAGTATATGTTCTCATTGGATCAAAACCAACTAGCAAAATATATTCCCACCCCTGTGTACAACAACAAACAACAATATTTTAGCTACTTCATAAATCCTGGCTATTTACAATACATTAGAAACTTTGATAACCTTCGCTATGAGAATGAATATTTTGCTTTTCCCATGTTGATTTTGACACCAGAAGGGAAAATAATAAATCATGATAATTCTGAGGTATGGACACCTGAGTTGTGTTATGGGTACAATTTGAGTAATGGTTGCATCGAGTCAAAAGTTCTCCCCAGTGCAGGAGAGAGGATGATCATTTTAGTTATCAGAAAGGAGGGTTTGATCCTCAGAAGACAAGAAATGTAACTGATAGTAACTCAAGCCTAAGCATTAGTGATTGTTTCGTCAAGTGTTGGAGTAATTGCAGCTGTGTGGGGTTTGCTACCATAAACGATAATGAAACTGGTTGTCTCATATGGACCTGAAGCAACGACCATTTTTTTAACACACAATTCTCATATGGCTTGAAGTATGTCATCAATTTCCCAAACCTAAATACAAGTAAGCATGTTGGAAACAGACCAGAAGAAAGCATGAAACAGGTACGGACAATCACTGGTATTGTGATTCCTATAACTTTCCTCTGTTTGGGACTTTTATGGTATATGAAGAAGAGGAAGCAAAGACTAAAAGGTAAATGCCAATAAATCTACCTCATCTCTGATCATTGTAGTTGCTTTTTTTTGAGTCATTGATACTATTTGTAGAATACCTGAGAAGGAAGAGAGATGAATATTTTCTCGAGCTAACAGCTTGTGAGAGCTTCAAGGATGTACATCAGCTTGAGAGCAATGGCGGGAATGGAAATGATTTGTTATTATCTAGTTTTGCCTCTATCATGGCTGCTACTAATGATTTTTCAGAAGAAAATAAGCTTGGACAAGGTGGTTTTGGACCTGTTTATAAGGTGATATTACTTTCATGTCAACCTATTTTCATATTATTGTTTAATTATTTCATTAGTCCTGTTAATCTTACTACAATTAATATAATGAAATTACAATAACAGGGGAAACTAAGCGATGGGAGAGAAGTTGCAATCAAAAGGCTTTCAAGAACATCAGGACAGGGACTTCTGGAATTCAAGAATGAACTAATACTCATAGCCAAACTCCAACACACAAATCTTGTTCGGGTTCTTGGCTGTTGCATTCATGGGGAAGAAAAGATGTTAATTTATGAATACATGCCTAATAAAAGCTTAGATTTCTTCCTCTTTGGTATGAGACGTTTGTACCGTAAGCCCATACAACTTTTTATTCACTGATTTTCATTATAATAGTCTCTTTTTATTGTATCTTAGATGAAAGTCGAAAGACTGAGCTGGATTGGCCTAAACGATTTAACATCATTGAAGGAATTGCTCAGGGGTTGCTATATTTGCATAAGTACTCAAGAATGACAGTCATTCATAGAGACTTAAAGGCTAATAACATATTGTTAGATGAGAGTATGAACCCCAAAATTTCAGATTTTGGTATGGCAAGAATATTCAAGAAGAATGAGACTCAGTAGCTTTGCCACTGGAAGAAGAAACAGTAGCTTTGCTTATCTTGACCGGACATTTAATCTTCTTGGATATGTAAGTGTTTTAACCACTTTTTTACATTGTTCACATGCCGTCTTATCTTCTTGGACATTCAATCTTATCAGTAAAAAGGGTTTTGATGATGGTAACTCGACTACTGAGCTGGAAAGTAACGATAAACTTGTTAAATCGTTTTGACCAAAGAAAGAAATTAACAGAGAGAGCAAAACATAATTTACTCAACACCACAGAGTTAAACAAAACAAACACTACATTTGCTTGCATAGATAGATGGGCTGAACACATGATTTAAAATTTGTTTCTAATGAATGATGTAGGCATGGGAGCTATGGCAACAAGGGAAAGCATTGGAATTGGAGGATCCAACACTTGGAAGTAGTTGTGCTGTACAACAATTCTTGAGGACTGTTCATGTGGCACTTCTCTGTGTGCAAGAAAGTGCAATGGATAGACCAACAACTTCAGATATGATCATTATGCTTCTCAATGATACCATGTCATTACCTAATCCAAAGAGACCAGCATTCTTCACTGGCAGAATTGAGTCAAAGTCAACCTCAGATGAAATCAAACCAAAAGATTTGTCTGTAAACAATATGACAATGACTGTTATGGAAGGTCGATAAGGTTTGCAGATTGCTGCTTTTATATGATTGAAGTTATTATTTGTGACCTCCCTGTTTGCAACTCCAACAGTGACGTCCTAATTTGTTTCGAATATCCTCTTGTAATGTGTGAAGTTATACAAATACTCTTGATAAAATGAATTTGTTAACAGATGTTCTAGTTTTTTGGTACATATTGGGCAACGCCTAAGCAATCCACAAGTGTTCTCTCTGACGATGTTTATGAAACTTTCTGTTGGAAATCTAATGTTTAATCTCAAAATATTGCTAAAGTTAGTATTATTATTAAAGACTTTATTAGTGTGACATTTATTGTATGTATTATGTAATATTAGAAATAAGTGCGTATATGTGATACACACCTGTTGCGGCAGTTTAGACCACCCACAGCCGCCACCGCCAAACTGCCACGGGCAATTGTTGGGGCCAGAAAACTGCCACAAAGGGTGCTATAAATAAGTGTTGTATTTGACAAATAACATATGTGATATCCAAGTAATATTCAGTGTTTTATATGCCTTTCTTCCTGTGTTCTTTATTTCTGCACTACGTATATATATATATATACTTGGATCCTGTGTGTTTGTTTGATTGATATTCGAACATGGTTCCTTTTGATCGTGAGGGAAGATACAACAGGGGAATGAACGACAGAAAATCAATATGGTAGCAAAGCCCAAGGGGCGAAATTTTGGGAGGCAATTCGAAATCAGAAGGGAAATTACGACAGATGGCAGATGAATAGAAGAATACTCATTTTGAAAAAGAAATCTATGTGTCAAACTTTCAAACCCTTGCACATTCCCTCGAAGTACAGATGTACTTTCAAACCCTTGCACATATCTTGGACTCATACATAACCTTATGGATATGTTGTTTGTGTCAAAAACAGAAGATAACACATCTGTTGAAAAGCTAGTATAGATTCAAATCCCATCAGCCTTTAAAAAGCAACCTGTGGATGGTTGGGATTTTGTTAATCGTCAGTAATTCAGGAGAAGGTATGTGTGTGCTATTTAGCTACTCTTTCCAAAAATATCCTGAATAGCTATATGACTCTTTATGTGCTTTTTGAAATTATTTTTTCTTATCAGCTTGTTAACTTCCTCGTTCTTCAAATGTTGATGGCATATTAGCAAAGTTACCTCGAATGCAGGTCAAAGAAATATGGCATGTAAGTTCACCAAGTATGTAATTTTGCTGAATATGAAACTATAACAAAATCTGATGATTTTGAATCTGTCTAGTTTGTATGAAAAAAGTTTTGTTATGTGGTTTGTTGGTATGGATACATGATGACAAATGCGCTAGGAGAGATTTAACGGGGTTATGATGTTATCTTGACAGGCCTTTACAGTTATTCTTTTATGCAGAATTGACGTGTTTTCATATCAAAACAGTATCTCGTTGCTTAGCAACCTTTATAAGCAAAGATTGCTTAGCAACCTGAATCTAAAGCTTTTATGTGTGGAGTATTTGAGACCCCAAACTTTACATCAAAAAGTTCATCTATTTTAATATGGATCGGCCTTTTTAATCAAAGTGTACATGAATTCGACAGAGATATATAACATCTCACAATGTTTTCATCATATATAAACTCATAAAAGCTTATTAGGTTTCAATGTATCTTATTGTGTATAGGGTCCACTAACATAAATGAAATATATTGATTTGGTTTTGACACATTTTTTTTTATTTACGACAGAGGCTGCTTATACAAGTCAAAAGTCAAAACAATTCCAGTTTGGAAAGAGAAGCGTGTCAAATGAGTTTGAGTTGGATTAGTTTCGATCAGGCTGGGTTGACCGTTCGACTTTCACTTTTCTTATTATTACTCCATTTTGTAATATATAATGAATTGATGTAAGTGACTCAAATTTCAAATTTGATTCATTTGAAGGATATGGAATCAATTTTGATTTCATTATACTGGGTTGGTATTTTGAGCTTGTTACATACTATAGGTTGGCATATGCTTGATTCATTAATAGATAGCTAAGAATCTTACATTTAGAATCATGGAGCCTTAGATCAACATCCTCACACTTACAAGTGTGAAGAAATAGTTCAAAATCCTCACAATTAGAAGTGTGAAAAAATGGCTTTCAATCCTCATACTTAAAAGCGCGAAAAATGAATCAAATTCTTACACATAAAAGTGTGAACTTTTTACAATATTCTCATATTTAAAAGCGTGAAAAAATATCCAAAAATCTTCACACTTAAAAGTGAAAAGAATTTTGCCGCACCTAATTTCCTCACGCATGAGCCAGAAGCGCACTTTATAATTTCTCGGGCTTATAATTGTGTAAATATAACAAATCAAAAAAAGGTGAAAATTTAACCATTTTCTTGTAGTGTGGTTTATCAACATATCCAATTCAATTTGGATTGTTCGTCTTCTTAGGCTTCATCTTTGACTGAGGCTCATGAAGTTTCTTCTGATGTACTCTAGAAAGAAAGGGAAGGGAGCACATGCAGCACTGCAGCAGCCACGTGAGTTTGTTATTTGCCAAAGGGGGGATCTATTAGTAGAGAGGACGATGTAATAACGAGAGAAGGCGGTGTGGGTCAAGGGGTGGGGAAGGGGGTCAAACATCCAGCCAATGAGCCAAATCACAGCTACGTGACGATGACTTTTGGGGATCAGAATCACATGGGGGTGGAAGGTTAGATGTGGTCTACATTTCATTTATGCTTTTTTAACTTTTTTCTGTCAATGAACCTCTTCTATTCTCCTATTTATTTCTTACTTTTAATTTCTAATATTAGTTAAATTAAGTATTAAGTGAGTCTTGAGATTTGATATGGTAAGTAGTGATTATTATTGGGCTGAGTTGTGAGTTAAATGGTTAAAGAAAAAGCTAACATGACAGTGTAATCGAGGAATCATACGAGGGTTGCAAAATCTGAGGAATGCTTTTTGGTATTTTCTTTGGTAATTCTATCGAATCCCCCTTGATAATCTAGATAGCCACTTTGATGTGATATATGTTACTATGTTAGTATGCATGTGGTATGTGAAAGGAGAGTGCCAAATAATATTTAGGGGTTGTTAGGGCTGTTTAGCTTGGACAGAAGGATTTCCACCATGAAAATGCTCAAATGCCTTTTTGAGTAATATTGTTCATCTGATTTCCTTATATCAATACAATTATATCCCTCCCTCATAATTTTGTTGTGTTCCCAGGTATTATTCTTCTCATCCTCCCTAAGAATCGAATCTTTAATTCCTACAAACATAAACTTATCAATCCTGGTTGAACTATATACCAACTACTAAAACGTACGGTGTGAAACCAATGTTGGTGTATGATGTTCCAGAGAACGTCGTGTTTTGGGTGAATCGGAATAGCTTTCCAATTAGGGGGTGTATCCATAGCTTATTTAAGCTTATTAGCTTATTTAATTAAATAAGCTAAAAAATAAATAAAAGTGTTTCCCATGACTTATTTAAAGAAGACTTATTTATGCTTTAAAATGACAAAAAATGGCATGTCTAATAAGCTCAAGTGTTTACCATGGCTTATTAACTTTAAAAATCGGAGAAGAAGAAGCAAGGAAGAAGATGAAGCATACAAAATAAAGGGTAAAGGATGTAATTTGGATAAATAAGCTCTAATAAGCCTCAAAATCTTGGCTTATTTAAAACCCATAAATAAGCTAATAAGCTCATCCTTAATAAGCTATGAGAAACACTATTATTTAAGGCTTATTAGCTTAAATAAGCTAATAAGCTAATAAGCCAAATAAATAAGCTATGGAAAACACCCCCTTAAACTATTGAGTTTTCGAGGTTTGAAGATGCTACCAATTATTGTTTCTATAGCAACAAGTGGATGCTGGGTTGCAAAGGTCCCCTACAAAATAGCATTACTTTTGTTTTAGGAGGCTAGAATTGTTGATTTGGTCACCAGTCCACACGTAAAACCACTAAGGGCAAAACACAAGTTTTTGTTTCAACAATTTATTTGACAATTATAGATGATATTATACAACAATTTCTGATGATATGAAGATGACGAGATCTGTTAGCGAGCCTCCGTTTCTTTAATTGTTACATTGTTTACTGAGCACTCCTCTAACTTCCTTTCAACAGAAGTTGACTTGGATGCAGTTCTACCAATGAAGAATGCTGGTCGGACATGTAACAACATCGTGTCATTGGTAAGCATAGAGATTACATCCGACATCACTAGTCTATCCACTGCGTCTTCTTGAACACAGAGAAGCGCGACATCAATAGTCCTCAGCAATTGCTGTATCACACAACTATCAGCAAGTGTTGGATCTTTCAAGTGCAATGCTTCACCTTGTTTCCATAACTCCCATGCCTAAACATTCAGAAGCATTTTATTATATATTCTTGCTACTCTTTGACTTTGGAGATCAAAGATTTTCTATTACATCGGAGGTAGTAAAATTAGATTTCGATCAGCTACACTTACGTATCCAACTAGATTGACTCTCTTGTTGAGATAAGAGAAGCTAGTATTTCTTCTTCCGCTCATGATTTCCAGGACTAAAATTCCATAGCTAAAGACATCAGACGTACTTCACCCAAAAAGTCCCATCCATGACATACTCTGGAGACATGTATTCATATTAGATACAAAACGTTCTTCAAGAACCAAACTGTACAGGGGACTGATATTATTAGCATCGTATTAATTTTGTAATAATGTTGATGAGAAAATATGGTGGTTTTAACTTTTTACTTATTATGAAAATTGTTTGGATGAAAATATTTTTTTAGCAAGTGCTTGAGTTTAATTTATTAAGGGAACATTTTTCTACAAGTCTATATCAAGTCAAGAAAAGTGAAAGAAACACCAGTCAGTTGTCATCCACTTGAGCCCATAATTACTTTACTCTATATTTGCTTTTAATAAAAGACTTTGACATAGAGGTCAACCCCAAGGTTCAATTTCAGTATTTCTGATCTCTAACAATAATTCTGAAGCAGAACATCTGTCTGTAACTTCCAACACTCTAATGAAACATAAACACAAGCTTAGTATCCTGATATTTCTTGTTTTCTTCTTCTCCAATGGTATATCAATATATTGTTTGGATTAACTTATTTTTCAGGCTTAAAAATTCATCACAGCTAAAAAGTCATTTTTTAAAGTTCGTAAGCTCAAGTTGATAAATATATAATCAAAGAGCTATAACCTTATATAAAACTGTTACACGTTCATAAGCCGAAAAATAAACTAATCCAAACACTTTAAATCATGTTTTGTAGTAATATGTATCATGAGCACACTGCACACAGCAACCCAATGTTAAGATATGCATCTGAATGCAATTTTATTTTACATTTGTAGGAGCTTCAGGGGTTAATATTACTATTATTAACAACTGTGGCTTCACTGTTTGGCCTGGGATCAGTGGAGGCCCTGATCTCAATATTACCGGGTTCGAGCTCACCAAGGGGAATTCACGCACCTTACAAGCTCCGAAGGAATGGGAGGGTCAAATATGGGGTAGGGTTGGTTGCACCTTCAATGACTCTGGTCATGGAGCGTGCAGCACCGGTGATTGTGGCTCCAGTGAAATTGAGTGCAAAGGTAGAAGTTATACTCCTCCGGTTACAATTGCATACTTCAATTTATCCCTGGAGAGTCTGTCGATTGGTCAGTCTTATTATGTCAGCCTCCTCAAAGGATTTAACATACCAATGACGGTGGAGACGAATGGCGGATATGGTTTTTGCCCGAAGAGGGGTTGCACTGAAGACTTGAACGGAAGTTGCCTGCAGGAGCTGCAGTTGGAGGACGGAGGAGGGTGTAAGTCTCCTTGCGAGGCCTTCCCCTCGCGGGAGTATTGTTGCAGCATCTCTCCCACAGAATCGGTTTCTTGCAAGAAGACATCATATACACAGTGGTTTAAATCGGTGTGCCCAGGTTCCGCTGTCTTAAGGTCAGATACGGAAATGTATATGCCTATGGGAAATTGTTGGGATGCTAATTACGCAGTTAGATTCTGCCCCCCTGCTGATTTACTTTCCACTATCAAACTCGACAGACAACTTCGATACTCTGATCAACTTGTCTCCATCCATGGAAATTTCACATTAGGTTTTTTTCAAATAGATTTTTATCCTCACTTGGGTATTTGGTACACTGATGATGTGGAATCCAGGAAGATATGGGTAGCCGATAAGCCAATCATATCCAGCGAAGTCCCCTTAGATGATAACCTTTTTCTGTCCATTGATCCCAGAACTGGAAATTTGATCATCACATTCAGAGGGACAACTCTGATGAATATTACTGATGTTCAAGCTGGTCCAAACCCAAACGTGACTGCAACACTTGAAGACACTGGCAACTTCCGATTGATCAATGAAATTGACAAGAGGGTTTTGTGGCAGAGTTTTGATCACCCAACAAACGTGCTTTTACCCGGTATGAAGCTTGGGACAGACATGACAACAGGCCAAAATTGGACCCTGACTTCTTGGCTGAGCAATGAAATCCCTGAAGCAGGAGCTTTTACTTTGAGTTGGGAACCCATTGATGAAGCATCTCAAAGGTTAATGATTCGACGAAGAGGCGAACCTTATTGGACTAGTGGGTTCCTAGACGGTAATACATTTCAGTATATGTTCTCATTGGATCAAAACCAACTAGCAAAATATATTCCCACCCCTGTGTACAACAATGAACAACAATATTTTAGCTACTTCATAAATCCTGGCTATTTACAATACATTAGAAACTTTGATAACCTTCGCTATGACAATGAATCTTTTGCTTTTCCCATGTTGATTTTGACACCAGAAGGGAAAATAATAAATCATGATAATTCTGAGGTATGGACACCTGAGTTGTGTTATGGGTACAATTTGAGTAATGGTTGCATCGAGTCAAGCTTGCCCCAGTGCAGGAGAAAGGATGATCATTTTAGTTATCAGCGAGGATGGTTTGATCCTCAGAAGACTAGAAGTGTAACTGATAGTAACTCAAGCCTAAGCATTAGTGATTGTTTTGTCAAGTGTTGGAATGATTGCAGCTGTGTGGGGTTTGCTACCAAAAACACTAATGAAACTGGTTGTGTCATATGGACTGGAAGCAACCACTATCTTGTTAAATCAGAAGAAACATATATCTTGAAGTATGTCATCAGTTCCCCAAACCTAAATACAAGAAAGCATGTTGGAAACAGACCAACAAAAAGCATGAAACAGGTATGGACAATCACTGGTATTGTGATTCCTATAACTTTCCTCTGTTTGGGACTTTTATGGTATATGAAGAAGAGGAAACAAAGACTAAAAGGTAAATGCCAATAAATCTACCTCATCTCTGTAGATTGTAGTTGCTTTTTTTCTTGAGTCATTGATACTGTTTGTAGAATACCTGAGAAGGAAGAGAGATGAATATTTTCTCGAGCTAACAGCTTCTGAGAGCTTCAAGGATGTACATCAGCTTGAGAGCAATGGCGGGAATGGAAGTGATTTGTTATTATCTAGTTTTGCCTCTATCATGGCTGCTACGAATGATTTTTCAGACGAAAATAAGCTTGGACAAGGTGGTTTTGGACCTGTTTATAAGGTGATATTACTTTCATGTCAACCTATTGTCATATTATTATTTAATTCTTTCATTGATCAGTCCTGTTAATCTATCAATTGACTAATATAATGAAATTACAATAACAGGGGAAACTAAGTGATGGGAGAGAAGTTGCAGTCAAAAGGCTTTCAAAAACATCAGGACAAGGACTTCTGGAATTCAAGAATGAACTAATACTCATAGCCAAACTCCAACACACAAATCTTGTTCGGGTTCTTGGTTTTTGCATTCATGGGGAAGAAAAGATGTTAATTTATGAATACATGCCAAATAAAAGCTTAGATTTTTTCCTCTTCGGTATGAGACGTTTGTACCATAAACCCATACAACTTTTTATTCACTGATTTTTATAATAATAGTCTCTTTTTATTGTATCTTAGATGAAAGTCGAAAGACTGAGCTGGATTGGCCTAAACGATTTAACATCATTGAAGGAATTGCTCAGGGGTTGCTATATTTGCATAAGTACTCAAGAATGCGAATTATTCATAGAGATCTGAAAGCTAATAACATTCTCTTAGATGAGAGAATGAACCCAAAGATCTCGGATTTTGGTATGGCAAGAATATTTAAGGAGCACGAGACTCAGGCAATGACTAATAGGGTCGTGGGAACATAGTATGAAAGCTCTTTTCCTTTATGATTTCAAATATCCTCATAAACTATATGCATTAATTGTCCATTTATCAACAATAACTTGGATAAAGTAATACTTAATAGATGAAGAAAATAATTCACTCATTGATCAGGTCCTTTAGATAAATTTGTTGATTGTCAGACTTGATACTATCTATTTTCTTGAAATGTTAAACCGGTCATCTTGTGTTCAGTGGTTATATGTCTCCTGAGTATGCAATGGAAGGGACTTTCTCTATCAAGTCAGATATCTACAGCTTCGGAGTTTTGATCCTCGAAATTGCCACTGGAAGAAGAAACAGTAGCTTTGCATATCTTGACCGGACATTCAATCTTCTTGGATATGTAAGTGTTTTAACACCACTTTTCTACATTTTTCACATGCCGTCTTATCTTCTTGGACATTCAATCTTAGCGGTAAAAAGGGATTTGTTGATGATAACTCGACTACTGAGCTGGAAAGTAGCGATAAACTTGTTAAAGTGTTTTTGACCAAAGAAAAAAATTAACAGAGAGCAAAACATATATTGCTGATTTACTCAACACCATGGAGTTAAACAAAACAAATTATATATTTGCTTGCATAGATAGATAGGCTGAACACATGATTGCAATTTGTTTCTAATGAATGATGTAGGCATGGGAGCTATGGCAACAAGGGAAAGCGTTGGAGTTGGAGGATCCAACACTTGGAAGTAGTTGTGTTGCACAGCAATTCTTGAGGACTGTTCATGTGGCACTTCTCTGTGTGCAAGAAAGTGCAGCAGATAGACCAACAACATCAGACATGATCTCCATGCTTCTCAATGACACCATCTCATTACCTAATCCAAAGAGACCAGCATTCTTCACCGGCAGAGTTGAGTCGAAGTCAACCTCAGATGAAATCAAACCAAAAGATTGCTCTGTAAACAATATGACATTGACTGTTATGGAAGGTCGATAAGGCTTGAAGATTGTTCCAATTTTCTCGATGAAATCAAACATCAGATGTTGTCGTTTAGTTTTTTATATATTTATGTCATTCTATGATTTTATGTATAACCACGTACGTAGCCCAGTTAATATATTTGAAAGCGATTTCCTCATGGGAATGAGTTGTCAAATTTGGAGGTTAACGCAAATAGAAAGAAACGTAACTGTGGAAGCATGTGGCACGGATTTTCTCTTTTAATGTACTAGCTAAGCGACCTGTGTATCAACACGGAAATTATATAAGACAATTAAAAATTTATGTAGTTTTAAAAAATACTAACACATTAAAAAAATTAGAAAACATATATAGGAATATAAAATCTCATAAGAAATGATAAACATTACAAAAGATTAAAATTCATACATAAGATTATCATTAGATTTCTTGTAGAACCTATTTATAAACAACATTCATGATTTTATTCATTGGGTCACCCTCATACTCATTTCAAGGAAAAAAGCCTATTACAACTAAGCAGTCAAATTGGTAGGGATAACATTTTTTAGTAGGGTTGCTATGATCGTTTGTTTTCATTTGGATATTACAACAAAGATGGTTAAAACAGCCAAAAGTTACATTAACAACGTAGCTTCATTAAGCTATAATTTCACTCAAACAACCAACAACTGTGATTCTTGAGAATTCAAATGGAAGAAACATGCATGCTTACTAGACATGGGCGGCCCAGACCGACCGGACCGGTCCGACGAGAACCGCCCAGACCGAGCCGGTCCAAGACCGGTCCAAGACTGAAAACGCGAAAAACGGTCCGAACCAGGCCGAACCGGTCCAAAACCCGAACCGGTCCAAAAACGGTCCAAGACCGGTCCAGGACCGAACCGGTCCAAACTCGGTCCAAACCGGTCCAAGTTCCAACGGATATGTTTTTTGAAAAAAACGGTAAAAACCGGTCCGAACCGGTCCCAACGGCTAGATTTTGATTTTTTTTTTTTTTTTCCGAAAATTTCCCTATATATACCCCATTCTTGAAACCAAAAATTGCACCAATCTTTCTCACATTCTCCAATTCTCTCATTCTCCAAATCTCCAATTCTCTCATTCTCCAAATCTCCAATTCTCTCATTCTTGAATCTTGATTTTTCTAGTTTTATAATTCAAGTTTGTGTTCTATATACAATACAAGTGTTCTATATAATATTTCGATTTGCTTCAAGATTATAAAAAATGGCCGGTGAAGGATCTAGCAATTTGAACGCGGGTCGAAGTGATTTCAACGTAAGTCTCCCGTATGAAGAAGTTCCAAAAACAAATCGACATGCGGAAATTTGGAACGATTTTGTACAACTCAAACAAAATAACAAGAAATACGCGAAGTGTACGCATTGTGGACATATCTTATCCGGCTCTAATTCTTCTCTCGCTCGACATTTAGTAAGTATTCTTTTATATTTAAGTTTAGTTTATTTAAATACTAGTTTTTATATATTTAAGTTTAGTTTATTTAAATACTAGTTTTTATATATGTAAGTTTAGTTTATTTAAATACTAGTTTTTATATATTTAAGTTTAGTTTATTTAAATACTAGTTTTTATATATTTAAGTTTAGTTTATTTAAATACTAGTATTTATATATTTAAGTTTAGTTTATTTAAATACTAGTTTTTATATATTTAAGTTTAGTTTATTTAAATACTAGTTTTTATATATGTAAGTTTAGTTTATTTAAATACTAGTTTTTATATATTTAAGTTTAGTTTATTTAAATACTAGTTTTTATATATTTAAGTTTAGTTTATTTAAATACTAGTTTTTATATATTTAAGCTATTCATAACTTAGTTATTCATTCTAATCGTAATACTAGTAGATATAACCCGGAGAGTGGTGTCTAGAATAGTCACGATCGGCTTGTGGTTGTTGGATTTTCCGAAAGGTTTTAAACCGAAAGGATCCTGCCCCCCGACTGACCTGCCTGGCCACTCTTTGCTTGGTAGTCAAACGTATTACTTTATAATCAATAACTATAGTTTGAATACTTGAATTAAGTACATGATCTTAGCTAAATATAGTTTACATTACTTGATAGGTGTTTGTGAAATTTTGAGAACATTACACTCTTTTGGTTCTTTGGATGAAACATGGGATATGATTACCAACGAAATGTGTGTAAGTCTTACAAAATATTTTAAAGAGTTTCCAAATTTTTTTTTGATTGCTTCGGCATTAAACCCTCTTGTTAATTTTAAGGGTGTAACGGAATCTTTAACTACTATCGGGGAAGCATTGGGTCAATCTCCGGATGAGATTACGATAAGTATATCAAATTTTGAAAATTATGTTAAACGCTTATATACTATTTATGATAATGAATGTGCACCACGGGGAGAAGTTGCTTCCACCCCGAGGTCTTCGACTTCACAAACATCGGCTACTCGGGCAAACAATACTTTTAGCATTGGATCGTCTTGGTTTAATAATATATCTCAATCGAAACGTACACGAGTTCAATCGTCTTTAGACGAACTTTCCATATATAAAGAAACTGATTACACTAATTATATTGGCACCCAAAATTTTACAAAATTTGATGTATTAAAATGGTGGCAAGAAAGAGAAAACGTTGGTCAATTTAAGATCCTAACCCGTATGGCTAGGGACGTACTAACCGTCCAAGCTAGTAGCGTAGCTTCGGAATGTTGTTTTTCTCTTAGTGGCAGGATTTTAAGCGTACGGCGGTGTATGTTGAAGGCCGAGTCGGTGCAAATGGCCGTGATGCTTAAGGATTACTATGATTCTTTGGAAAGATGTCAAAACGATGCGGATCTCGAAGAAGGCATAACTAATTTGGAGGAAGTGATTCTCGAAGACGATTACAATAGAGACTTCCAATCGGGAACATCAAACACTAACACCGAAGCTGAAAGTGAAGAACCCGAACCCGGCGAAGAATACGTTGACGACACTCAAAATAGAATGAACGCAGGTTCATCATCCAACGTCCAATCGAACGATTTCGCCTATTATGGGCATGGGCCATATGCCGACGATAGTTACAGCTATTGGAATATCAATTCCGACTATCCATTTCAGTAGTTGTCTCTTTATATTTTGTGACGTTATTTCTTTCGAACAATATGTATTTTTCGGGTCTCTAACTTGGGGTGATGGCCATGCCGAAGCTCCATTGCTAGAGTCCCCCTTTTCTTGTTAAAAATATAATTCAAGTTTCAACAATATGTAATTTTATTTCGTAATTGTATCGTAATGTTATTTATATGTTTTTATTAACTTGCAATTATATATGTTTATACTTTATATTTTATAACTTGCAATTTTTTTTTTAAATTTACAAGTCACTTTTTTTTTCAAACAAAAAAACAAACCGAAAACTAAAAAAAAAAAAACCCGACCGAAAAACTAAAAAAACCCGGCCGAAAAACGGAATTAAAAAACCCGGAAATGTCTAAACCGAACCGGAAAATACCCGACCGAAAAACGGACCGGTCCAGGACCGAAGTCGGACCGGTCCGGACTTGGACCGGTCCGGAAGTGGTCTAGGACCGCCCGAGGACCGAATTTATCGAAATGGTCTTACGCGAAGACCGGTCCGCCGAGGACCGGACCGGCCAGGGACCGACCCGGTCCGGACCGGACCGGACCGGCGTGGTCCAGGACCGGTCCAGGACCGTTTTTGCCCATGTCTAATGCTTACTACTCTCTCTAGTCATTTGCGAACTGATGGGTCACGTTCAATAACACCATATCTTCTACCGGTCTTCGGTGTTGTTTGTTTTTTGAAGACATAAGCTGTTAAGGTCTTATTCAATGTCTTCGAAGGTCTTATTGAATAAGCTAAAGTTTAAAAGGTCTTATGTCTGCGGAAAAATATTGTTTGTTTTTTTAATTTTAAAAAATGTCTTATTTAATATAATTTTACAATTTTAAATTATATTCAACAATTTGAGTAAAATTATCAAATATCCACCCCCACCCCCCCCCCCCCCCCCGCCCCTCCCCCCCCCCCCCCCCCAGCACCCACCCCACGCCTACGAAAATCTTCTGCAAAATCTTCTTTTAGCATTTTCAAACTTCCAAACCTACGTGAACAGTAACCAAACATCTTCAAACTTCCAAAAATTACTCCAATCTCAATAAACTACAATTGTAATTAATAAACCATTTGATTCCACATTAACAGTACTTGCAACACCCTCAAGTTTTGAACTTTAATTTCATTAACAAATTTAAAAACCATATTCTTATCACATATTGCATCCAAAGTCACTAAAAAATCTACATTTGCATCAATTGTTCCGCAATTTGATCTCGCAATTGAACCATGTACTCACGATCTGCTACACTTCCATGTGGTTGGACCTCATTATCAACATCATCATTATCAACTTGATTTTGTACGTGGTTGTTTTCAATAGACACATTGTCTTGATCATACTGAGAGAATAATTCATCACTTAAGCCCTCTTTCCTTATAAAATTATGAAGCGCGAAACAAGCAATTGTAATGTTTCTTTGTGTAATCAAAGGAAAGCGGGCCATTCTCCTCAATATTGGGAAACGTGCTTTCAAGACACCAAAAGAACGTTCGATAACGTTTCTAAGTTTTGCATGTGAGTGGTTAAATTTTTCTTTGCTATTCAACGCACGTCTTCGACGAAAATCTCCAAGCCAATATCTCACATTCCGATATGGTGCCATAAATCCTCGAGTGTGTGCATAAGCAGCATCACAAAGATAGTATTTATCTATAAATATAAAAAATGATTAATGTTCAAAACATATAATAAATATCAATTATGAATCATAAATGTACCTGGAGGTGGAAGTGGAAATGGAGCATTTGGGTTTAATAAAGCTTCAGATAATATTCTAGCATCATGTGCTATCCCTTCCCATCCAGCCACAATAAAAGTAAACATCATATTGAAGTCGCATATGGCCAGTACATTTTGATAACAATCTCCCCTTCCTCTTCCTCTATATAAGTGTTGTTGGTTGACAGGCACCACAGCATGCACCAACGTTCCATCAAGTGCACCAACTGCTCCCTACGTTACAATTAAATAATATTAAAAATATAAAAAAACAAAGATGTCATTTAATTAATTTTATTACTATATACCTTAAACACTCGTCGTAATGTCTTATGATGTCCCGGAATGTTCGGATTTGGGTTAAAAGTTGTTGGGACTATAATCTCTTTCGCAAACTCCATCATTCTATCTAATACCTCATGAAAATAATAATGAATTGTTTGTTGCGAGTGTTGAAATCTACGCTTCACGACAACATATCGTTGATTATGACCAATCATCATTAAGAACATAGCCATCTTTTCCTCAACCGACACATGCTTGCTATCCCTTAGCCAACCTTTAACCCTAAAATGTGCGCAGAGCCGGACGAAGGAATCACGTGACATACGTAGAAGCTCGATACATTGTCTGTTGTTTCCTTGTAACAATTCCATCGTGAATTGATGTCCCGACATTACCGATGTATTGTCTCGTTTTCTTTTTAAGGATTTCTTCTCGTGACATTCTTCAATGGTTGGCCCTTCACTTTTAATCAGATACTGCAATGCCTTCTGCATATCCGTGGCCAAGTCATCAAGATTAGTAGAGGTTTTAGCCCTTTTACTAGGCCTACCTCTAGAACCACTTAGTTCTTCTTGATCAGTATGAATCTCATGAGCAGTAGCTGTGGCAATAGGAGCACTAGTCCCCTCATCATCATCTAAGTCAGCAAAAGGGTTGTCCTCGGTCTGAATTGTCTGGACACGATGGACAGATGATGATGTACCCCCGGATGTTGCTTGGGAAGGGGCCCATTGATTATGACCACTCGCGCTACTTCCATCATATAAAGTTGCACAGAGGTCGGGATAAGGCATTGACGTCGTCTTCAGAAACCCACATTTCGGATGAATCTACACACAAGTGAATGCTAGTCAATATATATTTACATTGGTTGTGTCTTAATAATGTCAAATTCAATAAACAAACACACCTTTTTGAATGCTTCCCACTCTTCGGGCGCTAAAGTGAAAGTTTTTGTTTGAGGGTTGTAGATGTTCCCAGTTTTGTTTCTCAAATATACATACCCTAAATACTTGGCTCTCAAAGTATCATAAGCGTTTCTCATTTGTTTTTGAGTCAAGTCCAAGTTGAATCTTTCCTTTAGAACTTTACCTAATTTTGCCCACGACTCTATATGCATACTAGCGCCTCGTCTACCTACTCTGTTGATTTCCTCAAGACATGTATCTAATAAGCACTTCAATTGCTCATTAGTCCATTGAGGTTGACCACCCATTTTGACAAACTACATATTCAACACATTCGACAATTTTATCAAGAAACAATTCTATAAGATAACAAATTAAACAATCACATATATTTATAAGATAACAAACACATGTATCAACAAAACAACTTTATATACCTAATATGTAATAGATGATAATTTTAAATGAAGGCCTTTGGGGAAACTTTTTTCCAAGTGCTGTTAAATTAACATCTAAACTTAAGATTTTTAAGCTTTGGTGAAAACAAGTCACTCTTCTAGATTCAAATTAACAACATAAAAGATTATTGTGATTATTGGTAAGATGAAAGCCTATCTAAGACATTAATGATGGTATAAAAGTTTCGAAAGGAAGTTAACAGAATTTGGAATAGAAGAAGCTTGAGCATTAACAATTTAACATGATGAAATTCCCTGCTTCTGTCTAAAGAAAGAATGTTGACAAAATCAGTTCATTAGTGCTAACCACGAATTTAATTAATGGCCAAAACATATACTTTTGAAGCACCAACCTACCTATTGTTAATAGTCAAACAAATATTTTGTAAAAAAAAGTTCAGCTTCCTGTACTACAACTATTAAAACAAATGTAAAAATAATTGGCACTAACATGATGTTATTTTGTAGTCATTAGCATCATGACTCATGTGCAACAATCAAATTGATATTACAAGTTACATTATTCCTATACAACTAAACGAAAGGTTAAATTGGATAATACTTATGTTTTTCACCAACATTTCACATGTGAAGTAGAAATTCAACAAAAAACAACAAAGATTATTAATAATAATATGATAAATGTGACCCATCCCATGAAGTAATTAACCAAACATTATGAATCAATCAAGATTTATAAGATAATATGACGATTAGTCACACGGCAGGAAATCAATTACCAAAGCAATCTCAATGAACAGCCCATTGTTGCATAAAGCATAAAGCATCGTTTAAACAGAAAGAATAAAGCATAAACATCGTTTAAACAGAAAGAATCGCAGACGCATAAAGCATAAAGCATCGTTTAAACAGAAAGAATCGCATAAGAAAACATTAACAAACCCATAAAACATATGAAATTTCAATGATTATTACCTGTAATCGATCGACGAGGTTCGAGATACAGTTGAAGAGGGTGATCGATTTAGGGCTGGTCCGTCTGACGAGGGTATCGATCGACGGCAAGCTTCGAGAAAACATTTGAAGAGTTTAGGAATCAGATAACATCGAATAACCCAGATCAAAAGAGCAATTTCAATCATATACCTGTGGTTTAGGGCTTCGAGCGACGGGTTCGACTGTAATGCTTCGAAGATCGATGGGGTGGAGCTATGACGGAGCGAAGACCGTGGATCGATCGATGGAGCGACGACGGAGGATCGATCGACGGAGGAGCGACGACGGAGCACAGTGGTTGCGTGTAGGGCTAGAGAGACGAGAGGCGGAGGATCGAATCGATGGTTGCGTTTAGGGCTTGAGACGGGATGTTTTAAACGTCTGCAAAGAAAAAAAGCAATTTAAACTGCTTCCTATAATAAGCAAAAAGAAGATAAAAAAAGACCTTATGTCTGTAGAAAAACAAACAGTCTTAAACAAAAACGTCTGCCCGCCCGCAGACCTTTCTTGAAAATAAGGCCTTATCCAAAAAAACAAACAAAGCCTTCGTGTTGAATAGGAAGCCGTTACTTAGAATCCGGCAAAACAAAGCACTTCATTACATTTAATTAATTTAAGTATTTACAATCCCCTAAGTTTTTATATTCAAAATATAACTTAGTATGTTTATAATGGTAGCCGTAATTATATTTGAAATATCCGCTATTGATAAAATTAAAGAAAATGGACAGATAAAACTGTTTGCAAGCTAAGCCAACATGTTTTGTCCTGTCCTAAAACATTACTCGTGTTAGCCTATCACCCAAGACCCAACCACTCGTTTTACCACCTACAAAGATAATGAATTCTTATATTCCATCTTTCATTGAAGTTCTAAATTGTGTGCACAAATTCAGGCCGAATATTAGGTGGCATATCACCCAATTGTTGTGTTGGAGGTTGTATATAAGCCGACTGCAAAAGCAATTCAATTAAACGACTTCCCACTTAAAAAGATTAAAGACACATCAATTTATGCGTCTCTGCACGTAAGTGTAAGCATTAGAGTGTGTTTGTGTGTAGGGGTTGGGGCTGGATGGGAACCCATGACCTCAAGGTAAGTACCATATATAAGTAAAGCAAACCTGAGCATTAATAGGTTGTGTCCGTGGTTTTGAATCATCATGCCTTGTTCCTTGCTAACATTATCTAAAACTTTTTCTTCCCTTTTTACATCTTTTACGGCTTTTTTTGTCCTTGCTTTCTCCAAGAAATTGTGTATCCTAATTTGGGACATACCAAAAGCAGTTAAAAATGGAAATCAAAAGACCAAAACAAAAATGATAAATGACAATCATAAATGGTGGTACACATGATTAACAACTTGGAAGGGGTGCTTGGATGTGTATTCACAGTGTTGGCTCAGACGAATTATGATTGATAATAAGATTTGGTGAAGCAGAGATAATTAATATATATGTAACATTAACTTCCAAAGATATTCAAATTCTCAACCAAACACTCAAAAATAAAAGTTAGAATTCAAAATCCAAACATCCCATAAACATCAAATGCTAGTAATGCTACTTTATAATAACATATAAGCACAACCAATCTTAAATCGAGAAAAAGGAAGTACTCACATCTCCTGTTCAATAGCTTCACCAACGCTAGAAGAAGCCGAAACAACTCTCGCACAACTATTCTCCCCTCCTGTCATTATTACCCATAACCTTATGTATTTTGATAACTGCCATCTTATCAACTGGAAACAGATCAAAATAAGGTGCATATGCAGCCTTATGCTTTTCTTGCCTACACAATTGTTGATCTTCATCAATCTTTTTGCATAATGGCTCAAACCACCCAAGAAATAATGACTTCATATATGGCAAAGTAGGTGCTAATTTCTGCTCACACATATCACTTTACACCTCTTAAATGCTAACATTAAAAAACTTCCACAAGAGTGGAGCTATAATTCTTAAAAACTGATGCTATAATTTAGTTGATATTATGAACTATCTTATAAAGAAAGAAATTATCTTAGTCAATGTTGGTATGTATATAGTATGGTATTAATTTTGACTTCAAACATAATTCAGGTAATAGCTATAAAAGATATATCCCGCCACCTATAAGGAGAGTTCACAGATGTCTATATTTGCACTGAGCTTATGGATACTGACCTTTACCAAATTATCCGATCCAATCAGAACTCATCAGAAGAACATTGTCGAGTATTATACTATTAATCGAATTGATAAATTATCTCCAACTAATACCAACTGTTGTCATCTGCAACTTTTGCAGTACTTCTTGTATATTCACTCATGACGGTTACCGTGTTTATAGTATAAAAACGTAACACTTGTTCTTGTTTATCTGATCTAAATAAATCCTCCTACCTTGATAAATCAAACGTAAACACATAAATTTCATTCCTACCAAACTAAGATAAGTTGATAATATATATTCAGTAAGTGTTTCTCACTTGATTATGAGTCTTGCTATTTCTCATTCACATATTCTCATCAAATATGGTGATGGCAATTGATGAAATAAATAATAAAATAAAAAATGATAAATTGGAAAAGCTATAAGAGCTCAGACTAACCTTTATACATGCAAATTAAACTCAAGATGAAATAAATACATTTAATAGTTAAGTTTGCTTTAGAAAGATTAAAGCTTTATGTAAAGATTAAAAACTTGATTATACAATATTAAGACTATGACTACCTCAATTTTAAAGGTTTTTTCATTTAGTCTTATTTTAGGGCTGGTGCTTAGGTATATGCTAAGAAAGCATCATTACCTGAAACAATTGTTTTTAATCAGAATTACGTACGTCATGACTATTTTTCTCTCTCATGATTTCAATTTGCTTGTTGATTCCATTAATTGTTACTAATCACGAATAAGAAGGGAAAAATAAAAATAAGAAAAGAGTTAACCTGATCCATATTGATGTGCTTCTTTCACCTCATTACCAATTTTCTTCTTTTTCCCCCTCTGGATCAATCGGTAAGAATACCATATTATTTGTTAGCAATAATGATAAACAGCCCTAATGGTACAGAAGTTTAATTACCGGCTTTTAACTTTTTGGAACATGTTATCAACTTATCGGTTGAGCTTTACTGTTGCTAATATCACAGGCAAATGTTCTTTGTACAGGTCTTGAGTGATATACTGGTGGAAAATACCGGTATTCGGAAGCTCCAGCTAATAGTACTGGGCTAGGTGATGAGGTCAGTAAGAAACAATGTATTAGAAAAAGTACTGTCATATACATGATGATTTATCACAATATAAGAAACAATGTATTAGAAAAAGAAAAAAAAATTAAATTTACTTGGATTGTGCATATTTATCCACCGCCTCAGATTTCAATGCAATACATGTTGAGATTTCACCATAAAAACCTTTCAAAATTTAAGGTTTAATCTCCTCAAAAAAATATCAAAGTGGCATCTTCAATTTGCAGAACTACTGGATCAAGTAAGTCTCTAAACCTGCAATGATTCACAAAAATTACCCCCAAAAAAGTCAACAAAATGAATATGGAAACTACATCAGGGTATTTAATGATATAAAATGAACTAAAAACAAATAAACACAAATTAACAATCACATCAGATAATAAGATCTATGAAAAGGCCTTTCAAAAAAAAAAAAGATATATGAAAAGATAAATTGAAATGGTTTTAACTTTTCATAAAAGATTATAACAATTTAAAAAAGCTTGCATATACCTCTTCATTGAGCATAATATGTGTACCATACAATAACAAACCCATATGTTTGCCAACATCACTACTAAATTTAATGCAGTAATCTGGAACTATGAATCACCCAAATAACATAAACAACAAATTTAAGAACCAAAACACTTACCACTTAGAAGAGTGTATTTGTGATACTATGTAGTGTGATTGTATAACTGATTAGCTACAATTAACTTCTCGCAATATCTCCTTTTGCTGCTTTATCTCCGATACATATATGTGTTGCAGGACATGTTAAATAGAATCCGATAACAGATAATAATGAAAAGCAGATCGAGACTACAAAACACGATCCCAAAAAATCCCTACTTATAACCACAAATAATAATATGCTAAATATAAAGCTATCTGTCAAATTAAAGTTATGGGAATGTCCCAATAACTTCTGCTCAAGTGATTAAAACCTGTTTAGAATAACATAAAGATCAGAATTTGAATCAAATCATAGTTAATTATATTGTTTTAAATAAAATTAAAACCGGCATAATAATCATAGTTCAGTTTCAATCCATATATAACTAAATAAGCTAATTTGTGTACAAACTTCATCAAACTTCACATTGCTGATTGGAAAACGATTTCACTCATATATAACGACCTAATTAGTTAGTTTAGATAAGCTATCCCCAAATACCCTAATCTATCTCAATAAAGGTAGTAGCACTAAAATGTCAATGATTTATTTCGTATGATTTGTTTACTGCTTAACAAAATAAGCAATTCAAACTTCAAATTGTTAGTTATATATATAAGTAGTTTCAGCAACTCCAATCCGAAAATCCTAAACACCATTTATTAATAGATTACAGTTACCTGACGATGAGAACTTTGGAAATAGATGAATCGAAGAAGAGATGGGGAAGCCGTATCACCTAAAGGAATCTTCGATATTTGAGGAATCGAAGATGTGTTTGAAGTCGGCTGGGGAAGCAGAGGATTCAGTCGAGTTTGGAAGTCGTCTGGGGAAGCACAGGCGTCAATCGATACTGGAGATCGGCTACGGAAGCAGAGGCTTCGATCGATGCTGGAAGTCGTCTGGGGAAGCGCTTCAATCGTTACGGAAATCGGCTCCGCAAGGAGAAGAGAGATAGGTCAAGGCCGATTTTGGGTAGTCGCGATATTGGGGTATCCGGCTTAAGGTTTTTGCGTAGTGGGGAAGACGATCTTGGGGTATCCGGCTTAAGGTTTTTGGTTGATTATGACGTAATCAAATGTATTATTTTAATTTTTTTTTAAAAACTAAAGGATCTGATTGGTGGAGATAATTTAGGAAATGAGGAAAACCCTTTTCTTTTAATATATATTAGAGATTCTTTGTCGTGTCACGTGTGTAGTAGAAAATTTTTAGTTATTAATTTTGTTTCTCTTCCCCTTTATTGATAGTTTGACGAGGTTATTTAAAAAAAAATTATGTTTCCAAAAGACAATTTAGAGGAATTATTATTAAAAAAATAAAATACATTTTAAAGTGGTAAAACTAAACCTCCAACAATCAAGACCCTCATAAATTGATGATCGATTGTCTATTTGTTTAAAAACATTCATAAAATAAAGTTTAAGTTTTGACATCCATTGAACAATTTGTATATAACATAATTTTTTTATAATATTTTTTTTTGCTGTATCTTCTTCCTTAATTTTACGACTTTATCCTATATGTGCAATTCATCAAAAAAATTTGTCTCATCATTGATAAATGTTTCATTTGCTCTATTCATTAAGATCGTTATTATTGTTATATTACTTTAGGATTAGAATAACTTTATTGATGAATTTTTTTTTTCATATATTAGGCTTTAGGGTGTTATGTGAAAATATATAAGGGCGTGAAAACAAATACCTTACAATCTTACATACCAAAGGTTATCTGGTTATGTGATTAGATATTTAATACAAGGGAGATGATTTGTACACAACAAATTTTTGTTATACACAACAATTAATTGTTGTTTAGACCATCATACCCTTAAATATGTGAACTAGAATAAAAAATAGTAGATTTTAGAGACATTAAAGTCACAATTGTTATGTATGTTAAAAACTTCTTGTGTACAAATTAAATTTTTTTTTGAATAGCAAACACACACACACACACACACACACTATAAACTTACTCCTAAATCTACACCTCCACAGCGGTACTTGAACCCACAACTTCTTGGGAGGGGACACCACCTTACAACACCAAATACCGCTGAGCTACAAATTAACTTGCTTAATATAACTATTAAGATTTAAGTTTAAATCACATAATGATTAAGGTGTGGTTCAATAATAGATTTACTTGAACCGTTTTTTTTTAAACAGCAAATAAGGTTTACAGAGCAATGGAGCTTCGCCGCTTCGGCATAGCCATCACCCCGACAAAGCAACCACAAAGATTTTATTAATAGCTACTAGCAAGATGCTAGAAAAGTGTACACAAAATTAAATGAACATAATAGGATAACACCACATCGACCAATTAAGATCGTTACCTTTAGCTCTAAATTTGATCCATGTGAATTTTGTAGCTTGGGTTTCATCAGCTACCCTCGATGTCATGAACCTTTTTCCTTTGAAGACCATTTCATTTCGAGATTTCCATACACGCCACATCAAAGTACTCACCACTGCTTCTAGGAATGTCTTTCTCTTTTTTATGATTCCGTTCTCCAACACCTTAGTAATGAAAAGCTCCAAAGATTGTTGTGTGATATGTCTAACTTGCACAGTTTAACAGCTAACTCCAAATTTCTTTAACACAGGGACATAAGTAGAAAAGATGCTTAGTAGACTTCTCATCGCCATTACAAACGGGACAAGTAACTGAAGAAATAGCACCACGTCTTAAGCTCAGATTCAATCGTGTTGGAACCATTTTTAACATAAGACGACACACAAAACAGTTTACTCTTCCTGACACCCATTTGTTCCATTAAATGTGAGCATTATTTTGTGAAGAATCCATATTTTCCATAAGACTGGCCGCATCCATCGCGCAGGCCATGCGTGAGGAGCGGTCACGGTCACGAAACACCATTGCCCTCCTTCGTGAGGGCTGGCTCACGGTCGCGAGCGCGGCCACAGTCACGCTCGTGAAGGGCTGGCTCAAGGTTTGATTCCTTTTTTTTTTCTTTTTTCTTTTTTTTTTCTTATGATGTGAAACATGTGATGGATGTATGGGTTGTGTGATGTGATAAGGAAATGGTGAGGGAATGATGTGGCGCTGATGTGACAATGATATGGCTGTGTGAAGTATGTGATGGATGCTGATAGTCTAATGCTTCTAAGAGACTAGACGGAAAAACTTCCACTTGGATCCTTGCTCATCTCCATTTATCCTCTATTAATATGAGTAAGTGTAATATGTTGTATCAGATTTTCCAATTCCACTCAGCCCTTCTATTAATATGTTGAGCAAATCTTGTGGCCACATTGCAACATTTATTTGTGTCTAACTCATACAATTCAGGAAACATATTACTTGTGATATAAAAAGAATACAAAATAAAAGAAACAAATAACTTATATAAATACAACGACTTCTCGATCCCGACAAATACGGCTTTCTCCTCGTGATCACTTTAAAGGGGACCAATTGGTGTGCTAATCATTGTGGATTCCTTGACTTTTGTGACTAGTGGGTATTTATTTTGCTTTTAGTTTTTACTTGGTATTATTTAATGTTTGATACGTATAATATATTAATTCTTCTTTCTCATATAATTATTTAATTTTAATATTTGTCTTAATTAAATGATTAAGAGAATAAGTAAGAAAAAAATATGATAATATATCATCTCTTTTTTATGAGAGATAATTTATATATAATATAAATTAACTACACATAATAACTATGACTCTTATGTTTTTATTAATACACTTTTTTTAACTTTACATAAAATTTAAGGGTATAATAATTCAAACAATCACTTTTTGTTATATATAGCTAATTTATATTATGTACAAATCATTTTCCTTTTTTAAAAGTAGAACAAAAGCACTACATAACTTTATAGGATATCGAAAACACCTTGTAAAAATGGGCTATAAGCCCTTTGTTATTTCAAAAGGGAGATAATTCACACACAACAAGAATTTATCATATACAATAAAAAAGTATGTATTTAAACAATAATACTCTTAAGTATGTGTATAAGAAAAACAATTCACATTTTTTAAATGATAAAAAGACATGATTGTTGTTTATAACACATCATTGACTTGTTATTATGTACAAATCATCCCTTATACAAAATATGAGTTTTTTTTAATAACACAACTCACATGCCTACTAAACAAAAGTTAGAAGTGCTCTTCATAAGATGGGGAGTGGAAAAGCGGCAGGACCTGATCAAATCCCTATTGAGGTGTGGAGGTGTCTGGGAGAGCAGGGCATCAACTGGCTAATGAACCTTTTTAATCTGATTTTTCAAACTGCAAAGATGCCAGAGGAATGGAGAAGGAGTGTGGTTATTCCAATTTTTAAGAACAAGGGAGACGCCTAAGTTTGTGGGAATTATCGTGGTATTAAACTCCTTAGTCATACGATGAAGTTGTGGGAGAGGGTGATAGAAAACAGGTTGAGACGGGAAATAAAAGTATCCGAAAATCCATTCGGGTTTATGCCAGGGAGGTCGTCGATAGAAGCAGTTCACCTGATTAGAAGCCTCGTGGAAAAGCATAGAGAAAGACAACGTGATTTGCATATGGTGTTCTTAGATTTGGATAAAGCATATGATAGTGTACCTAGAGAGCTTATTTAGAGGACTCTAAATGATAGAAAAGTCCCAGGGAGATTTATTAGGGTCTTGAAAGACATGTATGAGGGGGCTTCGTCCTGTGTCAACACCCCGGTAGAAGATAGTGAGTACTTTCAGGTTTTACGCGGCCTACACCAAGGATCGACACTTAGTCCTTTCATCTTTGCAATCATCCTCGACCAGCTAACGAGAGGGATTTAAGGAAGCATCCCATGGTGCATGATATTCGCATATGACATTGTCTTGGTTTCTGATACGAAAGAGGAGTTGAACAGAAGATTAGAACAGTGGAGGGTTAAGCATAGGGAAAGACAACGTGATATTCGTGGAAAAGCATAGGGAAAGACAACTTGATTTGCATATGGTGTTCTTAGATTTGGAGAAAGCATATGATAGTGTACCTAGAGAGCTTATTTGGAGGACTCTAAATGATAGAAAAGTCCCAGAGAGATTTAGTAGGGTCTTGAAAGACATGTATGAGGGGGCTTCGTCCTGTGTCAGCACCCCGGTAGGAGATAGTGAGTACTTTCAGGTTTTGCGCGGCCTACACCAAGGATCGGCACTTAGTCCTTTCATCTTTGCAATCATCCTCGACTAGCTAACGAGAGGGATTCAAGGAAGCATCCCATGGTGCATGATATTCGCAGATGACATTGTCTTGGTTTCTGATACGAAAGAGGAGTTGAACAGAAGATTAGAACAGTGGAGGGTTAAGCTAGAGGACTCAGGACTAAGGATAAGTAGAGGTAATACTAAGTATCTTTTTTACCATTTTAGCAAGACCGGTATCGAGGGGAGCCAAGATATCTGCATAGGGGAACACGCACTGAGACCTCAGGAGTCTTTTAGGTATTTAGGTTCCATTTTACACAGAACGGGGAGGATAGATGAGGATGTGTCCAACCGTATTCAGGCGGGGTGGAGGAAGTGGAGAGCGGCGTCAGGAGTGCTTTGCGACAAGAAAGTACCGCTTAGGCTTAAAGGAAAATTCTACAGACTAGCTGTTAGACCTGCCATGTTATATGGTTCAGAGTGTTGGCCACTGAAAAAGACGCAAGCGGAGAAGCTAGAAGTGGCAGAGATGAGGATGCTTAGATGAATGTGCGGGAAAACGTTGCTAGACAAAATCCCGGTTGGTGTTTTTAGAAGTGAATTAAGAGTGTCATCTATCATCTACAAGTTGAGAGAGGGGAGATTGAGGTGGTTCGGCCACGTTAAAAGGAGGCTTCCAACAGCACCAGTTAGGAGAGCAGAAGCGCTTATAGTGGATGGCACTAGGAGGCGTGGTCGCCCCTTTCTTAGGTGGGAAGATAGAGTTAGAGCGGATTTACAGGAGCTTTTTCTCTCTGTGGACATGATCTCAGATAGGTCCTCGTGGAGAAGGAAAATTAGGATCCAGGACTAAGTAGTAGAGGGTCTGCATTTTACGGCTTAGGGTTTATGGTTTGGGGGACTAGGTGGTGTCACATTTGCGGGGGATTTAGTTTATACTTATATATATACATATATTCTCTATTTTTTTCTTTCTTTTTTTCTTCCTTTTTTTTACGTTGTTCTTTATTTTATTTTTATTTACTTATTTTTTTATTATTATTATTTTTACTATTTTCTTATTTTATTTTATTTTGTTATTTTTATTATTTTATTTTTATTATTATTTTTTTTCAGTGTTTTTTCCACGTTTCTCCTGTTTCCTGTTTCTTACTTGCCGGAGGTCTTTCCAGGAAGCAATCTCTCTACCTACGGGTAGAGGTATGATTGTCTACATCCCACCTCCCCATACCCCGCTTCTTACGGGATTGGTTATTGTTGTTGTTGTTGTTGTGACATGCCTACTAAACATGTTTCTAAACTATATCTTGTCAATTAAGGGACTTAAATCCAAAATCTTAAAAATCACCTTAAACACCCAATGTCGTTAGGTGAAAATCCTTTTGATATTTCAAAGAGGAGATAGAAAAATATAATCTTCACTAATTTGTAATACAACTTCAATAATGCTATATCTTTCGTTGATAAAAAAAATTTTATATGAAAGAATCTCTTCTCACTTTAAATAAAAGAAGGATTGCCTTTTGGGTATAGTTAATAGTTTAGATATCAAAATAAAATTATAGTTGTATGCATTATTATTGTTTATAACAAATATTATTATTTTAAATAAATACAATTTTTTTTTCATAATTTCTCATTATATTCAAACTGTTATACACAGTTATAACTTACTTAAAGTTTATTGTATACAATAAGACATGAAAATTGTTTGCACACAATGAAAAGATTATTAAAGTGAATTGTATTTTTTGACAAAAGAAACAATATTTATTATATACAATGATAACTTATACAAAAACTTTATACAATACACTATTTATTCTTAATTCGTATAAGCTATTATTTAAATTGAAATTTTGTAAGATTTAATGAGAGTACTATTGGGTAAAATAATTTCAAAATATTAGCAAGGTGGACAATAAGTTTAGAACACAATAAGTAAAATACACGAGTTAATAAGGTCAGCTATAGGTGTTTAACTCAACTTTATATCAATACTAATATCATATCACATTTTCCTTTCTAACCTAAAAATTAGTATAACTCTTTTTAATCTTACTTAACATATTATTTTATTTTATTTTATAATATATATATATATATATATATATATATATATATATATATATATATATATATATATATATATATATATATATATATATTAATAGAGAGAGAAAGAAAGAATGAAGAGATAGAGAGAGGATAGAGATAAAGAGAACGTATGATGGGGTGGAGAGAGGATAACATCATGTTAGCCAAACCAAGGGAATACACCGATCGGGTTAGGGTATGGGTGTAGTGGTGTTCCCCTTAAATCCAAGGAACCTATTGAAAAAGTCGATTACTTATGGCTTAGGTGCTAGTACACATGGTCTAATAGGTATAGACTTTTAGTAATTGGTATATAATAACTAAGTTTAAGTCTCCAACGAGAATTTATCAACGAACCCGATAAAAAATCCGATTATTTTAACTTAAGTGCTACGCATGGTCTAATATGTAGTTTTAGAATTTTAGTAATCGGTATATAATAATTAAGTTTAAGTCTCCAACAAGAATTGGTCAATCAACAATCTTATTCTTAGGTTTATAGATCACTAGGTTTCAAGTCCGTGTAAACACGGGCCAGCATGTAAGATTTTTTTTATATAATTTTATATTTCTACATTTTCAGTAGGATAATGTTTGTTAGTCCAAAAAGTGTATTTATAGTTGTTAACCAAACATATCACTCGTCATTCAACCCAGTGAGACACCAAAGATGAGGAAAATTAGAAAATTCAACTTCATACCCCTTTCCTTCCTTCTAGCCAATTTAAGTACACAATCTTTACATTCATAATCTGTACTGCAACTGCAAAGTAAATTCTATATCACAGACAAAATCTCATGTACTCTCTAAAAGAGAGAAACCTAAGTAACTTGGGATACATGAAGATTGATCTTTGGCACGTTATAATCAATAGTGTATGAAATCAGTTTCAATGCTATAACCAACTCACCATAAGAGCTTACACATGATGGAATATAAATTTAAAAAATACATTCAAGCAACCACCAAATACAACAGCTCCAAGATATGAAAAGTTGGAAATTATGACGATAAAGTAGAAAAGTATGACTCTCAAAAGTATAATTTAATCACTATGGATCATGGATATAATATAACCATGAAAAAAGGTTCTAGTCTCGATGTATGTTTTGTAATATCTTAAACGGTCAAACTAATCACAGATGTAGAGTTATATCTCCGTGTTTTCTTAAAGCGGAAAATAATCTGCATATAATTTTAGCAGCTAATGTTCTGAAAATGAGGCATTCATCTTTTTTCCCCTAGAAATATGTAGTAATGCAAAGGTGGTAAAGGGGCTTACCAATAGCATCACCACATCATTTTCATGCATCCCCACTCATTTGTATGTCTTTGCCTTGTGAAGAATCGAATCAATTAGAAGAATTTAAAAAAAGTGATCGAAAGTTAGATGTGATAAACTAATTAATACTAATATGGCACATACATTAAAAAAAAGAAATAAATAAATAATAATAGGCTTTTTTTACCATGATCTCACATTCAATGTACTCGTCTACAACTGCTATACAATTTTGCTGTTATCAGGATTTTAATTAATGAATCGTTTATGTAAATTAGCTTTCAAATAAGCAAGACAAAAATAGTTATGATTAAATACGAAAAAATAAAAAAACTTACGCGTTTCATGAGGCGGATGTTTCCTGGTGAATATTGGATGTAGAGAGTTTTTACATGATGTCCACATTGGACGAAACGGAGATTCATCTCTTTCAATTAACCGCCTCTTATGTAGAAAGTCATACGAAAGCAGACTCTAAGCTGGTGTTAACTGAAAGATGATATAAACAGTATTTGATAATCAAAATATTCTCCAAAGTAGTCATAATCCTTTTGTCTAAGATGATACATATTGTCCAAGGAGTAAGCTTATAAGGTGTCAACTACCCACACATAGTAATCGATTTACTGGTATATTTTAGGTCCTATAAACAAATAAAATGAACAAAATAAGACTCTAACTACAAACTCTATCACACGATACAAAATATTGAAGTCTTGAAAGGACTTATCTAGTAAAAATGAAAAATAGAATAGCTTCACACTTAGACTTCGGAAGAGGAGCTTCATGAAACCACTCATGGTTGAGAGCTGCTTTGGCTATTATCCGCTGCATATATTCTCAGAATTTATTTTAGTAAAACATAATTGTGTGTCATGTGATATAGTGCTATGAAACGCTATAGAACACATAGGATTGTCCAATCAAATGATACATTCTCAGGGTCGTATGTTAGCAATTAGTTCAGCAAATCAAACCAGCATCAGAGAGAACATGTGACCCCGTGAAACATGTCGCTGGAAATTTTCTGCGTATTAGTTATACCTGCACAAAATGAAAAGTAGTAAATGAAATCAAGAGCATTAATAATGTAACTGAATCTGTCACCAACGGAAGCTAGAAAGGCAGACCAGAAAATCACTCAAAGCTAGAAGCCTAGGAAAACTGTGGCAAAAATAAGAAAATGTGAACTTTGATCTAAAATGAGTGAAAATTTCAAGGAAGTGGAAACTTACTGATGCTTGACAAAGTTCACCTTGACTCCAGGGAGCTTAGAGTACCCAGGCCAAATAGTCTCATTTGGTGTACCAAGTGTTTTGAATATCTATGATCATAAGACATTGTATTTGTGTCCTTGGTGCTCTCATGAGTACTTAAGATACCACTCGAGCTTGGATTCTTGTTCCTTACTCTCTTCCTCTTTCGATTTTTCGATGTCGTGTTATCTGTTGTGTTTGTACAGGACCCCGATTCACCAATGGCCTTTTCCATTTTTTTTGCTCTTCTGCCATGCCTTTCACGTTAAGGTCCCTAGTTGTGCTTGAGTCATTCTTTGCTAGTACAGTGTCTCATGAGTACCTAAAATACCACTCGAGCTTGGATTCTTGTTCCTTACTCTCTTCTTCTTTCGCTTTTTTGATGTTGTATTATCTGTTGTGTTGGTACCTGAACCCATTTCACCAATTACTGTTTCTATTTTGTTTTGGTCTTCTGCCATGCCTTTCACGTTAACATTTGTAATTACACTTGAGTCATTCTTTGCTAATACCGTCTCCTCTGTGCTCTCATGAGTACTAAAAATTTCACTCGAACCTTAGTTCTTGTTCCTTAATCTCTTTCTCTTTCGCTTTTTTGATGTTGTATTACCTTTTCGTTTGTACCTGAACTTGTTTCACCAACTGCCATTTCGATTTTGTTTTGTACTTTGCTTAACAATTGCAGATGTACCAAAGCCAGTATTTAGATTATCTTGAAGGGATGATGGTGAAATGGTATTCAAATGGACTTCTAGTATGCTCTTAGAGTTCTCAGTATCTTCTTGATTTCCTTTCATTTTTTCTTGTGTTTTAATGAGCTTAACAGCAGACCTACCTATATCATTTTCCATCCCTAAACACTCTTTGACAGGAGATGACATGATTAGATCCCTTCTAGGTACCAAGAATCAAACAGCAAAAAATTACAAAATTAATACAAATTTGTAAACTAATGTGAAAAATCACTAACAACATCAGATTTACCAGTGGAACAATGTTCGTAATAGAATTAAACAAAAAACAAATCATGCATTACGTTTTGAAATCAAATCGAATACTGCTTATACCAATCTATCAATGAAGCATAAACATATTCATATGAATTGATGTGATATCATTGAAAGTATCATAAGCGAGAGCAAAAATGAATAATTAATCACCGTCTAAAGCAGCTAACCAAATACTACGATAGAATATAAATTGATGAAATGGTTTCAAATAATTCGGTTGTGGTTTCAGATTATTTAACATACCTAACGTGAGTTTCTTCGTCCTCTAATCGGTGCTCATGGAATGACAGTAGAAACAGAGTTCATTAATAATTCACAATGGCACGGCGGAAAAAGAAAAAGACGGGGGGAAATCATTCTAGCCTGTCTCTCGCTCTTGATTTCGAGGAGTTTACAGGTGCAAAATATGGTGGTTTCAAATGGCAAAGTGCAACCAAGGGTTTCTAAGGGGAGAAGAATGGATGCATGTCGACATCCAGAAGACAATAAAACCGCCGATTCATTCAGTTCATTCAATGGGTAATAATGTAACGTAAATTCATATATTTAGGTCATTTAAAAAAATAAATAAAATCCTAATTTTTATAATGTTGCCACATCATCAAACACCCATCACTAATTGACTTCAATTTGAAAAAAGTTACCTTGAAAGTATTGCCACCTAAGATTGAAAGGTTCTTAAGTTAGTATATATATATATATATATATATATATATATATATATATATATATATATATATATATATATATATATATATAGAATAGATTAATATGTTTTAATGTGGTTATAGAAATTATAATAGTAAAAGCAATTAATTTTAAAAAACCACTTTTAACTTTTTAAGCATTAAACTATATTTTATGAACCTTAACTAAACCTTTAGCTTTTTATTAACAAAGAAATGCCAAATCTAGTAAAAGCTTTATACTAACAAACAATTATATAAAACTAGCAATGTGTCCGCGTAATATGACGCTGAGTAAAGATAAACGATAGTAAGATAGCGCGGTGGCGGGTTTTTTTAGTGTTGGCTACCTACGGAGAACACAGAATATAATAAGTTTTTACTTTTGAAAACTTAAGTAAATTACATATTTCACCCATGTGTTTTGTCACAAATTAGAATGATAGTCCCTTGAACTACATTTGTCCATTAATTATGAGAGGTGAATCATACACAACAAAAAGTGTCCATACACAACATGTTACATGCACAAATGGTGTGCAGCCCGCGTACGAGTATTTTTAAGATGATTAAAAGCTTTTTCACATTGATGTTTTAAATTTATAAAATGGAATTACAAAATAAATACTACACACGACTCAGGCAAGTATGACCTGGTCAGTAGTAGTATAGATAGGGTAAGACCGAGTGTCGAACCACAGGGATAAAGTGACTTTCTGGCAGCTACTAGAACTCAAACATCATTATTGTTTGGTAAATTAATAACATGTGATTTTTAGATTTGATTTAAAACTAATAAAAGAAACAAGTTACACTAGCAAAATAATAATAAGCGATTAGACAATCAGAGAAAGGATCACTTAGGCTTCAGAATCATCCTGGTTAGTTATGACAATATTTATTTCGGTTTAATTGTTGATGACTTGATGAATTGCATCAAGCTCACAGTATGATGTTCTATCTAATACTCACAAGTCATATTATCATGTAAATCATCACTCGAGTTATCAAGACTCAGATTTACAATCAAATATAGCATGTAAGCATAGAATCATAAGACAATCACAGATCCACTTAACCATGTTTAAATCCAGATACAAGACATACATTCTTGGTCAAATGGTATGTCTCATAGCTTTCAAAACATAAGAAAGGTGTTAAAGTGATTTAAGAATGGTTAGAATAAAAGAAACAACAAACTGATCTGGAACAGGGCTCATGCGATCGCATGTCAGAGACATGCGATCGCATGTCAGGGACATGCGATCACATAGAATGACAGACCCATGTGATCACATGCATATATCAAGCGATCGCATAGTATCTAGTTACATCAGATTTCATTTTTACCCAAAGATTAAACACAAACCACGTGCATTGGATTTAAGATCAAGCCTTATGTTATTTTTTTTAGATATCATCATGTTACGTTCCATTTCTAGCACATAACACATACAAAGCATAAAATACATAAGCATGCACATAGAATCAAAATATCAGACTCTTAATGACATTATGGAATTTATTTCAACCTTAACATGTTCAAAAACATCTTTTTAATCCCTTTTATCCTTTTGTAGTATTAATGATCAAATAATATACGTACACAATTAAACTTTTATTTGAGATGTGAAACATGTAAGAAACCATAATATGATAAACATGGCCAACTTGTTAAGATCTGAAATGATCAAAGACAAGTTCCAAAAATGTTTTTCAAATGACAATTTTGCCTGTTGTACCATTGGTGTGTAGCCCACGTACGGGTATTTTTAAGATGATTAAAAGCTTTTTCACACGGATGTTTTAAATTTATAAAACGAAATTACAAAATAAATACTACACACGACTCAGGCAAGTATGACCTGGTCAGTAGCAGTATAGAAAGAGTAAGAACGAGTATCGATCCACAGGGATAATTTTGGCAGCTACTAGTATTCAACCATCGTTATTGTTTGGTAATTAAATAACAAGTGATTTTTAGCTTTTTGAATTTTAAACTAATTAAAGAAACAAGTTACACTATCAGAGTAATAACAAACGCGCAGATAAACAGATAAAAGATCACTTAGGCTTCAGAATCATCATTGGCTAGTTATGGCAATATTTAGTTTGATTAAGATGTTGATGACTAGATAAAATACATTAAAGCACATAGCATGTTGTTCTATCTAATACTCACAAGTTATATTATCATGTAAATCATCACTCGAGTTATCAAGACTCAGATTTACAATCAAATATAACATGTAAGCATAGAATCAAAAGACAATCACAGATCCACCTAACCATGTTTAAATCCAGCTACCAACCATACACTCTTGGTCAAATGATATGTCTCATAGCCTTCAGAACATAAGAAAGGTGTTAAAGTGATTAAAACATTGGTTAGAACAAAAGAAACAACAAACTGAACTGGAATAAAGGTGCATACGGCCACATGTCAAAGACATGTGGTCGCAAAGGTACATGCGATCACATGTCAAAGACATGTGATCGCATAGGTCATGCGATCGCATGGAGACACCATGCGGTCGCATGACATCTTTTTACAGCAGAATTCATTTTATGCACCAAGGATTGAATACGTACAACCTGAAATGTCATTCAAAGTTATAAGTAGATAGAAAAGAACACTATGATGTTATGAACCCAACAAGACTCAAACCACGTGTGTTGGATTTAAGATCGAGCCTTACGTTATTTCCTTCAGATATCATCGTGTTTAAGTACTATTTCTAGTACTTAACACATGTAAAGCATGAACACGTAAGCATGCACATAGAATCGTAGATCTCTGATTCTTAATGACATTAGGAGTTCATTTCAATGTTAACATGTTCCAAAACATCTTTTCAATCTTTTTTTATTCTTTTGTAATTGTTATGATCGAATGATAAACTTAAACACTTAAACTTTCGTTAACATGTTAAGCATGTGTAAAATCACAATATAATGAACATGACCAATCTTGTTATGATCCAAAAATGATCAAAGACAAGTTCCAAAGATGTTTTTCGAATGACAATCTTGCTTTGTTATACCATTTCTAGTAATAACTTACACAAGATCTTGATATTAAAAACCATCACCTTTGAATATGCATGGGATGAAATCTTTATGTTTTCACGTAAAAGATTTAATGAAACATGAACATGGACATATTTAACATAAGAACATGGTTAAACACAATTATAACAACGATCAAAACATACTTTTTTTATATCAAATCATCAAGAAAAGGGTTATATTGCCATAACTTGGCCAAGAATCATCTTGGCCCAAGTGAAAGAGTTTAGTTACACATGATTACAAGTACAACAACGAGATCAACATTCGGATACATATTAAGAATAGAAAGGTTTAGATTATACCAAGTTATCCCCAAGTTGTATACGTGAGCAGAACCTCCACTTGTTTTCTACACCTTTGGGATGTTTTACTATCACCAAATGACAAACTAGGTGTAAAAACATCTTAGTGTGTGTTGTGTGTGTGTAAAAACTAAGCTAAAACGTGTGTATATATCTGGAAACGAAAGGACTCCAGAGAGAAGCTTTGTAGGTGTGTGTTATGATGTCCCCGAATGAACTGCAGAAGAGCTGTTTATATAGAGCTGAAACGGGCGTCTTTGCGATCGCATGCAATGTCCATGCGATCGCATGGGGTGACTTTAGGCGGCTGACAAGACATCTCTACATGCAGACGATGCCAGGTTTTAAAGCTAGATTCCCCGCCTACCATGCGATCGCATGGCAGTTCTTTGCGATCGCAAGGTCCATCGAATTTCAGCAGTTGAGTATTTTTCTTCAGTTTTGCACTCATTTCACTTGATATTTTCTCTTTGAGTCATTTTTACCTGCAATGGTGAATATTAAGCATTTAAGACAATAATTTGTGCAATTCTCTTTGATTATGGATAAAATGTGAGGGTTTTCGATATGTAAAACATGTATAATTATGGATATATCAACCATTTCTAGTGATAACTACACAAGATCTTAATATTAAACCAACATTCTTGAATATGCATGCAATATAACCTTGAGGTTTTCACACAAAAGGTTACCAAAACATGAACATGAATAAATATATCACATGAATATGATTAAACACATTTATATTAATGATCAAAACATACTTTTATATCAAATCATCAAGAAAAGGTTTATATTACCATAACTTAGCCAAGAATCATCTTGGCCTAAGTGAAATAGTTTAGTTACACATTGTTACAAGTAAAACAACAAGATAAACACTTGGATACATATTTAAAACAAAATATGATAAGATTATACCAAGCTTTCCCGAGTTGTATACGTGATCAGAACTTTCGCTTAGTTTCTACACCTTTGGAACGGAGTTTGGGGTGTTTAAATACCACCAAAACAAAACCCAAGTGTGAAAACACCTTTAGTGTGTGTTTTGTACGTGCAAATACAGAGAGAAGTGTGTGTGTGAACTGTGTTGATCGTCTGTGATGGTCTTTCTTTCTGCAGAGAAGTGAGCTTCTTAAATAAACCTGGAACAGGGGGCTTTGCGATCGCATGGACCCTGCCATGCGATCGCATGACTTGGTTTGGGCGGTTGAAAATACCTCGTAGGCTGCAGAACGTGCCAAGTTCCAAAGCTAGATTCGCTCCTACCATGCGATCGCATAGTAGGTGCATGCGATCGCATGGCCTTGTCATTTTCAATAGTTCTTTATTTTTCTTCCGTTTTGCACTCGTTTTACTCGAAATCTTCACTTTTAGTCTTTTTAACCTGCAATGGTGAAAATAAAGCATTTGGGGTAATATTTTGTACATTTCACCTTAATTACGGATTAAATGCGAGGGTTTTTGGTGCGTAAAACATGTATAAATATGGATATATCAACAAACATATTACAATATCTGTACAAGTAGATAATGCATAAATTATTGTGTATGGATAATTTTTATTGTGTACCAATCACTACCCATTAATTATAGTAAAATCCGTAATGTTTTGGATTTTGTTTCATATACGGTCCATTATCACTTGAAAAGACCAAAATACCATTGTAACACCGGGTTTCACGAGCTTAAAATCAAGAATAGTTTAAACTTTTAAGTATATTTATCAATGGCATGCATCGGAAACTAAACACTGGTTATAAAATATAAAGTATTGTTATCCGACTTGGCAAATATAAACATCAAAACCAAGTCTCAAAACGAACCGGTATTACCGTACTATAAACCGACCATCGGGTCACAGACAATTATAACAGCAAAGTGTTCCAGAAGAGTTAAGTACAATTACCTACAAGCACCCGCCTCACCAGGCTGCCTAAACTTTACCTGTAAAAAGGGTAAATCATGAACCGGTTAGCTACACTAGCTAGTGAGTACAGGTTGCACATAAGTATCAATAAGCATGCAGTCAAAACTCAGGAAAGCACACAGGGCTATCCTATCATATCGTGGTGTGCCAATTATGTCAGCAGGATTCGTGTCTTGCAGGGTTGCGAGCCCCGCTCAAAAATCCTAGCCGGGGAATCAACCGCAACCAATTGCACCAGTGGGGGAGCAAAGAGCAGTCCACATAGTGCACTCTGTCTATCATGCTGGTTCCAGCCTAAGCGAAGAACCCAATTCAAATCAGGGAACGGCGGCCTGCAGAACCTTACCCAAATGTATACTCCTGAGTACCGTTAGTTCCCTAATTCATAGCCCCTAAGGACCCTGGGAACCCAGCCAGATATTATCACCCATATACCTGACTGACCTTAATCGTATTGGAAACTGTTTGTACAGTTCCCCGAGTGTCCGGACATAATTACATAAACAAATAGCTGATCCAATTAGGATCCAATTAATGCGCGCATATAATCACAGCAATTATTATTCTTACTAGTGAACAAAACATGCAAGTATAACTTAATCATAACATACGCTTACCACATGATTCCCGTTACAAGTATTCACTTACTTTTACAGCAATTCTAATCATCATAAACATGGTATATCACATCATAACATACCTCATCATACGTACGTATAATCACCAATACACGTTTAAAACACACAATGGTTAGCACTACTTACTGAGCCTTAGGGGAAACCGGTACTTACCTTAAGCTTACAGAAAGCTGACACAACGATCAACAGTTTCCGTTTTCTCTCGAACACCTAACATAATACATACATGCCTGATCATTACTTATACATAACACCCTTAGGTTAAACACAGGTTAAACAAGCTATTATTCCTGGACCCCTGCTTGCGATCGCAAGAGGCCTTTTACCATAAACCCATGTTTCTGATCGCAAGGTAAGTCCCTTATACCCGCAAACATGGTTCCAGGGTTGGTTACGATCGTAAGTTATGTACCTACGCTCGTAAACCTCATTTCCTTCCTCGTAAGCGGTAAATCAACAAAACAGCCCCTTTACGGTCGCATGCCAACTGCATACGGTCGCATGGACTGCATGCGATCGCATGGACCTTCCATGAGGTCGCATGGCTTCCTGGACTGCATGCGATCGCATGGACCTTCCATGAGGTCGCATGGCTTCCTGGACTGCATGCGATCGCATGGACCTTCCATGAGGTCGCATGGCTTCCTGGACTGCATGCGATCGCATGGACCTTCCATGAGGTCGCATGGCTTCCTGGACTGCATGCGATCGCATGGACCTTCCATGAGGTCGCATGGCTTCCTGGACTGCATGCAATCGCATGGACCTTCCATGCGGTAGCATGTACCACCCATGCGGTCGCATGTACCTGCCATGCGGTCGCATGGACCTTTGATACAGTAAGCTTCTTCCCTGTTTTCTGTACAGCCCCGAAATTCATACTTTTGACATCTTAATCGATCAAAACTCGATCCCAATCGTTCATACACTTTACTAGACATCATTTGGAGCTTACATACACATTTGACACAATTATAAGCCACAAAAACACATCACACACCATCAAAATAGTGATTTCTTCTTCATATGACAAAACTAGGTTTCTACATGAAAAATACTTACAAATTAGTTAAAAGAACAACAATTAGTACTTGTATTTGCTACTGGAATCACTTGTACCAAGCTTGTTTCTTGATTTCTTTCTCAAAGCTCCAAGAGTTTGAGTATTTGTGTGTGTACGTAGGTAGTTGTGTGTTTTTGACAAAGCCAGAGGATAAGGAGAATAGAGAACCGCCTTTGGTTCTCTAAATTAAACAACGGGGTATTTTTTTTTCCTTTTCAACTTACAACTTGTCACACGCTAACCCGTTTCAACTAACGGGGATATCTACGGAACCATTACGCGAAACCGTTTAATATCTTATCACTTTTATATATTAATCTTAACTTTCACATGACACCTCATATATCCACTTTAACCAACTAATAACTCAAGTTAATAACTAAAACACTTAATTAAAGTTAGGGTACAACCATCTAACCATAAGGTACAACTAGTCACAACTAGGCCCATTTTGAGGATGTTACAACCATTTCTTTCGTAATACAACCAACATCGTTATCATTTTGTTAAAAGTTTATTTTTAATATATTTTTGAAAGATGTACATACCAAGTACAAAATTAGTTTCAATTTTTATAAATTCTTATATTATAGAAGATTTATAATTGGATGAACATAATTGATCAAAATAAAATGGATGGTTAGGATGTTATATAGGTTGAAAATTAAGAACTCTTAATTTTATGATGAGAGAGAATGTTGTATATTCTATAAAGTAATATAGTTATAGATATTTATCACTAAAATAAAAATATCTTGCCTTTTTAACAAAACTTTTTTTGTATTTGATATTTATAATAAAACTTAAAGTTTTAAGTTAAGTCTTTAGTAGAAAAGGAATAGAATTAAAAAATAAATTTGAAGAATACATGACTTCTGCTATACAAAAATATTTATTTATAAAAGTGAGAGATTTTCAAAGTTATAAATATCTTGTAATTATATGAAAATATTTTAAGATCTTACTTTCTAATATAAACAAAAGTCTAATATTTATTATATGATTCTAACATTAATTAACAAAAAGTAATTAATTACTCGATATTGACCATCCAATTAGATAAAAATTAGAAATTCAATTTCGATTTTTCTTGGTCAAAATTGAATCAAAATTTGTTAGAGGAATTTCATATATGTTATTTCGTAAATCTTAAAATATCAAATTTGTCTATCCTAATTTACAAATACCATGTTACTCTTTATAATATTTAAAATATCATATTTAGCCAAATGTTTAGTTTTATCATTTAAATACTATATAATCGTATTTAATATTTTATTAATAAACAATAAAGATATGATCATATTGTCCTATTTGTCGCTGTTAGTCCTAGATTGAATATGCAACAACAAATATTTATAGAAGGGGGGTTGAATACAAACTTAAGCTTTTTAAAATAAGGGTTTACTACTTCAAAGTGTATTAAACTATACCCAAAATGCTAATGTGTGTATCCACATTTCAAAAATGTTATTATGTGTATCAAACTTTTAAAGAGTGTGTTACTGTACTGTTTATTAAACTTCCTATTGTATGTATTAAACTTATACTTGTTTTTTGCTTTTTTATGTAATAAAAATACATACAATAACACACTTTTTGAAACTTTGATACACACAATAATATTTTTGAAAGGTGGATACCTACATTAGCATTTTAGGTATAGTTTAATCATTCATCTGAAAGGCTTCAGAGCTTCAGTGAATAGTATTCTGAATTTCTATTCATTTCAGACAATCTTCTAACGTTGTCTGATACTTAGTATTTAGGCGAGTCTTTATCGATATTCAACTGTTTGTAATGCTTACGTCAGAATTCAAACAACACATGTTTAAATTCATTCTCAGTCGTACTGGAGATGTAGTTTTGTTATGACTAAATCCTAGTATATCAGTAGACGGATTTGATTATTGGGTTGAAACGATTATCTCGCCAACAATAACAATAATGATCGATGAATTGTACAATAAATACTATTATATACATTTGTATTACGATACCACGTTTCTGCCGTCACTTCTGACCTCAACCTTGTGTCGTTGGTCTGGGTGTTGACGCTCTCTGTCGCTATTTTTATAAATTCTTATTTCTTTTGCATTTTATAATTATTTAATATATTTTTATTAATGATTAATATTTATTATTATTTAAAACAACACGTGTATCAAACGGACATCTAATCTACTATAAATATATACAATTTATTCAAATTATAGCCTTTAAAATTAATGAATATTAATGCAATTTTAAAACGATAAACATAGTAGTTATTGGCTTATTATGCATATGGATTTTTAGCGAACACCTACCGGGAAAAAATTAATCTAAGATAGGTTATGTATCATTATACTTTGTATTCATATATATCCTATTACTTATAAAATTAAAAAATGTATAAACCAAAGAAAAGATGAAAAAAAAGAATTAATTTAGTATAATTTAGTTGAAGGAAATATAATTTTTATTAATTTAATATCACGATGACAAAAGGTTTTATTGGTAGAGAAATCAACATATTAAAAAATGTAGTGGACAAAAAATATCGTTAATCTCAAAAGGTCATTGGGATTTAAAGTTAGCATCACTTTCGGTCTAATTGATAATCTAATTGATTTTGCATTGCACTTTTTTAGTGTTCACTACTTCGCCCTCGCATGATACGTTTTTTATTCATTCCAAAGAAAAAGGAAAGAAAAAAAAAATACTAGCTTTGTAGTTTATAAACAGGACAAATTTATGTTTGGTGTAACTCTAAACTCATAAGTTTAAGTCTGGTTTTTAATAAAAATTGAAATAGATTTAACGTCCGTTAAAAAAACTAATCATGTCGGATAATACGTATAAAAATACGAAAAACATATTATTATTTTATACAATTACTATCAAATAAAAAAAAAGTTAAAGCCATCAAATAGCTGTCTACTTTTCTCATTTTACCATTGTGGTACATTTGTTTTTTTACATATGTGATCAGTGAACTTATAAATACGTGTTAATATGTTCATTTTGTTTATTTTGACCTGCTATAGCAGGTCACATTTCCCCTTCTCTTCTTCACCTTAAAATCGAAACTTTAAACCCGAAATTCTTTATTTATACTTGATGAAAATTAATGATTCTTGAGTTAATCCAGTTGTCTATAATATTATATAAAAAAACCCGACTAAAAGCGAGTCTAATATGAGTCAAATAATCAAAATACCGTAAAAGTGCTTAAGGGGTCATACCAGACTTTAATTAACAAATTTTTGGCTTATACTTGATGAAAGTTCATGAATTTGGTGTCCTTTGAAAGGTAAAAAGATTATCTGTAATAATATGTAAAAAGAATTATGTAAAACGAGTAAGAGTTGAGCGAAAAATGAGTTTTTTTCTGCTCTGTTTTTTAATTGAAATCGAAGAACAAGCCGACACTTTAATATCGAAATTCTCCATTAATACATTATGAAAGTTTATGACTTTTGATTCTATGAAAAGTTAATCGAGTTATCTATAAAGTTGTACAAAAAAAAGGGCCAAAAACAAGTTTAAAGTGAATCAATTCTTTAAAAAAAGTAAGATGGTCTTGAATGATACATAACCGACTTTAATTAGCAAATTTTTGGCCTACACTTGATAAAAAATCATGAATTTGGTGTCCTTTGAAAATTAAAACGATTATATACAAGGTTCTGCAAAAAGAAATAACGAAAATGATCAAAAATCGATCGAGAAACCTGCTGGATAAGTTGCAGGTCGAATTTTGACACATTGATACGTTTTTAATGATTTGACTGGTCATATGTGTAAAAAAAACAAACATACTACAATGATAAAATAAAAAAGAAATAGATAGCTATTTGATGGCTTTAACCATAAAAAAAACTTATAAACTAAGAGAATTTTTAATAATCATGACAATAAAGAACCCCAATATAAAACCAAATCCCACCGCATTTGTTCTATCAAGAATGATGCATAAAGATTGTTCTTTTGTCAACCGAATAGTTGCCAAAAACCTAAGCAAAATCAAACCATGGAATAAACCCAATAATCAGTTCTCTTTAACTATTCCCAATAGCCATAAAATAATGCAAGGATTATGGATACAACATTAAAAAATTTCAAATAAGATAAAAATATATATATTATTCCCATTTCCACTCCACCCCCCACCTTCCATATGTAACCAAAACAAGAAAAAACTACACAAAAGTATTCTGTTATTCATATATCAGTAGAAAAGGAGTCTTTCTGACTTCACTTTCTCCATCTTTCCTCTACCTTTTCCCCTATCCTTTCTATCCATCTCCTTTTCCATGGCAAGCCTAGAAGATATTGGGGTTTCTGCTTTGATAAATATATTTGGTGCTTTTGCATTCTTATTGGCTTTTGCTCTTCTCAGAATTCAACCCATTAATGACAGAGTTTACTTCCCCAAATGGTACATTAATGGGACCAGAAGTAGTCCTAGACACACACGGAATTTCGTCGGTAAATTTGTCAATCTCAATTTCAGTACTTACTTTACTTTCCTTAATTGGATGCCTCAAGCTATGAAGATGAAAGAGTCTGAGATCATTGAACATGCTGGTCTTGATTCTGCTGTTTTCTTGAGAATTTACATTCTTGGGTACTTCTAATTCTCTTTCTTCTTTATATGTTTTATCTTCTTTATTACTGGATTAAGATCTCAATCACAATTTTACAAATACTGTAAAGAAGCTTATGAAAGTTGAAAATTTTAATGTTATTCTTTGAGAATTTACATTTTTGAACAGTTCTAAACATTTTCCTCTATGTGGGGTTTTTTATGTTAAATTGGTAGAATTGCTCATTATTGGAGCTTAATTAGTGAAATATTGCTGTATAATTGTCATCTTGATGAGAAAGCTTGTGAGAGTATCAAGATTTTTACTGTTCTGTTTTTTATTACATATCAAGATTTTTACTGTTCTGTTTTTTATTACAGATTGGCAATTGGTGGAGAAAACATTGTGAAAATTAGGATTTTTTATATTTATTCTTTTAAAAATTTTGATTGTTCTCTTTATTTTACATGGGTTTTTCCTAATTTGGTAGAATTGTCAAGAAAAAAAGAATAAATTTTTGCTAATGTTCCTGTTATTGATTTTGGCCTGCAAGATTATTTTATTTAATCATTATTATTGGAGGGCCTTTAAGGCATTTGATTAGTAGTCAAACAATTTGCTATAAGTCCAATTAAAAGATCCAAGAATTGACCCTTAACATCATCATATTATATTTGCAGCTTAAAGATTTTTGGACCAGTCACTGCTGTTGCACTCTTAATTCTTGTCCCAGTCAATGTATCTGGTGGCACTTTGTTTTTCCTCAGCAAAGAATTGGTGGTCAGTGACATTGATAAGCTTTCCATATCGAATATTCAACCGAAGTCACTGAAGTAAGTTCATACTCGTTACGATTTATATCAAAACTATCACATAATAATATGTGCAAAGATCCTGCATTTTGACTTTTAAATGTCAAACAGCTTGCTTTCTGAACTTTTGCAAGCACTTCGATAATATTAACTGATTGTAGGTTATATCTTCTAATTTCAGATTTTTTGCTCACATTTCAATGATGTATACGTTCACATTTTGGATCTGCTTCATGCTTTACAAAGAGTATGATAAGGTATCATCAATGAGACTGAGCTTTATGGCTTCAAAACATAGGCGAGCAGAACAATTTACGGTAAGTAGAAGTATTGGCTAAGAAGCAAAAGGATCGATCAGGTCGAACCAGTCAAAGTCTCTATAATGTATTTTTAGTCCATACAACCTCCTAATTCCTAAACTGCTTTAATAACAAAAATTAAGAGTTATTATAATTGTATAGTTCTTGGAATCATATGTAACACAAGCTATTTCTAAAACATTTTAATAAAAATGACCCGTTTCCCACATCTAATTCTTTGTCTATGACATTGCCAATTTGTTTTGAAGGTTCTAGTCCGGAACATACCTAATGGGTCAGGCGACTCTGTATCAGATAATGTGGACAAATTCTTCAAAAAGAACCACCACGATCACTACCTGTGTCACCAGGTAATGTAGTCACCAACTTTCTGCTATTAGTAATCTTTCTTTCTTCGGGTCATTTTTCTTTATTAGTTGTTACTTATATTTTTGTAATTTAGGTTGTCTACAATGCAAACAAGTTTGCCAGGCTTGTTAGGAGAAGACACCGACTTCAAAATTGGTTAGACTACAACCAGCTTAAGTTTGAAAGACGTCCTGAAAGAAGGCCAGCCTTAAAGGTAACTGTCTTCTATACACTTATATACATTTTCAAACAATATCCTTGTAACTTATAAATCTCTTATATTCGCTGTATCGTATTAATTATTATAACTCTTTTGACCCTCAGACAGGCTTCCTTGGACTGTGGGGAAAAAAGGTCGATTCCATCGAATACTACAAACAAGAGATTAAAGAGTTTGACCAAAGAGTGAGTTGCTCTTATTTATAATTGCATCTAGCTTTTCCCTTATAAGATCTAGTCCAGCTGTTCGAGAAAGAACATAACTACACTTTGACTTTACGGTCAAACAAGCTGGATTCAACTATAATAGAGCAAGGACTTCTTATCTTACTTTATGTATGAGTGTATGAGTTACTTATTTAACATTCTTGAAATGATAGCTGACAATGGAGCGCCAGAAAGTCCTCAAAGATCAAAAATGTATAATGCCAGCTGCATTTGTATCATTTAACTCTCGATGGGGGGCAGCAGTGTGTGCACAAACACAACAAAGCAAAAACCCGACTCTCTGGTTAACAGACTGGGCCCCAGAACCTCGGGATGTTTACTGGAAAAATCTCGCTATACCCTTTGTTTCTTTATACATCCGTAAACTAGTTATATCATTATCAGTCTTTGCACTGGTATTCTTCTACATGATACCCATTGCTTTTGTTCAATCCCTTGCCAATCTTGAAGGTCTTGAAAGAGTAGCTCCTTTTCTCAGGCCTGTAATTGAATTGTAAGTAAAGTTTTAATCTTTTTGCTTAAGACATTTGCGGGTTAGAATCAATTTAAATAATTGGATTTTTATTTAACTGTTTGCAGGAAATTTATCAAGTCTTTCCTCCAGGGTTTTCTTCCTGGTTTTGCTTTGAAGTTTTTTCTGTATATCCTTCCTACTGTTCTTATGGTTATGTCAAAGATTGAAGGACATGTGGCGTTTTCGGTTTTGGAAAGGAGGACAGCTGCTAAATACTACTATTTCATGCTGGTGAATGTGTTCTTAGGGAGTATTGTAACGGGAACGGCGATCGAACAGCTTCATTCTTTCCTTCACCAATCACCTACAGAGTAATGAATTCCCAATACTTTCTCCATTTCAAGAACATCTAAACAAACACCATCTTCTACATTACTTTGTATTCAAACTTATTACATTTATTCATTTTAATACAGGATTCCAAGGACCATTGGTGTATCCATTCCAATGAAGGCTACATTCTTTATTACATTTATTATGGTTGATGGGTGGGCGGGAATTGCTGCAGAGATTCTTCGATTAAAGCCGTTGGTCATTTTTCACCTAAAGAATATGTTTATTGTAAAAACGGAACGTGATAGAGAAAACGCTATGGACCCTGGAGGTGTCGACTTTCCTGAAACTATACCTTCTCTTCAGTTGTACTTCCTAATGGGCATTGTATATGCTGTTGTTACTCCAATCCTTCTTCCTTTTATTCTCGTCTTCTTTGCGTTTGCATACTTTGTTTACCGCCACCAGGTAACCTGTTTGACCCATTTTAACATGTTTTATTTTTATCTAATGAAACATTTTTGTTTATATGGTTGCTTTATAATAATGCAGATAATAAATGTGTACAATCAACAATACGAGAGTGCTGCTGCGTTCTGGCCACATGTTCATAGCCGCATAATTGCAAGCTTGTTGATATCTCAGTTGCTATTGTTGGGACTACTTGGTACAAAAAAGGCTGCAAATTCTACTCCACTGCTTGTTGCATTACCAATTTTGACCTTAACCTTCCACAAATATTGCAAGAATCGCTTTGAACTTGCTTTCCGTGAATACCCTCTCGAGGTAACCAATAAAACTATTAAACTAGCCACTTAGGTTGTAGCCTAGTGCTAAGCACTTAGGTGCTTTGGTGTGGTGATTGCCCATTGACCAAAGGTCATGGCAAGTCAAATTGGTGTAGATTAGGAGTCGTTCAAAAAAAAAAAAAAACTATTAAACTAGAGGAGATTAACATGGTCACGTCAGGTGGGTAACATGTCAAAACGGGTGCGGGTCAAAATATTTATAACAATTAACACGTTAAATGTGTGTATTTTTTTTTAACTTTATGCACTAAAAATACATGTAGCATGACAGTTAACCTGTTTGACCCAATTGACCCATTTCTTGTTAGTTGAGTCTTTATTTTTTCGCCTATTTGATCAATAAGAGATGAAGCATAACCAAGTTGACTCATTCATAAATAAATTAGTTGAAATTGTCACCTCTAATCAACAATATAAAACAAATTTAGTTGTAATTAAAGTGAAAATCTTAGGATATTTCTCACTTATATTCCATTCAGTTTTTATTGTTTATGTGTGTGTTTTATCAGGAAGCCATTGACAAGGATACACAAGACAAAGCTTCCGAACCGGAAATCAACCTCAAGTCTTACTTGGCTGACGCTTACTTACACCCAATTTTTCGTTCTTTTGAAGAAGTGAATCTGGTTGAGGTTGAGGTTGAGGTTGACAAAAAACCGGCTCAAAACCCGAGTCAACCTGAAACCGAACCCGTTTCTCATTCCCGTTCCTGTTCCCCTTCTGCTTCTCATTCCCCTTCTCCACCTCATGACTTGCATCAAGAAGAACATGAAGAATCTGCTACGGTTCAGCACTATGAGGTTGGACCTCCTGCTAATGTTTATCACTACGGATACGAACACCATGAGAACATTTTTCACTACCAAATGGATCACTATGAGACACAGCATGATGTACAGGGCTATGCTGTGGAATCACCGCGTGGTTACTATCATTACTAAGCCCAAACCCGAGCAGCTTGTGTATGTTTTCTTGCATAAGATAAGATGCTAGGATTCTTACAAGATAGTCCTGTGAATACTTATTGTTGATAGATGTAATGGACATGGGAATGTGCATATGACCTCTCTTGGTTCATGTTTGTCCTGCCTCTTTGTTTGGAATTGATAGTTAAACCCTAAAACAAGGCAAGGATCACCAAATTTAATGCAAAACAAATGTACATTTGATTCTCACTTTGACTATATAACATTCAACCACTTTAACTAGACTTTTCCTACCAAGATCTTTAACCAAGCGATTCAATTCGCATACGATGCAACCACGTGTCACGATGAACCTCACTAACTTACGATGCAACCAAAAACTTGAAAACATACTCAGTCTACCACATAACACATGATGTGGTCACTCATTACTACACTAGCCACCTTTTTTAGGTTTGAGAATTGCATATTAGGATTATATATACTCGCATGATTGTTAAATAAATTTATTCGGTATGTTGGACTCGATGACTACTAAAAGAACATGACGTTCTTGTTAATATATAACACAACGTATGTTTTCTGAGATGCAATAACCGATTGACTTCCATTCTTCGAATTCCATAGAAATCTAACGAAACAAATGGTACCTTAGAGTTGAACTGAAAATCGTACGCGAAGTCAAAAGTCTCCATCAACATTCCAAATTTACATAAACAAAGACAAAGAAGAACAATTGACGTGATTTAGTAGCGAAGTGGGTTGGTTTAGTAAATTTTTTCTATTTAAAGATGATTAGGTGTCCCAAGGATAAAGAATTTTCTTCTTATTCGAAGAACGAACGAACTCATGCCCCGCAAGTTTAGTCTTAAACCCTAATGTAGTGAATCATTTCCTAACTTACTTATTCCTGCTCCTTCCTATATTAATGTTATCATCGTGCTAGCCAATGCAACCTTCATACGTAACCTAGCAAGCTTTCAATGATAGTTGTTACTTGTTAGCCTGTTAATTAATTACAACCTTTATTTAATAATTAGACTTCTATGGAAAAGCTTCCTTTCCTTGACCATGACTCTTAACTAATTAAGCTTTTTACCTTCTTAAATAGCTAGGTGTGTAAGATCGCAACTAGGGGAACCGACCAACGATATTGTCCGTTTTGAGTTGCCTCTCACGGCTTCAAAACACGTAATTTGGTAATGGTAAGATCTTGCATTGCTACAAGAGCGATAGATTTAAGAGCCGCGAATACCATTAAAATAACACACACAAAATATTAGAAGAATTTATTTAAGACTTACGACTTAACATGCGTTCGATCTCCTTTATCTTCTTCTCTCTTTCTTTCTTCTTCTTCTTTAAGTTTCTAAAATTTAACAAAAACCTCTAATTAGCGTTTAGTTTATATTCAAATACCTTGAATCTAAATGTATATCTAATTTAAAGGTATGCACATGATATCCTGTTAGGGTGTGAGTAAGGTTCTGGATATGATAATTTAGGTTGGAATCCTACATAATTATCTTGTTATGTTTTCAGATTATTTTTATATTGGATATCTAATTTGGTCAAGAAAACACTGATCACAGATTGAGAAGTTAGGGTTTTTACTAATTGGAACACACCGACTCATTACTACTAATTTAGTAATCAACCTACTTTAAGTCAATAGAACATACTTTTATATATTTTCAATCCACTTTGAGTAAATCCCAAACGGATGTTTGACCGATTTAATAAGGATTTATAAAAATCGTCACTATATAAAAGCATAATTCAACCAATATAACATATGAACCAGCTTCGTTATTAGATAATAAATAAATGTAGTCATTTAATTTTTGATTAAATATGATTTTCCAAAGCTATCAAAACAATTTTCTTAAAAATATAACATCGTCTTATTTTCAACTGAAATCGACACAATTCATCATGGCTTCATTTTTTATTTTCCAAATAATAATATATGTTTATACTTATACTAGGTTAAAAACTCGTGTACAACACGGATTGATTTAAAGAATATTAACTATGTAATTATATATAAAAAGACATAAGAATTGTAAGATATTAATGAAAATAGAAATAGAGAGGTAGCTATAACTATATATAAAGAGACATGTTAAAGAAAATGATATAATTTACAATTAATTTATAAATTACACTCTCCACAATTTAAGATAATTATGACTATATCTCATAAAAAGATCTAGAATGCACTAAAAATACTTTAACTTTATGCACTAAAAATACATGTAGCATGACAGTTAACCTGTTTGACCCAATTGACCCTTTTCTTGTTAGGTGAGTACTTATTGTTTCACCTATTTGATCAAGAAGATATAAAACATAACCAAGTTGACTCATTCATAAATAAATTAGTTGAAATTGTCACCTTTAATCAACAATATGAAACAAATATTTAGTTGTAAAATGGAGATCTAGGATATTTCTCACTTATATTCCATTCAGTTTTTATTGTTTATGTGTGTTTTATCAGGAAGCCATTGACAAGGACGCACAAGACAAAGCTTCCGAACAGGAACTCAACCTCAAGTAGTCTTACTTGTGTGACGCTTACTTAGAGTGATGGGAGTGGTTACCTCTTACCACACCCACCATATTGTCACATCAGCTTTTCACTTCACTCAACTCATCATACAGACCCGTACCACACCAAGTTACAGGACCCACCTTTATTAATTAATTTCATATTTAATCTAATAATACTCAATAAATTAAAACAAGATTTTTAAAATAAAAATAAATAAAACTCATTTAAAATTCTAAAAATAAAAAATGTCATAAATTAAAAAGTAAGTTTTTTAAAGATAGGAAATATATAAAAAATTAACTCACCACTCCCAAGTTCCAATCAGATTTTAAGATCACGTATTATCTTATATCAATTAAAATTCAATAATAAAGAAAAATATACAAAAACAAAAAAACAAAGAAATGGGCTACTACAGCCATTAAATTGTTGGGGCCACACAAAAAGCAAACCACGCCATATATTGCAATGTAGAGATCTCCACGCAAATTATGAAATGCGCCGCGATGTAGTGGTAAACATGTTAGACCACTGTGCGGTAAACCACACACACACCAAAACCCATACCACTTCGTCCTCTCTTACAGTTACACCCAATTTCTCATTCTTTTGAAGAAGTGGATCTAGCAGAGGTTGAGGTTGACAAAAACCCGGCTCAAAACCTAAGTCAACCTGAAACCAAATCCGTTTCTCATTCCCGTTTTCCCCCTCTCCACCTCATGACTTACATCAAGAAGAACATGAAGAATCTGCTACAGTTCAACACTATGAGGTTGGACCTCCTGCTAATGTTTTATCACTACGGATACAAACACCATTAGAACATTTTTCACTACCATATGGATCACTATGACGAGACACAACATGATGTACATGGCTATGTTGCGGAATCACCACGTGGTTACTATCAATACTGAGCCCAAACCCGAGCAGTCAATTAGCGATCTATAAATAAGAATAGGAAGTGAATATACTCAAGACACAAATTCTTAAATCAAGCAGATTCAACAACATTTTAATAAACAACTATTCTACTTGCTCAATCTCGTCATTGCGAAATAATAAAGTGATAGTCAGTATAAACTATCAGATATAAATAACAACTAAAAGTTTTTCATATTTAGAGAAAATGGAAATCCAAGTTTGTATAACTAATAACTTAGTGGCGATTTAAGCGCACATGTTTAAGACAAATAAAATATACATACAGATTTGTACACACGAGCATTACATGACTAAACCTGAAACACAACATAATCTAATAGAGAATCTTTGCTTAAATATGCTACTAATTACCACATGTCTTACCTTTTGAACGTGATCCATTGCATTTCCACTTCTAAAGCTGAATTTTCGTACATCTTGCAAGTAAAAGAAAAAAATAATGACTCACATGTTAAATATTAAAAAAATCAAGAATGGTTTCTTGTCTTGTGTATAAAAAATTAACACTTTTATTTTAATATTGCCTTAGTCATAACTCATAATTACATACACTAATAAAATAGTTTCACGCCATCAAAAAAGCTATATTTAAATCTCTGAATTTAGATTTTTAAATATATAATAATGATACATTTTATTTGAAACCATTTTCTTAATAAATGTTTCATACATATTTCTAATAAGACTAAAAATACTTTAAAACCAATAAGTAAACACTTTGAATAGAATGCTTAAGTTGACCACTCAGCTCATCACTATAATTAAAAAAAACCCACTCAACTAACAAAAAATTACCGACCCACTACTATTAATGAATAACAAAAAGTTACAAATATACTAATTTTAAAAAAGTGTCATATTTTAATAAAATTTATAACAAACTTTAGATAAAAACAAGACGGTTGTAAATATATGATTATTTTTTCTCCAAACAAAATATATCAAAAGTTACTATACATAATTTATAAACAACTTATAATTAATTACATTAATATAATACTTTTATAAAACCTCCTAAATTTTCTTAAAAGCCCTCCACATATTTTATAAAAGTCCCTCACAATTTTCATGTAGCATCCTCCAATTGAGTTAAAATTAAAACCGCCATCTTTCTAAAATTGTTTTGTAAAATTGAAGATAAAAATGTGTAAGCCTTTTATATATATATATATATATATATATATATATATATATATATATATATATATATATATATATATATATATATATATATACTAGTTTAATGCCCGTTTAAGTACACGGGTCAAAACTAATTGTTTATGTAAAAATCGTTTAGTTAAATATATGATTGTTTTATACAACGAAATAATAGTCTGGTCGTAAAAAAAGTTTATATTAATTTATGTCTACTTGGAAAAGTAAAAGATAATAATATTAAAAGACTATAAAGGGATTGATATTAATTTTAAATTAATACAAAATAATATTTTATTTGTATTTACAAATTAGATGGAAGTTAATATAATCAAATTTAGATACATATATCTCGATTTTTAATTTAGAAGCAAAACTTAGATATATTAAATTAATATCAAACTTAGATATAACTTTATCTCATATAAGTTTAGAATAGAGTTTTAATTTTGACTCTTCAAAGTCAAACTTGAGTTTTCAATTTTAACTTAAATGAATGGTTGAGATTTAATATTGATTAAATAAAAGGCTAAGATATTTTAATTAAATAGATGATAGTTAGTCTTTTATTAATGGGTTTAGTTTCTGAAAATGTATCGAACTTGTCACTTTTTGCTATTGTGTGTATCCATTTTTGAAAACTACCATTTAATATATCAATGTTTTAGAAATTACCATTTCATATACTATGACCTGCAATAGCAGGTTTCTTACAGGTTACCTTTGTTTTAATATTATAATAATATATTAATAATAATAATAATAATAATAATAATAATAATAATAATAATAATAATATTAAAACAATAGAACAGATCTGGGAATGGACTTCCTTCAATCTTCATCTACCTCCTTCAATCCTTCATCGACCTCCTTCAATCTTGGCATGGACTTCATCGATCTTCTTCCAGATCTCATCGCCACCAGACCTCATCACCACCAGATCTCATCGCCACCAGACGAACAGGCGTTCATCGACCACAAATTTGGGCATCTGGTCTTCATCGACCATCGACAGATGGAGTTTCATTCATCGTTGGTTCTTGGAGTTTCATTCCAGATATTGAGAAATCATATTTTGGGTTCTATTATCGCTATCAGCTACGATTGAGAAACAAAAGGTTTTCATCTCTATTTCATCTTTAGGGTTCTGTTATCAAACCGTAACAGCAGATCTCACCTTGGGCGATTGCTATCAATTGCTTCAATTTAGGGTCTTTGCTGCTACGATTTAACGATTTAGGGTTATGCGCTGCAACGATTTAGCGTTTTGCATCCATGATTTAACGATTTAGTGTTTTCCTCTGCAACGGTTTAGCGTTTGAATTAGGGTTTTCCTCTACTATGGTTCAGTGTTTGAATTAGGGTTCTCCTCTGCTACGTGCTTCCTGCTACGATTTAGGGTTATGCTTCGATTTAGGGTTGTCCTCAGCTACGATTTAGGGTTTTGCGATTATTCTTCATCTTGAATGTGTTACAAACTGCTGCTACGATTGTTCTTGATTAAATTGTCGTTACAATTGTTCTTGTTGTTCTAGTGTTCTTGTTGTTCAAATTGTAGATACGATCGTTCTTGTTGTTCATGTGTTTGTAATTCTGCTGTTACGATTCTTCTTGTTGTTCAAATTGCTATTACGATTGTTATTGTTCATGAACACGTGTTTTATGAAGATGATGAAGAATCTTTTGATTCATGAAGATGTGTTCTTCATCTTGAATGTGTTCTTCAGGTTGAATATTTAATAAAAAAATAATTAGCAATATTAAAATTTAGAATAAAAATAATTTTAAATTCTAAAATTACCTACAACCTGCTATGTAGGTTTTACAATATATCAAATGATAGTTTTAAGAACTTGAGTACATTAAATGGTAGTTTTCAAAAATGGATACACACAATAGCAAAAAGTGACAAGTTCGATACACTATTGGAAACTAAACCCTTTATTAATATTAGATAGAAGATATATATAGACCTGCTTAATTAGTCACACTCCTTTCTATATTAATGTTATCGTCTTAGTCAACGCAACCTTCATACGTAACCTAGCTAAAAAAAACCTATACGTGATACGTCCCTCAACCTAGCTGTTAATGATAGTTGTTAGCCTGTTAATTAATAACATCTTTATTTAACAATTAGACTTTTATGGTAAGTAGGAAGCTTCCTTTCCTTGACCATGATCTTCTTAAATTAAGCTTTTTATCTTTTCCAATCGAAAAATGATTTTTCTGTTTATAAAATTGATTCATCTATAGAATATACAACACTTTTAAATGTATGTTATAAGTTAGTAAAACATTGATTTGGCTTGAATAAATTAATTTTACAAGTCAAATAGAAATATCATCTCTTTTTTCAATAGCTAGGTGACACTAAAATAACACAGAAAAAAAATTAGAACTACTTATTTTCAAATGAAATAGACACAATTCATCATGGCTTCATATTTTATCTTCCAAATGCTAATATATGTTTATACTTGTATGTGAGGTTTCTTACTTCCTTTATCTCAAATCACCATGTTTATCCAAACATATTTCAAGAGCTCAAACATTATACAAACACAAAATCTTTAACAGATCTTTAACACATGCTTTAAACTAAACCCTCTAAATTGACTATCTGTCTATATGAACCCTAGACTTGAAGATTATAGATTAGGATAAATTAAATTCATGGTTGAAAAATGCTTCCAACACCTTCAAGTCATTAACTAAAGATTCATTTCAATCATTTTTCATTAATCGAGTTTCTCTTTGGATAATAACGGAGTAAATAGGCCTCTCATATAAGCACATCTCCAATTCATTAACTTACCCACATATTACAATATGCATAATAACGGAGTATTAGGTGACTGATTATGTTTGCTTAGCTAGGCATTTGTTTGGTTGTTTGGTGCTCAATTGAGCATTTGATCAGCAAAACACTTTATTCTGACATGTCTATAACTGCTAATAACTAATAATTAATTGTTTTGTGATTGATTTTGGCAATTATTTAACTGTTTTTCTTGGTTTCTATATAAGAAATAACAACCACAAAAATCATATATGAAATTGTCCAGAAAAATAATCTTTCGATTATGCTAAAGTTGATTTCTTGAAACCTTCTATACAATAGAAATATAACTTAAACTGAAATCAACCAGCTTAGTTGAATCAAAGCAAGGTTAAAGAATGAAAGTGATGATAGGTTTAAATTTTGGAAGGAAGAACAATAGAAGTAATTGAAGAAATAAAAACTTGTCTCAATAAGGGAAAATTTAGTGGTGGAGATTTGAGATCCTAATTATATTGATATCAAGCAACTTGTCCTATTCAAAAAAAGAAATAGCTATAACAAAAAAATAAAATTATCTATATCTGATATGGAATTATATGTATAAAATAATTTTTGGGGATAAAACAAAGCTTATGGATCTGTAGTGGTGATCAAAGCGTCAGATTTAAAGTGTTATTTAAGAAGTTAGTATCTTTGTAATTGTTAATAGGACTCCCTTGCTACTCCTACTCATGGAAAAGATTAAATACTTAAAGGTTGTAATTGGCTTTTTTATATATTAAATCCTATTTGCTTAAAAAAAGGAAATTTATAACTATAACAGAGAGTTGTGGATAAGAATATAAATATATATAACATTAAATCCTATTTGCTTTAAAAATAACAATCATAATTTATGTATGAAAAATTGAAATCTGAATAAAATATAATTAACGTTGATTTTTTATAAACACGAAACGTTGATTATAGAACATGAGTTATGATTGTTAAATTTGAAAATTGATTTTACTTTTTTACTCTTATCCATACACATAACTATAGTTATTATATTCTTAAAAAATAGATAAGTAAACCAGCAATGTAAGTTAATATAAAATTCCAAAAACAGGAGCTTACCACTCTACCTAATACAAATTTGGTTGAAAACTACATGTATTAGTCCTCTAGTTTTAACTTTTAAGCAGCTAGAGTAGATGGGCCCCAATTGGTATATTCATTGGCTTAAATGACACACCCAAGCAATCTATACAGGGGACGATTCAAACGAGAGCATGGAGGGGATCAAGTGTGGCAAGGTGCATGTGAGAAATTCATGGGTGGACAATGACATTAAAGGAGAAGGAATTGAACGGCTCAGATTGGTTCTTGCAGTTTTCGAACGAAAAACAGTTCTCGTTTGAACTTTTGCATATATATATATATATATATATATATATATATATATATATATATCTGTGTGTGTGTGTGTGTGTGTGTGTGTGTGTGTGTGTGTGTGTGCGTGTGTGTGTGTGAAATTATAGTTTTCTAATACAGTTACAGAGTATTAAATTTTTTTAAAGTTAGACCGCTAGTTTTTTTTTGAATTTCAGCTTTTTTAAGATTGTTATCTGTGTAAATGTCACTCAGGTTGTAGCCTAGTGGTAAGCACTAAGTGCTTTAGTGTGGTGTCTCATTGACCAAAGGGCATGTGTTAAAGTCCCTTAAAGGGCAAACTGGTGTAGATTTAGGAGCCGTTAAAAAAAAAGTCATCTGTATAAATTAAAAAAGTTGTTAAAATGTAGACTTCATTTTAATTGGATAGTTAACCGAAAAGGGTGTCAAAATTACCCAATAAAAATAAAGCTTACATACATTGTATTAATTAGGGGGACTAATAAGACATTTAAGGGGTCTAAATAGGATGACCCTATTCAAATTTAAGTAAACTGTATTAAAATTTAAAAAAGTTAAGATACTAACCAATAATAACTTAAGAATGTATAGATTAGGATGTTGCACAATAATTAATGGGTCAACACTCTAATACGGAGTGTAAAATAATAACTATTAATTAGGATCTTTACTTAACACTATTCAAAAAAAGAAATAGCTATAACAAAAATAATAAAATTATCTATATCTGATATGGAATTATATGAATAAAATAATTTTTGGGGGTAAAACAAAGCTTATGGATCTGTTTGGAAAATTTTCTTTCATTCTCCACTCCTCAGATGAAAGTAGTGGAGATCAAAGCGTCAGATTTAAAGTGTTATTTAAACAGTTAGGGGGTGTTTGGTTCATTCTTTTGGGAGGATTTCAGGGGAATGGGAATTCAAATCCTCCCAAATGATGTGTTTGTTTTGCATATAGGAAGAAGGATTCAAATTCATGGGAATGCTTGAAATCCCATGAACAAGGGATTTGGAAATCCTCCCACCCCCCTAGGATTTTGAAATCCCTCACCTGGTGGATTTGTTCCGTCGACCTCCGGCGACCCCTCCGGCTAATATTCCGGCGAACCATCACAGAAACCCTAGCCACCACAAGGCCGTCGCCGTCTCCTTCTCCGTCAAACCGTCATCGCAAGTCCGTCGACGTCTCCTTCTCCGGCGAACCATGACAGAAACCCTAGCCACCACAAACCCTAGCCATTCTCCATCGTCTTCATCTGTCCGTCGTCGTCGAGCTTCGCACAAACCCTAGCCATTCTCCGTCGTCTTCATCTGTCCGTCGTCGTCGAGCTTCGCAGAAACCCTAGCCCTCGTTGTCGCCGCCGTCGACTTTCGACGACGGAAACCTTAGCTTCACAACCGTTCGTCGTCCCTTCGCAAACCCTAGTCCGTCGACTTTCTACCGTTCGTCGTCCCTTCGCAAACCCTATGTAGGACCGTGGGGGACGGGGTTCTAAACTAAACTAAAACACCCTAATGCTAGGACTGATCTAGGATGAGAAATAGCGCGGAATTCTATTTCCCAAACCTCCTAAGGATACTAGGATCTGCTTAGGTGTCCGGCACACAGTGACTCACACAGAAAGGTAGAAGACAAACACACAGTACTCACACAGAGATGCCTAGGCTGCCCTTGGTTTTCGTATTTATCACTTAGATTTCGGTTTTCGAGGGCTAGTTTGCGTGGCTAACTCCTTTCGAATATGCGAATTAAGCACTATTTATAGGCCCAGACTAGTCACTACGTGCGAAGTGCTAGTCACTACGCACGTAGTGACCTCAATTCGCACGAAATGGCATTGATATTTAATCCATGTTGACCAACATCCTCACCACGTGCGAAGTGGTACTCACTACGCACGTAGTGAGGTCATTTCGTGCGTGGTGAACCTGATCACCAAAGTGGTGATTTTTCCACGCAGACTTAAACTTCCAAACTCACACCAACACATGGTTAAGTACTTGTAAGCTTAAGGTAACCACATAGACTCACTAAGAATATATAAACATGCAAACCATTAATCAAAACACATTTAATTAACACCACATGAATATACTTTATTGATACGAACTAGGGATTCACAAACATGCACCAACAAACTCCCCCTAAGACCTAGTTCTATCAATAACCATTGCACTAAGCAAAAATTCCACAAAGTAAAATGCACAAAGCAAAATGCACACAGCAGAATGCACTAAGCAAAAATTTGCACACAGCAAAATTCATACAGCAAAATTTTAAACGAATACCTTTCGTCATGCCCTTACCTGCACTACGCACGATGTGAGCTGTAACTCGTGCTTAGTGGGGTTCCATCTCACATGTAATGAGTTTCTCATCTGTGAACCTTAATTACTGTTAGTACTGCACTCAGCAATAAACTGTCAGTAACTTCAAGACCACTTATAAACATTTAAGCAAAACACATCAAAGTGAGATGAAGGAAAAATAAACAGAACAAACTCCCCCTAATCAAAACACTAAGAATGATTAAGAACATACTAGAACTCTTTTTGTATTTTTCTGATTAAAAAGGAAAAAGAAAATGCAGAAGTAAACAATTAACGAATTAAATCCTAAAGAACTGAATTAAAAAATACTAAGAAAATTGCAGGAATAAAATTACTGAAATTAAATCTTTTTGTGAGAAGGTTCCAAGATGGAATCAGTACTAGCACATCTATACTTAGTAGTCATTTATTTCAGAACCTTGGACATAAACATATTCTCTCAAGCTCTGTCTGTCAACCTAACTTTCCTCAGATAATGACAGATTTTGTTTCAACATTTTCAGATTATCTAGACTGGATACACGGTTAAGACTATCTCTTTCAAAGTCTCACAGTATTTTGATTCACTCAGTAGGTGCACAACTTGATTACCCAACCACCATGCTTATGTGCTTTGTGATTTTGTCAACGCATTTTATGCTCTTTTGACATGGAGGTCAATTTTTCACCTCTTCTGATAATTTTGTTGAGCTTTTGTCACTGCATTTTATGCTCTTTGACAATTCAACACTAATAGATCAATATAGCTTTTGTCACTGCATTTTATGCTCTTTGACAATTCAACATTGATAGATCCTTGACATCTCAGATTGGGGTCAATTTTTCACCCTCTTTTACATTTTGCTCATTGTCATCTAAGCACATTTGGCATGGTAACAGGTGTGTGCAACAAACTAAGTCATTCTCAACTGTTATTGACTTATAGACTTGGAATATCTCGATAGCTTAAATCTATGATTGATTTTCACATGCATAACCATTTATCAGTCTAGACTTTCCTTATATGTCTTACACACTATCTGTTTCTTATCTGATTCAATTAGATTTTCAGACAGTTTTCTCAAGAATATGTACATGCCTTCAGTCCTAATTTTACTAGACGTACTTTGTATTAAAAGCCAGTGTACCATCATTTTCCATTTGAGTTGGATCAACTTCTCATTTTTGTTTTTCTGATTTCTTTTTTTTTTTTTTGTATTTTCTAAGTTTTCTGATTTTTTTGTATTTTCTAAGTTTTCTGATTTTTTTGTATTTTCTAAGTTTTCTGATTTTTTTGTATTTTCTAAGTTTTCTGAACTATCTCCCCCTAAAATACTAAAGAAACTAAAAACTAAGAAAATAGAAAAGCAACGACACAGAAAATAAGCAACGACACAGAAAATAAGCACAAAGAAAATAAAATGATAAAGACACACAGTCATAGAAACCTTAACCTGGACTATTTCGGTTGACACCCTTCACTTAGAAGAATGAGTTAGACAACATTAGGAACCCAAGCCCGGATGGTCATGGTTTTCCCGTCTTCTCCAACCACTGGAAGTTTCATCCATGTTCCAGTCTTGATGATCCTGTCACTTGATTCCTTTGACATTTGAACACACAGTTTGTTAGTCCACTTAGGAATCCTTTGATGCTGAACATGAAGAGTTGAGTTTTGATGGTTTTTAAGAAACGTTTTATTTTCTTGCAAAATCTCAACTTTCTTGTTACAGCTTTGATGTGTCTTCTGATCACACTTGTAACTGAGGTGACCAGGTCGCCTGCACACATAGCAGACCCTTTCTGGGTATTGCTTCACAGAGCCTTTTGTTACCTTTTGAGGCCGATACCCTAACCCTTGATGTTTGGGTAGTTGTTTGACCTCTTGGTATGGACGGGTATCAGGAGACTTTACACCTTCCTTTTCCAGTTTCCGAAGGGCATCGCGGATACGATGCATCAACGGATCTTTGACATTAGAACTGGCCAACAGTTCTCTCATTCCTGGTTCAGCCTTTTTAATATCTTCTTGCTGGACCTCATTCTTCTGAGGCTTACCCACATCCTCATGTAACGTTAAGTCCTCATTTGAGGTTGATGCAGAAGATTCATCAACCTTTGTGAGTAGTGGGTCAGCTTCAGAATGGACATCATCGTTCACCAGTTGATTTAACACTGGTGGTGGACATTTTGAATATACGTTTTTGTCCTTTTCTGAATCGGTACCTTGACCTCTCTGATCGATTATGTACTCAAAAAGATAAGAAGACGTGGAATAGCTTTTGAGTTTTTGACTCAGAGTCTCATAATCGACCTTTGAGGTAGCAAGGTCCCGTTTCAGCTTATCGATTTCGTTTATGTAAAACACGATAGCATCTTGTTTATTTAACAGAGCCACACCTAGTTCATGAATCTGTTTACCTAGACTTTCATTCTTTTCTTTTAATTGATTTTCTCTTCCTTTGATCAACAGGTTATTATCTAACTTAGATGTGAGATCTGAAATAGTAGACTTTAAGAACACTATCTGTTTTACATATTCATCACACGAACCACAAGGTAATCCAAAGGTACATACCTGATCCGCAGACGGTTGACCACAGCTGCACACCTTTTGATTTGACACCTTGGCACTGACATTCACTGGTGTCTCTTCTGCAGCTGGTGTCGAGGCTGATTCATCATCATTGCTGGCACTTGATTCTTCTTCACTTGAATAGCTTTCGGTCTCGGATGAAGAATCTTCGTTCAACACATGAACGTTCGCCAAGTTGATGTCAGCATCAGCATTCCCGAACTGTACAGACCAATCCACTCCCTCATCTCTTTGAACAACCGCCATAGCCTTAGTCGGTGTTGGAGTTGCTTCAGATTTTATGGTTGTGGAGGTAGATGATCTGCTGCCAGAACCAGTTTTGAATGGATACCTCGGTCCCGAATTCTTCGGCTTTTCACATTCACGCGCGAAGTGACCCTTTTCACCACAGTTATAACAGGTCACAGCAGATTTATCAAAGCCGAGTTTGGTATCCTTGGTTGCTGATATTGACTTTCCCGTTCTTCGCTCATAAGCTTTTGCCCTTCTCACTAAGTTGGCATACGACCAGAGGATATCTTGTCTCTCCATCTCATCCTCGTCGATCTGGTCATAGTCCTCTTGAGTCATATGAGCATTACCAATCTTCCCCTTCAGTAGATCATCATAAGAGGAGACTAGTGCACTTAGCATGCTCATATGTGTCTTAACCTCATCTGTACTCCCATACTTGAAGTGTTCGACATTAAGTCCGGAGGAAGATGCAGTATAAGATGGCCTAGAGGATGAAGCATCAGAGGTAGATCTGCCCGATTCATTCACGTTGGTCACATAGGCAGACTGTAGGGGGCATGTGACGAGGTGGACGACGAAACAGGTGTTCCGGAGTAGTAGAGTGAGGGGTTCTGTTGATAACTAGACATAGAATCCAGATTTAGTTCCTCCTGCTCCTGCTCCTTCAACTTGGTGATGAAGTCATTAAGGTCCATCCCGTCAAAACAGTTACCATTCTTCAGAATCATGATGAATGGCCTCCAACTCTTTGGCAAAGCTTTTGCCAAGATCTCTACTTGCTGCTTTTCTGGAACAGTGACACCCAGACTGTCCAGTTCACTAAGAAGGTGGTTATATCTTGTAATAAGGGAAATAATCTTCTCATCTCTTGTAGCCATGAAATGGTCTAATTCCTTCCTTAATTGACTTGCTTTTAGTTCCTTCAGAGCAGTGTTTCCCTCGTTCCTCTTCTCAAGGGCTCTCCATAGACTGTAAGAAGTTCGATATCTTCTAAACTGGTGGAAGATCTCGTTGGGAATCGCCTGAATTAGTTGAGCATAGGCCTTCTTTTCGGCATTGTAACTGGTCTGCTGTTCGACAGTCATCTTATCGTAAGGGGTTTCAATGTTTCCCTCCCCTTTCGGAACCATATACTCAACGTTCATGGCTCGTCGCAATCTACAGTCAACCCCATCTAGAAAGATTTCGAACCTGGGCTTCCACATAGGATAGTCCTCCATGGTTAGCAATTTCGGCACTTTGTTTATACTGCCCATTTCTGTTTCTAGTAAAAGGTTGTTTAAGACAGTGGTTTGTTTAGAAGCCATTTAGATTGACTTTGAGAACCAAGGCAGCAAGCACACAGAGTAAAAAAATTTTGAGAGACCACACAGAAAGCACGGATTAAAGTTTGATTAGAAAGATCACACAGGACAGCACAGAAATGCACAACGCACGAAGACCGAAAAATAAAAAATAAAAAAAATTTATACTCTTTTTTTTTTTTTTTTTTAATTCTAGACGCACACAGCAACTACGCACGCACCACAAGCACTTCGTGCGGACTGCGAGCACCACGCACGCAGTGAGGACACACCACGCACGGATTGGCGAACAGTCACTACGCACGCACGTATGGCAGTACGCGCGGACTACAGGACCACTTCGCACGAGGCACACAGACAGCAATCGAAGGATCTAGAACACACACAGACAGTTCGTGCGAACTGGTCCCACTACGCACGGAGTGGAAGTCCACTTCGCACGGATGGAATTCAAGAAACTAATCGCTAAAATTTTGACCTTTTAAACGCAAAAGACCCTAATTTTGACCTATTGACCGATTAAAACCGACAAAAGAGGGCACACACAGGCCTAAGGGGACACCTAGATCGACAAATCCTAAGGAAAAGTGATCAATCAAAGCACAAGGCTCTGATACCACTTTGTAGGACCGTGGGGGACGGGGTTCTAAACTAAACTAAAACACCCTAATGCTAGGACTGATCTAGGATGAGAAATAGCGCGGAATTCTATTTCCCAAACCTCCTAAGGATACTAGGATCTGCTTAGGTGTCCGGCACACAGTGACTCACACAGAAAGGTAGAAGACAAACACACAGTACTCACACAGAGATGCCTAGGCTGCCCTTGGTTTTCGTATTTATCACTTAGATTTCGGTTTTCGAGGGCTAGTTTGCGTTAATCGAGGCTTAAGGTCGTAAAGGTCGAGTTTCGTGGCTAACTCCTTTCGAATATGCGAATTAAGCACTATTTATAGGCCCAGACTAGTCACTACGTGCGAAGTGCTAGTCACTACGCACGTAGTGACCTCAATTCGCACGAAATGGCATTGATATTTAATCCATGTTGACCAACATCCTCACCACGTGCGAAGTGGTACTCACTACGCACGTAGTGAGGTCATTTCGTGCGTGGTGAACCTGATCACCAAAGTGGTGATTTTTCCACGCAGACTTAAACTTCCAAACTCACACCAACACATGGTTAAGTACTTGTAAGCTTAAGGTAACCACATAGACTCACTAAGAATATATAAACATGCAAACCATTAATCAAAACACATTTAATTAACACCACATGAATATACTTTATTGATACGAACTAGGGATTCACAAACATGCACCAACACCCTAGCTTCGCAGAAACCCTATCCTTCGCTGTCGCCGCCGCCGACTTTCAAACCCTTCGACAGGCTTCGTTCAAACCATAGCGACTTTCAAAACCTACGTCGCCGTCAAACCCTTCGTCGCCGGCAACAGATCTGGTGGCTGTCGCAGAGAAGGGAGGCGGTGAGGTGGTGGCCGGCGATTTGATGGTGGTTATGTGGGTGTCTTAGATGAGGTGAACCAAACAAGGGGGTGGGATTTTAAATCCCACCAAATGAATTCCTTCCAAATGCAAATCCCCTCTATGAATCCAAATCCTCCCAAAATCAAAGAATGAACCAAACACCCCCTTAGTATCTTTGTAATTGTTAATAGGACTCCCTTGCTACTCCTACTCATAGAAAAGATTAAATACTAAAAGGTTGTAAATGGCTTTTTAATATATTAAATCTTATTTGCTTTAAAAAGAGAAAATTCATAACCATAAAACTTAGAGCTATGGATAAGAATATAAATATATGACATTAAATCTTATTTGCTTTAAAAATTACAAGAGTAATTCATGTATGAAAAATTGAAATCTGAATAAAAGATAATTAATGTTGATCTTTTTATAAACACGAAAAATTGATTATAGAACATAAGTTATGATTGTTATATTTGAAAATTAATATTACTTTATTACTTTTATCCATACCCATAACTATAGTTATTATTTTCTTTAAAAAAAATAGATAAGTAAACTTGTAAGTTAATATGAAATTCCAAAAATAGGAGCTTACCACTTTACCTTACCTAATATGAATTAGTCCTCTAGTTTTAAGCAGCTAGAATAGATTGGCCCCAATTGGTATATTCATTGGCTTAAACGACACTCCCAAGCAATCTACAATTGCATTCCCTTTGCCATATATATGTGGAATTATAGTTTTCTTACACAGTTATAGAGAATTTAATTTTCTTACACAACATTCAAGAATTTCAGCTTTTTTAAAATAGTTATCTGTGTAAATTAAAAAAGTTGTTAAAATGTAGACTTCATTTTAATTGGATAGTTAACCGAAAAGGGTGTAAAAATTACCCAATAAAAATAAAATTCATCTACTTTGTACTAATTAGAAGACTAATCAGACATGTGACTATTTGAGGGATCTAATATGATGACCCCATTCAAATTATAGTAAACTGTATGAAAACATAAAAAAGTTAAGATACTCTCTAATAAGACCATCCGCATCGGTCGAGTGAGGGGCTGCGCGAGGGGCTCTCACGAGGACCAACACCATCGCCCCCCATGCGTGAGCCGGCCTTCACGCTCACATGCGTGAGCTGCTTCGCGAGTGTGAGAGAGGAGAGAGGAGCGAGATTTTTCGACCGTTGGGAGGGATTCGACTGTTTTAGCTTTTTTTTTTTTTTTAAACCTATTTATCTCCTATAAATACTTAATATTCAACCATTTTTTAAACATCTCATTTTTTAAACATCTCTTATATTCTCTTCATCCTCTCTCTCAAAAAAAAATATACATTCGTCTTTTCATCTTTTCACAAATGGACAAGGGCAAACAAGCGTTCAAAACCCCACGACGGGTTTCAAAGACGGGAAAAGGCACGAGCTCGCAACCGACCCCACCGGATAACATGTTCGGGATGTCATCTCCACCACCGAATTACATCCAAAATATACAACAATTTCCGATGTATTCACCTACTCAGATTCTCGGTGGTTTTCATGGTGGAGTTTATCGGCCACAACCCCAAATGTTCAATCAATACCAAATGGGTTTTTCGGATTTTCAAAACATGAGTCAAGGTGGCTTTACAAACCTCCTTCAAGGTGGGTATCCGGGTGATGACCCAGAGACGGAGGACGAGGAGGCTATTCCCGACACCCCACACGAGGAGGTGGTACCGGACACACAACCCGATCCCGGGCACAAAGGAAAAAGAAGGGCGGTGCCGTGGAGTGCCGGGGAAGAGGTTTTGTTGGCTACGGCATGGGTTACAATATCTGAAAATTGTGTAATCGGCAACAACCAAAAAGCTAGTAAGTGTATATATATATATATATATATATATATATATATATATATATATATATATATATATATATATATATTATTTATGTTTATGTATTTATTTAAATGTATATATTATTATTTAATATATTTATGTATATTATTTGTAGTAAATTTTTGGGGAAAGGTGCGTGATTTTTACAACGAAAGGAGAATGGACTACATCGAACGCACCAAAGACCAACTGACGGGCAAGTGGAACGATATGAGGAAAAAAATCACGTTGTTCAATGGCTTGTACAATAATTTCGCCAACAACCCCCAATCCGGATGGAGTGAGGTGGACATCCTCAAAAAAGCCAACAAACAATACCGGCTAGAAAATAAAAATCAAGCATTTGCTCACGAGGAGGCATGGAGGAAATTAAAAGATCATCCTAAATGGTCAAATGTGCCCCAAATGATGGTTGAAAACCCAAGACCATCTAAAAGGAGCAAGTCTTCGGACCCGTCAACCCCGCACACCGCGTCTTCCAATGCCGGGGTGAACATAGATCTTAACTTAGAAGACATCGACATCGAGGAGGATGACGATGATGTTCAAGTACACGAGCCGATACGCCCACCGGGGCGGGACACTTCTAAATGTGCTACCAAAGAAAAAAACACGGCAAGAGGCTCGGGCTCGGGTATTATGGACATGATGGCGGAATTCAAGAATTGCGTTCAAACAATGGCATCCGGGTCGCAAGAAGCGCTTAAAGCCGAGCAACAAAAAATAAACGCAATGAATAACGTAGCCGAGTCGATAAAAGAGAAAAACCGTCTAATGAAAGAAAGACAAGAAAGCAAAGATTTCGATTTTGTCTATGGCCGGCACGATCATCTCACAGAGGAAGCATTGGATGCGGTGAACAAACGAAAGGAAATTATCAAGAAAAAATACGGGTGGTAGATTTTTCTATTTTTAAAAATTATGTACTTTTTATTTTTCTTTTTTTAAGTTATGTACTTTTTAATTTTTAATATTTAAATTTATATTATTATTTATTGTTTTTATAATTATTATGTTTTATATTGTTTTAAAAATTAAATAATGTTAAAAAAAAGAAAAGAAAAAGGATGTGAAGGGTGTGATGGATGCAGGGGTTTGTGTGATGTGATGAGAAAATGGTGGAAAGCTGATGTGGCGCTGATGTGGCTGTGTGAAAGATGTGATGGATACTGATAGTCTAATAAATAACGAATATATAGATGAGCATGTTAGTATACAATAATTTAAGGGTCAACACCCTAATATAAATTATAAAATACCAAAAATTGGAGTTTTGAGAACGATAGAATTAGTCGTCTAGCTTTAAGAAGCTACAATAGATGGGGTCCAATTGGGTTTGTTGGTGATGATGGTCTGTGTACCAGGAGATTCGTTGGCCAAAATAAACTGACACACCCAAGCAATCTACAATTACATGCCCTTTGCCATGTATGATGTATCCATGGAGTGGATGGAGCTGCATTGCAGCTCTTCTCTGCCTTGTATATGACTTATCTCTCACCACCACATATCCCTCCAACAACAGGGGAATCCGCTTCCCTTATAAATAAACACCTTTCTTCTTCTTCCTCTTCTTCTTCCACATTTATTCAAAAAGATTTCATCTCCCTACGACAATGGCTACCTTCTCTAAAACCCAATCCGATTACTCTCATACTCATTCTTCCACTTTTGAAACTTCGTCGGAGAAGCAATCCATGTCTCATGATTGGTATTCACATGAAACAGGAGTATACAGCAGCAGGCACCCACCAATCAACCTCCCTTCAAACCCCTATCTTGATGTCGTTTCCTATATTTTCTCACAAAAACACAAGGGCAAAACTGCACTCGTTGACGCCGCATCCGGGTTTTCGATTTCATACTCCCAACTCCAACCTTTGGTGAAATCTTTGGCCAGTGGACTTCACCACCAAATGGGTGTTTCCAGAGGTGATGTTGTTTTGATTCTTTTACCCAATACAATTTACTATCCTATCGTTCTTCTGGGTGTTTTGTATCTTGGTGCTGTTGTCACTACCATGAATCCGTTTAGTAGTTTCTCTGAGGTAAAAAAACAAACACTTGGTTGTCATGTAACTATGGCCTTCACTATTCTTGACAAGGCTGAAGAATTAAACTCGATGGGAATTCAATCTGTTGTAGTGCCTGAAACCACTTTATTTTATTCAAACCACGTTCAGTTTGCACCTTTTTACAAGCTGATTTCGGGTCATCATGATTTGGTTCCACGTAGAACACTTAGGCAAGATGACACTGCTGCAATTCTGTATTCATCTGGTACTACTGGTGCTAGTAAAGGTGTTGTTTTAAGTCACAGGAATTTGATTTGTGGGGTCGAGCTTTTTGTTCGATTCGAAGCTTCACAATACGAGTTTCCACCTGAAGAGAACGTCTATTTGGCTGTCGTACCCATGTTTCATATATACGGACTTACACTTTTCAATATGGGGATTTTGTCATTGGGTACTAAGATTGTTGTTATGAGAAAGTTCAGCCAAGATGAGATGGTGCGTTCTATTGATAGATACGGGGTGACTCATTTTCCTATGGTGCCGCCATTGGTGACCGCCTTGACTAGGGCGGGAAAGGGTGTTTCTGGTAGAAGCTTGAAAAGCTTGAAGCAGGTTTCATGTGGTGCTGCACCTATAAGCACAAGAGCCATAGATGAGTTCTTGCAGTATTTTCCTCAAGTCGATTTCATTCAGGTAAGGAAGTAACAATTCAACCCACCCATCACACATTAGAGTTATCAAAGTGGTTCACAATCATGGTTACTAACCTGTTCTTAAGTGCTTGTTGTCAGGGTTATGGAATGAGTGAATCAACCGCTGTAGGAACACGTGGATTCAACACTGGAGATTTACATAACTATGCATCCGCTGGACTGATGGCTCCAAATATGCAAGCCAAAGTGGTAGATTTGGTTACTGGTTTGTATCAGCCTCCTGGAAAGACCGGTGAACTTTGGTTACAGGGGCCAGCTATTATGAAAGGTAGCCAAACCAAATATTTTTCTTTCTGATTCGAATTATTGATAGAAGATACTGTTTTGCTAGTTGTAGCAGTTATTAATTGTATATTTTGGAACCCATTCTCCATAAGCTTATCTTGTAAATCAATCCATGACATGAATGTGATATATAACATGTTTTTTGCACTAACTTTGGTAGAATACTTGAATAATGCGGATGCAACATCATCGACCATTGATGAGGATGGTTGGCTACATACCGGAGACATTGTTTATTTTGACCAAGATGGGTATTTGCATATTGTTGATCGTGTTAAAGAGATAATAAAGTACAAAGGTTATCAGGTAAACGAGCCAAAAAAAAAAAAAAAAAAGACTTTTACTACTACAGAAGTAACTAAAAGCAATTATTTGATGGAAATGAAAAATATGATTGAACGACTGTACTGCAGATTGCTCCTGCTGATTTAGAGGATGTGCTAGCATCTCATCCAGCTATTCTTGATGCTGCAGTAATTGGGTGAGTGGTTTTTGCTTTCTGATCTTGAAATCAGACCAAAAAAAAATCATTTTGCCTTCATGTTTGACACTCATAACAAGTAAGATTCAAATAGACACATTTTTATCAAATATAAGGCCAAAAGATTTCTATTTGTATTATCTTTTTGTTGTAATTTGTGGTTAGGAATTTTGACTTTTTAGCAATAGAATGGCAACAATCTCACCAGGCAATAAGAATTTGAAGTTATTTTGGTTTTTGATTTGAATCTCTGTTTGTTTGTCTTGTTCTGTGTATCATGCAGAGTCAGAGATGAGGAAGCCGGAGAGGTTCCAGTGGCGTTTGTAGTGACGAGGCCAGGAGCTGAAGCTTCCGAGTCTAGCATAATTGAGTTTGTAGCAAAACAGGTATATTTGTAGTCCAAATAATCTCTAATTATTAACTGCAATTCATAAAGGTGTTAAAATGGGCGGGTCTATAATGGGTCTAAGAAGGCAATTTTGTGTGGGTCAAAACAGTTTGGGTCGGGTCAGGTTGGCCTACATATATTATTAATGTGAAAAATATGTTGCTCTGTCCTTTTTAGTTAAATACTTTAGCTTAATTCATTTGACCCACTAGAGATTAAACATGAACCAACTTGACCCATTTATAGGTAAATGGGTTGAAAGGCACCTCTAGATGACAAACAAGTTACAGTTCAGTTTCTAGATAACTAAGGTTGTAACTCATTTTCATGCTCATTGATCGACAATATAACAGGTGGCGCCGTACAAAAAGGTGAGAAGAGTGCTGTTCACAAATGCGATACCAAGGTCTGCTGCAGGAAAGGTTCTGAGGAGGGAATTGAAGGATAGGTTACATTCAAGACTTTAATATGTTTTTCTCTCTTGGATCAACAACCCGAAAGCCCATTTTAAGAAGCAATAAGCACTTGAAAGATCACATTATCTGGTAACTGGTTCTGGTTTTTGTTTTTGCATCATATTTAGTTCCACAGAATATATTCTTTTAACAACCCATTGAATTCGGTCAAGCTCTCTTTCGAAAAGGGAATCTTTGTATCATTTGAATTTACGAGGTAGTCGATAATGAAATGAATATAGAAATGTATGGCATGTTTGCACCCCATATATTTGATTTGTCAATAAGTTGAATTTTCTTTCTTTATCTTTTCTTATTAAACTTCCATAACTATGAAGAGACTATAAATGTGTCCAATAATTAAGGATTTCTTGTAATAATCCAAGAGTGATGTGTAACAAACTCAAATCCGGCATTTAAGGATGTCAATAAAACTTGTAAAGGTTTGAATCATATTATTAATACATAGAGGATACAATGATACATGCTGAAATTGTATGAACTGTCAACCTACATATGCATGGCCATTTGTCTGTTGCCTTATTCTTCAAACTAGTTGTAGATTCAGTTGCCTCCCTTTCCGCCGCCTCCGCCACCACCACCACCACCACTCCATCCTCCCTTGTCACCTCCTCCATGACCACCGCCACCTCCACTCCATCCTCCCTTGCCACCTCCTCCATGACCACCACCTCCCCCACTCCATCCCCCCTTACCACCTTCTCCATGACCTCCACCTCCGCCACTCCATCCTCCCTTGCCACCACCTCCATGACCACCACCTCCACCGCTACACGATCCAGTCATGCTTGTTGAAGTACCGTGTGTTTATATTTGACGTAATTCTTGTACTTATTTTGTAACTTACTAAAACACGCTGTCAGTCGATTATTGTATTTGCAAGCTACTAGACCCGATATCACATACGCGGTCAATGTCCTAAGTCAATTCGTAGCTGATCCACGGCAGAATCATTCAGAGGCTGCAAATCGGGTTCTAAGGTACCTAAAAGGAACGCCAGGGCAAGGCATTCTTCTTCTTCGTAACGGACCATCTACTTTAACTGCATATTGTGATTCTGATTGGCTTGGATGTCCGTTTACAAGACGTTCAAGAACAGGGTATTTACTTATGTTGGGTGGTGGTCCTATTTCTTGGAAAACAAAGAAACAGTCAGTAGTGTCTCGATCCTCAGCGGAGGCAGAGTATCGAGCAATGGCTTCTACTGTTAGTAAGATCCTTTAGGTGAGGTGGTTACTCAAAGACTTCCAGGTTGTCATCACGATAGCCACGCCTTTGTTTTGTGATACTTAAGCTGCTTCCCACGTTGCTAATAACCCTGTCTATCATGAACGAACAAAACATGTTGAAATGGATTGTTTTTTCGTTCGTGAGCGAGTGGAAACTAAAGAAATTCTACCAAAGATTATTGACAGCAAACTTCAGCTTGCAGATTTACTCACTAAGGGTCTTGGAACTCAACAACTTCACTCTTTACTAAGCAAGATGGGCATCAAAGACTTGCATGCTCCATCTTGAGGGGGAGTATATGGTTTGTTTATTTTTTATCATTTTGTCCTTATCTCCTTTCCCTATTTTCTTCACCATACTCTGCATCAGTTTTTTTTTGTTCTTTTCTAGTTGTTTCTTAGTCTATTTATTGCTTATTTCGATTGTACTCCAGTAATCAATTATCAACTCAATTATATGAAAAGCATGAATTCTCTCTAACCATCATTTCAAGATATTATACTTTAACTAAGCGCTGTTGTTCAAAAAAAAAAAATATTATACTTTATTTTCCACTTTTCAAACTTCCTAAAAAACTCTCTAACTTCCTCCATCTCTACAAGTGCCAAATGGTCCAAGTCGGGACAAGGATCATAATTTACATACCAAACATAATTTCACCCAATGTTTTCGCCTTGAGGGTTTAATAACCCATAAAACCATCCGTATCGTCCAAGGAATTAGACTCGCTGGTTACCTAACCCTACGGGTACACCATCACCCCTCTTAGGATTGGCTCGGGTAGGGTGGTTGGCGATTTGAAGAACCCCACGGGCTTCGGCCTTTTTTTTTCTTTTTCTTTTTCCTTTTTCCCCCAACGGTCATATATATATATAAAAGACATGCAAATTTTCCTAAAATAACCATAAATTGAAACTCAATCAACCAATCACAATCTTCAATTTCAAAATTATTCAATTTTAAAAACAATTTTAGAAGGATTAATAGATATCGAATTCCAAATCTAAATTAATTGGGAGGGGCCTGAATGAAAATTATGAGGGGCTTTTATAAAAGGGTTAAAATCATAAAATAACGGTCTACTTTCCCCATTTTCCCATTGTGGTACGTCATGTTTTTTTTTACACTTTTGGCCAGTAAACTTATTAAAACCGGTTGATATGGCTATTTAAGTTATTTTGACCTGCTATAGCAGGTCACCTTTCCCCCTTTTCTTCTTCACCTTAAAATCGAAACTTTAAACCTGAAATTCTTCATTTATACTTGATGAAAATTAATAATTCTTGAGTCTATGGAAAGGTAATTGAGTTGTCTATCAAGTAGTACAAAAAAACGAATAAAAACGAGTTTAAAATGTGTCAATTTATCGAAATACCGTAAGGGTGTCAAATAGGGTCATTATCGACTTTAATTAGCAATAACTTGGCCTACACTTGATGGTTTTTCATGAATTTAGTGTCCATTGAAAGGTAAAAAGATTATCTACGACAATCTATAAAAAGAATGATGTAAAATGATCAAGAATCGACCAAAAAATGAGTTTTTTTTCTACCATGTTTTCGAACAAAAAACCCAATAAAGTCGAGACTTTGAGCTCGAAATTCTCCCTCTATACTTGACGAAAATTCATGATTTTGGTGTCATTTGAAAGGTATAATGATAAATTACAAGATTCTACAACAAAAAATACATAAAACGATCAAAAATCGACTCAAAAATCGCAAAAAATGGACTGAAAAGGTTGCAGGTCACGAAATGGCAATATCAACCGGTTTTGATAAGTTTACTGGCCAAATGTGTAAAAAAAAACATGACGTGCCACAATGGGAAAATGGGAAAAGTAGAATTATTTTATGGCTTTAACCCTTTATAAAACATGTGAGGGGGTTTTATAAAAATTGTATATTAATGTAATTAATTATATGGTGTTTATAAATTATATTTAGTAACTTGTGATACATGTTGTTTAGAGAAAAAATAATTATATATTTACGATCGTCTCATTTTTATCTACGTTTTGGCATAAATATTATTGTAATATGACACTTTTTAGAAAATTAGTATATTTTTATTTTTTTGTTACCATTAATAGTAGTACTTCAAAAAAAATTAGTTATTGTTTTTGTTACAAATTCTGACATATGTAGATTTTGGTGATATTTTATTATTTTTATCTCAAAATTTTAATATCTCAAAACACTTTTGAAACACTATTACACTTATTTTACTATACCTCTTATAATTTCATACCATCAAATTTTAACTTTTCTTTAAACATCCCCGTGTTTTTACACGGGGCAATAAACTAGTATATATATATAGGGTGAGGATCAAGTAAAAGGTATATTAACGTAAAAATGGTAAGAGGCAATAAAAAATCCTTTTTATTGATTAAAACTAGTTGTTTATCGATTTCTTTTTGATGAATCCAACATATTCATCACTTTTTACACAGCAAAAGAGATTTTCAAATACAGATTTTGAAACCAAATTTTTGGAATAATTTGGTGATGAACAAAATGTTTTCATCTAAAAAGTGATGTATATGTTGGATTCATCAAAAAGAAATAGATGAAGAACTAGTTTTAATCAATAAAGATGATGAACTAACAATTATCAGTTGATGTATATACTGAAAAACTATCACTAATCATCCCTCTTACACTTTTTACTTTAATTTACCTTTTATTTGATCTCATCCCTATATATATATATATATATATATTATTTTTTCCTTCTTTCGTCTATAAATATACATTTTACTCTCTTCGTTTTTTCACACACCTTCATTTTTCTTCATCTATTCTTATCTCAATATTTTTTTTACATACCCAAAAAAATGTTTTCTTCGTCGTAAGATGTGCCGGAGTATAATGATTCTTCATCATCTTCCGATAGATCTCGTATCGTCACGTATTGTCAGACGCATGACGTATTTTTTTCGTGTAACTAACATCGGCTGTGGAATGGGCTTTTGGTGTACTTAAGCAACGGTGACACATTATACATAGCCCTACAAAAATGTGGCACCCGAATAAAATACGTAAAGTAATGTACGCTTGTATCATATTACACAATATGATATTGGAAAATGAAGACACGTGATTTGTCCATTCGACGAAAACGTTAATCAAGCGGAAGAGGAAGAAGACGTAGAGATTAGTGAACAACAATATGACGCTAACATCCGAGAAGCCCGAAACACGGAAAAACATCACAACTTTCGATCGGATTTAATCGAGCACATTAATCGGCTTCCAAGACACAACGACGACGATAACTAGTAGTTTTTTATTTATTTGATGTATTTCTATCTTTTTTATTTATGTGCTTCTATTTTTGTAATGTAATTATAATATTTTATAATTATACTGTCTTGTAATTTATTTTTAATAATAAAATTATATTAATTAATAATAGTTAAAAAAAATAGAAATAAAAAAGATGGAGGTTTGAAAAAGGTTAGACGTGAGAGTTTGAGAATTAGAGAGGGTTGAATGTGGAAAATAACGAGTAGAGGATGCGTGACGGTGTACATGTCTAATGTTGACACAACTGTGAATTCTGAGTCAGAGAAGAAGACCATGCAATTAGTCTACCATCAACCCCAAATCCAAGTTTCCGATGAGGAGACCAATGAAAACCAATCTGACACACAAGACAATGAAGAATCCGATAAAGAACCGGAAGAACCTTCTCCTTACCCAAAGGAAGTCTTCCATGGACCCTCCTATAAGTACGCATCAAAGTCTAGCGCCATGGACCCCAAAAGGAACACGTGTTAGAGAAGCCTTGGGTCAACATGTCAGAAGACCCGCAAACCGGAAGCTCACTTTTGAAACGTCGTCGGAGAAGCAATCCATGTCGCATGATTGGTATTCACATGAAACAGGAGTATACAGCAGCAGGCACCCGAGTATTAACCTCCCTTCAAACCCCTATCTTGATGTCGTTTCCTATATTTTCTCACAACAACACAAGGGAAAAACTGCACTCGTTGATGCCGCTTCCGGGTTTTCGATTTCCTACTCGGAACTCCAACCGATGGTGAAATCTTTGGCCAGTGGGCTTCATCACCAAATGGGTGTTTCCAGAGGTGATGTTGTTTTGATTCTTTTGCCGAATACAATTTACTATCCTATCGTTCTTCTGGGTGTTTTATATCTTGGTGCTGTTATCACTACCATGAATCCGTTTAGTAGTTTCTCTGAGGTAAAAAAACAAACACTTGGTTGTCATGTAACTATGGCCTTTACTATTCTTGACAAGGCTGAAGAATTAAACTCGATGGGAATTCAATCTGTTGTAGTGCCTGAAACCGCTTTATTTGATTCAAACCACGTTCAGTTTGCACCTTTTTACAAGCTAATTTCGGGTCATCATGATTTGGTTCCACGTAGAACACTTAGGCAAGATGACACTGCTGCAATTCTGTATTCATCTGGTACTACTGGTGCTAGTAAAGGCGTTGTTTTAAGTCACAGGAATTTGATTTGTGGGGTCGAGCTTTTTGTTCGATTCGAAGCTTCACTATATGAGTTTCCACCTGAAGAGAACGTCTATTTGGCTGTTGTCCCCATGTTTCATATATACGGACTTGCACTTTTCAATATGGGGATTCTGTCATTGGGTACTAAGATTGTTGTTATGAGAAAATTCAGCCAAGATGAGATGGTGCGTTCTATTCATAGATACGGGGTGACTCATTTTCCTGGGGTGCCGCCATTGGTGACCGCCTTGACTAGGGCGGGAAAGGATGTTTCTGGTAGAAGCTTGAAAAGCTTGAAGCAGGTCTCATGTGGTGCTGCACCTATAAGCACAAGAGCCATAGATGAGTTCTTGCAGTATTTTCCTCAAGTCGATTTCATTCAGGTAAGGAAGTAACAATTCTACCCACCCATCACACATTAGAGTTATCAAAGTGGTCCACAATCATGGTTACTAACCTGCTGTTAAGTGCTTGTTGTCAGGGTTATGGAATGAGTGAATCAACCGCTGTAGGAACACGTGGATTCAACACTGGAGATTTACATAACTATGCATCTGCTGGACTGATGGCTCCAAATATGGAAGCCAAAGTGGTAGATTTGGTTACTGGTTTGTATCTGCCTCCTGGAAAGACTGGTGAACTTTGGTTACGTGGGCCAGCTATTATGAAAGGTAGCCAAACCAAATATTTTTTCTTTCTGAGTCGAATTATTGATAGAAGATACTTTTTTGCTAGTTGTAGCAGTTAATCTAGCCATTTCTGTTAATTCATATTTTGGAATACATGATATGAATGTGATATGTGACATGTTTTTTGCACTAACTTTGGTAGAATACTTGAATGATGCGGAGGCAACATCATCGACCATTGATGAGGATGGTTGGCTACATACGGGAGACATTGTTTATTTTGACCAAGATGGGTATTTGCATATTGTTGATCGTGTTAAAGAGATAATAAAGTACAAAGGTTATCAGGTAAACGAGCCAAAAAAAGAAAAGAAAAAGAAGACTTTTACTACTACAGAAGTAACTAAAAGCAATTATTTGATGGAAATGAAAAATATGACTGAACGACTGTACTGCAGATTGCTCCTGCTGATTTAGAGGATTTGCTAGCATCTCATCCAGCTATTCTTGATGCTGCAGTAATTGGGTGAGTGGTTTTTGCTTCCTGATCTTGAAATCACACCCAAAAAAATCATGTTGCCTTCATGGTTGACTTTACTGTCATTTGATTCAATTAAAAGAAAGATGGCCAAGTAGTAATGTTGGGAGAATATCAATATATTCGTCTTTGTTTGACCACCAATAGTACAGGAACTTTAGTAATCTTGAAACATCATTGTCTATTGTCATCTGTTGTGGTGAAAGTAGTAAGATTCAAATAGACACATGTTTTTCAAATATAAGGCCAAAAGATTTCTATTTTTATTCTCTTTTTTTTGTAATTTGTGGTTAGGAATTTTGACTTTGTAGCAATAGAATGGCAACAATCTCACCAGGCAATAAGAATTTGAAGTTATTTTTGTTTTTGATTTGAATCTCTGTTTTTTTGTCTTGTTGTGTGTATCATGCAGAGTCAGAGATGAGGAAGCCGGAGAGGTTCCAGTGGCGTTTGTAGTGACAAGGCCAGGAGCTGAAGCTTCTGCGTCTAGCATAATTGAGTTTGTAGCAAAACAGGTATATTTTTATAGTCCGAATAATCTCAAAATATTCGCTGCAATTCATATACTTGGTAGAATGGGCGGGTCTATAATGGATCTAAGCAGGCAATTTTCATGCGGGTCAAAATAGCTTGGGCCGGGTCAGGTTGGCCAACATATATTTATTAATGTGGTAAATACTGCTCCGTCCTTTTCAGATAAATCCTTTAGCTTATTCCATTTGACCCACTAGAGATTAAACATAACCCAACTTGACCCATCTATAGGTAAATGGGTTAAAATTGGCTCCTCTAGATGACATATAAGTTACAGTTCAGTTTCTAGATAACTAAAAGGTTGTAACTCATTTTCATGATCATTGATCGACAATATAACAGGTGGCACCGTACAAAAAGGTGAGAAGAGTGTTGTTCACAAATGCTATACCAAGGTCTGCGGCAGGAAAGATTCTGAGGAGGGAATTGAAGGATAGGTGACATTCAAGACTTTAATATCTTAGTTATTCTCTCTCGGATCAACAACCAGAAAGCCTGTTTCAAGAAGCAATAAGCACTTGAAACATCACATGATCTGGTAACTGGTTCTGGTTTTTGTTTTTGCATCATATTTTTAGTTCCACAGAATACATTCTTTTAACAACTCCTTGAATTGGGTCACGCTCTCTTTTGAAAAGGGAATCTTTGTATCATTTGAATTTTACGAGGTAGTTGATAATAAAATGAATATAGAAATGTATGTCATGTTTGCATCCCATATTTGATTTGTCAATAAGTCGAATTTTCTTTCTTTATCTGGTTTTTTTCTTATTAGGCTTCCATAACTATGAAAAGACTATAAATTTGTCCGATGATTAAGGTTTCTTGTACTAATCCAAAAGTGATGCGTAACAAACTCAAATCCGGGATTTTACGATGTCAATAAAACTTGTAAAGGCTTGAATCATATTATTAATACATGGAGGATACAATGATACATGCTGAAATTGTATGAACTGTTCAACCTACATGTGCATGGCCATTTGTCTCTTGCCTTATTCTTCAAACTAGTTGTAAATTCAGTTACCTCCCTTGCCACCGTCTCCTCCGCCACCACCACTCCATCCTCCCTTGTCACCTCCTCCGTAACCACCACCACCTCCACTCCATCCTCCCTTGCCACCTCCACCTCCACCTCCGCCACTCCATCCTCCCTTGCCACCTCCTCCATGACCACCACCTCCACCACTCCATCCCCCCTTACCACCTCCTCCATGACCTCCTCCTCCGCCGCCTTTACCACCTCCTCCATGACCACCACCTCCACCACTCCATCCTCCCTTGCCACCACCTCCATGACCACCACCTCCACCACTCCATCCTCCCTTGCCACCACCTCCATGACCACCACCTCCGCCACTCCATCCTCCCTTACCTCCACCCCCATAACCACACCATCCTCCAAAACAACCACCACCGGAGCCGCCACCCTTTCCTCCACTTCCATACCCATATCCACCCCAACCTCCACCTCCACCTCCACCTCCGCCACCTACTTCCTGTGTTTTTCCAGCTGAATCCCCTAGGCAAACATAAACAAAAATGAGAATAAACCCATCACAACCATTCAAAACATGTTCATTACAAACAACTACTTACTTCTTCTCTCATCATTCTCAGAACTTTCAGCTGTCACAGCAGAAACAATAAGAACAAATGCACAAACAAAAACAAACAACACCAAAAAACTACCCTTCGATTTCATTTTCGGGAACTATATGTTGATACCAAGGATCGCTTATTATATCAATTGCTACTGCTTCTTTTAGTCTCTATTTATACACTAAAAAGCATTAAAAGAAACTTGTCTACTACTTGCCTCCAACCTAGTTCAGGTGGGAGTTAAAACCGTATCTTACGTCAAATTCAAACCTCTTGGGTCATGCTATCTTGACTAAAACTACAAAGAGGGTTGACTTTTGACAAGTGGCACAGCAATATCAACACGTGGAGAACAAAAAAATGATACAATTTTTAATGATCTTAATTGGAGTTTGATTTATGAATTGATATATATTTATATTAAATCTCTGCATGAAATACACAAATGGAACTAAATACATATGGTATTACGACATTCATAACTCTTTATTTGTAATCAAGCTTTAGTAGCTTCAAGTGGAGCCGAGGCCTTGTTGGCTACAATTTGTTCAAACAAATCTCTGATCTTCAACCCAACGATGGTTTGGAATAGACCAGTGCCATTATTGCTACCAGGGAAGTCGGCATGTTTCAACATTTGTTGGGTGATTTCACCATAGAATTTAGTGGAAATGTTGCTCAAATGGCTTTCAACATAGATGAGTTCGTCTAATCTGTCAAACTGTCCATCCATTTCCAACACAGAAACCTGCAAAAGTATGAAACTTTTGGTTAAGTTATCTGAACTTAGAGGTGTATTTTTAGGTTCAAGTCATGTATGTTTACCTCATGGCCATAATAAGCGTCTGGACCATAGGCAAATTTGATGCCAGGGTAGGAACAAGTGAGCTTTCTTCCACATGGGATCCATGAAACAGTGGAACCTTCGTCGAATAAGTACACAGGGTTGAAGTACTTAACTCCTTCTTTCATGATCAGCTTCACTCTCAATACTTTTCCCTCATTGTCATCCGGAATCAGCAGCGTAGGCAACACTTCAATAACTGCATCTGCATATTGCTTCTGCGGGTCTGCATTTATTATCATGATCATGCCATTGATACACATTATAGATGACAATTTCAACCCATTAAGTTTCAACCAATACAAAGAAGTTGGTTTATTGTGCTCCATCACACAACTTGTCCAACCATCCATATTAGCATGATTACAGTCATTAAGAACATAGCTATTGATTTAAGTAAATTCTGAAGTAGGTTGTGGTGTTTAGATGAATACCAATATAAGCATCAAAATCTGGTTTCCTGGCCTCAATGCTAGCTTTAATGCTTTCAAGACTGTGGCCTCTCTCTGCCATATCCCTCTACAGATCAGATATAGAATCAGATGGCTTTAACATCGTTTATTATAATTGTATCATCATAAGAAAATTGGTGTGTTTGCACATGACATATATATACCTGAATTTTCCATGCGAATTTAACCTCGTTACTTATGTCCAAGTAAATACTGAAGTCGAGGAGATCTCTTACTCTTTGATCATACCTACATATATTCAAAAACATATATATGATCATAAGTTAACTTAGACCATAAGCATACTATACACCCAAAGCATGGAACTTTAGGTGACAAACGGTATTTTCCAAACACGAAGCAATATCCCTTTAATAAATGAACCATAACAATTTAATATAGAGGGGTTAAACCGTCAAAATGAAAGTTAATAAGTGTAGGGGTTAGTTTTGCCATTATGCCATACATGTAGATATAGATGAGAAATCCTTGTTTCTTGTATTGCACCATCACAAACTCATACACCCATACATACTCACGTACATGCTTGGCTGCTCATTTCCCTTTGCGATTTTGATCAAGAAAACAGAGAGATTAGCACCTAATCAATACCCAGATCATCAAGGTATGAGTTATTTGTTTGGTTTTAGAGTTTAGATGGGTCAATGTGATTATATTCTTGAGTTTGATCAAAGGAAGATCAATTTATTTGTTATTGTTGTTGTTTAGTGTTTTTAGTAGCTTTAGAACTGTAAACAAGTGCTAGAAACACTTATAGTTTGTTAGTTTAAGTTTTTGGTCGGAAAACAGCAACTCGGTGCTGATATGAGAAAGGAACGTGCGTACCCAAGGAGGGTACGGGCGTGCCTAGTTACCCGTGGCTAACCCTAGTTCTTGGGGTACGGGTATGCTGGGACACGAGCGTACCTAGCTAAGGTACGGGCGTGTCTGGGTCGGGAAGCCTATGTCTAAGAAGGTCAAGACCGGACCTAAGGAAGAGAGGCACGAGCATGCCTGAGCTTTGACAAGTTTTCAGTTGACGTGTGATGTTATGTGTTTTATACATTATTCATATATTAACTATAGGATATAGACGTTGACGTGTTCGCAGAGTTATAACCAACTTAGCACTGTTATATAACTGATTGCTGAGGTGAGTTTACTAAAGTATGATTCATATATGCAATGTGTGTGATGCATTGCCGTGTGTCTGATTTGATCATGTGGATTAAAAGATGTGGTGTAGCATAGTGTTTCGTGCTGTAGTGCTAAGATCAACATCTAGCCTTGTGGGGCGTTGCTAAACAAATGCTTCCGCTAGCTTATCTATATATTTGTAAACATCACAAATGAAGTTTTATATAATACTAGTTTTTAGTAAATTGGGGCGTTACAACCTTTTTACCCCGGTTGTGAGTTATTACTGACATTTCTTTGTCTCTCCCCGGCATTGTGAATGAAGTGATTGTTGGCAACAACTTCTAGACCGTTGAACAACATGTAATATTTCTTTATTTCCAACCGTATATAAAGATCATTCTTATTCTCATTTTTCACACGAATATTATACTTTATTTATTACTTTTCAAACTTTCTAAAACTTCCTCCATCTCTACAATGGCCAAATGGGTTCAAGTAGGGACAAGGATAAAGCTTCAGATTCACAAGGTCTAATACCTTAATCTACATACCAAACACAATTTCACCGGATATCAACCCTGACTAATGTCATCACAGCTTTCTTACAATGAATTCTAACTCCGATGAAGAGACCAATGAAACCCAATTTGACACACAAGACAATGAAGAATCCGACAAAGAACTAGAAGAACCTTCTCCCTACCCAAAGGAAGTCTTCGGAAAGAAGAATGAACCCTCCTACAAGTACGCATCAAAGTCTAGCGTCATCAAATAGTAATGAACGTCATCATTACCATGACCCATGAGTGAGTGTTTGAGTGCCATGATTGAACCCAATTTTTAAATACTCCATCCACCTTAAAAGTATTGTTCACTTTTGACTTTTTTAAAGTATTTCTTTTTTAACTTTCTCCTTAAATATTTTGGATTCTGTTATATACTTATGTAATACTTGACGAAAATTATACCAATAAGTCAATGATAATACATTTAAAACACAATATATTCATATATCTTGTATCAAACACTATATACACAACAACGACAACAGTATTCCATCCGTTAGATATAGACAACCACACCTCTACCCACTGGTAGAGAGACCTTTCCTAGAAGACCTCCGGCAAAGCATTAAGTATCATATAACACAAAAAAGATTAAGATTAAAGTCGAAAAGGAAAGACTTCAAAAAAAATCAAAAGTGGACAATATTTTTAAAACAAGTAATAATAATTAACCATGTGTTTGATAAAGAAGGAAAAGAAACAAAATTTTCTTTCCATGAATGTTTACGTCCTTCTCCACGACTACGTGTCATGACACCAAAGTTGTAGTTATGACTTAGATGGTGTTTATTTTACAAAAGGTAAAATGTCTTATGTATCATGTGAGACAGTAGAAGACATGACTTATGTTAAAATGTGTATAATATGATAAATGGTATTTAATTATTTCTAACATAAAATGAAATAAAAACTTACGCACATTTTATACTTATAATCTTTTAATACAAATATATAAAAGACTAATTTAATAAAATTTATTAAATGATCTAAACTATTTATTTAAAAAAAATATGTAATCTTGACCATTCAATTACTTAAAGTTAAAAAATTATTTTTGACTTTTTAGAGTCAAAATCATTAGAAATAATTTCATATATACCCTTATTAAATTATATAAAATCCTATTTGTTCACCTTAATTTACAAATATCATATTACCCCTTTACAATATTTCAAAATATCATATTTTACCAAATTCTTAGTTTTATCATTCTAAAATATTTTATAATCATTTTATAATTTTCTTTTTAATTATATCCAATAATGTTTAGCTTTATTACCCTTAATTGTAACAATAATGATTGATGAATTATATTAAAAATACAATCACGTCTCCTCGTATCATGAACTATGTTTCTGCCGTCACGTCTGTCATTCCACTCGTGTTGGTGTTTCCACCGTTAATTAGAGTGTTGATGTTGTACGTCGTCATATTTTTAAATTCTCATTTAATTAGTGTTTTATAATTATTTAATACGTTCTATCAATGTTTAATATTTATTATCTTTTAAATCAATCTATATAATCACACGAATATTTAGTCTAGCTTATTATAAACAAATGTTTTTTCCATAAACAAGGCGTACCTATAACTAATGTCAAGCTCATGACATCGTTACTATACGTCCGCTAACCTCTGGTCTCTTATTTGTATTTACGGATTGTGTAAATTAACCATAAACGGTATCATATACAACAAACGTTTCTATAAAAAAAACACAATGATGTTACAGTGGCATCGATCATTGTTTTCGCAACATATATGTTAAAAGAAAAAAAGAAAAATACTCGACGAAGCTTTCTTAACGATTTACGAAGTACTTTGCATGACATCATTAATTAACTAGGGTGTCTGATATTTGCTCATGATATATACTGAGAAGCAAGAAAATTAGTTAATTAAAGGAACAAAGTTTGGTATCGTTAATTATCCCTAATTTGTTTTTCCTAAAAGTTGGGACATGTTTCATTTAAGTAGTGTACATGTAGGGTCAGAAATCTAAAGTAATAAACAATTATATAAAAAAAATTAATTCTCATATATTAATTAAGATGTCATAATATTCTCAGCCATACAAATATATATCCACATGAACCACCTTAGATATCTTCTTCAATTCCTATCCTCCACAAACACACACACATCACATACTTCCTAATCATGATTCACAGTTCAACTGTACATGGATCGATCAACACATTTATCAAACTGTAAAAAACTACTAACCAGAAATTAAGTTGACAAATGAAAATTGTTAAGAAATAAGTTAGAGATTAAGAGACTTACATTGGGTGCAAACCTTCAATGACAAGAATCTTGGGTGGTTTGATGAGCTCAGGAGGGTCCAAAAGACCAGAAACATGGTTATAAATTGGCTTCTCAACTGCCACACCATCTTTCAGAGCCTTAACCTGTTCATACATAAGATCAAAGTCATTGGCTCTTGGGTCAAGTGCAGTCACACCCTTTTCTTTCCTTCCAGTTCTATCTAAAGAATGATAATCATCCAAACATATGACAGTGGTTGTGTCACTTATGAGTGTGTTTGAGTCAGGGTTCCCACCCTTTGGTGGAGAAGCTGCCCCACCAAACACACTGGTTAACCTTCTCATGAAGGTGCTCTTTCCACATCCTGAATCTGCTGCAAGTCCAATTACTATTGTGTCCCCTGATGAGCATGTGATCTCACCACCTCTAAATCTGCCACTGCTGGCTTTTCTACCACCATTACTGTAGAAAATTACCTGTTTTTGGTTGAATCCCAGGTGGGGTTTTGTGGGTGTTGAGATTGAGCATGATGTGTTGAGAGGTTGGACTGTGTACACTGTGCACACTGCCATTGTGTTCTCTCTTGTTTCTGAAGTTTTAGAGAGAGAAAGAGGGAGAAAGGTTGGAGCTTTTTTATGTGAAATCCAAGATTTTTTGTGTAGTTATTTTCTTTGAAGAGAAGGGTATGGTAAAAAAGGAAGTGTACAACTCAAGCTTCACAGAGTACAAGTCCTTTACGTATAAAATGAAGCATATGGAAGTAAAATAGAGCAACAGGATGGGAGAAGTATGTATTGGTGTAATTAGTTTTCTATGACTACCCTTGGTTTTGGACAAAAATGGAGGTAATTTTAAGGTATGGAGAGGATGGTCATAGATGGGGTTTCTATAAAGATTTAAGGGTATATTTGTCAATTAAGTCAATTTATAATTGAGTTATCGGAACATGATGAAAGTAGATCATGAGACGATAAAACGTAGGCATGGATGGTCATTTGAGATGCCACGTGACATGATGTTATTGGGCGATTGAAGATGAAGGGGATAATGTGTGGAATGGAGAGATTTGGCCTTTTGGGGCCATCTTTCTTACATTTCAATAGTTTCAGATTGATCAAAGTATTATAAAATTGCCGGATTGCATTCGATTCAAGTCAACCGTAATTGGTGCAACACTTTTTATCCATCTGTTTTTTTACTTTTTTTTACTTGTCTAATATTTTCTGGTGAACAAAATCTTTGTTCTATAAATTTTGGTTATGTTTGGTTCAATAGACCCGTATGGTATAAATTTAGTTAAAAGCACTCTACATCTTACATTTCTATTAAATGTTTTGAGGAACCCCTTATAATTCGTACATAGCTAAAGAGAGCTAAAAAGACTATTTTGTTATAAATAATAAAAGATGGTTGTTTAAACTTTAAACCATTATACTATTGATTGGAAAAGAATAATGGATAGTGGATTTACACTGATATAAAAGTCATAATTTTTATGTCTTACAAATTTATTTTGTATACAAATTACCTCTACCGCTAAATATTATAAAACTTTAAAAATAATTTGATAGTTAGCGTAAAAAAACTGAATAATCAACCTTAATTAAAATAATCGCATAAAAATAGCTCAAGCGTGTAAATAATCAATAGGGTTGTTAAGGTTTCTTTGTTAACTTTTGGTTGCCGATGTGCATATAACCGTCATAATTGAACACATAGTTGTTATGTCTATATGCCTTTTTAATAAGCTATACCAAATGTTATATAATCTTTGGACTCTGACCGACTGGTACCACAATGATCATGATTAACATAATATATGTGATCTACACTTGTTTTGTTAGATTTGGAAATCTAGTGAGTGGAAAGTTTTCCTTGACAAACAAACACCAAGCGACGAAATTTTCTTTCAAGTCCAACTCCTTTCGTTCTTTCGGCCATTGCATTGACCAAAAGCCTTCGATGCTATTATTATTTTTTCTAGTTTTCTAAAGTGGGCTGCCAAGAGCCTTTTTTCATTACTTCTATTGGGCTTCGCTATCCCGTGAGCCGGCCCACCTTCTTTCGCCTCTATCTTGGACTAGAGTACAGGTGCACAAAAAATCCGAATATTCGATTTTGTGCAAAAACTATCTGAACCAATTTTTTATAAAACCGGATTTTTTTAAACCGGAGCGGATTTAACCGGTTTTATCCGATCAGATTCGGTTTTAATCCGATCCGAAAACCGGTTAAACCGGTTACACTTTTGTCCGAGAAAATCCGGTTTTAATCCATACGAAACCGGTTACACCTCTGTCCGAGAAAATCCGGTTACAATCCGAAAATCCGATCCCAAAAAAACCGAAAAAATCCGGTCCGGATTTTATCCGATCCGGATCGGATTAAAATCCGAAGATGTGCACCTCTAGAGTCTTGGACTAGCAAAGCCGCAAAGTTGAGGTTAGATGGCTCGCGCTTGGTTACGAATTATATGTATTGAATTTTCTGTTAAGATGTTTAGTAAAATAAGAAAGATTGTTTTTACATAAAGTTATTTATTTATTAATCACGTAAAGTTATGAAATCTAGTTTTACACTTTTGTAGAATGTTTTGAATTATTCTCATACATATTGTAGTATTTAGATAAATGAAGTTTTGAATTTTAATTTTTTTTCATATTTGATTATACTTTAAAGGGTTCAAGTTTTTAGAATTTGGTTTAGTTTTGTTCTTAAGATAAAGTTACAATTCGCTTGAGGATATATGATATATTATGTAAACTTATATGATTGTATTAAATCCATTCATAATTTTAGAATTGAAGTTATTATTCAATGTGTACGGAAAAGAAACAAAAAAGTTATCATATCATAATCATAATATATAATATATATGTAACTTAAAATTAAAATGGGCAAATTGCTTCATAATGCAATGAACTTTCACTAAGCTGTCAATGTATGCAACGAACTTTAAAATTTTAAAAAAAATACAATCAACTCCATTTTTTCTCCCATGTTATGCAATTGACAACCTGAAGAGCTGGTAGCAGGTCATTCTGAATTTCTAATATTTTTTCTGATTATTTTTTAGTTTTTATAATTATTTTTTCTTGATGATGAACATCTTCAAGAACTCCTTCAAGAACATCTTCAAGAGTAAGAACACAACTCATAAATCTACCAAATCTCTAATCAAATCCAAAACCCATAACGAAACTAGAATAAAAACTATAAAGAATCTATAAACCGGATCTAAATATCGTAATATGTAAACCAAATCGTGATGTTCAGATCAAAAAATTATGAACATTCAACAGAAACAAGGAAAAACAACTTATGCACAGATCTAAAATTCATAATATGTAAACCAAATCGTGATGCACAACTCATGTACAGATCTCAAAAAATTATGAACATTCAACTAAAACAAAGAACAACTGATGCACAGATCTAAAATATCGTAATACCATAATACGTAAAGATCTTGAAAACAAGCTTAAAATTCATCCGCGATTCTGGTTGAAAACTCACGCCGAAGATGAAGCGGCGGCGGCAGCGGCTTGTGGTGGTGTACAGCGACGGGGAGAAAACCCTAGATTGCATCTTGAAGAAACCCTAAATTTGGGTACTCAAATCGCATCTTGAAGGACGGCGGCAGGGAGAAAACCCTAATCTGAAGTGACACACGAAACCCTAATCTCAAGGCAACAGGGGCGGTGGTGGATTTTGAAAACGACTGTGGTGGTTTTAATGGCGAAAGTGGCGGTGGTAGTTTGAAGAGGAGCAGTGGCGGTTGTGGGTTGAAGGTGATGAAGGTGGTGGTGGTTTGTAGGAGACGCCGGTGGTGGTTGTTTGACAGATCTTGAGAGGCGGTGGTGTATTTTGAGAAGGCGGTGGTGGATTTTGCAAAGGGCAGTGGTGGTTGAAAGGTATGTGTACAAATCTTTAAAGCTCAATGAGAAAGTTTGCCCAGATCATCAAAGGATGTTCATTCATTTGAATGAAAAAAATCAAAATTAAAAAGAAAATAAAGTTTATCAAATCTTCATAAATTTTCATAGATCTTGAATGAAAAAAATCAGAAAATAAAAAAAATTAAGAAAAATATAAAAAAAACCGGAAGTTTACCTGTTATTACAGGTAAAGTGCATATAATGGGAGAGAAAATGGAGTTGATTGTATTTTTTTAAAAATTTTAAAGTTCGTTGCATACATTGACAGCTTAGTGAAAGTTTATTGCATTATGAAGCAGTTTGCCCAATTAAAATTATGTAAGTTACTTTATAATAGTGCTAAAACATTTTTATTTTAAAAAAAATATACTATCTAAAGTTGTTTTATAATTTATAGTAAAGTTAGATGTCTTATTATAATTTATAAATTATTTAATTAAGATTATTATCGGAATATAAGAAAATAGAGAGGTTTAGTAGTGTACAGTTTGATGGAAACAAATGTAAGGAAAAAATCGTAAATACTTAGGAATCAAACCTAAGACTTATAAGAGATTGATACATGTGTTCCAGCTTTATTATTTATTTAAAGGTGTTGTAATATTTACTACTTTATAAAGCATTTAGCTCTTTTTTAAGACAATTTTTTAAGTTAAGTAGTACAAGTAATATAACATGTTTTACAATAACTTTCAGCAACAATCTTAACACTTTTAAAATAGTACAACTGTCATTAAATTCAGGACAGTTTTTGTAATTAATTTTTTACAGTTTTAAAGTATTCATTATGTATTTAAATTCTCACACTTTTATGTAATTAAAGTATTTAAAGTGTTTAAGATCATTGCTGAAACATATTGTAAATAATGCTATTTGAGTTGTACTATTTTATGTAATCGGTTTCGGTTTTTAAACCGAATTTGAAAACGGTTTCAGTTTTATGTAATTAAAGTATTTATGGTAATCGGTTTCGGTTTGTAAACCGAATTTGAAAACGGTTTCGGCTTTTTCGGTTACGGAGCGGTTCGGATTACGATTAAAACGGTTTATATCCGAATTTTGAACAACCCTATGTCGACAAATGAAACTATTTTACCCCGCCACATCGCGCGGGTAAAATACTAGTGATATATAATAGTAAAATTTTATGTTCAAGGTGTTTAAAGTTTTCAAGATAAAATATGTTTACCACAAGATTACATGTTGGTGACGTAATATCATCACATTAAATTATCATCTTATGATGTGATAACAAGTAGTAATTTACACCCCTCTTGACTAATATATCTGTTTTATATACATTACACTATCACAAAACGCCATCAACTAACAACTTTAGTGGTAGTATATACTTAATTGGCGTCATTTTCATCGCTATAATATTAGATTCTATTTTTTTACAGGTCATTATTCGACCTTTTCCTTTCAATGCACGTCGTTGTATGTAGTAAAGTAATAATATTTTTCTTAACAAACTTTTAAACATTTTAGGTATTTTGAAGTATATGAAGTTTAGTAATTTTGCTAGTAATAACAATTTTTATACAAAAAATACTCACTTATTGACTTGTATATGTTGGTGTTGGAGTATGCCCACTGACACACGTACGCCAAATGATCACTGCCAATGACGTATGGGCCTATCGGGTCACACACCGGGGGTTGATCTTGACAACAACCTAAAAGGTGAGGGTGAGAAAGAATAAATAATGATAGTTGGTAATCTGGACAGAGTTAGCGGCGCTATCTCTACCGTCGCTAACTCAGCCGCGATCGCGGTGCTAACTCTGGGCGGTTAGCGGCGCTAACCCCTCTCCACCAATGCATGTGTAATGCAATCATGAACTCTTGGCCGACATGGGGTAGTCCTGGAGGCACTTAGGAGTTTATAAAAAGGGATCTCTTGTCTCTCTTTTCACTTCTTGGCCATATTTGCTAATATACACCTAGAAAGCTTTAAGTGTTTGTTCTAGTGTTAGAAGAGAGAGATCATTGTGAGTTTCCTGGTGGAATTTCGTTGTTGTTCCAGAAGCCAAGTTCAAATGTTGATTTGGTTCAAGGGGTGCTAGTATATCAAGGTCACCAAGTATCTCGGGGTGGACTTTCATAGCTCAAGAAGAAGGTTTCAAGGCTTGGAGCTTAGCACACAACAAATCCAGAGATATCAAGGGTATATACCTTCTCTCTCTTCTGTCTTTTGTTGCAAATCTATGTTGTAGAGCATGGTACTTCATTTGGGGTTCTTTTTGTGGTTCTTGTTCATACTTTTAAAATTCGATTTTGTACATGTTTGCTTCCGTTGTGCTCAACCACGAACCCCAACAGTTGGTTCTTTGAGGGTGAAAGTTGGTGGAATATTATAACGTTCTATTGAAGTATAAGGTACTTAAAGTTTTTTTTATATATCTTCCGGTCGAACTTTTAAAAACTGTGTTAGTATGGTCATTCTTTAACTTACAAAGATCTCCTAACACAAATTGAGTCCAAGAATCTCTATTTGAAATAACGAAAAGGATGTCACATAACAATAGTTTATTAAGGATATGACACCCTTTTAGAAGCTTTGTTCACACTTACAAGCTTATACATATTGCACCTTATTGGTTGATAATGAGTATGTGATGCACAAAGACTAGAATATTTTTCACCTGTCTCTTCTTAATCTCCTATACAAGGAAGTGAATTATAATTTTTATGTTTTGATCACTGGAGTGTCAATACAAGACACCACGTTTCCTAAACTTAGAATTTAATTAATAGGTATGATCACTTAACACTTTATTAATAATAGTGTAAAAACTGCTATAAGTAGAGTCTGAAACTAAGGTATCCTCGCCGAAGGAAAAGAAGAGTAAGCCAATAGTATCCCGGGGAAATAAGAAAATGACCTTCATCTTCATCTTCATCTTCATCTTCGTCTCAGTTAAGGTTGTTTAGAGTGCTAACACCCCACCCTCACAACCATATTTGTTTTTCTCTCTTACTCTCATACCACTTAACTCAACACTCAATTTCGTAAAAAACCTTATTCACCATGATGACTAGGTGCGAGAATCTCGTGACCACATCCTACCCCATCCACTCCGACTACTCTCATAAGCTTCAAATTAGACTGGCCACTTACCAACGGCTACAAGACAAAATAATTCAAATAGACGTAACACATGTGTGCTAGAGTTGATTTGGTTTTAAAGAGGACCATGAAAAAACTACGTACATGAAAATTCTTTGAACTAAATTAATTTTATCTAAAGTTCAAGTCTTTAAGACTTATGATCCTTTTCAAAAATTGTCTCCAACTAAAATGGTGTTTGTTTTAACTTAATAACAATTTATTCAGAACTTATTTTTAAGAAATTAGTTTTCTCGGTTTATTTTATAACTTATAAGTTTATTATAATTTACATTAAAATATTCAGAACTTATTTTTAAGAAATTAGTTTTCTCGGTTTATTTTATAACTTATAAGTTTATTATAATTTACATTAAAAAAATAAGGCACTTTTATATTAAAAAAAAAAACCGAAAAAAATAAGTAGTTGATAACCTAAACACATGGATCTAAAATCCGGTTTATCCGTCGGGCCCATATTTTAGCTGCACAAACAAGATTAACGCTGCATTTAGCCGCAAAAATAACTTGTGAGCCGAAAGGAATATTTGTCAAGGCACGTATTCGGAGAGAGAGATTGATTGACAGAATCCAACGAAACCCACCAAGCCAAGCTACCGTCTCTCCATCTTCCACGCCACTTCTCTCTCTCCTCTCTTAAATTTCTCAACTACAGTAAGAAACTGAGAGCGAGCGTCTCAGATCACGTTTTCAGCTATATCATTTGATTGCTTCCAAATCAAACCAATACAAGATTCTGTGAGACAAGCAGGCAATTAACATGGTGGGTCTTTTCTCTAGATTTTCTGTAAGCAGAAACGGCCACCGTCGCTCCCAGAGTGCTCTCGTAAGGAACTACCATCCATCTCTCTGTTTAATTAAGTATTCATGTCCATATATCTAACCGATCACTCTTTCTCTTGCTCTACTTGTTTCCTCAAATTGCTTTCAATTTCGTTTTTATCGATTCACTTTATCGGAGTTGCTTTCATTGACTTTCCCGTAGTCGACGATTTGTTATCTGAGCAATTAGCGTTGACTTTTGGTAGTTTGACCTTTGGTTGAAGCCTATTTTCTAATTTGGTAGTCTAAGAATCTGATTTCAGGGAGTTAGGACTTCTGATTCACTATACGATGACATGCGTCTTTTCTTGTATGAGTGGTTGATGCTGATTAAACTGAACTCTGTATGCTGCTTGTCCTTGCAGAAAATTTAGAGTCAAATCAGTATGTAAATTTAACGGAAAATCATCATTTTATGTAAGATTTTGAACAATTTCACCGTCTTGAAATGACCAGATCAAAATTTTCGTCAAATTAGTGAAATTACACACCAAATCTTGCTTAAAACAGTAAAACTTTATAAAAAATGTCAAAATTGACCGATAAATGTTTTGAGGACAATAAGAAAAAAAAAAAAAAAAATCATGTCAGGCTCTTGATATGAAGCATTGACTTTGAAATTTGAATACATGAACTCTGTATTTGAAACTGGGCTATGTTTACATGTGAAGAACTAATGATGCTAGAACTCTTAGCCGCGCTGCTTGTGAACCGAAACATAGCTGGTGTGATGCTTGAACCACATAAAGCCTGATAACTTTGTTGGACTATAAGCTTGTAATTAAGTAAAGTGACAAAAGAAATTAAACAGTTGAATTTGTCTTCTATTTAGATGTTGTTTTGCGCGTTACTGATTAGCTAATTATAGTTGACCTGTATTTCTGATTATGTGTTTGGTTGCTCAATCTGGTGAAGGACGAAGGAGAAGTTATACCACCAGATACAGCAACTACAGAAACCACAAGTGTCACAGGAGTTATGTCTACTTTTCACCATGGAATCGAGATAGCAGTTGAGTTTAAACCTGTTGAGCATCCTACTGAGCCTCTAGACATTGATCAACCCATTCAGTGCCCATTGCCCGAACCTTCCATTCTCAATGTAAGTGAACTGCTCATCAAACTAGTTCGCATTCATTTACTTAAACAAGCATTTGGTGTTATATTTCCAACTTTTTCAGATTGTGTTTGCTGATTTGCAAGTTATTTGTTTTATTGCATAACAGGATGGAAGAATATGGAAAGAGCGTGTATCTGCAGGGGTTCAAAGGAGGACAGACTTGACCCTTATGCAGGAAGAAACAGGGGGGCCGCCTGAATCCGAGACGCCCAGAACAAAGGCACGAAATCGATCAAATCGGATGATACTACCATCAATCAGTGCACCTGAACATAACATTCTTAAACTCCTGGAAGAGTGTCATGCCTCTGGGATGTAAGCTTCGGTCATTGGTTGCTCAAATTCAGAAAGCGTTTGCTGTATTTAAGATTTCCAACTTTGCCATACATATTTTTCGACATCACCTCTACATGCATCGTATGTACATACTCAAAAGGATCTTTACTGTGCAGTAGCGTTTTATAAAATCATTCTACTTTTTACTTTTTTTACAAGTGAATGCGTCCTCCCTCGAATGATAGCTTTCTAATAAAGTTCAATAATACTTTCTCCTTGCAAACATTAGTAAAGACTAAAGAAAACGATGTTTGTTATATCATAGATCTTAGTGATACATGCATGTTAACAGATGTTTGTTGAATGCTTGGAAATTGCAGTGCCTACTTCTGCATTAATGAATACTTTATTCAGTTTGAGATCTAGCTTAATGAAAATCAGGTAGATAACCTACATCTTCATAAACAACCAAACCCTTGTGTTAGATTGTTGGAATAGGAAAATGGCATAAATCACGAGTTGGTTGAAAATAGATGTGTTTGATCTTGTTCTTATGTCGATCGGTTGGGGGTGAACTGAATCATGTTAACAAATTACAAATCAATTGCAGAAGAAATGGTTCACAGGATTTTGTTGGGTTTACCCAAACAAAAATTTGGTTCCGCTTGAAGTTGGATTACTCAGATCTTGTGACCTTATATTATTGGATCATTCAGATGTTCATGTTGACTGAAATTAGATACATCCTTACACTTGACTCAATAAAATAAAGGTTCATATGATATTTTAGGGCTGAAAGAAATTATAAAACTCAACGTAAAGCAGATGATTGCCATGACTGATAGATGTAAGCGCTGATGGTGGAAGTAATTTCAGTTTTACTCTAAACTTCTTTTATCATAGAAAATATATCATTTTTATGTTATACACACACCAAGTTGCTGGCATCTAGAAAAGGGGAAGTTGGTATGATGTGTATATATATAGGAGGGTTTAAATGAGAACGGTTTTTCATATAAGAACCGCGAAAATTAATATTTGAATTTATTGATCTTATTTTGGTAATAGCAAGATTTCAATTTGTATATAAACATTTAGTTCGTGGTCTCATATCAGTGTCTTGATATGCAATGTTCTAGTTTCATACTTCAAAAGCCTTAACCTACGAAATTTGAGTTGGTGATCTTAAGTAAAATGGGTTACCCGTCTTCTTAATCGGATCATATGCCACTTCAAAATGATTATTCAACGAAACCCTAATCCCTGATTCAACCATTATCCCATTTCAATTTCTAATTCTACTAACAACTATCAATGTAAATATGTGAGTATATCATTTTTCTTTCTTCATTTTTCAATTTTCATGAATGTTTTTTGATTTTTTATCAATAAATTGATTTATTATATGTTTAAGATTTCACATTATAAGTAACTTTCCTATTAAATATTATATATTTAAAGCTGCAAATTGTGATACTAACTCAACCTAGCAGAGATGGCAAACATTGAATATTGCAACTTACAGGTCCCATGTTCGATTCTTCATGAAAACAGAAGGATTTTTTTCTTTTTTTCTTTGCTTTTCATACATCATCATTGACATTTACGCTATTTATTTTGCTATTTAGTATTTACAATTTAATTTTATTATATTAAGATAATTAATTTAATCGATTATTTGTTTTTCTCTTGTAACTTAAAATATATAATGTTTAGTGTAAATATAAATACATATTTTTAACCGTTTCTTTATTAACTATTGTTCGATATAAATATTTTTGTAACATAATATCTATCCAAAACTTTTATTTTTTAATATAAGAACTTAAGGTTTTTTATGTTATAAATGAAAAAACGGCGATAGTTTTATAATAGTTTTTTTTACTTTGTTAAAACATTCATTAATTATAAGAATTGATAACATTTGATTGTTATGTTTGGCATAATATAAAAAATAAAACATTTGTTGTTTTAAATATGAACCTAATGACGCATTACAGTCTTAAAAGATTTTTGTCGCTTTCAAATATTTATGTTCGAATGTACGTATTTTCATATTTTGTTCACATAATTAAGCTCCGCTGCAATGCGCAGATAATGCTTCACTCGTTATAAAAATTAAAATGTACATTAACAATCTATTGTATTTATACACGGAGTATTAAACTAGTGTCATTTAAAACGAATAAGAATAAAAGGAAATAAACAAAGGTGCATAAAGTGTATTATGAACATTTCAACTAAATGAGAGACCAATAATATAAAAAGGGTAAATGATATATGCAACTAGAAGCATCTAAATTAGATATTATCATACTTATATAAATTTTAATAAACAAATATCGAAATAACAAAATTATTATTTTTATTTAAAAGATATGTGATTATAAAAATCCATTTTCAATATAAAAATATCGGATTGAAAAAGAGTTACCCTGTAAAATTACGACCAGAAACTATATGTGCAACTTTAAAGTGATTAGAAATAAAAAAAATGTAATTAAAACTCTAAAATCAAATTTCAAAATAGAAAGTTGATTCTTCCACTTATAAATTTGATTCATTAAAGGTATAATATCTTTGAAAGTATATTACAACTTAGTGAAGCATGAGTTTGTAGTGAATAAATAAACTTTATAAGTGAAAATAAAATCTTGTTCCAAAATAAGATCGGGGGATCCATTTTGTGGTAGCCGGATCGGGTCTATGTAAAATATTTAAAATACACTGGATTCATTCATCCCTAACTTGATCCTTCGTTTCTTTGAGGAAAAGAAAGCACAGACGACATCAAACAAGGGTTTATATACATACAAATCACCCCAACCCCCCACCGGCAACACTTCGGATTTAATCATCGGTAGTCAGGCAAAGATGACAGCTCTTCAGTACCTAGATTCTCTTCGCACTACTCATCCGGAGCTCTCCGATTGGTATAATACGCTTGCCGATCTCTACCAAAGGAAGCTATGGCATCAACTCACTCTCAAGCTTGAACAATTCGTTGCACTCGCTGTTTTCCAGGTTCTTTTCTCATATATCCTATATTCATGCCCGTTACTTTGATTGTTAAATGGAGCTTCTTGGCTCTTTGTATTAGGACATCCATTTCAGGTTTTAATTTTGATTTAGCTGTTAGCGATTTCGAAGAATTTTGTTTTATTCACGAAAATCCGGGATAGAGATCTGAGTTACTTATTCGCGTTTGTCTCTATAAAGTCAGGGCTTTTGGTGTGTTGTACGTTCACTTTGACTTTAACGTCTGATACTATAACTTCTCCGCACTTTGATTGTTATAATTCTGCGAGTATTAGATGTTAAGTTTACAACTTGATCATACTTTGGAAATATTATACTACTAGAAGAATTTTCATATCAAACCTATGTTGCTAACTTGCAATGCAAGGATACAAATGATTGATTCCTAATCAGGATTGATTGATTCTGAGATTTAAGATTAAAGGGTGAGATCATGTATTGTTAACGTATACAGTAAATAAATCTTAACCCAAGCGAATATTCCAATAAAAAAATAAGGTATCTCGTTGTTCATATATTAAGTATATTTTATATACAACTTATGTAAAGGTTAAACTTCTATATTCTGTTACTTCTACATTCTGCTGTGCGTCTATGTTGGTAATCTTTACTAAGTTCCGCTTTAAATTTTATCGTGTTGCTTTGCCTTTTTCTTTGTTAGTTCTACATCAGATTTTTATCCTAAATTTCTAAAATTTGATTCTTGAATTTCTATTTTTTCTTTTAGAATAAGAAAATAATTTTACTCGTGAATCCCTTGTATTTCTGGCCAATACTCTGGGAATATGACTAACGCATGATACAATGTGTATGAAGCTGTACATCTGCATAATTACACACAAAGAGGGTCGTTACGAGGATTTGGTACAAGTGAAAGCACCCCGGCTTCCTAGCTTTAAATTTGTATGAATGTAGATGTACCTTACAACCGAAAAGTAATATGTCTGGCAGCAAAAAGTGTAGTCCCTTTTTCGAAAGTAGACTGGCTATTCTCTCTATTAGAGATATCACTGGGAATGAAGTGTCTGGATACTGTAGTATTCCTGGTCAGTTGGGCCCATATTTTTTTTTATTCTACTGAATCCCTCTCTCACTTAAAGCCAATCACTTGTATATGTTAAGCTCGTAATAGTACCTCACAATTCAAAAGTCTCTCTATGGCTGAAAAGTGAGCCTGTTCTTGGGACACGTAGAAACATAGATAGGGTTGTAATCCCTTTATGAAGAAAATGGAAAAATCAATCTGTTATTATACTTGTCTTCATGCTAAGTTAATTGGGATTGTTAATGAAGTGGAAAAGGCTCCTGTAGATTGAGAGTGAAGTGTAAAATAGTGTCTTCCCTATGATCTCCCGTCAATGTAGTTCAGGAGTTTAAAAAACTTACATTAAATGCTTTATTAAGTTGCATAAAATAGAGGGACTCGTTTAATGTGAATCTCTTATAACTGATATGTATCTCTAGTTGACACTTTAGAATTGGAAAATTTTATCTTACTTTTCTTTAAGTTTTAATACTGTGAACTTTAATAAATATCATTCTTTTAATAGCCACCTCCATGAATCTGTGGCATTAAAACGGGAAAAACTCATCTTCATTACAAACATGATTGCACAAGTTACAAAGAGAACATGAAAATATGCAAGAGAGGTTACACACATACTAGAAACTCAAGTGCTTAGTGGTGGCATACTCATAGGACCTGCATATGTACAATTTCTGACATGATTTGGAAAAGACATGATCTAAGGAGTGAAATTAGGAATCTCGTTTAAGACATTAAATTAAAAGTTACGTTTTTAATGTAATTTCAGATTAAAAAAAATATGTCGTTTTGACGTGTTTCACATCTAAGCTTACATGCATGACAGCCTCATCTTCACTCTCCCCATTATATATGATATATAGGTCAATTTTGCAAACAAGCCTGAGTTTGACATTCTTGCATCTCAAGGAGCAAAGGGAATTAGCTTAAACTGATTAAAGTCCAGTATAAAATGGAGCATATAATTATATTTCAAAACAGATTAATGTTCAGTGTAGGCTCCGGAGGATTTCTTCTCACTGTTGATCTGCACAGAGACTAAGTATACTTGTTTAAATGCTTCGAATATCGTCATGGTCTATCAAGCAAATCAGTATTGTACACTTGTACAGTTAATATTTCAAAATAGATGTATTTCTTATATAGTCATGTACATTATGACATCGACGTCTACAACCCTACATACTTTTCTTATGTAACATAAACTGCAATACTGAGAGAACGTTTTATCCTGTCATTCATCTATGCAAAAGTAGAGTTTCCACACAAACTGTTTGCTCTACAGTCATGTAGTATACAGAGCATGTACAGTCTCTGTGTATTGAGTTAAGAATATTGGAAGTCCGATTGAAAGTGCTTCCTATTCTTTTCTTTCTACTTTGATGGAGTATTTGTTAGTTCTTGGTTCTAGCAAATCATGTTATAGATCTTTTAGGTTAACTGTTTGCTTTTGTTCAAAAGTACAGAGAATGAAGTTCTTTTTTTCCTTCTCTTTGCACATTGATGTTCATGCAACTCTTTTCTTTTCTTCCTTTCTACTTTGATGTCAAGTATTTGTTTGTTTTAGTTCCAGCAAATCATGTTATAGATCTTTCAGTTAACTGTTTGCTTTTGTTCAAACATACAAAGAATCAGTAATTTCTCTTTTCACATTTATGCTCATGCAACTCTTTTGGTATCCGTATTTCAGGCCGGTGATGCTCTCATACAACTATATCAACATTTCATCTCTGACTTCGAGACTAAGATCAATCTTCTCAAGCTTGCACACTTTGCTGTTATAGTCTCTCGGCAATATTCAGAGAAAGATGCTGGCATTAGCTATCTTGAAGGAGTGATCGAAAAGCTCCAAGCTACAAAAGAGACGCGCATAGAGGAGCCAATTCTTTATATTAAGATGCAGATAGCCATCTTTAATCTTGAGAAAGGAGATCAAAAGGAGTGCAAGAATCTTCTAGAAAACGGGAAGAGTACGCTTGATAGCATGACAGACATCGATCCATCTGTATATGCTAACTATTATTGGGTGTCATCTCAATACCATAAATCTCGCCAGGAGTTCGCCGAGTTCTACAAGAGTTCTCTACTTTATTTGGCCTACACCTCAGTCGAGTCTCTTTCAGATTCATTTAAGTTGGTAAGTTCTGATACAACTCGGGACAATGAAGTTGGTCTTCTAATTTATTAAGCAATGTTATAGAATTGAAGTTTAACTTCTATGTGGTCATGAATTTAATAGATCATTATACTTCACATATTAAAAGAACTGCTTATTGGATTCTTGTAATATTAAGATTTACTGAATCACTAGTGTTATGTTGGTGCTTTGCAAACATTTGATTTTTTAATTTTGTATCTCACCGTGTTTTGTGGTTCTAGGATCTTGCATTTGATTTATCTCTATCTGCTTTACTGGGGGAGAACATTTACAACTTTGGAGAACTTCTTGCGCATCCAATAGTGAGTATTTCTTATTACCTTTTGACATGACATTGTTCTTTTATTCCATGTACTTCAACATGCTTTTCTTCATATCACATTTGTTACATTAGTGATTCTTATATCTAACCCATATTGAATTTTGTATATATGCTTTCCTAAATGTTTGCATATTAAATTTCTAATTTGTTAATATAAGGTGGAAGATGGTCTACGCATGTGATTACAACATAAACTTTCATTGTATCTTCTAAGCCTCTAGGATGCATACACATACATCTGTAGTGATGTATGCATACTAGATCTTTGTTAACATTCAACCTTATTTTTTTGGTTTATAAATTTTCTACAATTGCATATTCCAAATTTAATGATTAGCTTGCAGGTGTCTTAAATAATGATGTTGGTTATGTAAAATACATATAATTATCTCACAAAGGGAAGCAACAACAGCAAATTGAATATATTTAAATGCCAGTTCTATGATATGTGGGTCACTTTAGCCTTAGAAGCTTTTTTACAATAAAGATTAATTTTGTCATTTCATCCAAGTTACTTTGATTATTCGTCAATGACAAATGAGTTGCTTTAAGATGATTGCTGATCAACCCTGTTGGTAGGTGATAGGTGGGTCTATAATAGTATATTTAAGAAAGAATTAAAGAAAGAGCATCATAATTCATAAGTTGCTTTAGGAGCTTGCTCTGCGTGAGGCTAAGGATTAGGAATTCATGCCTTCTCGGTCACGATTTGAGATAGGTGAAGTGGTGAACCCTTCTAGAATTCTAGGATTTTCATTCTATTATCAGTATTTATCACATTGTTCGTACCTCTAGATGAGTTGGTTAAGAGCTTTAAGGCTTTCGTGGACTGAGCCCTTTTAAATTTGGGGACTTAAAAAGATACAAAGCCCTCAACCCAATATAAGAAATACCTTCAGGATCTGAATCATGTGATAGGAAGAAAACCATAAAAGGGCTGACTGTTATAAATCGTGACCAGGAAGGCTCGTCTCACTGAACATTCCAGAAAGACAGAGCAAGCTCTATCCACAATGCAAAATCTGAGTCTCTAGGGAGTAAAAGAGTGGATGCACAACCCAGAGGAGAATATTTGGTGGGCACGGCAGAAAATATTGCTAACTGCTTTATGCAGAGGACGCTTGTAGCCATATTATTGGGAATGGTGTAAGGACCACAAAATGTTCTACAATTACTGTTTGAGAGGACAGTGTTCTCTCAATTACAATAGAAGAGTATAACAGGCCAAGATCCTCCAGATGTAAGGAGTGTTCATGTTCTCCACAAAAAAAGCCCTGATTTTATATAATTATATCCACAACTTGCACTTAAGTAATTCTTTGACTACCTTGGTTGAGTTTTGGCATCATAGGGTTTAGGGTCCCCAGTAGTCTTTTGGCACTCTTCTTTTCGAATAGCTTATTATGGAAGCAATTATCATCTTCTCTACAGGGCCAGATGCTCATTTATTCTTGATGGATGAATCTTTGAAGCACTTAATCACTGAAAATCACAATTGCACATTGCAAAAACTGATTGAAGATCTTGACATTCACATATTAAAATGCAAATCACAATGAAGATCTTGATTTTTCACTCAGAAAATTGCACCTGGAACTGTGAAGGAAATTCCATATTTTAATCAGAATTTAGGAACACGTGATATTTTCGAAGCAAATTTTTCACAATTAATTTTTTTCCCACATCAATCTGAACTTGTGCAGATAAAAAGTCTGCTAGGAACAAAGGTCGAATGGCTCTACTATATTCTTGAAGCATTTAACGCTGGAGATCTAGTTCGCTATCAAGAACTCTGCCGCATTCATGCAGCTTCTCTCAATGCTCAGCCGGCTTTGGTTGAGAACGAGAAGAAACTTTTGGAAAAGATAAACATTCTCTGTTTGATGGAAATTATTTTCAGGTTTCTAACTTCTTTGCAAAATCATTATATCCTTTGACTTTTTAGTACATCACAGGGATCTCAATGATGCCTGTCGCTGCAATAGATGTTTTAATACATTTTATGCTTTCAGTCGGCCATCAGAAGACAGAACCATTCCATTGAGCGTCATTGCAGAGCGGACAAAACTTACAGTTGAAGATGTTGAATACCTTCTCATGAAGAGTTTATCTGTAAGTGTACTGGTTCCAATGTTGCAGAACTCGCTAGGCGGGTGCTAGGCGGTAGGCGGGGAGTAGCGAGTACTCGGATTACTCGGGGAGTACTCGGATTGGAACTTTTTATATAAAAATTTAAAAATTATATAAACTACATGTTAATAAAAACTCAAACATAAACATAATTGTTCATAGACCCAAAACATGTGTTTAGAAACATTAATAAAATTGTTCAAGACTTGAAATACTAGTTCAAACATAAATTTCATCTACGTCCTTGTCACGCATCGTCTTGGCCATTTTGTTCAAAGAACAAAACGGCGATAAAAAGCTTCCCTAATGACCTAATCGGATAAAAGAAAGAAAAAAAGTTTGACTTTGACCGAGTTTGACCGAGTCCGAGTATTTTGACCGAGTTACGATTCCACGCCTCGGCTGAGCACCGAGTCCGAGTTACTCGCCGAGTACTTGGCCGAGTAGGCCGAGTTTTACAACACTGACTGGTTCTAAAACATTGAAGTATTCATTGTGGCCAAAATTTATGTGACTACAGATGGTGGTAGTTTGTCCAAGTATTTTCCGAATGCATAATACTTTGGGTTATGTTTTATGTCTAATAGGTCAAACATGCAAAATCAAAAATTGTCCAAGTATTTTCCGAATGCATAATACCTCCCAAATTATTATTTAAAAAAAATTAGATTATTATTGATATAGCAAGTGCATCTTAGTAGAAGATAATTGATCTCAAATTAAGGGCCGATGTCATGAAGTTGCAATCTACTTCGCTCACCAAGTCATTGGTCCACATTTTGTAATTATACATTTTTATGATCCAATTTGGTACTTCAGAAAGTTTATTATTTTTATAATAATAATAATAATAATAATAATAATAATAAATGTGTTACTTTTTTACAATCCGCTATTGTATTTTAAAAGATTTATAATTTTCAAATTACTAATTGGGATATGAAAGAATGTCTAATTACTGAAACAACCAGTGACCAAAAGTAGGTTGTTACTTGGTGGCCTTTAAGTATAATTTAACCAGGCAGGTGGTTGTGGTTTCCAAAATAGCGGATAAAATAAAAGTAAAATTTCCAACAAAGACCAGTTAGAAAGGTAGATTGCTATTTTATGATATTAGTCATCAAATCAATGGGGTTTAAATCTAACGTTGGAGTGATATTGCAGGTGCATCTTATTGAGGGGATAATTGATCAGGTTGATGGAACAGTTTATGTGTCATGGGTGCAACCCAGAGTCTTGGGTATAAGTCAAGTCAAAGCATTGCGGGATCGGCTAGACAACTGGGTTGGGAAGGTAAACACTGCTTTGGTATCTGTGGAAGCAGAAACACCGGATTTAGTTGCATCTTAGGTTTAATATGACTATATGTTGTTTCTTGTTTTTTCTAATACTCTCTTGAAAGCCCAAAGGATAGCTTTTTACAGTGTTGTTGAAGATGACGTAATTAGCGTCAATATTATCGGGCAAACTCTATGTACTTATTCATTTTGACCTTTTCAAAGACTCCGTCTTTGAAAGGATCTCAATTTGTATCTTACTTTTTTTTTATGATGTGTTATTGGAGTTCAAAGATTAGAATTTGGAACATGATGAATCCTATAATTAAAGATATCTGTTTCAGAAAACAATGTTTTCATATTATATTATCATGTCATTGCCATTTGAAGTTTGAAAGGTGTTGTTTGAGTTTGATCCACTTGTGTTGTATAACTTACGGATGATGTATATTGTAATAGTGCATAAGAAAACAAACCATTATAAGCAACCTTAACTGAAGTCTAAGGAGGGGCCTCTGGTTGGAACCAAACACAGTGATGGCTAAACATGGTCTTTAATCAATTATAGAGTTGTATTCAATATAGTCCATCTTTTTTGTGTAGTCCCGAGGAACAAATCTCAACCACACGATTAACAAAGCGTTTTCCGGCGAACCCACCGTCAGATCATCATAGTTTTTGGTGAGGGTGATCGGTTTTAACTCCCCTACAAGACTATGGAGCCTGATCGTCCTCACGATCCTCCATTAACGAGAATTCGAGCAAACTCCGACCACCATGGCCGCCGCTGCAAAATCCAACCACCACGGCCGGAGTTAATGGTGGTGGCGCACATGGTTTAACTCGGTTTGATGAGAGGAGTTCAGATCTGGTCTCGTATTCGTCATTGGATGCTTCAAAAAGAGATCCGAAGGTTTATTTCTCAGATCCGGTGCCGACGAGGCCAAATTCGCTGGCTGCCGGAGTTGTTCAAGGTGGGGATGGTGATGGTTCAACTCGGTTTGATGAGAGGAGTTCATATCTGGTCTCAAATTCGTCATTTGATGCTTCAAAATAAGATCTGGTCGGCGGCGGCAGTGGTGGTGTCCGACAGTGTGCAATCACATGTGATTGTGGCTTCAATCACATGTGATTGCGTCGTTGGAGGAGGTGGCCGGAGGTGATGTCGGTGGTGGTGGTGGTTGGCGGTGTGCAATCACATGTGATTGTGGCTTCAATCACATGTGATTGCGGCGGCGGGAGGTGGTGGTCGGCGGCTGTGGTGGTGGCCGGAGGTGATGGTCGGTGGTGGTGGTTGGCGGTGTGCAATCACATGTGATTGCGGCGGCCGGAGGTGGTGGTCGGCGGCTGTGGTGGTGGCCGGAGGTGATGGTCGGTGGTGGTGGTTGGCGGTAATCACATGTGATTGTGCTTCAATCACTTGTGATTGCAGCGGCCGGAGGTAGTGGTCGGCGGCAGTGGTGGTGGCTCGAGGTGCTGGTGGGCATTTGCCTTTTTTTTATCTTGTGGCTGAGATTTGTCTCTTGGGACTACACAAAAACTTTGGACTATATTGAACATTTCACACCAATTATAATACCATACAATTTCAAGAAAAAAAAAACATGTTCATAATAGATAATAGAAAAGGCATTTTATAAACAAATGCAAGGTAAGCTCAATTGGTAAGGTATTTGTTGCATAAGGTAGAGGTCCCAATTTTGACTCCCGGCTCTTCCATGCTGTTTTTATGTATTCCTCATTTTTTGCGCCTAACAGTTATAGCACATGCCATGTTTGTTTTTTTTAATTCATCTTAGTTAAAAATGTATGTACGCATTAAACGATTTCTTTAATTTTCTTTAATTCTTTTTTAATTTTATTTGTTTTTTAATTCGGAGTATACATTAAATTTATGTTCTCTGTTTTCTGTCTTTAAGGTTTTATTATTTATAAAAGTTATATATCAACTTTTATAGCTCTTTTTTGTTTTGTTATTTTCGTATTCCTTCATATTTTCATATTTAAAATATTAAATCATCCAAAATAAATTTAACGACGTAATTATATACTTTATTTAATAACAACAGTTTTTTTAAATCCTGTGACAACGCACAAACAAATATGTCATACCCTTATATTTATTAGGAAAAAAGAGCAGTCATATAATAAATAGATGAAGTAGCGAAAAGAAACATATGAGGTTTCCTGAAGTAGGTAACACACTTGCTTTATGTGCCACAAGTTCGAATCTGTTTCGCTACATTTTTCTTTGTCCTTCAAAATTTTCTGTTTTAAACCAACCTGCAGGTTCTTTATATATATATATATATATATATGTAGATACATTTTTTTTTCTTTTTTAGTAGATGTTTTAACCAAAATAAATTATATTACATATATTAATTGATTTTTTAAATATATATTATTGTAATTGTTACTATTATAATTATATTTGATAAAATCTTATTGTTATATAAAGTATAAAAAGGTCAAGAGAATCTAAAAGTGTTAGGAGTGGAGATATCAAATTTTACATCTTATAGATATAGTAAATTTAAAGATAAATATTAATTAAAGTTGAACTTTATTCTAATGATAAACAAGTCTCAAGAACGAAGAGAAAACAGATGGCCCAAAACGAAAAAAACCTATAACCAAAGCTGAGGATATACTTTTATGATATAGACTCTCATTGTTTAATAAGTGAGTCAATTATTTTAAATTTCAAATCTAAAATCAATTTACCATTTTTGCGTAAGTGGATTAAAATCTTTTTTTTAGTTTTTTAGTAAACAATAGCAGATGAATAATCTAATCAAACACGATTAAAAAAGATATTACTTCCCAACGCGAAGCGTGGGCACGCTAAAATTTAGTGTATGATTAATTTAGAGAATATCAATGTATGTGTTGATATCATATAGAAAGAAACCATGGTGTGTGAATGAGACTGAAGTTCTTACTAGAAGGCCTCTCTTATATAAGATAGATTCCTTCAAAAACACCTTTTTTTTCTAGAAAAAGTTTTAAGAAATGCAAATTTTCCTTAAAGACATTTTTAACAGTCTTATGAAAATGCATGTGATAGTATCTTGTTCTCTGTCTTAAAATTATTTTTAAATATACTATTTTAGTTTGTCTTTAAATAATTATCAATTGTTGAAAAACATTGTTATTAATGCTAGTTTTATATTTTTATCCTTGTTAAAAATGACATTTTTACTAACTAACTTTGCATTATTCGCACATAATATTAAAATGTGTTTATTTTTGTTAAATGTATCTATTAAGATTTTTAAGAAGTTATGTTTTTAGATTAATGCTTCTTTAACCTATTTGCTTACCTGTTTATTGGTTACTACCTTATAACCCTAGAGTGTTTAAATTATCTCATACTTTATTAGTTAAGTTTATATAAAATGATAAAAAAAAAGATGAAAAGAGAGAGTTTAGAAAAGAAGTCAAGAAGAGTATTTAATGAGATTACGTGTTAATATTTTCAAGAGCCGCTTGTAAATGGCACATGAAAGTAGACTTGTTTAAGGAGTTATTTGTTACTTTGTTTAATTTATTTCCCGAGTTGATGAATAAAAACATATTTTGTTAAACTCACATTTAAGTTTTTTCATTTATTTTCTTGAAGACAAGACATGTTTTAATGTAGCTCAAAATAATTATATTTGATGCAAGTTTTTAAGAAATGCTTGAATTTTAAGTAAAAGAAATCTGTTGTTGTGTGTCGAACTGTCGATCAATTAAAAGACAAAAGAAAACAATGAAATCAGAGAAAGTCAAATAAAACAAAGATTTAAAGGGAGGGTTGAAAAGTATGTTCATTTATTTAACCAATTTAAATCATTTTTTAACAATTTGATTGATTTTCTTGTTTTAAGTTTAATAATCTTATAAATGTAAAAGTATACTTAAAAATAAAAATAAACCATAATAAAAAACCTAAATTAGCTAAATAAATATCATAACAAATATTGTAACTTGTAAGCTAAAGCCCTTTCGCTAACCCAAGCATGAAGCACCCCTAAACCTAATTTTCGAGATCAAACGGGAATACAGTGTCTGCTCATAAGTCTTAAAACCCCCGACTACCACCGCATACAGGCACATCCCATTCGGCAGGAGATGGAAGCCGACCTCCAACTTCTGCCGCAGCCTCCTCCTGCTACCAATACTAGTGAACAAATCCGACAGCCACCACCCCGTCTGCCAAAGCGTTTCATAAAGAACCAAATCCCAGACTCAATCACCAACGACCCGGCGCTCAACGCCGCCATCGCCCTCCTCCCCTCTAACTACAACTTCGAAATCCATAAATCCGTCTGGCGTGTCCGCTCCACGGGTGCCAAACGCATCGCTCTCCAGTTCCCTGAAGGCCTCCTTATGTACTCTTTGGTAATCTCCGACATCCTCACCGCCTTCGCCGACGTCGAACGATGCTTCGTCCTCGGCGACGTCACCTATGGCGCATGCTGTGTTGACGACCTTTCCGCCGCAGCTCTCGATGCCGATCTTCTCATCCATTACGGTCACAGCTGTCTTGTTCCTGTAGATAACACCGTCATTCCTTGCCTCTACGTTTTCGTCGATATTAAAATCGACGTCGAACGGTTAATAAATACAGTGAAGTTGAATTTTGATTCCTCAATCGGTACTAAACAGCTCATTCTCGCCGGTACTATACAGTTTGGAACAGCAATTCGAGCTGCTAAGCCTGAACTGGAAAGCGCAGGGTTTAAGGTTTTGATTCCTCAATCAAAGCCCTTATCAGCTGGTGAAGTTCTTGGGTGTACTGCACCAACAATTCCAACGAGTCAATTCAGTAACGAAGGTGAGGTAGTTCTAGTTTTTGTAGCGGATGGTAGGTTTCATCTGGAAGCATTTATGATTGCAAACCCTAGAATCAAGGCATTTCGATATGATCCTTACATTGGGTCTCTGTTCTTAGAAGAGTATGATCATAAGGGGATGAAAGAGTGCAGAAAGAATGCAATATTAAAAGCCAAACAAGCTAAAAACTGGGGGATTGTGTTGGGTACTTTAGGAAGACAAGGAAATCCAAGAATACTTGATAGATTGGAGAAAAAGATGGGAGAGAAGGGACTATCATGGACAATCATATTGATGTCTGAGCTATCTCCAGCCAGAATTGCTTTGTTTGGCGACTCAATTGATGCTTGGATTCAGATTGCTTGTCCTAGGTTATCAATTGATTGGGGGGATGCCTTTGTTAAACCTCTGTTGACCCCATTTGAGGCGGAAATCGCTCTTGGTGATCTCCCCGGCTGGTGGGAGAGGAAATCTGTGGTTGAAGATAACTCCAACTCTAAATGCAATGATGGTGCAGATTGTTGCAGAAAAAGTGAAGATTGTTGTGGCAACAATAATGACAATGGTCAAGAGAGTTTAGGAGAGAGTGTTGTTGATTATCCGATGGACTATTATGCTCAGGATGGTGGGGAGTGGAACTCTTGTTACTCAAAAAAGCCAACTCGTCCTTTACGTAGAACCAATGTCTTGAAATGATAAGTTATACAAGGGTTATTTTGATTTTGCAAGTGTGATCTTATATTATGGAAATGAATTCATTCACAGTAAGGAACAGAAAGATAGACACAGAAGAAATGCGTCTTTGAAGCATATGGTGGCTAAGCTAGACTTGGTTTTAATTACTTATATGTGTATCAGCAGCCATTAACCACCTGCACTCTCGGCTTTTCACTTGGTGCCTGAAGTGAGTTCTCTTAACTTTCAGCTGAGGTGGTTCCTTTTATTTTTGTTTGTAAATGTGATTCATAGGCATCTCATCTTGTACCTTAACTTGGCTTTACTAGCGAGTTTTTTTATTATCTATACTATATTATAAAACATTTAACTTTCTCTCTCTTAAAAAATTTAAGACTACTTGATGTTAAGTAGTACGTCTGTACAAGTTTTTGTGCTTAAGATACAAGCAATTAAAGCAATAGCCAAACCAATCATCCCCTTAATTATCTCAACTAATTTAAAGCAACTTTTACTCTTATACACCATTAAACATCACAACAACTATTTAATTTATCTAATTTTGACTAAATTACTTACATCAATGCAATTTTAAGCCTATAGTGTCTTTTTCTCTAATTCTTTATTAATAATATTTTTAATTGATTTTAAAAAACTATTTTAACAACTAATAAAATGACTGATTGTAAGAAAAGTAAAGAAACCAGGAAAAAAACACGGGTAGGTTGACTAACAATGTATTTCACACATACCATACCCTACTTTTTAAATCAAAAATGTTATCGAGCAGAAACCGTTGTCATCGCCGTCATTAAGCGGGTACAATGCTAGTTGTTCAATACTAATATAGGGTGGAATGACAAGATTCTTACTTCTATTTCGCCTTTTCACATAAATGCAAAGATTAGTGTTCGATACGAGTTCAATCAAATGCATATAGATGCTACATATGCATGATACGTTTATGTTCATTCAAATATAATGATTTGAAAGAATCAATAACTGCAAATTTAGGGTATCATTTCAAGGCATACGAAGGATGATGGTCTGCAATGATGAAACACACCAAATAACCTAGGCATGTCAATTGCTATACTTTATTTTACATAATGAAGCATCAATCATTAGACATTTAACCTCTTTTGCTCAACAATCTATTCCGCAGTTGATCTTGCTTGGAGAAGAACCATACGCATTTAAGACTATTATTCCTTCTTTATTTATGGGTCCCAGAGTAAATGAGGCCCACAAACACATGAACCAGATCCATCTTATCTATAGAGTGTTGTCTACCTTGATTCTTCCTCAACCGAATTTGAACTCGATTTGAACTTATACAGCTGAAATAAATGAAAAGAAGCACTTGTAGAATGGGTCAATGGTGTAAGATAAACTATACGTTCACCGCTTATCCTCTCCCATGGCATAAGGTCAAAAATTACCTCCTGCTATTAATCACCATTAACCTGTAATAACAGGTTTCATACCTAGAGTCAGTGTTTTAAAACGCACGTTATGGCGGCACCAATGCGTGGTTTCGTCCTTAAAAAATAGCCCTAAGCTTGAGTGTTAGACGTGGCATACGCCAAGACGCGTAAAATGGCGAGTTTTTTCAGCTGTGGCACGCAGATTTTTTTTAAATTGGATTTTTTTTATACGTTTTGCGATCGTGTTTATTTAGCTTTTATAAATTTATTTTTGTAATTTGTATGTGTTATTCCTCCTCATTCATGTAACTTTGTGTGATTTATATACTAATAATGATAAATTGGATGTATATAGCCGTATCAAATATATACAAAATTATTATCTTAAGTCACGCCTTAAAAAAATGGTTGGCTTCGCGATGACTCCTAAAGTTTGAGATTTGACCTCGCCGCAATTTCACGCCTTACATTGTTTAGAACCATGCCTACGGTAACACTTTCTAGAAACTTTTAAACATTAAACACAATTTTGGAATGCGCACACACACAATAACTCTTTTTTAAAGTAAAATTTGATACGTTTGTAAGAATAAACTATATTTTGAACATATTATTTATACCAACTAATTAACTGTAAAAATCCAAGCATCTCTCTCTGTGGTTGTATGACTGGGTATGGTACGGGTTGTAACGTGCACTATGGAGATAAACTGGAGCTCCATTTTCATGTGGAGCCCATAATCAAATGCATTTATCCTATCCATTTATCTACATGATACATGCCCCCACATACTTGCTTTTCTCTGGCTCAAACTTCCTCTCCATAACTCATGGATTAGATTCCCTCCTCTCCCAAAAAGAAAGATATTAATTACAAAATACCATCAATTCACAATAAAATTCCTATTTTGATATCATCAACAAACAAACAAACCTCCTTTTCTCTCCTCACCCAAAAATAACACACACACACACAGATATTCATCAATAGATGCATAGCTGATAAAATGGCTGGGACATCAGTCCACCACAGTCTATTCTTACCTCAACCACAAGAACACCACCACAGAAAAGCAATTGACTTCACTTCAAGAGAACAAGAATGCATTTCCCTTCTCAAGAAATGCAAAAACATGGAAGAACTGAAGCAATCTCATTCTCTAATCCTCAAATTAGGTTTACTTTGGAGCTCTTTCTGCACAGGCAATCTTGTCTCAACTTGTGCTTTATCTGATTGGGGCAGCATGGACTACGCGTGCTTGATTTTCAAACAAATCGACACCCCAAATTCGTTTGAATTCAACACAATGATCAGAGGGCATGTCAGAGATATGAATCTGGATGAAGCTATGATGTTATATGATCGAATGCTTGAGATGGGGATTCATCCAAACAACTTCACTTACCCGTCACTTCTAAAAGGATGCGCTTTCTTTCAAAGTCTTAAAGAAGGAATACAGCTTCATGCACATATTTTCAAGCATGGACTAGAAGATGATGTCTTTGTGCAGAATAGTTTGATAAATATGTACGGAAAGTGTGGTGAAATAACACATTCTTGTTCTGTTTTCAAACAAATGGATGAATATGACAGGAATTTGGCTTCTTGGAGTGCACTGATTGCAGCTCATGCTAGTAACCAAATGTGGAGTGAGTGTCTAACCATGTTTCAAGAGCTGACCAGTCAACATTGTTGGAGGGCAGAGGAGAGTGTGTTGGTTAGTGTCCTCTCTTCATGTACCAATTTGGCTGCCTTAGATTTGGGGAGGTCAGCACATGGGTTTTTGATTAAAAACTTAGGAAGACTAAATGTAATTATAGAGACTTCTATACTCGATATGTACCTAAAATGTGGATCTTTAGGATATGGGTCATCAATATTTGAGAGAATGAAGGTAAAGAACCTAGTGTCATACAGTACCATGATTTCTGGTTTGGCATTCCATGGTTATGGCAACGAAGCTTTAAGGGTATTTTCAGCAATGCTTGAAAAAGGATTCAAACCAGATAAAGTTGTTTACGTTGGAGTCTTGACCGCGTGTAGTCAAACAGGTCAAGTTGAAAAAGGTCTTGAGCTTTTTGAAAAGATGAAAGTTGACCACAAAATAGAGCCTACGATTCAGCACTATGGGTGTTTGGTGGATCTCATGGGTAAAGCAGGAAAAGTCAAAGAAGCTTTTGACCTCATTAAGAACATGCCAATGGAAGCGAATGATGCATTGTGGTACAGTCTACTTGGTGCTTGTAGGGTTCACCAAGATTTGGAATTCGGGGAACAAGTTGCGGCAAAGCTACTCAATCTGAACCTGCAGACTCCTAGTGCTTATGTAATGTTATCAAATATGTATGCAAAAGCTCAAAAATGGGAGAATGTAGCTTTGACCAGAAGAGAAATGGATCAAAAGGGGTTGATGAAAACCCCCGGTTTTAGCTTCATACAGGTGAAAAGAAAGGTTTATAAGTTTGTGTCAAATGACATAATGTGGGCTCAATGTGAAGGGCTATCTGATATGATTTACCAGATGGAATGGCAGCTGAAATTTGAAGGGTATTCACCAGATACATCACAAGTGTTGCTTGATGTAGACGAAGAAGAAAAAAGGGAGAGATTGGGTAGACACAGTCAGAAGATTGCAATTGCATTTGGGTTGTTACATACTTCACAGGGTTCAATAATTAGGATAGTTAGAAACATGAGAATGTGCAAAGATTGTCATAATTATACCAAAATGATTTCATCAATCTTTAAAAGAAGAATTATAGTTAGAGATAGAAATAGATTCCATCATTTTGAAGATGGAAATTGCTCTTGTAAAGATTATTGGTAATCACTAAATGCATCGGACTCTCGTCTACTCTCTTATTATGTGTTTCCCTTTGTTGTTTATTGCCTCGATTTGGAAAATTTTGATCACTGAGACCGTATATTCAAAGCACTTTAAGAGTCACCTTTGCATCTATCAGGCTTTTAACTAAGAACTAAATCATGCTGTTTTATCAAACAAGCTCTAGTTCAGCTATGGAAAAAAGTTCCCCTCGAATTTTCAATACAAACTTAAAACTCAACTACTTTATTTAAGTGTTACCATATTCATGGAAAATACAACAATAAAACTGATTTTATTAATCTCAGAAAGGTCATTCTATCTTATATCAATAAAATGGTAATTATGAATTAAATAACACATACCAACTTAGACAATCCTAACTGAAGAAATACCTGACGTGATTTGATTGGTTCTGGGATCAGCACTTTCTATAGAAACACCACGGGGATCTTCTCTTACCAGCAAAGCCAAAACGTTATGTGAACTCCATGCTTTAACCAGATTATTACCCGAATCTCCTAATGTAACTGCAAATACAGCATCAAACCCACCTGCTCCAGGAACCCCTGCCAACAGGACTCCAGGCATGTTCATGGTTGCATCTAAAAGCTGAGTTTGTGATTCAGGTTCTATCTGCAAAACCCATAAAGTAAAACAATATCAATTGCAAACTCAAGTGATATCTTGTAGATAAACACAGATGTAGCATGCTCATATAATCATGTGTAAGAATTAGAGGTGAATTCCAACCCATTTACTTGTGAAGAGGTTGATTCGGGTTATGATTTATCTCTAACGGGGTATAATAAAATATTAGTGAAAGAACAGAATGGGTCGAACCGGCCAAGGTTTTGTAGTTACATTTGACATAATTATTTACCAAATTTTTACAATTGCTGGAAAAAAGTGTTTTTGGTCAACCCAAACCCGACCGTCCTATTTTAACATGTTTAGAAGACCCATGTTGACCCAAACCCCTTTGACCTGGTAACTTCCCTGACATGAACACCTTGCTACCTCTAATAAAAATCAAAGTACATGGTACATTTTGTACAGCAAGGTGTGGATCAAAGAGAAAAGAATTTACAGGGATTCCTGCAGCCAACCCCATCTGCTTCATGTGAAACCTGATGTTAAGCATGGCATCCCTAGCCCCAGATAATGCTTTCACAATTTCTTGGCTAATTTCTTCACAGGCATGCTCTATCCACTAACATGAAAATCAGGATTTTATATCAGAATAAGGAAGGAAAAAAAAGAAAATTGAAAAAAATACAGTCTTTTATAAAATATTATTAACTAACCTTCACTGATTGATACATGCTGCAGCTGTAGATGACACCTTTGTATACTTCTGGATGTTCTTCTGCCAATGTACTCAACAAATTTAATTGCGCTTCAAGTGTTCTATTTGCCTCTGATAGTTGTCTCCATGTGTCTAATGACTTTTGGGGGTCGGATTTTTGCCAATTTCTAACAGCACCAACCATAGATGGGGTAGATGACCCTCCGGTACCTGGTTCACCTAGTAACTATATATTGCAAACGGATCGATTATAAATTATATTGGTAAGAAACCATTATTAAATTGGAAAGTTCACAAGTTTAGTAATTTTTTTTTGAAAAGCATTCACAAGTTTAATGACGATAATATGCAATTATTCAACGTAAGCACATAATAATAAACAAGTAGGAATCCAGAAATAACTAAGCCATTTACCAGATTCATTAATGGCGGCAAGCAAAATTTGGTCCTCTCATGATCCCACTTGCCCTTTAAGATATCAGCAACCACTTCTTCTAGTGGCATAGCTCTGATTGCATTCTGCAACTCACAAACATCGCGTGAGATAATATTTCAAATTTCAGAAACCAAAAGTATGTGTAACTTTTTGTAAATTCAGGTCAGATATTATGTCCAATTTACGGGTCAAATAATCAATTAAGGATACTAAGTTCCATACTATACTATCTATGACAAATTGATCTGATTACAACGTTAAAAAGCAAAAGCACATTCAAACATTATCTTCAACACCCCATTATTAAAGTTGGTTTATTACTTCTTACCACATAATCACTATCAAAAATCAAAATACATCCAAGCACCTTTTAAAGAGTAAGAAGAGAGAAAACCTGAGCAGAAGAAATAACTTCAGGGGAGAACCGTACATAACGGTGACTTCCATAGACAGCTGAACTGACATCAAAGCCACTGCCAACTTTTCCCTGTGCCATACAGTGAGCCATTTGGGCTATAATATGCACCGCATCTAAATTATCTTGATGTTGTGCCCCACTATAAGAGGAAAGATTGACAACCCCAAGGTAATTTAGTAAAGCAGCAACCACTGCTGTTGTCATGGCTGCAGAAGAACCCAAACCCGTTTTTGCAACTTCAGGAGCCTTGGAACTTTCTCCAATTGATTGTCTAGAGTTAAAAGTAACCGAAGTAAAGGGCGGGAGGGATGCTAATGACTCTGGGGTTAATGGGAGGCCACGCGCTTCGATCTATACGATAAAAAGAAAAAAAAACATTTTCCAGATTTATTAGATGCTTTAGTGGTAATTGAAACCTAAATCTTCAAAATATCGTGATACCATAGGTTGATTAGTTATATTGTGAAAAGGAAGAACACCTCATTCCGGTAGGAGTAGAAGTCATTGCCGCCTAAAATTGTAATGTCAAAACCTACTCAACTAATAGCATATTAGATATTAAGTTGTTAACAAAATTATCCTCAATGTGAAATAATTATAGAATAAACCATCAAAACCAACCTCGCAAAAGCAGTTTCTGCAGTAAATCCTTCTTGACATTATCAAATGTAGCATATGCTGCTGCAACAGCATATTGCACCGCATGTTCCACAAAAGGGTTTCTTGTTTCACTGAGAAATGCAAGCCAACAGTTGTTAGTGATGCACTAAGGCATGCAATATGATCTGTATATGAGGCTTATGAGCTTCCAAAGGTAATATAAGGAGAGAAAAAAAGATAAATGATTGGTCAAATAGGAGTCATAGGGTTCTGAAGAGGGGATCATGAATCTAATGCAGTAAAGACAGAAAGCTACATCCAGTGCAAGAATGATACAGAAGAACTTAAGGTAACCAAGTAGACCTGAAGCACCAGACCCGTTAAATCCTGTATATGATTCTGTTGAAATTTCGTCTACAAAGATGTGCGTTTTTAATTGATTACCTATTGATTGAATATTTTATGTTGCAAATAATTAGTTTCTCGTGTTTGGAAGCGGTGAATCTATTCTGATTGTAGGGAAATAGTTCTAGATAATCACTATCTCCTTGAGGCTCCTTTGTTATGGCTAATTTTAGCTTCTAATTTATTCCATATCTGATCATCCCAATTTCGAAATGAACATCCAAACACCCGCTTACATATGAAGCACCCAGAAACGTACACTAAACTCCAGATCTGGCATTTGATTAATGATACTTGCCTTGAAGTGCATTGAAGAGTAAAGTGCTTTAGTGACATTTTGTACATAGTTTCTCGATCCATTTGAGGAGAAGTAAGCTTCATATCTGTCCATGACTGAAAGATGACACAAGGAGAATAAGAACTTGAGATGAAGATTTAGAAAGCAATTTGGTTGTATAATACATAAATATCCCAGCCCAAATTTGCCTTGTAGATATGGGAAAATCACACATAAAATTGATATGACTACATAAGCAACTAGTTTGAATTCTCAATTATTTGCAGACTGGAAAGTAAAAGAAACATGCACTACATTAGCTATTGCATTGGTTGGCTAAGAACCCATAGAACTTTGGAAATATACGAGTTTAGGAAAGAAAAGATATTTACTTAGTGATATTAAGAAGTTAGTATATGTGATTTTATCACCCCACAATGTCTGCTAAATGAACACATTAAGAAAAAAATGACAAATTACTAAATTAGCTACTTTTAGTCATAGTAATTGGAATCATAGTTTCGTAATTCTCATGTAACTGTCAATTGAATAAAGGATCCCCTAAGTGTATCATAAGAAGCAGTGCAATGAAAAACAAACATACCCAAGCCCAAGAGTCTGGTCTAAGTTCATCATATAGTGGCTTAACAATTGCATAGAATCGAGCATTTGTGCTTAGTACAATTCCAGCATTAGGCCTCTCCAAAACCAGGTAACCTCCTGTAATCAGAACCTTCCCAGGAGCAGAAGCAATCCTAAGAGTAAAAAGTAATCAGCAGAAAAAAAACTTAAGTTATGCTGCAAAACCCACAATTTAATACACCAACTGAATCAATATCACCACATCTAAAACTTTGAGTTCTACTTTGTTCTGTCTTGTTCCAGAAGCAGAAATATACCACAACCAATAATCCTTTGTAAAAGAAAAGGAAACATTTTTCTTCTTACAAGTCAAATCCTTCATCTCACATGGAGATAAACATGTTTGAGTTTTCATATAACAACTGTTGCAACGTTTATTAATTACAAAAATCAGGTAACATTTCACATTGGGATTCAAAGAGCACAAAGGTTAAAAATGGATCATAAGGTACAAAATGAAGATGGGATAGTACATTGCTAAAATTAACAACTCTAAGTAAAGATAGGAGACTTACACTGCCATTTCTTCCAAAATGTTATCAACCCGAGCTGTTACAAGTGAGATTTATGTCAGAGATGGTGAAATCATAGATGATAAATTCAATAGCCAAAAAAAAAAAAAAAAAAACCAATCGGATCCTAGCATAGTTTCAGCAGTTTCCCTTCCATTTCTTCAAATTACAAAGACAGAACGTGGGAGATTAAACCTAAAACACCACGATCAGAGGAAGATAATAGTTTCATTTGTTTATACACATAATTTTATCAATGCAAACAGACGCGGATGTTACTGCAAGTACGAAGCAACATTGCTCTACTCGTGGTACTCGCGCTCATGTAATTCAAGGGAGCTTGTTATTTCTCATAAAAGTTCAAAATCGGTATCAATAGCGGAACTCAGAGTTGTGTAAACTAATCAGGACCTTCAAATTGATCACATAACTTCCTGAATCTTATGAATAAAATTCCTAACGGTAAATGATCCGTTTTGAGATAGAGATGGAGTATTTACCTCGAAAAGAAGCAGTTAGAGAGTAAGAGGTTGAGTAAGTAGTATTGAATTGAAGCTCTGAAGGTGGGGGAAGAGTTCTGCTATGGCGGTCAATAGGAGGCGAAGGATCCGATGGGTTCTTTTGCTTCAAATTTTGATCACTAAACAAGGTTCAAGTAATCTCTTGAGGTAATCGTTTGCGGTAAGATCTATCTATATGGCTTGTGAAAATTAATAGGTTTACAAAATTATTTTTTTAATTAAATAAGTTTAAAAAATTAAAAATAGTTTATGTATTTAAATAACTTAAAATAAGTAATTACAAACACAATTTTATATTAAAGCACTTATATTAAAAGAAATGACAATAAAATCAAAAAGACTAACTCAAAAATTATGCATACATATATAAGAGAAGCTTAATTTGGTAATTTTAATAATCTAAATAGTAAATTAAAAAATTAATCATAAAAATAATGATCATACAAATAAAAGTGATGGAAATGAGCCAACATGTAAGCTATTTGACATATAATTTTATATCTCTATATTTTGAGTAAGCTAATATTTGTTAATCGTATGTTAGTATATAGGTTTACAAAATTATTATTTTAATTGAGTAAGCTTTAAAAAACCAAAAGTAGTTTATATTCAAACAACTAAAAATAAGCAATTGCAGACACTCTTTTAAATTAAACCACTTATGATGGAGGTAACAGTTTGCAACATAGTGTCCAAATTATGCTATAATCGGAAAACCATACCGGTGATGGATTAAGAGTTTTTCCAATAATTCAAGGGGCTCATAGCTTTATAGGGAAAACTAATCATTATAAATTAAATTCAAACTTATTTTATTACAACCAAAAACAATATATTTTTATTAAGTATGAAGTTTACTCAAGTGCAAATCTTCCACACTCCTGCATAATTTGGACCACGCAATCTCTTATGGAGTTTTTGGCCACACCTCTATCCAAAAGAAAAAAATTGAACCAGATTACATACATGTAATTACTATGTGAAATTAGATATTTTAGAACTAAGAAAGTGTTTGGTAGATCAATAGGAAATGATGGTTCATACATGTACTAATATGAAATATTTGATGGCTCGTACATATAAGAAATCAATATGTAAGATACATGTACATTCAAATTTAAGCATTATCATGCTTTTATCTAAAATAACTGACCATTCGGCTAGTATCTATAAATAATTGGATCATTCAAATTTGCAATCCCTTGTTAACCTATTTGAGATCTAATCAAAATCCTTGATTTGGATGTCTAGCAACACCTTATTAGAAATAGACTTTTAGTTGACAAATATTAACTCATTCGTTGAGTTCCAGAATAGATATAATGTGGCCCGTGGTGTGGGGCTTTCCAAAATGGTATACCTCGACAGCCTCAAATCATAACAGTTTAATACCTCTTTAATGTCCGTGAAGCTCATCTTATCCATTACCCTCCATCCTAATAACATCTCTTAAGCTTTACTTGAAACCTGCAATTAACTAAAACAATGTCTCTATTTTCAGACCGCAAGAAGGAAAGAAGACCAAATGATAATTATAAATATTAGATAGTCATTTACCGAGAACTATAAGAAATCCATATATAATAAATATGTTTAAAACACCAATATTTTAAATCATCAATAATGCAAGAAAATGAGCATTTAAACTTACTAATAAGAATTAAAACATAATACTTGAATAAGATAAGTATAAACTAACATGAGCCTTGATGCTTTATGACGCCACTTTAAAGCTAAAATACGAAACTGCATAGAGTAGGATGATAAAAAAACCGGCCGGTTATGTGAACACTAGAAAAACCGGTTGAACCAGACTTACACGACCGAACCGGAAACAGATTACCCATTTCCAATCGTGAGTTTTTATGGGGCAAGGCCTTACTAATTGACTTCCAGCTCCCTTTTTTATATACATTATTTTCCTCATTAAGTTTTCATGCAGCTCGGATGTGGGAGAAAAGTTTCAACTCATCTAAAACATGAGTGAATAAGAAACAAAGGTGTTGGGAGACCATATTTTTCTAGTAAAACATGAGTTGATTTAAAATATATCTTAAATAGGAAGAATGTAGAATTAAGATAACAAAATTTTCATCTAAAGAGTTCATCTTCCTTTTAACAACAATCACATTTAGCGTTCTTTCATTTTAATAATGATTGTTAATATTAGCAGATTTTATCCTACTATCGGTGCAAATAAACGAACGCATTGATACTACCTATTAGGAAAAAATAACTTCTTGCTAAAGATAAAATTACCAATGAAATATGAAAAAGGATTTCATTGAAGCATTTCATCGATAGTGAACACAAGCTTAGGGAATTAAGGTAGTAGGCGATGAAGGGAATAACAATATAAAGCCTTTGATAATCTTCATAAACGACTAAAGAGTTAGATGTAACGCCGATCAACTGGAAACAACGTTTTTAAGACCGGACCGCCCCGGTCGGTTAACCGGGAACCGGACATGCCTACGGTTCAAAACTAACCAGAATACCGGATAAAAAAACCGGCCGGCTATGTGAAAACCGGAAAAACCTGTTGAAACGGACTTACGACTGAACCGGAAACAGATTACCCATTTCCAATCGTGAGTTTTTATGGGAAGAGTTTTTAAAACCGGACCGGACCGGCCGATTGTACCGGTTGAATCGGGAAACGGACATGCCTACGGTGCAAAGTTTTGGGTTTATAGCATAGTTTCACAAACTTGAGTTATCCTGATCTAAAACCAGACTGGTTTAGACTAACTCAGGAATACAAACAAAAACAGTAATTATTCATATAAGTGTAACTAGAATAATTAACAACCCTTAAAACCATAAAGGGTTATGATCTTTTATTTATCACTAGCGTGTATGGATATACTATATATATATATATATATATATATATATATATATATATATATATATATATATATATATATATATATATATATATATATATATATATATCGATATACTCATGTGTGTGTTCATAAAACATGTGATAATCAAGATTAACAACAACACATCATTCAATATCATCATACATTAGAAAACATGAACATATATACATATATCATTAATCTAAATATATATATATATATATATATATATATATATATATATATATATATATATATATATATATATATATATATATATATATATATATATATGCGTGTGTGTGTGTAGGGGAGGGTTCATTCGAGAACCGTTGTTAGCGCGAGAACCAATCTCAGCCATTCCTTGGATATGGGAAGTTCATGGATTGAGAGTGTGGATGGATAGAGTGTGACAGAGTGCATGTGAGGAATTCATGGGTGGGCAATGAGATTAAAGTAGGGGAAATTGGACGGCTCAGATTGGTTCTCGCGGTTCTCGCACTAATAATAGTTCTCAAATGAACTTCTTCATATATATATATATATATATATATATATATATATATATATAGGGTGAGGTTCAAGGGAGAACCCTTTTAAATAAAGAACAGAGAGAACACGTGTAAACTTGTAATTTATTATTTCTTTTTTACGTTCATGTTCACTCATAGCTACCCAAAAGTCAACTTTAAATCCTAAATCTTAAAATAAAAATTATTTCTATAATTATTAACAATTTAAAATTTTGGATGCATTGATGCATCAAATAACACTTTTGTATGCATCGATGCATCAGGATATTCGAACATATTATAAAAAAAACGTGACATATTTTAAATCCGATGATCAATGAAATCAAATGCCTAAATAAATTGTGACAATTTTTGAACCATCTGATCAATGAAATCAAAGTTTCAAAAGTGTTATATATGTTCTCTATTTAAGAGCGTTCTCCCTTGATCCTAACACTATATATATATATATATATATATATATAGGGGATGGTTCATGCGAGAAGCCTCCTTAATGCGAGAAGTGCGAGAAGCGTTTCTGGCCATTAAATTTAGTGATCAAGGGCTAGGATTAGTGATGACATTTTTGTAATATAGTGAACCTTAAATAAGTAAAGTTATTAAACTCAAGGGTAGAATTGTAAAATAACAATCAAATTAACATATGTAAAAAAGGAATTAGAATTTGCAATATTTCAAAATCCCCCCAAAAATCTCGGTTCAACAGATGCGTATCTCTTCCCTCCCCCTTTTATCGACCTTCATCCTGACACACGCAAACAATCAAATCGATCGATTATTCAGCAGAATAAACTTCTTTTTTTCTTCATTCATATGCGTATTTGTAATCGCAAGTCATTGTAGAAGCAGCATTACCCTTCGTGAATCTTGTTCATCGGCTAGGGTTCATGAAAATGGAGCCATCGAAGAAGACAGCAGTCAAATCGAAGAACACAGGTTAGTTTTTTGTTTTAATGTCTGAATTTTTGGTTGTAGCTACTGAACCAAGGTTAGTTTTTTGTTTTAATGGCTATATGAAGTTGGTTGATCATCCTAAAGCTGTAATAATGGAAAATGCACATTCACATGTACTTGAAATGAGTTGGAGAACAAAAAGTGAAGAAAGTAGTGGAGGAATATATCTTATGAGGCATATGAAGACGTAAATGGGTGGAGGGATATCAAAATGATGTTCTGGACTTGAAGAGGATAAACGTAAGAAAAAGTCAATTCTAAAGAAATTGAGGCAAAAATATGTGGTGAAGATGCGGCTGTCGGATCACAACATATTACGAAACAAAATAGAACAGTCTGAGAAGTCGAAGTCGGTGACATTAGTAGCTTAATTTAAATATTTGTTCCTGTTCTTTTATCTTAGCCAAGATTAATAATGGATATTATGACATTAAGTTGCGTAGGTTGCATGTTTACAACTTCTGAAAGAGTTTTTTGAGAGATTTGGTGTTTATCATGACATGATTTGGAGTTCATTAGTGAACATAATGAAATACTTAAATTCGTTTAATAGTACCAATATTATGTTAATACTAATAGATTAAATAACTTACATTGATATCAACCCAGTACTATGTTTTAACTTGGTATTATGTGAACATGAATATTAGTACTCCACTTGAATAGTTCATTTTATAAATATATTCACTAATGAACACGTTGAGAACTAAATGTCAATAGTGAATAAAAGTAAGTATTAACACAACATTAAATTAGACCAACTTCAATAGTGTATAAAAAACATTCTTATAATATATGGCATGATATTATTTTCCCGGTTCCACATCCTTTGTTCCTACTTCCAGTTGGGACTTGTATTAAATTAGACCAACTTCAAAAGAGATTTGGTGTTATCATGATATGATTTGGTGTTAATTGGTGAACAGCTTGAAAATACTTAAATTCGTATAATATTATATTATAAAACGAACAATTCATTAAAAAAGTTCAATGGTGGATACAGTTTTTCTGTTCATTATTGAATGCAAATTTGCAGTTCATTACGAAAATGAAAAAAAAAGTGATTTACCTTCACAGGGACTTATTCATGATGTGTCACATACAAAATCTGTGATGTGACTCTTTAAACAATCGCTTGTTTCATCGATGGGTCTTCATCTGTAGATCAGTGAGTACTAAAGTAGGTTGTTTAAGATGTGCCTTAAGAAAAGCCTCTAACAACCATACATAAGAAGCAACAGACTCATTTTTTAGTAACCCGGCACCAAAAATCACTGATTTGTTGTGATTATCTACACCGGTGAACGGGACAAAAACCATTCCATATCTAGACATCAAAAAAATAATAAAAAACAAAAAAAATATCAGTATATATAAAGTATAAAAATAGATATAAAAATAACAAACATTTACTTGTTAGTCCAAAACGATACAAAAACTTATAAAGTATAAAAAAGAATACTAAAACTAAGAATTTACTAATTACACAAAATACATAAAAAACTTACATTGGTTATTAGAAGCAAGATGTTCCATCTCCCTCGGTGAACTTCCATTGGAATTGTCCTCTATCGATAAATCCAACGAACAAGACATTGATCATGAAACCTAAATCAAAGAATAAACTAATTAATTAAAATATATAAACACAAATGAAGAACTATATGTTCTTTTGCAACGATTCCATGATAAAAAAAATACAAAAAGGATGTTAATGATAAAAAATAACATATGTGGTGTTATACAAAATCAACCTGGAAACCCACAAATGAGGAATCAAGAAAATTTTAATGCAAAATCAATTAGAATTGTATGATGAAAAAGGTCACGATGAAGAGTGTAAAGAAAAACAATAACGTAAACATTCACGTGGAAACCCACGTATGATGAAGAATAAACCCACGATGAAGAACAAAACCCACGATGATGAAGAATAAACTTCAAGCCACGATCTGGAAACATGAAAATAGAACTTGTGATGGAGAAAAAAAATCCCAGATTTGGGTTTTATTCAAGAAATCAAATTCAAGAAACAAAATCCCCAGATTTGTTTTAATTATCAAATTGTAAAAAGTTACTGGAGATTTGAAATAATCAAGTTTTGAATTTTTTTAAAAATGCATAAAAGGAAAGGATATATTTAAGGACATCTTAATTTAATTTAAATGTAATAAATAGAAATAAATGTTAAAAGACATAATTAGCCTTTTAAATTAAATAAATACAAATTAAAACGAGTGGCCAGAAACGCTTCTCGCACTTCTCGCATTAAGAAGACTTCTCGCATGAACATTCCTCTATATATATATATATATTTGATCGATCAAGGGTACAAGAACAAGAGAAGATGTTTATACCTTTTTACCTTTTCTTAGGGTTGCTCAAGATGAAGTCCACCCGTAATGAAACAAGACAAGATCCCGCTATAACGGTAAACCACAAACCTTTGATCACGCCTTCTTGCGATCAAGAACACCAAAGTCGAAGACCCCTTGAGTGTGGGGTGGTATACGGCCAATTGGGAGTGGAGGAGGAGAGGAGAGAGTTTTTCCTTTTTTTTTTTTTTTTTGTTATTGTGTTAAACCTAATCAAAGAATAGTTAATCCTTATTTATAGAGATTGTGTAAAAAGGATTAATAAGGAAACCTTTATATCTTCGATTTTTACGAAAATACTAATTATTATTAATACAAAATATACCTCTTATATATTATATATATTCGGCCATATATATATATATATATATATATATATATATATATATATATAATATTTTTTCTTAATAATTAATTAGTAAAAACGTTATTCAAGATAAAAATTTAATCCCAAAATATTAGTCTTGAATATCATTAATTAACGATATATATTTATTAACTAATAAACATATATTTTCCTGTTAATAAATTAACTTGGTAATTAAGCCTCTCCATACTCCTATTTACTGGTTTATAACTAACTGTTTTGAAACCATTCTCCCATTTGTGGTTATATTACCTCTTGGATTACATGCCCTCACAGGTGTGACCCTTGAGTGCCTTATGGCACAGGATGTGGCATCACGGTTCGACGGTTATGCACACAAATCCTATCACAAAGCTGACCGGAAAACCGGATAAAAAAATCGTCCGGTTATGTGAAACCGGAAAAATCCGGTTGAACTGGACTTACAACCGAACCAAAAACAAATTACCCCATTTCCAATCGTGAGTTTTTATGGGGCAAAGCCTTACTAATTGGCTTCCAGCTCCCTTTTTTATATACATGATTTTCCTCATGAAGTTTTCCTGCAGCTTCAATGTGGGAGAAAAGTTTCAACTCTTATTTTTATAACCTTCTTTTTAATTGTATGCCATGTCAATTAGCAACCCTCCCTAGTTAACTTAAATTTCAAAATCAGAGCTCAATCCTACATGCCACCTACGATTCAATACATCCTAAGTTAGATAAGATATAGATAAGCTAATAATGTTTTTAAAGTCTTTTCGGATATTCCTCAATGTCCCGGTTATTTATGGAAGCAGATGTTCAATCATATGCTTCCGGTTTCAGAAGAAATCAAAGAATTTCTTAGAAATTTTACAAGATCCGTTCATTCTTTTTTTTAGACAGATGGTCAAAACTTCATCTGGTTCGAATCCTACCGAGAGGTCCACTAGAGTTCAGAAATTGTTGAAGAAACAATATTTTCTTTTCTCAGACGATCGGAGAATAAAGAAATGGTTAATCTATTTAAAATAAATATGTATTTACAAAATACGGCCTCAATTCATCCTATTTCATCAGATTTTTAAGATGATTAAAATGCATGTTTACGTTAAATTATTTCTTTTAGTTTTGGGGAAGAGAAATAAAAGTTAATTCAAGTTTATAAAGAAGGGTTTATAGGTAAATGTACAAAAATAAGCTTATAGTAAAAAAAGTTTATGTAAGTTAACTTATTAAAATTGACTTCTTTTTGCTAAAAATAAAGTTAAGCTAAGCTAAGCTAAACATCATAAGCCCAAAAAATAAGCTAATTAGTTAAAAAGCCCTAAATAAGCTAAAACAAACACTCCTAAAATAGGGCATTAACATGACTCCTTTTGATAATTAACTAGCTTAACATCCCGTGTATAAACACGGTGATGATTAAAGTTACTTTTTAACCTTTTTAGGTTTTTTAGAGTACTAACATATATAGAAAATAAAACTGTCAAACATACATAGAATACAAAATGTATTTAACTGAAAAATTGAATAATTATCAGGACTTAAAAAATCATCCGTAGCTTCAACAATGGTGTTTTGAAAGAATTTAATTTTGGTCACATGATTAACCAATTTAGGTTTAAAAGAATATGATGCAACAATGAAATTTGAAATAATATAAAAACCATCTTCTTCTAATTGACACTCGAATGTTGTTAGTAACGTTTTTATAATGGTGGCGGTTATTTTGTAAACCCTATTGAGAATAAATACTTAAATAAGAAATACTAATAGAAATTATGAAATATGGGCAAATAATATATATATATATATATATATATATATATGTGTGTGTGTGTGTGTGTGTGTGTGTGTGATTAATATCGAATATTAAAGATTACCTATTCATCCATGCAGATCATCTCAAGGCTAGATGAATTTATTTGCTTATTATTAAAGAAGTTTTGTTTAATAATTTTGCCATAAAATACTGGAACAACAATTGAAGCCTTGTTATTCCGACCCAATTAATTAGAAACCCGAACAACACCCTCAATTTTAATTAATTTTATTTTTACCATTATATATTGTCATCAGTTAACACAAATCCTAGGTCTGTCCCTAAGATATCTCAAGTCCCACCCTTTAAAATAGCATTTCATAATCTCAAATAATATTATAATAAAACTAATTAATGATGATCATATTACTAGTATTAGTAAATATATAAATAATAAAGTTTTATTTATTTTTTATAATAAGTATAATATAAATGATGATGATAATAATACTAATAACAAATATGATACGTAGCGCAAACTGACTACACCAAAATGTATAACTTTATTCTTTTCTTTTATAAAGGTGAAAACAAGATATATACTGTAACTATCTCATGCAATTTTCTAATACTCATATTCCAATATATTCTCCATATCATCAACATCCAATCATACATTATCCTACCAAATTTACTAACACATCAGCATTCATATCATCCCTCACCTTCAACTCTCTCTAATCCTACAACCCTTACATCCAACCCTCTTCAATCCTCTATCTTATCTAATTTTCTTTTTAATTTCTTTTAAACATATATATATATATATATATATATATATATATATCTGTGTGTGTGACCATTGGGGGAAAGAAGAGAAAAAAAAGGTGCCAAGCCGTAGGGTTCTCCAACTAGTTGGTCTCCAACCCTAGTCAACCCTAAGAGGTGTGATGGTGTTCTTGGAGGGTTGAGGCTTCAAACCCATAGGCTTCCATCCCCGGTGCAGATGGTTTTACACACCCTTCCCCCTAGAGTTCGTTACTCGGACATTATACTTAATTGGCTTAAAATTTAAATTTAAACTGTAAACTAATCACTTTTATAATTCTTAACTTGAAATAAATTTATTTTGAAAATTTTGAGCATCGAGTATCTCACTTTACAAATGCATGATGATCATGATAGATCCCGACCATCATGAGGAGAAGAATCAAGTTTGAGAAATATAAATCACTTGATTTTTAAAAAAATTACAAGAGAGAATCACCTGAATTTTACTGAGTTGGATATGAAAATGAATTCAAAGTTATTTGATAAGAAGACAATGCTCATCAAAAGTGTCAAACTGGAGATATGATAATTCATATGTTGATGGAGATATCAAATCAAGGGGGAGCTGATACATCAATTATGGGTGTCTATGAATATCAGTTATTTCTTACATTTTCATAAGATGGAATTCTTATTTCCTGAAAATACAAAACAAGAAAAGATGACAAAGTTGTAAGGAAAGGATACATCTGTTTACAAAATTAAGGGGGAGCTTATTTCAAAATGATTCAAAATATCAAGAGCTAATAATGAGGGGAAGTAAAATTTGTTTGAAGATAATTCAGAAAATGCTGAAACAACAGACTCACTTTTCAAAAGTAGAAAAGTTTATTTTAATGCTTATGATCAAGTGCTCTTGTGAAGACAAAGGATATGATCGTGGTTGTAAATTTTGATAAGTCCGAGACTTATACTACAAACTCTGATAAACAATCTAATCAACGAGGACCAGTCTTTGAAATTCTCTTAAAGACGAAAAACTTCAAAGAACAATCTTCTAGCGTTGCTGAACAAGAAGATTGCATGATGTTCAAATAGATTATTTTTGTTATTACGCTTAATTATAAATTGAATACAAAGTGAGAGAATTTTAGGTCCTAGAATTATGTTCAATATATTTTAGTTAAGTTTATTATCGCATATGACATTAGTTATAGTATAAATTATAGTATAAAGTATTTTGTTTATATACCTAATAGTATATATATCTTGTTTTCTACCCTCAATCAGTTGAAACAATCATATTTCTCTACACTTGAGTACTTAAGGTTCTCTCATCATTCTAAGCATACATTCTACCCAGACAATATCATTGGAAGATTGCTTTTATATATATATATATTGATGACGTATCTACGTCCAGGCCCAATAAGTAGCTAACAGGCCTGCTGGTAATGCCTTATCAACGTTATGAAGTCAGGCCCAACCCAGGCCTGACCAAGTAGTCATCACAAGGTGACAAACGTTAAACCACAAGACCTGCGCAGGCCTGGCGTGCCCTGTTATATCGACAAAAGACTCCCGCCTGCAGCAGGCCTGGCTCAACGATAATATGCTATAGCGCAGTTAGTCCTACAGTAAGCTACTACACGTGTCCTAAGATCATAGGCCAGAGCAGGCGTGTTATGTCTATACAAGGACATACGTAGGCTCACTGTGATTGGTGGACACCCATAGTGGAGAGCAAATCCTCCGCAGTACGAAAAGTACTGCCAGCAGCCTCACGATTGGCTGACATTGATAGTGGGGAGCAGATCCCCTTTTTGGCAGAAAGGTACGACCCTTTCTTGTCCCTCACAGGAGATTGTAACACTTATCCTCCATCACAACGGTCCATCCTAGAAGGCCCTCAACTATAAATAGGAAACCACCGTTTCCTGCTAAGGTATGCACCTCTCATAACCCTAAAACTCTCCTTCAAGCTCTTTACCATAACAATGGCTAACTTGAGCGTCGGAGCAACTTACAGGCCCAGTCCCCGTAAGCTCTCTAATGTAGTGTTTACACTGTTTTGTAGGTTGATCTTCCCTCTGGGCATCCTCTCCTGTACCCAGACTCATACCTTTCATCGTTATTGCACTTGTTCATACTAACGAGCAAACAATATATATATATGGGAAGGTTCAAATGAGAATGAGAAATTAATTGAGAATGGGAGACTAAATCTCAGCCGTTCATTTTTTAAGTGGAATTCATGGATGAAAAGCGTGGGGGAATTGAGTGTGTCAGAGTGCATGTGAGGAATTCATGAGTGAACAATGACATTGAAAGAGTGAGAATTGGACGGCTGGGATTGAGTCTCTCATTCTCAAAAATATTTAAGTTCTCATTTGAACATTCCAATATATATATATATAGGGTATATATCAATATAGTCCTTGTATTAAACATAGTACCAGTCCGATCCCTTAATAAAAGGATGAGTGCCTTGTCGCAAAACCGTCCATTTTAAATTGATTGGGGAGGGAGTTGGATGTAATTGGAGGGTGTTTTATTAAAAATGTGACGGGGGTTTCATGAAAATATGAGAGGTTGAATGAAAATTGTATATAACGTTATTAATTATTGGTTGTTTATAAATTATGTTTAATAACTTGTAATATATTTTATTTGGAGAAAAAATAATTATATATTTGTGACTGTTTCATTTTTATCTACGTTTTGATATAAATTTTATCGTAATATGACGTTTTTTTGTAAAGATTAGCATATTTTAATTATTTTATCGTAATGCGACATTTTTATAAAATCCTCCGTATGATTAATAAATGGATTTTGAAAATGCATGTAATTATATTATGATAAGTCTGTATATAAATTTGAAATGCAATAGTTTTTATTTAAAATATTATATCCTCTATTTGCATGTTTCATATAAATGGCCAATTATATTGATATAATTGGCAAACTAAATTGCGATTGGAATGCATTTCATTAGCTAATGTGATACATCTGAATAATAAATTAGAAATGCATAATATTTTTTTTAAATGTATCTTTATTTGCATTTGGCATCTAAATGTCAATTTAAATTGCAATTGCTAACTGTTCCCTATATGCTACTTGATTATAAATTGTCTTGCAATGCTTATGATTGTAAAATCCTTATTATGATTAATTAATGAAGTTTTAAAATGCATGTCATTATATTCACATAATTCTTTGTTCTTTGTATAAATTTGAAATGCGTTTATTTTTTAATTATTTATACCTTATTCGCATTTTTCATTTTATAATGGCCAATTGTATTATATTGATAATTTGATACCTTATTTGCATGTTTCGTCCACAAATAATGGGATGAATCCACCGACATATTTGGATGAACATGAAATAGAGAGAACTCAAAGAGTTGTTTGTATTACACCACTGCAGGGACAATAAATAAAAACACGAGTATGGCTGTAGCAAACTCAAAAAAAAAAAAAAAAAAGGAAACGGTTACCCACGTTTTTTGAACGATGAAATTTACAATGATTTGGAAATTTTACAAACTAGTCTTTCAATTTGAATTAGAAACGTTATGCACGATTTGTAAATTTTACAAACTACCATCTTCATTTAAATTAGAAAATAGTTAATTTATAATCTGCATCCTTCAAAATCAACTATCATAATTAAAACTACAAGGACTACATATAAATAAATAAACTACCATGGTGTAAGCAAATAATCAATGAAAATATAGATCACTGATCTAGAAGCAAACAATTTCTGGGAAAACTTGACATGCAAATATAATAAAAAATTAAGATGTCCTACCTAAAAATGCAACTAAACAACAATCAAACAATTCTAAATCTGCTCTCTTCCGAAATGTACTAATCACAATAATGCACTGACTAGTAAGTGCCTCATAAAGATCACCACAAGATGCTTTAATTTTGAAGTCATGTTAACTCATTGTAATTCCTTCTAATGCATATGATTATAAATCATCATTATCATTATGATTAATAAAAGAAATTTGAAAATGCATGTATTTATCTTTTGATCATGTCGAGGTAAATAACCTTTAAAAATTTAGGTCATCAATTGGGTTGCATTTTGGTTATCATGTTTATCTGAGTTGCATTTTGGTTATTATATTATTCATCCCGGTTGCATTTTGGTTATCATTTTTTTAGTTACATTTTGATTATCATCTTAATTTGGGTTGTATTTTGTTTATTATCTTCATATGTATTGCATTTTGGTTATCGTAATTATCCGAGTTGTATTTTGGTTACTAACTTCATTCAGGTTGCATTTTGATTATTATATTTATGTAGGTTGCATTTTGATTATCATCTTGATCTTGATTGTATTTTGGTTATCAACTTTACTTGGAGAAAGTTCACATACAATTAAAGGTTGTAATCCTATACATATATACGGGGAAGTTCACATACAATCTGACAATTAATTTAAGAAAACAAGAAAACAAACACAGATCAAAATGAACAAGTTACAGCCGCAAGTTACTTTATTAAATGTTAAAATTGAAAATGAGATTACCTCATGATTTATTTTTATTCACTCAAAAAATGGCCTCACTCCATCGACGTACAAGAATTAAAGTCAAATGTATACAATTGCAGGAATGATATTATTGACCGCATATACAAAACAATGAAGAGAAAGAAAAGTTCTTCGGTGGCAACAAGTAAAAAAATTAATGAAACGGTTACCCACGATTTCAAAAAATTAAGTAAATTGCAATCTTATCCGTTTTGGAAATCTCAATTACGCAGAATACACACGGACAGTTATACACACTATCTCAAATAATTTACAATTCACCCCCTTTATTTAAATAAGAAAATAATTAATTTACAAACTACACCCTTGGACTACAGGTACTACGTATAAACAAATGGATTATATTGATCATTTTACTATATATATATATATATGTGTGTGTATAGAATCAGGATCAAATAAAAAGAGAATTAAATATATATATATATATATATATATATATATATATATAGGGTAGAGAATATTGTAAAAAGAGAATTAAGGTACAAAGAATAAAGAGAAATCTCAGCCATTCAATTTTCTATAACCGCTCCTATAAAAATGGCTTTTTTTCTTTTTTTATTAATTATAAAAAAATACACAAAAGGACATAATTGACCTTTTAAAAATTAAATTCCCTGATATTTAGGACACATATTTTAAGATGGTTTCTCCAGAATTATTTTGATGCACATCGTTCTCCAGTGATGCACATCGTTCTCCCAGTGATGCATATCATTCTTCAGTGATGCACATCATTCTCCAGACTCATTTTGATTCACAACTATTTTGATCCAGAACCATTTTGATACACATCATTCTCTAAAATTATACACATGTCTAAATTTTCTCCCAATATGATGAATAAAACTAGTTTTCATTTACATTCAATAAACATAAACAATACAGAAATCATCAACAAAATAATTGATGCACAACCAATTATATATAATCATATTCAAATTTATAACATTTACATCAAAAATTCAAAAAAAAGTTTATTCGTACGCAAAAGAAAATTGAATCAGAAAACGGATGAATAAAATTGATTTAAAAAAAAAAGAAAAAATCACAACAAACCTAACGCTTCAGATCCGGAAATATGCATCGACGACCGGAAACAGATGACGTATGGGCATCGACGACTTTAAAAATGGGTTCACTGGTGGTGATAGTCGGAGACGGCATCACACGGCGGCGACTTCAAATGGCAGAAGAAGAAGAGTCATCGTTGAAAATGGGTTCACTGGCAGTGGCGGTCTTTGACGACTACAGTGCGGCAGTGGTAAGGTGTAGATTTGTGCACCGGCGTCCGGCGGTATAGAGGCGTATGGCGTGGGGTGCAGGCGGCGATATGGAGGGCAGTAGGGCACGCATTAGGGTTTTCAGTTGAAAACAAATAGAGAAAGTTGAAAAGTGGGGGACGATTATTTTCGAGAAGAAGCATGGCCGGAGAACGAGCGTGGCCGGAACAATGAGCGGCGGAGGGGCAGGGAGCGGCAGAAGTCTATACGAGAGAGATATTAGGGTTTGAAATGGACGTTAGTTTGTAATTTGAGGGGAGAAGAGTGGGTCCTAAATTTATGGGAGGAGAGATAATAAAATACAAGTTACCTATAATACCCTTTTTTATTTTTATAATTAAAATGACACGTGTCACCCTCCTAATTCTCCCTACCCTTTTTATCCTAATTCTCTTTTTATTTGATCCTGATTATATATATATATATATATATATATATATATATATATATATATATATATATATATATATATATATATATATATATAGAGTAAGGATCCTGTAAAAAGAGAATTGAGGTACAAAGAGTAGGAAGAAATCTCAGCCATTCATTTTTCCTGTAATCGCTCCTACAAAATTGGCTTTTTTCTTTTTGTTTTAATTAAAAAAAATTACAGAAAGGGTATAATAGTCTTTTTGTTTACCATCCCCTTTTGTAAACAACAATCAACGCCACTGAAAAACAATTCAAACCAGTTCCAGAATAACAATCGAGCTTCAAACCATAATCAACAGATGCACAGATGCACAAAATCAGTTTCAACATAATTTCAGAACCAATCTTGAATCGATGATAAACATATACTCAGATGCACGAGTAAATCTCAGGCCACTATATATTTCACTATACAAAAATGATGAATACAACACATAATATGTAAGATGTACAACTGATTCACATATATAAAACCGTGATTCATATTCAAAATCGATGTATAAACATACAGTCAATATAAAATTCAGGTTTGATGAACACAAACCATTGATGAATACAAACCAAACACTTGATTTGGGTTCAAGAGATGCAGAAATTAAAAGAAACACAACAACATCTGCATCAATTCCAGCCATGGCCGATGCACCAACCTCTTGCAGCAGAGCTGTGCATCCAACAGAAAAAAGGCCAACAATCGGACCCCAAACTTCAAAAATTTGTAGTTTAACAGACCATACTAACCTCAGTAACATCATAATCATCATCAGAGGACTCAATATGGCGGGTTTCAGAGGAAGGCAGGCGGTGACCTCGGAGGTTGCAGACGGCGACGGCATATGCTAATATGCGAAAATTGTTAACGACATCGCTAGGGTAAGGCAGGGGCGACGTCATCGGCTTCACGGCAGGACGATGGTGGTAAGGCAAGGCGGCGGCGGCTGAATCAGGTCTAGGGTTTGCATACGTTTGCATACGGGAGACTGAGATCGTTATGCGTATTTCGGAGAGGGGTGGCTTCACGTCGGTTGTGTCTTCACCGGAGGGGGCGGCGGCGGGTGGAGGCTTAGCGGCGATTAGGGTTCGTGAATTAGGGGAGCGTACTGGGGAAGTGAGGAGGGAGACGATAATGAAGAGAGAGAGAGAGAGAGAGAGAGAGAGAGAGAGAGAAACCTTAAACGTGGGGAAACCTATAATTAAGGGATGAGAGATAAAAAATACAAGTTACCTAATATACCCTTTTTTAACTTTTTAACAGATATGCCACGTGTCAGGTTCACGTTTTTTCTTACTCTTTTTACCTTAAAACGCTTTTTATTTTATCCTGATTCTAGTATATATATTTATATATATATATATATATATATATATATATATATATATATATATATATATATATATATATATATATATAGTTCAAATAAAAGTTAAGTTATTGTACAAAGTGTAAGAGTGGCTTAGAGAATGACACCTGTCATTAAACCTAAAGGTTATTTCTGTCATTTCTTCACACTTGGTTTTTTCCTTCGTTGTAAACTTAAGCCCTAGTAACCGTTCCCGCGCGTCTTCTATCGTAGGTTTGTATCTTCTCTGTCGGAAATGAGGTCGACGTTTATTTTCACAGGCAAATCGGTTTCCTGTGTTCGTATATGCTTCAAATGGATTCAAATCAGAAATCTGAAGAGGACGAAGGTAACGCAATTTTGTAGTTTTTGCATGTCTTTTTGTTTTTTTTCTTTGTTCTTTTTGTTTAATGGCAAGATGTCTTATTACAGAGAACCCTTGCAAATGGCATGATGAATTGATTACCAATTTTGAATCATCATCTTCCTATCAGTCGCAGGATCATGAGGTGTATGGTATGACTTTTAATTTAATCTTTTTATCCCAAATCAATATCTAAATTTCACATGATACACATTACGATTAAGGTTGATTTGTTCAAATTTTTAAGGCAATTCTTAAAGTACTTGTTTATGATTTGATTATTTAGCAGAAACAATGTTATACCTGAAAGTTAGGGTTCGTAATATTGATGGGAGAAATAAAGAATTGATGTGAGCTTATACCTAAACTTGGAATCTCGATACACATAGTCTGATATACGATTGATTACTCACACAAATTCATTCGAAAATTGCAGCAATAACAATTTCTTAATGCACATAACAATCGGTCAGATATTGTTGGGAATATCAGTTTAGGTTCATCAGTTTCATTGTAGTAAAAATTGATGGGAGTATTATATTTCTTAAAGTACTTGTTTATGATTTGATTATTTAGCTGAAACAATGTACTAATACCTGAAAATTAGGGTTCGTAATATTGATGGGAGAAATAAAGAATTAAATCTGGTTTAGCTAATTGAAGAATCAATTGGTATAAATATATGCTCCATGTCTTGTGTACTGAAAAGGTCATCATTGTTTTCGTCATCCCCTTGTATTGCATTTGATGTTTTTGCTTCTTTGGAGATCTGATTGCATGTTTTCCCTTCCCCCTTTTTTATTCCAGCACCTCTATCTTCTAACCTCTCTCCATATTTTCTTATCCTCTCCTTTTTTAGATTCTGCAGTACATCATCATTTGGATATGCGTTTATGGCCTCTTCCAACATTACATCCAGTTCATCTAAATTTTCATCAACTGTTGTAATCTTACTTTCTATGAGGATGTGATACTCCTGCAATCAAATTACAATAACATGTTAACTAATCAATATAGGTTACTTTTTAACATTCGCATTACATTAATATTAACCATGTTTCACATCAATTTTATCTGCTTTTGTTCTTTTTGATTGGTAGTAGCTATCCACATCATATCCCCATCTTGCGGCTTCACTAAAATTATATACAGGAGTATTTCAATATATGAATGTCTTTCTATTTATACATTGTCACAAGTCGATCGAGTTTCAGAATTAATTCAGGTTTAATTTTAGGACAAACTGCATATAATATAACGAACTTTTGCGAAGCTGTCAATTTATACAACGAACTTTTTTATAAAAAAAATTCATACAATAAATTTACAAAATCATACCATTATATATAAAAGGTAACTGACGAGCAGGTAATCTTTTAATTTTCTAATTATTTTTTAGTTTTTATAATTATTTGTTCTTAATGATGACACCAGAAAGAACATCTTCAACTACAATTTCAAGAACATCCATAACACTTCAGGCGATGATATCACATACCATAACATTTCTAAAACAAATGATGATGAGAAATTGGAGAAAAAAAATATTGAAGATGAACACATCGAACAACAGTTTAAATCTATAAAACCCTATATCAAAACTAGAAACCCTAAATCAACACTTTAAATCTGAAACCTTCAACATTTTCAGATTGTGTTCATCAAATCAAAAATAGAAATCCTTTAGCCAAATCAATGATGAGAAAGAGAATTTCAACCTGAAACACAAAACCTTTAGATTGGAATGGAGAGAGAGAAGAGGACGTTCGTTGTACCTTCATCCAATTCGACGTTCGCTGTACCAAACCGCACATTCAGACCGTAAGGGAGCGGCGGTGGCGGTTGTGTGAAGGAGAACAACAAGAAACCCTAATCACAAGGGGACGGCGGCGGCGGTTGTGTGAAGGCGACCAACAAGAAACCCTAATCACAAGGATACGGCGGCGCCAATTCTATGAAGGGGACGCAAAAACCCCTAAATACGACGACGGCGATGGTGGTGGTTCTAGTTTGGTGGCGGAATGATGGTGCTAGTTTGGCGCCGATGCTGGTGGTGGTGGTAGTTTGGCGATGGTGGCGGTGGACCGGTGCTAAAAGGGTTTTAGTTTGGTGATGGTGATGGCATTTAAAGAATTCTTTGGTGGAAATTTATGTATTATCTTTCGGATGGGTTAAGATCAAGTAAAAAGGATTCTAAGATAAAAAATGTAAGAGTGATTATAGGTCACTAGATTTTCATCAAAAGTCAACATATAATCAAATTTTAAAAAAACTGTAACTGCTTATTAGATAGACATTAAGGGCAAATTAGGAATTGAAGACCATTAGTAACTCCTAAAAACATGTTGGCTCGTGAAGTCATGTTCACCACCTGGCATAAATCATGGAATTGTATGAATAAGATGATTCATCAAAAAATTGATGCACAGTAAGTCTTCTCAAGATGAATTGATGCCTAAACATTTTGATACCATTACCTAACATCAAATTGAAACGAAAGCATAATTTTGATGAAGATACAACCACAATAACAGATCTATGAATAAAGTATATAAAAATACAAAAACATATATGATTCATACCTCAAAAATTAACCTACAGATTTTCTGATGAACATATTGTAAAATTGATGAATCAAACTTGGATATCTGATACATACAAGAATCAATATACATTTTATCAAACACTTGAATATCAATAACTAAAATCACATCTTTACATATTATAGCAAACTATTTGAACATAATCTTTGCAATACACAATCGTAGGTCATTCAAATCTATAACGTAAGCACCAAGAAAGTGGAAGAAATTCCTTGCCAACAAAAGTCGGATTCCAAAGTGCACTTGATGCCATCGAAGATAAGAAAACCCGAGATGATCGTAGGGCTCCTGTCACCGACGAGTATACTCCGGCCAGAGGTAGTGCAAGAGGAATAGTGGAAATAACCGGCGAATCACGTTCAACTGTGGCCGATGCAAAAAATGAAGAAACGTTCGGCAGCCTGCTACAATCACGACCATGGAAGAAACCGTCAGGAGAAATTCAACCACGTCCAGACTTTGAACGACTGATCGAGACACTCACTTGTGTTTATATTCGAAAAATAGTTTCAGAATCTTCACACATTGGTAACCACCGAAGACGGGAACGAGCAAACAAACAAGAATAATGTAACTTTAAAGCCTGGTAACCGTCAACCGTGAACAATTGAGTAACGCTCGAAATTGAAGATGAAGACGATTGAAACTCCAATCATCGACCTTGAAATATGATGATGTATTGACGAATCATCCTTACTCAGCGTTGATGTATATCTTCGAGAATGAAGAGATATTGATATGTAAATGCGGAGGCAGTGGAGGTGACGGTGGATGGAAGAGGTCGTGGCAACTGGAGGTCCGAGGAGTGACAACGGTCTTCTTTGATGGTAGATCTGGTAGCCCATGATGAAAATTCGGTTTGGAGAAGATGTTCAAAGGAAAAATCAAAAGTCAATCTGATAATGGGGCTTGCGTGAATTAAGGAACAGAGAATTGACTATTCAAAATACCAAAAATAGCCTTTTCAGTTATCACCACGTGTCATTAATATATTGTCTCTCATCATTTTTACATTAATCTCCTTTTTAGATGAACCTCATTCCTTTCAGATTAACTTTAAAAATGAATAAGAAAAGAAGAGATTTAGTTTAAGAATGAAGAACATGATTATTTAAAAACAATAAATAAATAAAAATTAAGGTAAGCGGTTGGTTATCTGGGTTTATAGGTCAAATTGCATACAATGAGGAAAACAAACAAGTAAGTTGTATTTTTTTTTTAAGTTCGTTGTATAAATTTATAGCTTAGCAAAAATTTATTATATTATGATGCAATTTGCCCTTTATTTTATATAACCATTTAGTATTAATACTTTTACAAGCAAAAAGTATTGAACAAAAATTCTACTTTTTTATATCTAAAAGATAAAAGTCAAACTTTGAAATGATAAATTCCTCATAATATAAATTATATTTTTAAGATAAATATTATATCATGATTAAAGTTATATTTAAATATAGATCAAAATTAGATTAAAAAATAGGGTAAAATGCACGAAAATACAGCAAACTTTGTTGATATTGCTATTGTATGCAATCAACTTTATTTTGTACCTAAAACTATAACTTACTTTTGATTTTGGTTCATTGTATGCAATGTATTACCCATAATCCACTCAACCGGTTATAGGTTTAAAAATTTTATTTCTTAATTAATATATTCATGTGTTCTTCAGTTCTTCTTAAGTTCTTCATAACTTCATCTTCTTCATCAAACAAATTAAAAATTATTAACCAGAAAACATAAACAAATCGTTCTATAAACGTCTTGAACGTTGTGATAGACAAATTGATTGAACCCTAACTAATTCTGATTCAAATTGACTAATCGATTATATTCACAAATCTGGAACTGTGATGGACAAATCTGAAACTCACATGAAACAAATATGGATAAACCCCATCTGAAACAAACCTGGAACTCACATAACTCACATGAAATTATAGAAGGTTGTGATGAACAATTGATTGCAGGCTGGAACAAAGATGTAACACACCAAAGTTGCAAATCTACAATCCCTAATCAAAACCCATAGAAATTTATACAAACCAAATCCAACAATCATTGAAAAATTGATCGCAAAGGTATCAAGAAGAAACCTTAATCCAGCAAAAAAAAAACCTAACCTGGAACAAATTGCTATAGATCTGATATCACGAACCCTCGGAGCAAAACCTTTGAGCGACTGAAAAATATTGGAGATTTGAAATCAAGTACCATTTTTATGAAATGAACAATAATCGCATCTAGAAAAAAGTTGCTGGAGAGATCTGGGAAATGATAAATGAAAAATCCCCAAATCACAAATCTTTTGAAAGTGATAGATGAAAACTCTTGAACCCTTGAATTATTTCAAAAAGCAAAAATAAACAAAAATAAATCAATAAAAACCTGAAAGTCACCACCGAAGATCGGAAAAGTCGTCGTAAACCGGTTATTAACCTTGTAACCTACTATAGGAGATAGTATTGCGTACAATGACTCAAATTGTTAAGTTGTCTGTATTTTTAGGTACAAAATAAAGTTTGTTGCATATATACAATGACAATATTGGTAAAGTTTGTTGTATTTTCGCGTATTTTGTCCTAAAAATATATTTATATTTACATTAATTATCTATACTATATTATAAAGCATTTAGGTTTTTTTAATCTCTAAATTTTAAGTATTTAAAATTACTAAATTAACCCTCATATAAATAAATGAAAACTATTATATGAGGAACTATTAGATAGATTTAATGTGATTCTTATAATCCAATATAATAACTAAACCTTCCATATTAAAGAAATCAATTAATAAATATTCAATCATGTAATAACTATTATAACTTATTTATCCAAAAATACAAATAAGTAGAACTCATAAACCTAAATAACATATAATCAGAATTAATAAACATATATTTTAATTTTTTAAATAGCTCATATATATAATCAATAATTTCAAATTAATTTATTTTATTTTCTTAATCTTTTAACTATACATAGTTTCAAATTACTAACTTACACTCTGTATTTTCATGTAACTTAACCTATTTTGTAAGTAAAGACTGTTTTTCTTATTTGATTGTTCTCAACATTTATTTTAAAAATAATAAAAGAGTTGATTTAGTATAAAAAATAAAGAAAATAGAAAAAAGATTAAGAAAATATATATGTTACCAAAGAAAAACTATTTGTTATCATCATCATATTCGTGGATACCGAAACAGACAAGTTATCGAGTAGAAATTATTTGATACCGCTATATTGCACGAGTACTACGCTAATATATATAAATATATACAATAGAAGAAAGAACATAATTAATTAATTTTATTTTATTTTATATAGTAATGCACATATATAAATATGAAATTGAGGCCGTGCGAACAACTTCCTAGAGAAAAAAGAGGAAAAACTAAAAAAAGATAGACCTTTAACCTCTAAGTCGTTTATATAGGCAAAAGTTCAAATGAGAACTGTTTTTCGTACGAAAACCACGAGAACCAATCTGAGCCGTCTAATCTCTCCTCCTTTAATGTAATCACCCACCAATGAATTTCTCACATGCATCCTGTCACACTTGATCCCCTCACGCCCCACATCCATGAATTCCACTTTATCAAATCAACGGCTAAGATTGGTTATCGCAGTTCTCATACGAAATACATTTCTCGTTTGAACCGTCCCCTATATATATATATATATATATATATATATATATAGGCAAAAGTTCAAACGAGAACTGTTTTTCGTACGAGAACTGCGAGAACCAATCTAAGCCATCCAATTCCCCCTCCTTTAATGTCATTGCCCACCCATGAATTCTTCACATGCACCCTGCCACACTTGATCCCCTCCACGCTCTCCATCTATGAACTTCCCATATCCAAGGAACGGCTGAGATTGGTTCTCGCAGTTCTCGTACGAAAAACAGTTCTCGTTTGAACCCTCCCCTATATATATATATATATAGGGATGATTAGTGATAGTTTTTCAGTATATACATCAACTGATAATTGTTAGTTCATCATCTTTATTGATTAAAACTAGTTCTTCATCGATTTCTTTTTGATGAATCCAACATATACATCACTTTTTAGATGAAAGCATTTTGTTCATCACTAAATTATTCCAAAAATTTGGTTTCAAAATCTGTATTTGAAAATCTCTTTTGGTGTGTAAAAAGTGATGAATATGTTGGATTCATCAAAAAGAAATCGATGAAGAACTAGTTTTAATCAATAAAAAGGATTTTTTATTGTCTCTTACCATTTTTACGTTAATATACCTTTTACTTGATCATCACCCTATATATATATATATATATATATATATATATAGGGTAAGGTTATATAAAAAACTTTTCTTAAACATAAAACCTAAGGAACCTCCCTGGTAGTGGCACGTGTCACATTGTTTAGGGCAAAAAAGAAAAATAAAAAAAACTCACGTCGCCCTTACAGCCTCTCCCCCAAGAATTAAAAAAAACTCCCATTTACTTTAAATAATCATAACTCGTTCGTTTTTAAGAATTTTAACAAAAAAATTATACCGTTAGATTCAGTTTTTCGTCATCTTTCAAACAAGACCAGACTTGATATATTTCATAATTTTTTTTTTGAAATGCAAATTTTGCATTTTGAGTTATGTTCATACTAAATGCAAAATGCAAAAAATCAAAAAATATATTACGCATAACGTAAATGCAGAATGCAAGAAACGAAAAACGCAAAATATAAACATGCAGAATGCAAAATCCGTAGAACGTAAACATAGAACCGTAGAACGTAAAATGCAGAATGCAAAATATAAATATGCAGAATGCAAACTATAAACATGCCAAATGCAAAATTTGCATTTTGAGCTGTGTTCATTCTAAATACAAAATGCAAAAATCCGTAGAACGTAAAATGCAGAATGCAAAAAACGAAAAACACAAAATATAAACATTCAGAATGCAAAATCCGTAGAACGTAAACCCGTAGAATGAAAAAAACATGCAGAATGCAAAAAACGTAAATCCGTATAAACATGCAAAATGCAAAAAAAGAAAAACATAAAATATAAACATGCATAATGCAAAATCCATAGAACGTATGCTGCCAAAATGCAAAATATGTACACAGAAACACTAAATGCTGCCAAAATGCAAACAAAATTTTTATTTTCAAAAACAATTTAGAAAAATATCGGAAGAGTGATCTTGTTTGAAAGAGGATTAAAAAACTAAAAGATTTGTATTTTTTTTTTTGTTTAAATTTACAAAACTTAAAAAGTTATGACAATTTAAAATTTTTGGGTTTTTTTTAAATCGTGGGTTTTCAAAGGGGAGGAGATTTTCCATCTTTGCTCTTTTCATCCTAAATTAATACATAATAATTACATTTTTGCCATTGATCAATCTCATCCATTGATTTTGATGATCCAATGACCTAGATTATTTCTTTAGATTCTTTTTTTAACACATGATTCTTTATTGATCTATTATATATATATATATATATATATATTTATTTATATAGGGAAGGATATACCAAAAAGAAAAAAAAACTACTAAATCTAAGAAGAAATCAAAACCATAGAATACATGAAAAAGTTAAAAAAAAAGTCAAGTAAATTTTTAGAATTTAAAAAATAGAAAGATTTATATGATAAATTTAAAAAGCAAAAGAAACTGCAAGAGAAAATCACGGTGGAGTGTTATAGCATCCATGTCTCTAACAAATTCAAAAATTTACTAAAAAAGGATGCATAACTTCAAGCAAAATGAATGCGCTATCTTGACCTAATGAACATTGATGCATATCTTTGAACAATTCTAATGCACAATCTTGATATAATGAAAGTTGATGCATAATTGAGCAATTAGGATACAAAATCTTGACTAATTCCGATGCACCGTCAATAAAAGATGCAAAATTATACCAATCAGGATGTAATGAAAATTATCCATAACTTTGAGTAAATATGATGCACAATAAAAAATTACACAAATCTGCAACCATATCTCACCAATTAACAGATAAAAATGAAGATAGAATACATTGGGGTGGCGGAGTCGATGATGGAGTCGGGCAACGGCAACGATGGTGGATGGGGCGGCGGCCACCGCCAGGGGGCGATGGTGGTTTCGCCGATGAAGGAAACAACATGCACAGTGGAAATCTACTCGCCATTGAAGAAACGACAATGGCGGCGATCTTCTTTTCCTCTTCGACGAAGGAAACGAAAGCAAGGAATGAAGGAAACGAGAAAAGGGGCGACAAAGTCGTGCAATGTCAGCGTTAGAAATCGTAGGATAGAGGTAGCGGCGAAAATCCTATGCGGCAACATCGCTGGTTTTAGAGTTTTGTCGGCAATGGCAAGCCAGAAAGGAGAGGGTCTTCCGCCCATGGTATACTCGTGTGAGGGGATGGGGGCGGGATTTAGAGAAAACCGATTTTAAGAACGTGGAGTAGTGGAGGACATAGGGGAGAGACAAGAGCGAATTTTATACTTTTTAAAAGTTTCAGTTTTACCCTTAATGATTTAAGTATACGTGTCAGTCTATAATTTCATTTTATTTTTTTACATTAACATTCTTTTTATTATATAATATGAACCACTAATTAAATTTAAACGTAAAATAATTAAGATGTTTAAATAGATAACTAAAACTGTAAATAAGTTAATTTGTTTAGATGAATTATTTTATTAAGTAACATTCCTTAGAAAATTAAGAATTTATATAATTTCTGCCGTACCAAAAAAAAAAAAGAATTTATATAATTTCTAAAAAGTAAGAAACAAAAGTCTACGTCATCAGTCATCACTACTCAACAAAACCAGATGTAACATATTACTAGGTTACTAGTTGGCTTTATTGAAACAAATTGAATAATTCATATATGCTAATGAATTATATCTCTAATATATATTAAAAGAAAAAGGTTTTTCATGCTTCCTAAATTATCTCCACCAATCACCTCCTTAGATTTTATTTAAAAAATTAAAAAAATTCGTTTGCTTACGTCATGTTTCCCCAAATTCCTTAATCCCAAACTCGCGCAAATCGACTACCCCATACGCTTCTTAACATTCTAGGGTTTACGGATTTAACAATCGCCGACTACCTTCCCCATCCTTCTTCAAATCTAACTCCTCCATCAGCGACTTCCCCATCATTCTTCAAATCTCCTAACTCCGAACTATCATTCTTCTTCGATTCCCCTATTTCCGACTTCTACGATATCAATACGGGATGATCTTTCTTGGTGCTTTTGTGTTTGCGGTCGGCAGCAAGGATTAGGGAGATTCGACAACGAAATCAATCTCTAACCCATAAGACAATTACCCAAGTAAGTACCAAGCATCTTCAGAAGGTGTAAACTTACATTTACTGATATACCTATTGTCTGGCTTAGAAAAGAAATCGATTGCTGTTGAATATGAGTATACGTAATTCTTCATCCTAATCTACTTAAATTAAGAGGAATCGCTAACATGGTTATTGAGTATAACCATTTAGTTCTAATTTTAGGTACATGTGATGTACTATCATCAACTTCATTAAAAATTAAACAACCAAATTGCACCATCTTTATCTTAACTATATGGTACTTTTTCCTTATTAAAAATATTGAAATGCAAAATAGCATCGGATAGTATGGAACTTAATTTTCCAGTTGATTAGCATAAAGTAAAATGTGTTTTTATAGTTGAGTCTCTTTCAATCGAATCTCTTTTCATAAGTTCTCTGATTTCATATTCTATGTTTTGATCTAGGTAGTAATGTAAACCATGATTTCTTAATAAAAATAATTCTTTTGGTTATGGATTATGGATTTTATCATATTGGGGAATGGGTTGTTTATGAAATCTAGACCTTTAAACTAAAGAAATAGAGATGGGAACAATCATAGGTGGCTTATGATGTTATTCTTTGTGTGATATGCTAATACGCATACCAGATGTTCGATAGAATGTCTAAACCAAAAATACCTATTTTGAACTACTTAGAACATACTTGGTGATCTTTTTTCATGTTCCTAGATCACTTAATGGCTTAGGATTTGTGATGTTATTGCTGGTTGTTTCAAGTAGCCTATTAGTATCGTAAATTAGTCCTAAACTCATACAAATTTTGAGATTTGATTTGTTGTTGTTGCTAAAGAGTAATGAATGCTTAACTCACTACTTAAAAGGGTCCAAAAGCAAACATATATACGTAGGAATTTACTTACATATATACCTATTTGTTGATTTAAAAATAATATTACTTCCACGATTTAAATTTGAATGTTGCTATTATTTAGCATATTTGTTATTGTTATCAGATTGTTATCAGATCATATCCTATATTCAAGTATGTAACTAATTTTCGAATTTTAAGGCCTAAGAATCAGCAAATTTTCAACTTACAGCTCCTATTTAACCCCATTACGTTTTTGTTGATTTAAAAATATTATTACTTCCACGATTTGAATTTGAATGTTGCTATTATTTAGCATATTTGTTATTGTTATCAGATTGTTATCAGATCATATCCTATATTCAAGTATGTAACTAATTTTCGAATTTTAAGGCCTAAGAATCAGCAAATTTTCGACTTACAGCTCCTATTTAACCCCATTACGTTTTTCATCTAACTACAATTGTTTAATTTGATAACGTTTCATAGCTTCCAATGGCGACTTCAAGTTCAAAAGCCATTGTTTCTATAACTGTGAAAGAAGATGGATTCACGATGCTAAAGGACGTGAATGGTGAGTTTGATCATTGTGTAATCAAGGTAAAGGTTATGCTATTGTGGAAGCCTTTCTTTAATGAATATCAAAGAGGTTCATCCTCCATTTAAATGATCTTAATTGATGAACAGGTATACATTATGTTATATTTGATTATGTCATTTGTATTTTGTGTCATGTTTATGCAGTTTTATAGTAAAATCATGTAACAATTCATTATTATTATCTAAAACAGGGTTACAAGATTGTGGCAACAATTAGGAAAGCCGATTTTAAAATCTTTGAAAGTCGAGTAAAAGAGGGTGGTTTCTATGTTATTTCCAACTTTAGGGTTGCGTCATACTCTTCTGTCCCAAAAATGGTCGATCATGCATCGAAGATAAATTTCTTCCAGAACACTAAACTGGAAGCTACAAATGATTTCATTCCTCAAACTTCTGAATATAACATCGTCAATTTTGATGATGTTAATTATTCAAGAGTAAATAAGGATGTTGCTTTTGGTTAGTTAATCATCTTTTGTATGTTATTCAAATATAATATTAATATATGTTAAACTGATTCAATTAATAATCTTTTATTATTACATTGTTCCATTTGTTTTAATAGATGTTATTGGTCGGCTAATATCATCTAATGATTTGAAGATTCTTAAATCAAAGGGAAAAGATAAGCCTCTACTGAATTGTGAGCTTCAAAACCTGAGGTATGTTTTCTTCTTTAATATTATCAAAGTTTGTATTTTTTTTATTGATTAAATAACATTACTTGATTACAAATCCTATAATTTATTCAAAAGCAACCTATAGTTTCTTTTTATTTTTCTTTATTTATTAATAGTTAGACTAAAGATCAATTTTGTTATTATTTTTTTTAGTGGTGAAAGAGTTACATGCACTTTATGGGATGATTATGCTAGGAAATTACATAAGTTCATTCAAGACAATCAGAGTTCAAATGATCCTATTGTTGTTTTTTTTGCAATTTGCAAAATTCAATGACTTCAATGGTATGTTTGTTTTATTCATTATTTTCCATTTAGAATTAAACTTGTGTTATACTAATTATAATTTATAACTGTAGGCAAGATTGGGGTGTCTAACATGTATTCCGGAACAAGACTATACATAAATGAACCTGTTGATCCCATCCTGAAATTCATTGAAAGGTATATGTATAGTGTAAATAAATTGTTGTTTTAACTCACACTTAACTTTATACTGTTTTGTTTTTATCAATTTGTTACAAGATCATATATTTTCTCAGTTTGAAAGCCATTGAAGAGGATAATTCTTCATTAGACATTGTTGGTCAGTTATCCACAAGCATAGCCATCTCAAATGTTGCAAATTACTTCAACAGCTTTGATGCGAAACATATTGATGAGGTGCTTGATGCTGACGAGGTATAATTCATATATGTTAGATGTTTGATTACATAACTTTACTTTATAAAGAGTTTAATTTAGACACAAGATATTAACAATTTTTTTTTTAAATTTAGCCACTAGATTGTGTTATTTTGGCAAATATCATAAAAATAGAGGATGATCAAGGTTGGTTTTACATGGCATGTCGTAACTGCAGTACAATTGTTGAAGAGCAACCAGGTTCTTCTTACTTTATATTTAAATATAATACTTATACTTATTGTATAGAAAACGTATATTAATTTAAAATTCAATTAAATCTTATTGATTTAAATTTTTAGTTGGTTCGACCTATCCCTACGTCTGTAAAAACTGTGAAGGTGTTTCTGATGTTTATCCACGGTATGTGTATAAATTTTCACATTATGCAGCTTTTCCAGATTTTAGTATATATCATTATAAAATATTATAATTGACAACATTTGATTATTCTAAATCATTATCCTTTATTTTTCACATATATGTTTGTAGAATGAGGCTATATATTCGTGTTCAAGACGGATCAGATACTCTTACCATAAAGATGTTCCAAAAGGAAGTTGAAAAGCTGATTAATAGATCATCAAAGTTTATGTATAATCAGATGGGAAGGGTAAATAACATAACCGTTTTGCAATACAACATTTAATATTTATAAATATATGAGTATTATAATAATTGTGTACATTTACAGTCACCAACTCCGGATCAACTTCCTTCCGATTTTACTAAGTTGTTGAACAAGGTCTATGTGTTCAAGATCCGTGTATCAGATTGGAACATAGAGAAAAAGTACTATATCTTCAATGTCAATGCATTCACGGATGATGAGGAGACTATGGAAAAGATTTCATTAAGGTTGCCCAGTGGAGAGGTAAAAACCAACTACACTTGCATTATTGATCACAAAATATATTATTTGATGATATATGTAACTTATATTTGTATCAACTTTTTAGCCGATAACACTCCTCTTGCTATCATGGATGCTTCTCAAGATAATAATGATTCAAAGGTTAGATCGAATGATTTTTATTATACGTTTTAAATTTGAATTAATTAGTACTAATAGTAAGATATTAATTAATAGCAATCTATATTTATATGTTTTAGGAAGCTTATTCTGTAACGGCTGATAATGGAACTCCTATTGAAAAATTCAAGAGCACGGCAGACAGCCCTGGAGTGAAAAGGAAGATTGAAGATATGGATCTTGATGTTCATCTCCAGTCATCTTCATCCAAAAGTTTAACCTTTGATGACAAAATCAAGATTCCTAAGTTGGAGAAGGACTAGATTTATTTTTAATCGTTTTAGGTAAAAGACTATTATGTTTGGTTTGGTTTGCTTATTGTCTTTGGTTTGATTTGGTACTTTCTATTTTTCATTTATATGACTTGAACACGGTAGGATATCCGCTTTATTTATTGTGTTTGTATTTGAGACATTAGTTATCCAACTTGGAACTTAATTTTTAAATTTTATCTTTATTTTATACTTATTTACATTGTATAATATAATATTGTGCTGGAGTGACTCTTTATTTTAGACCATATTGTGAGCGGAGAGAAAAAAATTGTTTACACCTTTTTCTTTAACTATCATTTTATTGTACTTTGATATTAAAAATGCATCTGTATGAAATAGGTTTACATCTTTCGTTTTGTGAAAAAGGTTTACACCTTTTTGTTTAACCATCACTTTATTGTAATTTCTAATGTGAATTTACATACTTAAAAGTAAAACATTAAATTAGTAAAACATTTTATGGTTTTACTATCCATAATAAATTATAGTTACGTGCAATTGGAATAAGTGAGAATAAAGATTATTTTAAAATCATTTACAACTATTTCAAAATTACGTTGACACTTACGTTCACACCTGATTGTTTACCCAAACCTTTATGCTATATTTATATGGGAGATCTTACATATACATGTCAATCATGTAAGGCTATGCTTTGGCGTGCAGAAGCTGCTAGAGGAAATGAAGGATTGAGTAATAAATCTTACTCACTGTGTTGTATGAGAGGAAAAGTTCAGTTGCCTGAAGTTACACCTCCTCCAAGTTTGTTGAGTACTTTTTTTTCTAACAAAACAGAAAGAAGCAAGGATTTTCTTAAGAACATTAGAAAATACAATAACATGTTTAGCTTTACGTCAATGGGTGGTAAAATTGATAACAAATACAACAGAGGTGGTGGCCCATACAGTTTTAGGTTACATGGAGAGAATTATCATCGTATTGGTAGTTTACTTCCTGCAGATGGAGAAATCCCAAAGTTTTCACAACTCTATATCTATGACACTGATCATGAGGTGGAAAATAGATTCAGTGCTCACAGGTACTCTAAACTTAAATTTAGTAATATTTTATATCTTATTTTATTTATTACATTGTTTATGATTTACTTCTATTTATCTTTTCTACAGTACAAGTCATGCAGAAAAGTGCTCTGATCCAACAACACTTCAGTTTTGGACAGTACATGAATTGAAAGGGATTTTGGATGCTATTAATCCATTGGTGCAACAGTTTAGAATGGTAAGGGATAGGTATTCTAATCTACCAGATGAAGATGTACATCTTAAGCTTATTGCTAAAAGAGATAGAGATGGTAGGACATACAACCTTCCAACTGCAAATGAAGTAGCAGCATTGATTGTTGGTGACTTTGATGGGTCTGGAGACAAGAGGGATATTATTTTAGAGAAAAGGTGTGGAGCACTTCAACGTATTAGGGAGTTACATCCTTCTTATTTGGCACTTCAATATCCATTAGTTTTCCCTTTTGGTGAAGATGGATACACTGTTGATTTATTTCATAGAGAAGTGGAGGACAGAGATAAGCCTGGAAGGATTAGGACAACTATGAGAGAGTTTTTTGCTTACAAAATTCAACAACGATTAAACGAGGAATCACTTTTGTTGAAGAGTAGAAAACTGTTTCAACAGTTTTTAGTTGATGCATTTACAATGGTTGAAAGCGGAAGGCTTTTTTATATTAAATCTAATAAAAAAAGCCTAAGGATTTCAACAATTAGTAACTTGCATAGTGCAGTTGGAGATGGTCAGGTTGATTCTTCGTTGATTGGTAACCGTGTCATTCTTCCGTCATCGTTTACCGGTGGGCCAAGATACAATCAACAAAATTATCTTGATGCTATGACACTATGCAAATGTTACGGATATCCAGATTTGTTTATAACAATCACTTGCAATCCAAAGTGGCCAGAGTTATGCAGAGTTCTAGAAAAAGTGGGCTTGAATGCAGAAGATAGAGCTGATTTTGTTACAAGACTTTTCAAGATTAAATTGGATCATTTCATCACTTCTATCAAAGATAAAAAGGTTCTTGGAAGGGTCATCGGAGGTACTTTATATAATTTTTTTTACTTCTATATATCTTTTTCTTAGCATATTAATTTAACAATCTAATATATCTTATATTCTTTTCATTTAGTTGTTTATACCATAGAGTTTCAAAAGAGAGGTCTTCCACATGCACATGTTTGTGTATTCTTTCACAATGATGACAAATTAAAGAATCCAGAAGACATTGATAGAGTAATATCTGCTGAGTTACCTGACAAGGAACATGATGAAGAACTATATAATCTTGTGTCCGAATTCATGATTCACGGTCCATGTGGTCTAGATAAACCAGAAGCGCAATGTACAAATAAAAAGATGATATGTACAAAAAAGTATCCTAAGGATTTTACTGAAAAAACTTATGTAGATGATAGAGGATATCCAGTTTATCGCAAACGGAATACAGGAGTTTCTGTAGAGAAAAATGGAGTGCAATTTGATAACAGGTTTGCTACTTTACCAAGCTATAAATTAAATATATTTTACCCAAGTATCGAAATCATGTTATGTTATTATATTTCAATATATATATATATATATATATATATATATAGTTATATATATATATATAGCTATATTTATATTTCCATGTAAATATGTATATATTTTTTCATAAGTATTTGCCAACACTTTATGCACAAATATAATATATTTTTTTTATTCAGGCATGTTGTCGGATACAATCCTTCTCTTCTTAGGAGATATCAGTGTCATATAAATGTTGAATGGTGTAACCAACTAGGTTCAATCAAGTACCTTTTCAAGTACATAAATAAGGGACCTGATAGAATAACTGTTGGTTTCACTGGCTCAACAACAAATCAAAAATCAGAGAACGACGAAGTGAAGAATTATGTCGATTGTCGTTATGTTTCTGCATGTGAAGCTTCTTGGAGATTGTTTGGATTTGGAGTTCATTACCAGACGCCTAATGTTGAGAGGTTATCTTTTCATCTTGAAAATAATCAGCCGATTGCTTTTGATCCTAGAGATAATATTGATGAGATTTTATCAAAGCCTTCGGTTGGAGCTTCTCAATTTTTAGAATGGATGAAAATCAATAAAACAAACGAGTTTGCGCGGACGTTAACTTATGCTGAATTTCCTCAATATTTTGTCTGGAATTCTAAATCGAGAAAGTGGACTGAGAGACAGAGAGGATTTGCTCTTGGAAGACTCAGTTACGTCCCTCCTAAAGCTGGAGAAGGATATTATCTGAGAATATTGCTTAACAAAGTAAAAGGACCTACATGTTTTGAGGATATTAAGAGAGTGAATAATGTAGTGTATGATACATTCAGAGATGCATGCTATGCTCTAGGTCTTCTTGATGATGACAAAGAGTATATCGAGTCCATTAAAGAAACGTCTGAATGGGCCAGTGGTTCCTTTTGCAGGGATTTATTTGTTATGTTAATATCCTCAGATACATTATCAAGACCTGATTATGTATGGGAACACACATGGCAATATTTATGTGATGACATTCTTTATCTACGCCGTCAAGAACTACAAAGACCAGGTATTATATTTGCTCCTTGACCTAATTTATATTTTTAATAATTTAGTATATCTTAATTGTATTTTTGCCATGTTTCATATACTGATTATTTATATATAATGACAGATCTTAATCTAGATGAGGATGTGATAAAAAACATCTGTTTGGCTAAATTGGAGGATCTGTTGAAAAGTCATTCTATGAGCCTTAAAGATATACCTAACATGCCATATCCAGATTTCAACTACATTGATGATTCTTGCAACGTGTTGCTTCAGGAGGAATTATCTTATGATAAGGATAAGCTAAAAGAAGAACACGATCGTCTATACTCTTTAATGAACGACGGGCAAAATCGTACGTATCAACAAATTATAAACGCTGTTGTTAAATGTAAAGGTGGAGTCTTCTTTGTATATGGATATGGAGGAACAGGTAAAACTTTTCTATGGAAGACCTTATCTGCAGGCCTTCGATCTCAAGGTCGCGTAGTTCTAAATGTGGCTTCAAGTGGTATCGCATCGGTTTTACTTGAAGGAGGAACGACTGCACATTCTCGCTTTCGTATTCCTATTGATGTCAATGAAGATTCTTTTTGTACTATCGCTGCCGATAGTGATCTGGCCGGATTGTTAAGGAATACAAAATTAATTATTTGGGATGAAGCTCCGATGTTGCATAGACATTGCTTTGAAGCTTTTGAAAGAACTTTGAGAGACATTGTTGATCCTCAAAGTAGTAGTAAGCCATTTGGAGGGAAGGTGGTTGTTTTCGGAGGAGACTTTAGACAGATACTTCCAGTCATCAATAAAGGACGAAGACAGGATATTGTTAATGCGTCATTGAATTCCTCAAATATATGGCAATATTGTTCGGTCCTTGAGTTGACGGAAAACATGCGATTAAAATCTGGAGCTGATACCGAAGATATTGAAAGTATCAGGGATTTCGCTGATTGGATATTACAAAGTGGAGAAGGAAATCTTGGTGGTTCAAATGATGGAGAGACTGAAATTGAATTTCCAGATAACTTTTTGATTAAATCAAACGGTGATCATGTCGAATCAATAGTTAACTCCATATATCCATCCATCAACGACAATCTTTATGATATAAATTTTCTCCAGGAAAGAGCAATTTTGGCTCCCAAAAATGAAGATGTCGAGTGTATTAATGACTTCATGGTTTCAAAGATTGATGGTGAGGAGGTATCATATTACAGTTCTGACAGTATCTGTGCAACTGAAGATTCTGATACATTTGAAGAATCATTACACTCACCTCAACTTTTAAATTCAATAAAAGTATATGGTTTTCCAAACCACAAGTTAACTTTAAAGGTTGGTGTGACTGTAATGATGCTTCGCAATCTTGAACAATCTAAAGGTCTTTGTAACGGAACAAGGTTACAAGTTACTCGACTTGGTGCACATGTGGTTGAAGCAAAGATAATTGCAGGTAAGAAACATTTAATACTTACAAATTATCTAACTTCTATATATACTCATAATACCAACTTCTATATATACTTTATAAATTCTTTAATACCAAAGTGTCATTATATATAATTGCAGGGAAGAATGTTGGTCACATTACTTATATTCCAAGATTGAAGTTGATTCCATCAGAGCCTACATTACCATTCAAGTTCCAACGAAGGCAATTTCCCCTTTTGGTTTGTTTTGCAATGACGATAAATAAAAGCCAAGGTCAATCTTTATCGAATGTTGGATTGTTTTTTAGACGACCTGTTTTCACTCATGGGCAGCTATATGTAGCGGTTTCTCGAGTGAAGAGTAAGGAGGGGTTAAAAGTTTTAATTTGTGATGATGAAGGCAACCCTACTAACAAAACAATGAATGTTGTTTATAAGGAGGTTCTACAGAAAATTTACATATAATCTTATGCATGAATTTCAAACTTCTTTAATGTTTATTATTTCTTACGAAATTTTATATTCCTATATATGTTTTCTAATTTTTTAACGTGGTTGTTATTTTTAAAACTATATAAATATAAATTTTTTAGTATCAACCCCGTGTTGATACACGGGTCGCTTAGCTAGTTTATATATATATATATATCAGTACTGGCTAGATGGATGATTTGTTTAAAGTTTGTACAATTTAGGAGGCCCGCCAGATCGACGTCTTACGTACCATACGCTTCAAGTTTCAACAACAATGCCTTTAAAGGCTTCCAACACTTGATCGTATATAAAGGCGTGCTTCATCACCTACCTTCAACATCGATCAAATACAAACACGTACACACGCACGCACGCACAGAAATTAAATTAAATTAAATGGGTTTGAAGAGCAAAGTGTTGATCGTAGGAGGAACAGGATACTTAGGGAAAAGACTAGTGAAAGCTAGTTTACAACAAGGCCATGAGACATACGTTCTCCAACGATCCGAGATCGGTGTCGAGATCGAAAAAGTCCAGATGCTGCTTTCCTTCAAGAATCAGGCCGGAGCTCGACTCGTTACTGGTTCGTTTAACGATCATCGCAGCCTGGTTGAAGCCGTGAAGCAAGTAGATGTTGTGATATGTGCAGTTTCCGGTGTCCATATCCGTAGCCATCACATCCTTCTTCAGCTCAAACTTGTTGATGCCATCAAAGAAGCAGGAAATATTAAGGTACACAATTTAAACTTTTTCCATATCCTTAACTACGTCCCTGAATGATATTTCTGATTGAGTCGTTATTTCGACTTATTTATTAGCGGTTTTTGCCATCGGAGTTTGGTACGGATCCAGCGAGAATGGGGAACGCGATAGAACCAGGACGAGTGACATTTGACGACAAAATGGTGGTGCGTAAAGCGATTGAAGAAGCCGGGATCCCTTTCACCTACGTATCTGCAAACTGCTTTGCGGGTTATATGGTTGGTGGGTTGTGTCAACCGGGTCATCTTCTTCCCTCACGAGACTCCGTCACCTTGTTCGGAGATGGCGATCAAAAATGTAAGCTTCTAACGTACATAATTAATATTCCTTAATCTTAGATAATTAAATTTGGATTTAATGCGTTTGTGTAGCTATATTTGTTGATGAAGATGACATAGCAGCATACACCATCAGAACCATAGACGATCCTCGCACTGTTAACAAGACCATCTACATCAGGCCTCCAGCTAACATTCTTTCGCAAAGGGAAGTTGTGCAAATCTGGGAGAAGCTCATCGGGAAACAACTCCGCAAATCATCTCTCTCTGAACAACAATTTCTCGACATCATGAAAGGTGATCCATCATATATGTTGCAATCTTGAATTAATGCAGTTTGTTTGATTTGTTTTTAAAGTTGCTTATATAAATTATACATGTGTACGTTGCAGAGCAAGGGTATGCAGAGCAGGTAGGGTTGACTCATTACTATCATGTGTTCTACCATGGCTGTCTTGCAAATTTCGAGATTGATGGAGAAGATGCTCTAGAGGCATGTGGTCTCTACCCAGATATTAAATTCACCAAAGTGGAGGACTACCTCAAGCAATACCTCTAAATCAATCCACTCGATCCATCACTTCAAATATTCATATATAATTTCAGATTCATATTTTTTCTTTCAAATATGCGTACGTAAGTCTGCTGTCGGGAGTAAAATTCTAAGGTTTAAAACGAATCAACGTTTAATGAATTGCCTATGATCGAATCATTGGGTGAAATTTTTATATGTATTTGTATATTTATCAAACAAAAAGAAATAAAATAAACAAAACTCCATCCATGTCGTTTGAATGAATGAACAAACACAAAAATGTCTTAAGAGACCCATCAACAAACAAAAGATGAGATGTCGATAAAAATATCTAGAATTGCACTAAACAAGAAAAGAAGGGGAGCAAAGACTTAGATGGTTGAAATTGTGTGAGACTCCCGACTTTGAAGTTAAGGTTAAAACCATAAACGAGTTGGTGACTATGTTTAACTAGAAGAATAACAACGCAAAGAGGTTTAGATTGATAAGGGTAAAGGAAAGAGTTTTGTTGACCCAAAAGAAGTTGTATACTTTCAACTGTCAAAAAAAATGGCACATTAATGTAAACTGAAAAGGGGTGAGTTAGCTCAATGTGACAAACATACATGCTTATAGAACTCAGAAATACAAATAAAAGTACAAGGGCTAGAGAAAGACCCCATACCATAGGTGGTGATTTCAGATTATATATCAAAGTCAAAACCCAACAAATATCTCTCTCTAAACTCACCGTCCTTTTTAGCGAATTCCACAATTTGATTCAAGCTTGTGGTTTGCTTAGGCGATTTGATTCAAGCTAATTGTTCGATTTTAGTTGATTCAATTAAATGGTAGAAACCCTAATCTATGAGCAGAAATCGGTGAACACACCATCATTTGCAGAATGGTTATTTCATGCACTATATCCGACAATTTCATCTTCGATTTTCCATATTAGGTTTGTAGATCTTGTGCGATTGCGGATCTCTGTGGGTTTCAATCAATTATGATTTTGGTTCAATTTCTTTGTTCACGGGTTTCAATCGATTAAGATTTTGGTTCAATTCGGTGTTCACGGATTAGGGTTTATTGTGTTTGCTTTTCTATGGTTTCATTTATTCATCTTCATCTTAATAAATAAAGATGAACTTAAAAGAATCAAATTAAAAAAAAAAAAGAGCATGTAAACCGATAAAGAGGTCATCAATTACAATAAACTTGATAAGAAAGTCGGTTATATTGTTTTGTACAAAATAAAGTTGACTATATACAATGATAACTTTAACAAAGTTAATTATATTTTCGCGCACTTTACCCTATAATATATAGCCACTTTTATCCTAAAACAATTGCATTTGAAGACAAATGTATGAGATTGGAGATAATGTTGGAGGCACGTGATCTCCAAAGGGGTGTTTATTTTTCCGGCTTATTTTTTATAAGCCCATTTTTTCTCTGCTTATTTTCTTATTTCAAATCATAATAAGTCCGAAGTCAGAAAATAATCTGAAAAAAAATAAGTTTAGTAACAAATAAGCCGAAAAAAATAAGCCCCCCTAAGTTGACATAATTGAGCATGACCACAACTCAAGCGATACCCTTGTTATGTTTCAGTTTGGAAACATTAACATATCAAATGAAATGAATAGTAACGGTCATATGTACGCTTGGTATATGAGCTTAGAATGATGAACTTTTGATTTCAGCCGTCCCACAGCTATGTACAGAAGAATCTGATATAAATAAATACAAACTTCATGTTCCTTATTCTTTTCATCAAAACCTATAACGCTCAAAGGACTTGTCTTTCATCTATTAAATTTTAAGAAAAGAGAGGGTGGGGGGCTCAATCGCGGCGAAGATCCCTTTGAAATATATTTTGGTTTCACAATCAAAAAAATTGTCACCACTTACAGTATTTCTTCAACTTTTGAAATGAATCTGGTCAATGTAGCAGAAAGTCACTTTCCAGCATCAAATATTCTTTCTGTTTTTCAAAGCAACTGCTTTACATTGTCCCCTCAGTTTGCTGCCAATGGAATCAAAAACAGGTTATATAACAATGACATATGAAAACGAAGCTCCTCCAAAAATAAGCGTTCATGGATCATACCTGCTGTCCCACAAGTAACTTGCTCCTAGATCTCAAGAGATGTTTATGTACCTAATAGATCTGAATAATAAATTAACCTTTCCTATAAAAGAACTCGACTGTATTGCTAATTGGCTATATATTGGAAGAAAACTCGAATTATAGTCAAAGTTAGAATGGGAACACAAACCATGTCAGCTAAATGAAATTATGGTTCTGGATCTGGTTCCAATTTGGGAACAATTGCAGATTTTAGCTCTAGATGGGAAACCCGAACAGCACCTATAAGCCGCTCTGGTAACTCATCAGTTGTGTTTGCCTGACAAAGAAAATAGGAAATGAAACAATTGAGGGCAACAATATTGCTTACAACAGAAGCATATTTTCCCTTAAAATAGCAAAATAGGTATTAAATACTGACGCTTTGATTTCACAAATAGCTAAATATAAGGTATACTTTTGGACTATATGTCCAATAGATTATGTCATGTCATGAAGTTAATCCATTTTGCGATATACAGAACAGAGGTGGCAGGTCAGGTGGGTCAAAGCACAAAATATTTTAAATACTCATCAAGCATGTTGGCCCAGTTATTGCCAATTGACTTATTTGGCCCGCCCATAAGCAAAATTATGGTTATGTCGCTGTTTCGTTGGTTGACCAGCAAAAACATTCGTCTTTTCTTGATTTAATAAATAAATAATACATTATATATGGTTACCTGAAAAAAATTATTCTTTTTCATAAAGAGATTTTGGAGATCAGATGGCTTCCAACCAGTTTGACCCATTCAACCCACTTGACCCAAGTTCTTTTAGTTAAACCTCTAGCTTAATCTATTTGATCCGACGGAAAAATATCATAAACCAAAGAGTACCATTTACAAGTAAAGGAATCCAAATTGCCACCTAACTAGAAGATGGTTTTATCTTGTTCAAATCACTGGGTAAATTAAAATACCTGTACAAGGAAAGCCATGTCAACCACAAGGCTAGTAATAACACCAACTACAAGACCCAAGACACCATTAGCCACAGTAGAAGAACCAATATCTACATCAACCTGCCGAGTGGGAAAAAGAACAATTCAACATTCTCCTTTAAAAATGAAATAAAAAGATATAAAAATACTCGACCAATTGTATGGGTGCTCTACTCTCAAATATAACTATGTGTGTAGTTGTCAATACGCATTAGCAGAGAAAGAGAAAAGGAAGATTACTTCTAAGTAATTGGCACCACGAATATAGTTGCAGTCAACCGCTTTCCCCAAAAGACAAGGGGTGCTTCCAACGCTCTGCCTTACTATCCAGGACCCCTGGCATATAGTGTGTCAGGAAATTATCAGATCATAATAGAGGTGGCAAGATTGGTGGGTTAGGTAACATGTCAAATGGGGCTCAACCTGAAAACACTTTTTTGTCAGTTTTGTTAATGGTTAATGCTTAGATAATGAATACAAAAACAGAATCATTACAGAAATAATTTAGAATGAATAAACAATTTAGGACGTTAAAAAATGTACATGAAAAAGAGAGGGCTGGTGATAACCATGATTGGTGTGTGCGCATGTGCATGCTTACTTCAGAGACACCACAGCCTCATAGGACACCAAACTACGTTTTTAAAAGTTTAAAATATGGAAGCTTTTACCAAATGGGGATGTGGAAGCTTGAAAACTAATGAAACCAAAAAATGCACAAGGATGTACTAGCAAATATTAGAAAATAATTTAAATTTTGATAAAACAAGGATTGAAGCAAATGAGATGGTACCTTGGGGACTGATGGTATGAGTTTCATCCTACTATTTCGGAACTCATCGTCACCATCGACAAAGCGCTGCAAGAGAGAGCCGGCTGCTAATTCCTTGGTCACAAAATAGAAAACCATGCTGTAGTTGGTCGAACCAGGTACCTTCAGTAGTAGAATGTTTATGTTCAAATTTCACCCATACATTATAATGCATAGTATAGTGTTAAAAACCTTCATATTCTCAAACAGCTTACTTGAAGATTGAACACCAAGCAAAAATGTCCTTTTTGAGAAGCAACCTATGACAAAGATATAATCACAATTAATAAATAACCCATACAAAAACAATACTGTGAAATTGACATCACAATTTCTCTATTTTAATGTTTATACATTTGAGAAATTTGAAATTAACTAGATTAAGTAAATAATATAGATTTACCACAAATAATTTCTTCTTTGTTTTTTACCTTTTAAAAACAGAAAGCACCACAGTTTCTAATAATTAAGTGAAAGTGACTATGACAGAAGTCTTTAGTCTGAACAATACATAGCGCAAGTCATCTTTTTTGCTAATTAAAGAAGTAATTGTTGAATTTGGCATTCAAATAGTAACTTATCATATATTTTGTCAGTCTAATCTTAAAGTTGTTATACAAGGATAAGCATACGAGTCATACATTGAAATAAAAATAAGGTTTTCTTAATAGAAATCTCTATTTCTAATAGCATATATTGTAAACCAGAAAGTCATCTAACTTGAATAGTATAGATATCAACTACCACCATTTATATTTGACAGACACACAATTTGAACACTGCTTGACACGCTGCTTATTTACTCTCAAAACTAAACTCCCTAATCCAACAACTATAATCTAATCACATAAATCCAAGAATTGTGTGAAACATTCACAAAATGAGCTAATATGATACTTTGAAAATTTCGCGAAGTAAGCAGATATGACATAGAGATACAAATCTTTGGAAAAAGTGAATATGCAAGTCAAATTAATAGCCTGCAAAGTCTAGAAACCTACTTGTGCAGCACAACTCGGGCGTCTAGCAACATGGTCCATTCGTTTGGTGTCTTTAAACCAGTCAACAGCAACAAGATCCATAAGAGGTTTGCCTCCAGGCATCTTTAATCCCATTTAACAAGAAAGAGTTTAATGGATGCATGAGATTGTGTTTGTATGTGTATTAAGTCGAGAAAAACAATAATGTGACGGAATCAAATGGTAACGAACCTTTGATTTATCATAGCAAAAACGCTTACTGCGAAGTTTAAAGTTGTTTCCATCAGATATTCTCCAACAATCACGGCTATTTTCGTTATCATCTCGTCGAAGATTACCCGAAAAGCAAGACAAGTCAATTTCAACAACAGGCTCTTCTTCAAAGGCTACAATAAGTGAACTGCATTGTAAGTAAAGCTCCCACTAGCATAAAAATTTATATGATATTCATATTCATAAATACCCACCAACTCGTTTGGTCTCTTGTTCAACGTTATATGCCTGAAAAGGAAATCTTTATAAGGGATTTGAAATCAAATATATGGTTATGCATAAGGAAAAGGTTCCAAACCTCTTCATCAGGGATTTGGATATCTTCATCTTCATCTGAGTACTCATCCATCATTTTTGCAGCATTATCAAGAGACTGACTTCGATTATGAACAGAAGTCAAATGGATCTTTTGTGTCTTCTTTGCAGGAACAGAACACGACGCCATATTTACCATGACAGGAATTCTTGGGGGAGCAGTCCTTTCATCATTCTGAGCAAAATATTCCCGCAGTCCTATCATCAAGATCAAGTTTTATAAACCAGTAGTTCGTTTCTAAGATACAGGTTTAGTTATTTATAAAAATATATCGCAACTCACCAGCAACACTGTTTAACATTTGTAGCAGGCAATGCTGCTGAAACGATGAAACATAACCCACGCCCCATCCCTTTAGATCAATTTGCATAAGATGCTGGACCTGCGATCTGGGTCGTCCATTTCGGGGTTTTAAGGGGGAAATATTAAACCCTCCACCTGATATATGAAGTTACAATTTTAAGAATGGCATGGATCTGAAAACCTTATAAATATTTAGTATATAAACGATGAAAGGGCTTACTCTCAATATGTGCACGCACGTATCCTGGTTGTGGACCACAATTCTCATGCTCCCTTGAGCAAAAAAGTACAACTGCAAATAAGAGGAAAAGGATAAAGAAAACACCTCAATTTGTAAAAGCATAAATTGGAAAAGTTAAGCAACAAATGTTAATGCATGCACGTACCATAACTCCCATCATCATTTCGACGCCAATAACGCACATAACAAAGGTCGCGAGGCCATACAAAACTGTAAAAGAAAGCAGACTTCTTTACATTTTTTGATAGCGGGAGCAGTAACCAAACACACTTTTTTCCTAGTACATTAAAAGTGCCAGAAAGCAATCACGGGTCAAAAAAGGACAAGGGATTATTGATAAATGAAGTTATATACTTGAAGACATTTTAATGGCCAACAAGATTTATAACAGTGAGCTAAATACATTTTAGAAGTGTCATTGTTTAACTTGACATCAGTTCCAGTGATCCAAATAAGAAACATGTGAACATGCATTTTTTGCATATACAATACCCTAGAAACACACACACACACACTAAGAACAAGAATGTTATTACGTGGGGAACCAATCCAACTGAAGCCTGTGATATAGAATTGCCGTATGTCCATCCACCTCCTCAACCAAGCTACCATCCTGAAAACTACAATCCCACCTGCACATGTCACCAATGATATATAGCATGTTAAATAAGCATGAAGAGCTTAAACTAAAAACATACTACTACAAGTACCAGATATTCGCAGGGGGGGGAGATACTACTGCAAGTACCAGCAATAAATGAACATAAGATTTGACATTATTCGTTCTCAATGGATAAAATAAGTTGAACTTTTTTATGAATGAACGACCACAACTGAACTTATAGAACATACCAAGGATGGGCTGAATAACCACATGCTGAAGCAAGCCTAAAAACATGGGAAATTGGGAACATGAATCAAGTTCAAGCATGATCTCCTATTTTATGCCAAACCCTTATTCCAGTTAACTAACTTTATGTTAACTACTTCCCACAGTGAGAAGTTTTTCACCTACTGCTAATGCTCCTAATAACACCTACCACTTGCTTCAAGTCTCCCATTGACAAAAATACCTCCAGACTCCTGCATTTGGATTAGCAAAGCATGTCAACTGGCATAAAGTTTCTCCTTTTCATTGCCACCCCAACTTTTTCTTTTTTTCACAGATTCATTTCTAATTAAATTCACCAACGTCTTCATACCTATCTTAGTATTAGCAATGTGCTACCCAAAATTTAGGCATATATAGAATGTAACAGCACAAAATACTGAACTACAGATCCCATGCAGTTTGCAAAAGTTCAATATACAGGATCCTTTTGATATTTCTCGCTTCTGCTTAGTGGCTCATTCTGACAATGACCAAAGGCCACGCTACAACCTGCTTCCTAAATATCAATAAAAGCAAGATAATATATACAAAGAACCAGGAGACCTTCTACCAAGTCTTTTCTGATACAAACTTGAGTACAGAAGCAAACATGGAAAAAGGAACAAGAGTTTAGAAATATATATATCGAATCACAAATCAATGCTTACTCAGAGCGTGTTACATCCATGCTCATTACAAGCTCAAAAATTTCTTCACAGCTGGCTTCCACAACACCAACAGCCTTCATAGCCCTACTACAGCTCTTTGGCTGCAATGACAACAAATAGCATGTAAATGTTAATGTAATAGTTGTGTATATATTATATTACGCTACAACCGGAGAGGGTAAGTTAGAAAATAACTCATACAAGGAAGTCAACTTCAAGAAGCTCTTCAAAGATACGAAGTCCTGCATGATATTTGACATATTTAGGTTTCCCATTATAGCCAATGTTAAAGTTCCTAAGTTTTTAAAAGGTACAATAAAGTACCATTTTGGCATTGAAGAAGCCGCCAATGTTTCCTCGAAAATGCCTGATTGTTGGCATTCTGGCTCGCCAATGTTGAACTTTCTTGGGTCCAATCCAATATAGATTCAGGAGGGCCTGCCATAAATGGATTTATAAAGTTGGCGAACAGGAAAGACAAAATCAACTAACATACAGCCAACAAGAAGAAACCAATCACCATTCCCGATGGTTGTTCTTCGCATCAAACTTGGCCGTGAATCTTCTTCATCTTCAGCTGCACTGAACCTACAAACCAAACATTTGATCACATTAACAAAAATTCAAATACCCACAATATATGAAAATACAATTAAGAAAATGCAAACTTCATACGAATTTTACTTACTGGCTTTCTTGATCTGACGAGGAAGCATTCCTTCCACTGTCCATCCCAGACTTATATTCAAAAGAATGGTATTTATTCCCATTGGCAACTAGAGATTCCTGATGCTGCAAATTGTTGGACAGACATTAGCTTTCACAGAACATAGGTAAGAAACAAATATTAGACCAAGAGATAAGCAAAGATCTTGTGCTACCAATAATATTAGTTTTTACATAATATATACCTGATCAATAACAGACTCGATTTTTTCTTTCCAAATAAGGGCCTCCTGGATGTTAAAAGCTGCCATCTGGAAACAGAAAGAATAGTATTTATTTAACTTCGCAACAGAATACAAAAAGGCATATGCCTTCGTTCAAGAGAGGATAAAAGCTAAAACATGTTTAGTAATAGATTTTCAACAAGAATAGGACATATTTGCTATTTCATCACATATATGAAAAAGAAATTAGAGTCACAAGAAATTACATCATGAACTTAACTGAAAAAGAAAGTAAAGGACATATACCGTAATCCGATGATATTTCTCCTTCTTGTTGTAAACCGACAGAACGTATACCATCTGTTGCAAAAGAATACGTGAAGTAACATCAACACAATATGCCAACAGCAGAAAGCAAGTTTACGTGTTCCGTCAACAAAAGATAATGCAAAAACATGGATCATAATCTCATTATACTAGGACTACAAAGAAACTTAAGATAAACTAACAATACCTATGGACTTAAGGGCAACATTGCTACATAGATATGTGAGTTTGCCTATGTATGCATAATCTTGAATATGATGTAATCAGGCTTTGGATAATCTTAGAACAAGGAGGTTTTCAGTCACAGTATGCAAAAAACAATACTTATGACAAAGTGAAACTATAAAGGACGTTTGTTGACAAGTGACAACTAACTCATGAATATCAGCCAAAAGCCCAAAACCAAATTCATAAACATCAGTAGTTGACTTCATATTGTTAGTTTGATTTTCTCATCACCTATTCGCTACTCTCCGTATCTCTATATGAAGCAGTGATGTAAATAAGGGCATATGAGGGGTTTAGATCATATGCTTTCAAGTTCCCAACCACATGTGATGTAAAGCAAGCAATAAAACTGATAAGAGCAGACTCACATGTCCATGTTGAGTTTTTAAACCTCGGTCCTCCACTCTACAGTTGCCATCAATAACCAGAGTCTTGATAGGAACCTAACGGAAGAACAAAGAATATTAATACGCACACTAAAATTCCTCAAAAATTCAATAAAGCAAAATCAAAGCTAAAAGCCACTGTATTTGCTCTTGCAATCCTGCTTTAAACTAGAACTCAATGTTGCTGTTATCTAAAACAAATGCCAGTAACAATCACAAATTATAAGGCAATCATTGGTTAATACAGATTGAACTTGATAATTGACACTTACCACATTGTCTTGAGGCTTCCTCTTGTAGTAAGCAAGCAATCTGGATTCAAGAACGAAATATCTCATATGTATGAAAGATCTCCCAATCTTCCTCCTCCCATATCGCACCATCCACCCATCATATACCACTTTCGAATTCGACATGTCAATACCTTCTTCGGTTATTCCGATCCTCAAGAAATCAAGAACTAACCAATCATTACCCTAAAACCCCCAATTCCCCAAAACTAATCAATAAAAAAAAACACAACAAAAACCCCACGCTTGGGAAGTGAAACTCGGTCCGTGAACCCTCTAAAAATTCTCTTCACGAAATCAAACCCGCGATAGCGATCTGGCAAATCTAAACTTCACCGATTCGCTGGCGAACTTGAGCATAAGGCAACAATTCAAACGACCTGCAAAATTCAAAATTAAAATAGACAAAATTGTGCATGTAGTCGTGACAGTAAAGTTACAAAAGCGGACCAAGTGTATCGGTGAGAGAATGAAGATGAAGAGACGATCCGTGAGTCTCCGGTGAGAGTTAAAGATGTCGGCCGGCAAGTAGTAGTATTGTTGTGCCGGTGGTATTGTATTGTATGTATGTAGAGAGAGAATAAGACAGTGGGATCATCAACGGCAGGAGAATTCTGACTAAATTGGAATTGTTAATTACTAAAATTTCAAAGATTTGGGGTGGGATGCGATGGGATGAAGTAGGACAACTGGAAAACCCCGTCTCGTCTTTTTCAATTTTACTTTTCTACACTAACTTTGATATTTTATGACATTTTGGTCATTCACTACCTTCACATCTTTGTTAATCACTAGGCATTTTCTCATTTTCATAAACTATCTGTTTCTAAATCTTATTATGTGGATCTAAAGAGTAGAAACAAACTACAAATTCGAATTCTTCGTTTAAGAAATTTTATATTTATTTCTACTAAATCTTACTACTTTATATTCTTACTTGCTAAATGATAATATATAATGATAGACTTATATAGTAGCCCTCTCGCATGTGGTGCTAAATATTGTTGAATTTCTTTGGTTTTATATCGATACTATATATTGCTAAAATAATATGACCTCCCCCACCCCCTCCCCTGTAATTATTTTAGTGCAACTACATATAATAATAACGATCTAATTTTAGTTGTTTAACCCAATGACCTTAGATTTGTTATTTTAAACATTAAGCAATTAAACTCAGTTACTTTTTTTTTTTGAACGACAAAAGAGCTTCGGCATAGTCATCACCCCTACCCCGCGTACCAAAAATATATATATAAAGAAAGGACTAGCAAGGTGCTATCAAAGGTGCAAATAAAGAGTACAAGAAGTGAGAAAAAACACCGAAATACGATACACCGAGATAGAATAACCCGAACTAACTGCTCCTAGCCATTACATATCAAAAGGTCTGCAGCACCAGTCCTCCCAAGTTGGAATCTTCGACTTCCCACAATTCCAATGCTTTATCCAAAAATACGAAGAGCTTTGAATTTGGGAAGGAAGAATGATATGCGAAGCAGTGTCACCATTCTTGAATGTTCTTTCATTTCGGTATTTCCAAATACACCAAAAGTACGTATATATAACCCCTAAAAAGATTGTCCTCTTCATACCTTTGAAATTCAGAATATCCACCCATCGAAGTAGATTATCAACATCTGGAATATCATCTGGATCAATATGCCACCATGAGCATATATGTCGTAACATGAGGTGTGCAGTACGACATCTCCTGAACAAATGCTCCTCATCTTCAACCTGCTCATCACAAAAAGAGCATAAATCATTAATGCATTGAAGTTGAACCCTCCTTTTTGCCAGATTATTTTTTATGGGAAGTCTCCTGTGCATAATTCTCCTAACCAAGACATTAACTTTCCGAGGTACTAATTTTACCCATTCAAATTGTTTGTTACAGTTAGTTTTTAAAGCAAGATCATCAAATGCTTTTCTCACAGAAGCCGCCGAAAACAACCCTGAAGAATGCAAGGTCCAACGCCAAGAAGCACTAGTTTGAGTGTCATCACCAGATTTGATTTGAAATAGACTGTTGAAACGTAAGTTATGCTGTGAAAATTCCTTATTTATCTTAAGAATATTCCTCCACAGACTTGCACATTTACCATATGAGACTACCTCACCCAGCCCCCCTTCATGACCATGTATGGCTGTGATTACACACTTCCACATGGAACCATTTTCTGACAAAAACCTCCACCACCATTTGCATAGCAATGAAATATTTTGAGTTTTAATACTCCCAATTCCTAACCCACCTGAATCAAGATAAGCTTAAACAGTATCCCATACTACCTTAAATATCTTTTTAGAAACACCAGAAGCACTTAAAAAAACTGGATCTAAGACTTTCTAAATTTTTAATCACTTTAGAAGGAGCCTTGAAAAGAGAAAGATAGTATGTTCCCAAACTTCCCAGGAACTTTTACACAATTGCAATCGGCCTCCAATGGATAAAGAATCTGCTTTATAAGCTCATGTCTCTTGTCTTGTACTCGATAGACCAAGCTCGAATGCAACTTTATTTCATAAGTATGTGTATGTTTGACAATTAGCTAATCACAAGCTTTCTAACGCACAAAAAGAGAATTGTTTGACTAGTTTGTTTTTAATAGACTTATTTATTGAAACTTGTTGATGATTTCTTTATGTACAATTAGTTTATATGTTGAGGAATTTTTAAATTTTCTATGTTTGGATTATGCTTTACTTAAATCGGATATGTTAAGTTGATTTACTAAACTGGTTTCAACCTATTACCCAAATGAACTTGACACGCTCCAACCAGCTAAGTCGTAAAACGTAGCAAATTGTTAATTCATGTGATCTTGTGAACTTGACACACTCCACTAGTTCTCTTTCTTCACATACTTCTTTGATTTTGACACTTTTCTTGATCTTGTGAATATGATAATGAGTAAGAGATACAAAACAGAAGGATATAAAACTTCTTTTTAGTTTAATATTGTATTGTTAGCATGTATATTAATCCATTTGTTAGTTGTTACAAGGATAGCTTTATACATAAATTATTTGCACAAAGAAATGATTTGTCATACATAACAAATTATATGTGTTTGAATAATAACACCTTTAATGGTGTAATAGTTTGTAAGTTTATAAAAGACGAAAAATATCATGATTTTGTGTATGCCAAATATTTAGTATGTACATATCATCTCCATAACTTAGTAAAAACTTAAATTCTGATATTAAATTCTGTTAAAGATTATACTTATGGTAAAAAATGGTTCAATCTTTAAACTTTGTATTTTAAAACAGTTTGATCATAAACCTATTTAATAAACACTCAAGTCCTTGAGTTACATGTAAAGTTGTAGACAGGTGGTAATATTTAAACCCTCAAACTTTGGTTCAATCATCGTTTTTTTCCTTGAGATCGGCTTTTCTTACTTTTAAGTTTTATCCACTTAAACCGATTTCCAACTACTTTTTCATTTATAAAACTTTTTAACGAATGTTATGTTTGAACACCTAAAGTTTTATGAATGTATTAGCATTTTTTTGTGAATTTATTAACCTTAAAGTTTGTTTTAATCATCAATTTTTCAAAAAAAAGTTAGTTTGTAATCTATAAAACCGTAACATCTCATTGTCACATAGAGTCATGGTTCATTTAAACAAGTTTGAACCCGAAGTTAAAACTATGGTGAAAGTATACATAGTACATACTTTTAAACATATACTAGGCCTAAATTTACATGCAACTCTCCAAATGGGATGCGTTTTTTTTTAATTAACTCCCGTTAAGCTAGCATATCTAGAATCCAAACCTCATGAGATGTACGAGTCTCGCACTCTCTATAGTTCCAAGCTCAAAAGACTCTGACACCGCTTGTAACACACATAGTTTATAGTCATGGTCTAGTCAAATGACGTCAGTAAACTTAAAACTATGGTGAAAACTAGCAGTAACATATAATAACTATAAATATATAAGGTGTTTTTAACTTTAACTTAGCTCTCCATATGGGATAAGTTTTTATAAAGTCCCCACCAAGATTCATTTTTATCCATTCATATATGTATGACGAGTTGTTACGAAAACTGATTTCCAACACTGTCGAAAATTTATCAAGGACGTTTTATTGTGATAATAAATAATTTTTTATTGTCGTTTATTCAAATCTTACAAAACTGATCATACATACTCGTAGACAATCGATCGTTGTTTGTGAGGATTTAATAACTATGTGCTTCATTTAAGTAGATGGACACACACACACAACGAGAACTTATTTAATCATATCATTGGATATTTTGAATCTCACACACAGAACAAGGTCTCATCAAGGTTGTTGCAAGGTTTCGCATGGATAAGTGAAGTAGGTCAAGTGAGGTTTCGCATGGATAAGTGAAGTAGGTCAAGTGACTAAAATACCATGTTGCTACAAGTTTTTCATAAAAAAGTTTTAAGTGTTACACCATTTTGAAGTGTGCACTTTAAGATTAAACAATATGCTACCTTTTTATTATGTCATTAACCTCATAGGTCAAGTGGCTAAATTACTCGGTTGCAATAAGTTTAAGTATTAAAGTGTTCACTAAAATAAGTTTAAGGGGGTGTTTGGTTCAAGTATTGTTTTTTATGGGATTTTCATTTATAATGGGATTTTAATTTGGTAGGATTTAAAATCCAATCTTGTGTTTGGTTCAAATTTCTTAGGTGGGATTTCTACCACCACTAAACTCCATCAACACCATCTGCAAACTCCATTGCCACCACCAACCACCACATTTGCTGCCACTAGGGTTTCTGTCGATTAGGAAAGACGACGAACGGAGACACGAAGGCGAAGACGAGCGACGAAGGCAAAGCCGAGCAGCGACGACGAGCAGCGAACTAGGGTTTCTGTCGACTAGGGTTTGTGTCGACGAAGGAAGGGATCAACTTGGATTTGTGGCGAAGGAGAATGGTTTTTGTCGGTTAGGCTATTTACTGATGAAGGGTTTCTGTCGACTAGGGTTTGTGGTGAAGGTGGAAGCGAACGGATGATGGTCGACGTAGGAAGGGATCGACGGCGACGGCCTTGTGACAACGATGATGGTCGACGAAGAAAACGGTGATGGTTTGCCGGAAAGAATGTCTCAACTAAAGGTTTTCAAAATACCAGGGGTGAAGGGATTTAAAATTCCCTCATCTATGAGATTTTATAAAATTATAGGATTTGAAATCTCAAGTTATGTTTAATAAGTCCATATAAAAAACATAGTCCTAAATTTTAATATTCAATCACATGTGATTCAATATACAATCACATGTGATTGTAAAATCATTACATGTTAATTACGAAAATGCCACTCCGCCCAAATTTTTAAAATTCATCATGGACCATTGGTTTGGCTGATCCAAAGATTAAGATTAGTCCCTTGGGACTATGCATTAATTATAGACTATATTGAACATTTATCTTAAAATCTCATCCCATTATTGTACACCGAACACCACATTTGGAGGGATTTGAAATCTCATCTCATGAAATCCCCAAAATGACACCAACCAAACACCACCTAAGGTTTAAATTGTTTTAAAAAGAAAAGATTAGATATTAAACCATGTTTGACCATCATCTTAAGACCCACAGATCTTAGCCTTTGTTCAGTTTAGTTCATTGAGATTAAATGGAATTAGAATCAGTAACTCTCAAATTTTATTTATGTTTGGTTAATGGAATGATAAGAATTGAAATCCAAATACTTCTAATTTCTATATTTGAAGGATTTCATACTTTAATAAACAAAAGGAATTGAAACAAGTGAAGAGAGTCACTTTCCCATTCTTTCTTTCTTAACCAAACAAAATACAGTTTTTTTTTTCTGATTTCAATTTTTATCAATTGCAATTCACTCAATTCAAATTCTTTAGTCAAATTCTAATGACTACATTTTTATTATTTGAATAAAACTTGGCCTAAGGAATATATCAGTCATTTTCTTTCAATATGCAATAATGTTACATTAACGTTCTTACTAAAATTTTATATTTATGTATGGTTAACGTTACAAAATAGCAATGTAGTTCTTACTTTGGTGATTATACTTTTTGATTCATTATTGCACTTTATTTTGGTGGTCGACTTACAGTCATTTCGATTAGTTGTTAGCGGATTAATAGGTTCAAGAATAATAATAATATTATTCATATATTGATTATTTATTAATAATTCTGTTGAACTAAATATATTTTTGTTAAACGTTCCACGTCATCATCATTAATTAAGCACCACTAACATCCACCAAACACCACCCTTAACCATCACATGCATGCGACTAACAATAACCATGCTTTGCTTCCATCGCCGGAAACAAGCATTCAACCCATATTCCAAAAAAATAAAAAAAAATAAAAAAAACGTTTGACTCGGGGGTTGTACAATTTTGTCTGCTTTATTGTTTTATTTTTCTTTGATACACCCAACTCGATACTAAACTCATTGTTGTATTAATTGTACACATTTTGAAAACTCTACTATTTCTTTTATGTTGTTGTTTTTAGAGTGAATAATGAACTAACAATTTTCAAATCAAACCGTTTGTTTTGGGAATTCGAAAAAATAGGAATGAGATTGAAATCAAGTTATTATATTGTGTTGTGTTAGGTACACTTGTTTTTTAATAAAATCTCATTCTTTTGAATACTTACATTTCTTAAGGTAGTATAAATTTCATTTCATAAGTCAGCTGAATGAAATTTAAATCGGTTTCATTCTTTCAGAATTTTAAGCAACAAATGATACCAAAGTCTTGAAAATTATGTCTATATAAAATTTTGTTTCTTATTACAATATCATTTATTTACTTTATTCTTCTACTTATAAAATAATGACATATGTAATTTACTACATCTTATTTGTTATTTTTTCCTAATTTTGTTTTGGGTTTATGGGGGCTCATCGTTTAATCGAGCCGGTCAAATCCGCGACACTTAAATCCAACGTTCTTATAGCAATGCAATAGCATCCCACATTGGTGAGACAAGGGAAATTTTTCCTCCTAATGTGGATGGAAGATCTTATTCCTACCATATGACGCATTTTAAAGCCGTAAGAGGCAATCTAAAGCGAACAATATCGTTAATTGGTTCCCTGATTACGATCCCAATATTTTAAAAGTTATTTCAATTTATAGAAAGATAGGTATAAAGATTCGTCTCGTGTTATATAAAACCAATCCATTAAAAATAAGGTGAAAAGGAGAATCTAAAAAAGAGAGGCCATTAGATTCCATTAAGTATTTTCCACCACTCGTAACGGCATATGAGAAAAGCGATGGGTGGAGGAAAGTGTTTTAAATAATTATATTTTTTTAGTGTTTCAGCTTGTGATCTCAAATTTCCTTTCATATCTTTTTGAGATAAATGAACAATAACTCAATAAGTATCGTATATGCTACAAGATCTACTTACTTAGGAGTGTAACTTGATAGAATTAGGAGAAGGTTATACTTTTTGTAAATCTTTTTGCTTAATTAGTATTTTATTATAATATATATAATAAAATATATGTATAAAAAAACTTCAGGATTTGCTCCTCCAAAATAAAACTATTATATTTTGCCCATCTTAAAAATAATGTTCAGGTTCGGTTACTATTATTACCGTTTTTCCAAATGTTTAGGATAACCACGGTTCCTACATATAGTTTATTTAACATTTTATTTTACTATTTTAAATAATTATAAAACACAAATATAATGAAAATTTTAAAAAATGTCGATAAAAGGCGTTAAAACTGGACCAGCAGTAGAAGCATCGACGCGAAAGGGAGGACAAAGGTGTTGACAGAACATGGTTTCATTTAGGGGTGTCGAAAATAACCGTAACCCGAATAAACCGACCCGTTATTTCGGGTTTCGGTTAATTCGGGTTGGTTAGATCGGGTTTCGGGTAGCATTATTTCGGGTTTCGTTTACCCATTATAAATTCGGTTCGGGTAACGGATTGGTTATTTAGAGTTCGAGTATACCCGAAATACCCGTTTAAGTGTTTTTTTTAGCTTTGATTCAAATGGCCAAATTGATGTTTTATTTTATTAAGACAATTATTTTTCTTAATGTTCTTTTAAATTGATTACGTTTTATTTTCAACCCAAAGTATATATGCATAATTATGTATATTTTCTAAAATGATTCAAAGTATAATTTGCATCGAAGATTGGGATGCAATACATGAAATTGATAAAGGTATTAGTTTCCCATATATAATTTAATGTATGTTATGTTACAAATTACTTTTAACTTTTTTCTCTTTTTTATTTTACAAATTTCTTTTAAGGTAACTAAAGCTCGGATAGGATAAGTACATGAAGGTAGTAACGTGAAGGTGTAAGAAGAATAAATATCTTTTGTAAAGCTTAACGCGATTCATTTATGTTTTAGTATTATAACGTGTTGAAATTAATGCATTAATAATTTTTGTAAACTAGATGAAAGTTGCTTATTACAATGAATGTTTGACCCAAAAAATATAATAAAAAATGCTATACAAATATACCATTTGGATACTTGCAAAAAAAAAAAGTAACAAAAAAGTCCCTAAATCGGGTATACCCGAAATTAACCGACCCGAACCATACCTGAATTCTAACCGAACCCGATAACCGTAATGTTAAACGGTTCGGTTATCGGTTAAATTATCTATACCAAAATACCTGAACTACCCGAAACCCGACGGGTATACCCGAGCCGAAGAACACCCCTAGTTTCATTATTGTCACAATAATGTTCAATATCATTATTATATGAGAAAACATGACTATATTTATTGTACATATCATTATTATCACAATTAAAGTGTACAATTATGACATTTTATGATTTAAGAAGAACATATAGAAAAGTATATTAAAAATTTTAATTAGAATTGAAACCAATTTTGACCAAATAAAAATCAAAATCATATTTCAATATTTTTCACTAAAATAAATATGTTTTTATTAATATAAAATAGATTACAAGTAAAATAATAATGTTCAATATCTTCTCTGATTACTGATTAAGCTTAAAAAACATATCCCTATAAAATAAAGTTAGCCCAAAATAGCAATGGAAGCCTATGAGAGTGACAAAAGCCTAAACCCATGCTTTAGATTCGATGGTCATTGACTCATTGTTTTAAACTAAGGTAGTAGCCCTTCCACAATTATTTCCTTTTTCACAAATTTTGCCTTTTTTTTCTTCCAAATATTATACTATCTAATGTAATAATTATTAGAATATGGATAGTGATTTTTATCGCTTTTTTTTCGAAAAAGAAACTGAAACCAAAGATTATTTGGCTGGAGTGGTTAATGCCATTTTATTCAGACTTGAATTCATTAGTTTGATGATTGATGTGGTTTAAATTTTTTTTTTAATTTCAACTTTTCACTATTTTCAATACGTACCTTAGAGCATGAGGTGTACCATTTAGAAAGCATCATATGTTTTAAGTCAACTTATCATCGCATTAACATAATTCACTTAATTCCTTACCTATGCTTAAACATCAATACTATATATGTTTCGCACGCTTCAACCTTTTTTTATTTTAAATTAAATAAATATTTTTTATTTATTATTATGAATATAACATTATAGAATAGATTATAAAAATAAAATAAGATTACTAAGTATTTATATTAAAAATAGAAATTTTACATAGAAAAAATTAAAACTAATAAACCACACCCCATGCTCATATTATTATATAACCATACAATTACAAGGAAAAACAAATTTCTTTAATAAAACAGAGTAGCGCTAACTTTAACAAACAATTTGTTTTGGTGTAGTGGATAAGTGGCTGTTTGTGGGGCAGTGAGTAGTCTATGAGGGTTCAAACCTTCAAACCTTTAATTTTTTTGTTTTCAACCATTAAATCTTAATTTATTTGAAGTCTTTTAATTTTCAAGTATTTATTATACTTATTTATTTATGAGGTTCATTAACTATTTCAAAAATTGGATAAAATTATAATAAGTGATAGAGTATATATATTTTAATCACTTATCACAAGTAATCTTTAACATTATTATGTTTCAAAAACAGTAACTCATAAATTTTTAATTAATTAGTTTCTATAATTATTACTTTAATATGATTATAGTTTATAATACCTTATTTAAATAAGGAATAAAAATTAAACGTACCGTAAATATAAATCTTAATTTGAAAAAGAAAATTCAACTATTAGTATCATTGTTTGCATGACCACAATATAAATATTGATATTAATTTATTTATAGATTTAACTCTTATGTTTCTTAAAAACATGACAAGTTATGTTTAACCATAATATAAGATAAATTAAACTCCAATAATAAGATTTGAAAGTCTATAAACCCATTACAACGCGCGGGCGATAAATTACTAGTTGTTTATAAGTTATAACTGTCAAACAATAGTCTATTTTTTATAATGAGAAGTGAAAAAACAATTATTTAAATATATTTATTTTTAAAACTAATTTTGTATGCTTTGGAAATATAACTTAAAAAATATATTACTTTTTTCTCGACTTTTTTTTTCTATTTAGTTTTTTTCTAATATTCTTATATATTTTATTTTTATAGTTCAATAAATAAAATTATTAATAATTCTATCTATAAAAATTTTAAATTTACATATTCAATTGTAAATTTTAACAGTACAATATTGTTATGAATTCACGCATTGAATTCTAAACATTTGAATAAATCGCTTTATTTTAAATATTTGTATTTAAATGTCATTTTTTATAGTTTAATTATTTTATCCCATTAACGCGTGGATAAAAAATAAATCTATTTCTATAACAATTTTTTGCCTATTTATCTTTAGAGTAAATTACTGAAATGGTCTCTAACTTTGTCAAAAGTATTTGATTTAGTCACTAGACTTTAAAAAATACGTAGACAGTCCCTACTGTAGCAAATAAGTCCCATGGACAGTCTCTGGAGTTAACATCTGTTAAATTGATCCGTTAACCCCCTTTTTAGGAGGGGTATTTCAGTCTTTTTGCATTATATGGACCATTTTAGATAACTTTAATTGTGTTCTTCATCTTCATGTAAAAACCCAAACTCCACTTCATATGTTCTTCATAAACCCAGGAAGCATTCAACTTATTTCTTCACAAATTCAACTCTACTTCATATGTTTTTCACAAATTCAACGTAATTCTGTAAGAAACAAAAGCTATTGCTAAGCAGAACCTTCCATAACCTTTTGGTGATTCAACTTCCTTAATCCATCAATCCCACCTTCAAACCTGTTTACAAACTCTAAAGCCTCAGGTACAACTAGCTGTGCACTGTAATCCCTTGTACCAATCCATGAAGTTTCTATAGCTATCCCATTTCCATATTCATGAGATACTACCATGTGATGCAGATTCGAAATAAAAGTAAACATTAATCACTAGCTGTGCACTGTAATCCCTTATACGTAGTTCTTTATTTGCTTTCCATTTTCTCACAGACTATGCATAATTGCATATCAAAATAAAAGTAAACATTAATCTAGCATTCCCTTTGATAGCCCCTCCATTTTTCTTTCAAGCATTTCCACCTGCAAATTCAAAACTAATAGCCATTAATGAGATGTAATTTTTAATCAAAGAACCTGATTCATAACATTACTAACATCAGTGGATTTAGTTTCCCTTTGTTCTTACATCTTTCAATAAGTTTTTGGAAGATAATGCAGCAAATATAGGAGCAGTTGAGCGTCTCCAACCCACACTCTATCCCTTTAAAATGGAGTGTTTGGCCATTCCAACCCACACTCTATCCATCCCTCTATATATTTGAGGTGTCAAAACCAACATTCTATCTATAGGACCCACTAAATTTAATTACTTTTTATTTAATTTATTTCTCCTATCTATTAATTTATCTTTAATTTTAGTAAGTATTTAATAAAATATAACAATGAAATACATGAGACCCACTTTTGAAGTGTTGAATAGAGTGTTATGTCGGAGTTGAAAGATTATCTAAAGTGAAAGGACTCACAAAATTTAGAGATAGAATGTTAAATATAGAGTGTTAGGTTGGAGATGCTCTTATAAAGCTAGGACATTAGTCCATCTTAAAAAGAGATAAATGAATTTAATTCTGCTCTCTTTACAAAAGATAAAGGAAATGGATGAAGTTATGCTTACAAAAGGATATCAGATTGGCAAGACAATCTGAAGTATACCACCATCTATCTCAAAATCACATCCTATACTTCACAAAAAAGAAGATGCCCCTTGATATCTCTTTAATCTTCATCATCCGGATGAAAGCCCTATACACAGATACAGGTATAGCCAGAATCGGATTGAGTACTGGTGTTTGCGGTGGCTGAGGTTCGCCGGAGAGACGTACCGGAGGGTCGCCGGAGAGAAAACATGACTGTGTATGTACTTTTTAAAGTTTAAGGACTAAATCAGATACTTTTGACAAAGTTCAGGGACCATTTCAGTAATTTACTCTTATCTTTATAAAATTTTTCTTCAGAATTAACAATTCATTATTTATTTAGCCTTAGATATTTATTTATATAAATCAAATTATTTAGTTCCTATATTTTCTATAATTTTTCTTCGTAATTCTCATTTAAAGTTTTATATATTTTTTTCATTTGATATTAGTTAGTGTTCAGTATGTTATGAGTTTAATTTTGGTTCACTGCAATATTTTTCACATTTATTTTCTTCCCATCTTTCAATTGTAATCCAAACTTTCATATAAATACAACTAAAAATATACAACCAACTTCATTTTGTATCTAAAAATACAACCAACTTACAAATTTGTATCATTGTATGCAGTTTACATGATTTTGTAGGTTACCACCAAGTTTATATGCTTTTTTATTTTTTATTTTTCCAGATGTTGAACACTAGAGTTTCATATTTATCTTGTTCCTTTTGTATGTTTCTTTTGTTTTTGGTTTCATGTTGGTAAAATGAGGACAATCGGTGATGATGGGAAGTACGTCGAGGGTTTGTTCTCTGCTCCACTCCATCTTCATCTGCTAGACTTCTCTCCTCCACTCCATATTCATCTTCCGAAATCGAATTGAAGGCAACAAAGGGATTCACCTTTGCTTCACTACTCCACTTCATCTTTATATTTTCTTCACTGAATTTAGGGCTTCATCTTTGCTTGGTGGGTTTGCAATGGTTATAGCTTCGTCATAGGGGTTTAAGATTTGACTTTGGAAATCAATTAAAAGACTTAGTGTTTTGTTTGTACGATATTTAATCATTCATTTGGTTAGGTTTCAGCTTATTTAGGTTTCATTTGGATGTTCCTGTTCTTGATTCTTTTCTTTGGGTGTATAGATTTGCTTTTAGATAAAAGATTTAGGTTTTTTTAAATCAACAAAATATGTTTGTTCATCTATTCTTGTGGGTTCGATTTTCTGTAATCGTCTGTTCTAGTGAGATTGATTTTTTGGGTCCGATTGCTTGGTTTGAAATTTCACAAATTTTGTTGCCTGTTGTGCTAAATATGTTAATTATTGAACCAATGAACATATGAAAAATATGAAGAATACCAAGAACATGAATATCCATAATTAAAAAAAAAAAAATCAAATTTCAAGTAAAAAACCAATAACTTGATAATCAGGTTACCAATTGCATACAATGACACAAAATTGTTAGTTAGTTATATATTTAGGTATAAAGTTGGTTGCATACAATGACAATATTATGAAAGTTTGTTGTATTTTTCCATAAATTGTCCCTTTCATATATTTCAATGATAACTACACGTATTTGTAAGTTTATATTAAAGAACTTAAGTTTACACTCAATCACTATCATAAAAAAGTAACTATTTTATTTTATTCTATTTTATCTTTAGAAATTTAATTTCTTTGTATATTTGAAATACTATATTTTTTTAAACGCTTAAACACAAACACTCCTTAAACCTAAATTAATTCTATAACATTCTATTCATTATAGGACTTGAACCTGTAATATTTCATTACACTAAAAACACTAGACACTTTTAGGTTATAAGTCATTTGTTCTTTGAAATAATACATGTAAAATCATTTTATGTTGTGGATTTGGATTCTTTAATTATTATATTTATATCATATATACTTGGAGTGGAAGGTTCAAATGAGAATGTATATTTACGTTAGAATAAGATACTAAATATTGGCCCTCAATTTGATTTGATCGGATGATTTACAATTACCCTCATTTAATTTATAACCAAACCATGAATTGCGACGACGATTAATTGCGACGGGACGTGATTACGAATGTTAAATCTAATTAGATCAACATCTAATTGATAGCTAAGATTTATTCTCTCATTCTCGAATAAATATTAATTCTCAACTTCTCATAATATCTCCCCTATACTTAGGTTTCTTCCAATTAAATAATTAATTTTTATTAGATTTAGGAGGTTTATATTACCAAAATATATATATATATATATATATATATATATATATATATATATATATATATATATATATATATATATATAAAGGATGTGTATTAAAATAATATTTTGGAGATAAAAATATTAAGAAATTACAATTAGACTTAAATGAAGGTTTTATCTTAGTATCAAAAGTTACTAATAAACCTTTAAAATCACCTCTATTTTTAACCATCATTCTCTCTCCTACTTTACCACACTAATTAATAAACACCTTCACTCAATACTACACACTTTTTCGCTTAAATAAAAGAGTTAATTACAAAATTCGTCATTTTAGATACGCCCCTTTTGCACAATTGGTCCTTTAAGCAAAATTCTTGCATTTTTAGTCCTTTATTTGAGAATTTGTTACACTATTGGTCCTTTTGCGGGTAAAGGACCAATTTTGTAATGAAAATAGTGTAACGCCACTTTTCTAAAATAGCTTTTAAAATTTAATTACTACTGATTAGCACCCTGAAACATCAGAGCTTTGCGGAAAAACAAGTTACTTTACATAAGTGCTAACAGTTTCACAAAAGTATTGTTAAAATTACTCTTTTCGAAGGCTTGGAGCTATCAAACTGTGCAGAACACTAGGGCCTTACCCTTGCTGAAATCTGGTTCACCTGCAAGCAAAACATACTGAAACATAAACTTTCGCTTAATGAGCATACTAACTGAACTGAATAAAAACATATATAGCTCATTTTAACTCTTTTCAGGATGTCTTATCATCCAAGCTGAACACCTGCAAGACTGTTCAAACTGTTAACTAGTCCTGGGGTAGAACCACACCTCGGTGTACGTAATCAAACCCCTGACACTTTGCTTGGGTATAAGGATCTCAATATACCCCATCTCTGTCTGTAATGCTATAACTGGATGCTACTGTACCTTTAAATAATAATCTTAACTTATTACATAAACATATCATAACACGGATATCATAATGTTCACCTTGTGCATATATGCATACTGATCATACTAAATACTACAACATAGTGTTACTCTTACTTAATCAAATCACATATCAAACATACAATTGATATACTACTCACTTAATGCATATACGTATGCTAATCTGATTAAAGGTAAGTACACTCACCTTAGCAGCAGTTGAGAATTACCCTCCTATCACAAAAGCGTCAATCTCTTATTGCCTACAAGCAATAAATGAGTACCGTATTAACTTCTAGACGCTGCTGCAAAGATTCTGAGTAACTAACAAAAGTTCTGCTAAAAACCACCTCCTACGGCCGCAGGGGAAAAACCCTACGCCCGCGCGCAGGAGTTTCCCTCAACACGGCCCCATGGATCCATCCCTACGCCCGTAGACTCATTCCTTCGTCCTTAAACGGTAACTCATGAAAATACTGTCCTACGCCCACAGGAACCCTTTCCTACGGCCGCAGGTGACAAAATATCAAAAACTCTAAAACACCCTCCTACGGCCGTAGAGAACCTTTCCTACGGCCGCAGGAACCAAAACAACCAAAACCCCTTAACATGTTCCTACGCCCGTAGAGAATAATCTCTACGGCCGCAGGAACAGTCGGTACAACAGACTACAGCTCTGCTTTCGAACAAAACCTGCAAATCCGACTTTTCTGCAACTAATCGACTCAAATCCAGTTTCAAACGTTCATACAACTTCTCTAACAGCAAATCGAGTTTACCAACCTAATCGATGGCTAAACAACCCAGATCTGAAAATCCATCTAAATCCATGGCTAGACAACCCAGATATGAAAATCCATCTAACCTAATCGATGGATAAACAACCCAGATCTGCAACCACCAACCACCACCAGAAACGCGACTGACCGGTGCCAAAATCGAAACCCTAATCGATGGCTGTGTGCCTGTGTGTGTAGAAATCTCCACCAGAAAACCCTAATCGAAACCCTAATAGATACCTAAACAAACCCAATCGAATGAAGAAGATCTGAAAGAGAGAGAGAGAGAACGAGAATGAGGTTTTGTTGTTGCGGCGGTGGCGACGAACGTAGTTTGTGTTGGTGAAGGTCCGATGAGGCGGTGATAGATGGCAATGGTCCACGGTGGCGGTGGTAGAGTTCCGGCCAGTATGAGACGGTGGTTCTTCATAGGATACAGAGAATGAAAAGGGTTTTTGATTTTGAATTCAGATCTTGTTTATCATCGATGGGTGTGTGTGTATGATTTCAAAGTGTGTGTGTGTCGTTGGTGAAGTACGACGGTGGTGGTGTGTGTTCTTGTTTATCATTGATTTTGAACTCAGATCTGGTCATGTGTTGAGAGAGAGAGAGAGGGGGGGGGGTGTGAGGGAGAGGGAGAGATGGACAGAGAGAAAGAGGGTAATTAAAAAATCAATTACTTAACAATTATTAAACCATTAATAACAAAAAAATGTTAAAAAATATTAATTTAACTAATTTAATTACAAAATTGGTCCTTTACATGCAAAAAGACTAAATTGCCCTTTGACTAACAGTCAAAACTAACGTTGTTAGCCTAAAGGACCAATAGTGTAACAAATTCTCAAATAAAGGACTAAAAATGCAAGAATTTTGCTTAAAGGACCAATTGTGCAAAAGGGGCATATCTAAAAGGACGAATTTTGTAATTAACTCTAAATAAAATAACAAAATGGTTGTTTTGTTATTTTTTAAAAATTTGTTTCGGAAATGATAAAAGAGTAATATTTAGGTAGTTTATAATAACTTTGATGATAATTTCTATCATAATAATTATAATAATGTTTTGATAAGCCGACACTCTATCGTCTTGTAATCTTGTATGACGAACACCTTAATCATGTATATATTTGAGAGGATGGTTATTGGCTTTTTGCCAAATATCGGAATATCCTTTATATTGTTGGTAAAGAACTGTAGGAGTGTAGGGCGACGTTAAAGTGTATCCGGCCTAGGTTAGGTTAAGCCCATATATATTATAGGCCATGTAAAGATGAGGCCCATTATATATTTGTATTAATATATTTTAAATATTCTTTGATGAGCTAGAATGAATTATACGAGGAAACGATAGTTGTACATACATGTATTCGTCTTAATTCGTGTAGTCAAATCAACAAGTTAAGAAGTTGCTTTAGTAATCTGGTCTCACTCGATCAATTAGCAAGTATTATACAAAATCAGCAGTGTATATATATAGTTGTATTTACATCTTATCTTTGATTATATTTATATCACCAATATACAATATAACATTTTATATATAATCAGATCAGATATATATTATATGTCATTAACGTTGCCTTTTTTTGCGAATTAAAGATTAATTAGTGAAGCATGGATCAAGAATTTTAAATTTCATAAATTCATAAAATATTTGAATTAATATACGCATGTATGCGCTTTACATAGATTAGTTAGTTTGAATATATGTACAATAAATAAATAAAAATCAAAGAATTAGAACTAATTATTAGAGGAACAAAGAATGCTAATTTTTTTATGCCTCCAATTGTTTGATCGAGTCTCTTCCATATATGCTTTTGCAAGACCCAATTTCATATATATGCATGTATGTCTCCTGATCGAAGCACGTGTTGGAACGTACAAAATCCAATTCAAAGACGTACGTTGGTTTTCGATTGGTTTGATCATCTGATGAACGTATGAGAATGCTTGAGAAGACGATTCACTGGCGTATTTCGTAATATGTTCTTCACCTTTTCTGTCACCTGTTTTTTTTACGTACCAATTAATAAAATAAAAATGTGAGCGGATTTAATAAAAAGGAAAATTCTTTCTGTTTCTATGGTGATCACAAATGGTCGGTGAAATCGATCTAACTGCACCGTACGTGGAATTTCCCATTTTTATTTGATTATATAATTTACTAAATTAAATTTACCTGTCCAAGACTTGATCCGGTTGGATAGGGGACTACTCGACGACGATTGAGTACCGCCGACGGGGATTTCCGGTTGTTTTCCTCACCGTAGCTGCAGGGTTTGCTCCTACTTCTTGTAGTCATCATCATCATCGGTGGTGTTTTCTCTTGATTCCATGATCTTCTGTTCATTTTGAACGATGTTCTTTCTATAGTACTACTTGGTTCCTTGATCTAATAATTACCATGCACATTAATTAATTACTTAATTATATGTATCAATCAATATATGAATACTATAACTCAGTACTGTACATGACATGAATATAATATGATGAACAATTTATAAAGAAACCTACCGACATTACATTGCTTGATCTGCTTCTTGTTGTGATACTGGAAGATGGTGAGTTGTGCTGCCATTGATCCTCGAGAACACCAGCTGGGAGCGACGATTCCTTAATTTATATATTTCTTAATTACGTACGTCCATTAATTAAATTAAAACAACACGAAATATATATTAACGGCTGGATTGAGATCCTCTCAAGTTACACCAATTTAATTACTTTAAACAAGAACGACCCATTTATTTATTTTTTTGTTATATATAAAAAAAACATGAACTTGAGAGGATCCTAATAATTAATGCCATATTAAGCACTTTAATTAGTTTAATTACCAGGAACAACACGGTTGCGCAATGTTTAAGAACTTCAAGATTCATCCGAACATCATCAAGACTCCTGCATGTGTATATATGATCATCAACAAGCATCCATCATACATCTAATAGCTTTTGTCTCATGATATTCGAATTTGTGCATGTACAAATATGAATATAATTAATTAATATGATTATAATCTCGATCGGACGTAGGTATGTACGTACGTACCGGTGTTTTTGTTCACCAAGTCCAAAATAAGCAGCCAATGAAGCCATCTTCATGTTACCAGCTCGTTTTCCAAATTTCTCTGATAAAACCCATAAGGAATCGATTGTCGCCACAGGCTCCGGTGCAGGCCTCCCGATCTCTTTAAACGCTTCTCTAATCCTAACACAATCGAACCGCCTGATATTATGTCCTGCCCATATCCTACCATTCAAAATCTTGAATATTTTATCGGCAACCTCATCAAAAGAAGGAGCTTCTAAAACCGTTCCTCGTGAGATCCCGTGGCACCTTGCTGGATTCACCCCGACCGCAGACAAGTCGCCTGGTCGAATCAAGGTGCAATAACTCTCGAGCTCGACTAGCTTTCGTGGGCAAACCACCATCGCTCCAAACTCTAACACCCAGAATTTTTGCCCAGGTTTACTCGGGACGTTTGTTTCTAAATCAAAGAAGACAATCTCGTTCGACATATTTTCTTGTTGCATCAAGTTATATATATGTATAAATATTCTGGCTAATTAATGGATTTTGATGTACGCGCGTAGCTAGATTGATATATGAGGATTAATGAAATGCATCATGAGTTGGATAAATATATATAGAAATGGGTATATATGGAGGGGGTGATGGTTGATTGACTTGTAAATCAAGTTAAACAATAATTAGAAACAATGGAGGGAGGGAGGGAGGTTTTCAGAGGTTAGGGTCAAGAAGAAGTCCTTGTGGGAAAGTAAAGCAATTCCAGGTAACAAGGAATGGAAGCTACAGGAAACCTCCATTAATGGTGTTGGATGGAAGGATATATGTATAGATCATCGATAATTAATTTACAAAAGTAGGTAGCTTAGCTAGCCGTGGATGGAAGTAACGTGAATAGATGCAAGAAACAGGTTAACTGTCGGCTTACGTAATTTTGAACACTTTTTATTGGGTTTACCCAAAAGAGTGGCTCACGTACGTTTGTTTGTTAACTTTTTATATATATGTTGCTTGCTTTTTAACTCTAAAAAAAGACAACGTACGTACGTACAGGTTGGTTGTTGAAGCCGTCAATACATGATGATTCGTGGTGTTAATTGGTTAATGAATAATGGCTACGGGTAAAATCTTTGACCACGTGTATATATGACAAATGTTTAACAACGTGTTCATTCCAAAATTTACCTACTTTTTTATAAATTTGTATGAACATTAATTTACTAAAAAGAAAATATATAATTAGACCTTACATTACATCACATTGGTTAACTTTGGGAGGTGATTTTACTTTTATACCCCTTCAAATCCACTATCTATTCCTCACAATTGGTTTACTATAGGAAACATTCCACTAAAATATATAACGAGTGGTATTTGCGACTACAAGACAAAAACAAGATTACGAAACCTTTGACTTTTAACGAGTGGTATTTGCGACGTTAGCTGTCACCATAAAAACGATAACTCGACAAGGATTGATTTTTTCTTATTATTTTATTTCCACGAAAATTAAGACGGGTTATTCTTCCATCTAAACCATTTAGAGTCGTCACTAAAAGCCTTTTGTTACTGTCGCCGCAAAAGAGTTAATTATTTTTTTATTATATTTTTGTTTTCCAACAATAATCTTTAATTAAAGACTAATACGTGTCGCCGCAATAACGTATGTGTCACATCAACTAGCGGTCGCAATAAGGTCTTAAAGCCTTAAAAAAATGAACATTTGACGTGAATTGTGGCTCACAACTAGCAGTCGCAATAAGGTCTTAAAGCCTCATCCTAATATTCTTTCTCAACTGACAACATAAAACTTTTTTGTAAATTTGTTAAGGGAGTTAAACTACCTGATAATTGACTCAAATTTCAAAAAATAATCTCTCACTATGATAGCAACATAGCAACATACAACGGTTGTTGCCACTTGGAGTGAAAGTGTACTTAGACACAACTATTTCAACACCAGTAATTGAGCTCTGCTTTTTCTTCAAGCAAATTTTGTGCTCGAAACTTGATGACGCAAAATATGAAGAAATGTTGAAAAACAGTTGATCGATATTTTGTGTAGTTTCAAGCAAACATTCCTACCTGCATTTTTTGATATAATGATTCATTTTGTTTTGCATTTATCTGAAGAAGCTATTCAAGGTGGGTCTGATTATATGAGGTGGATTAAAAGATACATGAAAATGTAAAAAATTATGTTAGAAATGAAATGACTTGAAATTGGTCGGTTGATGCCATGCATGATTGCTCTAACTAATGACACATTAATGATGCGCAGTGATCATGTACATGTTCAAAACTAAGTGTAGCTAGTACGTCTTTCCCACTGCGATATATGTTACTTTTAGATATATTTAAGGCGGGTGTGTAATGGAGTGCATGTGGTGTTCAGGAGGTTTGGAGGTGGTGGATGTGTCCGGGGCGATTCCTTACCCTGTTTTACCCATTGAGCCACAGAATCCTTTCTTAGCTTTGTGCGGTTGTGGGTTGATTCGATATATGGGCAGTATGTGTGGGGGGAGGTCTACTTCTCACCTTCTTTTCTTTTGTTTAGGAACCCTGTTGTGCTCCAGAGTTTTTTGGTCTGGTTGTTACTTATTCCCGAATTTGATGTGAGAATTTGTAAGTAACACTTGACCTTATGTTGCGTTGGCGGGTGGGGTATTGTGAGCCCTGCTGTATGAGATGTGTCTATTTGTTGGAGTTTGGCGATATTGTTGTATGCGATCTCTATGGAGTATACTGTTTTGCTCAAGCTATTAGTGTTGATTGAGTGTTGCAGTGCTAAACGTGGTGGGATGGTCACGGTCTATGCGGATGGATGGATGTTACAGTGTTGTGCTGGTGGACTATTGGAGTAGTAACGGCTCAATGTTGTTGTGTTGTGTAGCGTCCTTGTAGTATTGTCTGTTACTGTAGAGATGTGTCCTAAACTTCAGATTGTGGTATGTGTGATATCCTAGTGTGTACATGTACTATCGTTGCAATGAAGAACATAAGTATTGTTTGCTTTAAAAAAAAAAATAGAATGTTGATCGGGTTGCTACTTTTGTGGAAACACATGTTCATATATTGAAATTTAATAGGACTAGATCAAACCTGTGTAAAACCTTCTTAAGGCTTCCAATGACTTGGCCCCTCTTAATTAGTTGGAAGAAAAAAATATACTTAAATATTTGAGGTGGCTGGGTATAAAAATAGTGCTTTTTGGACGATCTGGAAATTATATATAGTGATATATGTATTAATTAATTAATTAATTATTAAAGTATACTTAAACTTTATGACAGCATAAATTAATCAATACATAATATTCTTATTTTTTAAAAGATTTTAGAGCCGCAATATTAAAATTTATCCGCATAATATTATAAACATGTAAAATTATAGTAAAACATATATACAAGGTACATTATTAAGCGTAAAAATAAATGAAATAGTAATAACAATATGCACTTATATAAAGAAGGGTTAAAGCCATAAAATAACGACTTACTTTTCCCATTTTCCCATTGTGGCACGTCATGTTTTTTTTTTTTACACATTTGACCAGTAGACTTATAAAAAACGTGTTAATGTGCCCATTTTGGTGATTTTGACCTGCAATAGCAGGTCATCTTCTTCCCCAATTTCCTTCATTTCGAAAACAAACTTTAGAGCCAAAATTCTCCATGTACACTTAACGAAAATCAATGATTCTTGACTCTATGGAAAGGTAATCTAGTTATCTATCAATTAGTACAAAAAAAAGGAACAAAAACGAGCTTAAAAATGTGTCAATTTTTCGAAATACCGTAAGGGTGTCGAATATGATCATTTTTTCATAAATTTGGTGTCCATTGAAAGGCAAAAAGATCATCTACGATAATCTATAAAAAGAATGATGTAAAATGATCAAGAATCGACCAAAAAACGAGTCTTTTTTTCTATCATGTTTTCGAACAAAAAACCCAATAAAGTCAAGACTTTGAGCTCGAAATTCTCCCTCTATACTTGACGAAAATTCATGATTTTGGTGTTATTTGAAAGGTATTATGATAAATTACAAGATTCTACAAAAAAAATCACACAAAACGATCAAAAATCGACCCAAAACTCGCAAAAAACGGGTTGCAGGTCACGAAATGGCCACATCAACACGGTTTTGATAAGTTTACTGGTCAAATGTGTAAAAAAAAAATGACGTACCACAATGGGAAAATGAGAAAAGTAGACCGTTATTTTATAGCTTTAACCCTATAAAGAAAGTGTCTGCACTTGAAAATTTATAAATTAGCCGGCTAGCCAATTAAGCACAAGACGATACATGGTTTGCTCATGCATGAAGTGTGGTGGAGTGTGTTGAATGCATGACAACCTCAAGCTAACATTTACGAATTTAACTAATTCGGTGATGATTATTTATAAAAAATATTCTATGAATTTCTATCTATTTAAAATAATAATCTAATGATCGATATTAGATAGTATGCTTTAGAGAAATGTTTAATTGTTACGGCTACATATAATTCTATTTTGGCCCGGCCTAAGATCTGGACTTCAATCCAGGGCAACAACCAAGTAGGAACTACTGACTAGGGAGCACCAATTTTACAATGAATAGTGTTGTGTAGCGCATTGAAATCTGTCTTTGACGTTAATTACTCTCCAATTAATAGTATTATAATTATGTACTGCATAAACATTTGTGTTTTCTTTTTATAGTAACTTAAAATATCATTACCTAATTTCTCCTTTAGTAAAATATTCGTTATATTATCATCATTCTTTGTGATATATTAAATATCATTTCTTATTCTTATAAGGAGCATTTAAACCCGCAAATTTCTACATTTGCTTAAAGGGCGTAATATTGTATTTGAGATGCTATATATTGGAATAACATAATTTACCCTTCTATCTAATAATCATTTTATGAATGAATGTTACCTAAAATAATTGTCTCGTCAGAATAAATCCGTAACAAATATTAATCGTGGCCCAAAATTTCTAGTATTGTTTCTAAAGTTATTAGGATTAAGATTTTATTAATGATCGTTTTTGTTTTTATAAGATTAAATCATAAGATCGGAATTGATTCGGGATCCTAAGATACTACCTCAAGTTACTAAAGTTTTTTTTATATGCTATAATTTTTATCACTTTTACGAGAGAATGAAACATTAAATTTTAATATAACATACATTACATCGTCCAAATCTGAAATAATAAAAACGAGTTAATTACATTTTTGGTCCCTGTGGTTTGTTTAAAATTATGGATTTGGTCCCTGGGTCACAATTTTTACGGGCTTGGTCCCTCCCGACCCAACTTTCTTGCACTATTGGTCCCTGCTCAACTTAAAATAACCAATATGCCCTTATTTGATTTATTTATTATTTTTTCAGTTTATAAAACTAATATTTACCTTTTTAAAAGCAAAAAATAATTTAATTAATATTAATTAATTAATTTATTTAATCCTTTCTTCTTCTACGACTCACGGGCACCATATCTTGCCGCCACCACCACAAGTCTGAACGACTTACCTTCTCCGGCCACCATCTCCGGTTGAAACATATACGATGAAATCAATGACCAAAGTCCAAACCAAAACCAAAACCAAATATTTGAAAAATCTTTGTATTTCAATTCAATGAAATCAACAAAAAAAATCCAAATCAAAACCAAGACTAGCTAGTATCAACCTGTAATAAAAAACACATAGATGAAACCGATGGCACAAATGATATTGGTGTCACTAGCTAGTATCAACCTGTATTCTATAATCACCAACAACAGACCGATACCTATGAACCACCAAGAGAAAAAAACGGAGATGGTGATAGGCGGTGACCCAAAACCAAAACCCAAACATACTTGACAGATCTAGAAATCGTATGTACTACAAGCCGGTGCTGGAGACGGCGACATTGAAACGAACCGATGGTGCAGATGGATGTCGATGGTGGAGATGAGAAGAAGAAACCCTAAAATCGCAAATCCACAATCGGAAACCTAGATCGGAGTGAACTCAAGAAGCAAAGTGAGCCCCTACAGATCTGAAAATTGATATGTTTCATAGCAGAGAGAGTGAGTTGGTGGCCGCCGTTTGTGGGTCTGACAAGAACTCGAGTTGGAGGCAGCGTTTGCGGCAGCGTTCGCGGCGGTGATATTTACTCGATCCGACGAGCGATAAGCAAAGCGAGGAGGTTAGTTGTGGCGATTGTAGCGGTGGTATTGTGTGGGTAATGGAGTGGTGGTGGTGGGTGCTGTGATGGAACGGTGGCGGTGGGTGGTATGAGGGAGTGGTGGCGGTGGTGTGATGGAATGGTGACGGCGGTGCTGTTGAAATCAGATGCAAAACTCCTTAGTAGGTTAGATGAGAGAAAGAGATGGTAATTTAATTTAACATAATATATGATATTATCTAATATTAATATTAAATGGTATTAAAATTAAAGAAAATGAATAAAATGGTTAGCCAAGGGTAAATAGGTCATTTCAAATTAGGCAGGGACCAAATTTGCAAGACATTCGGGTCGGGAGGGACTAAACCCGTAAAAATTGCAACCCAGGGACCAAATCCGTAATTTTGAACAAACCACAAGGACCAAAAATATAATTAACTCTAATAAAAACATAGAATAAAAAATTCACCATAATCCATTGGTTTCCATATCATAATAAATTTTAGAGTAAATTACTGAAATAATCATTGTGGTTTGACAAAAGTTGATGGTTTAGTCATTTAAGATAAAAAATTACATTAAATATTCGTATGATTGTATTTTTGTTAGTTATTTGGTCCTTTTGACTAACAGTCATCAAATTTAATTGATAATTATCTTTTAGTACAAGGGTATTTTGGTTATCTCCACTCTTAGACTCTCGCTTATATTCACATAACTAATTTAAATACAACTAAATAATTTCATATTAAGACATATATATTATGGATGGAGTACTAATTTGCATTGAAGTCATTAAAGATATCAAACAAACAAAAAATAAAGGTTTGATTCTTAATATCGACTTCGAGAAAGCTTATGACAATTTGAATTGGAATTTTTTGATCGATATTTTAAACTTTATGGGGTTCGGAGACAATGGATTTCATGGATCAAGACCTGTTTAGAATCAACTTACCTTTCTGTTTTGATAAACGGATCTCCTACCAATGAGTTCAAAGTGGGGAAAGGGGTAAGATAGGGGGGCCCGTTAGCACCTTACATGTTCTTGATAGCAGCAGAATGACTAAATGTTTTATTTCAAGAAGCTCTTAAAAAAAGTTTTTTAAAGGATTGGAGGTTGGAACTGATAGAATTCTTATTTCTCACTTACAATACGCTGATGACACCATTATCTTTGGAAAATGGTCTTCAAAGAATGTCAAAGTTGCAATTTCTTTACTCAAATGTTGGAATCAATGGTCGGGATTAAAGGTCAATTGGGAAAAAACTCGCTTGCTAGGGATTGGAGTGGATAAGAATGAACAAATAAGAGTGGCAAACGAAATTGGTTGCAAAGTGGGGGAGTCGATTTTCTACTACTTAGGGGTCCCGGTGGATGCTTCAATGAAGAAGAAGGATCATTGGGAGAAAGTGACCTCCAAATTTGAACAAAAACTAAACTCATGGAAATCAAAGGCGCTATCATACGGGGGTCGTCTCACACTCACTAAAGCGGTACTATCCAGTTTGCTTATCTACTTCCTGTCGGTGTTTCGTGCTCCCAACAGTATCCTTTCAGCTTTTGATAAAATAAGGTCTTTTTTTTGTACTTCAAAAAAAAAAAAAATAGCGTGGGTGGCTTGGGATAAAGTTGTAGCATCTAGATTAAAAGAGGGGCTTGATATTGGAAATCTTAAAACCTTTAACATGAGCTTACTTGCTAAGTGGTGGTGACGTTTTGTAAATGAAAAATTTACTTTGTGGATAAAAATAATTTCGAGTATCCATGGTTCAAAGGGGGGGCTTGTTTTAAACTCGACAAAACTAGTTTCGGGAATGTGGGGGGGGGGGGGGCATTATTAACGTGGCTAATGATTTCATTATACATGGTCTTCATCTCCCTACTTGTTTCAAAAGTAAAGTGGGGAATGGTAACAACACTCTATTTTGGACAGACATATGGCTAGGAAATTACGCTTTGGCTACATCTTTTCCAAGAGTTTTTAAAAAATTTGGAAAATAAAACCAATTGGTAAGTCATATGGGAACATGGGATGTGTCGAATTAGGTTTGGAAAGTCGGTATACAACAACAGGTCACTGGAAGAGTTAAAGCTGAACATGAAGCACACTTATGGAGGCACTACAAGGGGTTCGACTGTTAAAGGAAGCTAAAGACAAGTGGCAATGTAATCTAGCAGCGGACGTGATCTTTTCACTTAAAGAATGCAGGGAACACATCGATCAGACTGTAATAGACACGAATGAACCGGAAACGTTTTGGTCAAGTATGGTTCCAAAAAAAAATTGTGTCTTTGCGTGGAGAGCGGAAAGACTAAAGCTACCTGTGAGAACAAACTTGGTACAAAGAGGATTGGATATCCCGTCTATCCTATGTCCGTGGTGTGAAGATCAACTCGAAACGGTAACTCATGCCTTGTTTACTTGTCAAAAATTAGAAAATGTGTGGGAAGACGTTTACACATGGTGGGGAGTAAGCTACACGAAGGTTGAATCATTTCGGGATCTCTCAAGGGTAGCTCGGGGCAACATCTCAGGTAAAAACATGAAAATATGGAATTTAGTCACGAGAACTACAACCTATGTAATATGGAGATTGAGAAATGAAAATGTCTTTGGGTCTCAAAAAAACAATCTTTGGAATGCTTCTCTACAAGTCAAGATCCTACTGTATCAATGGCTAAAAGCGAGGTCAAAGAAAGAAGGTTCGATAAGCTGGATGGGCTGGATTACGGGCCCAGATATTGTACTTATTAAAGGGGACTGAAACATTAAATTTGTGATGTAATTAATTGAGTAAATCATAGTCAAAAGTGGCTGTTATATTAGTAAATAGCCACTCATTTGGGCAATTTACAAATGTAACAGCTGAGTTGTAATGTGGCTCATTTCTTATGGGGCACAATTTATTTTGGTGAATATATATCTACTGTCTTTTAAAAAAAATAATTTCATATTAATAAAGAACTATCTTTAATCTATTATATACAAATTTACTAATATACCAACCTATAGTTTAATCTTTGTTAATAAGATAAGTAGCCGCCAGTAAACGCACGTTACATCTATGTTGATGTGATAAAGAATTAAAGATGATCAGAAAATAAAAATAAAAACAGACCAATAACAAAAGCAAAAGATACGGTGATGATAGCAATTAGACACACATAGGCGACTGATGATTGAGTTAAAGATGATAAGAAGCAGTTTACAACGACGGTATCTTACGTATAATCGACCAACAGAGATCACTGGTGACTCCACCATCATCGGAGATAGTGCTTCACTGATCCCGGGCTCCATGTTGGCTTCCGAGAAGGTTCGATGCCATATCTTTGAATTCATAAGTATAAAATTTCAATAATACGAGTATAATCTTACGATCTGATGGGAAATGGGAATAATAGGGTTTTGAAATCTGAATTCGTATACGAAGACTAACACAAGAGCAACAAAATGTTTGTACCGCCTTATTGCCTCTTCAAACCCTTCCCTATCAGCGACACAACTAGCACATCCGCCGTGTGCGGTCTCTGCCACCGTCAAAAGAGCAACAAAACAGCTGCGATTTTAAGGTCTGTGCCGATTCCTCTCCCCCATTTTCCAAATTCTAGTCTACCCTAAGAGATCGATTTAGTCTCTGAAGTAATTACTGAAGGATGTTGAGAATTACGTCTTGTTGTTTCTGTAACATGTCATCTCTGAAAACGTAAATTTGTCATCACACGGACTTCTAGCTACAAACGACGACAAAGTCGCCTCTAAAAGTTGTTTATCTTTGAGTGACAAATTGCTCAAGTCAATAATATTATGAACCTTATTTCCCCACGAAAGGAAAGCTTAAAAAAATGTGAACAACTTGTCTCCACACTTTCAAGTTTAGACAAATTACACGTATGTACTTGTTTATAAGTGCAAATAATTCATTATCATTTGTCTATATAAATTACACGTAGTCAAAAGTATGTAAAGAAATAAAGAAAGCACTTAATAAAGACTATAAACATTTGTCATTGTGATAAAGTCTACTAATACTATTTTGGATTTATGAGATTGGCTTTGGCCCGGTGATATCAAACATCATGTTAGTCTTGAGATAAATGTTTATTATTTAGATTCTAAAGATTTATGGGTGTGACTTGGAAAGCCGATGGGATAAATGTTTGTCATGCACGATTTCGGGACATGTTTAGTTCTTTCGTTATCCTTGTTTAACAAGAAATATGATGCAGTGAATTTACAATCATGTCATGACTCACGAGTCTAATCCTAGGAAGCTTCCTGGAACATTAACTCTACACGACACTTTGACAGCAACTTTCACAATAATACAAAAAACAAAGACTTGCTGCATGCTTTTCACTCGACTCTGTGGTATAAATTAATATGTAACACATGAACCCTTCTCACCTCATCTACGTATTACAAAACCATTCATTTTACCAAAAGTTTTCTGTGACAGTTAGTGAGCAAGAAAAAGATGATGATGGGGGATATGACTCAGTTAGGGCCTCTGATGGCCTTTGCTATGTTCATTTGGGCAATATTCAGCCAACTGTTTCCAGACGAGTTTCGAAGGGATGTCAGAAAATATGTTAATAAAGTTGTTAGTTATGTGTACCCTTATGTTGAAATTACTTTTCATGAATATGAGGTGGACAGCTGGTTTAAGCGAAGCAAAGCATATTCTTCCATCGAACGTTACCTTAGCACCAACTCCTCCAATCGAGCTAAACGCCTCAAAGCAAACGTCGTTAAGGACTGTGAATCAGTTGTTCTGAGCATGGATGACTATGAAGAAGTCACAGATGAGTTTGATGGTATCCAGATCTGGTGGACTTCAAGCAAAAGAATCCCAGAACAACGGGCTCTGTTTTCCTATCGTGGAGAGGAGGAGAGCAGGTACTACAAGCTCACTTGTAGAAGAGAACACCGTGAAATTATCACTAATGTTTACTTGCGACATGTGCTGGATGAGGGGAAGGCTATTGCTGTGAAAACAAGGCGACGAAAGCTTTATACTAACAACAAAAGTGAGGATTGGAGTGGTTATAAGAGGACTACTTGGAGCCACATCATATTTGAGCACCCTTCTACTTTTGATACTCTAGCAATGGACCCCAAAAAGAAGAAGGATATTGATGACGTATAGCCGGCTTCGCTTCGCAAATAGTGGCGAAGGAGGACAAAACAAGGTAACTTTGACCTTCAGATTAACAATATCAGGAAGGCGACAACCATTTTTTGATGAAAGGATAATAAGTCAAACGACAAGCCAGCTATACGGTCAGACGAGTAAAATAACAACAACAGCTAGACAACAAAAAAGGGAACGCAGCAGAAAGAAGCCACAACTTTAGGACAGGAAAAGTCACTTTCGGCTCTGACTAGACCTGGAGCTGCAGAGGGCATATCGGATAGACCGTTGGATAAAAGGAGTGCCCTTTGACTTTAGATATTATATATAAGTAAACATCCAGCTTAAGGAAAGGCAAGTCGGTATAACCCTGATCCTCTCCCTCATACTATTGGGGTCTCTCATTCTCTTTTGTTACTCCATCTCTCTAACTCATCATAACCCCTTTACTAATTTTCACGCCCGAGCTTGGTCACGAGTATCCACTCGTGGCGAGGCTGACCTTGGTTTCTTTCTTTCAGATAAATATTGTTGATAGCGAAGCCATCGCAGCCCTCTCTACTGTTGCAAATACTGGATCAAGCGAAGCTGGGGAAGTCTTCGTCAGCTACCCGGATCCCATTGTAGCAACATTGGCGCCATCCGTGGGACCGTGTTCTGGTCACCCTCGTAAGCTTCACCTTTGTGCACGGTTCATCCTATTGAAAAAAGAGAGTCGGAGGGATGGAAGCTAGGGAGGTACCTAGCGATACAGACCCAAAAACTCTCACCACTCAAAACACATCAAACCCAACAACGGGGCAAACCTCCACAAACAACGAAGTATCATTCGCTGACGGAGTGCCCGCATCCCCTTTCTCAGAAGAAGAAGAACCTTTTGCCGAAGGGACCCCTTCGCTTCTTTTGCAAGCAGCACTTTCAGAAATCTCACCAAGGCACACGCCTGTTGACTCAACCACCTTGACCACCCGAGTAACACCAGTTGGGGGTCCTATACCTAATTACAGATTCGGGAATGGTTCGCAAGATACCCGTAACTTCATTCGAAATAATTATGTACTCGTCAGGGAATTGATGGAGGAGCATGAAAAAGAACTACGTTCTGTTAACCTGCAAGCGAAACAAGCCATTGAAAGAAGAGCGAAGCAATCATCGAGAACTTTGGAAGCCAGGATGATGCAGGACACACCCGGAGCAATGGAGTTGGTAGGACGAAGATTGTTTCGAAACCAACTAGACGGAAACCCTACCCCGAGGTCTCGAAGCAACGTCATGGGACTGGAGGGGCGCCCTACCGGACAGAGCTATGAAGACGAGGAGCGAAGCGAAGAGGAAAAAGAAGAACAGGAAGAAGACGATCTAACGCAACCCTACAGACCGAAGGAAAGTACCAAGTTCACCAGAAGAATATCTCATTTCCGTTTCCCTAAAAAGATAAAGATGCCAAGTCATGTTAAGACGTATGAAGGGCGAACGGATCCAGAAGATCATCTGAAGATATTCGAAGGAGCTGCGGAGGTGGAATTATGGTCGATGCCGGTTTGGTGTCACATGTTCGCGCAAACCCTGATCGGACCAGCCAGGGTGTGGTTCGAACACCTCCCGAATGAATCCTTAGACAGTTATGAAGACTTACGAAGACGTTTCTTAGCGAACTTCATGCAGCAAAGAAGACATACTAGGGATCCCATAGAGATTCACAATATTAAGCAAAAAGACACTGAAACCCTATGGACGTTTATGGGAAGATATCTCAAAGAGTGCCAAGAAATAGGAGGGGTAGATGAAACCATGAAGATCTCTGGTTTCATACATGGTACGAACTGCAAGGAGTTAGTGGAGCAATATTGTAACAACATGCCGAAGACGCTAGATGAAACGATGGAAAGATGCAGAGCATATATCAGGGGAAAAGAGGCTGTGGGATATACGAGCGAAACATGGAAGAAAGGGGCTCCGTCACCCAAAGCCTCGCTGTGGAAACCTTCCCTAAGGAGGAATTACAAACCCAGTTTTGAAAGTAAATTCGTCCCTGAATACAGGAGAGGCAGTGGGAGTTTTGTCGATCAAAGACGAAGCGAAGGGAGAGGGTCTCCGTACGCCCGAGGCGGAGATGGGAAGCCAATACTCCCACCTATGTCCAAAACCCCACACGAGATCCTGCTTACCGAAGACGTAAGCAAAAGTTTCTTAGCACCAAAGCCGATAAAGAGTGCTCCCGACAAAAAAGGTTTCGATCGATATTGTGAATTTCACGGAGACAAGGGCCATGACACCAATGACTGTTATCAACTCAAGAAACAGATTGACGAAGCCATCAAATAGGGAAAGCTGTCCCACTTGTTAAAAGAGATAAGGCAGAATCACAATAAGGTAGGAACGCGCCAACCACAGCAGAGAGATGGCAAGGCAAGGGAGATACTAATGGTGTCTTCTACAGCAGAAAGCAAGTATAAAAGGAAGTGTGAAGAGGAGTTCGAGTGGATGAACAAAGCAATAGAGTTCACTTCAAAGTGTGACGAAGTGTTGTCACCAGGACCCGTCATTGTAAAGGGGGAAATAGCAGGTTATGAGGTACACCGTATCTTTATAGATAGTGGGAGTTCCTCCGAGATCATGTACGAACACTGTTTCAAGAAACTCCATCCAAGGGTCCGCTCTCTGTTGGTCGAAAACTCAACCCCACTGATAGGTTTCTCGGGGGAAGTAGCTTGGCCGTTAGGAGAAATCACACTCCCAGTAATTTTTGGCGAACCACCGCTCAATCGGAAGGTTCATCTCAAGTTCGTGGTAGTCCGATCCACCTCTTTGTACAATGTCATACTGGGAAGATCGGGTCTATACCAGCTAGGAGCCATTGTATCGACACTCCATTCTGTCATGAAGTTCCCAACCCCACGAGGAATCGCGGTCGTACGAAGTGAAAGGAAAGAGGTCCGAGAATGCTTACAAATTGAAAGGGAATTGCGAAAGCGACGCATAGTGGGAACGGAGAGGGAAGAGAGGAAGATACGGATAAATCCTCACTTCCCAGAGCAAAGCATAGAGGTTGGGGGAACACTATCAGCCGAATGTCAAAGCCGGCTAGAAATACTTCTCCAGGAATATCTAGACGTCTTCGCTTGGACACCTCAGGACATGACAGGAATACCCAGGGAGGTGGCAGAACATAGACTGGGAATCCCCACATATGAGAAGCCAGTTGTAACACCGGGTTTCACGAGCTTAAAATTAGCGCCAATTTAAATTTATTTATCAAAGGCCTGCAGCGGATATAATCACCACTTACAAAAAATATCAGATTGCTATCTGACTAGTTATCATTTCACAAACCAGGTGTTACAACGACTAACGACCGACCATCGGATCACATGCATATAATTAACAAATAGTGTTCCACAAACATAAATACTACTATTACCCATGAGTAACCCAAGCTCGCCAGACCATCAGTATCAAACCTGCGAAAAAGGGAAATCTTGCACCGTTAGCTACAACTAGCTAGTGAGCACCAATTTACACATAAGCATCAATAAGCATGCTATCATATCACAAAACGGCACATAGAGCTAAACTATCACCTAGCGGTGTGCCGACAAGTCAGCGGGATCATATCTTGCGAGGTAGCTAGCCTGGCTCAACGATCCCAACTGAGAAATCAATCACAACCGACCGCTTCGGTGGGGAGCGAAGAGCAACCCATCATCGCGTTTACCAGTTCCGGTTTGCACCAGGAACCCCATTTTATAACCAGTTCAGGCTTACGCCAAGAACCCCCTTTATATAACCAGTTTCTACTTACGTCAAGAACCCCATCTTCGTCAAGGAACGGTGGCCTGCAGAGCCGTCACCAAGCGTATACACTCGGTGCCGTTAATCCCCCAATACCAGACCCTATTGGGCCCCCAGGGACCAGCCTAAGTGGCTGACCTTAACCAATCTCCAGGAACTGTGGTACAGTCCCCCAATTGTCCGGATATAACATATAAACACATAAGCGATCCAATAAGGATCCAATTGCATGCACATACACATTATCACATTAGCTTCTGCTCATACTTGATGAGCAGAAGACAATTTTACACTTTAAACATAGCACATAATTGTCACACAAGTCATAACCCTACTTGGGTTTATCTCGTATCACTCCACTTATCTATCGTCACTACCATAATTACGTTACACATGTTATAACACTACACGTCACTATCACTTATCTATCATCACTACCATATTCACAATTTCACGTGTTATATCACAACACGTCACTATCACTATAACACGTTTCAACACACAACAGATAGCCCTACTTATTGAGTCTCATGGGAAAACCGGTACTCACCTGGAGTCCTTGCTAAGCAAACACGCCACTCGTGTCTTCCGGTTCCTCAGGTACACCTAACACATCGCACACACGCTTGGTTATCACTTATACATAGCACACACGGGTTAAAACACAAGTTTAACAAGCTGTCAGGTTGGATCCCCAGCTTGCGGTCACAAGGACCTGTCTTGCGGTCGTAAGGGACCCCTACAGAACAGCCATGCGATCACAAGGATACTCCATGCGATCGCAAAGGTTCTTCTTTTCCCAATTCATGCTTCCGATCGCAAGGGACATCACCTTTTGATCGCAAACATGATTCTAGGGTTGGTTACGATCGCAAGTTACATACTCATGATCGCAAACCTTATTTCCTTCGCTCGTAAGCGGTAAACACCACAAAAAAGACCCATACGATCGCATGGACCTACCATGAGATCGCATAGCATACACACGAGACTTACGGTCTAAAGCCTAACACATGCGATCACATCACCAATTTACGCGACGCGACCTTCAAAAACTTACGCGGCGCGTAATTAACAAACACCCCTTACGATCGCAAGCACATGTCATGCGACCGTATGGATACCAGAAACCCCATGCGACCGCATGCACATGCCATGCGACCGCATGCACATGACATGCGACCGCATGGACCCCAATTACAGTGTTCTTCGACTCTGTTCGCGTACAGCGGCTGTAAACCGCCATTTTTAATATCAAATCGATTCAAAACTCAACTTTAATTGTTCCTACACTTTGTTTGACATCCACATACATTTACAAACACACTTGAGACAATTACAAACACATAAAACACCATTTTGATCCATCAAAATGGTCATCTCTTTCACAAGTTCAAAACTAGGTTTCACATGAAGAATACTTACTAATATGTATAAACACAGCAAAGTGGAACTTCAATTTGCTACTGCAATCTCTTGTAGAAGCTTGATTCTTGATTGGATCCTTCAAAACTCCAAGAACAAAAGTGTGTGTTACGTATTGTGTATGTATGTGTGTTAGTGTGTGTTTTCACTTCAACAGGGGATAAGGGAAAGGATAAGCCGACCTTGAGGTTTATTTAATAAACCTCGGGTATTTTGTTCCCCTTTTCAACTTACAACTTGTCACCCGCTAACCCGTTTCAACTAACGGGGATATCTACAGAATCATTACGCGAAACCGTTTAATATTTTATCACTTTTAAACACGCTTGTCACTTTTCACACAATCACTTTAATTAACGCATAACACGCGTTATCAACTTAAAACACACTAACTTAAATCACTTAAAATCATTGTACAACTATTTGAGCACGAGGTACAACTAGGTACTTCTAGGCCCATTTTCAGGATGTTACACCAGTAGTTCAAAAGAAAAGGGGGCTTGCACCTGATCGGAGCAGAGCAGCATGTGCGGAGGTAGAAAAGCTTCTACATGCTGGCATCCTTAGAGAAGTGCAATAGCAAAGTTGGATAGCAAACCCCGTATTGGTGAAGAAGAAAGACGGAAGTTGGCGGATGTGCATAGACTTCACGGATTTAAACCGAGCTTGTCCAAAAGACCCTTATCCGCTACCAGAAATAGATACGAAGGTGGAGTCCTTGGCAGGGTTCAGGTTCAAATGCTTCTTGGACGCGTATAAGGGGTATCACCAAATTCAAATGGCCAAGGAGGACGAAGGAAAGACAGCGTTTTTCACTGATAAAGGAGTATATTGCTACATAAAAATGCCTTTTGGTTTAAAGAATGCCGGTGCGACATACCAAAGATTGATAGACAGAATGTTCGAAGGTCAAATAGGGCGCAACATTGAAGCATACGTAGACGATATCGTGATTAAAAGTAACTCAGAGGAATGTTTGTTGAAAGATATCAAGGAGACCCTCACGACCCTTAGGAAAGTGAATATGAAGTTGAACCCGAGCAAGTGTTCATTCGGTTTGGAAAAAGGTAAATTTCTGGGACACATGATAACTCCTCAAGGAATCGAAGCAAACCCAGATAAGACAAAGGCGGTAATGGAGCTTGAGTCGCCAAGAACACTCAAACAAGTTCAAAGTTTGAACGGAAAACTCGTTGCTCTGCATAGATATACAGCAAAGGCAGCAGAAAAGTCCCTACCGATATTCAGAACTATGCAGAATTGTTTAGAAAAGAAAAAGTTCAGATGGACGAGCGAGGCGGAGGAGGCTTTTCAGAAGATCAAGGAGACTATTTCCACCCTGCCTGCTCTAGTAGCGCCGCAAGAAGGAGAGGTCCTGATAATGTATCTAGCAGCCTCAGAAGAAACTCTTAGTGCCGTTTTTATGGCCGAACGGGGCAAACGGCAACTGCCGATATACTTAGTGAGCAGAGTCCTCTGTGATGCGGAACTAAGATACCCCTCCATGGAAAAAGTATCTCTCTATCTCATACACGCGACTCGGTGGCTAAAAAGATATTTTCAGGCTCACAAAATAAGAGTGTTGACTAGTCAGCCAATAAAGTCGATACTATCAAAGCCAGATGTCTCAGGAAGATTCGCTAAATGGGCTGTGGAGCTAGGGGCCTACGATATATCTTACGAGCCTCGTACATCAATCAAAGGACATATACTCGCAGACTTCGTGGCAGAGACAAACGAAGTAGAACAGACAACAACGGTAGCGAACGAGGGCGAGTTCGACAAAAGCGAAGAGGCACTAGCAGAGATCCTCAGCAAAGAAAAAGAAAAATTAAGATCCGGAGGCAAGACAAGCAAAGATGACAAAGAGGACTCATCACCTAGAAACGAAGCAAATGAAGCTTGGAAATTATATACGGACGGAGCGTCTAGCGTCGAAGGTGCGGGAGTAGGCTTGGTATTGATGAGTCCCGACGGAACAGAGTATACCTACTCTCTTCGCTTCGATTTCTCGGCCTCGAATAACGAAGCGGAATACGAGGCTCTCCTTGCTGGGCTCCGACTAGCAGTAGCAATGAAGATTGAGGAACTAAAGATTTATGTAGACTCTATGTTGGTAGCAAACCAGATTAATGGATCCTACGTAGCAAAAGAGGAATCCATGATGAAATACTTAATTATAGCAAATGAGACATTACAGAATTTCAGAAAATGGACGGTAAAGCAGATCCTGCGAAGTAAAAACAAGAAAGCCGATGCTTTTAGTAAGCTGGCATCGGTAACCTTCAACCACTTGACGAAAGAGGTGCTAGTGGAAGTCCTCCAGCATAGGTCAGTGGAGATGAAGGAAATAAATGCCATCGTGGAAGATGAAGGAGACACATGGATGACTCCCATTGTGAAGTATCTAAAAGGAGAGATGCTAACAGAAGGAAACGAAAAGGAAAAGCTCGAAACAGAAGCTCAAAAATACCAATTGATAAACAATGTCCTATACCGAAAGTCATACTTGGGCCCGTTGCTAAGGTGTGTGGGCCCGTTACAAGCCAATTATGTAATACGGGAGATTCACGAAGGATCATGTGGGCTACATGCAGGGGCAAGGTCGGTGGTCGCTAAGGCAATGCAGCTAGGATATTATTGGCCAACCATGCACACCGACGCTTTCGAAGAGGTCAAAACATGCCAACCTTGTCAAAAACACGCCCCAATACCCAGACGGCCGAAGCAGAATATGACTTCAATCATGGCAACATGGCCCTTCAGGAAGTGGGGAATGGACATCGTGGGTCCTTTCCCCGAAGCACCAGGACGACTGAAATTTTTGTTGGTAGCCATAGATTACTTCACAAAGTGGTGCGAAGCGAAACCCCTGGCTTCAATTACAGGTTTGCAAGTGGAACGTTTCGCATGGGATCATATAGTATGCCGTTTTGGCTTGCCACGAGAAATAATCACAGATAACGGAAAGCAGTTTGCGGACAACCCATTCAAGGCCTGGTGTAAGCTCTGGCATATACAACAAAATTTCACCTCCGTCGCTCACCCACAAGCGAACGGACAGGTGGAAAGGGTGAATCGAAGTTTGGTGGAAGGGATTAAAGCAAGGCTGGAAGCAGAAGGAGGAAGCTGGGTCGAGCATCTAGGCCACGTCCTATGGGCACACCGGACGATGCTAAAAACTAGCAATGGTGATACTCCGTTTAGCTTAACGTATGGCACCGAAGCAATTATCCCACCAGAAATAGGAATGCCAACCTACAGAAGCGCAGTTCCACAAACAGAAGCGGAAAACGAAGAGAACATTTGCTTCAACTTAGACGCCCTGACGGAGCGAAGAGAATTGGCAGCCATCAAAGAGGCCAAATACAAAAGCAAGATAGAGCGATATAACAACAGCAGAGTAAAACACAACCAATTTAAACCTGCGGACTTTGTGTGGAGAAAAAACGAAGCAAGCAGAGTGCAGAACCAAGGCAAACTAGGACCCAACTGGGAGGGTCCCTACCAGGTGGTCACGGCACACCAGAATGGTTCGTATGTTTTGAAGGACCTATGAGGAGAGGTTCTCCCCAGAACTTGGAATGAGGAAAATTTAAAGCATGCTTACATCTAGGCGAAGGACACCTTCGCACTAGTAAACGGTCCACTTTTGTTATTCGGGCCACGCACTAAACATAAGATTACAATACTTTTGGGTCACTTGTCGACCATTAACACTTTGTAATAGTGCTTAATCGAGAGTATAACCCCCATTTCTCCCTGTAACAATGGCTGAAAAGCCCATTTTGTTGAATGAAAACTTTGGCTTCGCAAAAGCTGACATAATGCACACATGCATACGCATACAAGCATAACAACATAATGCAAATACAAAATGCATAAGACATAGGCTCACAACAGCCCACCCATAAAGCATGCAAGGCCTTAGCTAAGCCAAACATATAAGCATGAATCACACGGGTTTGAAACAGAGGTAGGACCATATTATTGGCCATCTCAAAATGTGCACACAATAAACCAATATTGGCATTCGCAAATATAAGCAACATGTTAACATACGGTTATCAACAAAGACAAAACGACAACACATAAATACACACATGCAAAGCTAGAACATTAATCCTCGGCAACAAATGTCAAAGTCATACCAAATTCATAGTTAAAGTCAAATGCATCATACAGATGCCAAAATAAGACGGTAGACATCACCTAGTGCATGATGATTCACCACATCACAAAACAAAGCATAAAGATTGTTTAAGCAAATACAGACGATAGCATAATTGTTTATCAAAATAAAGGATGCAGGCACAAAGCCACTAAAAATCATGGACGAATAGACACCGAAGACTGATCCGAAAAGCCTCCAACACCAACAGGAGGGACACCAGCAACAGTAGCACGAACAGGCTCGATTCCTTTGAGGACTTCAATCGGCTCATCAGCATGGCGAGACAGTTCCTCCAAGTAGGGAAAAGAAACACTATCAAAGTCACTCAACATATGATTCAGGTGCGCTTCGGCATCCGGCTTGTAGTTGGAAGAGCGAGTAACGGGCTTACCTTGCTTACCATAACATTCACCTTTGATCAACCCCCTATGGTAACCAACCGCATAGCTTTGTTTCTGAATAGCAGCTAGGGGTTCTCCGAACTCGAGACTCTCACGGAGTTTCCCAACAAACATCTTTATGCCCTCGGCCACCAGCCATACATTTTCTTCCTTCACAACATGAATAGACTCAACAAAAGAAGATTTCTCCTCTGATAACGCCTCTCTTTCCTTGACCAGCAAACCTCTCTCCAACTCCAACTCCTCTACACGCTTGCGAAGTTCATCATTTTCGGAACCTAGTTTTTCCGAAGCAGCTTTTTCAAGGACCAAAGCGTCATTCTTCTTCTTCTCCTCCAACAGCTCGGAGCGAAGCAAAGTCAGATCAACCATGTCTTTCTCCAATAAGGCAAATTTCTTCGACAAGGCAGCCTCCGATGCTTTCCACTTTGAGATATCACCATCTTTGCTTTTCACCTCCTTCAGCTGCGCTCGTAGGCGCTTGATAGCACGACCTTTCTTCACACATTCGTTATGAGCAGCTATGAAATGAAGCCTAAGCTCAGGCACATTGACATTCAAACGAGCGGAGCAGAGCGCTGTCTCGTTACACAAATCAGTATGAGATTGATGTCGCGCACGATGAGCTTCCACAGGAGTGGCAAAGTTATACTGATAATCACGACAAACAACAATGTCATCCAACAAAGACGTATTCTTCACCCGACAAAACAGGGGTACAAAGATAGCTTCGCCTATCTCATCAGTAGGTGGAACATATCGCGAAGTAGAAGAATCAGAACGCCCATCCTCGCTATCCGTTTCAAAGGTCTGATCCATTGACAAAGGTGGTTCGTCATAATCCTCCATACGGATTTTCTTTCCAATGCCATTACCTTGAACATCCTCCACGGGCCATTTTAAGGAAGACTTCGTCGAGGATGGAGTAGACTTGTCTTTCTTACTTTGACTCGAAACAGATACGGGTTCATCAGCTGTTTTCCCCTTCAAGCTTTTGGTAGCTCGACTGCGACTTTCGCAAGCCTGCTTGAGTCGGTTTTGCCCGTCACCCCCATTCGCTATTTTTGGCGAAGCAGCCACCTTGGCACAGTGCTTCACCCGTGACTTAGGTGGAGCAGTCGACAGGGTAACAGCCATTGCAGGTTTCACACTCGCTGAAGGCGAAGCAACCTTAGGGGTGGTACTCTTCACAGAAGTTGGAGCTACTGGGTTTCTAACAGTCTGAGATCCAGAGGAGGCAGAACGGACAACAGCTTGAGGGTTAGAAGGAGATGCAGTGTCCGCAGGTGGTTGCGAACCAGGAGCTACCACTTGATCAGAAATAACCAAGTTTTTCGTATTTTGCGATTGAAAGTCTACACCCTCATCGTCCTCTAGGACAACCTCATACTCCTCTGACGAAGCAAGGTTCAGTAATCCAGCAAGTCCCATATCTGATCAAACAAACAACAAAACAAAGCAAGATAAGCAGCCTAAACAAGAACATATATAAATATACAAACATGTATGAACAAAGAAATAACGCATCGAGTTTGACGCACTCGCGAAGGACATAAACAGCAATACAAAGCAAAGCACAAAGACATAAACACACATGTACAAAGACGAAGACACAAATTAATCTCTCATACCCTTCCCATTAACAAGAAAAACAGGCCTTTTCTTCAAGTGAGGCCATTTCAGGCTAATTCCCCTAACCACCAACACTGCTTCCGGTAGAGTACGACCATACATGACCTTGTCCATCAGCAGCTGGCAATGCTCTTCGCTTATTTCAGAACCCTCAGGCACAGGGTCACTCAAAGACACCTTGGAGTCAGTCCAAGTCATCTTTCGAGGAATAAACTCGTTTCGAATCCAAATAAACTTCTCCTTCCAGTTGCGACAGTTGGGATAAACATCAGGCATACACGGTGAATCTGGCAACTTTCTCTTTTCAACTGTCACCCAGTCACCAGTCCGAGCGGTTTTGAAAAAAGCTCGGAACAAGGGTACGGTAGGAGTAATACCCAGAGATCGGCACTTCAACTCAAAACACATTACTTTTAAGGAACCAAGCGGCACAAACTGAGACAGATGCAAGTCAAAATACTGAAGAACATCAAGATAAAATTTCGAAAAGGGGAATCGGACATTCCCAAATTCGAAATGCTTCAAGTACAACCCGAAATACCCTGGAGGGGATTGACGAATGTGAAGATCAGGCGACGGAATTTTAGGGTCATACACACTACTAATGCCAAACTTATCAATAAACTCGCAAAACTCCTCGCCGGTAACATCACTATACGAAACCGCCAGGTTTTTTTTCCAGGAGGCCATTATCAGTTGCAATAACGTACGAGTAAGGTAAAAGTAAGGGTAAAGATCCGAACCTGATGAGAAAATGTTCAACTTGTTGGAAAAAACGGGAACCAACGAAGTGATACCGGCGAACACAGCGGCGGATTTTCTTCGCCGGAGACAGGAAAGAAAGTTTCTAGAAAGAGAAAATCGGAGGATGATGGAGAGGTTGAAATGATATAATGAGGAGTCGGTGGCTATTTAAAAAGGCAATGATGAAAACGGATAAAGGAGGTTACCCGTGGGTCCCCCAAAATTTCAAAAACCGCCGCCTATTATGTGGATAGGGTAAGGCCACGTGTCATCCAGGTATTTCTTTTTCCTCTATTTTCTTTTCTCCCTCTGCTTTTCTCCACAACCGCCACCTATTTTCCCCATAATCGCTACAAGCATTAATATTTTGGTTATAAAGGAATATTGTGTACGTCTATGTCGGAAAAAGGCAGATACAACAGAAAGAAGCTGAAAGTGTCAATTAACACGTGGAATAGTAGGGCCTTATATGAAAATTTAAGTCTGGCATATTTATTTGAACATAAATACACCAGACTGGGGGGCTTGATGGCGTATAGCCGGCTTCGCTTCGCAAATAGTGGCGAAGGAGGACAAAACAAGGTAACCTTTGACCTTCAGATTAACAATATCAGGAAGGCGACAACCATTTTTTGATGAAAGGATAATAAGTCAAATGACAAGCCAGCTATACGGTCAGACGAGTAAAATAACAACAACAGCTAGACAACAAAAAAGGGAACGCAGCAGAAAGAAGCCACAGCTTTAGGACAGGAAAAGTCACTTTCGGCTCTGACTAGACCTGGAGCTGCAGAGGGCACATCGGATAGACCGTTGGATAAAAGGAGTGCCCTTTGACTTTAGACATTATATATAAGTAAACATCCAGCTTAAGGAAAGGCAAGTCGGTATAACCCTGATCCTCTCCCTCATACTATTGGGGTCTCTCATTCTCTTTTGTTACTCCATCTCTCTAACTCATCATAACCCCTTTACTAATTTTCACGCCCGAGCTTGGTCACGAGTATCCACTCGTGGCGAGGCTGACCTTGGTTTCTTTCTTTCAGATAAATATTGTTGATAGCGAAGCCATCGCAACCCTCTCTACTGTTGCAAAGAATGGATCAAGCGAAGCTGGGGAAGTCTTCGTCAGCTACCCGGATCCCATTGTAGCAACAGATATCATGAAGGATCTTATAACATTCAGCAAGTCGAAAGACTACTACAAGAAGGTGGGCAAGGCGTGGAAATGAGGATATCTTCTTTATGGTCCACCAGGAACAGGAAAGTCTAGTATGATTGCAGCCATGGCTAACCTTCTTGAGTATGACATCTATGATCTTGAATTAACATTAGTAAAAGATAACACTGATTTAAGGAAGCTACTAATCGATACATCTAGTAAGTCGATAATTGTGATAGAGGATATTGACTGCTCGCTTGATCTCACAGGTCAGAGAAAGGAGAAAAAGGAAGACAGAAAATAAGAGGAGAAGGATCCAATTCGCAAAAATGAGGAAAAGGAGGACAAGGATAAGAAGAATAAAGGAAGTGAAGTGACATTCTCTAGGCTATTGAACTTCATTGATGGGTTATGGTCAGCCTGTGGTAGCGAGAGACTGATTGTTTTCACAACGAATTATCTGGAAAAGCTTGATCCTGCTCTTATTAGGAGAGGAAGAATGGATAAACGAATCGAAATGTCTTACTGTTGTTATGAAACGTTTAAGGTTCTTTCTAAGAACTACTTGGATCTTGAATCACATGAGTTGTTTGCAACCATCAGTCGAATGTTAGAGGAGACGAACATGACTCCAGCTGATGTTGCCGAAAATCTGATGCCAAAGTCAGATGAAGAGAATGCTGAGATTTGCTTGACCAACTTGATCAAATCTTTGGAAGATGCAAAAGAAGAAGCAAGACTCAAAGCTGTGGAAGAAGCCAGGATGAAAGCTGAAGAGGAAGCAGGCGGTAAAAAGAGTGAAGAAAAGGTAGAAGAGAGTGATGCAGAAGCAGGTGATGAGGAAGGAAAGAAGGCTGATAATGTACAAGTTAGTGACGCAAAAGAAGCAGTATGATGAGTGCAAAACTTTAGCAATTAAAAACCTTGGTGTTGTGAATAAGTTAAATTAGCTTTGTGAAAAGTGAAAAGTGTACTTGTTGCGCGACTGTTTTATATGTGATAAAGTCAAAAGTAATATAGAAGATCCGTAGTTGGTGCGATTTTAATTGACTTACAAGCATCTGCATATATAATTATACAGTGTGGCAGGTTTGAAACAAAAAAGAAAAAGAATTTCGTGTATTGGCTATGGTAACAAAAACAAAAGCCCCTGTTATTACCGGCCTCTCGAGTCTCGCCTGTTCACATAGAATTCACATTCGTCAATAGAATTTCAAGGTCTGTGCCGCCTCCGTCTCCCCCATTTTGTCCGACACAGCTTGCCGATTTCGTTCCCGATCAGCAACTTCCACATTCTGAAATTACTAGAATAAAGAAACAGAAAACATCTAAATAGATATGCAAGTTGGTGTTGACTTTCAATAGTACCAGCTATGGATGTTTTGCAGGTTTCACCGACATCTGGTGGCAGCTTTGATGATTTAGTTTATGCCAGGCTAGCTCTCAGTCCATGTAAGCTTTCAATTAATTAGTTGAAAAAAACCATCAAAATGTTAGTTTCTTTTGCTGACCAAAGTTGAATGAGGGTGGAAGTCTACTGTCCTTATGCTCCTCCTTCTACTCCATTTAACAAAATTATAACTTATCTTTGGTTTAATGAAGTTGACTAATTAACGTCAAGAGATCATCTTAGTTTCTCAACAGTGAGGAGTAATAACATCACTTTTAACACAAATTGGATAGTTTATTCATACATTTTTCTTTAAGAATTTAGAAACTTTAATAATGGTTTTTATTTGAAAATTACTCAAGTCAAATTGGACAGTTCATGCATTTTTTTCCGTCTCAGTTAAGTTACTCATGGCTGTTTACAGTCTTGTCATTTCTATAACATTTGTGTCTAAAGGTGTTAATTTTGACATCCCTAAAAACTTCTAGGGACAACTTCTTATATCACCCATAAAAACTTTTTAAGCGATGAAATATTTACTTTAAGCGACGTCATAAGTGTCAAGGATAAGGCTACAACAATTAATATTTCACACACCAAAATCAATACACTCCATAAGTCGCTTACTTTATCAAATGTTTTATCTGTTCCGCATTTACTGCATAATTCGATATTTTCTGCAAAGTTATACAACTCTAAACCAGTTTCCGTTGACTTTTTTCTTCTCATTTTCTTGTGAAGGATCTTCGCATGAGGGCCCTTCTACTATGGAGGGAGTGTTGGGTTTTCCAGAACACAGCGGAAGCAAGAATACAAAAGAGCAAAGCCATGGTACAAGCATGCAATGCATAAAACCCAAAAGAGGACCAAACTCTATAACTAGTATTTGCAACATGTAAAAAAGAAGAGAAAGAAGATATACCTTTCTCCTTAGCTCCAGCAACCTGTAGAAGAAGAAGGTGTTGACAAGAAAGCAAAATAGCTTCCCTCTATTGCAAGTACACACCGGGTTTCTTCAATCCACTTGTACTAGCAACCTTGGATGAACTTCAAAGCCTTGAATTCATCACAAGAACAGCAAGACTCTTACAAAACCGTGACCATACCTCATATGCACTCACTAGATGATCAAAGATCTCTCAAAGTGCCATGTAGTTTCAAGGGTTTTCTTAGAGAGAGAGAGTGAGAGAGAAATCCGAAAATCTACATGTCAAATGAGCCAAAAGACCCTATATTCTCCCAAAGGTCGGCCAATCAGAAAGCAAGCCTTCTCATTGGCCCAAAAATGAGGTGGAGCCAAAAGTTGCATGCTGTCAGACGAATTTACGCATCGCGTGCCCGTAGGTTTCCGCGTCGCGGAACATCCGCGTCGCGTACCCTAACAAGAGCCGCGTCGCGTAATCTTCCTGCACACCAACTTCTCCACTTTGACACTTTCAGTCCCTCAACTTTCATTGCTGTTAGGATTGATCCCCAGCGTGTGACCCAATAGGCCCACACTATATTGGCAGTGATCCTAATGGCGTACGTGCGTCGGTGGGCATACTCCAACAGGGAGAACATTGTTGATGTTTATTGTACAACGTTTCCTTCTCATCCACAACTAAATGTGACCACCAGTCTCTCATTATCTGCATGGCATCATAAACTTAGTCATCCATCAAATAAGATCTGTTCTTAAGTCAAATGGTTTAAATGTTCATTCAACTTATGATTTCATTGTAATCCATGTGCTATCAATAAAAGTCATAAGTTGCCATTTTCTGTCAATTCTCTTGTTAATACAAAACCATTTGAACTTATCTATAATGATGTGTGGGGACCAACAAAAACATCAATTGATGGGTATGAATATTATATCATTTTTATTGATCATTTCACCAAGTACATTTGGCTTTACCCCATGAAGAAAAAATATGTACGTACACTACATTTCCTCAATTTCAAAGGCTGGTTGAAAACTTCTTTCAAACTAAAATAAAAACTGTTTTTCAGACAATTGGTGAGAATATCAAAAACTTCAAATCTTTAATTCATGTGGTATTTCTCATTTAACTGTAACACACGTTTTCACGCGCTTAAAATTAAGGAAAATTTAAGCTTTTTAAACTTATATAATAAAAATCAGCAGCGGAAGTAACCACGTTTTACAAAAGATAATATTGTTTATCTGACTTGTTAATGTAAAAGTACAACACCAAAAACCAAGTCCCAAAAACTACCGCGTGTTACCCAACTAACCGACACAACCGACCATCGGATCACAAAATTTACAACGAGCAGTGTTCCGTAAAAGATAAGTACAACAACTACCAACGGTCCCGCCTCACCAGGCCAACTACTTCGCATCTGCAAAAAGGTAAATTGAGGCACCGTTAGCTACAACTAGCTAGTGAGTACAGATTAACACAGAAGCATCAATAAGCAGGTTATCCCAACTACGGGACAGCACACAAGGCTATCCTAACACATAGTGTCGCGCCAACGAGTCAGTAGGAATCATATCTTGCAGGGTGGGAACCCTGCTCAACGATTCAAACTGGGGACCATCAGCAACAACTAACCGCTATGGTGGGGGAGCGAAGAGCAGTCCACCAAACGCGTTACGAAGCTCGAAGCTCAACATCTTGGATCTCAACTGAAGTTTAGATCCCAACTCACGTTAAGGAGCGGCGGTTTGCAAGACCACCCCGGCGTGCTGCACACCGGGTACCGTTAATCCCCGTTATTCCATCAAAGGGATCCAGCCTTCGGGAAGAAAGCTGACCTTAACCATGCCACATCGGTCCGGACCAGTACCACATATACAACTACTACCCGTAATGGGTTCAACTATACGCATGCGATTCATAACCAACGTATAAAGCAACTTAACATGGCAACAATGTATAACAACATGTATAACATACCTCATACGCACGTGTGAGACATCGACAACATATTTCAACAAACAATAGACAACGCTACTTACCGAGACTCATGGGAAAACCGGTACTCACCTCGAGGTTATAAGAGGCAGATATGAATTCGGGAATCCCAGGAGCACACGGAATCGTCCGAATCACCTAACACATCATGTGTAGGTTCAGTCAACGTCTAAAAGTACTATCATTGCTTCTACGTAAACGTACAACGAACAACAAGCAACAGGCAACCTGGAACAGCTCCTACGGCCGCAGTAGATGTGTCCTACGGCCGCAGGACACCTTCCAAACACCTCCTACGGCCGTAGGAATACATCCTACGCCCGCAAGAGTTCATTTCCAAGAAACCATACCCTACGGCCGAAGGGACCATACCCTACGCCCGTAGAAGTGATTCTTTGGGTACCAACAGTCGTAGGTTATGTACCCACGCCCGTAGGCTTCGTTCCATCACCCGTAGGTGGTAGACCACATAAAATACACAAAATACCCTCCTACGGCCGTAGAAACCTTTTCTTACGGCCAAAGAAGGCTTAATTTTAATATTCCTGAAAAACACCCTCCTACGGGGGTAGGAACTTTTCCCTACGGGGGTAGGAGCTAAATTTCTATAAATCTGAAAAACACCTTCCTACGGGGGTAGGAACTTTTCCCTACGGCCGTAGGAAGGGTCTGCGCAGTAAACTTCGCCCTGTTCAACTATCAGACCTGCAACTACCCGTTTTTGACCTCTTCTTCGACCAAAACTCAATTTCGATTGTTCATAGACTTTGTTTAACATCAATAGGAGCCTACTAACACATTTTATACAACAACTAACCATTATAATCCATTTTGAACCATCAAAATGGATCATTTCTTATACATGACTCAAGAACAAGCTTCACACCATAACACTTACAAATTGGAGATGATTACTTGCTGTAGATGATGATTTTAAACAAGAAATCAATAGCCAAACTCGAAATCAATGCTTCCTCCTTGATTTTCTCTTCAAATCTCCAAGCATGTGTGTTTGCTTTCTTACGTACGTACATATGCTTGTGTGTGTATTTGTGTGTGTGTAGTGTGTGTTCCCAGGGGATAAGGGAAACACACAAACCGACCTTGGTTGGTTTAATACCCCGTGTGGGTATTTTGTTCTCCTATTCAACTTCTAAAGCAACTTAGGTTTATCCGTTTTAACTAACGGAGATATTTTCGGAATCATCATTTGAAACCGTTCAAATATTTACCAACATTTCCTATTTATGAAACATTTCTAACTTTAGCCACATAACCACGTGTACCAACAAATAACAACAATTAATCAACAAAACAACTTAAACAACTTGTTTAACGTCAATGTACAACTACACAAACACGAGGTACAACTATTTACAACTAGGCCCTAAATTAGGGTGTTACATTAACCTCTCCTCCTATTACTCCTGAGCACAATAGCACCGCTCAAAGGTGTCATATCGTTGAAACTGGGCTTTCTTTACCCCACCATACTTCTCTTCCTTTTCATTTTTGCTCCCATGACTTCCAAGCTGCGGTTTTATTGACAAATCGTCTCCCGTATTCAGCGGTATCTTTTTAACCCCCATTTCAAGTGTTATTTAATAAATCTCTCTCTTAAACCAAATCCAGAATCAGATACAGAATGATCCTATAGATAAGTGATCATTCATCCCTTCGTTCGCGATATCCGTGTGAACACGAGACATGGTTAAATGTCAATCTCCAGATCGTTCACAATTATGTTTCTCGATCTCGATTGATGGTGACCCAAAATCTAGTTGCAATCGATCAAATATCATCGCAACTTGAGCATGGCCATGCATTTTACGTCAGCGCTCAATCATCGAGGTGCCCATGGATATCTCTCTAAAACTAGAGGAACAAATCCCTTTGACTACATTGCTCCGCCACACACACCATACTTTACCTAAAAGCTCCCTTTATAACAGCCAGTTACGAGCTACGTTTGAAAGCAATCAAAGCAAAGCAGATCCATGCTTTGATACACATGTATCTCCAGTCTAAGGACAAAATGATATTATCATCCTGACTTACTCGTGACAGAAACCATGAAGTAAGTTCAGGTGCGGGTCGTCCAGTCACTTGACCATTGCAAGCACAGGCGAAGTGTTGCGTCTCTTTTATCTAATCCATTATTAGATAACGACCAACCACTTCCCTCAGCCTTATCTCAAACTTCCTCCCCGTGAAGAATGACCAACTGTGGACATTTAGAATGAAAAGAGAATTCTGGGAAGTGTAAACATGCTAAGATGGAACACAGTAAAGGATTCATAAAATATCCGCCCTCGGCGCATTATTAAATCACATTTAATAATCAATATAATATGAAATACAATACTGCTTAACGTTCCCCAAGATAATATATACCAAACATATAACTAAAACAAACTCAAGCCTTGTTCACCTAGGCCTAGTATGGTGAACATACTAGCCCGTGACAACATCTTAGTTAACGGATCTGCCATAAAGCCATCCATGTTAACTCTGCTAGCGACCACGTCTCTACTTCAACCATCACTCACATAGTATGCGTTGGTGAGACCATGGTGCTTCCTTCAATTCATTGTACCTTCATTGTTTCAGAAGAACCCAATAAGGTAAATGACTACTCGAGACTTCGGTTTTTATAGTAAAGCCATCCTACTCTCATTGTCTCAGAAGAACCCAATAGAGTCAGTGATGCTTTAAGAACTACTTTGATCCACAACACCATATATTATAGGATCATAAACTCCGAATAAGATCGGCAGTTATCCCATTCTATTCAGAAGCTAACACTAGAGTAACAACTTACTCTTGCTTCTTTTATAACAGAGTACCAAGAACATATCTTCATATTTCTTGATGCCCTAAACAGGTTTTGTATATTCTATAGTCGTTATGGATCATAAACAGGTTTTGTATATTCTATAGTCTTGATGCCCTAAGGACATTATCTCTATTACGTTGTAAATATAGAATTACAACAATACTCCCACTAGCCCTGACATTCATATACGTTTCTCCCTTGCTTATTGAAAACTCAAACAATTGATTTTCATATCAAAACAAAGATTGTAACCTTGAGATGCTTATTTAAGTCCACCATGGGACTCATTTTGCTTGTAGACTTTACAAGGATACACTTAATGTAACAGACCATCGGATAGTGTTATGAACACTTCCTCAGAAAATTCCTATTAAGGAATGCGGTCTTTGCATTAAGTTGTCGCAGCCATGAAATGGCACTAAAATCACAAGTATCCGAGTTTACTTCAACATAACCACCGGTAGAGAATTTCTAGATGATACCTTTCTCATGGTCAATCATCGTAAAACTATCTCCTACTAGTCGGTATTAGAAGTTGTCTACGAACTCAGTATTCGACATAACCACTGAGAGAAAGTCTTCATATAATACATTCCACATGGTCAATCATAGATCTTTCCTATCAGTCGGTATTCGAAGTCGTAAACTTATCCATGTTGGTCTCTTTCAGCAAAGAACCATTTTTGCCCTTCGAGTTTCCACTCAAGGGTTGGGTCTACCAAGTCCAATACTTGGATACCCCTCATGGATCGCATCTCATTTTCATCGCCTCTTTCTTTATAGCAGACTCTAGGCCCACTCTTGTTTTGGTAGTTTCATGTAAACATCATTAAGTCGTCCCCCTCAGATATAAAACTATATCTTTCCGGTAATGATTCAATGTCAGGTTCTCCAGCATAGCCATGCTGAGTTTCAATCACAATTGATTGCTAGTGCCAACATCAGGTTCTTCCATTCAAGGTAAACTTTACTCCCACTGGCACCCGCAGATATTTGAAACCTTTTCTTCTTGAACAACATACTTCTTGTTCAAATATCCCATGGCCACAGCAGAATACCTAATGGAGTAGCACCTCTAGATTACGGGTTCCTCCAATTCACCTTAAACACAGGTTGAGGAATTCGGACTTTGTGATAGACTAGCAAAGACATACTTTCTAGTATCATCATCTAAGGTGAGTACTAAACCATCTTTGTTGGTATGACTTTTGGAACATTTCCCGCCACTCTCAAAGTACTCCCCAAACAATAGGGTACTTTGGTTAAACCCATCATAATCGGACCATAACTAGAATGTCCGGTTCCTCCGCTTGGCGACCCATATAACAATATGTCTTAGGAGGATTGAATTATGACACAAAACCATAATTCTTATGATGGTCACAGAACTCAGAATTACATCCTCAACATCTCTATTAGATTTGAGTATTATAGTCTTTTGCCCTCTCAGTCATGTACTTTGTCGCGGATGTGTCTTGAACACCTCTCAAGGCTTCAGACGAGTGTCTAACAGATTAAACATGTTCATCCTTTTACCTTCGCTGGTAAGGTAACAAAGTATCTAGTGTTACCCCTTAGGTTTTGCTTGAAAGGTCTACACACATAAGTGTGAACGAAATCCAACAAGCCTTCATTCCTCTCACATACATAAGTGAAGGATTTTTGAGTCATTCTAGCCTAATAAATAAGATTTACAATCAACAATTGATCCTAGATCAAAAGATTCAAGTTCCTAACCACATGGAGCTTGGTGATGCAAGTCTTATTTATATGGTTAAATTGACTTTAATAATTAGAGTAACATGTACAAATCATTCACGATCAATCTATTACTTCATAAGCAAATGCTTATAATAAATGCCACAACATGGATAAACTTTCAAATAAACCAACAAATACATAATACAAAGGAAGTTTATCCATCGTTATCAAAGGCATATAAGATATATTGTTTCTAGCCACGCAGGGCGTAAAACATAGATCTATCAAAGTAATATACTAGCTGGAAGGAATACCAAGATCCCGACTTCCAATCCTTTTCAAATAGGGACAACCATCTTGTTTCCCGTTATGAAGTCCAGCTCTCTACAACTTCTACTTCTCTCTAACACCTGCACTTTGCAACAAACAAATTTGTGACAAACGTGAGTGTTGTGGCTAGTGTCCAAAACTTGCCCATAGAAGTTGCTAAATAGTAGAGTTTGATCATGAATGTACCTGAAGCTTCGGAGCCAATATTTCTCATCTTGTGCATGCTTAGCTCATCAAGGAACTTAGGGCAGGCGTGGCGGCGCCAATTTCCATACTTTCCACAAAAGTAACAAACTTTCCCATTTGGAGTCTCGTCCGGAGGCGCAATCTCATTGCCCTTCAACTCCATTAACATGGTGAGCTTAGTAGAACCAAGCTTCCCATTTGAGGTAGCTCGCCTTTTGGTAGCCTTAGCGAGAGTGGACGAGGTGAGCTTACTTTTGGCCATGTTAGACTCAAGAGTCTTTAGCATGCCATGAAGCTCCATCAAGGATTTATCCATACCATGCATGTGATAATTCATAATGAATTGCTCATACGATGGTGGGAGTGATCGGAGAACAATATCCACCACCATTTCCCTTTCAATGGTAAATCCTAGCCTCTCCAAGCGTTCCACAAGTGCTTTCATCTTAAGCACGTGAATGCTTACGCTCTCACCATCCTGCAGCCTACAACCAAGTAGTTCATTTAAACACCCATACCGTTCTTGCCTTGCTTGTTGTTGGAACATGTCCTTCAACTCAAGCATCATATCATATGCACTTAGATCCTCTAATTGCCTTTGCAAGTTAGGGATCATCATGCTTAACATGAGGCAAGAGACCTCGTTGGTGTCCTTGACACGTTTGTCATACGCATCAAGAATGGTCCTACTTGCGTTGGTAGCAGGGGCTTCCGGAAGGGGTTCCTCAATAGTGTGTAACTTGTCTTCGTGTCGTAGTACAATGCGCAATTGCCTAGACCAATCCATAAAGTTACTCCCATCGAGTTTCTCCTTCTCAAGAAACGTACGTAACGTGAAGTTGGTGTTGTTGATACTAGTCGACGTCATCTATAAAAGCAGAGTAGTTTTAGTTAGTTTGATTAAAATCCTCGTTAAAATAATTACCCCATGTGTTTAAGAAAAACAACTATTTTAACAAGGGCTAAGAACCCTATTTCACCTTGCACCGTGACGGGTTTTCCGCGGATCACGTGGAAAAGCTATTTAGGCCGGCAACCATTGACCCATTATTGCAACTCTTAGTTCCTTGCGGGATCCTACTTGACAACCATTGTGCCAAGTTTGGCATGTTTGATCCCCCCACACCGATTCTCAATTAATATTTTGCATAAATCGGCTAGAGCTCGACAATCATCCAAAATATTACATTGAAACCGTAAATCAACCATCAAGATACACGGTGGTACTCTCGCCCAAAATCGACTCGGCTAGAGCTCGACAATCGACCTTGCGAGTTGCCACACGCACCTTACACACAACACATGCAGAGGCTAACTCGGCTAGAGCTCGACAATCAACCTTTACACGGCTAGATTCGGGTGGTGTCATCTTATGGGTGGTGTGCGATTTACATTTAGAAAACGGGATTTTGCTTTCCGGTTAAAAAACCATTTTGAGTATGATTAACAAAAAGTGACAATAACCAAACGTTCTCACTAATTGGATACTAAACCCTCGTTAAATCCGTTTGTTAATCAAGTGTGCGCGCGAGAGTTGTTAAACCATCTTTAAAAACTCTTGGTTTTATTATTTAACAAAAATTGTCTAGCATTCAATAGTCCTACAACTCATGCATAAACAATATAATAAAACCATCACACGCATACAACAAATTGGTAACCATGCCCCTAAAACCTATGCGTTTTCCCGTGAGCCACTACGGGAAAACTAAGTCATCTAAGGACCAAAAGCCTTGACTTCGGATGTGCTCCCACTAAACCCGCTACCTCCATTGGGCCTCCCGGATTTGTGTTCGCCAAGACGTCACTTCATAGACTCCCGATGGTTGCTCCATATTACAATTACATAGAAAAAAGGAAACAAATGGCATGCAAGCCACAATTCTTAACTTCTAGTACAATTACATAATATGAAATATTTAAATGGCATGCAAGCCACATATACAAAATTACATACCAAATAAATAAATTTAATTATTACAAACCATGTGACATAAAGTCACCAAATGAAAGAAATAATTAAAATACAACCAAACATCCACAAGGTCTAGGGCATATCAATGGTTACCAAAATCACAAGAACAACATACAAGTTCACTAATGAACAACAACATGGTGTGCCATACAAAACCATGCAAACTTATGTATAATGGTTAAGATTTTTACAAAACACTCAAGGCACTAAAAATCCCATGTACTTATGCATTAGTAACACCAAACCATTTTTGATGAAACATATTCATAAATACATAAAGTAAGTATATGCAATTACCATTTTCATGCCAAAATAATAATCCACATATAAATACACCAACCATTATACAAGACAACTTCAAAACACCAAATTTTAATTTCTGGACAAAAAATTCCAGAAACCAAAATTTAGTGTCAAAAACCCAAAAATGTTTTTCTTAAAAAAAAAGTTTTAAAACCAGATTCTGTCCAGGCAATATCCGCGCCGCATACCTCACTAAATTCCGCGCCGCGTACATACATCGAACAAAAAGCAGATTTCAGTCCCGCTAGTTTCCGCGCCGCGTACCAAAACAGGGTTCGCGCCGCGTAAACCTACCGGACAGAAAACAAAAAACATATTTTTGGGTTTTTCAGGCCACCATGTGCAAATACAGTATAGAGGTGGCTGTGATACCACTGTTGGGTTTTCCAGAACACAGCGGAAGCAAGAATACAAAAGAGCAAAGCCATGGTACAAGCATGCAATGCATAAAACCCGAAAGAGGACCAAACTCTATAACTAGTATTTGCAACATGTAAAAAAGAAGAGAAAGAAGATATACCTTTCTCCTTAGCTCCAGCAACCTGTAGAAGAAGAGGTGTTGACAAGAAAGCAAAATAGCTTCCCTCTATTGCAAGTCCACACCGGGTTTCTTCAATCCACTTGTACTAGCAAGCTTGGATGAACTTCAAAGCCTTGAATTCATTACAAGAACAGCAAGACTCTCACAAAACCGTGACCATACCTCACATGCACTCACAAGATGATCAAAGATCTCTCAAAGTGCCATGTAGTTTCAAGGGTTTTCTTAGAGAGAGAGAGTGAGAGAGAAATCCGAAAATCTACATGTCAAATGAGCCAAATGATCCTATATTCTCCCAAAGGCCGGCCAACAGAAAGCAAGCCTTCTCATTGGCCCAAAAAGGAGGTGGAGCCAAATGTTGCATGCTGTCAGACGAATTTACGCGCCGCGTGCCCGTAGGTTTCCGCGCCGCGGAACATCCGCGTCGCGTACCCTAACAAGAGCCGCATCGCGTAATCTTCCTGCACACCAACTTCTCCACTTTGACACTTTCAGTCCCTCATCTTTCATTGCTGTCAGGATTGATCCCCAGCGTGTGACCCAATAGGTCCACATTATATTGGCAGTAATCCTAATGGAGTACGTGCGTCAGTGGGCATACTCCATCAGGGAGAACATTGTTGATGTTTATTGTACAACGTTTCCTTCTCATCCACAACTAAATGTGACCACCAGTCTCTCATTATCTGCTTGGCATCATAAACTTAGTCATCCATCCAATAAGATCTGTTCTTAAGTCAAATGGTTTAAATGTTCATTCAACTTATGATTTCATTGTAATCCATGTGCTATCAATAAAAGTCATAAGTTGCCATTTTCTGTCAATTCTCTTGTTAATACAAAACCATTTGAACTTATCTATAATGATGTGTGGGGACCAACAAAAACATCAATTGATGGGTATGAATATTATATCATTTTTATTGATCATTTCACCAAGTACATTTGGCTTTACCCCATGAAGAAAAAATCTGTACGTACACTACATTTTCTCAATTTCAAAGGCTGGTTGAAAACTTCTTTCAAACTAAAATAAAAACTGTTTTTTCAGACAATTGGTGAGAATATCAAAAACTTCAAATCTTTAATTCATGTGGTATTTCTCATTTAACCTCTCCTCCTATTACTCCTGAGCACAATAACACCGCTCAAAGGTGTCATATCGTTGAAACTGGGCTTTCTTTACCCCACCATACTTCTCTTCCTTTTCATTTTTGCTCTCATGACTTCCAAGCTGCGGTTTTATTTACAAATCGTCTCCCGTATTCAGCGGTATCTTTCTAACCCCCATTTCAAGTGTTATTTAATAAATCTCTCTCTTAAACCATTTGGGTGTTTGTGTTATCCTCTTATTGCACCTCCAAGCTTCAACCCTGGTCCATTCCATGCATATTCTTTGGTTACTCTTCTTCCCAATCTGCATATAAATGTCTTGATCCTACTATCAGTCGGTTGTATATCTCCCGACATGTAAAATTTGTTGACACAAATTTTCCATTTCATGTGCGCAACAAATCTCACAATCTCACTAACCATGTTCAAGAAGTTTTTAGTGCGGGTTCATCACAGGTTAATGATTCACATACCTCTCCCTCCTAAACCCAAGCTCCTTACTCTATCCATTAGTCACCAATTATGCCTCATCCACCATTTGTCACATCACCTATAGAACCATCATCTTCATTGCCACCTTCACTATAGGAATCTCAAGAGCCTGTTACATCTCCAGTATCTATACATAGTCTCATTCACCTCACACTAATCCATCATCCCACATAGATGCTCAATCCCAAGTTGAGTTTCCTCCTTGTACAAGAAAAACAAATCCCAAATATTTTAGTGAGACCTATGTTAATCTCACCACCAAGCATCCATTTCCACCTACATTGGAACCTACCACCCTCACTCAAGCAATCAAAGACCCTATTTGGAGACACACAATGGATGAAGAATTCAATGTTTTATTGCGAAATGGAACCTGAGAGTTGGTACCCAAATCCTCTCACATACCAATTGGTTGTAAATGGCTTTTTCGTGTCAAACGTAAACCTGACAGTTCTATAGAGAAGTACAAAGCACGTCTTGTTGCTAAAGGTTTTCTGCAAGAACCTGTTCGTGATTATTTTGAGACTTTCAACCCTTTATCTAAATCGGTTACTATTTGGATCATCTTATTTCTTGCATTATCACACCGATGGCCTTTACTTCAACTGGATGTCAATACTGCATTCTTGCATGGTACACTGCACGAAGATGTTTACATGTTTCAACCCCGGCTATATTAATCCGGACTTCCCAAATTACATTTGCAAACTTTGAAAGACTCTATATGTTCTAAAACAATCCCCCCGGGCTTGGTGCAAGGAGTCGAGAACTTTTTTTCTTACGGTTTTCGAAACTCATTAGTTGATGCTTCTTTGTTCATTTATACACAAAATGACATCACTGTCTACTTTCTCGTCTATGTTGATCATATAATTCTAACCGGAAATAAAGTTCTTGGATGAGTTTGTTTCAAGGCTGGCCACTCGGTTTTCAATCAAAGATTTGGGCTCTTTACATCAGTTTTGGGGTGTTGAAGTTATCTCCACTTCCTCAGGGCTGTTTCTTTCTCAACAACGACACATTACCGATATACTCTCTTGTTTTAACATGACTGGTGCCAAAGAAGTTGTTACACCACTCAGCTCCTCACAAACATATTCTCTCAATGATGGTCTCTAGGTGTTGATGCTTCAACTTATCGTAGTCTTGTTTATTCGCTACAATATTTAGCCGTCACATGACCTGGCATGTCTTTTGCCATTAATAGATTATCTGAGTTCATGCATGAACCTACACAACTTCATCTTCAAGCCTTAGAACGGGTTCTTCGATACTTAAGTGGTACAATCCACCATGGCTTGTTTCTTAAAAATGACTATCCTATCTCGTTGTCAGCTTTCTCTGACTTGGATTGGGGTGGTATTAGGGATAAAGGGTGTTCTACTACTGCCTGTATCGTATATCTAGCTTCTAATATCATATCTTGGAGATCAGCTAGACAAAAATAAGTTTCTCGGTCATTAACTGAAGCAAAGTACAAAGCAGTTGCAAATGCAGCGGCCGAGATTATACGGGTGCAATGTACCTATGTGTTAACCCGGTCTTTCATTCATGCATGAAGCATTTAGCTCTTGACTATCACTTTGTCCATGAACGAGTTTCTACAAGTTCCTTACATGTTCTGCATATTAACTCCAAAGATCAATTAGCTGATATGCTAACAAAGGCTTTGGGACGACGTGAATTCATGCGTTTTCGTTTCAAGATAAGAGTCTCCGATGGATCCTCCATCTTGCGGGGGCGTGTCAATTAAGGATAAGGTTAGTCAAAGTCCGGATTAGATTATTATCTTTATCTCATTCAAATCTGTTGTAACTATGACCTAATTTAGCTCCTATTATTCTGCCCCAATCCTTGAATATATGTACACCATCGAAATTAATAGAACATAATTCGCATTGATTAAACCTCTTTAAAAAGTCGTCCCAAAGACAAGTGCATAAATCAATACTATTCACCTTATTTCTCCAGAAAATGTCAGACAAATTGTATGTTTGTACATGTCTATAACTGCAAATAATTTTAAGTGCCAACATTATGTGAGAAACGTAGACAAAATTTTACATACTAATCAAAAGTAGTGAAAGTAGCCGAATTATGAAATCTACAGGATGTGTTTGTTGTGCACAGCTTCATGACATGTTTACTACTTTCGGCTTTCCTTGTATGTTGGCCATACCCAATAGTTGCTAATGTTTTTAGTTATAATATGTATAGCTACTGGCCTACTGTTCCTAATTCTTAATATATGAAACAATTGAATAATAAGATGATATATGGTTCTTTAGTTCCTAACTGTGTACGTATATCATGTCCCTTTAATTTAATTAAACCAAGTGACCTCAAAAATCAATCTTTCACACTGGTAGTCAGTCAGTCATGAGTCCATTTAATTATTTCATTAACCCACCAACCAATTATATTATATCATTGGCTTTGGGAACAAGAAACAGCTGAATGATGCAAGTACTATGATGTCATAACTCATATGTCTCTTAATTACTAGGAAGCTTCCTGTCATATATATTTGTTAACCTTTGATGTTAATTTATAGACCTCTTCAAAGAAAGTTGGCTGCCTCTTCAGATATTTTATATTCCACATTTCCACACCACACCTTACCATCACAAGATTACAAAAATAGAAAGACTTGATATTGATGCATGCAAAATGCCACCTCAACTTAGTAGTATAAATCAATATGTGATACATGCATCCTTCTCACCTCTTCTACATCATACAATACAAAACCATATATTCTACCAAAAGCTTTGGCCGCCCGGTGAGCAAGAAGAAGAAGACGAAGATGATGATGGGAGATATGAACCAGTTAGGGCCTGTGATGGCCTTAGCTATGTTCGTTTGGGCAATATTCCGACAACTGTTTCCAGACGAGTTCCGAAGGGATGTCAGAAAATATGTTAACAAAGTTGTTAGTTATGTGTACCCTTACGTCGAAATTACTTTTCATGAATATCAAGTGGACAGCTGGTTTGAGCGAAGCAAAGCCTATATATCCATTGAACGTTACCTCAGTGCCAACTCTTCCAGTCTAGCTAAACGGCTCAAGGCAAGCGTCGTCAAGGACTGTGAATCAGTTGTTCTGAGCATGGATGACTATGAAGAGGTCACAGATGAGTTCAATGGCGTCCAGGTCTGGTGGACCTCGAGCAAAAGAATCCCGCAACAGCGGTCTCTGTTTTCCTATCGTGGAGATGAGGAGACCCGGTACTACAAGCTTACTTGTAAAAGAAAAAACCGTTAAAATTATCACTAATGTTTACTTGCGACATGTGCTGGATGAGGGGAAGGCTATTGAGGTGAGAACAAGGCGACGCAAGCTCTATACTAACAACAAAAGTGAGCATTGGCATGGTTACAAGAGAACTATTTGGAGCCACATCATATTTGAGCACCCTTCTACTTTTGATACTCTAGCAATGGACCCGAAAAAGAAGAAGGATATCATGAACGATCTTATAACATTCAGCAAGTCGAAAGACTACTACAAGAAGGTGGGCAAGGCGTGGAAACGAGGATATCTTCTTTATGGTCCACCAGGAACAGGGAAGTCTAGTATGATTGCAGCCATGGCTAACCTTCTTGAATATGACATCTATGATCTTGAATTAACATCAGTGAAAGATAACACTGATTTAAGGAAGCTACTTATTGACACGTCAAGTAAGTCGATAATTGTGATAGAGGATATCGACTGTTCGCTTGATCTCACAGGTCAAAGAAAGGAGAAAAAGGAAGACAGTAAAGAAGAGGAGAAGGATCCAGTTGCCAAAAAGGAAAAGGAGGAAAAGGATAAGAAGAATAAAGGAAGTGAAGTGACATTGTCTGGGCTGTTGAACTTCATTGATGGGTTATGGTCAGCTTGTGGTAGCGAGAGACTGATTGTTTTCACAACGAATTATCTTGAAAAGCTTGATCCTGCTCTTATTAGGAGAGGAAGAATGGATAAACGTATCGAAATGTCTTACTGTTGTTACGAAACGTTTAAGGTTCTTGCCAAGAACTACTTGGATCTTGAATCGCATGAGTTGTTTGCAACCATCAGTCGAATGTTAGGGGAGACGAACATGACTCCAGCTGATGTTGCCGAAAATCTGATGCCAAAGTCGGATGAAGAGAATGCTGAGATATGCTTGACCAACTTGATCAAATCTTTGGAAGATGCAAAAGAAGAAGCCAGACTGAAAGCTGAGGAAGAAGCCAGGATCAAAGCTGAAGAGGAAGCAGGCGATAAAAAGAGTGAAGAAAATGGAGAAAAAGTACAAGAGAGTGATGCAAAAGCAGGTGATGAGGAAGGAAAGAAGGCTGATAATGTACAAGTTAGTGATGCAAAAGAAAACGGTATTATGAGTGGATGAGTACAAAATTTCATCAAAAACCTTGCTGTCAATATATTAAATTAGCCTTCTGCGAAGTCTACGTCTTGCCCGATTGTCAAAAGTAATATAAAAGATTCATAGTTGGTGCAATTTTAATTGACTTTACAAGCATGTGCATTATTATTAGAATACAAGTGTGGTTGGTGAGTGAGGTACCCTCTGGCCATATATCTACGTTATAATCTAAACTGTTTACCCATGACGGCTCCAGATCCTACTATACATGCTGCGTTCGTGAGGGTACGTGTTTATTTATTTATATCCTGTTTCTAAATCTTGGTGGAACAGTGTAAAGAAAACACGGTTGATGTCAGATATTTGAAATAAAACCTCAAAATGAAGAAATTAAAGTGGTAGGAGTGATACCTCATCACACCCACAATACTACATGTTGCTTTTTGCTTCCATCACTCAACCAACCACTTAGCCTTGTAAATCTGTAATGGTCACTCTCAATCACATCAAATTTTGACCAAAGGGTCTTGATTTAGCGGTATTAGAGTTTGAAAAGCTCCCTAATCTTAAGGTTGTGGGTTCAAGTCCCGGTAGTGGACATATGGTGTAAAACTTAGATAGGTGTAGGTGTTTAGCTGTTAAGAAAAATCAAATTTTAATACCCATCTAATACTCACTAACTAATCAAAAATTACAAAAGGAAAAAATATAAAATAATATGGTCACTATTAAACCACCACAATGCTTTTTGGTGGGTGATTAAGACATATGCTCTCCCACCACTTGTTCACCCCATTGCTCACTCCTTGTACTCTAATAGTTTTCATTCACACAATGAATTCAGCACAATGAATTCAGATTTATTCATGAATTGATTAAAGATTTTTTCCCTTTTTAATTCGGTCACTTGATCTTGTGATCAGTTGCTTCAACATCATTTGAAATTGCATTCTTGATTTCATCACAAACAATATTTGAAGAAAATTTCATTTAACATGCCAGATAGCATAAACAATGACTCCAAACTGGAGTCAGTTGACATACATCTCAAGTTTCATATGAACAAAGCTCACAAATGAAGATTACTTAAGCTAGAAACATCAAATAATCCAATGTTGATGATTAATTGGTGAAAATAACACCAAAGTAAGTTTAAAATCAAAATTTGAATCATGTTTGCTTAATCTTTAATGCAAAGAAACTGATTATAAAGCATCGTATGCTCAAGTTGTGGCTTTAGCCCAATATGGGTGTAGTTGGGCGGGAATTAGATATAAACTTGTTCTTAAAAACTTGATGTTATAAATGGTAGAATCATGTCGGGAATAACCTAATGTTATGTCTTAGGTACCGGAAACAAGGAAAATCGAGTTATGGTATGAATTGGGTTGAAACAAAGCTGAGCCAGAATGTTCTGGTCGAAACCAGTGACGCGATCTTGGTAGTTATTTTGAAGATCAAAATACATAACTAGTTCGCATCTGTGAACACGGGATATTGATACGTCATTGACCGACTTCTTTAGCTTGTATCAACGCCATTCTTCACTTCCTTCTTTCTTTGAATCAACTGGCCGTTCTTTCTTTGCCGATTTCTTCTTTCTTCCTTTTGATTTCTTCCTTTTCTTCTTTCTCACAGAACCCTTTCTTTCTTTCTTCTCTTTCTTTCTTTCTTTCTTTCTTCTTTCTTTCTTTCTTTCTTTCTTCAGTTCACCATATGTGATCTCTCCTATATGAGCCCAAGTGGCTCTGATACCAAATGTTGAATATCAAAGAACTAAATACACACAAACTCATGAAGAAAGAAAAACAGAAATAAAGAAGACGCATTGCTGCCAACGAGAACCAAAAAGTTGGGTTTTTAATCTTGATATGTTATTTTTAATTTAGTATGTTTTGTATTTTAATGATTAAAATAATTTTGTTTTGTATGTTAAGGTAATTTAGTAGTGCATTAGTGTGAGGGGTGCCCGTAGTCAAATTTGACTTGTTCAAATAAGTACATGCAATGCAAGTGCTAGAAATGGGTGGTGCACTTTGGGTGCTACTCACCTATTCTTTAGGATTAAGTTTAGCCTAGGTTGTTTTATTTGTTTATTATTAATATGTACTCTGGCTTCCATGAAATTAGTAAGAGAAGAGATTATCAAAATGTAGTCTTTTTGGTTCTCGTTGGCAGCAATGCGTCTTCTTTATTTCTGTTTTTCTTTCTTCATGAGTTTGTGTGTATTTAGTTCTTTGATATCCAACACTAATCACATCACAGCATGACGTTGCTCAACAAGAAAACTGGAAGTATAATTGGCATGATTACCTCACATGTAAAAAAATGAAGTGTTACTTAATCCTGAAATAATTATATTATACGCGACTTGTGTATTCAAACCAGTGGGTGTTTGCCCGATTGGCACCTGGGTTTTACAGCATCCTTAAGATCTCGGGTTCGAGCCTTGGGGTGGTGGTTTCCGTAAAAAAATGGTGAAGGTATTATTCCTCATAGGTAATAACGGATGAGGGTTTTATTCTCTCATGGCGAGTGGCTTGGGGTTTGCATAATGCCTGTTTTAGGGGTAAGCGTGTTAACCGAAAAACCGAACCGAAACCATTAAAACCGTTAAAACCGAACCATTAAAACCGAACCAAATGAAAACCGACGGTTCGGTTTTTAAAATTTCATTAACCGAAAGTTATTGGGTCGGTTTCGGTTTTATACCTATAACCGAACCGATAAGAAACCGAACCAATAAGAATTTATTAAATATTATTTTATATATTTAATTATTAAAAGGGAAAATGATCCGTAATGTTAACATCACCTAAGTTAGGTGATGTTACATGCACAAACCACCTAAGTTAGTTAATATCGTAATGTTAACATCACCTAAGTTTCGGTTTTATACCTATAACTAACATAATCCGCCTCGGCTCTTGACCTCTCCCTAAAGCGACGGTGTACCGTAAACCCTAGCCACCCTTCTTCAGTTCTTCCGTTCGACGTCTGCTCCATGTCTGCGTCGTGGTTCAGTTGTTCCGTTCGAAAAATTTTCAGTTGTGTATTCTATTTGGTTGTGGGCTAGGTACTGTTTTGCGTGTTGAACCGTTTGACAATTTTGGAAAGAAAACCACATTATTAATCTTGGGTTGTTTGCATGTGAGGTCCAGTCCACTACCTTCTAAAATTCAAATTAAATAGTTTTTATTTAGTCCAATGACTTGTTTGCTACTAAAGATGTTAATTATAAAACAATTCGTGGCCCAATTCACGATTAATTGAAGCCCAATAAGTTGGCCCAACTTAACTTAACGGATAACCAATAAAACCATTAAGGAAACCGAACCACTATCATTAACGGTTAACCGCCCCATTAGAAACCGATAACCCAACGGTTTGAAAAATGCCTTAACCGATAATTATCGGTTCGGTTCGGTTTGAGATCAAAACCGACCCATGCTCACCCCTAGCCTGTTTGGATGTCACTGCGAACTTGACCCACTAACATAACTTCGTTGTAAAAAAAAAGCTAAATTGAAGGACCCGAGATGAGTACACGTAACTTCATACATGTAATGTATGGTCAATGTGATTAAGTGATTAATATTATATGATAAAAGTTGTTATTTGTGACTATAGGCAAGGGCTATTGGTCCATACATTTCAATGACACAAGCAAAGTAGTTAACCATCTTCGAAAGATCAACATGGCAAATAAACTGAATACAAATGATCATCAGCACTCTTCAGGGTCCTAAATCCTAATGAATAAACAGTGTTATTCAAATGTTTAAACGCTATGCACCGAATTTGATATAAATATATACAAACTAAAATATTCCTTGTTCATTTCATATAGAAACAGATCAGAATGCAATAAGGCCTGAAAGACTTGTCTTTTTGATTTTGTTTTCTTTTAGCAAGACAACAGGTTCTTGAAAGGCAATCTTGCCTTGGCGGGGTATGAGAGAGGTAAGATGTAGACATACATACCTTTATCTGTAGCTGAGACTCTCCACGAAAGACAATCGACAAGATGTTAAAAAAAATAATGTGGTGGGAAACTAGTAGTAAAACTCCCACTAGTATATATGCCTGAAAAGAGAATCCTCATCAGGGATGTCGAAATCTAAAATAATGTTATTCATAACAAAAAAGAAATAACTCATTCCAAACCTCTTTAATTCTTCATCAGGGATTTGGAAATCTCCATCTCCATCCGATGACTCAGTCATCATTTTGCAGTATTATCAAGAGACTTGACTTCGATTTTGAACAGAAGCCTAATGGACCTTTTGTGTCTTTTTTGTAGTAACAGAAGATGACGACAAATTGACTATGGCAGGAGGTTTTAGGGAAGCAGTCCTTGCATCAGTTTGAGAAAAATATTCTTGCAACCCTATCATCAAAATCAAATTTAATAAACCATTAAGTCACTTATAAGATGCAGTTTTAGTTATTTATACCGAAACAGTGAAACTCACCATCAACACTATTTAACATTTGTCGCAGGCAATATTGCTGAAATGATGAAACACTACCTACACCCCATCCCTTTAGATCAATTTGCATATGATATTGGACCTTTGTTATGGGTTGTCCATTTCGGGGTTTTAGAGGGGAGATACTAAACCCTCCACCTAATTTATAAAGCTGCATTTGTAAGTATGGCATGGATTTGAAAACCTTAAAAGTTATTTAGTATATAAAAAGAGGGATGAGTTTACTCTCAATATGAGCGCGCACATATCCTGGTTGTGGACCACAGTTGTTATGCTCTTTCAATCGAAAAAGTACGACTGCAAACAAGCAGAATAAGAAAATCTCAGTTAGTAAGAGCATAGATTCGGAAAGTTTAGCAACAAATGTTAATGCATGCACTCACGGTAACTCCCATCGTCGTTTGGCCACCAATACCGCATATAACAAAGGTCACGTGGCCACACAATCCTGTAAGAAGCAACATATAGGATATCACTTCTATAAAAAGTGCTATGAAGCAATCACAGGCCAAAAAAAGACGAATGATTTTGATAAATGAAGTTATGCACTTGAATGAGCTACATATATTCTAGAAACACACAAACACACATATATAAACATATACTAGAGAATGTATTACGCGGGAAACCAATCGAACTGAAGCCTGTGATATAGAATTGCTGTATGAGCATCCACCTCCTCAAGTAAGCTACCATATTGAAAACTACAATCCCACCTGCACATGTGATCAATGCAATATAGCATGTCAAACTAACCATGAGAAGCTTGAACTAAAGCATATAACTCCAAGTACCCGCAATAAATGAATTTAAGATTTGACATTATTCGTTCAATAGATAATGTAAGATAAACTTCTTATTAATAAACAACCATATGCAGAAATTAGCAACGACAGGCTGAATAATAACCTGCTGAAGCAAGCCTTATTTCTGATATAAACTCGAGTACAGAAGCAAACATGGAAAAAGAAACAAGTGTTTAGAAATATTTATATATCGAATCACAAATTAGTGCTTACTCGTATCGTCTATCATCCATGCTCATTACAAGCTCAAATATTTCTTCACAGCTGGCTTCCACAACACCGACAGCCATAGCCCTACTACAGCGCTTTGGCTGCAATGACAACAAATAACATGTAAATGTTAGATATTAGATTAAGCTACAATTGGTGGAATAAATCTGAACTGAACAGAGAATTCAGACTGATTTATTGGTTTCTGTCAAGTCTTGTGCTTGGTAGAGATATGATATTCACTTTATTTGTATGGAATCCAACATTCTGCTTCTGTTATCATACATAGTGTTCTTGTTGTCATTTAATGAAAACCATTGTTTATCAGCTAAAAATTATAAAATTTTCTTTAATATTTCAAATTAAAATTTTAAAAAGGAGATTGTGAATTCAAATGAGAGTAACATCTTAGGCAATAAAATCCGATAAACAAAAGTATAAAACCTTGAAAAGCTAAAAACTTAAATAAACAATAAAAGATTTAAACCCAAACAATATTACATCATTTTGCTATTTGTTATTTTGATTATATTGTTTTGGACTTTTGGTACTTCAACGTTTGTCAACTTGGTAGACTTTAAACGTAAACAATATTATAGTGATGATGATTTAAATCAGAACTCTTTGAAACCCACCCAACCCGATATTCCTTCTGAGAATACAACGGTAAGAAGAAAAAAGACTTGCTTATTGAAATTGGATAATTTCTTTTAGGTTATTTTAGTTCATGACTAGTTCCGACTTTTGTACTAAAGCAATTAAATTTTATTGATATTCGATATTTTAATCACCAGTTAGTATAGAAAATTGGAAATAGACAAGGAATTCGAAAATTTTATGACGATAACCGTACTCAAAAACCAAATTTGAAAACCATAATCGAAAACCGTATTTGAAACCCATAATTGAAAACCGTAATTGAAAACCGTACCCGAAACCCGTATTCGAAAATAAAAAATACTAGTCAAATACTTTTGATTGAAAGGGGTTGACACGAAACACGACTCGAACCCAACACGAAAAAAAGTGACATGACCCGAACCTGACACGAAAATAAATGGGTCGAAATTGAGTCAACACGAAACTGACCCGAATCCGAACGACACGAACCCAATAACACGTACCCGACCCAAATTGCCAGCCTTAATTTTTTGGATGATGTACCAGGTATGGATATTGTGCAGGTTTCACCAACATCCGGTGGTAGCTTTGTCGCTTTGATGATATACTTTATTACAGATTTCGAGCTCTCCTAGACATACATTAATCCAGGCAAGGTTTTAATTAGTTGTTGAAATATTGGAATAAACCTCCAACATTTTTAGCTCACCAAAGTTGGAATGAGAGTGGAACTCTACTGTCATTATGCTTCTTCCAGTCCATTTAGCACAAATTATATAAAAAAAAATTCTATTACTTGTCTTTGGTTTAATGAAGTTGACCGATTTACGCCAAGAGATCAACTTTGTTTCTCTACAGTGAGGATAAAACATCACATTTAAGACAAATTGGACTGTACATTCATACATTTTTCTTTAAGAATTTAGAAACTTTAATATAGTTTTTTTTTTTTTTGAAAGTACGTCACTTTAATATAGTTTTTGATTTGTTTCTTTCGGATTTCCTTGTTTGGGTTGGCCATACCCGCTAGTTTCTTGCCGCGGTTCCTAATTTATAATATTTGAAACAATTGAATAATAAGAATATATTTGGTTCCTAACCGTGGACGTATATATATAACATCACTTTGACCAAATTCATTGCGTCATGTTTCTTGCTTTTCTTTACCTGGATAGCATAAAAATAAGTTTGATGCCAAACAAAGAAAAAAAGAAATGAAATACTCCCTTCAACTTAAATAAACCACCACTAATGTGAACTCAAAAATTAATCTTTCACACTGGTAATCAGTCAGTCCATTTATTTCATTAACCCACCAACCAATATTATATCATTGGCTTTGGGAACAAGAAAGAACTGAATGATGCAAGTACTATGATGTCATAACTCATATATCTCTTACTGGGATGTTATATATATATATTAACCTTGGGTGACGATACTCTCATGTTTGAGTCAAACATGACCCATAATGTTTATCACAAATATGAGAGTGAACCTTACAAATGAGACCCATACTTCTAATATAAGGGACCCGCTCTCATGTTTGTAAGAGAACATGATGGGGCATGTTTGACTCAAATATGAGAGGATCTTAACCAATTAACCTTTGATATTAGATTATAGACCTTAAAGAAAGTTGGGTGCCCCCTCTTCACACATTTTGTAACATGTTACTCTTTTGTTCATGTTAAGCTTTTAGTCTTGAGATAAATGTGTATTATTTAGATTTAAGAAATTTATGGGTGTGACTTGGAATTAGACGGTGCGTATGGATTTATGGCGAGAACGAAGTGAAAATACCGTAGCTAATTGCAATATTGATGGGATAAGTGTTTTTCATGCACGGCTTCGGGACATGTTTAGTTCATTTGGATTTCCTTGTATACGGGTCGGGTCAGCCAAAATAACATAATAAATTTACGTTTAGTTCTTTCTGATTTCCTTGTTTAGCAAGAAACATAACGCATTGAACTTACAATTATGTCTAATTCAGGGAAGCGTCCTGTCACATTAACTTTTTGATATAATTTATCGACCAAAAAGAAGGTCGGCTACGTCTTTGGTCATTTTATATCTCAAAAATAGACTCTACACGACACTTTGACAGCAACTTTCACAATATTACAAAAAGCAAAAGACTTGTTGCATGCTTTTCACTTGACTCTGTGGTATAAATTGTTGGAGAAATAAGAAGATAAGAACACAACAAATTCTCTGCAAAATAATCTTCTTATTCCACACTTTTAAACATATACGTACATGAGATATTTATACATCAAAGAGGCTTAACTGCCTTCATATATTTCCATAACTAACCCCTAAATTTAATATTAAATACAAATCAACCCCTAAAGTTTAGTTTACATTTTAACATTCCCCCTTAAACTAAACTTTTGGTATAATCTTCATTCTTTTACATCTTGAATTTCTGCAGAAAATCATTCTCTTAAAACATCATCATCCCAAAGCTTATCAACGGAGATGTTATCAACCACATTTAAACCAACAAACCTCAACTTGTATGGGGTTTAGACTTCATCTTCTTGAAGTCCCCTTTTCTTCACACATCATTCATACCAAGATCTTTTCTCTTTGCCACATACACAAATCAAACCAAAATCTTTTCATTTGGTTTCATTCATCAATCTCTTCACCGATCCAGTTTCCTTTTCTTACTTTATTGGAAACTATCAAAAGAAATCTGCAAACCATAGATTCGTTTTTTTTTCTTTCTCGATGGTACATCCACAACAGACAAAATATGCAGTCACGGTTCACGAAGACGAAATCATGGAGGAAACCAGAAGGCTTTTCACATTTTTAATATATGACTTCCCAACCACCACTTTCATTTTGTCCTGTTCTTCTTTCCCGAATCTTGATCTTCGAACAAACACAAACCATTCTTTCTTCTTTCTTGAGACCCAACATCAACATTCAACACATTACCTCTGTTTACCCTTTTTTTTTCGAAATCAATATCCCACAGAGTTTTATTTGCAATCAAAGTCCAAAAAATAGTAAAAAGACCTGCACAACAAGAAAACTTGTTCTTTCTTTCCTGCCTTCGAAGATTTACAGTCCCACAAGGAGCTTCGTTTATTTTTTGGTTGTAATCGACCCAGTGAAGATATTACTTTCTGATTTCCTTCTTGATCTCTTGTGATCTTGAAGACGGGCTCTGGGTTTTCTTCTTGTCTCCCCTTTTTGAGATGTATACCAAATATTTACTTCTTTTCCTTTATTCCTGTACTTGGTCTTCGATCTTTCACAATAATCTTTCTGTTTTTTTTTTCCTTCTTCTATTGCAACGGAATCACATCGAACAGAGCATGGCTCTGATACCATATGTTGGAGAAATAAGAAGATAAGAACACAACAAATTCTCTGCAAAATAATCTTCTTATTCCACACTTTTAAACATATACGTACATGAGATATTTATACATCAAAGAGGCTTAACTGCCTTCATATATTTCCATAACTAACCCCTAAATTTAATATTAAATACAAATCAACCCCTAAAGTTTAGTTTACATTTTAACATTCCCCCTTAAACTAAACTTTTGGTATAATCTTCATTCTTTTACATCTTGAATTTCTGCAGAAAATCATTCTCTTAAAACATCATCATCCCAAAGCTTATCAACGGAGATGTTATCAACCACATTTAAACCAACAAACCTCAACTTGTATGGGGTTTAGACTTCATCTTCTTGAAGTCCCCTTTTCTTCACACATCATTCATACCAAGATCTTTTCTCTTTGCCACATACACAAATCAAACCAAAATCTTTTCATTTGGTTTCATTCATCAATCTCTTCACCGATCCAGTTTCCTTTTCTTACTTTATTGGAAACTATCAAAAGAAATCTGCAAACCATAGATTCGTTTTTTTTTTCTTTCTCGATGGTACATCCACAACAGACAAAATATGCAGTCACGGTTCACGAAGACGAAATCATGGAGGAAACCAGAAGGCTTTTCACATTTTTAATATATGACTTCCCAACCACCACTTTCATTTTGTCCTGTTCTTCTTTCCCGAATCTTGATCTTCAAACAAACACAAACCATTCTTTCTTCTTTCTTGAGACCCAACATCAACATTCAACACATTACCTCTGTTTACCCTTTTTTTTTCGAAATCAATATCCCACAGAGTTTTATTTGCAATCAAAGTCCAAAAAATAGTAAAAAGACCTGCACAACAAGAAAACTTGTTCTTTCTTTCCTGCCTTCGAAGATTTACAGTCCCACAAGGAGCTTCGTTTATTTTTTGGTTGTAATCGACCCAGTGAAGATATTACTTTCTGATTTCCTTCTTGATCTCTTGTGATCTTGAAGACGGGCTCTGGGTTTTCTTCTTGTCTCCCCTTTTTGAGATGTATACCAAATATTTACTTCTTTTCCTTTATTCCTGTACTTGGTCTTCGATCTTTCACAATAATCTTTCTGTTTTTTTTTTCCTTCTTCTATTGCAACGGAATCACATCGAACAGAGCATGGCTCTGATACCATATGTTGGAGAAATAAGAAGATAAGAACACAACAGATTCTCTGCAAAATAATCTTCTTATTCCACACTTTTAAACATATACGTACATGAGATATTTATACATCAAAGAGGCTTAACTGCCTTCATATATTTCCATAACTAACCCCTAAATTTAATATTAAATACAAATCAACCCCTAAAGTTTAGTTTACATTTTAACATAAATTAATACGTAACATCTGAACCCTTCTCACCTCATCTACGTACGTATTACAAAACCATTCATTTTACCAAAAGCTTTGTGTGTGTGACAGTTAGTGAGCAAGAAAAAGATGATGATGGGGGATATGACTCAGTTAGGGCCTCTGATGGCCTTAGCTATGTTCATTTGGGCAATATTCAACCAACTGTTTCCAGATGAGTTTCGAAGGGATGTCAGAAAATATGTTAATAAAGCTGTGGTTACGTATACCCTTATGTCGAAATTACTTTTCATGAGTACGAAGTAGATAGTTGGTTTAAGCGAAGCAAATCATATACTTCCATCGAACGTTACCTTAGCACTAACTCCTCCAATTGAGCTAAATGCCTCAAAGCAAACGTTGTCAAGGATGGTGAATCAGTTGTTCTAAGCATGGATGACTATGAAGAGGTCACAGATGAGTTCCATGGTGTCCAGATCTGGTGGACTTCGAGCAAAAGAATCCCAGAACAACGGGCTCTGTTTTCCTATCGTGGAGAGGAGGAGAGCAGGTACTACAAGCTCACTTGCAGAAGAGAACACCGTGATATTATCACTAACGTTTACTTGCAACATGTGCTTGATGAGGGGAAAGCTATTGCGGTGAAAACAAGGCAAATAAAGCTTTATACTAACAACAAAAGTGAGGATTGGAGTGGTTACAAGAGGACTACTTGGAGCCACATCATATTTGAGCACCCTTCTACTTTTGATACTCTAGCAATGGACCCCAAAAAGAAGAAGGATATCATGAACGATCTTATAACATTCAGTAAGTCGAAAGACTACTACAAGAAGGTGGGCAAGGCGTGGAAACGAGGATATCTTCTTTATGGTCCACCTGGAACAGGAAAGTCTAGTATGATAGCAGCCATGGCTAACCTTCTTGAGTATGATATCTACGATCTTGAATTAACATCAGTGAAAGATAACACTGATTTAAGGAAGCTACTTATTGACACGTCAAGTAAGTCGATAATTGTCATAGAGGATATCGACTGTTCACTTGATCTCACGGGTCAGAGAAAGGAGAAAAAGGAAGACAGTAAAGAAGAGGAGAAGGATCCACTTGGCAAAAAGGAAAAAGAGGAAAAGGATAAGAAGAATAAAGGAAGTGAAGTGACATTGTCTGGGCTGTTGAACTTCATTGATGGGTTATGGTCAGCTTGTGGTAGCGAGAGACTAATTGTGTTCTCTACGAATTATCTTGAAAAGCTTGATCCTGCTCTTATTAGGAGAGGAAGAATGGATAAGCATATCGAGATGTCTTACTGTTGTTACAAAACGTTTAAAGTTCTTGCTAAGAACTACTTGGATCTTGAATTACATGAGTTGTTTGCAACCATCAGTCGAATGTTAGCGGAGACGAATATGACTCCAGCTGATGTTGCCGAAAATCTGATGCCAAAGTCAGATGAAGAGAATGTTGAGATATGCTTGACCAACTTGATCAAATCTTTGGAAGATGCAAAAGAAGAAGCAAGACTGAAAGCTGAGGAAGAAGCCAAGATCAAAGCTGAAGAGGAAGCAGCCAGGAACAAGAGTGAAGAAAATGGAGAAAATGTACAAGAGAGTGATGCAAAAACAGTTGATGAGGAAGGAAAGAAGGCTGATAATGTACAAGTTAGTGATGCAAAAGAAAACGGTTTGATGAGTTGATGAGTACAAAATTCACCAATTAAAAACCGTGGTGTTGTGAATCATAAGTTAAATTAGCTTTCTGAAAAGTGAAAAGTGTACTTGTTGCTCGATTGTTTTAACTGTTATATAGTCAAAAGTAATATAGAAGATTCGTAGTTGGTGCGATTTCAATTGACTTACAAGCATCTGCATTAAATAAAGTGTGGTAGACAGGTGGGGTTGAAGGGTGCTAAGTCCCTTCTAAAATTGTAATCTTTTAGAAGTCCAAGTTCAATAAATATTTGTTAAACCTCCCTTATTAGAGTTAATTAGTAGCCTAATTATAACTCATAAGAACGGCGGAGGGAAGACTCAAATCTTGACCTTGCATATACGACATAATGCAAGTTGCCCAAGTGTTATAATTCTGGTTATTGAGTTTCTTGACACCGCCTACTTGGAGTTCAGCCATCGACAAGCCTCTGATACCAGTTTGTAAACCTGGTGAAGACTTCTACCTTGTACACAACAAGTAGATACAATGGAGAGCAAATCACAACAATATACACCGCGTACACAAACTGTGTAAGTTCTCTCATTAATTTAAAAATCAAAACTAAACAAGATACTGCCTTAAAAAAGGCTTACACGAAAAGGAAGAGAAAACAATTAAAACCACCCACTAACTACAAAGTAAGTGTCACTACACTACAAAACAAACTGAAATACTACAATAAACAAACAGAAATTATCTAAATAGATAAGTTGGTGTTAACTTTCGATAGTACCAGCTATGGATATTGTGCAGGTTTCACCGACATCCGGTGGCAGCTTTGATGATTTAGTTTATCCCAGGCCGGCTAGTTCACTTACACAGCAATTAGTCCATGTAAGCTATTAACTAGTTTTAAAATTTTAAAAATAAACCATCAAAATGTTGTTCCTTTCCTGACCAAAGTTGAATGAGGGTGGAAGTCTAATGTCCTTACGCTAGCTCCTTCTCGTCCATTTAACACAAAAGTATAAATAAACCTTTTTACTTGTCTTTGGTTTAATTTGAACCCGTTTTGAACCTGGTGGGAGAGAGAGACTTTTCATCCAAACATATTATCCTACAGAAAGCAAAGAGAGCTGTGGCCCAGGCTAAAGAAAGAGCTTTTGAAAACCTTTACAATAGATTAGACTCTAAGGAAGGACAAATTGAAATAATTCAAATTAGCGAAAGCGAGGGAGAGGAGGAAAAAAGATTTAGGAAGCATTAAATTTATCAAAGATGAAAGAGGGAAAATTCTTTCAAAGGATAGTGAAATTAGAAGTAGATGGAGTGATTACTTTCTTCACTTATTTAATCAGGAACCAAGAGAGAAGAGGAGTGGTAGTAGTCAGAGCTTATTGTACTAGGATTTCATCAGGGGAAGTTAGATATGCGCTACGCAAAATGGGAAGAGGAAAGGCAGCATGTCCAGATCAAATCCCTATCGAGGTGTGGAGATGTTTGGGGGAGCAGGGCGTTAACTGGTTAACTAAACTTTTTAATTTGATCTTTCGTACTGCTAAGATGCCAGAAGATTGGAGGCGGAGCATAGTTATCCCAGTATATAAGAACAAGGGTGACTCCCAAGTTTGTGGAAACTATTGTGCTATTAAACTTCTTAGCCATACTATGAAGTTATGGGAGAGAGTGATAGAAAGCAGGCTACATCGCGAAACTAGGGTATCGGAAAATCAATTCGGGTTTATGCCGGGGAGGTCTTCGATAGAGGCAGTCCACTTGATTAGAAGCCTCGTAAAAAAACACAGGAAAGACAGCGAGATTTACATTTTGTGTTCTTAGATATAGAGAAAGCTTACGACAGCGTACCTAGAGAGCTTATTTGGAAGACATTAAACGATAGAAATATCCCATGGAGTTATATTAGGGTTTTGAAAGATATGTATGAGGGAGCGGTGTCTTGCGTGAGTAGCCCAGTGGGAGAAAGCGAGTACTTCCCAGTGTCTAGGGGGCTTCACCAGGGATCTGCCCTTAGCCCCTTCATTTTTACCATCATTCTTGACGAGCTAACGAGAGGCATTCAAGGGAGTGTTCCATGGTGTATGTGTTTCGCAGATGACATTGTCTTGGTGTCTGATTCGAAAGAGGAGTTGAATAGAAGATTAGAACAGTGGAGGACAGCGTTAGAGGAGTCAAGACTCAAGATTAGTAGAGGTAAGACTGAGTATCTTTATTGTCATTTTAGCAAGACTGATTTCGATGACAGTCAAGTTATCCGCTTAGGTGATCACGTTCTGAGCCCCCAAGAGTCCTTTAGGTACTTAGGCTCCATATTACACAAATCAGGAAGGATAGATGAGGATGTTACAAACCGTATTCAGGCAGGATGGCGAAAGCGGAGAGCGGCAACTGGAGTTTTATGCGACAAGAAAATACCGTTAAGGCTTAAAGGTAAATTCTACAGACTAGCGGTTAGGCCGGCAATGCTATACGGAGCTGAGTGTTGGCCCTTGAAAAAGGCACAGGCGGAGAAGATAGAAGTTGCGGAGATGATGATGCTTAGATGGACTTGTGGAAAGACCTTGTTGGATAAAATCCCGGTGGGTGTTTTTAGAAACGAATTAGGAGTTTCGTCTATTGTGAACAAGTTGAGAGAATGGAGACTTCGATGGTTTGGTCATGTTAAAAGGAGGCCGCTAACAGCGCCAGTCAGGAGAGCAGAATCGATTTTAGTTGAGGGTACTAGGAGACGTGGCCGTCCGTTTCTGAGGTGGGAAGATAGAGTCAAAGCAGATTTGCAGGAGCTCTCTCTCGCGGAGGACATGATCCCAGACAGGCTTGCGTGGAGAAGGAGGATTACGAGCCAGGGCTAGAAATAGTAGGTTTGAGCTTAGGTTAAAGCTGTATTCTTTTACTTTTTTGACTCTCTCTCTCTCTTATATGTTTATTTTATATACATATATCTATATATTTGTTTACATTCTTCTATTTTTATTATAACTTTTTTTTTATTATTCTTAGATAATTCTTTCGTATTTTATTTATTTCCTTTATTTGACTTTTCACTTCTTCTTTTTTAGTTGTTTTCTTCTATTTCCATCTTTTAGTTATTTTGTTTTATTTACGTTGTTGTTGATGTTGTTGTTGTTGTTTTATTTACGTTGCCGGAGGTCAATTCCTGGAAGCAGTCTCTTTACCTACGGGTAGAGGTATGATTGTCTACATTTTACCTCCCCCATACCCCGCTGCTGCGGGATTGGGTACTGTTGTTGTTGTTGTTGTAAGTTGACTGATTTCCGTCAAGAGAGAGATCAACTTCGTTTCTCAACAGTGAGGAATATAATAACATCACGTTTAAGACAAATTGGACAGTTCATTCATACATTTTTCTTTAAGAATATAGAAACTTTTATAATGGTTTTTTATTTGAAAATTACTCATGTTTGACCTCAAAAGTCAAATTGGACAGTTCATGTTTATGGCTTCATGACCTGTTTAGTTCTTCCGGATTTCCTTGGTTATACCTGCTACTCTGATAGTTGCTAAGGTTTTTAGTTATAATATTCATAGCTACGGTTCCTAATTTGTAATATTTGAAACAACAAAATAATAATAAGATGTGTGGTTCCTAACTGTGGACGTATATCACGTCGCTTTGACCAAATAACGTCAATTCATTGTGTCACGTTTCTTGCTTTTCTTTACTTGGATAGAATAACAATAAGTGCATGTGATGCCAAAAAAATGGAATACAACCATTAATTTAAGTAAACCACCACTAATTAATGTGACCTCAATAATCAATCTTTCACACTGGTAATCAGTCAGTCCATTTATTTCATTAACCCACCAATATTATATCATTGCCTTTGGGAACAAGAAAGAACTGAATGATGTAAGTAGTATGATGTCATAACTCACATGTCTCTTACTGGGAAGCTTCCTGTCATAATATATATTAACCTTTGATGTTAGATTATAGACCTCCTCAAAGAAGGTTGGCTGCCTCTTCAGACATTTTATATTCCACACGACACCTTACCATCACAAGATTACAAAAATAGAAAGACATGATATTGTTGCATGCTAAATGCCACTTGACTTAGTAGTATAAATCAATATGTGATCCACATGCATCCCTCACACCTCTCCGATCTACGTCTTACAAAACCATATATTTTACCAAAAGCTTTTGCCGCCCAGTAAGCAAGAAGAAGAAGAAGAAGATGACGATGATGGGAGATATGACGCAGTTAGGGCCTGTGATGGCCTTAGCTATGTTCCTTTGGGCAATATTCCAACAACTGTTTCCAGAAGAGTTTCGAAGGGATGTCAGAAAATATGTTAACAAAGTTGTTAGTTATGTGTACCCTTATGTCGAAATTACTTTTCATGAATATCAAGTGGACAGCTGGTTCGAGCGAAGCAAAGCCTATATATCCATTGAACGTTACCTCAGTGCCAACTCTTCCACTCGAGCTAAACGCCTCAAAGCAAGTGTTGTCAAGGACTGTGAATCAGTTGTTCTGAGCATGGATGACTATGAAGAGGTCACAGATGAGTTCAATGGCGTCCAGGTCTGGTGGACGTCGAGCAAAAGAATCCCAAAACAGCAGGCTCTGTTTTCCTATCGTGGAGATGAGGAGAATCGGTACTACAAGCTCACTTGTAAAAGAAAACATCGTGATATTATCACTAACGTTTACTTGCAACATGTGCTCGATGAGGGGAAGGCTATTGCACTAAGAGCAAGGCAACGCAAGCTCTATACTAACAACAAAAGTGAGCATTGGCATGGTTACAAGAGGACTATTTGGAGCCACATCATATTTGAGCACCCTTCTACTTTTGATACTCTAGCAATGGACCCGAAAAAGAAGAAGGATATCATGAACGATCTTATAACATTCAGCAAGTCGAAAGACTACTACAAGAAGGTGGGCAAGGCATGGAAACGAGGATATCTCCTTTACGGTCCACCAGGAACCGGAAAGTCTAGTATGATTGCAGCCATGGCTAACTTTCTTGAGTATGACATCTACGATCTTGAATTAACATCAGTGAAAGATAACACTGATTTAAGGAAGCTACTTATTGACACGTCAAGTAAGTCGATCATTGTGATAGAGGATATCGACTGTTCACTTGATCTCACGGGTCAGAGGAAGGAGAAAAAGGAAGACCGTAAAGAAGAGGAGAAGGATCCAGTTGCCAAAAAGGAAAAGGAGGAAAAGGATAAGAAGAATAAAGGAAGTGAAGTGACGTTGTCTGGGCTGTTGAACTTCATTGATGGGTTATGGTCAACTTGTGGTAGCGAGAGACTGATTGTTTTCACAACAAACTATCTGGAAAAGCTTGATCCTGCGCTTATTAGGAGAGGAAGAATGGATAAACGAATCGAAATGTCTTACTGTTGTTACGAAACGTTTAAGGTTCTTGCTAAGAACTACTTGGATCTTGAATCGCATGAGTTGTTTGCAACCATCAGTCGAATGTTAGAGGAGACGAACATGACTCCAGCTGATGTTGCCGAAAATCTGATGCCAAAGTCGGATGAAGAGAATGCTGAGATATGCTTGAACAACTTGATCAAATCTTTGGAAGATGCAAAAGAAGAAGCAAGACTGAAAGCTGAGGAAGAAGCCAGGATCAAAGCTGAAGAGGAAGCAGGCGGTAAAAAGAGTGAAGAAAATGGAGAAAAGGTACCAGACACTGATGCAAAAGCAGTTGATGACGAAGGAAAGAAGGCTGATAATGTACAAGTTAGTGACGCAAAAGAAAACGGTATGATGAGTGGATGAGTACAAAATTTCCCCAAAAACCGTGCTGTGAATAAGTTAAATTAGCTTTCTAAGAAGTCTACATCTTGCTCGATTGTCAAAAGTAATATAAAAAATTAATTGTTGGTGCATTAGAATACAAGTGTGGTAGGTGAGTGAGGTGCCTTCTGGCCATCTACGTTAGGATCTGAACTGTTTACCCATGATAGTTCCAGTTCATACTATATGTGCTGGCGTGCTGAGGGTACGTGTTTATTTATTTATATTCTGTTTCTAAATCTTGGTGGAAAAACAAGGTAAAGAAATAACACTTGATGTCAGATGTTGAAATAAAACCTGCAAAATGTGAGGTAATACCTCTTCCACCACCCAACCAACCACTCAGACCCATAATGATTACTTCCCATCCAATCAAAATTTTGAACAAAGGGTTTGGACCTAGTAGTATTAGAGTTTGGAAAAAAGTTGCTCCCTATCTTAAAGTTGTGGGTTCAAGTGTATGTAGATGCGGGTGTTTACAAACATTTGGGACCCACTTAATACTCACCGACTAATCAAAAATTACAAAGAAAAAAAGAAATCTAACCACGTCGCTTTTTGATGTGGTGATTAACACATATTCTCTACCACCAATTGGTGGTGCAGTGGGAAATCCTTCTCACCATATAGAGACTTAGCAATGATCCCGGCACATGCTCACCACATTGCTCACTCCTTGTACTCTAAAAGTTTTCATTCAGCAAAATGAATTCAGATTTATTCATGAATTGATTAAAGATTTTTTTTTCTTTTGCAGAAAAATTCGTTCAACATGCCAGATAGCATAAACAATTACTCCAGATAGGAGTCTTTTGACAACTTGACATACATCTCAAGTATGATATGAACAAAGCTCACAAATGAAGATTACTTAAGCTAGAAACATCAAATAGTAGACAAATGAAGATTACTTAAGCTCACAAATAAAGATTACTTAAGCGGGAATTAGATATAAACTGGTCCTTAGAAACTTGATGTTATTAATAGTAGACACATGTCGGGAATAACCTAATGTCATGTCTTAGGTACTGGAAACCAGGAAAATCGATTTATGGTATGAATTGGGTTGAAACAAAGCTATGCCAGAATGTTCTGGTTGAAACCAGTCACGCGATCATGGTAGTTATTTTGAAGATCAAAATACATAACTAGTTCGCATCTGTGAACTAATCACATCACAGCATGATGTTGCTCGACAAGAAAACTGAAAGTATATTTTGCACGATTACCTCACATGTAAAAAATGAAGTGTTACTTAAACCTGAAATAACTATATTATATGTGACTTGTGTATTCAAACTAGCTTGTAAGAGTGTGATTAGCTAAATTGAAGGACCCGAGATGAGTACACGTAACTTGATACATGTAATATATGGTCAATGTGATTATGTGATTAATATATGATAAAAGTTGTTATTGGTGACTATAGGCAAGGGCTACTGCCTACTGGTCCATACATTTCAATGACACAAGCAAAGTAGTTAATCATCTTAAAAAGATCAACATAGCAAATAAAGTGAATACAAAAAGATAATCAGCAAGCTTCATGAACCTAAATCCTAATGACTCAGAGTGTTATTCAAACGTTTAAATGCTACGCATCGAATGTGATATAAATATATACAAACTAAATATTCCTTGTTCATTTCATATAGAAACAGATTATAAGGCCTAAAAGAATTGTCTTTCTTCTTTTGTTTTCTTTTAGCAAGACAACAGGTTCTTGAAAGGCAATAATGAGTAAAACTCAATAACAATACTCAATCTTAACTTGGCGGGGTATGAGAGAGGTAAGATGTAGACATACATACCTTTATCTGTAGGTGAGACTGCTCCCCGAAAGACAGTCGACAATATATTAAAAAAAATAATGTGGTGGGAAACTAGTAGTATAACTCCCACTGTTATATATGCCTGAAAAGAGAATCCTCATCAGGGATGTCGAAAACTAAAATAATGCAATTCATAACAAAAAGGAAACAACTCATTCCAAACCTCTTTAATTCTTCATCAGGGATTTGGAAATCTCCATCCCCATCCGAAGACGCATTCATCATTTTGCAGTATTATCAAGAGACTTGACTTCGATTTTGAACATAAGTCTAATGGACCTTTTGTGTCTTTTTTGTAGTAACAGAAGATGACGACAAATTGACTATAACAGGAGTTTTTCGCGAAGCAGTCCTTTGATCAGTTTGAGAAAAGAATTCTTGCAACCCTATCATCAAAATCAAATTTAATAAACCATTAAGTCATTTATAAGATGCACTTGTAGTTATTTATACCGAAACAGTGAAACTCACCATCAACACTATTTAACATTTGTCGCAGGCAATGTTGCTGAAATGATGAAACACTACCTACACCCCATCCCTTTAGATCAATTTGCATATGATATTGGACCTTTGTTATGGGTTGTCCATTTTGGGGTTTTAGAGGGGAAATACTAAACCCTCCACCTAATTTATAAAGTTGCATTTGTAAGTATCACATGGATTTGAAAACCTTAAAGTTATTTAGTATATAAAAATAGGGAAGAGTTTACTCTCAATATGAGCGCGCACATATCCTGGTTGAGGACCAAAGTCCTTATGCTCTATTGAGCGAAAAAGTACGACTGCAAAAAAGCAGAATAAGAAAATCTCAAAAAGTAAGAGCATAAATTCGGAAAGTTAAGCAACAAACGTTAATGCATGCACTCACGGTAACTCCCATCATCGTTTCGGCACCAATACCGCATATAACAAAGGTCACGTGGCCACACAATCCTGTAAGAAGCAACATATAGGATATTACTAATATAAAAAGTGCTAGAAAGCAATCAAAAGCCAAGAAAAGACAAAGGATTTTGATAAATGAAGTTATGTACTTGAATACACTTTAATGGCCCAACAAGATGTATAACAGACAAAGAATGAGCTACATATATTCTAGAAACACACAAATAAACATATACTAGAGAATGTATTACGTGGGAAACCAATCAAACTGAAGCCTGTGATATAGAATTGTTGTATGACCATCCACCTCCTCAACTAAGCTACCATATTGAAAACTACAATCCCACCTGCACATGTGATCAATGCAAATATAGCATGTCAAACTAACCATGAGAAGCTTGAACTAAAGCATATTACTCCAAGTACTCGCAATAAATGAATTTAAGATTTGACATTATTCGTTCAATAGATCATGTAAGATGAACTTATTATAAAAACAACATATGCAGAAATTAGCAACGGCAGGCTGGATAATAACTTGCTGACGCAAGCCTATAAAACATGGGAACAGGGAACATGAACTGAATCCAAGTATAATTTCCTACTTTTATGTCAAACCCTTTGACTACTTCATAATGAAAACTTTCGGGTATGTTTGGTGAAACTGGCTGGGGCTAGGGCTGAGGCTGGAGCTGGGGCTTATTAATTGATAATCTCAAGCCCAAGCCATAAGCTACTTGAAAAGACTTTTTATTTTTGGGGCTTATGTTTTTAATAATCCCCTCCCCCAAACGAGGCTAGAGGGCTGGGGATTATAAAAACTAGAATCTCAATCACCTATAATCCCCTATAAGCTCGTCGCCAAACATACCCTTCATCTACACCCTCCACTTGCTACAAAATTTCCATTGACAAAAATGCAATCAAACACCAGCATTTGGATGACCAAAGCAAGTAAATTGGACCCTTTAAGTTTCTCTCAATCTCCCCCATCATTGCAATCAAAACCTTTTTAGAGATGTCTTTATTTCTACCAAATCCACAGGGGTCTTCATACCTATCTTACAATCAGCATTATCCTACACAAATTTTCGGCATAGATCTGATATTAATCACCCAAAATACCGAACCACAAATCTCACTGCAGTTTGCAAGACTTTAACCAAGAAAGGATCCTTTAAAAATGTCTTGCTTCTGCTTACACGTGATATGAAGTTTCTCGGTTTTCCCTCTATACTGTCGGCGACTCATTCTGACAGTGACCAGAGGCCAAGCTGCAATCTGCTTCCTCAATATCAATACAGTTGCACAGGTTGGCTATCAATACAATCAAGATATTAACTACCAAGAAACAGGGGAACTACTACTATGTTATTTCTGATATAAACTTGAGTACAGAAGCGAACATGGGAAAAGAAACAAGTGTTTATAAATATATATCGAATCACAAATTAATGCTTACTCATATCGTCTAAGATCCATGCTCATTACAAGCTCAAATATTTCTTCACAGCTGGCTTCCACAACACCGACAGCCATAGCCCTACTACAGCGGTTTGGCTGCAATGACAACAGATAACATGTAAATGTTAAATATTAGATTATACTACAATTGGTGGTATAAATCTGAACTGAACAGAGAATTCAGACTGATTCCTTGGTTTCTGTCAATTCTTTTGTTTGGTAAAGATACGATATTCACTTTATTTGTATGGAATCAAACATTCTGCTTTCGTTATCATACATAGTGTTCTTGTTGTCATTTAATGAAAACCATTGTCTATTAGTTACGTTTATATTAGTTCTTCTTATGTAAAGATTAATCAGTAGAGATAAGACTATTGTTGCGTATGTATTTTGTTCTGTAAATTGGCATTATGTGAAAAACCACCTTTTAGAAATTAGACAAAAGAAGAAAAAACCCAATTTTGTAAGTCTTTTAAAAAGAAGTATTATTGATAATTGATCTTGTGAGATTCCACAAATTAGCTAACATTCTTTGAGTCACAATTTACCGTTCGGAAAACAATTTACGAAAACTAATAAGAGTAGTTAATTACCATTTTCTCCCCGTTAAGGAACACCTTGTTAGACAGAAGCATTATTTGTTCATACTCCGCTTTGAGATCATGACGCTCCTGAAATTCAAGTGCAGTCTGAAGTTTTTCCACAAGCTGAGATATGGTTGGTCGTTTTTCACGTGATCTCTTCAAACATTGGAATGCAATGTCTGCAAACGCTTCCAAAGCACTAGGATGCATTTTTTCCAGATCTTCAAAGATAATACTCCCCAATTTCTTACATTTGTAGTTTTTCTTCCACATAGGCACTAAAATCTCTGTGTGACCTTTGTTCCTTTTATAGCATAATCTCCCACACAACACTTCAAGTAAGACCACCCCAAAAGAGTATATATCTGATTCTTTGGTTAGAGCGTATGACTTCATATATTGCGGATCAATATACCCGAGGGTACCAACAACATTGGTGAAAAGAGATGTGTGCTTCTGATTAGCAGGTCCTATTTTTGAGAGTCCCATGTCAGAAACTTTAGCAACCCATTTTTCATCCAGGAGGATGTTGGAGCTTTTGATATCACGGTGGATAACTCTTTGCTGTGTTCCCTTGTGATCGTGAAGAAACTTAAGTCCCCTTGCAGCATCAAGGCATATCTTGATACGCTGAGTCCACGTGAGACTTTTGGACCTTAAATGACGATCAAGGCTTCCATTTAATGCGTGCTCATACACAACAATCTTCTCAACACCCTCGTCACAATATCCCAGAAGGGAGATGAGATTTGTATGCCTATACCGGGAGAGCATCATGATCTCCTTCCAGAACTCAGGGTCTCCTTGCCCAAAGCTACGGTCTAGACGCTTGATAGCAACCAAGGTCAACCCCTTGGAGTGAGGAACCACTCCTTCATAAACCTTCCCGAATCCTCCCTTTCCGATGACTTTGTTTTCGGCAAAGTTGTCGGTGGCTGTTGTAATGTATTCTAGTCGAATTTTAAGATGCTTAAACTCCTCCATTAAGGCCATTATTTACTGATCTATTAATATGACAAAATTCAGATCAAATGTTACAAGTGATTGCAAGTTCAATAATTGATTTTAGTCGATATCAGTTAAATAATAGAGAAGAAAAATCAACAACCAAGAACCAATCAATCAATTATCAATATCAATTCAATTATGAAATGATAACAACCTACCTGTGTCGGTGCAAGGGAAGAGATGAAGATACGATCTATGAGTTTCCGGTGAGAGTTGTTAGTTGAGGATGTCCGGCAAGCAGTATTGGCTCCGGTGGAAGTGTAGAGAATACCGGCAGTGGAGGAGGGGTGGGATGGGAAATAACTGGAAAAGTCTTTTCTGTGTTTTTCGATTTTCTATTCTACACAAATTCTGTAATTATGGGTAACTAGTTATTCTACTAGCGTTTCGCGTCGGAGATTAATTACTTTTTAATCGAGTTTGATTAGACTATTAATCTACTATTTTTTACTAAAAACTAACAAAATAATTTTAAACCACTTACACAAAAATGATAAATCGAATTTAGATAAGAAACTTAAAACAATTGAATCACCTGAATTTTTTAAAGATAATTTTGCCTGCTCGTATCTTGAAAGTACGTAAAACATTTAAACAATGAGAGTCTATGTTACTAATCACAGATATGATTTGGATTCTATCGAATGACAAGTACTTGTATAATAAAAAAACTACATAGATTTTACAAAAATAAAATAAAAATCCATACCCTAAAGCCCCTATTATATCCAAATCTAAGGCCTTCATTTTGTATAGAATCATACATGTAAAGAACTCAAAAACTTGTATGGATAATCGGATTATTAAAGAACGGAAGTTGACAAAGATAAGAAGTAGATGAGTATAAAATATGTCCTATGTATTTTTGTTGTACAAATTTATTTATTTCATTGGAAGAATTTATGTATTACGTTATATTAGCGTAACAAATAACTATGTAACTTTTTCTATATTTGTGAATGCGTATTTTTTCTCGTTTACTTTTTTTATTTTAACACTTGTATTAACACAATGAGTTAAAAGATGAGTAAAAAATATATACAACATCTTTTTGGCTTGTGATCTAAAAGTTGTTAACAAAAACTACTTCATATATGGATTTGTTGCTATTTGGTTATAAAAAAGATATCAGTATAAAATGTTTAAAATGTAGGATTTTTTACCCATATGTTACGACGGGGTTTACAAATATAAATACTTGTTACTAAATTAAGGTAAATAATTGGATTGATTGTCACATATATTGTTAGTAATATAAATATTCATAATAATAAGGAAAATATTTTAAATAACTACAAATTAACAAAACAACAAAGAGAGATAAAATCGATTATAGATTTTTAATTAATAACGAATAGATAAAACAGACAAAAAAGAATATAGAAGTAACTATATATTCTGAATAATGAAATAAATAGAACAAATAAAGCATACCGATACCAAAAAAAAATTTCAAAGAGGAAAACGACTCATTATAGGGCTACATAGGTTTGAACCCTAGATCCAAACTTAAAAAAAGAGAAGAAATATAAATAAATAGAACAAACAAAAAAATACAAATATCAAAAAGAATTCAAAAAGAGTAAACTCGTTCTAAACATACATACGTCTGACTTCAAGACCTAAACTTAGAAATAATTAACATTTTAAGGTTACATTGGTTTGAATCCAAAACCTAAACTTTATAACCTTAACAACCTATTTTGTATATTGTAATTGTTACTTTATTACTTGTCATGTTTTACATATAAAAATTATTTTATAAGATAAAAAAACATGAGTAATATCTTATATTATATTACTGTATCTTAATAGCATTTGCTGTACTTTTTTAAAGAAAAAAAACACCGCTAAAATCGAGAAATAAAAAAGAAAATTAAATTTTGATGAAGCAAGAGTCGGAATTGCAACGTCTAATAGGTAAACAAAGGCCTTAACCAAAGTCTTATTTGTATATAGAGTAAAAAGAGAAACTATATGGTCTAAACAAATAAATAATATTCAAGTAAATTAAGTGAAAAAAAAGACTGAAATAAAAGTTTACAAACAGAAACTTTAAAAGAGAAAAGATAATTAAAAAAGAAAGGAAAACGATAAAAAGGTTGAAAACCGTGAAGAGATAAAAGAAACCAAATTATGTACTCACGGGTTTTGAACATAAGTCCACCCAGATAGAATATTGCTATAGCGAATGCCTTACCAACTCAGTACACTCCTTTGTTTATTCTTTCCGCGTCAAACTATATATAATATAAATGTTATTTTGCTGGTAAATGTATGGATTATATAATTTGGTAAAAGTATAATAAACGACGATACATTGGTCAGACGATATTCTGAACTTCTCGTGAGATTTTCACGGGATTAAAGCAAAAAGGTGTTTTTTTAAATCAAAATGGTGTATTTGACAAAATATATTATTTATTAAATAGATGTAACTTTAAACATATTTATTAAAATAGTGAAGTTTTTAATCTAACGTCTTTTTACTTTCTTATCATTCTTAGTTTTTATTTATAACTTTCTTTATTGTTTTTATATATAGTTTGACTTTTTCTGCTTTGATTAAACAACTAAATAGCCAAAATAACTTTCAATTTTAAATATGATATAAGTATAACAACACTAAATATAAGGGGTGTTTGTTTCATTCTTTTGGGGGGATTTCAAGGGAATGGGAATTCAATTCCCCTCAAATCATGTGTTTGTTTTACAATTATGAAGGAGGAATCCAAATGATGGGAATCATAAAAATCCCATGAATGGGGGATTTAGAAATCCTCCCATCCCCCCTAGTATTTTGAAATCCCACACCTGTGGATTTGCTCCGGCGGCCTCCGGCGAACTCGTCTCTTCTATGTCTCCATCTCGGGCGACCTTCGCAAACCCTAGATCGTCTTCTTCTCCGGCGACCTTCGCAAACCCTAGATCGTCTCCTTCACAGAAACCCTAGATCGCCGTCTTCGTCGTTCGCAAACCCTGGTTCGTCTTCGTCTTCGTCTTCGTCCTTCACAGAAACCCTTGTTCTTCGTCTTCGCCGTCGTTCGTCTTCGTCTGTCACAGGGAGGCGGCGTCTAAACGAGAAGGGCCGTCGTTCGTCTTCGTCTATCACAGGGCGGCGCCGTCGTTCACAAACCCTAGATCGCCGTCGTTCTTCTTCGAAACCCTATTTGCGTTCGCAAACCCTAGATCGGCGGTGGTGTTCTTCGTCTGTCACAGGTCGAAACCCTAGCCGTTTGAACGAGAAGGGCGGTGGTTGGTGGTGCGGTGGTTGGTTGGTGGTGCGGTTGGTCGCCGTCGCCGGCTCCGACTGAAAACCTAATCGGTGGTATGGTGGGAGCAGGTGGTGGTAGTGTTGAAACAAACAAAGGTATGAGATTCAAAATCCCCCCAAATGAATTCCCATGAAATGCAATTCCCCTTCTAAAATCCTAATCCCCCAAAATTAAAGAATAAACCAAACACCCCCCTAAGAGTTGTTTTAATGGTGGTGTTTGGATTTGGATGGTGAGGGGGATACTACCTCATAATTGAAGTGTGGAGGTGAGTAGGTGATGAAAACCACATGGAGAAAGGTTGGTGTGGGATTCAACGAGGCATCTTCCATCACACTATCTTTTATATTTTTCCTGTCTTTCTATCTTATTATTTTTTTATCTTTTAATTAGATAATAAGATATTAGTTTCGGTCATAGAATTTGATGCGATAGACTGATAGAGGAAGATCACTGATTGGAGAGAAAAGTTAACATGATGATATGATAAATTGGTGAAAAGTAAGTGTTACAAAGATTCTAAAGAGACTAAATAATGAATATATATGATTTACCTTTAATAAAACACTTAAGCAACCACCTTAATACCAGGTCACCTAAACCGATGTCACATAAACACGTGACCTACTATAGCAGGTTTAATACATTAATAGATAAGCTTTAAGTTCAATATATTAGATAGTAGGTCTAAAAGTTTAATACACACAATAGTAACATGTGGCAACCTAAATATATTTTTGAAAACAAAACTATTATAATTATTTCTTATTAATAAAACTAAGTGAATTTTGGTTAGTTAATTCTTTTACTTTTATCATACTATCAGTTGGTATCTTATCTACAATAAATGTACTCTATATAAATTAAAATATTCTAAAAAAAACAACATTACAATCAAGCACATTGCTTCTTAATTTCCACCTTATATTGTAAAATTAGCTTGCTGCCTGTCAAGTGAATTTTAAGGCTTCATGAGCATTGAGAGATCTTTTTTTCGTTGTTGTTTTTGTAGTAATATGTTTCTTTGCATTTTTATTTCTATCGCCTGCCGTCTTTGTTGTTTTATTCTTTGCTTTCTTTTGTTCTTGTCATATTTGTATTCCTTAAAATTCTGTGTCAAACGCCCAAAACGATCTTTCAGTGTTGCAATTGAATCATCAGGTACGGACCTTGATGTCAATGATGCCGATCTCTTGAAAATCCTTCATCCAATGGTACTTCAAGTATATCATCATTCTCGTCGTCATCAAGGTGGTATGGACTTCATGCATCCGAGGATGTTGCATGTGTTAAAGAGTCAAACGTTTTGACAAACAGATGAAAACAAAATTTACGATTGTGGCTTAAATCCTACCCCTTGTTCGAATACCTTCACATTGCCCTGCCCATGCTTGATTTCGGCTTTGAATCCCATTTCGATTTCCTTCGTATTTCTTAATAACCAAAAGTGATTACACCAGTTAAGGTTCCGTCTTCGATTGGCAGCCTTCTCAATGTATACTTTTGGAGTCGGCAATCCTGTAAAGGTTTGTTTCTTACATCGGTTTGTTGTTTTGGTTATTTTTAGAGGTTGTTGATTATGTGCTTTAGTTGAGGACTGCTAAACAAGCTAAACATTATTGTGAATGGAGATGTGTGGCAGATAGAGAATTGTACCAGGATGGAAATTTCGAAGAATATTGGAAGAGAGGTTTGACAATATGAAAACGATTTTTAAGTTTGACATAAAAGTTGGAAAGGAATGTTTGACAATATGAAAAGGAACTAACATTGAACCAGGATGTTAATTTGGAAGAATATTTGAAAGAGAGAACCAGTAGTATTTACTATTTACAACATGTTCGATCCAAAGCCATAATCAATCAAACAATTGACTTGTGATTCAAATCTAATTCCTTGCCTTGTTTTTGACATGGCAAGACTAAGAGCCCAAATGTTCTTGCTAGAACTAGAAATGAGAACCAGACCAGACTTTTACCATCTTCACTCGTGTAGGTATATGTTCAATTTTGGTCAACGGTTTTGGTCCAGAGTTTTGCAAACACCAAACATCCTTCCACATTTGGGGTTTTTTACCTTGTAAGCAGAATGAAATCATCGAGTCTGTTATAGGCGAGGACTGAAAGCAAAGACAAAGGATTGAAGTTACACACTTGAAGACATCTAATGGCCCTAGCAAGATGCATAAATGAGCGACATATTGTTAATCTGATTGCATACACTTTACCTTTTCTCCTTGTGTTGTTCTCATTCTGGTTTTGTTTCTAAAAGAAAACAATTCTAAACACAAAATAACAAAAAAGTTAGTAACAAAAATAAAATAATATATATACAAAATATAAAAAGATGGAACTGTGAAGAATTTGAATTCCTTTTCAATTCTCCAAAAACTAGGCCAAAAACTTGCAGGCAATTAACAAGTTTCACTAAGCTTAATACCATGGCAACCATGCTCCGGAAGAATCTACCAATCTTTGATTAAAAAACTTACTTCTCTTCAATACCAGGAAAACAGTGCCAAAAACTTCTTCTTTCGGCAGTCTACGGGTTAATTAAAATATTTATATTTATTTTCCGAAAGCAGTGCAAAAATTAATTTATATGGCAGTGACGATCCAAACTTAATTTAGCATAGTCAAATTTAATTATAAAACTTAGCAAACGTGTAGTTTTAAATTTGTAAAACTCCTATAAACAAACAATAACTAAGACATACAAAAAGGCAAGTATACCTATCATGAATAATATAGCTAAGGTAAGTCGATCCAAAATCATTATCAATCAAGGACTAGAGGTCAAGAAAAAGAAATTATCAAAGATTCTTCTTATGAAGTAGTTGGAAAAATGAATAAACGAAGTTAAAACCATTGAAAGAAGCATCTAACCTAAGGCAAATTAATTAAACAAATGCCCGAAAAATAGGATATTAGGATCTTTAAACATATTTACTCATGATAATGATTGAAATAGAGATTATCAAAAGACAGTGTAATAAAAGATTGAAGTCTACACTTTCCTATCATGTACAAACTTTTGTTTTCCTTTAACAACTCAAAAGATTAAAGCAATCCTAACATTTCTTTATTGCTGTAAGAACACAAAAAATCATGAAAGAGTTACAGAAAGAAGAATTACCGAACCGACGAACTGCTCGAATCTTCCTCAGAACCTACAAAATCTCCCAGAGCATTCCTTTCATTACTCCTAGCAAAATGTTTCCGCAGTCCTATCATCAAAGATTAATAAACCATTAATTCATTTACAAGATGCAGTTATAGTAAATTATGTAATATATTGCAACTCACCAGCAACACTATTTAACATTTGTTGCAGGCAATGTTGCTGAAACGATGAAACGTAACCTACACCCCATCCCTTTAGATCAATTTGCATAAGATGCTGGACCTGCGTTCTGGGTCGTCCATTTCGAGGTTTTAAAGGGGAAATATTAAACCCTCCACCTAAATTATAAAAACTTACAAATTTAAGTATGGCATGGATCCGAAAACCTTACTATATATAGTATATAAACAGTGAAAGAGTTTACTCTCAATATTAGCGCGCACATATCCTGGTTGTAGACCACAGTTCTGATGCTCTCTTGATTGAAAAAGTACGACTGCAGATAACCAGAAAAAAATAAACCTCATAATGTAAAAGCATAAATTGGTAAAGTTCAATGTTGATGCATGCACTCACCATAACTCCCATCGTCATTTCGACGCCAATACCGCACATAACAAAGGTCACGTGGCCACACAAACCTGTAAAAGAAAGCAACATATAGAGTGTTATTTTCGACCTCAAATAGTTCAGAGTTGACCTTTGACTTTTAGTGCTATTGGATCCACTAGCCTTATTTATATTTGTAGAGAGAGGAGGGAAAAATGAAACAACCAGACATTTTTTTTCCTCCTTGTGGATAAGAAGTGCCAGAAAGCAATCATGGGCCAAAAAAGACTAAAGAAGTGCTGGTAAATAAAGTTATGTAGTTGGTGATATTCTGTTGGCCCAACAAGATGCATAGCAGTGAGCTACGTATATTCCAGAAGTTATTGTTTAACTTGTCATCAGTTACAATGATTAAAATCTAAAACATGTGTATGAGTATCTTTTGCAATTTGAATACTATACACACACACACATTAAGAAGAAGAAGGAAAAAAAATGATTACTTGGGGAACCAATCCAGCTGAAGCCTCTGATATAGAATTGCTGTATGACCATCCACCTCCTCAACTAAGCTACCATATTGAAAACTACAATCCCACCTGCACATGTGATCAATGCAGTATAGCATGTTAAATAATCATGAGAAGCTTGAGCTAAAGCATAATACTCCAAGTACCAGCAATAAATGAATATGATTTGACACTATCCTTTCAACAGATATGATAAGATGAACTTTTTAGAATACACAACCGCGTATAGAAACTAGCAACATAGGCTGATAATAACATGTGAAGCAAGCCTAAAAAACATAGGAACCTGAATTGAATCCAAGCATGATCACCTATTTTTATGCCAAACCCTTATACTACTTTCCATAGTGAAAACTTTCACATAGTGCTAACAACACTCTCCATTTGCTACAACTCTTCCACTGACAAAATACAACCAGACACCAGCATTTGAATGATCAAAGCATGTATAGTGGTCTCCTTTAAGTTACTCCATCATTGCTATTCAAACCTTGGAACAGATATCATCATTTGCAACTAAACCTACCAGTCTTCATACCTGTCTTGGTATTAGACATAGATAGTGTGTTAACAGCTCAGAATACTGAATCACAGAACTCGCTGCAGTTTGCAAAACTTTCACCAAGAAAGATCCTCTTATAGTGTATTGCTTCTGCTGACATGTGATATGCCAAGTTCTCTGCTTTTTATATGGTCCATATTCTATGAATCTTTTAATTATGGTAGTTATTAGATTTTAAGTACAGATAATATTTTATCTTAGGGAACAAGTTATTTATTTATTATAAATTGAGGTTGAAGGGTATCATAAATTATGATCAGAGAGAAAACTGATTTTAGAAAACGATTTTAGGAGAGCTCCTACCTCTCCAAAATAGGTTAAGGAGAGACGGGTGCCTCTCAAAAGCACGCCGACTATTGTAGTCGTTCTAGTTTATCAATATATCAATTTGGTTCAAATTAATTTTCCCTCTATACTGTTACTTCAAATGATATAAGCATGATTATGGACAGCTTAGTGACTCATTCTGACAGTGACCAGAGGCCAAGCTACAACCTGCGTACTTAATAATATACAACTGCATTGCTTGGCTATCAATAGAACCAAGATACTAACTATGAAGAATCAGATGAACTATTACCATGTGTTTTCTGATATAAACTTGAGTACAGAAACAAACATGAAAAAATAAACAAGGATTTAAAAATATAAATATCGAGTCACAGATGAATGCTTACTGATAACGTGTTCTATCCATGCTCATTACAAGCTCAAATATTTCTTCACAGCTGGTTTCCACAACACCAACGGCCTTCATAGCCCTACTGCAGCTCTTTGGCTGCAATGACAACATATAACATGTACATTTTTATGCAATATTTGTGTAAACAATATATTATGCTACAAATGGTCGGATAAATAAGAAAATAACTCATACAAGGAAGTCAACATCAAGAAGCTCTTCAAAGATACGAAGTCCTGCATTGTGTTTTAAAACATTTAGATTTCCCATTATAAGCCAATACTTAAGTCATAAGTTCTTCAAAGATACAATAAGGTACCATTTTGGCATCGAAGAAGCCGCCAATGTCTCCTCGAAAATTCCTGTTTGCTGGTATTCTGGCTTGTTATAGTTGAACTTTCTTGGGTCCAATCCAATATAGATTCAGGAGGGCCTACCAATAAATAGATTACTGAAGATGGCAAACAGGAAAGAAGACAACATACAGCCAACAGAGGAAAAAACAAATCACCATTCCCGGTGGTTCTTCTTCGCAACAAACTTGCTGAATCTTCATCTTCAGCTGTACTGTCCCTACAAATCAAGAATTGATAAGATAAAACATTCAAATAACCACAAATTATAAAATAATAATTGAAAATGCAACCTAGATATGCATTTACTTACTCGCTTTCTTGATCTGATGAGGAAGCATTCTTTCCACTATCCATCTCAGACGTATACACGAAGGATTGGTATTTATTCCCATTGATAACAAATGGCTCCTGATGCTGCAAATTGTTGATAAGACATTAGCTTTCATAACAAAATAGGTAAAAAAGAATCTTAGACAGGAGATAAGCAAAGATTTTGCGTTAGCAATAATATTAGTTTGTAGAAAAGATATACCTGATCTATAACAAACTCAATTTTTTCTTTCCATTTAAGTGCCTCCTGGATGTTAAAAGCTGCCATCTAGAAACAGAAAGAATATTCTTTATGTAACTTTGAAATTTTGAAATCAACAGGATACCATAGGCATATACCATTCTCAAAGAGAATATAAAAACTAAAACAGGTTTAATGACAGAATATTAAGCCTTCAGAAGTGATAAAGTAGAACAGAATTACAAAAAAAGAAGAAGAGAGAGAACGATTATACATATGCTGATATGCCAAGGAACCTGAATCATAACAAAGTACACCATGCACTTAACTGAAAAGGAAGGTAAATAACATGTACCGTAATCTGATTGTCTTTCTCCTTCTTGTTGTAAACCGTTAATACATATATCAACTGTTGTAAAAAGAATACATGAAGTAACGTCAGCACAAGTTGCCAACAGCAGAAAGCGGGTTTACATGTTCCATCAATAAAAGATAATGCATAAACATGGACCACAATCTCATTATACTGGAAATATAAAGAAGCTTCAGAAAATAAAATAATCTAATATTATCCTATGGACTTAAGAAGAGAGGGAAGCTGTGCTGAATGCATATTCTTGATGACAGAAATTACCAATGTCCCACAAATAAGAGTGTATTTATCATTCTAGTAGGTAGAGCTTGATGTAATGCACTATCTGTTAACAGTACGTAATATTTTGGATTCTTGATTCACTCAGCTTTATAAGAAGTCGGGAGAGAGGTATTGCAAGCAGTCATCACTCAACTTATGCAGCCTTTCCCTTCTATGTATGGGTACTCGGTGAGTAGTACTAGTGCACAAAATTTCTGGTTTCCTAGTGGCTTATTTCAATATATCTTTTTGACCATGCTTAAATCCTTTAAAATCATAGTTATTGAAGAAATATAGTATGGCTTTTTAAATATGTAAATTTCCAGACTTCCAGTCACAATTTGCAAAAAACCAATACTTATGACGAAGTGAAGCTAAAAGGACATTTGTTGACAACTAATTCATAAATAACCAGCCAAGACCGATTTCATTAGCATCAGTAGTTACTTCAAAGTTCAAACCACATATGAACTGTAAAGCAAGCAAGAATATTGATAAAAGGAAACTCACATGTCCATTTTGAGTTTTTAAACCTCGGTCCTCCACTCTACAGTTGCCATCAATAACAATAGTCTTGATTGGAACCTAATGGAAAAACAAAGAATTATTAATATACACAGAATCAAATTCCTCACAAACTAAAAGGAAAAAGAAAGCTAAAATCGGTTGTATTTGCTCTTGCAAGCCTGCTTTAAACTAATCATAGTGGCAGTAATACAAAATTGAACTTGATGATCGATTGACAATTACCACATTGCCTACAGGCTTCCTCTTGTAGTAAGCAAGCAATCTGGTTTCAAGAACGAAATATCTCATATGTATGAAAGAGATCCCAATCATCTTCCTCCCGTACCGCACCATCCACCCCTCATATACCGCTTTCGAACTCGACATTTCAATATCTTATTCTGTTTTTCCGATCCTCAACAAGTCAACGACTAACTCACTGACCTGTAAATCCCCTCCCCTAAAACCAATCAATCAGAAGTCACAAACGTAACCCCCACACTTGGAAACTGAAACTCAGTCGGTGAATTCTTTTTAAATTAACTGCACAAAATAAACTCACGATAGCGATCTGGCAACTCTAATTCTTCACCGATTCGCTTGCCAAACTTGAGCACGATACAACAATTCAAACCAACCTGCAAGATCAAAATTAGTATGAAAATAGACAAAATTATGCATGTGCTAGTCACGGTGGTGTTAGAAAAGAAGACCCACTGTATGAGTTTCCGGTCAGTATTGGTGCCAGTGGTACAGGAGGCTATGGGGATCATGAACTCTTATATCAATGATATCTTTGTGAAGCTGGCACAAGAAGCTTCAAGACTCGTAAGTCAAGAACACTATGCCATCGAGAGGGAGATGATCGACGGAGAGGTTGTTAACTGATATGAATCTGTGTAGTCAGGGATTGGGATTTTGAGCGGGTGTTGACGCGAGTGAAGGAGACATAGGAAGAATAGAAAATAATTGAATGATTTACGGATTACGGAGAGAATAATAGAAGTAGATGAATGAAGTTATAACATTAGCTCATTCACCTTACACCGCCATACACCGCTGCACTACAAGCCATCTGGTGGTGGTTGAAGTAAATTAGATGATGGTCAAAATGAGCACGGGTCATATTTGATAACGGGTCAAAATAAGTTCGAACAGATAAATTCAGATAAAAAAGAATGACTTTGTTTTTTTTCCAAACATAAGTAGTCTTTTACTAACATGCATATAATTTAACCGGTTAAAAAATTAATTGTTTCTCCCTCAAACTCTAGAATTAATTTCTTGAATTCAAGTAATTTCAATTCGGTACATCACAAGATTATATTTTTGACTTCCCAGCTAAAGCATATATACAAAGTATTTCTTCTTCTTCACCCATGTACTAATCTATAAATAAAAATAAACCAATGAGTAATAACTTAATTACATATAATTATATAAACATAAAAGAAATACAAAAATTTAAAGTTAATTAGTGTAACGTCACCTCTAACGAGCTTAAAATTCGAGTTAATTTAAACTTTTTAAACAACGATTATCAAAAGCGTTGCAGCGGAAATAAACATCAATTACAAAAGCAACGTTGTTTGACTCGGCTAATTAATTACACCAAAAGTTAAGCCAAGTTCGTTATCTACAAGCGTTACCTACAAGATTCCGACCATCGGATCCATACATAAACAACGTGTTCCCCAAAAGGTATTTACCACAAAACTACCACCAGTCCCGCCTCACCAGGCATCTAGCATCAACCTGCGAAAAAGGTAAATCTTGCACCGTTAGCTACAACTAGCTAGTGAGCACCAATTATACATAAACAACAATAAGCAGACTATCATGTATCAGAACAGCACACAGGGCTATCCTATCAAATTGAGGCGAGCCAAACGTGTCAACAGGAGTCGTATATTGCAGGGGAGCCAACCCCGCTCAACAACCCAACAGCAGTCCACGTGGTACACCATGTCTTTCATGCTGGTTCCAATCTATCAAGGAACCCAGTCCCATAGAGGAACGGCGGCCTGCAGAGCCATACCCAAGTGTATACTACTTGAGTACCGTTAGTTCCCCAATCCGTAGTCCCTGAGGACCCTGGGAACCCAGCCAGATACTAACACCCGTCTACCTGACTGACCTACGTGTTCTCCAGTTCAGTGTCCGGACATAACTTTATAAACAAATAGCTTATCCAATAAGGATCCAGTTCATGCGCGCATATAATCACAACAATATCTTTCATATTAATAATAAGCATGCTTGTACAACTCTATCATAACATACCTCCATTTTCATGTATCAATACACCAATCACGTGTCAACAAGTACCACAGATAACTTACCTACTGAGACTCATGGGAAACCGGTACTCACCTCGAGTTTACAAGAGGCAGATATGCAATCGAGAATCCCAAGAGCACACAGAGTCGTCCGAGTCACCTAACACAGTAGGTTCAGGCTTAGACACCAATTAACAACACGTAACACCACTTAAACTATAAGGCTACAAGGCTGTCAACATGAAACCCCTGCTTGCGACCGCAAGGGTCTCACATGCGACCGCAAGGGCCATTTAAACACCATCCTTGCGACCGCAAGGGTTTTACTTGCGACCGCAAGGGTCCAACCCAAACCACCCCAACTTGCGACCGCAAGGACTCAGCCTTTCGACCGCAAGGGTGGTATCTTGGGGGCTTACGATAGCAAGTTATGTACTTACGACCGCAAGTATCTTTTCTTCGTCCTTAGACGGTACACCATGACAACGACCCACTTGCGACCGCAAGACCCTTGCTTGCGACCGCAAGTACAACACCACACAGGCTTACGGTCGCAAGGCCTTTCCCTTGCGGCCGCAAGCACCCATTTACAGTGACGTACAGCTCTGTTTTTCGACAGCAGCTGTTCTTCGAGCTTTAGACACACAAATCGACCCAATCTTGATTTTTAACCATTCCTACAAATTGTTTAGCACCCATATATGTGTTCTAACATGTTTCTATACATAAAGCTACAACAACCCTTCATTTAAACCACCAATTTAAGCCATCCCCATTCAAACTTCAAAAACAAGGGTTTAAGAACAATATACTTACTTGAAGAAGATAAAGAACAGATTCTAGAACTTGAATCACAACCGAAAACAGCTAACAATGATCTTTCCTTCTTGATTTCTCTCTCAAAATCTCAAGGTTTGTGCGTGTTTGCTTCTACCCGTACGTATGAGTGTACGAGTGTGTGTTTTGTGTGTTAACAGAGGGTAAAGAATGGCCTTTAGGCCGACTTAACAAGTTAATACCCCTCACGGGTATTTTGTTCTCCTATTCAACTTAAAACACAACTTAGGTTTATCCGTTTCAACTAACGGAGATATTTTTGGAACCATTATCCAAAACCGTTCAACTATTTGTCTACTTGGTCAACTTATGACACTTTTTATATTACTACATTTTTATCCACATTTAGCACCAGTTAGCACCATTTAACACCAATTCATGTTTAAAACACCAATTAACATTTAGGACATCATTTAGCAACATGTATACCACATTTAATAACAAGACACCAATTAAAGTCAACGTACAACACTTAAAGTTACACGTACTACAATTTACAACTAGGCCCCATTCTGGGGTGTTACAATTAGAAACCTTAATGGTTGCCGGTATTAAGTGTCAGTATCAATGATTCAATATCTTCTGCAATTTCTTTCTCAATTTTCGTCTTCGTCTGGATGCATTAAAAGAGTTCAATACATGCAAGTAATATGTGTAATTACATATGTGTGTATAGATGTATATAAATGAACTAATCATAGGACACTACGAGGAGGCGGTATGAATTCACTAAACCATCATTATATTTTTCTTTATTCAAGATGATTATAAAAAATTCTCGATGCCCCAATTTGTCAGAAGTTGATTATATACTCAGCCAACATAGGACGCTATGGGGAGGTGGTATAGATATAAAGTTCAAGAATTTCTTTTTTCTATAACCCAATCATCATCAATGTAATAACTAATTATCTATACTATCAATTTGCAAAGTGGGTATGCATTTTTTTCGTGAGATTTTCAAGGGCAAAACAGTCATTTTAGCCTAATACCATCATTTTCTCTTATCGTAATTATCTCATGAGAGATTTGTCCAGCGAGATTTTCAACCATCCAAAGCGTGAAATTGACGATAGAGGCGAGAACGAAGGTTGGTTTGGATTGAAATGACGGTGTAGGCCGTCGTGGTGGTGTAGCTTTCAAATAAAGGGCCAAAGAGAGAAAAGAAAGCAGAGAAAGATATTAAACTACGTGCGACAGTGGAGGCCAACGGTGGAAAGGAGGCGCAGTGGTGGCAGATATGGAGTTTGTTGACTGGCGGCTATGTTGGGAGATCCCCACCGGCATGAAAGCTACGGTGCCTTAAAAGATTCGTTGCTTTATTTCTTAAACCCCCTCCTGTAACACCCACTTTTCCGGCCTAGAATAATTAAGGTAATTAAGTTAATTAATCTTGGGATTTATTTGGTTTATGTGTTTTATTTTGTAAATATGTGTTAATTGACAAGTATTTGGGATTTTATATTGTGTTATTATTTGGGAAATATAGTTAAATAATATTATATTTGGGTTGTTGGGGGGGGGGGGTATGGCCGAATTATGGGTTTAAGCTTCAACCCACACTCCATACTTCATTACTTGCAACTTTGGACAAAGTGTGTGTGTGTGTGTGTGTGTGTTCTTGTTGCTCTCGGCCGAAGAAGAAGAAGAAAGAAATGAAGAAAAGAAAATCAACTTTCAATCTTGCTTGCATTCTGTGATTATTTGAATCATTTAGAGGTTAGAACACTGATTTGTAGTTGATTAATGGTTATATATATTTCGGTTTTGTATGTATGTATGAATTCCGATTGAAGCATATATGATGATTTGATGATCATAGGACGTATGCATGTTAGATTTCATGATCTATATATGTTCATTATATGTTTAGAATGATTTCTGGAAACATATATAACTTGTATGCATGAAATCAGTAAGATTGAAGTTAGAAATATATTTTATGCATGAAGTTATGATTCTGTCGGATTTTAGGTTGAATGACTCGGAATCCGATAGAAGTATCGGAATCCGATAGAAGTTACTCGGATTTGGCCCTAGCTCTTTATCGGATTGTGACTTTACCGGATTGTGATCTTATCGGATTGTGCCTTTTCTCGGATTTGCCATTACTCGGAATCCGATAACTTAATATCAGATTTGACCTTAACTCTTTTATCGGAATCTTGCATTATCGGATTTAAACATATGATCGGATTGTGATTTTATCGGATTTAGACATTTACTCGGATTTCCATTCCATCGGATTTGGATATTATCGGATTTGGTATTATCGGATTTAGATATTTATTTGGATTACCATTCGATCGGATTTGGATTCAATCGGGTTCAATGATTTGTATATCTTTGGGATTATTGTAGGATGAATATGTATATATGTTATTATGTACATACATGATTAACATGGTTATATATGATATCTATTTTGGATCAGTATTATGAATTGAATACTGACTTGGGTTACTTCAATCTCAGGAACTGAGAAGACTCGGTGAATTTAGTCATCTGAGTGTGCCAAGGTTTGAAGACTTTGGTAAGTGGATTTATATCTTCGGATATACAGGATATGATATCCTATTTGGAATGCTCTTGTTTGGATTGTATATACATGTTAATTTGGAGACCAGTTAAGTCTGGGCCTTTGCTTGGGGGTGTAACTTATCAGATCTTGGGGTGCATTTATTGTACTCCAGAAGACTAGTGTTGTTATCACTGTTAGCTGGGCTATCGGTAAACCTTGGTTTTGGCCGACCATGGTTGTAGGTGCTTGCAACACCGCCGGTTCTCCTGGGATTCATGAGCTAATTCCCCACTAGATTGTTTTGCAGATCCTCTGAGGTGATCTTGATGCTTCGGGCTGGGAATATGGACAGACCAAACTCTGATGTCAAGTTTTTGAAAGAGTCTGTTTTTGTATTAACACTGTATAGGGTCTTTGTACATCAAACAAGTGAAATCCTTTTGTATCTATTATGTAATTAAGATATTTATATGTAACTAGCTTCTGCATGCAGTAAAGTATTTGTTTAAAAAGTACAGTGTTACAAGTTGGTATCAGAGCCCTGGTTTAAGGATTTGCATGGATGATTTGTGCAATACTTGAACCGAGGCTCTGGTCAGTCCAGTATTCCCAGGGTGGGTAATTAGTAGAGTAGCTTTGAGAGTGGTTAGTGTTTATACTAACGGATTATATCTAACAATTGGTGAGATGCTGTGTATAGCATAGAAATGGCTGATAACGTGAACCAGACAACTACCCCTGCGTCCCCCGGAAGAAATCACTAGTCCTCCACTGCAGTCAATGAACAGCACCACAGAGCCGGTACTTCCCTCAACGATGAATCTGATCAACAAGACTATGTGTTGCAATTGGAAGATACTCTGCAAAGTTTGAGAGATCGGGTTCAGGAGTTGGAACAGCAGCAGCATCAGACGCAGTTCTCTTATCAAACTCAGACCACTCATTTGCCCAGAGAGTCAGCTGTATTTACCCAGTCGATACCACCTCCTGTTTACTCTGCTGCACCTTTCACTACAGTATCAACACCATTTGGTTCTTTACCATTCGTTACTATACCACCTGTATCACAACCCCAACAGCAACACCAACCACAACAGCAGAACTTTTTCATCCCATGGTACCCAAATCAAGGAGGCTTTAAACAGAAAGGGCAATACAAGGATTTCATGGCTTGCCAGCCACCGGAGTATTCAGGAAGCTCAAATCCAACTGATACTTTGAGTTGGTTAAGGGAGATGGTGAAGGCTTTGGATGCCTGCACCTGTGAGGAATCTGACAGAGTTATTTTTGCAACTAGGAGGTTGAAGGGTCAAGCTGCAACCTGGTGGGATTCTTTGACTGCTCATCTATCCAGGGAGGTTGTGAATTCTGTTACTTGGGATCAATTTCAAACCAAGTTCTGTGAGCAACTCTGTAATACTTTTGATCTAGCTAAGGTGAAACGGGAGTTCATGGATTTAGCTCAGGATGACAAGATGTCGATGGATCAATTGATTGCAAAGTTTAATGAAAAGTTGAGGTTCGCTAAGCAATGGGTACCCGATGAACCATCGCAGATAGACCATTTTGTTCAAGCACTGTTGCCTGAGTATCGGGGTAACACCCGGATGGCGACATAGTTGGTTCAGGCGTTTACTGTTGCACGAGCTGCGGAGGGTGACGTGAAAGCTCGGGAGAGATTGAATCGGGAGAAAGGGTCTTCGCACAGGTCTGTGGGAAACCAGAGTGGGAACAAGGGAAGGTGGCAGAATAACCAGCATCGGGGTGATCAGAAATCGAAAGGTTCGGGGTCTTATCAGAACAATCCTTGGTGTAAACCCTGTAATGCTAGTCATACTGGTCCGTGCACATCATAGACGAAACGGTGTTTGCGTTGTGGCGGATTTGGTCACGAACCATCAGTATGTCAGTATAAGACGAATGTTTGCTGGAATTGTCACGAAGAGGGTCATAGAGCTGGAGCATGTTCAAAACCGAGGTCAAAGGGGACGGGGCAGGGGGTAGCCACTGTCGGGGGATCGTCTTCTGCAGGTCAGAAGAGAAAGGTTGCACCTTCTGCGGAAGGGAGAGCCTTTAAGATGACTGTTACAGAGGCTGCTGAAGACGGTGATGTGATCACGGGTATGTTTATTGTAAACTCTGTGCCTGCTCGTGTGTTGTTTGATTCTGGTGACAATAGATCTTTCATATCTGTATCTTTATGTGGCAAACTGAAACTACCTGTTACGGTTATTGCTTCTCCTTTAGAAGTAGAAGTAGCTGATGGTAAGTTAGTGCCTGTAACTTCCTCTGTGACTGGGGTGTTTATAGATATTGATGGTACTAGGTTGCCTGTAGACTGTTTGCTGATGCCTATACCAGGGTTTGACTTAGTACTAGGCATGGATTGGTTAAGTCACCATAGAGCTAGTATCCAGTGCCATAAGAAACTGATTACTATTCCTTTGGCTGACGGGTCGCATGTCGTGGCTCGTGGGGATAGATCTCGATCTTCTTTTCCTATCATCTCGTATATGAAGGCTAGAAAATCTCTGGCTAAAGGGTGTGCGTCTTTTCTGTCCTACGCTATTGATGTGAAGAAAGAGAAGCGACCTGTTACCGATGTTCGTGTCGCCTCCGATTATCCAGAGGTTTTTCCGGATGATCTGTCAGGGTTACCACCTATGCGGGATGTGGAGTATAAGATAGAATTGGTACTGGGTACCACACCGATTGCTAAAGCTCCTTATCGTTTAGCTCCTTCGGAGATCCGAGAGATGATGACTCAGATTCAAGAATTGTTAGACAAGGGTTTTATTCGTCCGAGTTCTTCACCGTGGGGTGCACCAGTATTGTTTGTAAAGAAGAAAGATGGAACTCTTCGTATGTGTATTGACTACAGGGATCTGAATAAGAGAACCATCAAGAACAAGTACCCGTTGCCCAGAATCGATGATTTGTTTGATCAGTTACAAGGGGCTTCCTACTTTTCAAAGATTGATCTACGATCCGGTTATCATCAGGTCAGGGTAGCAGAGGAGGATATACCTAAGACTGCTTTCCGTACTCGATATGGTCATTACGAGTTCTTAGTGATGCCATTTGGTTTGACGAATGCTCCTGCCATATTTATGGATTTGATGAATCGCGTCTGCCGACCTTTCTTAGATAAGTTTGTGATTGTGTTTATTAACGACATTCTGGTGTATTCGAAAACAGAGGATGAGCATGATCAGCACTTGAGACAGGTTTTGGAGATTCTAAAACAAAACCAATTATATGCCAAGTTTTCAAAATGTGAATTTTGGTTGCGAGAAGTTCAATTTCTAGGGCATGTGATTTGTCAAGGAGGTATCAAAGTAGATCCGTCCAAGATTGAGGCAGTGATGAATTGGAGTGCACCGAAAACACCAACTGAGATAAAGAGTTTTCTTGGATTGGCGGGTTGTTATCGCAGATTTATTAAAAAAATTTCTAAGCTTGCCGGTCCGTTGACTAAGTTGACTCGAAAGGATGTTCCGTTTCTATGGGGTTTAGCTCAAGAAGATGTTTTTCAGACTCTGAAACAGTTGTTGTGTCAGGCTCCTGTTCTTTCGTTGCCAGAAGGTTCAGAAGATTTTGTTGTCTATTGTGATGCTTCGCATGCTGGGTTGGGTTGTGTTCTAATGCAGAGGGGTAAGGTTATTGCGTATGCTTCGAGGCAGTTGAAACCGAATGAAAGAAATTACCCGACTCATGACTTGGAGTTAGCAGCAGTGGTATTTGCGTTGAAACTGTGGAGACACTACCTGTATGGAACCAAATGTATTATCTGTACTGATCACTAGAGTCTGCAGTATGTGTTTACTCAGAAGGAATTGAATATGAGACAACGTCGTTGGTTAGAATTGATTAATGATTATGATTGTGACATTCAGTATCATCCTGGAAAGGCTAACGTAGTTGCAGATGCACTCAGCAGAAAGGGATCTTCGGATACTGTTAAATTTATGCGATTGGAAATCAAGTCTGATTTAGTGGATCAACTCTTGGCTGCTCAGCTTGAAGCTTTGAAAGATGAGAACTTGAAGGATGAACTAATGATCAAACGACAACATGAGTTAACTTCTGATTCGCGTGGTTTGAAGGTTTATCATACACGCGTGTGGGTACCGAAATTTGGTAGCTTGAGGGAATTAATTCTAAATGAGGCTCATAAGTCCAGATTGTCGATACATCCGGGTAGTACAAAGATGTACCTTGATTTAAAGACTCGATATTGGTGGCCAACAATGAAAACAGATATTACGAAATTTGTTGGGTTGTGTCACATTTGTGCTCAAGTTAAAGCTGAACATCAGAAACCGTACGGATCATTGAAACAATTAGATATACCTGAGTGGAAGTGGGATCAAATTACGATGGATTTTGTAACTAAACTTCCACGAACTCAACGAGGTCATGATATGATTTGGGTTATAGTTGATAGATTGACCAAGAGTGCACATTTTCTTGCTACTGCTGAAACTGCACCTTTAAATAAATTGGCTTAACTGTATATTGATGAGATAGTATCTAGACATGGAGTTCCATTGTCCATTGTGTCGGATAGAGATTCGAGATTTGTGTCCAACTTTTGGAACAAACTGCAGCAAGAATTGGGGTCCAGGGTAAATCTGAGTAAAGCTTATCATCCACAAACAGATGGTCAATCAGAGAGAACCATTCAGACGCTAGAAGATATGTTTAGGGCATGTGTGTTAGAGTTTGGAGGTTCTTGGGATTCACATTTGCCTTTGGTTGAGTTTGCGTACAATAATTCTTATCATTCGAGTATTGGTATGCCGCCGTGTGAGATGTTATATGGTCGTCCGTGTAGAACTCCGACTTGTTGGTTAGAGGCCGGGGATAAGCAATTTGCAGGGACTGATATTGTACAGATGACAGCTGATAAGGTTGCTATTGCTAGAGATAAACTAAAAGCTGCAAGGGATAGACAGAAAATGTATGCTGATCCGCGACGTCGACCAGTATCATTTGTCGAAGGAGAAATGGTTTATTTGAAAGTATCTCCTTGGAAGGGTGTAATCAGATTTGGTAAACGAGGGAAGTTGGCTCCCCGTTACATTGGTCCTTTCAGGATCAAGCGAGTGGTTAATGATCAAGCTGTTGCGTTGGATCTTCCAGATGAATTAGCGGGTATTCATGATACATTCAATGTATGTTATTTACGCAAATGTAATGTAGAAGATCAGACGCAGGTTCTTCCAATTCAGGATCTTCGTATGGATTTGAATCAGAAACTCATTGAGAAACCAGTTGAACTACTGGATTGTAAAGTCACGAAGTTGAGAAAGAAGCAGATACCTATGATTCTGGTTAAATGGAAACATAGTCTGGGTTCATATTTGACTTGGGAGACTGAAGCTGATATGAGGAGCCGGTATCCTTCCTTGTTTGAGCGCGATGTGATTCCGAGGACAGAATCTTCTTAAGGGGGGAAGATTTGTAACACCCACTTTTCCGGCCTAGAATAATTAAGGTAATTAAGTTAATTAATCTTGGGATTTATTTGGTTTATGTGTTTTATTTTGTAAATATGTGTTAATTGACAAGTATTTGGGATTTTATATTGTGTTATTATTTGGGAAATATAGTTAAATAATATTATATTTGGGTTGTTGGGGGAGGGGGGGGGGGGGTATGGCCGAATTATGGGTTTAAGCTTCAACCCACACTCCATACTTCATTACTTGCAACTTTGGACAAAGTGTGTGTGTGTGTGTGTGTTCTTGTTGCTCTCGGCCGAAGAAGAAGAAGAAAGAAAGGAAGAAAAGAAAATCAACTTTCAATCTTGCTTGCATTATGTGATTATTTGAATCATTTAGAGGTTAGAACACTGATTTGTAGTTGATTAATGGTTATATATATTTCGGTTTTGTATGTATGTATGAATTCCGATTGAAGCATATATGATGATTTGATGATCATAGGACGTATGCATGTTAGATTTCATGATCTATATATGTTCATTATATGTTTAGAATGATTTCTGGAAACATATATAACTTGTATGCATGAAATCAGTAAGATTGAAGTTAGAAATATATTTTATGCATGAAGTTATGATTCTGTCGGATTTTAGGTTGAATGACTCGGAATCCGATAGAAGTATCGGAATCCGATAGAAGTTACTCGGATTTGGCCCTAGCTCTTTATCGGATTGTGACTTTACCGGATTGTGATCTTATCGGATTGTGCCTTTTCTCGGATTTGCCATTACTCGGAATCCGATAACTTAATATCAGATTTGACCTTAACTCTTTTATCGGAATCTTGCATTATCGGATTTAAACATATGATCGGATTGTGATTTTATCGGATTTAGACATTTACTCGGATTTCCATTCCATCGGATTTGGATATTATCGGATTTGGTATTATCGGATTTAGATATTTATTTGGATTACCATTCGATCGGATTTGGATTCAATCGGGTTCAATGATTTGTATATCTTTGGGATTATTGTAGGATGAATATGTATATATGTTATTATGTACATACATGATTAACATGGTTAGATATGATATCTATTTTGGATCAGTATTATGAATTGAATACTGACTTGGGTTACTTCAATCTCAGGAACTGAGAAGACTCGGTGAATTTAGTCATCTGAGTGTGCCAAGGTTTGAAGACTTTGGTAAGTGGATTTATATCTTCGGATATACAGGATATGATATCCTATTTGGAATGCTCTTGTTTGGATTGTATATACATGTTAATTTGGAGACCAGTTAAGTCTGGGCCTTTGCTTGGGGGTGTAACTTATCAGATCTTGGGGTGCATTTATTGTACTCCAGAAGACTAGTGTTGTTATCACTGTTAGCTGGGCTATCGGTAAACCTTGGTTTTGACCGACCATGGTTGTAGGTGCTTGCAACACCGCCGGTTCTCCTGGGATTCATGAGCTATTTGGTTTGGGCATATTTGCCTTGTGTATTTTATATATTTGTTCCCTCACTTAGCTTTGTGCTAATTCCTCACTAGATTGTTTTGCAGATCCTCTGAGGTGATCTTGATGCTTCGGGCTGGGAATATGGACAGACCAAACTCTGATGTCAAGTTTTTGAAAGAGTTTGTTTTTGTATTAACACTGTATAGGGTCTTTGTACATCAAACAAGTGAAATCCTTTTGTATCTATTATGTAATTAAGATATTTATATGTAACTAGCTTCCGCATGCAGTAAAGTATTTATTTAAAAAATACAGTGTTACACCTCCCCACTGTCATCAAGCCTCTGGCACCGCCACATAAAGCTCTGGTACGGTGACCTTTGAAGTTTGGGGCAGCTTTGGAGTGTCATGAGATGTTTCTCGACGGTTGATGGAGATATGAGAGAGAAAAGTCATAAACTGATGGAGGTGAAAGAAAACTAGAAACAATGAAATTGAGCTCAGAAGGGTAGTTTTGCGGGTGGAGTTTCCTTTTTGGAAATTTAACTCAGAAGAAGTGTGGGGTAGCGATTGCAGTTCAAAGGAAAGGAAGAGAGTAGTTTTTAAAAAGTCAAAAGCAGCAGGTGGGGTTTCCTTTTTTATTTTTTACTCTATTCGGTTTACAAAGTTTTGCTTTTCTTTTTGTTTGGTTTTACCAATTACATTTTTTTTATCATTTATGCATTTGGTGTAATTAATCTATTTTTTAACAAAAAATGGAATTAATGAAAGGCAATTTTGGTGTAATATTTTTTTAATTCTTATATCATCATCATCATTAACCTTGAATTCGTAAAACAAACTATAAAGTAAAAAAATTCTTTGTGGCTTTTTAGTTTCTTTACCAAATCTTTGTGGTAAATTTAATAATTTTGATATATATATATTTTATTGTTAAATTTTAATATAATTAGTAATTATTTTATTTATACGTATAAAGTAAAAATATGCTGCGATTTTTTCATAAAAATTGATTTTAAGTATTTAAAAGAGAAATAAATGTATTGTTTTTTGGATTTTTATTTTATAATAAGAAATTTGTTGGTTTTGCCCTCGCAATAGCGAGGCTAATTAAATACTTGTAAGTTGTCAAATGCCAAGTACTCATCTGGCCATCCATAGTGATAAAACTTTACAAATGAGTTGTCAAACAAATTCTACTATTAACTTTTTCTAATATTTGTGTGTCATTTTCTCTCTTTTGTATATCTTCAAAACATCTGTCTTTGTTGTATTTCTTGTAATAGAAACCGCATCCCAATGTAAAATTTATAAAGTTATCTCGTTGCTTCATGCTCGACAAAACTAAACTGATAGATATTTTTAATGATGGCAATTATTAGTATCCTCTAGACATGTCTTGATTCAAAAGGCCAAGTTTTCGTGGTGGACCGGGCTTACTAAGGTCAAACACTTAGGGAGACAATATACATTGTTTCACAAACATTACAACTAGCCTTTATAGTCTCACCCAGTCCAACTGGTATCTTAGCAAAACAGACTGAGACACGCAAACATTGTTTACTTAATATTGATGAACCAACTTCATCTTCATTATCTTCATCTGTATTTTGTGTTGTTGTTGAGTGTTGTCCAGCATATCTACCAAAACTTTAATATGATGAAATAATAATATTTAAAAGACATAACTTTTTGGAGTTATAAAATAATCAACGAGACAATGACTCATGAGTTTAAACATTAAAATGGCTTTCAATGACCTAAAAGAAATGTTAAACTAAGCTGATGGATCAATATAAACAGGTAACGACAAAGCAAATCATTTACTTCTGAAATCAAAGTCCAAAAACAATCAAATGATGCAAGAAAGGTTAAGAAGACACAAATAAGCACTCTTACTTTGTTGTCATTTATTTATGTTTATTTTCCTTGTGGTCAAGTATTACTATATTGAGTCACAAATTTCATCGTCGTCTATTAAACAAACCCACAAAAACTCTAAAAGCAAAACATAATATTTAGGATCTTCATCTATAAAGACTAGATTTTAATGTGCAGTATTCAATCTCAAAAACAGGTATACTTATGAGTTATGAACCATACAGTATTTTTAGCATACACAAATAGTATTCAGTAGCCTTAACCACATGTATCCCTACTTGCACTTAAAGGAGTTTACAAACAAGTTATGTGTAAAACCGATGAAGTAGACAGTACTTGGTCCAGAAACAAAGTATATCCTACACTACAAACATCATTATATAACCTTGATTTGTGAAAAGTGTTTTCCCACATCAATGTCTATTTAGGCAAGCATCAGCAACAAGGCATGAAAGTATGAAACAATAAGAATGAACCCAACCTGCATGAAATAAATGATCTGGGGTTAGTTTAATTTGCAAACAAACCCATATGAATGTGAGAAACAACGAAAAATCCACTCTATAACAAGTCAAAGAAGACAAAATCTACCATTAATAGCTCCAAATTCCACATCCATTTCCCTTCAATTTCCGTCCCGTCCTCCCTACCCTCATATGTTAGCCAACAGATTTTTTTATCATGCATTATCAAAGGTGAACTTCAAAGAAATAAAAGCATCTGGGGGAGTGTAATGGGCGGTACAAAAGAAACTCAAAAAATTAATGTTGGATTACTGTGCAGCCCATGAGATCATCGCAAACGTAGAAATCGTCCTAATTCAATATGCAAATGAGGCTCTTGAGAGGTTAATTAAGAAGGATGTCAAATATCGCTTTGATCGATATTGTAAATTCCCTCAAGTAAACATGCACACCTTAGTTTAGAGTTTAAATAAAGAAAAAAAAAATTTGTTCTAAATAACCATTAGAAAAAACCCTAGTACACCAATTTGACCAAATGTTTTCGACCTAAAATATTACCATTTGCACTTTGATGTGTATTGAATTATACATATTTATCGTATCAGATTCCCCGCATTTTGGCACCATTATTAGTATATTTACAAAATTTGATGTCTAATACCTTATAAATCTATTATATAGGCTCATGAATATGGATCGATGACAAATGGAGTAAAAATGATAAAAATCAAGTCTTGAGAGAAACTGCTGCAGGGCACAACCCAAGGCATGCCTATGCCTCTGAAGCACACCCTAGGGCACAACCGTGCCATTGGCCGTATCTCTCATAAATTGAGTCTAGTCATTGGGCTGACACATCTAGTAAATTTTGATTACAATACGTAATTACATACTAGTTAGTACATATGTATATATTAAAACGAATAACATACACATATTATTGTGCGTCATATAAAATACACAATAATATTAGTAACAATTAAAGTATTTACATAATCACATTGTAAACAATATTAAAAATAATTATTAGTTAACATAAAACAATAATCTTTTAAATTATATATTATGACTTAGTGTGTAACGACCAGACTCTAGGGTATTTTAAGGTATTTTAAATATATATATATTTTACAAAAAGATTTAATTTAAGATAAGTAATCACGGTTTGAATAGCGATTCTTTATTAATGCTCTTGAATATTTTATAAGGTAGGTATCTTTCGGTGACTTGTTAGATTAATTATATATAAAAGAATGACGGGCGTTGATCATACGCGGGGTTTAGTAATATATTCTTTATAAGATTTAAACAAGTAGAAACCTAAGGGTTAAATATGATTAGAAGATAAACTAAGGTGATTAAATAGTAAACTTATATTAGGGATTAATGTATTTAAAAAGGGGATATTAGGGTTTATTATTGTGTGGTTTTATAAAAAAAAAAACAAAGAGCGGCAGGGGTGCTTGTGGGTCTCGACGGCAGATAAGAACAGAGTAGGAGAAAGCTTGCTTCCAATCTCGAATTTTTGGTGTAGCAACCATCACGTAAGTATCTTATACTCCTACATAGGTTTATATGTTAGCCTTTGTAGTGTTTGTTGGTGTTAATCGGTGGAATGGGGACTGAATCCTTGTCGGCAGGTTTGATTCTATAAGCAGAGAATTTAGTGATTCTTGTTAGTTGTTCTTTAAATTAATGTTTGAGGTTTATTCATTGGTGATTCCTGGTGATAATGATATATATAAAGTATTTTTTTTTTATTAAGAAATTGAAGTTGGATCTGGTGGTTATGAAGGGATGTGTTCCTCGGCTGGGAATTTTAAGTTTTGATGGAAATCTAAATTATGAAAGAAGATAGATAGGAACTAAATTGTAGTCAAGAATTAATTTGCTATGGGACTAAAATTATTAAATATGAATTAGCTTATGGACATTTTGTTGCCTGTGAATTGAAGTTGGCAGAAATATGGGAATAACATATTGCAATTTCCTTTATATCAAAGAATTGTTTTGTAGTTAGTTTGATGGGTCATGAATTGAAGAGTTCTTATAAACTTACGGTTGTGAAGGGTTTATAGAATTGTTGATTTGGTTTGTATGGACTTATACTACGATTCAAGTTAGGGAATTAGAATTGCGATTAGTATGCATTTGAATGACTATTGAGATTAGAGTTTCACTTTATTCTTTAATTTATCTTCGTTTCGGTTCCGTTGATCATTAACTTATTAAGATTCGTTTATCGGTTAGGTTTCACCGTAGGTTTCTTGGTGGTTCACCCGGCTTCGACTTTCGGGACTCCAGGTGAGTTCATCAGGTTTTCAAAACCGAGTGCCAAGACAAAATTATGTATTTTTTTTACAAACACATACAAACGATTTATTTAATCACTTAACACATGGAAATAAATATATGAACTTAGATGTATATTTGATTATATGATTACATGGTTTGTATGATGTATGAATAATATGAAATATGATATGATTACTTCAGCATGAAAATGATTGTGTTTGTATGTTCTATTTACGGATATGATTTATGATGAAATAGTTATGAACATGATTTTTGCTATTATTAATAATCGAATGAATATTACAAACGATTATTTGATTTCCTTAGAGGGCGGGGGTAGTTCCTCTTTGATGATGTGATACGGGCCTAGTAGGTAGTTGATGCCTTCTAGGATAAAAGTGCTAGCCAGACGGGTCACCGGGTCTTCTAGACGGCTTTGGTGGCAAGTGGTATGGGTCCTTACCGGCTCGTACTGGAGTGATGTGTGACTACGGTTTGGGTCATGTGCAGAACATCACGAGTGTGTGAGGAGGAGATGGACTGTTGCCTCCGTTTGTACTTGCACACTAAACGACAACGCGTAGTACCTATATGGTTATACCTCGCACAGTCGGAGTAGCGAAAGCGGTCGGGTTCTTAGGGGTTCGTGTACAGAAGGGAGTAGCTACCTATTCGGTGCACGAGTCTGCTAAGTCACGCGAGTAGTGAAATGGGGTTTTCTTAGAGGGACTAAACACCAACTAGGTAAACTCTAAGAACATACGGTTGTTAATGATGGTTGATACGATTTAATGACGGTTGGTATGATTTAATGACGATTGATAACCATTGATTTATAAAGAACGATAATGATAAAACGGTTGATATGAATTATATATGAAATATATGAATATGATATTAGATGGTATATTACGGTTGATTCGGTTTGAATGATTACTTGATATGGTTTATAGCCATTATGTGATATGATGTACTTGACGATGCGGTGTTATATGATTGCGGGTATAGGTTTTGGGTCAAGTACACAAACGGGCCGGGTTAGGTATTCGTTCATAATATCTAACTATGATTTTAATCGTGTTTTAATATAATGATTTATATTCTAAGCTTACCGTTGACTCACGAGGCGTTAGCTAACACTTGTTCTTTTGAAATGGTGTCTGGCACTCGTGTAGGTGTTTGGAGTTGCTCGGTGAGACGGGAAGCTATGTTGGGTAGGTAGAAGGTTACTTGTAGACCGTTACCGACTTGTATTAAATATGAAATGATTTTATGAATAAGTAATGCCGTGTTTTCTCTTAACGGTTTAAACGGCTTTTGCCGGCACGGTATTTATTAATGATGATTTCCGCTGCGACTGTTTGAATTGAAAAAAAAAGTTAGTCACGATTTTAGAAAAAAACCCGGCGTTACAAGTTGGTATCAGAGCCAGGCTGTGAGTGAACTAAGTGCTGAGACCGGCACTTGGACTCACGGCTAGATCGGCTCGAATAGGAACTTGACTTTAAGTGGGGGAAGGTGCATGTTTGAGTGCTACTAGGATTTCTTGGCTTTCCTGTAAGACTCTTTCTCCTCTCTTCACTTAAGATACTCGGGTTGCGACTGGTGCTAACTCTTAGAGTTTCGACTCGTGATTCGTGCTCGTACTTTGGTGCAGGACAAGATGGTTGGGACTCGTAGGAACAACAACAACGAAAATGATAACAGCAAGGTGTTGGACGTGGCAATGGTGGGGCGGGTAACGGTGCCCCGATTGCTCGGGAAACACTCCATGTTGAGGATACCCACTTAGACTTTCAGTCTAACCAGAATCGAGAGGTAAACAAAAATCGGAACAGTGGACCGGCTGGTACCCAGATAAGTAATCGAAGCGCTGGCAGTTTAGCGCGAGAGGCGCGATTGGAGGAACTGATACAAGCTCAGCAAGCTGAAATCGCACGTATGCGACAACAAATGAGGAACGCAGGAATTGGTCACGATGATGAAGGAACGGGGGATAATGGGGAAGATAGCCAGACTAGGAGTAGGTCTCACGCAACGACAGACCGAACTGAGCAAAGAATCATTGGGCAAAGGAACAGCTCGTTCAGAACCTTTATGAGTTGCAAGCCTCCTGTCTTTAATGGAGGTGAGGACCCTCTGGGCTGTATGAGGTGGTTACATATCTTAATATGATAAAATTGAAAATATATACCTTTACTTTTTTTTAACGGCCTTTATACATTTATTGAATATTATCACATGAACAAGATGTTAATTGCGACATATTAGGCTACATTATAGTTATTGATTTACATCATTTCCCAAACAATATACTATACTTTTTCCCTTACCTAATGTCACATCAGTGCCACATTATTCCTCATCCCTTTCATTTCTCTCTACTCAATTCAATAGTTATGTCTTACTTTCTCTTACCCAAACTTTCCCCACTTCTTTTAATTTTTTTATTTAAACAAATAATAATTTAGTTGGTGCACGTTGCGGAAGTTTGCGGGTTTGCCAAGTTGAGTTTGAAATGAGGACAAAACACGATTCCATAAGTTTTCTTCATACAACAATAATATTATATTAGTAAATAGAATAATAATATTTACGTAATAATAATTATTATTATTATAAAAATAATAATATTTATGTAATAATAATAATTATTATCTTCTAATCTAATATATATATATAAAAGACTAATTTGAAAAAAATTATTAGATGTGTAACACCGGCTTTCACGAGCTTAAAATTAGCGACAATTTAAACTTTTTAATCAAAAGCTAGCAGCGGAAAAAACAACGTTTACAAAAGATTAGTAAAGTTCAACTGACTCGGCTGTTAATTTTCATCAAAAGAATATGCCAAGTTCATATCTAACATGTGTTACCAACTAGCGACAACCGACCACCGGATCACATAAACAACGACCAGTGTTCCCAAAAGATATTTACAACGACTACCATCAAGTTCCCGCCTCACAAGGCCAACTAATCTGCACCTGCAAAAAGGGAAAATCCTGCACCGTTAGCTACACTAGCTAGTGAGTACAGATTTACACATAAGTATCAACAAGCAGGTTATCACAACACAGGAACAGCACACAAGGCAATCCTATCACAACGCGGTGTGCCAACATGTCAGTAAGAGCCACATCTCGCAGGGTGGGAAACCCCGCTCAACAACTCTAACTGGGGGTATCAGCTAGAACCAACCGCACTGGTGGGGAAGCGAAGAGCAGTCCACCCAGCGCGTTCGTGCCAACTCGGATCTTGATCGTAAGCCAAGATCCCAACTCACGCTAAGGAACGGCGGTCCTGCAGAACCTGAGACACGGCGTGCACCACCGAGCCAACGTTAATCCCGAATTATCCATCTCAAGGGATCCAGCCTTGCGGTTGACCTTAACCATGCCAGCTACTGTCCGGACAAATACAACAAGCAACAACTCACCCGTATCGGGTCCAACACCACGCATGCGTTTTACAATCAACATATAACACAACTATCATGACAACTACATAGCAACTACATGGCAACTGCATGGCAACTACATGGCAACTACATGACAACTGCCTGGCAACTACATGGCAACTACATGGCAACTGCATGGCAACTACATGACAACTGCATGGCAACTGCATGGCAACTGCATGGCAACTGCCTGGCAACTACATGACAACTGCATGGCAACTACATGGAAACTACTTGGCAATTATATGGCAACTACATGGCAACTACATGTCATATCACATATACGCACGTGTACAACATCAACAACATATTTCAACTAACCACAGACAACTCTACTTACTGAGCCTCATGGGGAAACCGGTACTCACCTGGAGTCCTCACTAAACAGATACGCCACTCCGAGTCTTCCGGTTCCACAGATATACCTAACACATCGCATACACGCTTGATTATCACTTACATATAACACACATTGGTTAAAACACAAGTTACACACGCTGTTGAGACTGGACCCCTTTACTTGCGATCGCATGCACTACCCATGCGATCGCAAAGGAACACTCATACAGCCATGCGATCGTAAATATAACCCATGCGATCGTAAAGGTTCATTTCCCCCAAACACATGCTTCCGATCGCAAGAGATGCCCCCTTTTGATCGCAAACATGATTCTAGGGTTGGGTTACGATCGTAAGTTATGTACCTACGCTCGCAAACCTTATTTCCATCGCCCGTAGGTGGTAACATCACTTAAAAACATATCTTTACGGTCGCAAGGGCCTTACCCTGCGATCGCAAGAATTACTGACGACCCATGCGACCGCATGCACATGCCATGCGACCGCATGGATACCAGAAACCCCATGCGACCGCATGCACATGCCATGCTACCGCATGTACCCCCATGCGACCGCATGCACATGCCATGCGACCGCATGGACCCCAGTTACAGTGTTCTTCGACTCTGTTCGCGTACAGCTTCTGGAAATCAGATTTTAACCACTTTAACGATCAAAACTCAGTTCTAAATGTTTGTACACTTTGTTTGACATCAATTGGAGCTTAAGAACACATTTAAACACAACATCAAACCCAACTACTCATCAAACACCATCAAAAGGGTGTTTCATCTCTATAAACACAAAAATTAGGTTTCTTAATAAAAATCACTTACAAAGATGAACAACACAGCAGATTATAACTTCAATTTGCTGCTGGAATCTCTTGTACCAACTTGATCCTTGATTTCTCCCTCAAAAGCTCCCAAAGAACATACATGTGTGTGTGTCGTGAGATTGTGTGTGTTTTAGTGTGTGTCTTAGGTGTAGGCAGGGGATAAGAACCCCTTGGAACCGACTTGGGTTCTATTTATTTAAACACGGGTATTTTATTTCCCTTTTCAACTTACAACTTAACACACGCTAACCCGTTTCAACTAAAGGGGATATCTACGGAATCATTACGCGAAACCGTTTAATATTTTATCACTTCTAAACGCGTTTGTGTAACACCGCTTTTCTAAAATAGCTTTAAAAATTCGTTTACTACTAATTAACACTCTAAAACATCACAGTTTGCGGAAAACAATCTTACATCACTTCAGTGCTAATAGTTTCATAAAAAGTAGTGTTAAAAGTACTCTTGTTTAAAAGCTTGGAGCTATCCAACTCTGCAACGCACTGGGGCCTTACCCTTGCTAGAAACTGGTTACCTGCATGCACAACATACTAAAACGTAAGCTTTCGCTTAGTGAGCATACTAACCGAACAGATAAACACATAAAGGTATGAGTAACTCTTCTGGGGATGTTTCACATCCAAGCTGAACACCTGCAACACTATTCAAACTATTAACTGGTCCAGGGTATGATCACACCTCGAGCGTAATCAAATCCCTGACACTCTGTTTGGGTATAAGGATCTCAATATACCCCTATCTCTGTACTGAATAATATATCTGAGTGCTATTAAACCTTGAAACAATAGTCTTAACTCATTACATAAATAAATCATAACATAAATATCATATTGTTCACCTTGTGCATATATGTTTTCTGAGCATACTAAATACTACAACATAGTGCTACTGAATCTCACATAATTAACCACATATCAAGCATACCATTGATACACCAGTCACTTAATGCATATACATATGCTAATCTGATTAAAGGTAAGTACACTCACCTTAGCAGCCGTTAAGAAATATACTCCTCTCACAGAAGCGTCAAACTCTTATTGCCTACAAGCAATAAATACGTGCTACATTAACTTCTATACGCTCTACGGAAACTTAAACTGAACATCAAGCAACAAACAACTTGACCTGGTTCTGGCCCTTCCTACGGCCGTAGGGATTCACCCTTACGCCCGTAGGAGTGTTTCTAAGCTTCCTACGGTTGTAGGCTATATGCATTACGCCCGTAGACTAGTTTCCTTTGTCCTTAGGTAACTCATAAAACACTGTCCTACGCCCGTAGGAACTCTTACCTACGGCCGTAGGAGACAAAACAGCCAAAAACTCTTGACACCTTCCTATGCCCGTAGGGAATAATCCCTGCGGCCGTAGGAACAGTCGGTACAGCAGACTCATCTGTTCGACGACAGCAACCGAATCTTAACTTCAAACACTCAAAACTTGACCAAACTCAGATTCAAGTACATGAATGAGTTTTGTACCATTACTACTAACTTTTAAACACAAAAAAACAACACAAAACTACACAATAACCATCAAACCAAGCTATGAACATGGATTCAACCTTTGAATCCATTCCATGACCTAAAACTCAAACAACCCACAAGGAACTTCATACCTCTTGCTTTTGAATTACTGTATGATCAACTTCAGCTATCAATTCTCTAGTTTCTTGATCAAAATCACAACAACAGCATGTGATGTGTGTGTATCGTGAGTATGTATGTGATTCCTGAAGGTTTGACTACAAGGAGTCAAATAAGGCTTCATATATATCTCAACTTTCTGAAATGGCAAGAACAGCCCCTGAACTTATCATTCAAAAATTGTCAAACTAACCCCTTAGCTTTCAATTAAGAAATTTTCAAACTTTGGGACGTTACAATTTGACACTTTTCACATAATCACTCTAATTAACGCGTAACACGCGTTATTAACTTAAAACACACTAACTTAAACCACTTAAAATCAATGTACAACTACTTAAGCATGAGGTACAACTATGTACTACTAGGCCCATTTTCAGGATGTCACAAGATGATCTGGATCCTTCATTTAATAAAAGATTTAAACTTAGCCGTTAATTAATCTAATTTTAAAATTTTGATTTTGGCTTTTTAGAGTCAAACTAATGTAAATTAGATAAAGATAATTCTTAATCAAATCAACAATAAATATAAAAATAATTAAAAACAAATAAGCAATCGTGTAAATGTCAAATAATTTAATATGTTTATTAATTTATATAAATAATATAAGATGTATGCGTATATGATATCAAAATATTTCACCTTAGCAAATTCAATATTTTTATGTAAATAATATAATATGTATGCGTATATAATATCAAATAAAATATTTCACCTTAGCAAATTCTATTTTTAAATTTGTGATAAATAACAATTAACTAACTCTTAAATATCTCTTATATAATAACCTATTATTATTGTAACACCCTAATTTAGGCCCTAGTTGTAAATAGTTGTACCTTAAGTTTGTTAAGTTGTACATTGACGTTAACCAAGTTGTTAAGTTGTTTTGTTGCTAAATTGTTGTTATTTGTTGGTACACGTGGTTATGTGGTTAAAGTTAGAAATGTTTTATAAATAGATGATGTTGGTAAATAGTTGAACGGTTTCAGATAATGATTCCGAAAATATCTCCGTTAGTTGAAACGGATAAACCTAAGTCGTGTTTTAAGTTGAATAGGAGAACGAAGTACCCTCGTGGGGTATTAGACCCACTTGGGTCGGTTTAAAGGGGGTTCTTATCCCCTGCTTTGTTCAAACACACAAAACATATAACATACATACATACGTACGTACTAAAGCACACACACACAAACCCTTGATCTTTTGAGAAGAAAATCAAGTAGGAAGTTGTGATTTGGAGTTTCTTGATCGATTTCAGAGGTAATCCAGCCATTATCATCTTCCTTGTAAGTATTTTGAAGCTCAAATCTAGTTTGTGGGTTTTATGAAGAAGATGACCTAATTGATGGGCTAGATGTGTAGTTAATGTTGTTTAGAGGCATAGAATCATGTAATAAGGTGTATATGTATGTTAAACAATGTGTATAAACGCTTGAATACGGATTCAAGTCGGTTTTGATGTCAAAATTCGTAAAAAACAGCCGTTGTGCTCGAACAGAGCAAGAACACTCTGTAACAGGTGTCCTTGCGGTCGCAAGTGTTATACCTTGCGGTCGCAAGCATGAGTGTGTTGTCCCTTGCGGTCGCATGCATGGGTCTTGCGGTCGCAAGTGGGTCGTGTCGTGGTTTACCGTCTAAGGACGAAGAAAAGATACTTGCGATCGTAGGTACATAACTTGCGATCGTAAGCCCCCAAGATACCACCCTTGCGGTCGTATGGCTATGTCTTTGCGGTTGCAAGCTGGTGTGATCTGGGTAGGACCCTTGCGGTCGCAAGTGGGGTGTTGAAATGACCCTTGCGGTCGCAAGTGAACCCCTTGCGGTAGCAAGTAGGGGTTTATGCTGGCAGTTTTGTTGTGTTGTGGGTTAAGTCTCGTTAATTGTAAATGTTTGGTGTCTAAGCCTGACCCTAATGTGTTAGGTGACTCGAACGACTCCGTGTGCTCCTGGGATTCCCGAATTCATATCTGCCTCTTATAATCTCGAGGTGAGTACCGGTTTTCCCATGAGTCTCGGTAAGTAACGTTGTCTATTGTTTGTTAAAATATGTTGTCGATGTCGCACACGTGCGTATGAGGTATGTTATACATGTTGCTATATATTGTTGTCATGCTAAGTTGCTTTACACGTTGGTTATGAATCGCATGCGTATAGTTGAACCCATTACGGGTAGTAGTTGTATATGTGGTACTAGTCCGGACTGAGGTTGGCATGGTTAAGGTCAACTTTCTTCCCGAAGGCTGGATCCCTTTGATGGAATAACGGGGATTAACGGTACCCGGTGTGCAGCACGCCGGGGTGGTCTTGCAAACCGCCGCTCCTTAACGTAAGTTGGGATCTTAACTTCAGTTGAGATCCAAGATGTTGAGCTTCGAGCTTCGTAACGCGTTTGGTGGACTGCTCTTCGCTCCCCCACCATTGCGGATAGTTGTTGCTGATGGTCCCCAGTTTGAATCGTTGAGCGGGGTTCCCTTCCCTGCGAGATATGATTCCTACTGACTCGTTGGCACGACACTATATGTTAGGATAGCCTTATGTGCTGTCCCGTAGTTGGGATAACCTGCTTATTGATGCTTATGTGTTAATCTGTACTCACTAGCTAGTTGTAGCTAATGGTGCCTGAATTTACCTTTTTGCAGATGCGAAGTAGTTGGCCTGGTGAGGCGGGACTTGGTGGTAGTTTGTTGTACATACCTTTTGCGGGAACACTGCTCGTTGTAATTTTATGTGATCCGATGGTCGGTACGTGTCGGTTTAGTTGGGTAACACGCGGTAGTATTTTAGACTTGGTTTTTGGTGTTGTACTTTTACTTTACCAAGTCAGATAAACATTATTGTCTTTTGAAAAACGTGGTTACTTCCGCTGCTGGCTTTTATTATATAAGTTTAAAAAGTTAAAATTTTCCCTAATTTTAAGCGCGTGAAAACCGGTGTTACAATTATAATCTTTTAATAATAATATAAATAAAAGACTAATTTGAATCAGATTTAGTTTATGATCTAAAACCTTTTATTTAATAAATCAATTTTAATTATACGATGTTAACTATTTATTTTGTTTGAAATTCAATTTTGATTTTTTTTTGTCATTAGTTGATTCACTTTTAACTTTTATTTAAATCAATTTTTTTAGAATTAGAATCCTTTATATTCTTCTTAAACTTTAAATACTATATTTGTCCACTCTATTTGTAAATATAATATTTATCATTTAGAACATTTTTAAAATATTATAATTTATCAAATTTTTAATTTTATTATTTTAAAATATTTTTAAACATATTAAATTATCTTTAATTATAAACAAAAAAACTTGACTTTATTGCTTATAATTGCAACAATAACGATCAATGGCTTGTATATGAAATACAATCACGTCCCGTCGTATCATAACAAGTTAATAACACGTTTCTATTTTGCCCCCCTCCCCTCACATTGTCGCTTCCACCGCCGGTCCGAGTGTTGACGCCATTTATCACTATTTTTTTAATTCTCATTTTTTTCTCGTAATATAATTATTTAATATTTTTATTAATGTTTATCATTTTCAAACCAACTCGCTGTTACATTGACGCTGTTTGTCGTCATTCACGTATATTTTTCTGAACTCTCATTTTTCCTGTTTTATAATTATTTAATACCATTTTATTAATGTTTAATATTTATTATTTTTCTAAATCATCCCGTGTGTTACACGGGTATTTAAACTAGTTACATAATATAATATTATTTACGTAATAATAATTATAATAATAATAATAATAATAATAATAATAATATTTACGTAATAATAAAAATAATTATTATTATAATAATACTATGTACGTAATAATAATTATTATAATAATAATAAAGAATAAAGATTAAAGAATATTACTTTGTTTTTGTGAGTTTTCAACTATGGGGTCTTCAATTCCGAAATATCGACCCACGTCGTGACCAACGCAACCTCTTCGTTGGTAGTCCACGATATTGATTTTGCTCAGTTGATATACGACCTAGTCTTCTTCCTTTGCGAAGGACCATCGTCTTGTGTACCCGGTTGCGGTACCGGAATTTGCGGTGTTACTTGTCTTTGTGGTTGTTGTTGGGTTTCCGACACAAAATCGAATAAGTCATCCTCTTAAGTATTGAGAGGAATTATTGTTGTTGCATCGGATACCTCAGATTAGGCAAAATAATTAAATCAGGAAAAAAAACACACGTCGGATTAAACAAAATAATTTTGTTATATTCATTCAATGCCTCGGTCGTTATAAATTATCTTATATCATTTATTTATTTTTGTTCACGCCGTATTCATACTTTTTTAACTATAAAACATATTTTTTTTATTGTTAATAGCATTTAGTTACTTACAAATTTGCGCAAAATATCATACGGTAATTGTAAGAAAAATTATTAAATTCAAATCTACACCGCATTGAATATGAAATATACTATATATATAATTTTCAGCAAATAAATGTTAAAACAAAGCCAAAATTCCTTCATATCTGACACGATATACTATTGGAACACACGTATTAGTTGATATATTAACACATATTAAATACGACACATCGCCATTGTTATTGAAAAATAAATAACTAAAAGATTCGGGGATTAGCATATAGCTTTTGGAGTTAATATCATATTTCTGATGCGTGCATAGTGCATGTGATAATTATGAGGAGTGAATTAAGTTATAAAAGATTTGAATATTTTTCTTAAAAGCACAAATTTAATACTATATGTGGCAAAAATTAAAAGAATTTGGAAGCATAAATTAATTAGCATCTCAAGCACATATCTTGATAGTTGTAATGTTTTTCATTCGTAAAATTTCTACGGCATCTTCTTTTCTTTCAGAAAATCTACGTGTTAATAATGTGTTATAATTTAGGGAGAAAATAAGATAACAAAACAAATGGAAGAAGTAAATCATATCATTAGCTAGGTTATCTTATATATATAGATACATAATATGATAATAGATTAATAATTATTCACAACATTATTGACATTTTATTTTAATTTTTTTTAAATCAAATATTTTATTTTCTACTGCTGAGCACCCGCAATGAGTGCTCGTTAATAGTTATCACTAGTAGCGAAAATGAGGAGGTCTGTCTCGTTAATCCATTACCATTGAATTGTTATTGTCTCGTCAATCTCTTGCTCGTCGTGAGGTAACAACTCGTTCCGCTCATTATTTGTTTTCTTATTTTAACTTACAAAAACTGAGATATATACACAATTGTTTGTAGGTCCATTTATTATATTAATGGGTGTTATCAATATGATGAGTAGTGATAAGTTACTTGTACTAACATGACTATTAATGACAATATAAATCACTAATTCTATTTTGATATTCTCGCATCCCTTTGTTTCCACACTTACATGTGGAAAGAAAACGGAAGGATAGAAAATTAGCGAGAGAAGAGAAAAAAAAAAGAAGGGAAATGTTTTTGTCATTGCGTGTTCCCGAGTTCGAAAGAAATTTAGAGGAGAAGTGAAATTTGAAGTGTTATTTTGTTTCCTTCAAAAATCTTCCCTACCTTGAAAGGAAAATTAGGAAAAAAAATTAGAGAGAATTTTCCTTTCAAAATCTTTTTTTTTCTCCCCTAGAAAACTTAGGAACACAACTAAAATTTATTTTCCCTCATAAATCTTTTCTTTTCTCTCCTAATTTTAACTCGGGAATACAGCGTTAATTTCGATAGTTATCATGGTTTAATGAATTAAATGGTATGTAGGAATCTATAATTAACTATTATTATTATTATTATTTACGGATACGATCATTCTCATTCCCCTTTAAATCTCCTCGTCGTCGTCTACTTTCAAACTTGAATCTTGAATATTGTCTGGCTCATCCTTGGCTGCCCGGCTGCCCCCCTCACTTCAGCTTTATCTTTCCCGATTCTTTCTCTCAAACCCTAAAAAACACGGTAATTGCAATAATTCGTTCTCTCATTTCCACATAATTATTTAATTTGAAGCCTCTATGAAATCAATTGTGTGTGCTGACGTACTCCAAATCAGAAACTCTCCATTATCTTCGTGGGTAGCAATAGATGGATTTTAATTTCTGCTGCCAGTTCAATGCTTGCAATCCATTTCGTCGGTTTGGTGTCTTATAAATATTAATAGACTTGTAATGTTTTAATTATCTCTTGATAGTAACTCTTAACTAATGTTCATATGGTATAATTATATGATGATTTGTTAGGATTGTTAGATGAAATTAAATCCATTAATGTTATTCTTTTATTATTATTATAAGAGACAAGATAATTGATATTTTTTAACCACAATAAGGGCCAACTCATGGGTCGTGCAATCTGGGTAACTGTCTAAAGCCCGTGGCCAGTAAGGGCTCATCATTTTATATTTCATCTATGTGTATGTGTATATATTCTCCTATTTCTCGTCTTTCTACTCATAAAATCAGTACGGGTGTTCTAATTTAGGGTTTACGGAAAATGTGAAAAAAGAAAATTAGTAGATTGACATGTCATTGTCTAGTGAGTAAGATAGAGTGAAAAAAGTGGACCGAAGCAATAGCAAAGGGGCCCAACAAAGGAATTGCGCAATGCGCATAGGTAATAGGTCTGCCAATGAGTCAAGCTTTTATCGAGCTCGAGCTTAAAAATATTCTCAAAATGTATAACGAGCAGAGCTCCGGCTTATAAGGGCTCGCTCGAGTTATTATTGAGTTTTATATAATATATAAATACGTATGTATGTGTGTGTGTGTGTGTGTGTGTATATATATATATATATATAGGGGAGAGTTCAAACGAGAACTGTTTTTCGTACGAGAACTGCGAGAACCAATCTCAACCGTTCCTTGGATATGGGAAGTTCATGGATGGAGAGTGTGGAGGGGATCAAGTGTGGCAGGGTGCATGTGAGGAATTCATGGGTGGGCAATGACATTAAAGGAGGGGGAATTGAACGGCTCAGATTGGTTTTCGTACGAAAAACAGTTCTCGTTTGAACTTTTGCCTATATATATATATATATATATATATATATATGTTAAATTGTTTTTGACTTATGTTCTAATTTTGTTATCATATTTATATACTAGTAAAATTATTTTTGTTATTTAGCATATTTGTTTATAGATTGGGAGTAAGTTTGGCTATTTAAAATTATTTTTGAATAAATATTTGAGCCTACATCATAAACGGTCGTCGAGCTACCGAGGACAATTTTATAGGAATTATAGATCCTTCTTTCAATCGCTCAAGTCATCACAATCGAATTTGTGCAATCGCCAATTGGAATCGATTAAATCATAAAAATCCTTCCTCCTTCATTGGATCGTACATCGTTGGCTACTTGGCTCGGTGTCAGTTTTCTTTCGGTTCTAAAGTCAGAGAGTCACGGTCCTCTATCCTAATAGAATCAGAAACATAGACTAACTTACCTAGTGCCCAGGTGTAAATTACAATTTCCTATTTCATTCTATAAATTTAAATTATTAATTGATAGTTGCTACTTGCTTCATTGAATCATTAATAGTTGGTTTTGGTATGTTGGTCGCTTTTTAACTGAATAACAGGTTATTTTAAATTATTGTCACTAGCTATTTAGGAAACTTAAGACATCAAACCAACCAAGCATTTTAGCTATTTAGCTTATTTGGTTATTTTGTTTAATTGATTATTGCTAAATTACCATTTTATTTTTTGCAACAGCCAAAGCATCACTACTATACCAATCTTATAACATAAGAAATACTATACCAATCCTCCTCTTTATGTTCTTCTCTGCTCTTTACTTATTAGAGTTAATAGTTAAATTTTCCATTATAATTGCTATTTGCTTTTATTTTTGATACTTTAAGACCCTTTTTTACTTTATTTATGTTCTCCCTGAAACCTCAAAATATTTGGGTCCGCCCTCCTAATCTCCTATTAGTTTCAATGACTATGTCTTTTACAGTAAGTTAATACATCTTTTTTATTATTTTGTTTCTTATTTTTTTTAACTAAAATGAAGATCTGTGCTCAGTAACTAGTTCCGTATAGAAATGAAGTAGAACTATTCGTTTGAAAATAGAGGTACAGAGTCCTATATATATACGCGTCATAACAGTTTGCAATTACATGAAGAAAAAAGAAGTAATTAACAACTAATTCTGTTTGGGGTTTAAATAAGCAAAAAGTTCAGTTGACCTCAAAAAACAACCATTCAGGTAGTAGTTGACTAGTTGGCAGTCAACGTCCAGTAAATTAAGACGATCCGAATTACTCATTTACTATCATCACGGGTTAACTGTCTTACTATCACTACACCAATTTTACAGTATCTTTTTTCTTTTCTTTTTTGAAGATAATGACGTGGGACATGAGCCAGTTTGGATCTGTGATGGCCGGATATATGTTCGTCTGGGCAATATTCCGGCAGCTGTTCCCGGAAGAGCTCCGTGAGTATTTCGAAGAATACTTTCGCAAAGCTATTGCTTTTCTGCGTCCTAATATCGAAATCACTTTTCACGAATACCATGGTGACGGGATTCAGCGAAGCAAAGCGTACGCTGCCATAGAACGCTACCTCAGCGCCAACTCAACTTACAAAGCCAAACGCCTCAAAGCAAACGTCGTCAAGGACTGTGAACCAGTTATACTCACCATGGACGACTACGAAGAGGTCACAGATGACTTCAATGGCGTCCAGGTCTGGTGGACGTCCGGCAAAAGAATCCCACAACAACGGCCTCTATTTTCCTATCGTGGAGATGAGGAGAATCGGTACTACAAGCTCACTTGTAAAAGAAAACACCGTGATATTATCACTAACGCTTACTTGAAACATGTGCTCGATGAGGGGAAGGCTATTGCACTGAGAGCAAGGCAACGCAAGCTCTATACTAACAACAAAAGTGAGCACTGGCATGGTTACAAGAAAAGCGTGTGGAGTCACATAATATTCGAGCACCCTTCTACTTTTGATACTCTAGCGATGGACCCGAGAAAGAAGAAGGATATTTTAGACGATCTGATGACTTTCAGCAAGTCAAAGGACTACTACAAGAAAGTGGGGAAGGCGTGGAAACGTGGATATCTTCTTTATGGTCCACCAGGAACAGGAAAGTCTAGTATGATTGCAGCCATGGCTAACCTTCTTGAGTACGATATCTATGACCTTGAGTTAAATGTCGTGAAAGATAACACGGATTTAAGAAAGCTACTGATCAATACGTCAAGCAAGTCGATAATTGTGATAGAGGATATAGACTGTTCGCTTGATCTTACGGGTCAGAGAAAGGAGAAAAAGGAAAAGAGTAAAGAAGACGACAAGGATCCGATTCGAAAAAAGGCAGAGGAGGAAAAGGATGAGAAGGATAAAGGAAGTGAAGTGACATTGTCTGGGCTGTTGAACTTCATTGATGGCCTATGGTCAGCTTGTGGTAGCGAGAGACTGATTGTGTTCACTACTAATTATGTCGAAAAGCTTGATCCTGCTCTCATTAGACGAGGAAGGATGGATAAGCATATTGAGATGTCTTACTGTTGTTATGAAACGTTTAAAGTTCTTGCTAGGAATTATTTAGATCTTGAAACACATGAGTTGTTTGCAACCATAGGTCGAATGTTAGGGGAGACGAACATGACTCCGGCTGATGTTGCAGAAAATCTGATGCCAAAGTCGGATGAAGAGAATGCTGAGATATGCTTGAACAACTTGATCAAATCTTTAGAAGATGCAAAAGAAGAAGCAAGACTTAAAGCTGTAGAAGATGCCAGAATCAAAGCTGAAGAGGAAGCAGCAGTTGAAAAGAGTGAAGAAAATGATGAAAAGGTAGAAGCTACAGATGAAGAAGGAAAGAGGGCTGGTGAAGATGTTGATAAGGTTGCAAATGTGAAAGAAAACAGTGTTATCAAAACATGAATGCAAGTTTGATTGAAAACATTAACGTTATAAATAATTAAGTTCATTTTTTTTGTAAAGCTTAAGTTTAAGGTACGTGGCTTTTGGTTTACAGTACGTAGGAATCTATGTTTCATAGTATGTCGAAGTAGGAATTGTTATGATTACTTGAAGTCTATCATTTATTTTATAAAAGGTCTCTTACATATACATGTCATATCAATAGGTCAACACTCTCACATACATCATAGAGTGAGAATGCAATGATTCATAGATACACATTATCTTGGGTGCTACACATTATATTAACGATAAAGTTCAATTCATTTTACATATAGATGAAGACAATATAAAATCTAAGACATTTTGACAAGTTTTTTATCTGTATGTTTTTGTTTTCTCTTTTACCAATTGTGATGATGATCGTATATGACCGATTATGTTTTCAAACATATAAATGCATCCTATTACAAGACTCAGTTTTAACTTAATACAAGGTTTTCATTCTTATGATGGTTATGTTTGATAAAATATGAAAGGAACTTAATCCGTATATTTATTATATTTTTATTTACGATACAAAGCTGAATACATGAACGTTGGCCACAATCTCTATTTTGAAGGAGACAACCGAAGTGTGGAAATGAAAACAATTCATGGACCCCCTTGTAGGCTTGTACATATTCTAAAGTTATTTCAAAATACATGCCTGAATAGTAATGCCATAGCTTCACGCCTTCGCCATATGAGAGGACATGATGAGAGTTAACAATTCATCAAAAAGCCCACGATCATTCAATAACATTAACACCTTTTCAAGAGTTTTTTACAAAAAAAAAAAAGGAAGGATTAAAAAAAACTAAAAAAATTGTGTTTTTTAAGTTTGAAGGAGAAGAAATTGAGGGATTAAAAGGTGGCATTTAGGCTTATTTTACCTTAAAATATTTCCTTTCAAAAATGGAATGATTTGAGAGAAAAGAATATTTTCTTATCTTTTGCTCTCTTTTTTTAATTCGAGAACAAAGTGTAAGAGACACGAAAAGATTAACTAAAAAGAAAGATGACAAAAGCAGCTTTAACTACTTTCATAAGTCAATTCATGATTATATATTCTTCCTAAGACAGAAAAAGAAGGTGTTTAAAAGTGGTTAAAGATTAGTCGCTATAAATCATGCAAACCCTGTCAATCAAGTATGTAAACAATTGATTCTTCCCATCATAAATCATAAAAAAAGTACATATGGAGTCTTTAATTGGCATGTAGTTTAATTTTGGAAGAAAAACGTAATATCAAGTAGTGACCCTCATCAAAAAGTTTGGAAAATGAATGTCTACTTAGTCAACCAAGTATGGAGATTGGCGGAGGAAAAGAACACACAAGCAGATGACACTCATTTGGAAATTGTACCAAGAATTATCAACGCTGCATCTCCTGTGTCAACTGTCATTGCCAGAGTTGTAACTATATCTCAGTCTACTATTCAACCATGTAAATTTGATTTTTTGTTGTTCCCTTTATGAACTAATCCTTCATCTGACTTTGATTCTTCTTCTGATTCTCTTGGTTTCTGGCTCAGCTATGCTTCTGCCATTAATCTGCTAGTGATAAAATCTCCGGTTGATCACCACTTGGCAATTTTTTTTCTCACTGTTCTTGATTTCTTTTGAAAGAACAAACGGAATTCATGATCCTGGTCACAACTCACAAGTTCTTGATTCGAAAAATAATTCGTAATCAGGATCTTTCGTCTGAACATGTATTTACTAGTAGAAGAATGTTAACTACGTAACTAAAATTAGTAACTAATATAAGTGAAATGTAATAAGAAAAGATTGAGATGTGAACTGCTACTATATATGAACTGCTAGTAAGTTAGTAACATCAAAAGAAGAATGGATGGCTTTTATTCCAGGTAAGCAATTTGGGAGATTCTGGAAAACTTTGAGACACTTTAAGGGAGAAATGCAGAAATCTATGGTTAACTGTTACTATGATGAATGATTTCTAAATGGTATTGGTAAGATGACAAAAGGGTTTTCCATTTCCCAAAAAAACCTTGCAAGCAGCACCAAAAGAGAAAGAAGGAAATCAAGAAAGACAGAAAAAGCAGCAGCAGCATGTTCCCAACTAGTTAAATTTTTTAATCATGACTAAGGTTTGCATATCAGAAATTTTTGCATCTAGGCCTTGAATAATATAGTAAAAAACCAACATAATCATTTTACAATCTTTAGCCACATAATCTTATTATGTTCCTCAATAAAATCAAGTTTAACTATAGATCAAATGAAGATATTTTCAGCGGGGGACAACAATGGATTCTATAAGCTCTTGTAGTGGAGCTAACTCCTTGTTGTCAATCAAACCAAACTCCTACATACAAAAAAAAGCGTTGAATTAGGAAATAAGAAAACGTATAGAAATCTTAGAGGAAAGAACTTTCATCTCAAGAGCATGCAAAATTAAAGCTGCAAATCAAAGACTAGTGCAATAATACAATAGGGAAGTTAACAATTACATAAATGGCCGTACAAGGTGGTGGAGCGGTTATATGAGTGGCAATTTCGATCTTTTATTTATGAACTAGCCAAGTTAGGTTGTGTTTTATCTCGCTCAATTTGGTCAAATGAGTAGAATCTAAATATAAGCTAGAAGGAGAATTGGCGAAACATGTTAAAAGTTATCCAAAGGCTATTTTTTTAATGCATGCTACCTCGATCATTTTTATTCAAAGAGTTATAATATCGTTGTGGTTACCCTGGGGAAGAATGGGTGGGATGGGTAAGCGGAGAGGGATCCTTGTTCAAGTTACTTTTTTTTGTAGGGGGGAAAGGGGGGGGGGGGTTCGAGCCTGACTCGGATACACGAGGCCGAACCGGTATTCCAGCAGCCATTTCTAAGACTACCCTTTGGCCAACCCAAGGAGTCCCCTGGTGAGATTTGAACCCATGACCTCTTGTAATGTAGGTACCATGTAATCAAGTATCAAGTATATATGGAAGCAATCTCACAATGATATAGTCTTGGATGTATGTGTGCGTATGAAGATCAGAGGAAAACCAACACAGGGTTAAGCAAATGATTGCTCCCTTTGTTTAGGGCAAATAACATAGTATACATACCATTGGGTATTTACACAAAATACCCTACACTATGACTAATGTCATCTGTAATAATAAACTTGACTAAAATGTATTGAACACAATTTTAGGATCTACCATGTAAGAATCAGGAACGTCAGCCACTACTCACTAGGCTACCTTGGACTTGGTCTCTTTATTTATTTAACTTAATATAATTTTCCAAAAAAAAGTGTTTGTGGGTCGGCCCAATGGCTTGTTTTGACCTAAGACCCAACCTGCACATCTTGTCACCTCTAGACTCTAGTATTATCAAGTATTTAGTCATTGTATCTAATGTTAAGTCACATATGTCATCCAAAAAAGTGACACCACTAGTTGTTGGAGAAATGATAAGATATAGGTGCTCCTTGAGTACAATCTTTTTACAAAAAAGATATATATAATTTACTCAATTACTAACGCTTTTCTCTCATATAGGCTCCATAGAAAAGTGAGAATCAAAGTGCTAATCTTTTTTGGTTGAGAGCTACACCGAATCATAAACAGTTTTACGGAAAAAAAAAGTTGCTATAAATAGGGAAAAGCTAGAATCAATGATTGATTTGGTAGGGTTGTAAGTTCTATAACCAACATAAATGTTTAAGTATACGAGTTTAAGAACACTTACACAGGTAAACAATATGAAATGCTTGAAGCATGTATTTAGATGTGCTTCCTCCTTAAGACTCACAATCTTTTGAAAGTGTGTATGGTAGATATGAGCATATACACGAAATAAGCGTTTGAATATCGTTTTCACAACATCCCTGAAATTGTTAGGAAATGGTGCACCTGAAAAGTAATCATGTATGACGTTTTAACTTAAAATCTAAAAGGTAATAAATAATCCTCGAAACTCATTCATGGAAAAAGAAACGACAAGAATCGTAAGAATTGATATATATCACCTCACTAAGTTCCAATAAAAGTTGCAATAGTTTATTTGGCACATGGATTTAGAAAATTGTTTGATAAGTTAAAAGACGTATAAAATATCATGTCATAATAAGAGAAGAATATAGTGTACCAAAATATAAGTTGTAACTAGAAGTGGCCAAATAGCAAATATAGCTTTGAAATTTTCCGGAAAGGAAAACAATGCAGTTAATATGGAACAGCCCAGAAAGGAATTGTTGCAGTTTATATGGAAAGAGGTACAAACTGTAAATCGTAGATTACCGAGCTTTTGAGGAAATATGGATTCATCATCCAATTGGGATTCAATCCAATCCATCAAGTACTCGACATATTTTGGAGCTGAGACTTCAATAGGCTTCTTAATTTGCACACCATCAGCCCATCTGTATTCATACCTGAAAGTTTCATTTGCATAATATCAGAAACTCTACATTTATTAACATTTTAGATTCTCTATTAATCATGGAAGTCATGCATGTCTAAATATAAATACCAAAAGATTTTCGTTGATATCGCTGCTTGTAATTCCGTGGAACATAATTAGTAACTTTTACGTCATATTATATACATGAGAAAAGACTTTTGTACATTAGAATATTAATGTTCAACTGCAAATATACAAACTAAAAGCAACTTTAAGATGGTTGAGTTAATAAAGATTGTTTGCTTTGTCAATGAACACCTTTAATGGATCATGCATATATCTAATTCATTCATAAAGCATATGTAATCTAAGATATATGAGACAATAAAAGTAGCATAATATCGATGAGACATACTTGGGGCCTGCAGTCATAGTTGGACAACTCTCTGGTGTACAGAACTCAGTTAACGTGCCATAAAGAAGATTCACCTGGTTAAAGAAATCCACGGCTGAAAAATAGAAAAAATCAAGCCACTTTCATTCAGATTTGAAAAATGACATCTATTGCTTCAGATCTAGCTCACGATAGTGAAAACATATATAATAGTCCAACCGAGTTGGTACATTCTAACAAAACTAATTCTTTTGGAACACAAATAATGGAATTATATGAAGTTTATTGATCTTAGAGCTATTGTTAATAAAAGAAAAAAACTTTTGTTGTATGGGGGAGTATCTCACATTCTTGTAAACATATCAAAGTTAAAACTTCCTTTATTAACAGAAGTAGAGTGGCAAAAGGGGACTGGTCAAGTGGATTGGATAACAGTTCGGATAAATAAAAAGATGATTTTTCTACGGTCAGTTGACACAGGCTTTTTGTCCGAATTCTATAATTTTTTTATAAGCAATTATAGCATCAGATATATATATATATATATATATATATATATATATATATATATATGATAACAAAAGCTACAAAATTTCAATATTAATGTGACATTTTGAATAAAATAGTCTAGGAGGTCTAATGAATTAAAATTACACCTTCGGTGACTTCTTACCTGTTTGGCCACTCAATCCATTTCCTTTTTACCTAACTTTCTTTATTTTACACATCTGGCTATTTTAAGTGAAACACAACTCAAATCAACACATTTATAAGTTAAAAAATGTCAAACATTGACACCTCTGAACAAAACAGAGAGAGAGAGAGAGAGAGAGAGAGAGAGAGAGAGAGGACACTAACTATTGACAGCAAGCCATTCATTTATATCCTCCCCCGGTGGAAGTCTTACGGCTTCTCTCAAATTTCCACTACCCAAAGTAGCATCAATGTGTTTCCTTAGTTGTGCACCCTATAACACATAATGCTTAATTTTAACAACTATATAATGAAACATATTATTGCAACGTTTTTCGTTTGCAACCATAAGAAATGAATCTCCCTAATTCGATTGCCAAGAACAAAAACCAAGCAGCCTTTGGCCCGATGTTATCATTATATTTCTACAACCCTTAGCTTGTGAGTTCAAGTCTCTTTACAAACATCAACGTGTAAATTTGTTGATCTTTTCAAAATATAAATTTTGCTAAGAACAAAGTCGGATGGATGGAAAGAGCTCAACCTTACTCCCTGAGGGTGCACTTTTTTTGGGACGAAATGTCCTCTGGTTCCTGTCAAGATTATGGTCAGAATGAGTAAATTTTAGTAAAAGTTCATCCAGCCTCAATATGTAGCATTTTTATAGGATAATAGCATTCAACACATAACGTTAGTTTACGACCAAAGGAACTTATTTTGGTATTTATCTATTTTTTTTTTTCTTTAGAAGTGAAAACAAATATTAAACACCCCCATTAAGTCAAAAACCAATCAACATGAAACTCAGATGGCGCCACCCCATCGAAGCCAAGATAATATATCATTAATAACCATTAAAATCATAGTGAACGAAGGGTGTGGATATCAGAAATCTTTTACTGGATTTTGTAATAGTGGGAGGTCTATAGAGCCATTTAATATGTTATAATTCTATAACTTATTTCGGTCTGTTTCATCTCTAGCCCAAAAGTTACACACTAATGAAATCTTTAATACAGGAGTATTAACATAAATCAGCAAATAGATTCTAACAAATAACAGATGAAATAATCATATTCCAAAAACAAAATCTTGAAAACCTTTTTGGCTTTCTCTAGCATTTCCCACAACTTTTTGGGAAGAATTTACACCTAAACCAATCAACTTAATCACAATACCATATCAGCAACTCTCTACCTGTGGTAATCATCTGAGCTAGCTACTTACTTTCCAAATAGTCAGTCTACCAAAACCATACCCTATAACACATGTTCGTTATTATAAGACTGCTTAATCTATGCATTTTAAAACGATGTACAATTGAGATTCGGCATGGGTAATACAAAAAACCTCTTAGCATAAATCTTCTTCTTTAGTGGACAATCATTAATACAATGCAAGTCATCAAGATTTTCACAGAATTTGAACCAAATCAAGTATATTTGTTTCTGGAAACAGCTAGAACGTATTGACGCAAAATTATTGTTGTTTTTGAAAAGCCCGTAAATTGAGCTTATATCAATCCGATAAGACTCGATTCATGATAATAAGAATGAATCAGTCATACCCAGATCAAGAAATTCAATGCAATGCAATGCAACCCGAAAAATCATGTATAATTGGGCGAAGGATTAAAAAAGATTGAAATTTTTGAAAAGAAGAACAATCGAGGAGAGGAGAGGGGGGAGATTGGACTTGCCTGCCGAGACCAAAAAGGCTCATGACTAGGGCGGAGAGAGGAAGAAAAAAGTGGTGATGATGGATGGCTTCTTGGAAATGGAGAAAATAGAGGAGAAAGGGGGCAGAGGCTCCTTTTATTTTGTTTTTATTTAATAAGAAAAATAAAATAAATTGGGGGAGTAGTAGTACTTGATTATTCGCTGGGGTGCAGTTCAATTCAGTGGTATCGTCGAAAAGGTTGTCGTGCTCTGACTCTGCATCCAATACGATTTGTCCGCTACCCCCATGATTTGACACGTGTCTACCAACATTTTTAACAAAATATGTTCTTACTTCTTACAAACCAAAGATGTGAAAGTCTTGTAAGCTAGTATATATTAATAAGTTAATTTGAGAATCACATTTAATACGAGAATTGCTAGAGTCAATGTAAGCCGTCTAATTTCTTATACTTCAATCTCATTGCTTATATATGAATTCCTCACATGCACTCTCCTACACTTTATCCCTTCACGTTCTCCACGCATGAACTTCTCATATCTAAGAAACTGCTAAGATTAGTTCTTGTGGTTCTCGCGCTAACAAACCCTCTCTTATTTATACAATTATACATGGAAATTTATTATTTTCTTTTAACTTTTTTTTTACTTTATTCTCGTACTTACTCACGTAAACAACAATTTTAATCTACATTAGACTACTTCGACAAAATGGTATAAACGATGAAGGTTGTCATGCACTCGCACAATATAAACATAGTTTAACTACTTTTTTTATGTTGGCTCTATTGGCGGACCATGATTTGAAAGCGTGGTAGTATCACTTCGAAAAAGTCGAATGTTTACACTACGCGATAGTAGCACCGTCTCGAAAAAAATCAAAATTTATACTACACGGACAAAATTAACTTGTGCCCCGTGCCACCGTCACGTAAAGGTATAGTAAAGACCACCAAGAAAGATTGGTTATATAGATAATTTCTTAAGCTAAGAATGCCTAGAAGCACGACTTAATCATGGTTGTGTGGATTTGGTAGGTTACTTAACAAGTGTTAGGATGTTCCTAAGGGGTGTTGACTTGGTGAGGCTCGTACGCTCTCATGTTGACCCTTGATTTGTGTGGCTCTACCGGCTTGATCACTTTAGAGATGCTCAAAGGTCTGTTAACATAATTAAGGCTATGCTACCATAGCCCGGTGGTGATATTTTGTCGAAAGAGAAGAACTATGTGATTGATTATATTTTTTAACTAGATGTTTTATTTTAGTTACTCGATCAAAACAAGTACTAGAATCAGACGATGAAATAAGTGAAGAGAATTGGTACATATAGATTTTTGTTTAGATAATAATATGATCCGAGTGTTCATTCTTGAACTGGTTATTGCCTCTATGCCTCCATTCATTAGGCCCATTTTGTAGTTTCTTAATTTCTTTTATGTGGGGCTATTAAATATAAAAAATAAATTTGCAAGTTATGAACTGGTGGAAGACTAAATATTTGTATTATTAGACCCATTTTATAATATTGTTTGACACAATTTAATGGCTACTATAAATTAAAAAACAATAAAAAAAATATAACCCAATTTAGTGGCCCAATTCTGAAATAGTGAAGCTCAATAAGTTGGTTCAGCTTAATATAACGGTTAACCAATAAAACCGATAACGAAATTGATCCGCTATCATTAACAATTAACCGTCCATTAGAAATCGATAACCCAACGGTTTGAAAACTCACATAACCAATATTATCGGTTTCGGTTCGATTTGGGGTTAAAGCCGACACAAACTGGCCCATGCTCACCACTAATATATACGCTGTCATGAAAGATACCTTAATAATAATCTCGTTATATTATTGTGAGCACACATATATTAAAGATATGCACCTTAAGTTACATTAAACATGTGTATATGTATTTCATCAAATTATACTGTACGTAAAATTTTAATTTTACAAGACCAAATGCGCCATTTCAATGCCTAACATGTAATTTAGAATTCTTAAATATACAAACCGTACCGTTTCCCATATTTTCTATGCATAAAATATGTGAAATAATATATACATAAATTAAATAGCAGAATTCAAGGATATTTTTAGTAAATATTCAAAACTAGAATAAAAGAAGTAACGCCCCTAATTTTTTTATATATTCGAAGTCATGTATGACCTGGTAGTAACCGTAGGATAAAATCATGTTTTGTATATTCTAGCTGTAGACTATGTTAGTAAGATTGACATTGAGCTAGGTTAGTAGATACATGGAGGAGTTTATATATACAAATAATTAAGTCCCCCCAAATATTATATATTATGTTGGAAGACATGCAACTAATTTGAGTTGTAATTTTTACAATTCATAAAATGATAATACTGTTTCTCATCCAATTGACCATATCACAGAAATCACTTAACAGAGATATTATATTACCAAGTTATAAGTTAATTAGCGAAAGTTGGCAAAAGTGTATATCAGAGGCCAACCCGCGTAGGCATATAAAAATGTTGTTGTAGTATACAAACCGAGTTCCACACAATCTTAATCAGGAGGTAAGATTATTTCTCGCAGTTCTAGAATGATTCTGTAGTATACAAAGTTATAAGTTAATTATCGAAAGTTGGCAAAAGTGTATATCAGGGGCCAAACCACGCAGGCAAATAAAAATGATGTTGTAGACTTCTACTCGCTTCTTAACAATACTTAGGGGGTGTTTGGTTCAAGTATTGGTTTTTGGAGATTTGCATTTATGGGGGGATTTGCATTTGGGAGGATTTGTATTTGGGGGGATTTACAATGCAAATCCCTTGTTTGGTTCAAATTTAAGATGTGGGATTTTCACCACCTGCAACAACACATCTAACTACCTCTGCGCCTAGGGTTTCTGTCGACGGGAAGGGGAAGGTCGCCGACGAACCACAAGTGGCAAACCACGACCGGAGAACTACGAGCAGCGAACCACGACCGGCGAACCGACAAAGGCGACAACTAAACGACGAAGGAGACGGTTAGGGTTTCTGTCGAAAGGAGAAACGACGAAGGCGGCGTCTAGGGTTTTCGAAGGCGACGGAGAACGACGATCCATGAAGGGGTTGACGGAGAACGACGATCGACGAAGGGGTTGACGGAGAACGCGAACGACGACGACTGTGGTGGAGGGATTGAAAAATCCAGAGCAAATACCTCAATTGAGGGTTTTCAAAATACTAAGGAGGTGGAGGGATTGAAAAATCCTTCATATGTGATATTCTTAAGAATCCTGGGAATTTGAATCCTATGTCATTTTTGCAAACCAAACACAGCATTTGGAGGGATTTTGTAACACCGTTCTCACTAACACTATTATGAACACGCGCGGAAGCTTAATTAACAAAATATAATATAATATAATATTTGATCAAACACAACTAAACAGATTTGCTTTACAAATCATTTACAGTGTTACTACAAAACAGGCTCTTTACAAAAACATCAGATATCAGAGTTAGATCAGTCCCAAAATTCCAGTTTAGCTCTTTAATCCATCTACCTGGATTCTTCTGAAAAGAAATCAACAGTGGGGAATTAGCACAAAGCTAAGTGAGAGAATAGATACCACAAACATACAAGGCATCAAGCCCAAACCAACAATGCTCAAACAAACAAGAGAACCGACGGTGTTGCAACACCTACAACCAAATGCCGGCCAAAGCATAGGTTTACCGATAGCCCAGTTACAACAGACAACAATAATAGTACTTCTTGATTACAACAAATGCTTATCAAGACAAATACTAATATTGTATATCTCTAAACATAGGCCCAACTGAATAACAACCGCCAAGCTGATCTCATAACAACAAGTATATATACAGAAAAGAGCAACAATCAGGTGATATATCTTATACATCCAAGATATATATCTACTCACCGATATCTTCAAATGCTCAGGGAACTCAGTTCTTTCTAACTACTGAGTCTTGCTACCACCTGAACAAATATTCAACAATCAGTATTTGCTTAATTAACAAACAATAAGCATAATACTGAAATCAAACATACATGTACATATAAAATCACAAGTACATATAGCATCTCATGTATATACTATCAATACACTACCATTCACAATTACTCTTTACTTCTTGTAATTCAGTGAATTCATCCAACTCCTTAGCTCAGGCAATTCATACATCCTTTCATAAGCAAAGGCCTCACTTGATGTACAAGTCATCTTTATTTTCATTTCGTCAATAAGTTGATCTTTCATAACATAATGTTGACATTCAATATGATTGATCTTCAATGCAATTCATCTCATTCGAATCGAATACAATTTCCTTCACTGCGAATCGCATGCGATTGATTCCATGCGAATCGCATGCAATAGAGCCAAAGCGAATCGAGTCCACTTGTGAATCGCATGCGATAGATCCATACCATTCACATGCGATTGATACTATGTATTTCCATGCGATTCAAACATGAAACACGAATAACTTTCTAAGTCAAATCCAATGCGATTCAACTCCCATGCATTCAATGCAATCTCCATGCGATTCGTCAATTATGATCCAATACGATTGACCATATGCGATCCAAAGAGTTAGGGAAATATTCAATCCACTTGATTCATGATCAATGCAAATCCAATATGATTCCATTATCAAATGCGATTCAATTTAATCGAATACGATTCATATTTAGTGATTCAAGTGCGATTCAAATCCAGCAAAGACATTTCTAAGTATACATATTCTATGCAATTCAATTTCAAAACAGTCCATGCAATTCGAACCCATAGAACTCGGATTTCATCAAATTCCGATGGCTTCAATCCTTAATTCCGATTCATTCATACTTTCATCCAAAAATCCATTTCGATCCAGATTAATACCATTCTTAGCATGCATGTTCTAAAATCTTTTAAAACATAGAAATGACATATAAACATAGTCATTCTAACATGGATTCACCTACATGTATAATATGTTTATCATGTTCGATCAAGAATAGCATGCAACTCAAAACCGAATTCAAATAGCAATTAACAAGCAAGAATCATATAATCTAACCTTATGAAGCTTGAATACTTGAGCTATAATATCAAACAATATTTTGAAGATTAAAATCGGATCTTCTTGTTCTTCTTTCAGCCGAGAGCAAAACACACACAAACACACTCAAGTTTTTGCATGTAAAATGAAAATGAAGAGAAAGGGTGATGACTATCATCGGCCAACATACACACAAACATGAGGTTAGTGGAAGGTCTAGGGGGTAGGGTGATGACTAATCACCCCCACTACGGCCACCTAAACACCCACCGCCCCACTCACAATTAAAATATAAATTAATTAATTAATTACCACATTAATCAATTAATTCACAAATAATAGAATGAAATCACATAATTAATTCAAATACCAACTTAAACTTGATTAATTACCTTAATTAATCTAGGCCGGGAAAGAGGGTGTTACAGATTTCAAATCTCATTTCCATTATATCCCCCAAATACCACCAACCAAACACCCCCTTAAGTTCTAAGTGTGTATATAATGTAAATTATATCATATAAAAAAGTTCGTTTATGGTCATAAGTTTAAATGATCTCGCATTTTGAAGTTTAGGCACAAACTTATTTAATAAATGAGTTTTTAGTGGGTACATACTTATTTAATAGATGAGTTTTTAGCAAGATAAAACACGTAAATACTTAACTTATTATGTTTATACCTACTCTTAAATTAATTCAGTCACTAGAATATGTTGGTTATTTTACTATCACCAAGTTGTTTGGGTGTAATGAAAATTAACAAATTTTCAATAAAATTCACTTCAATTTTATAGAAGTTGGGAAGTACGGAATGCACACATGTGTAAAACGAATTTATTTTCATCACAACCACAGCCACGCCCTTGGTGGAGTACCTGAAAATCGGTTTTTTGATTTTTAACACCTGAAATTCAGTTTTTTTTTAATTTTTAACTTCCGGAAAAACTGCAATTAAATTCTAATGATATATACTAAAAATATATACTAATTGGCTCTATTGTATTGCAAATTCTCCTTCAACATCTAGAAACATTGACTTTGTTCCGGTGTCTAAATTTTTAATTCTTATAGAATTATCCTATAATTTGGATTTCATATTAACCTTTAGACATAAAAGACGATATCAAATTCGAAATACATCTACACAATCATGAAAAACATAGTTTTGTAATTCCATAAATAGCGTTGTCCACAAGATAATTGTCCTAACAGAATTAAATGATCCCGTCACAACATGTCGCAACATCCGGCGAAACCAATAATACTCTCGTTTGGTTAAAAAAAGAGTTGACGACATGGATGATGACATCTCTTGCTTTATTTCCCCGTAAACTTATCTTCTAAAATTTAAGGAAAAAAATAAGAAATTTATTATTTACTGTCCAAGCGTAGCATTAACATTTCATCCCCACATCCCAATTCCCTTCTTAACACGCATGGCCAAACCCTAGATCCGCCTCTTCAAAGGTAATCCACCTCTCTCTCCCCCATCCATCCACGTATACGCTTCCATAAATTTATATATCTTGTGTAATTCCGCTTCCTGTCTCTATCTATTTCAGTTTTTTCTTAAAAAACGACAACATAAATTGGAGGAGAGATGAGTGGCAGCACAACAGTGGCGGTAGCCGCAGGTGGCGGTGGTATATCGGGATATCGGCCGCCTTTCACGCCGGTGCAGTGGCAGGAGCTTGAACATCAAGCTCTTATTTACAAGTACTTAGTGGCAGGGGTGCCTGTTCCTTATGATCTTGTTGTCCCAATTAGAAGGAGCCTGGAAGCTTTATCTGCTAGGTTCTTTAACCATCCTTCTTGTAAGTTCACATGTCTTCGGTAGTCGGTACTGTATAGTTTTCTTGTTTTTTTAAAAAACTATTAGGGATTTGTTTCTATCGATAAGGTGGACCTTGAGTTTCGATGTCAATAGGGTACTTCTCAGATAGGAAATCGATAAAAAAAAAGTTATTTTTTATTTGCAGTTAAGTATAATCCTTTATAACTCTCCCATCAAGAGCTTTAGATCCATTTCTATATTGAAGGAAATCCATTTTACTTTTTTCCCTTCTTGTGTTTCCTATTTTTTGAAAGAAGTGTCGTTTTTAAGATAAAAGATCTTTATTTGGTTCAAGAATTTATCATTTCTTCAAAATTGTCGTATCTAGTTAAATTTGAAATATATTTCTGATTGTTTATGGATGAAAGCATAGTGATTAATTTGATTTAAATCTAGAAGTCTAAACATGCTTTTTCTATGTATGCAGTATAAGGAGTTTGATATATATTCTAGACTAACCTCATATATATGTAGCAAGCTACTTTTTTTTCTTTTATGCATCATTCTGTTTTGTTTGTATCTGCCTATGGTGGGTTATCTTAGTGTCTTTGTTGCATATAGAGGTGGCAATTCCCACCAATTTACCTAGTTGATTCGAGCTATGTTTTATTTCTTCAAAAGTTCCCCAAAGTGTATTTTTGATTCATGAAACCTCTTAAGTCCTACTATTAAAATAGTTACGACTTACGAGTATTTTTGAGCAATTTTTGGAACCATGTTTAAAACACTAGTTATTATGAACATAAAAGTTTAAGAACTTTTAGCACAACTTGTTTCATGTCAGCTCAAATTTGGATTTTAATCGGCTTGTTACTTTTTGACTAACTTCTAATGCTGCTATTTTGAACTTTTTAAAGCATTGGGCTACTGTTCTTATTATGGGAAGAAGTTTGACCCAGAGCCAGGGAGGTGTAGGAGGACGGATGGGAAAAAATGGAGATGCTCCAAAGATGCCTATCCTGACTCCAAATACTGTGAGCGTCACATGCATCGTGGCCGAAATCGTTCAAGAAAGCCTGTGGAATCTCAAACTGCTTCTCAGTCATTGTCAACTGCTGTCTCACATGTCAACACTGTGAGCAGCACTATTAGTGTTAATAAAAGTTACCAAAGTCTTGGCGGTGGGAGCTTCCAGAACTCAAACTTGTATCCCACCTCAAGTTCCGGAAGTTTTGACTTTGGAAGCAATGCCTCAAAGTTGCAGGTTCATGCTAGTAACTATGGGATCAACAACAACAATTTTAGGTACTTGTTCACAAGAATATTTATATGAATTTCATATCAATATGAAGGATTGTTTATAGTTGTGCAGTGTAAGGGGGTGTTTGGATTTGCATTTTGTAACTGATATCTGATTATTGCGACTTGAAGTATATTTGGATAAACAAATTCTGCTTTTAAGGTCAAATAATCAGTTTCATACCAGCTACGACGAAACTAAATAACTGATTATTTAAGGGTAAAAATGAAGTTGCATGTTTTCCAGTCTTATATTCGACTTTTACTCCTTCCTTACAAATGTTTCCCTTTTTCACAAAGGAATGTGTCTTACAGTCATTTTATCTATTATATCCACAAGTAACCGAGTTCTGTCAACTTGTCAAGATTTCAAACAACAAATTCAATAAGCAGAATCACATCCAAATGCTTTCTTCTAGCCTGTTTTATAAAATTGAATTATCTTGTTCTGATAATTCAGTATCAGGTAATCACTTTCAAGAAACCATTCAAACACCTCCTTCGCTGTGTCAAGTTTTCATACTAGAATTATGTTTGATATCTGGAATTTTTTTTATGTTTGATTGCGGTTAGCGTGTTTGTAATGAGATATTAACTTCATGCCTTATCATGGCGATGTGATTGACCTAAATATAACCTGAAATTTGTTTTTGCTGCCAAAAGGAAGGAGAGGAGATATAGTTGTTGACTTTAATCTCTCAAATAGAGAATACTTTGTCTTATCACTTGGGCAAAAAGCCATTATCTATATGCATTCTGAGCAATATAAGTGGCCATAAAGTATATGAGATAGTACACACATGATTAATGAACAAGTACACTTGGGTAAAAAAGTCATTATCTATATGCATCAGAAGTCATTACCTAGTGGATCTTAAATTTTGGACGTGAACTATTAGGCTCTAGTCAAGGTCGTGCATCCATGGCATGAAAATGTGGATGTAGGACCTTCTGTTCTTTCTAGTGTGAGAAGATACGGGAATCTTATGTTCTCTAGTCTTCTTTGAGTTCTGAGAGAGGCAGAGTAGTTTTGGGGAGAATAAAAAAGGGGAAAAAAGGCTAGGGTTGGTGGAATGTAGTGACTAGGTAGGTGGAGTTGAGCTCTGATGTTCAGGTTTTTTACTATTTTTCTATAGCGACATCAAATATTCACCTCAGCAGTGTTTCACAAGTGTTTATCGGACAATCGTTACTCATTATTATCAAAGTGGGTCAACTCTCTTCTTTGTTTGTCAACTGGCTAATAGCACATAGTCTACATATAGGCTTTGGACGACTTCCAACTTGTTTGGCTCATTTCCGTTTAGCTAGATTTGTTGATCTGGTAGACTGGCATGCTTGACATTTTCTTTATATTTCTTATCAATTATTCTACATATTCTTCCTGTTAGTAAACTCACTGTGGCTGCTTGCATTTGCATGACCAAGATAACGTGTCCGGTGTCCCTCGAATTTATCATTACGATGTACTTTGTTATGCTTATTGTGGTACCAATCATAGATCTTCAACAAAACACAAGTGCCACCTTCATCTATAAATTTTCATAACCAACACTCATTTAAAACTTATGATTCTTGTAGATGCTAACATTTATTCTAATACATGTTATGGTATGTTAACTTTGTGCTGTATTCCAGTACAGAAGTTTTTTAGCTTATTCCTTATAGAGGACAACAAACCCTTCTTATATACTTATATACTCTAATATAATAAGCTCTTTCTTACTAAATAGTATGAGTTGATTGAGTTAAACACTTGGATCTACGTATAATTGCATAGAATTGATGATGAGTTAAACTAGTCACACAATGTTATGAGCTTAGTTTAAAAACTTATCCTACCAAAAGTAGGAGGTCAAAGTTTGGATCTTCAATAATGCATAGAATTGATGATCAACTAATCATGCAACATCGTGACCTAAATTTGAAAAGTTCCCCCTTGCCAAAGTATGACTGTATGAGTTCGAATATTAAATATGCATATATGCATAGAATTGATGATCAACTACAGTTGAATAATGTGAGCTACCACTATTTCTTCATGTGTTGCTGTAACTACGTACAAGGAACTTCTATTTAATGCAATGCCTTGTGGCAATCGCAATATTACTAATTGGGAAAAACTGAGTAAAATACACAATGCTCAACTGTGCCCGGACTTCAAAAAGAATCTGCATTAACGTGATGTCTTTTTGCCCTCATGAATGAATATACTAGGTATATATTAGCATGCGTTTTAGGTTTTTGCATCAGTTCTGACATTTAACTTGTTGCTTAGAACATATTTGGATTTTCTGAAGTATTAACTATGGAATACATTTAACTGATGTTATGGTTCATCTTCAATGTGGACTGGGAGATGAAACATAGGGTCTTGTTTGTTGAAGTCCCAAATTTTGAGGTTGCCATTTCAGCCCTGTTAATATTAATTATATCTTGTCATTTCTGGCCGGTCAAACATTTAATTTTTCTAAGTAATAATGGATATGGCCCAAAGTGGCTGAAACTCGAAAGTAGCCTGAAGTGTATTTCTATACTTTCGATTTCCTAAAATGTTCAAATTTTAAATAATACATGTTTAATAATCACATGCAGGTACGATCAGGGGCTAACTGTTGATGTGAATGACCGAAATTACTCTTCTGGTGCTTCAAGTGGAAGAGGTTTAGCCATAGACTCTAATGCAGAAAGTACATGGCGTCTGGTTCCCACAAACTCTTTAATGGAATCAAGAAATGACTCCTATCTACAAACCAAATCCCCCCAACTAACCATGGTTAATGCATTTGAGCCTGTGATTGATTCTACATCAGGGTCAAAGCCAAGTCAACAACATTGCTTGTTTGGTAGCAAGATTGACTCACCAGTTGAAGTGAAACATGAGCAACATATGATGCGCCCGTTCTTTGATGAGTGGCCAGAAGCGAGGGAAACATGGTCAAGTCTTGATCCTGATAGCAAGAACTCGTTTTCAACAACTCAGTTATCCATGTCTACAGCTCCTGAATACTCTACACGAAACAACTGCACCCCAAATGGTGTGTAAGGCTTACTCATAATCAGCATGCATATACATGATTATACAAGCTTGAAAAAGAATTGAAAACTGAACCGTTTTCTTCTCTTGTGCAGATGCTTAAGAATGGCTGCTATGATGAAGCAAAATTTGGGCCGAAGATGATCTGTATCTTTGTTGTGTGTATTTGATTTAATGATCTTGGATTACATCAGGTTAATGTAAGTTTTAGATCTTGCTAGCTGGTTGACTTCTGTGGTCTGCAGGTCAACAAAAATGTAGCCAAACTGGTTGCTTCCTCCAACATATGATATGCTTATTTAAGCAACTTATTCTGGAATAAATGTTGGTCCATTTTGAATTGTCTTCAAATGATTAGTTGGCACCAGATTGGTAATCATACATACCATGAATTCTTTTAGGAGTAAATTATAAGTTTCTTCTCTATGGGTTGTCTTAATTTGTAATTTAGTCCTCAAGGTCCTTATTTTTAAAAGTTGCTAATTACTGGTCCCTCAAACTGTTAATGATATTTTTCCCTTCATTTGTTTCAGTTTTAGGCATTGAGCACTTTTTACTTGATTGTTATTGTTTCACTTTCAGGCTTTGAGCATTTTTCTTAAAAAAAGATGGTTGTTTAGATCATCATACATTAAACTTGTGGATGTGAGAAACAGAGTGTGGATTTGTATGTCATAAAAGTCTATAATAAAAGAGTTGATCCTTACGTAACAAAAATGTCATGGAAGCCACCTCTCTTTTAAAAAAATAAAGTTAAAACCTCGAAAAATATGGTGGCAAAATAAAGTAAGCCACATAGACGAGACTTGACTTGTAAGTTGTAATATACTATTTTCATATATCTCAATTTTTACTTTAACATGAATATCATGTTTCTGAGGAAATGCAAATGGCTTTTAAAGAAGTTGCATTACAAATACAATGCTTGGTTGTATTTCTACAAGTATACACCAAGGTTACGTAATTATCTTAGGTTTCAAGAAAGACCATAAACTCAAGAACTTATAAGCTGCCAACACGAGAATAACTCACTTGAACAAATGTTCTAATTTCTAACAGGGATTGAACATTTACATGACCTTTTTTCTAGTGTTTTTCTGATGCTCATGTTTTAGCATCATCCGGTGGGGGTTACTAAGCTCCATTGTCTTCTTGAGCCGGCAAGGGAGGTGATATCGGTGTTTTTAAGCTCAATGAGGACCGTTAATGCGATTTTTGAGTTCACCAAAACGATCAAAAACAAACTTTGCCTGCGAAGACATTAATCTGTTGATGCCCGAAAAGTTTACCCTTTTGTCTACAGACTGTTCGTGATTAAAGGTAGATACCCATCTCTGCATGCCGGAGATGTCTGCTCCATCATTAATACTTTGTGTGCCAAGAAGACCACTAGATCGAGCAAAGTCCAGTGCACCGCTTCTTGTAGCCATGAAAGCTGTAAAGGGAATGGTGAGTTACGGATCATAATATTATTAGGTGAGATTAGAGATCGCAGAGCAAGTAATTCTTTTTCAAAATCAAAATGTGCCAATAATTCATCTTTGTTCTTCCATCAAAACAACTATTATTGGTAGGGGTCAAAACATATCAGGTAGGGTTGACTACAAAAACATTTTGTTCAAAAGACCAAAATATTCAAACATTCCATAAACTACGAGTGTCTCAGATATGTTTACAAAAATTATATTATGTCGGTAATGTGTTAGGAGGCATTATGCATTACAAGTCTGTCTTGGACACCTTGGACCCATTTTCCAATTCAATAATCTTTTCTTATTTTAGTCGTTTGACCCATTAGAGATAAAACGTAACCTCAATCAACCCGTTCACAAGTAAATGGTTCTAAGCAAGATCAGCATTTAGTCATTTACACTGCTTTTGAGGGACACTTTACCAAAGACACACACGAAAGAGTCATTTTTAACTTAGTAACTGAAGCGGATTCTTTGAATTTGTAGAAAGTTAGACAATTCAATACAAAAAAGTTGGTATTGCAATTGCGACAAGATCCATCAATAATTCTAAATTTGGAAAAGTTAGAAGGTACCATGTGTGATTCCAAAACTCAACTGTTTGCAGAGATTTTATTATATAAAGGAATTTAGGGTTAAAGAAAACAGGAAAGAAGTTTACCACTAAAAGGAACTTTAAGGAGGCGATTTGCAGGGAGACCAACACCGACACCAGCAAGAGTAATGCCGACACTAAATCCAACACCACACCCAGCACCAACATAGCCAATGACTTCAGGACCAAATCCAGGGCCCCACCCTATTCCACAACCAAACCCTATTCCCATGCCCCAAAAGGCTCCAGATGTAGGATGCACAGGGTTCCATCTCTCATACCTCCTGAACAACCCCTTGATAATCATTAGTACCTGCAATTATAACTCATTAGCAGTTTCAAAGATCATGATAGTGAAATGCTACACCCTGTATTCTACTTGCCAATTTACCATGCTATCTTGTCTCATGACAACCCATTTGGATCAAGTATTTGAAGAGATAATAAAAAATAAGAAATGATATTCCATGCAGTATTGTCAATGAGATACAACAACATAATTGTAACAAACATATAGATTGTTTACAAGTAAGTTACAGACAATTGCTAGCATTGTTGAGAATCCAGGCACATAAAGAGTTACATGCAAATATTCGTTGGAAGTTTGTAACATGTGAGCAGACTAGCAGAAGAACTAGAAGACTTATCCTTGTTATATCAACAGAAATAAAATTAATGTGTGAACTTGTAGGAAAAACATGTAAAATTATATTTTGTAAAATTACTTTTTACTTTAGATATTTTTATAAGCTAGAGAAGGGGCCTTTAGCCCTCTATCTGTCACATATGATCCATTAGGATTTTCACAAGGTTTAAAATTCACATTTATAAAGTTTCCAACAGCATGAAACGAAACCAAGCAAAATACATTATATTGACATCACCACCTAACTTTCTTTTGAAAAGACTCTTGGAGGGTAGAAGCAATGAGCATCTTTAAGAAAATTCTGAAAAGAACGATCCATGTGTTCAATTGTTTGCATCCAGATCTGATATGCTGAAGCTAACTATACAGAGAATTATTTAAGAAACTTCATTCCCTCTAATTCCAATACTAACCTCTAGTCATAGTCATCCATATTAAATATATTTGAAATAGGTTCATGCCTATTCGTCATCTCTCAGGAATCCATCATAAACCATGTGCTGTTCTAATCACCTATCTTCTGATTAATGGATCACTTACGAGTATTTCTAAATTCTAATTCTTTAAGAATCAAAATTGACTTCTTCAGGAATCTCTTCAAATAGCTGTAGATGATGAACTACACTCCATAATGTTCAAACAAATGAAGTACCTCACCAATTGCCTTTCCACACAGTCCATGGTTCTTGCCATATTTTAGTTACCAATCCTTAGGGAACTCATATTATCAGTTTCTTGAAAAAGATCCATACATATTACCTTGGAAGAAGCAAATGACATGGTGATTGACATTATGGATAGGCATGGTGTACTAGAAAAGAACTTGCATGAACGTTAACATGAAGAAAATTCTATGGACTTGTTATGTGATGAAATGTTGGCTTTGTCCATGGAAGTGATTAGCCGACAATATACATACAACCTTAGACAAATGAGTAAATTTATAGCAATTTTTTATAAAGATATATAAAAGCTACTCTATTTTGGATGGGGTGGGAATACTTTACAATAGTATAAGAGGATGATGCAACTTTTAAAAGGGCTTATGTGAGGGTTCTAGCCTGTCGATTTCTTCTTTCACGGGCCATTTGATTCTTGTAGGGCCTTTTTTTTAAACGATTGGACAGCTAATAGCTCAGTTTGTCAAATCTCCTACGTGTAATCATCTCAGAGTTCATGGAGGTCTTGCTTTTGCACTCCAGACAAAGTTTATTCAAGATCCAAAAGAAGTGTGCTGAACAAAAGAGTTACTCCTATATAGTTTGCCTAATCATTCTGTATCTAATATATGTGATCGCCCATTCAGCTCATTATACAAAGCAATATAGCATTTCTAAGATGGTCTGAAACAATATATCAATGAGACAATGAGATGATTAACTGTTGCCATTGTGAACTGTATGGTTGGTTTGCCACTGAAAGAAATAGGCAGTAATGATTCAAGTCAGATAAAATCTAACAAGTGTCACCATAAAGACAATTTGCTAATTGTAAGAATAGTACAGGAATTATTGCTAGGTAGAGATTTCAAGATTAAAAACAAATGTAGCTTAAAAATTAAAGAATAAGAATACAAAATCAGATCCCAACAATCACCAGCAATCTTACACTGGATTCAGGTAACCTTTTTGTTTAGTAGAACTCATTCAGGCAAAAATTAAAAAAAAAAAGAAAAAAGAAAAAAGAAAAAAAGAGAGCCTCTTTTCGATTCTACTGAAATCAAAGAGGCTATATTATCATTAACTGGTTATGTAGCCCAAATTAACTTATAAAAACACATTATCCCAACGATCTTAGCAGCAAACTGATTTAAACATTCCTTAAAAACACAAGATTCACACTTCCATTTACGAAGTACCAACAAGTTTCTCAGTTGGACAGAAGAAATGTCTCTCAAATCAGTAAATAAATTAAAAATATATACATCCAACTGAAGCACATGAACCATAGATTAACATAAATAAAGAGAGCATACCATTAACAAATTGTGGGAAAAAGGCGATGATATTGATACAAGAGTTGAGAGATTGCGAGTTACCAGATTCGATTTATCTTCATCGTGTGGTACGCGCTGCTTCTCTTTTGTTCGCAAAAGTTCGATTGGAGCAAATTTACCCCCTAAAAGGTGACTTATCTTGAAGAGGTTATTTTTTAGATATTTATGCAAATATTTAAGATATTCTTTTTCTATTTTTATTTTAAGTTATTTTTATTTCTATCTTTTTTACTTTTACAAGATCCTATATATGTGTCATCTCTTTTAAAAATATTGTTTACATATCAATATAAGATTTAAGTTATAATTAATACAAGAGAAAAAGTTACTGATGATTTATGTGATTTACCACTTACTACATGCGCGATCATTTATATTTGTTTATTACGCTGAAGATCAACATGATAAGTACTTTATTACACCGTCGGTCCTTGGTCTAACTAAAAAGATCAAAAAACTCTTACCTTTTCATATGATTTAGGGGGTGTGGGTGGTGATGGTGGTGGTGGTATTCTCCGATTTGGGGGTGTGGGTGGAGGTGGTGTTCTCTAATTTAGGGGTGTGAGTGGTAGTGGTACTCTCCGATTTGGTGGTGTGGGTGGTGTTCTCCGATTTAGGGGTGTGGGTAGTGGTGGTCTTCTCCGATTTGGGGGTGTCGGTGGTGGTGGTATTCTCCGACTTAGGGGTGTAGGTGGTTTTGGCGGTGGTAGTCGGAGGTGTCTAGTGGTGGGAGTGGTCCCAGACGGCGGTGTGGGTGGTGGCAGATGGTGGCTTGGTTCCGATACATTTGATAGGGAAAGAGGGGTCTTTGTTATTTATTTTAATGTTTTAATTTTTTAATAATATTAATTAGTAATTAATGAATAAAAATTAAAGAAATTAAGGAGAAGAAGGTATTATGGTCTTTTTAAGTGCATATGAGGTGAATAAAGGCCGAGTGTTACAAAGTATTTACCATGATGACCTCCAACGCAATAAACAAATATAAAAGATCACACATGTAATAAGTGATAAACTATATGATATACGGTCATTTATACCCTACTGTTAGCGTAAATAATATTCATGATGGGATTGATGATATTCCCTTCATCCAAAATAAATTTCATAATTTCATTTTTGTTGTATAAAACTTACATACATTGTTTTATTTTTTATAATAAAGATTTTGTACTATTATGTATTTTCTATTTCATTGTGATTATAAAAAGTTAACGATTACATTAATTTTTTATTATTATGAAAAACATGAAATGGGATCCAATTTGTATGTTGAAAGTGGAGTAGGAAAGGAATTAAGATTCCCTAATCCAAAGAAGCATTATGATCTGATCCATTTAAACCACTCCTAGAAACACACCTTTTCTCACTATTTTATTTATCATTGCCCCATCAGTTTGAATTCAACATATTTTTTATTTAATTATTCTAAATCTTATAGATTAACTATTATGTGGCATATAATTGCAAACATCATTGAATTATAGTAGTCTAAACTTACAATAAATGTATTTAAAATGTTTTATGTTTATGAATAGTTTGACTTCACGTTAAACTAAGATTTCAAAACAAAAGAGTTTGTAATAACTTTGCTACACATAGAAGGAAGGAAATTATTGAAATTAAGTGATCAAGATCAGCGATGAACCAGCTAGAGACGGTTTGCAATAGAGAATCGGATGCAAACATGTGAAAAAAAAATATAAAGATATATCACTAGCAAATGACCGATAATGTTATTACGTGTGTGTATATATGTATGAATGTATAAGATTTAAATTCAAAGAATATACATCATCATCGTCAAGAAATTCCAAACATTCATGTAAACTCAAATCGAGATATTGCATCTTCATTGACAATTCATGAGGTGGGATCCACCCCACATATGATTATGAACCAACAGGGGCTTTTCATCTATATCTCATATAAATCAAACAGTACCAAATACACACAATATCCATTTGGTCTACTTTTGCATATAGACACCACCTAAATGTCAAAATCAAGTAACTTAAACTATACCCCATTTCTAAAGCTTTGCAACAAAACACCCAAAATTGGCATAGTGGTTGGGGAGTTGTTACACAAAAGAAAAAACTATCTTTGTCTCACAAAATCCTCATTCCTAATACTTATACTCCATCATTTCACTCTCCATTCCATATGTTTTATGCTTTTCATTATTAACTATGAAACAATCGTCAAAATCTTCTAAATCCTGGCAACCCTTTATAGCAAATTGTTGCTCTGTCGAAGATCACACGGTCTTCGACAACTTCAGTCGGTGTAGGACTTCAAGGTCTGATTTTTCAAAAAATGTTACCCCATCACCGTCTTTTAGGCATATATCATTCTCAGACCTTAGTCAATCTTCTTCTATACGTATGAGCGAAGACATAGCCCAAACTTTTGGTCCTGATTTATTTGACTTCAAACTCAGTGAGTTGAGAGCCATAACTCAGAACTTCTCAAGCAATTTCTTGCTTGGGGAAGGGGGATTTGGAACAGTGCATAAGGGTTATATGGATGAGAACATGAGGTCTGGATTAAAGTCTCAAGCGGTTGCGGTTAAGCTTCTTGACATTGAAGGGTTGCAAGGACATCGCGAGTGGCTTGTAAGTTTAATGAATGATTTCAGTATGATTATATATAGTATATGATTCATAGTATGCTTAAATATGTTTTGTTTTCGTAAATCATTGAAGGCGGAAGTGATATTTCTCGGGCAACTTAGGCACCCGAATTTAGTAAAATTGATTGGATATTGTTGTGAAGAAGAAGAAAGACTCCTTGTATACGAGTTCATGCCCCGTGGAAGCTTGGAAAATCATCTGTTCAAAAGTAAGCTCAAATTTTCTCACACTTTGGTCGAAAACGCATAAACATTGATGGTTGTATGAATAATACAGGGATATCTGTTTGCTTACCATGGGGAAACAGAATAAAGATTGCAATAGGTGCAGCCAAAGGGCTTGCATTCTTACATGGTGCTGACAAGCCTGTCATATATCGCGATTTCAAGACTTCCAACATCTTGCTTGATTCAGTATGTATATCTTATTTTTCTTCAAAACTTTATAATGACAATACTAGAAATTGATAGATTTTAATTCTATAATGTTGATATTGGTAGGATTTTAATGCAAAACTATCAGATTTTGGGTTGGCAACAATGGGTCCTGAAGGATCAAACACTCATGTGACCACTAGAGTCATGGGTACTTATGGTTATGCAGCCCCTGAATATGTCAACACAGGTAATACTCTTACCAACTTTATAATGATAATAAAGTAGCATATTTTACTATTATATAAAATGTCATTTATTTAATGTTTGTTGCTAATAATTTTACTAATATGATATTGTAGGTCATTTGACCACAAAGAGTGACATATATAGTTTTGGAGTTGTGCTGTTAGAGCTACTAACCGGGAAAAGGGCGATGGATAAAACTAGGCCGAAGAGCGAAAGATATCTAGTGGATTGGGTTAGACCATACTTGACTAGTACCCGAAGACTGAGATGTGTGATTGATGCGCGATTGGCAGGGCAATATTCGGTGAGGGGAACCAAGGAGATGGCGCTTTTGGCTTTAAATTGTGTGAGCTTGAATCCTAAAGACAGACCCAAAATGCTTGAGATAATTGAAACCCTTGAAGGAATTCAGAATTTGAAGGACATGGCGATCAGCTGTGGGCAATGGCCTGTAGCTTCACAAAAAGGTGCAAGAAATGCAGTTTTTTCTCCAAAAGGAAGGAAAGAAATGAATGGAGGTGGCATATATTGGAAACAGACTCCTGTTAACACCATTAAATCGAAAGGATAATGAATGAATATTATAAAATATTAATGAAACTTGGTAAAAACGTACGTATGAAGAAAAATCTACAAGTGCTCCTAGCTATGTACCAACGGTTATATAATAAGCTATATATATGTATATATGTGCATTTGAAATTTTATAAATAGTAACTTGTATGATCGTAGATGTCCATTTTTTTTAACGGCTAAACACACACACCCTCTAATCTAATCCTAAATCTACACCATTTTGTCCATAACAAGACTTGAACCCACAACCTTATGTGACATCTAAACATCTATAAGCCCTTTGGTTGTAGATGCCCGTTATGTTTAATGGTTGTCTCTTACTCTTCATCATTGCTTTAGCTTTGATTTTGGTTGAGAAACCGGCCCCTTTACTAGTAGTGAGCATGAGATGATTTTAAGCTCAAACCGAATCTAATTCCTTAATTATGATTTTAAAAAACCTCAAACCCGATAGTTTTGATTTTGATAAGTTCGGATTATTATAGTTTTGGTTTATAAAACAAATCCGTCTCTTCTTGGTCTAAATCTATTTTTTAAGTTTAAATTTATTAGTTTAATCATTTATATTCTTCATCCATGAAAGTGAAAAAGAGGTTTAACCCCTAAAATATCTCACTCAAGTTGCATTTCTTACACTTGAGCACCAAACTTAACTATTTACCATTTGATATGTATATATAATAATGTCTCCATCTACTAACACTTGCGATCATTAACAATATCACCAATTTATAAAGAAACTCGCTAAAGAAAACTTCTTTACAAAAACTAATGTACACATCTGTAACTACAATCCCATGCTTCATATAGAAATTTCGTTCTTAAATTCTAGACTTGTTAAATAAAGAATGATATGCTCACTTGCTCAGCTTTCTTCCCTTCTTGTGACACAAACCATGCTGAGACCCAATTGGTGTTTCCAATCAGACGAAAACCACATCGATTTTCTTTTTGCCTTGATCATCTTCCTCTACCTAGGTTCGGATTTGATGCTCCTCCTGCTTGTGCATCTCTCAAACGGCTATGATCATATGCAGACCTAATCGCGATCTTATAATAAGAACAAGGGATATCTCTTCTTCAATCCCCTTGCCCCTAGCTTATTCTTCAAGAATCAGAAAGATCATGTTTCACTCTCTTTGAGATTAAGGGTTCAACTCCACTGTTAATATAGGTATAGATAAGGATGTGTGTGTGTTAGCCGTTAAAAAAAATGCACGAGTGGTATATCAAATCTCTCGTAAGGTTCACACGTCCGCTGGCCTTTACGTCTTTCTTACGGTACAATTGGCACTAACCACTAAGGCCACCCTTATGGCCTTTCGGGCTCTTCTTTGGCTCACCATGGGATGTGACGGGTTCACCTACAACACCCGTACGCCCCTCAATCTTTACCTGATCGGTTGAGTAATTCGGTTTCCGAAACCCGACCCTCTCTCTTCTTCTCCCTTCTCTCTGTTCCTCTTTCTCTTTTTATCTCTTTTTACAATTGGTTGCCTTCGAGCACTAGATTGAACCATACCGTCATTAGATATTTCCGAATCACACAATCAATAAGTGAGCATGTTTATGATTAATCATACAAACTAGAAAACAACTAATATAACATAAAATAATCATGTTAGAAATCACACCCATATAAACACATCAACTACAACATACATTCAACTATATGTATCTTCTATATATATTTAGAATAGCAACCTTTGCACATATTCGACTCACCATTATCATATCATTACTAACAAAACATATTAGATCAATTCATCACGCCAATATTAATTTTATTTGTACCTTAATAGGGGCCTTTACGATTTGATCTTCTGTTTATTAATTTTTATTTTTTTGTTGTCTTTTATATTATTGTTATTATTTATTTATTTGTTTGTTTATGACTTATTTATATATATTAATTTATTTTTTACCCGAACAACACCTAAATTTTTTTACAACTAAACTCCAGCAAAATTTCGAAATTGGCAAATCGAAATGGCTGCTTAAACAGTCTTGATTGGCTTCCTCCGCCCAAACCCTACACCAGGGTTTTTGCGGTTCATCACCCAAATCCCTTCTTCCAAAGCCCGACTCTTTTTCTAAGATCTCTCCTCGTGGCCCTTCCTCTGTCATTCATACACACTAATAACTCATGGCACCATCGCCACCACCACACCCGCTCCTTTCTCCGTCAACAGCATCGCCAACATGAACCTTCTCTCCAACATATTCATCCGGAAAAACCTTCTTCCTATCGAATCTGCTTCTTAATGGATTTGAAAAGACTCAGAATCTCCAAATTTCCCCCCGTTAAAAGAAACCCTTTTCAATCTACCTCTACCAAACACAACCATTCAAATCCATCGTCGAGACACCCCTCATTGCAGCTCAACAATCAACAAAATTTGATCAAATGGGTAACTTCAATTCTATCAAACCCATCTCTAGATTCATCTAAATGTAAAGATATAGTTACACATTTGTCTCCACATCAGTTTGATAGTGTGTTCTCCAATATTACGTCTTCTGTGAAACCAAGGACCGCCTTAAATTTCTTTTATTTTGCTTCTAGGTCTTGTGGGTTTAAATTCATTCTAAAGTCTTATTGTTCATTGATTCATTTGCTTGTTGTTTCCAAACTTGAAGACCCAGCTAGGTTACTTTTGATTCAAATAATTGATGATAAGCTCCCTGTCTTAGTTCATGATCCAAAGAACAAACACATTGAGATTGCCACTGCTTTCATGGATTTTCATTTTACATCAGATTCGTATCTCAGTGTTCGGACGTTTGATTTGTTAATCCATGTTTATTGTACCCAATTCAAAGCTTTTGGTCTTGATCTTGCATTGGATGTGGTTAGATTAATTGCTAAAAAGGATCTGTTTCCGTCTTTAAGTACTTGCAATTATCTTTTGAGTTCTCTTGTGAAGTCAAATCTCCTTCAAAAAAGTCATGAAGTCTTTAACATTTTCCGTAAAGGTTTTCAACCAGATGTTTATCTGTTTACAAATGCAATTAATGCCCTGTGTAAAGATGGAAAAGTTAAAGATGCCTTGAGCTTGTTATCAGAGATGGAGGAAATAGGTGTTCTGCCTAATGTTGTAACGTACAATAACATCATTCATGGTCTTTGCAAGAGTCGGGATTTGGAAGAAGCTTTATGCCTCAAAGAGAAAATGATCAAGAAAGGTTTAAAACCTAGTCTTATTACATATAGTGTGTTTATTAACGGTCTCTTGAAAATGGAAAAATACAATGAAGCCGGTAATTTTTTGGCTGAGATGGCAGCCAATGGGTTTGTCCCAAATGACGTTTTGTATAACACATTAATCAACGGATACTGTAAAAAAGGTGATATGAAGAAAGCATTGGAAGTTAGGGATGACATGTTATCAAAGGGCTTGAATCCAAATTCAGTCACATATAACACACTTATTAAGGGTTTCTGTGATAATAATGAAATGAATTTTGCCGAAAAGCTTCTAGAAGAAATGTTATCAATTAGTTTAACCATAAACGCTGGTTCATTTACTTCTGTTATCCACTGGCTCTGTAAGTGTTCAAAGATGGAGTCAGCACTTCATCTCGTTAATGAAATGCTATTAAGAGACTTAAGACCAAACGATAGTTTGCTGACGACAGTTGTGACTGGGCTTTGCAAGCATGGTAAGCATTCCGAAGCCGTTGATCTTTGGTTTAGGTTACTTGAAAGACGTTTTTCTCCAAATATTGTGACATCAAACGCTCTTATTCATGGTCTTTGTGAATTTGGGAATGTTGGAGAGGTGGTAAGGATTCTTGAAGAAATGCTAAAAAGAGGGTTATGTTTGGATAGAATTACATATAACATGTTGATTTCATGGCACTGCAAAGAGGCAAGATTTGAGGAAGGTTTCCGATTAAGTGAGGAGATGATCAAACAAGGGATTTCACCTGATACTTTAACATATACTTCGCTCATAAATGGGTTGTGCAAAAAGGGTAAGATGGATGAAGCTGTAATTCTTTTGGATAAGTGTAAATTGCAAGGTTTGACTCCTGATGTTTATACTTTTGGAGTTTTGATTGAAGGGTTTTGCAAGAATGATGAAATCCAAAAGGGGAAAGATTTATTTAATGAGCTGGTCAGCAAGAAAATGGAAGTCGACTCTTTTATCTATAACACACTTATTAGAGGGTACTCCACAATCGGTGATATGAAAGAGGCAATCAGACTTTGTAATGACATGAAAAATAAAGGTATTGAACCAACTCCCATCACTTATTCTTCTTTAATTCATGGCTACTCAAACAACGGGTGTATTGAGGATGCAAAGAATCTTATTGATGAAATGGAGGAAGTGGGTTTGTCACCAGATGTTGTGTGTTATACTGCTTTAATTAAAGGTTATTGTCAGATCGGTCAGATGGATAAAGTGGTAAGCACGTTGCAGGAAATGTCTTCATATGGCATAAACCCTAATAAAATTACGTATACCGTCATCATTGATGGGTATTGCAAAATTCATCAAACAGAAGTAGCTGCGAAGCTTCTTGGTGAGATGGAAGAAAAAGGAGTTATTCCCGATGTTATTACCTATAATGCACTTGCTAACGGGTTTTTAAAGGAAGGCAAGACTGAGGAAGCCCTCCAATTGTTTGATGAAATGTCTCAAAGAGGTGTAGATTTAGATGAAATAACATACACTAGTTTAGTTCATGGATTGAGCCAGAAATCAGCTGTGAAAGGTCAAGAATGATCAAGGATTTTTAAATGGTAGGCCCTTAAAATTTTGTAGATGAGATTTTTTTAGACAGATATTGCTTTTGTAATTTACTTCATAAGTGAATGAAAATATATACACACTTTTTTTGTTAGTTCAAGTTTGTATGGGGTGCTTGTTTCATGGAGAACCTGGACTTCCTTTGATTTGAAATTTACATAAGGAAGCTAATTAAAATGTCCTTCCATAACAAAACGTAAAAGAAAAAAAAATGTGAAATTAGTATTTATTTGGATCGAATATTCGGTTTCTGAGATAAACAGGGTGAAATGTTGTTTTTATCTTCACAGGAAATAAGACAAATGGCGTGTTTTGGTGATGATAAATGTGCTAAAGCTTTGAGCATGCATCTATGTCATGGTAAGTCATCTCTTATGCTAAATGTTTTTGGAAGTTGTGTAAATCTTATTCCTTCCCATTTACCCAAAAAAGTTGTTTAATTTTAATGCAAGTCTGTGGTTAAACATAAAATCTACCCTACACCTAAATGTATTTATGTATTGCTGTGAGGTTTGAGTTATTTTAATACCCAGGCTCAACTCGAGAGTCTACTTGAGTGGCTTGACTCGAGTTAAGTTGACTATATTTGACTTGATCTTGAGTAGCTAGTGAGTTTGACTACGTGATCACACACCCCTATATGTGAATAAAAAACGTCAAGCTTTTTTGTTTTTATTGGGTTTTATATATGTTTGTTTATCTTCATAAATATCCAGGATTAAGCTTTGGAGGGATATATCAGGAGCCATGATATATGACTAAAGCTTTACTTGAAAAAGGACATATAAATGGAGATAAACGCAAGCCCTTTGGTTTTTTAGTGTGAAGTCCCTTTTCGGGTGAATTCCGTCAGGTGAGAAAATCAACTCTTTTATGTATCCATTCTCTCTTTCATGATTTATTGATCATGAAAGGCAAAAGTACTGAAGGTGTTGCACAATACAGTTGTGACATTTTAGGAAAGTATTACCTACCATGAGAATTTAGATGATGGGTGAAAAGTATAATGGATATAGAAAGATGGTAATTTTTCTTGTTTTACACTGTATTGCTATAAGAATGCAGACAAAAGTATTACCAATCTATGATAGAAGGCAAGCAGCAAGAATGTATGAAGAAAGTATACCCCAGGAGGGTCCAAATTTTATGTCTCCTTTGGGTTGTATAAAAAGAAATCTAGTTCTTACCACTGCCATTAGTTTACATTGTATTAGCACCTCTAAAATATCTATCTGGTTTATTGTTAATGATCAGAGTTGGGACCGAATCAAATAAAGTTGATTCTGCTCAGCACTGTACAAGACAACCATTTCAGCAGCATTTGAATGTAACACAGCCGTTCACTGTTTCAATCTGGCTTGTGACTTCTAAGACAGATAATTAAATCCAAGAGGCATTAAGTTGCATCTGCTTTACAGAATTGCTGGTATTGATTGATTGATCATTCTTGAAGTGGAGAAAGAGCTTCGGTTTCTCATTCTTTTGGTTGTGAAAACAGACATGAATGCAGCATTGCCTTCAGACTTCATGAATCATGGACAACTACTGAGCATACAGTCAGTCATACACCAGAGGATTAATGCATGTACATTTACCTTCTATAAATCAACCAACTTGGTTTAAAAAAGCGCCGTTTAAAGCCCTAAGCGCCGAAGGTTAATGCTTCGACTGTACCTATGCGCTACGATTACTCTAATCGCCAAAAAGTGACCGCTTTTCTGCGCTTTAGGGGAAGTGCTAGCAGCGCTTAAGCGCGCTTTAAGTAGGTTTAGGTTAGTTTGGGCTTTTAAGTTTTAACGGGCTTTTGAATTACCATCCGTAATCATCAATTCATCATTTTCCTTCTTCAATTCAAATTATGAGTTAGGAAGAAAAGTGTTCCCAATTTTGCTGTTCACGACTTCAATGTAGGGTACGTTCAATTTTTACATTGAATCTTCATCTTCATTCTTTTCTGCCATCCTTGAACCTTCAGTTTTCTTAATTGAATCATCTTCTTTCTTGCATGTGAACATTTGTGACATCATGCTTTAATTTTATTATTGAATTTTGAATCATCTTGATTAGAATATTTGGCTTTTATTTTCTTTTCATACTCTAATCGACAATGAGGGCATGAGTTAACTAGAAGGGGTAAAACTGAAACTATTTAAAATATATATCTTTGCATGTAAACATATGATTCATCATGCGCATTGCACAATTAGTTAATGACATGTATAGATTTTGTTTGTTTTTTTTATTCTTAAGAATATGGAAAAGACATCATAGGTTCACTGCAAACGGGTTTCAGTTTTGGATATGTGGATTGTATTTGAATTATATTTTTTTGCATGTGATCATGTGAACAACATTTGTTTAATTTTACTTTGCATTTTGCCATTGGTATTTTACTTGTTGACTTATGGTTTATTCTCTTTTATAGTATGGGTTCAACGGCAGGTGGTTCAAAGAATGGGTCGGGTGACCCGGTTAGGAAATATGGAGTACAAGATTTCAATGACAAGATCAATTTTACATGCTCCTTGTGTGGACAAGTTTTTAGAGGAGTATTTCGGCTCAAACTACATATGATTGGTGGACAATTAATGGCATATAAGTATTTATATATATATAAGATACAAGTAAATTTGGAAATATATTTTGGTTTTTTAGTACTTGTAAGTTTTGAATATATGCATGGAGCTTTAAGTATCTATAAGGTACCATATGACATATATGTAGAAGTTAGGTAAGGTATATGTATTATGTATTTTTTGTGAATTTTGGGCGCGCGTTTTCATTTAGCGCTTCGGCTTTCAGGACCCTTAGTGCTTTTGGGCGCTTTACGCCTTTTCTAACCAAGTCAACCAATCATGAGAAGCTTCTTGCAGATTCGTGCCACTGCACCTATCAAGATTCTTTTGACGCCTTACGTTGGATCTGAGAAATCTAGAGTTGGATTTGAACTATATTTTGTTTAAAAGGTTATGCTAATAGACAACTTCAACTTGACTGTATTTTGTTCACTGAAGTTTTAAACCCCTTGCAGTGTCCTAGGGAAAGCACCGCTATAAATGTTGAAGGAACCACTAATACAGCTGCATGGTTTGCTTATAAATGTTGCCACCGCAATTTTACTCATGTTATATGTCCAGAATTTTTTAAATTAATGATCATAATTTTGTGACATTTTTAAACAATAATTTATTTAATTCTTATTAAGTAAAACAAACAAGCACATCTCAACGTTATTTCTTAAGGACCAATTTTCATAACTGATTATTGGATTTTTGTGACTTAGTAACATTCAATTGCCACCAAACAACATATTTGTTCAATTTCTTTTCGGTAAAAGTTTAAAAAGTATAAATATTAGTCGAACTGTAATAACTGCAATTTGTAGGGCTATCTTCTTCTTCTAGTGTATGATTGTATGAATGTCCTATACGAAGGCTATCTCACTCTTTTTTAAAGGCCCTAAGCAAATGTTCTCAGCACGTTGCGGCGGAGTATTATTATATGATGAATAAAATAAAAAAAACTTACATCTAAACACAAATAATTCAAAATAAAATGGAAAACAATTTAAACGATTATGATTGTAATGCACTATTAATTTAAATTTAAATTACAAGTTTTATATTTATGCTATGTCAAAACATAACCAATATGATTATTATACGTCATTTTGTTCAAATACAAGTCAGACCAAGTTTTATATTTCACATTATGTCTAATGTAATCCTTTAGAACACGTCAAACGTAGAGTGGAGACTCTTCAGCGCTCATGCTATCAAATCCATATTTAAATCAATTTAGGTTTTATTTTTCCGTGTTACGTCCAATAAAATATTTTTTTTCATAAATATAGTATTGCGATAAAATTTATATCAAAGTATAGATAAATATAATACAATCATAAATATATAATTATATTTACAAAAAATATTATATATTAAAAGTTATAGAAAGAAAACAAATAAGATACATAACTAATTGTATTTACATAATAATAGTAAAATAAAAAGTTGAAATAAAACTCATGTAGGCTAAGTGAAAAAATTATATTAAATAGTTAAACTTGGAACACAAAAGTATGAAGGAAGCTGCCAAGCTGCATAGTTTTAGGAACATCATCAGCTTTTAATAATATATTAGTAATTACCAAGAAGTTACTGTTCATACTTCCTGATAATTATTAATATATATAATTACTGAAAGTGAGACCCTTAATAATTATTAAGGAATTAAACACATATTAAACTAAGTTAATCAATGTATGTACATTTTGGTCAAAACAGACCACCATATTAGTTTTTATTGTTTTTATTCTAGAGATCTCAAGAAGAACGTCGCATTAGAGGAAGAATCTTTCGGGGTTAATCATAAAAATATGTAGAACATTTCTTTTAATAATCTAGAACAAGTGATCTTGACCATTAGATTAGATACATCTTTGCCATCCATTCGAGAGTTAAATGTATATAAAATGATAAGGTCTCATATTGTCAAACCATCACATAGTTGTGTAAGTATTTCTTGCATGAAATTAACATGATTATCTAGTGTAATACAAGTTCTTATCTTATTTTTTTTAAACATTTGCCTTGTATATGAGAGGGGTCTAACATAGACAAACTTAAACTATGTTTCATATGAAAGCTTGTAAAGGCAAGTCTCAACGGAATATAAGTGGCATCACGCTTCAGGTATTATTTCATGCAAGTTCATTAATTAAACAAAGTTAGTTAGTTTTCTAGTAAATATAATATGCAATAACCATGTCTTTTTAACATTGTGTTAATTTTTTTAAAGGACTCTTATATATACTTCAATTTATTTACGTGACTTGAACATATGATTTTTGGTCGATCGACAATCATCACACCAAAGCACCTACGTGCTTACAACTACACTATAACCCAGATGTTTCGCCTTTTAACATTACGTGATGCATTAAAGATATATTATGTTTATAAAAAAAATATTATTCAAAAAAAAAAAACTCAAAATCACGATTTTTATGCTTATAAGGTTCGTTTTTTCTAAATCTTTATTACTTCCAACAACTTAGCAGAACTATATGAAATAATAAATAGTATATTTTAACTTGTTACAAACTACAACCTAAACTACTCAAGTGTCTTACGAATTGGTCTTTTCAAAAAGTTATGAAATTTCCTTTTGTTTTGATTGATGTCTTTATGCAATGTGAGATAATGTCCTATATTTATTATCAGGGTCAATTTTGATGGTAAAAACTAAAGAGGGGTAGAAAGCTAAATGAATACTATAAATTTATGTAGATGTGCTTGTTTTTATTATTTTTTTTCTCTTGTTAAATCAGCTATGTATCACAATCATTTTACAAAATTTATATGAACATAGTTAAACTTGAGAGTTATAGGTAGTTTATAATCTTTGAATTTCAATATTATATTGTGTTTTATATGTCAGTGTTTTCAATTTCAAAAGTAACGAGACATTTGAGATTATTTGGTAAAGGAATTATTACGATTCAAATGTATTTTATCTGGCTATATGGAAAAGCAAAAGTTGTGTAGGAATCAATTTAGGAGCTTTTGCTCCATTAGTTGTTAGATTAGAGGTGAGTAACATAAATGGTGATTAATGTAACTATGGTTTCTTCGTATTATACACCTATTTATTTAGTACACCTTTAAATTGTGTATTTTCACTTGGTTGGTGTATACTTTATAAATATTACTTATTTTCAACAAGCAAATCTTTAATTTAGATATGAAAAACTTACTAGTTTAACATCATGTCAAAATGTATCTACAAATGTACACTATAATTGTATGTATGATCATTTCTATTTTATCTATTTAAATTAAATAATGTATTTCATTATTTACTTTTTTAAGTTATATAATGTTTTACTCTCATATGTTTAATCAAGTGATATTTTACAGTATGGTGACTGAAAAGACATGTTTGTGGCTATGTGTGATAGTGGTGGGTTTACTCAGTGTGTTGGAAACATGTGGTTTCTATGTTGATATTACTTATCTTGAAACTGCAGTGGAAAAAGGAGCCGGTAAACTAACTATAATCCAAATTCACCATTTTTCTCTTAAAAAAAAAAGAAAAAGAACAAAAAATAAGCCTTAGTAAAATCATGATCTTCTACAGTTTGTTTAGATGGGAGCCCACCTGCGTATCACTGGGACATGGGATCTGGTACAGGAATCAACAACTGGTTAATACACATTGAGGTTCGTCTCTCATAGCTTATATATGCATACAATTGTCTGTGTGTGTAATGTATATATAAAAGTAGTGACATAGGTTTCCTTTGTGTATGAATATTAAGGGAGGAGGATGGTGCAACAATGTCACTAGTTGTCTTGCCCGTACTGCTACGCGTCTAGGCTCCTCTAAGAAAATGGTGAAGCAAGTTGCATTCTCAGGGATTTTACATAATCAACCGGAATACAACCCTGGTAATAGTTTTGTTTCATATTTAATTAGTAAGATATATATATTGTTTGGAAAACATTAATCTTTTTTATTTATTTATTTTCAAAGAAAAACCACTTGATTAGTAGTAAACTCAGAAGAAACTTTTGCAAAGTCTTACAAAATTCAACAAATGAAGATAACACCAAGAAATCACTACCAAAAAAATCATATCCATAGATGACAAAAGAAAGAAAATGCTTCATAACATGATCCTCGATCATTCAAATAAACTGTTCACATATCATCATATGACTCTTCGTGAACAAACTTTGGGTACTAGTGTTGTTTATGGCCTAAGGTTACGAGTTCGAGTTCCAAGCTGGACAAATTTGGGGTAGATTTAGGAGACGTTAAAAAAAATTAAGCTTATATACTTTTATAAATTTCTTCACAGATTTCTATAATTGGAATAAGATTAAGGTCAGGTACTGTGATGGTGCTTCTTTTACCGGAGATGTGGAAAAAGTCAATCCAGTAAGTCCTTGTAGTAGTATATTTCTACATTGGTATCAAACCAAGTAGGCAAGTAGTAGCTTTATTCTTAAAAAAATGGATGCATGATTGTTTCTTTTTTCTCTTAATTACTCCAGAAAACCAATCTTCACTTTAGAGGAGCAAGGATATTTCGTGCTATCATCGAGGATTTGTTAATAAAAGGAATGAGCAGCGCCGAACATGTATCATCCACATATGATATTTTTATTACGCGCTTTTGGCCGTGTGTGCACCCTCGTAGTACTATTTCTCTTTTTCTTGATAATTGGTAAAAGTTTGTGATAGGCTATTCTCTCTGGCTGCTCAGCGGGTGGATTGACCTCTATATTACATTGTGATAACTTTAAAGAACTCTTACCTAAAAGTACAATGGTGAAATGCTTTGCTGATGCCGGTTATTTTATTAATGCGTAAGATATCAACACAAAGTCTAGTGCTCCTTTAATTTTTTCTTATTCAACATATATAGCCACATAATATCAATTCTTCATAAGCAGGAGAGATCTTTTTGGAATAAGACACATCGAAGCCTTCTATGATGATGTGGTCAAGACACATGTACTCGCTTACCCTTTTTATAAAAGTAGAACTCTTGAATTTACATTTTTACCCTTTTGAGTTTCATGTCAATAAGTTGTTAGATCAAAATTTATTTCACCTTGTAAGTCAATTCAAAATTACTTGTTTCATTGTGTTCCTTTGTTTTTGAAAATCACTTTTCATTAGCAAACAAAATTTTTATAATAACCTCTTCACTGTTAGATATATTTTTGTCATCTTTTGGATGTTTGATCTACATATTTGTTCATGTTGCAGGGTTCAGCCAAAAATTTGCCTCAATCTTGCACATCCAAAATGAAAAATAGTTTAGTAAGAAACAATGCATTTGATCATTTTTCTATGTATACTACTTCATTATCCGATTTTCATTTGTTTCTTATTTTTGTTTTTTAGTGTTTTTTTCCTGAAAATATGGTTCGAGAAATAAAGACACCGCTCTTTTTAACAAATGCGGCCTATGATTCATGGCAGGTTAGAATATTTTGCATTCCATGATTTTATAAGACATCATATAAATACTTATTTATAAAGATAGGGGAAGGTTCATTCGAGAACCGTTGTTAGTGCGAGAACCAATCTCAGCCGTTCCTTGGATATGGGAAGTTTCATGGATGGTGAGCGTGGAGGGATAGAGTGTGGCAGGATGCATGTGAGGAATTCATGGGTGGGCAATGACATTGAAAGAGGGGGAATTTGACGGCTGAGATTGGTTCTCGCGGTTCTCGCACTAAGAATGGTTCTCGCATGAACTTTTTCCTATAAAGATAAGACCATTAAATCTTTAACCATTCTCATATAAAGTTTAAGTTACTACTATTCCTTTATAGAAATGTAGATTACATGTATACAGATAAAGAATATATTAGCTCCAGGAGTTGCGGATCCCCATGGTACATGGCACAATTGCAAACTTGATATCGAGTTGTGTTCATCATATCAAATTGAGATCATTCAAGGTCCCTATACTTTATATCAAGTTTGTTTCATTCTTCGTATTTATTCATTTATAGGATTAATTTATTCTTGTTTGGTTATATTACATTGTTTAAGTGCTAAATGAATATATATAAATAATCGAAAAACAAACACGTATAAAAATATTATAATTATATGCAAATTCAATATTATGAAAAGTCAGCACATATTACACACACGTGCATGTGAGCGCGCACACACATAACACGTATATGATAAAATAACTAATAGTAAACGAATGTTCATGAATTTTTAAACGTAAATGAGCGGACCATAATATTGTTTATGTTCATTCATTTATCTAAATAATATTTTCATGTTCTTCTATTTATTAAATTTCGCAAATGGCTCATAAACTGTAAACGGTTCACCAAATGTTTAGTTCGTCTACAACCATACAAAAGATGCATGTAAAACCCATTTGTCATCGGATTACTGCATGTGTAACTTTTCTGTTACAATGCAGAAAAACATTTTTATATTGCATAAAAATAATTCATAAACATTAGGTGTTGTATCTTAAACAAAAGGTGGTTCCTTAACATTGATGTTGTATTGGTATAACAGAATTCCGATTAGAGTTCTTGCATGCATTGGATGGATTTATAAGCAACTCTTCATTAAGAGGAATGTTCATCAATTCTTGCTATGCGCATTGTCAAACTGAAATGCAAGAGACATGGTTTATGAGTGAATCGCCGATGTTGAGTAACAAGGTAAAGTGTATTTGTTTTTCTAAATTTATAGGTATCAATTTCGGCTAATTTATTTCAATTGATTAATTATGGTTCATTTGTTCCCCCAACTAATCAAACATGTAAAAAGTATAAAAAGAAATTAACTTAAATAATAAACATATTGAATAAAACAAAAGTCACTCATATAAAAGGATTCCAAACGATTTTACTCAAAGAATCTAATTAATATAGTCTATGTAATCATATTTGACACACCTAATAAATTATAGAAAATTTAAATCACTACACATAATATCCTTTGAACCCATTTCAACTTTGAAGTTTGAACTCGTAAAGAATCACTCATTTTGACAAGCCACCTAGCCCATCCATTTTCCCTCATTTATATTTTCGGCTTAGCATGTTTATCTATATGTCATTGATCTAAGTCAAAATCACAAAAATTAGCACAGAAGATTGGAGAAGCTGTTGGAGACTGGTTCTATAACAGGAGACCCTTTCAAGAGATTGACTGCCCTTACCCCTGTGACAAAACCTGTCATAATCGTATATTCGAATAAGAAGTGTTGGAGATGATAAACTATACATGTGTGTCCACTAGAACAAAAAAAATACAACATTTATTATGATCACATATGGTATTTATATTTTTGGATCTCAAAAACATGCAAGATTGCAAGAAAACATGGTTTCTTTAGTCTTGTAAGGTATGTTAAGACTTTAGCATGAAGATGTCAATGTATGGTAAAAGTGTAGTTGGTGTATTCTTTATTGATCATGTAATTTAGATAAAAAATATTTAGAGAAATTATTTACCTTGTTAAAGACTTGAACACAAAGTCTTTGTTTATTTAACCTTAGTGTTTTCGATGTACATCTTCTTGCTCAAGTTTGTGTTTTGTTACTTGAGCTTTTAACTTGAATCCCGAATAAAGCATTTCTAGAGAAACTTCCATTTTAGAGGAACAATAGTGCGTGAACAATGCTAAAATTACACTTCTCACAAATTTAGTTAATTATGTACATACAAATAAATTGGTTTAAAGTATATTGAGAACATAGATAAAATTGAAAACTTAAATGGAATATAACAAGTCAAAAGTTATTCAAAGTAAATTTAAAAGCTTATAACTCTCTAAAAAAACGATTTGTGCAAAGATTATAAAGTAAATTGCGTATATAAGCACTCTTCAGAATCTTACCAATATTTGGATATTTTTACCTGGAACAAACATGGGTTTGTCTTGACCTCAAATCAAACCACAATCAATAATATTGGTTATGTGTTTTTTCAAAATGATGGTTATTGTTTTTAATAGGACGGTTAGACATTTGTGATAGCAGATCAGTTTTCATAATTAGTTTTATTGGTTAACTTTTATATTAAGTTAAACCAAACTTAATAGACTTTTTCATATTATGGGCTTGAATTATATTTTTTATTGTTTATAGTAGTCACAAAATTGGACCACATAATTGAATATCATGATATTTTATGTGACTTGCTAAATCCACTATTTTTTTATGATACAACTACAAAATAGTATGCTAGACAGCCATAGTTGTATTAAATACACAACATTGGGCCTAAGGCTACACCCTTTTTGGTCTCCATCAATTCACAACTTTTAAATTCATATTTAATATTTTAATAGTCTCACATGAAAGAAAAATTAAGTGTATAACATTTCAAACTTTACAACAACTCTAGTAGTCCAGTATATTAACGATACATGTTATAATAAGTAGCAAAAGTTCAAACTTTCACAAAAAATATAACTTGCACACGCACTAAAAATTAACAAATATAACAACTTAGTGTTTGTGCATTCATAAGTAGCAAAAGTTCAAGTATTAAACCTTTAATCCTTCACAGATTTGTAAACATAATTGAAACTTGAAAGTTCAATCTTCATCATCCATAAAAGAATCATCACGTGACTTGTTTTCCTTTCAAAAATAATCTATAAGAAACAATTAATTAATCAAATTAGTGGCAATGAAACAAGTTATAAATTAGTACATAGATGAATGAGAGAATTGTTATCAAGTTATAAATTCTTTAAATTGTCTGTAACTATTGTAGTGATAGGCCGCAGATGGGCATCTCTTGCAAATCCGTTTTTGTGGTTCGTATCCAATCTTGGGTGTATATTAAAGCTTCTACGGTCTTTGGTGCAAGAGAACTTCTAAACTTGTCAATAACCCGACAATCGGTGCTAAAGGCCGATTCACTTGTGTAATACCCGTTTTTCAGTTATGTAATTATGTATTTTGTTATGGATGTTTACATATATAAGCAGGATAAGTTATATTTTATATGGGAGTTATAGTTTATTCGTCTAGACAATTTAAAGATAGATATTTCTTCAGTATACAAAGAATGTGTTGGCTTCTATTATGTCAAATAACACCCTGATGCGTAGATTGAACTTACAGGGTCGTGATGCAACGGATTTGTGTGTCTCGATGCGACGGGGCTCCGACAAAAGATAGTGGGCGGTTGCTGACAAATTGCATAGAATATATTATAATATTACTTTTTGTCGCAACGCGACGAAGAGACAGATGGTTATACATATCGATGTTCAGCCATTTTTGGTTGTTATTTTACAAAACCAGATCTATATTTACAGTATTTCGGGGTATCTTAAAGGTTGGGGGCTTGTTTCGAAGCATTAGAAGGCTTGTGTGATGATTTATCATAGATCAGAGAGTCGTTGTGCTGGCCACGAGTGTTCCTAATCGGATGTAGCACCAAATATGTGATCATCTAAGAGGTAGGTTTCTAACTTTATGGTGTTAAGTTTATTTAAACCCTTAGATGCATGTAATAGGTTGTATGATAATGAAATGAGGAATTAATGATGTTTTAACGGATAGATTCATATACGATATTAAAAGCTTATATTATCAGTAGTGTGTGTTTGTGTGTGTGTGTGTGTGTGTGTGTGTGTATATATACTAGTATTTTACCCGCACAATGCGGCGGGGTAAAATAGTTTCATTTGTCGACATAGGGGTGTTCAAAATTCGGATATAAACCGTTTTAACCGTAATCCGAACCGCTCCGTAACCGAAAAATCCGAAACCATTTTCAAATTCGGTTTAAAAACCGAAACCGATTACCATAGATACTTTAATTACATAAAACTAAAACCGTTTTCAAATTCGGTTTAAAAATCAAAACCGCTTACATAAAATAGTAACTCAAATAGCATTATTTACAATATGTTTTAGCAATGATCTTAAACACTTTAAATACTTTAATTACAATTTAATGACAGTTGTACTATTTTAAAAGTGTTAAGATTGTTGCTCAAAGTTATTGTAAAACATGCTATATTACTTGTACTACTTAACTTAAAAAATTGTCTTAAAAAAAAGTTAAATGTTTTATAGAGTAGTAAAGATATGCATGGAATCCTTTAGATTCCTATATAATTACTGGATGGATTAGAAATCTATTGATGATGATATTATGTAAAGATTAGAGAACGCGTCGCGTTGGTCCTTATGGACGCGTCGTGATTGACTACAGGCAAACACTTATATTTTCGTTTTAATGATATTTAAGTTAGTATGGCTATTTGTAGACATTGTTTTATACACATACACTTACGGACGAGATATGTGTTGAATCTTGTTGTAGGATGTTTCCGGTATACGTGAGGATATTCCAAATAATTACTGTAATAGTTTAGTATATATCCGAGATTACCGCTGTCAAATAAGTTATCATTAACTTACTCATTATAAAGATACGTATATTGTAAGTATATGTTATATGAATTTATGTTTTAATGGGTTATTATTATTATTATTATTATTATTATTACTACTGTTATTATTATTGTTGTTATTGTTATTATTATTATTATTATTATTATTATTATTATTATTATTATTATTATTATTATGTTATTGCTTATTAATGACCCATTCGAAAAGAACCTCTTTGAAGAGAAATATATAAAAAGTGATGTTATATTATTATAATAAAAATAATAATAAAAATAATTATTATTAGTTTATTATTATTACTACTATTATTATTATAATAATTATTATTATTATCATCATCATTATTATTGTTATTATTATTATTATTATTACTACTACTGGTATTATTATTATTATTACTATTATTATTATTATTATTATTATTATTAATTATTACTATTATTACTAATATTACTATTATTATTATTATTATTATTATTATTATTATCATTATTATCATTATTATTATTATTATTATTATTATTATTATTATTACTATTATTTTACAACTATTATTATTATTATTATTATAATAATTATTATTATTAATACAATTATTATTATTATTAGTATTGTTATTATAATTATTATTATTACAATTATTATTATTGTTATTATTATTATTATTATTTTTATTTTTATTATTACTATCATTATTATTATTATTATTATTTTTGTTTTTATTATTATTACTATTATTATTATTTTTATTTTTATGACTATTATTACTATTATTATTATTATTATTATTATTATTATTATTATTATTATGGTTTAGTTCATAAAAGTGTATCCAACTTTACACCTTTTGTTATTGTATGTACTGGAATTTCAAACTTAACGTTTGATGTATCAAACTATTTAAAAATTACCAACTAGTGTATTTAACCTGATACAACAGGTCACATAATGATATGTCGGGGGTTTTGCCTATGTGGATGGTGACTTGGCATATGACTTGTTTTTTTTGGTTTAAAATAAAGAAAAAATAAAATCATTATTTATCAATATATTAATAATAATAATAAAGAAAAAAAGAAAATCATTATTCATCTTCATCGACATTTTTGGGTTCTGATTTCGTAATTTCGTGGTTAGGGTTTCACGAGATTTCCTTCATTATTCACGAGATTTGGTTCTGATTTGGTTCCTTTTTTGTGTCTGCGTTCTGATTTGCTTCATCTTCATCAGTTGGTGATGTTATTCCCGGTTGGGGTTACGATTTCAAAAACCTAGTTAGTTGCGATTTCATAAGACCAGACCAGATCTCAACTCAACTCAACGACTTCTACATCTTGTTGCGATTTCTACATCTTGTTGCGATTTTCAGATCTCAACTCAACTCAACGACTCAACGATTCCATAAGACCAGATTAGGTTTGTGTTTCTAGGTTGCGATTTCTACATCTTCTAGGTTGCGATTTCAGATCTCGTGTTTCTGGGTTTCATCTCGATTTTCAGATCTCGTGTTTCTGGGTTTCATCTTGATTCTAATTGTTTTTTTGTGTATTGGGTTCGATTTAGGATTCTTTTGTATTTGTTATTTTGTTTAAGAAAATATGAACAGTCTGCACATATTAATTTCGATTTCGATTCATCTGGGTTCTTCATCTGAGTGTTAGGGTTCTTCATCTGTGTGTTAGGGTTTTCATCTGGGTTTTCATCTTCATTTTCAAATTTCGATTCATAAGATTCGACGTTCATAAGGTTCGATTCCAGATTTATGTTCTTGTTCTTGTTCTTATCCATGTATGTTTCTTAGCTTAGCATATTAAATTTGCTTCATCAATCTGGGCTATTGGTTCCAGATTCTATGTTCTTGATGTTTGTTCTTTATTTTGAATTTTGTATTTTGAAGATTATACAAACATGACAATTAGTTATTAGTGAGGTGGAAGAAGAAAAAATAAAAAATTGAAGAAATTATGTGTTACCTGAAGAATAGCTTACCCAATACATAAAATTATAATCTTCTAAAAGTTTGATATATCAAATAGTAAGTTTGAAAGTCCAGTACATATAATCACAAAATATGTAAAATTAGATACACTTTTATGAACTAAACCCTTATTATTATTAGTAGTAGTAAATTGACATATATTTTAAACTTCATTTTTTATTATTAAAATATATCAAATTAAGTAAATAACACCCGTCATAACATCCCGAATTATAAACTCTTATTTATTATAGAGTAATAATCCTAACATCTTAGTAAATATCTATTTTTAAATTATATGGCCTAAGAGTAATTGTCACGTGAAGGGACCACGTACAGTCAAAGACCACAGTCAAGTTAATAATTACATGTAGAATCAGAAATTAAATCGGTCCACTCGTCCAATAATTCACAAGACTTAGTCACATGCGGAGAATTAAATTCGATTTGTGACAGCGTTGCTAGCCGTTTTGCCAAAACATGTACTATTCATTGCTGTCTCTCTTAAATATTCATTAATTTTAAGATATATATAATAGAGATCGATTGAGATATATGACTATATATGAAGGAGACACTGACCGGCTACCTAGGAATAATTTATGTAATGACATTTGGATGTAATACAATTTATGTAAAAGACATCATATATGTATATATCATGAAAACTAAAAAGGATAAGAAAATCAATCATCAACACACTTTTATAGCAACTAGTTTGAGCCCGTGCTCCGCACGGGTGTGGGAGGGCTAAAATCTGATTGTGGCTGAAAACGTAAACCCGGTTTGTAAAAAGAGTGCACGGGTCTTGGGTTGACCGACCCTACCCATTCTAAACCCGGCTCTTATCCGACAAAAAAAAAGAATAAAAAACCGACTCGGTCCCACAAGAGCACGATAAAAAAAAATTATAATTCAAAACCCAAACCCGTAACCGGGACGCCAAAAAAATAAAATTATTTCAAAAAGAAAAAAAAAACAATTGGTTCGGCCCCCAAAAAATTTGGCCCAATTTACCGGCCCAAAACCAAATTAAAAAAAAAACAAAAAACCCAATAATGAAGTCCGGCCGCTTGTGTTGTTAAAATTAATGAAAACCTTTGTGAGTTACAACTCGATGAAAAAAAATACAAGTTAATTTATTGCAAGCACTATTGCCGATATACTTAGTTTAATGTATGAAAATTAAGGGTATCTTACATTTATGATGCTCTTTGGCCATTCCAAGTTCCACGCCAGAAACCGCTGAAAATACTGCAAAATCATCACATTAGTCAATCTTATTAAAAAATAAGTAAATAAGCACTTTCCAAAAAATAAAAAGAAGCACTTTATAAAAAAAATTAAAAAATCCCAAACACCCTTAAAGAAATTTATGAAGAGCACCAAGATAGATTTTTGAAAAATTCACACCAAAATCAGATATTATTATTCTCCTTGGATTCCAGTTAAACCCCATAAGATTAACTCATAACTCGAAATCAATGAAATAAATTGTCACCAAAAACTACCTAACATCCCCTAGAAAAATAAAACAGCATATTAAGATGAGTGGTTTCAGGCCATACAGATTCAGTTCTTTCTAATTAAAGCTTACGTAGTTACATTAATAAATTTCATAAATCTTCATGGTTATTTTCGATATAATCATGTTCAAACCCTAAGAATTGCATATCAATAAATAGATTTACAAGTATGAAAGCTGCTCAATAAATAGATTTCCATATATTTACAAGTGGTAAACTTAAAAAGACGCATACTACTTAAGGCAGAATATATCATGTACATTAAAATATGAAAGCTGCTCAGTAAGTAAAGTAAACATAAATTGCTTGAGTTTGGAAAGCCAAAGTTTTACAAATTATAAACAAATTGTACTTGAGCTTGAAATTTGCAGTTACATATATTGGTTGCTTGAGATCCAAACGGAGAAAAAATAAAGTGACCAGGGCCTGTTTGATCCGTTACTTAACATGCTTATATTACCATTCACTTGTAGTTTTTGTAAGGTGCAAACAGCTAGAAATCCAATAGTACTATACCATGAACATAATTAAAACAACAAACACGAGTATGACAAACTCAAGCGATTCAACCTTTTTTTTCTCTAATGATAAAATGGCACCTGTGGTTAATATATTTAGCTTGAGATGTATGTACATTTTCGCCCCTTTCTCCAAGTCCTCGTTCTTGAAAAGCCAAAGTTTTACAAATTATAAACAAATTGTACCTGGTCCATGATTAGTGTGATTAGGGTATGACCTTGAATGATATTTGAGACAAATTAAACCAGGCTTGAGAAAAGAGTGATTTGATAAAATCAGACCACCAAAAGAACATTTATCATACCTTTGCGTAACTTCCATCAAGAGCTATAGCTGTGCTACAATCTCCAATTGCATCAATCACTTCGCCCAAAGAGATGAGGGAGATGAGGCAAACTCAGCGAACGCAGGGGCAGAAGCATCGAGGGAGGCAGAAGCGACGGAAAACTTACGAGTCGGCGGTCGTCGATGGGTAGCGACTCGGCGGTGGTTGACGGATATCAGCAGGGCGGCAGGGGTTAACGGAAACTCAGCGAACGCAGGGCGGCAGGGGTTAACGGCGGTCGTTGATGGGTGGCGAGTCGGCGGTGGTTGTTGAGTCGACGACGGAAACTCAGCGAACACAGGGGCGGTGGTTCCGAGTTGTTGACGGAAAATCAGCAGGGCGACAGGGGTTAACGGCGGTCGTCGATTGGTTAACGGCAGTCGTCGATTGGTTAACAGCGGTTGACGATGGGGACAAGGAGAGGAGTCGACGATGGAGACACGGAGCAGAGAAGGCCGATGGCCGATCGGGAGTTGGGGCCCAAAACCAAATTCAAAAAAAAAAACAAAAAGCCCAAAAATGAGGTCCGGCCCAAACCCGGATCCGGACACAAACTCATAGGCAAGGACGCTTTTATATATATATATATATATATATATATATATATATATATATATATATATATATATATATATATATATATATATATATATATATAATACTGACACATGCCGGTATATATTTGTACAAGTTTAACATAATGTTTATGCATGATACTTTTAAAAAGGTGAATCAATGTCTTTTTACAATAATTTAGAGGGGGTGGATGTGATCTCAGGCGTGATGGAAGCTATAATTATTAGACTATCAGCATCCATCACATCCATCATATAGCCACATCAGCTCCACATCAGCGCCACATTATTCCCTCACTATTTTCCCATCACATCACACAACTCCTGCATCCATCACATGCTTCACATCACAAAAAAAAAAAAAAAGGCGCCGCTCACCCTTCTCCCGCTCACACTCGCGATCCCACTCACATACGTGACCGTGAGCCGGCCTTCACGATTTCCGGCGATACTCCTCACATCCGTGAGGAGCCTTCAAAGCCCTCCCTCGGCCCGATGCGGGTAGTCTTAGAGAGAAAGGAGTGATGTCACTTTCATTACATTGTTATGTCAGTTTTTTTTCAATTACTTAATCTACCACTCAGTCACGTAGTGGTTATTTTTTACCATACGAAATTTCAGATCCACCTAATACCCACTAACCAATCAAAATATATAAATGAATTTAGTGAGAGGGCTAAATATATGCTAGCCCCACCTTCTATTCACTACACACCGTAGTGTATACCACGCAAACGTATTAATAACACAGGCAAGGAGTGTAAATTTTCCTTTTTCACCATGTGGTGCCTCGCCACACACTAATAACAACGTCCACTCGGTGGACTCTTACAAAATGAAATAATCACTAGTGAGAACTGGTCGTTGCATCAGCCAGAGCGTGTTGTATTTCAAGTACTCTTTTTAGGTAAAATTGAGTCGATGTTTCGAGTGGTATTATAACATCTGATTTCTTAGTTTCATATTCTACAAAAGCACGTAAAATTTGTCATGTTATTCGCATTATGATGTGTATATGACTGCTTTTTTAAACGTGAGAATCGTAACATTATCCGTACTTATAATTATAGAAAAAATATTCTCACAAGTGCATAAAAGTTAAGTTTATCAACGTACACTTTAAAGGTGTAGAAAATCGATTACTTACACCAGATTTTTGTGTGCTTTTCCACTCAATGGAAGGACGAATAAATTTTGTGCGCGCTAGGAAGAATTACTTCCTACACAAGCGTTGGTACGGTGGGTTATGTGTGATGAAACATCGTAACCGGAGCGTCGGTGTAATACTAATCACCATCATCGCTCTCAATCCCGGCCCAAGAATATACCGGGTGTTATTTTGCATTTTTATTAGTATTGCTCATAGTATTAAGCTTTGGATTGCACCAAATATAATATTACATAAAGAAAATACGAAAAATGAGTAACAATGAACATAATGTTTCACAGTTATCCTAAAAAACCACAATGTATTAGTATTACTTTTTTTTAACGGCAAACTGACACATCCACTAAACTCACTTCTAAATCTACTTCATTGTTTACAGCTGGACTTGAACTTACAATTTCTTATGAGGGAACTACTCCACAATCACAAAATACCGCTAGACTACAAGCCTTTTAGTATTATTAGTATTAGTATTATCTAACATGTTTTGTATTTGTAAACGAAATGAAGGAATAAGTAGTGAAATATTTGTCTCGTAGTTATCTATGTATTTCACTTACTAATCATGGAACTTGAAATCTAGTGATGGATCTTGAAAATTAGGATGTCTAGCACTATATTTTTATAGTGTTTGATATTCTAATTTTCAAGATCAATTCATCAGTAGGGTATCAATCACTATGCATTATAGCAAATTGAAGAATTGTTATAATATTATAATGTTTTAGTTGTGTTAGTGTTGGTATAAGATAAAATCCTCGAAATAATTCGACTCATAGGTAAGCTAGGTTGGTTAATATATAAGAAAGATGTAGCGTCTTGAATACTAGGAATTACTTTTAACCTAGTGATAAGCGTTTTGATTCTAACAATTGGTATCAGAGCAAGGTCATGAGTTCGAATCTTACAACATGCAAAAAGTTGGCGGGAGGAAGTTTGATGAGTCACTGAAATAATACGACTCATAGACGAGCTAGACTATTCAATATATAAGAAAGAGGTAATGTCTTGACCACCAGAAATTCATTTTGAGTTTGTGATAAGCTCTTTGATCTTAAAAGTTACGTTACCCAGTAAACATTTTATGTTTATTAATTATTTTTATAAATAGTATTGTATTAGTAATAACTAGACTAAATGTCTGTGAGATACACGGGTTGGTTTAAAAGATAATATATATTAAACATTAACAAAAAAGTATTAAATAATAATAACAAGTGAATTAAAAGAGAATAAAAAAGATGACGATGTACGGCATCAACACTCTAACCAGCGGTGGAAACATCGACGCGAGCGGGATGGCAAACTTGACGGCACAAACATGGTAGCATGATACAGAGAGACGAGATTGTATTTCTTATATAAATCATAAATCAATATATTTACAATTAAGGGTAATAAAATTTAAAAGTTATTGGTTATAATTAAAAAGGAATTAAAATGATTATAACATATTTTAGAAGGGCAAATTGCTGAGAAAGGTAACCTAATTATCGAAATTTGCCAATAAAGGTAACGTCCAAATTTTTGGCCAAGAAAGGAATAAATTTTGATTTCATATAAAAAAGGAAACCTTGACCAATTTTTAGCATGTCATATACTCTTTTTAATAACAAATTGAATTTTATAATCTCTTTTTATGCAAAATTGAAATTTACAATCCCTTTTTTTATAGCAAATTAAAATTTATAATCCTTTCTCGGCACAACAAATTATACGTTACCTTTATTGACAAATATTGATATATATGTTATTTTTCTTGGTCATTTGCCCATTTTAGAATGATAAACTAAGAATTTGGTTAAATATGATATTTTGAAATATTATAAAGAGTAAATATGATATTTGTAAATTTAAAGTGGTCAAATACGATTTTATATGATTTAATAAGGGTATATATGAAATTATCTATAATAAACTTGACTCTAAAAAGTCAAAATTGATTTTTTGATTTTAATTAAATGAATGGTCAAGATTAAATATTTTTTTAAATAAATGTTTCAGATCATCTAATAAATTTTATCAACTTAATCTTTTATATATGTTAGAAGATGGTTACAACTAATAAAAGAATAAGAATAGCTTAATATCATTACGTATGTAGATAGTTTAGAAAATGAATCATTCATTGACTTTAAATGACTTATATTTCTAACAAACCAAACTAGTTTGACTAATAAAGCGGCTTGACTTTTAGCTATATATTTAAAGTGTGCTATTTTAAAGTAATGTAATATCGTTACGTGGTTTGGTGTTAGACAAGTAACCGGATTTAATCTATAATCGTGAAAACATTTTTTAAATTTGATATTCTAATCTAAGTGTCTGAGTATCATGAAATCCAATTGGCATAACTGTAGAAGTAACAAAAAGAGGATCAAAGAACCTGAGAGAAAAAAAAGGTGTCTTTCAAATTCTGTGTATTTCTATTTGATAACCCGATATTGAATTCAAAACTAAAAAGCGGGGAGTTATTTAGTTTGATAATTTATAATGAAACCCCTAAAAAAATCAAGAATTTTCATTATAAACCCTTTGCTTAAATAAATTTTGGGCGTTGTCCCCTAAGTCTTATCGGAACTAACCTAGACTAATACAAGTGTGTATCTCACACTCTCCACTTGTCTTAGAACATAGTTTAATCTTCTTGAAATACACGTATAAATTTCATTACACTAAATGTACTGGTAACACTAAAATCACCATTAAATACATTATTATTTATAAATATAAATATTATATACTTAGTTCATTTGGTGTTCTTATTTACGGGACTGCTAAGTTTTAACTTGTTTAGGAGGTTTCTTGAAAAATTCGAGATTTATTTTAGCGTATTACTACAAGTAAAAAATCAATTTTGAAAAAGCATATGGTGATGATACTAACCCAAAAAAAAAAAAAAGTAAACCTCTGTCCGGAAAGTGAAATGTACGTTATAACAAGTTGTATATATACCGGCAATTTGAAAGTTTAATACTTTAATATATAGAAAGTTAAGATTGTAGATTGAACGTATACAATAATTAAACACATGGAGGAGAATTTTAAATGGTGGGGCATGGAGTTTAGAGAAGTCGCTAACCTGGAAGAGTTATGCTACCGTGGGAGGGGAGTGTTAAAGCAATGACATACGATATTTTAACATGTCGAAATGGTCTTGTTTTCAAAGGTAAAAATAAAAGGTGTGAAGAAGTATCTTGTGAGTCGCAGATTCTAATCTTTCATTGGTTAGAATGCAAAGTTGCAAAAAAAGAGAGAGAGAGAGAGACTTGAGTTGGTCCAATATTGGTTAACAAATCCAGAGTTAATTTTCAATTTGTTATAGCTGTGTCCTTCAGTGGTTTTGATGTATATTGTATTTGTGAGTTGAATAGGTATTTTATTGACTTAGCTACTTGTAATAGATATTCCCTCTATTCTTTATAAAGGTATATCTTTATTTTAAAAAAAAAAATATTAGTATAAGAATAGTAATCACAAATCATCATAATTAACTTTCTATAATTTGCTAGTTATCTTTTAATTAATTTTCAACCATCTATACATACAACAAAGTTACCATTTTAAAAACTTAAAATAACATATATTTTATTATTATCCACAGCACTTCACAGCCCTAAGGTTGTGGTTAACATTTTTTTTTAAAAATATATATGTTTTATTATATAAAAAAAAGCAAAACACATAAATTAATTTTTTTTAAGTCATCCTTTATTTAATTATCTTCATCACAACTACAAATTTAGCGTCTCGATCCTCCTAATTATACGTTCAAAGTCCCATATAATTTCTATCTAGATACTCACCTGTAAAAAGCTTGCTAATTTATAAGCTACTAATATATTAGTACTAATATATTAGTGTATAAGCAAACAAGATTAAGTTAAAAATAATAATCTCTAACACACACATGACACACCTGACATCTTAATGATCATTTAATAACTATGATACATTTATAAAACTAAAAAAGTTGAAGAAGCGTTGAAATTTTGGACATAAAAATATCAACTATCTTCATTTATTTATATTAGAGTTAATTACTGATTTGGTACATGTGATTTGGTTAAAATATCCTTTTTAGTCCTTTATGACAAAAATTGATATGTTTAGTCTTTGTGTTTGTCATTTTGTCACGTTTTTGATCATTTAGCTAACCATCTGTTAGTTTTATAGTTAGTTTTGTCTTATTATAGAGTATTTTGGTCATTTCACAAATAAGTTCCCCTTCCCCATATCTCTTCCCCTTCCCCTTCCCCTTCCCAGATCTTCAAGCTTCTCTCTCTCTCTCTCTCTCTCTCTACACACTCCCACCACCACCCACCTTCATCAACAAATCTAAAAAAAAACCACCGCGAAGAAATAAAAGAACAAAATTCAGAGAGGTAATCTGAAAATTAAATCGAACCCAAATCGGCGGCGGCGTTTGCGGTTAATGTGGCATACAAGGATTTCGATTACAGATATTTGGTTTTCGTTGGATTTCGATTACAGATATTTGAAAATCAAATCTAACCCATATCTCTTCCCCTTCCCAGAGGCGGTGAGTTTTTCTGGTGAGTTTTTCCGGTGACTGCAATGGCGAGGGTTTCAAATCGAAATCTGCGCCTTTTGGTTTTTTTTCCTCCGACTTGTTACAATCGATGCGGTGGTGGTGGTGTTGGCTGCAGATCTAGGGGTTACCTTGGTGTTTGGTTTGTTTGTGGCGGCGGAGAAGTTGAAGTGAAGTGGTGGTGCTGGTGGATGGTGGCGGTGGTAGCGGTGGCTGATCTAGGGTTTGTAGTAGATTTAGGGTTTACGGTGGTGTTAGGTGGTGGCAGGGGATGGTGGATGGTGGTGGTGGCGGCTGTGGATGGTGGTGGTTGTCCGGTTGCAGTGTGTAGGTGACCGAGAGAGGAGAGGGAGAGATGGAGAGAGAGAGATAGAGAGATTCAGAGATGGAGAAAGGGATGGTGGTGTGACTGTTGATGATGGTGGCGGCTGTGGATGGTGGTGGTTGTCCGGTTGGAGTGGTGGTGACCAAGAGAGAACAAGGATAGATGGAGTGAGAGAGAGATTCAGAGATAGAGAGAGGGATGGTGGTGTGACTATTGGTGATGGTGGCGGCCGTGGATGGTGGTGGTTGTCCGGTTAGAGTGTGGTGGCGACTGAGAGAGCAGAGGGGGAGATGGAGAGAGAGAGTGTGTGTGATATACATAAATTTCTTATTTAAGAAATATTTAATAAAAAAACTTTTATTTGTGAAATGACCATAATACTTCATAATAAGACAAAACTAACGGAATGTTAGCTAAAGGACCAAAAACGTGACAAAATGACAAACACAAGGACCAAACACAACAATTTTTGTTATAAAGAACTAAAAATGATATTTTGACCAAATCACAGGGACCAAATCAGTAATTAACTCTTTATATTATATTATAGGATAAGATTTAGTATTCAAAAATGTACCAAACTTGTTAATTTTTGCTATTGTATATAATTAACTTTTAAAACTAATATTTGATATACTCAACTTTTCTAAAACTACCACTTAATGTATTATACCTGCTATAGCAGGTCATGTGATGATGTGGCACCGGTTTCGTCTATGTGACAGTGACATGAAGATGAGTTGTCTGCTGATGTGTTTGTACTTGTTAAAAAAATTAATATTCTTTTTTCCATGTTATTGAGTTAATGTTGATGATAAAAACCCAGATCTTGATTTTCATCTTCATCTACGATCTTCATCTTCATTTGATTCAATGGTTGATAATAAAATCCAAATCTTGATTTTCATCTTCATCTACTATCTTCATCTTCATCTGATTCAATGGTTGATTTTCAAAGCCCAGATCTTCATCTTCATCTACGATTATAAAAATCCAGATCATTTGCAGTTTAATTTTATCATCATCGACGAAAATTAACACCACCATCGCCCCGCACCATCGACCGAGAACAAGATTTGCTTCCTTAGGTTTTCGCCCTTCATCATCGACGAGAATGAACTGCTTCGTTAGGGTTTCGCCAAGTACAAGAACTTACCTCACCTTGAATCGCCACCATGGAAGCCACCATCGACTGCGATTAGGGTTCTCCGCCAACAGGCGACGAACATCGTTAGGGTTTCACCAACAGACGACAAACTTACCTCACCTTGAATCACCATCATCATTAGGGTTTCACCAACATGCGACGTAAGATTACGGTTCTCCGCCGTTAAAGGTAAGTTCTCCATTTTCGAGTTAGGGTTTCAACAGATCAATTTAGGGTTCTTCATTTTCGAACACAGATATTGAATTCCATATTTATTCTTGTTTGATTCATAAGCTTTGTGTTTATGATAAAGAAAAAGGGTTCATCATTAGGGTTTCACCAACATGCGACGTAAGATTTGTTCTTTTTTTATTAATTTTCAGATCTGTGATTCATGTTTTCTTTTTCATCTCTATGATTAAATCTCGATTTGGGTTAATCAATCTTGTTTGTGGTGAGGGTTTCAATTTGGAACATTGATATCATCTATTCGGGTTAATCAATCTAGTCTGAACATTGAAGGCTGATCTTCATATTTCTCTGTTCTTCATATGTTCATCCATCTTTTTATTTTCTCTAAGAATATTATTGATATGGAAATTGATTAATGATGTGGCATGGAATTTACATAAAAATTAAAAATGTGACTGGTTACCTATTGAAAAGGTAACCAAGTACACAAAATGGTAGTTTTGAAAGTTAGGTATATACAATAGCAAAAAGTAATAAGTTTGATAAACTTTTGGAAACTAAACCCTATATTATAATACATGTTCTCCATACTTTATTTAATCTTTTAAAAAATACAATAACAAGAAATTACTAATATACTCTTTAACTAATATTTATTTTTCTTCCACACTTTACACACTCACAAATAAATACACTATTCCATAATTACGTACTTTCCCACCCACCAAAATAAAGAAAAAGGGTTGGTTTTATCTTCTTTTTTTTTGAAATTTTAAAAAGTTGATAAAATATATGAGAAATAAATGAAACGACATATTAGCAGACAGAAACTATTCACCGAATACTATACCCTTATATTCTATAAAACAACATGTTATCAGATAAAAACTATTTAGCACGTCACCGTATTATTGCACGAGTACCATGCTAATGTAAATTAAATTAGTTACACCATTATTTACACACAAAAATCTACACCTTGCACGTCTTTATAAGCAAATGTTACATACATTTTAATCTATAAGAATGCTAATACCCATTGTAACCTTTGTCATAGAGTGAAGCGGATATGGATAAAGATTTTTTTTCATAGATGAATTTGATAATCTAAAATAAAATATGATCTAAAACAAAATTTTGTATAATTATATATATATATATATATATATATATATATATATATATATATATATATATATTATTGAACTTTTAAAATCTATATATAAACATAACATTAGAGATATATAACTATATAGGTTAAACTTATATTTTATTCTATAAAAATTTTATATACTAGTACAAAAATGTCAAAATGGAGAATTATGTATTTATGTTTTGATTGTAGCTATCTATTTATATCTATATATAAAAGGCTTACAAATTTTCCTAAAATAACTATTAAATCAAACTTATTAACCAATCAAAACCTTCAATTTCAAAATTCTTCAATTTTACAAAACAATTTAAGAAAGATGGCCCTAAAATCGAATTCAATTTTATCTCAATTGGAGGGTGTTTGATGAAAATTATGAGGGGCTTTTATAAAATATATGGAGGGCTTTTAAGAAAATGTTAAGGGGTTTTATAAAAATTGTATATTAATGTAATTAATTGTAAGTTGTTTATAAATTATGTATAGTAACTTGTGATATATTTTGTTTAGAGAAAAAATAATCATATATTTATGACCGTCTTTTTTTATCTACGTTTTGATATAAATTTTATTACAATATGACACTTTTTTTAATATTAGTATATTCGTAACTTTTTGTTATCCAATAATAGTAGTGGATAGATAATTTTTTTTAGCTGAGTGGGGTTTTTTATTTATTATGGTGATGAGCCGAGTGGTCAACTTGAGTATTCTATTCAAAATGTTTAGTTATTAGTGTATGTAGTTAGCCAAAGGTAACACTAATATAGAATTGTTAATTTTTTATACACGAAACAGTAAACCATTCTTTATTTTTTAATATTCAACACGTGAGTTATTTTTTTTCTTTTGTTTGCAAGGTGTATGAAAACCCTGCTTTAGAAGTGGAAATGCAATGGATCCCGTTCAAAATGTAAGACATATTGTCATTAGTAACATATTTAAGCATAGAGACGAACCTCTTTATAGACTAATTTGATTCATTAAATTATCAAACGATTCTCTATTGATTATGTTGGGTTTCACGTTTAGTTATTTAATGCTTGTGTGTATAAATCTATATGTATATTTTCTTTCTTTTAAACATGTGCTCTTAAATCGTCACTAAGTTATTAATTATGCGAACTTGAATTTCCTTTTTCTCTAAATATGAAAAACTTTTAGTTGTTTTTTATATTTCATAGATTATACATGTGCTCTTAAATCGTCACCAAGTAGAATGGTTGTTTATTTGAATGTTGTTGCTTTTGCTTGATTTAATAATTTGTGTCTTGAGTAGATTCATTTCTAGATCGCTTATTGACTAATCCGTGAGATATCTGTGATATGAGCATTTTTAAACTTCTGGTGTGGTTTATGTTGTTTTCTATATATTTTAAACGATTTGTATGTTTACTTTTTATTTTGTATGTATCAGTCTTAATGTCTTGGTCGTTTGATTTAGCCATTTAGATTTTTATTCATATCAGTTGTTAGTTCATGTTACGATTATCTACTGTTTTTTGGCTGAACAAAACTTAGATCTGTAAGACAGCAAGTCACCAGATACCTGTGAATTCATTAATTCATGTAAAAAATCAATTTATAAATCTCTTCGTTTATTACTTAATTCAACAATTTGGCTACCTATATGTAATTCTTAAACCAGCCTGTATTACAACTGTTTTAATATACATGTTTACTATTATTCATGTTGTAAATCTTTTAAAACCTTCTTGAAGCATCTCCGAATTTAAATAAATTCTATATTCATATGTATGTTTTACAATTTTATTTTTTATAAGTGTCAGTACTCTAAAAACCTAAAAAAAGTTTAAAAGTGACTCTAATAATCCCCCGTGTTTATAGACAAGATGTTAACATATTCTAAAAATTTGACAACATATTCTTTTTATATGTAGAATTCGTACATCTTTCTATTTATTTCAAGTATGTCAACTTTATTTTTAAAATATGTGCATGCCTAATTGAATTAAAAGTTTTAGTTTGTGATAACGACAATATTACACAAGTTGCATATAAAGTTGTTCAAAAAATTTAGTTCTATTGCATATGTATGTACTGTATATTCTTTGTAAGAATTTACTTATCTTCAAATTATTTACAATATTATTTGTTTCGTAATTCAAAATATTCCGTATATAATCTATATTTTTTTAGGTTTACTACGTAATATCCGTGATCCCACGAGTCAATAAACTAGTACTAGGTTATGATTTGATGTTTTGATTTGAATTTTTTGTTAGAGAAAAATATATTTATTTCAACAAGTATCATAAATCATATATAGAACTATGGTATTTCTTATGAAGAAAAAATCTTTCGACATCTAATGTATGTCCAAATACTCGCTTCACCCGATAACTTGATATGTATGGATACAAATGAATTAAATTTATTATGAATATAAATTTGAATGATAAATAATTCAATAAATATATACGTGAATATGAAAATGAACCGAATCCATATTTCATCCTTTGACATCTCTATCCTTGACCATATCCATTATCTATGTTTTTCTATCTTTGTTTGTTATAACTCCTTAATTATACGAAGAAGAAAACATACATATTTAGCTTTAATTAGGTATTCATGTCACATAAATAAAGATGTTCCACTTAGTGACATGAAAGGTTAGGTAAATGGTTGAAGCCACTTGAAGGAAATTCGATAAGAATTGGACATGTGTATGAAGTGGTCGCCTAAACGAAGGCTAAGATATAAAAGTGAAATATTATAAAGTCAATTATGTAACAATTATGCCAATCCAGTGACATATTTTGCAATTTTAATTACCGTAACCATAGTATAAAATTAAACATATATAGTGCGAAAAGTAGTTATTTGTGCGCGCACACACACAACAGATGCATCGTTTTTATGAACAAAATTAAATAGTATACTTAGCTTCTAAATCCATCTTTATAATTAAATAAAAAAAGTTGAAAAATGAAAAGTTTATTTAGAACTCGAAGAGGTCAATTTCTTTAAGAAACTTTTTTCCTATTTTTTTATTATCAAAATTCCAGACTTGAAATTCTTTAGTACCAAACCATACATAAATTATTGTGTGTGCAATCTTTGGCCAAATCAGCCTTACGAAAATTAAACCAACCTAATTGATCTCTTTCATTTACCTAATAGTCAACATTAATCAATGATAATGGAAACAGATAGAACTCTAAGAATGTTTCAACTAATAAAATATATGGATTTAGGGTGTTTTTTATATGTATTTTTTAAAAGTTTTTTTAAGTGGATAATCTTTTGTTTTATAAGAAAAAACAATAAGTTCTGGTTAGATGAAAAAGGTGAAAGTTCTTTAAAAAAATGCCTCAAAAGAAAAAACTTCTTTAATTAGCATTTAAAACTAGTCGTAAACTTTTTAGATTATACAAAAATTACCTAAATTCCCTTTTCAACTATTCTACAATTCCTCTTATTTTTATGATTTGTTCGTATTGTCACTTACTCACTTTACACTATACAACCTTAGTTACCAGCTATTTTGCCAAAAACATATACAAATTAATTATACAATTTCCAACTCCATCTACTAATTACGAGTTACTTCTCAGGAGATTGTCACATGAGCAAGCTATCTTCTTAGAATCTCCTATGTATTTAAGTGATCTTAAAACGACAGTTTGGGTTTGTGGGTCAGATCAGGCCCCTGACTTGGACGGGTTTATTTTTGCCTTTTACAAGTCTCAGTGGAACATTATAAAACAAGATTTGTACGTGCTATTAAATATTTTGAAGCCTCTAGCTCATTCGACCAAGGTTGTAAAGCTTTTTTCCTTACTCTTATTCTGAAAAGAATAGTTTGCCCTATCACTATCGGATTTCGTCCTATAAGCTTCGTGAGTTTTTTTTAATAAGATCGTGACTAAGGTGTTGTCTAATCGCCTAGTTATGGTTATTGACTCTGTCGTTGGGCCTGAACAAACCATGTATATTAAAAAACGGAATACTATTGATGGCCCCCTAATTGTCAGCGAAACTATCTCATGGTCTAAAAGCTCAAGTAAGAAATGTCTGATTTTGAAAAGGCTTTTGATTATATTGATTGGAACTTTCTTGATGAAGTGTTGTCAATCGGTGTTTACAATTTGCATCGGTATCAGTGTTGATTAATGGCTCACCAATCGAAGAATTTTGGATGGGAAGAGGTGTTAGACAAAGAGACCCACTTGCGCCTCTTTTGTATTATTGCAACAAAAGCCTTATATATAGTGATGCATGAAGAGTGTTCTAAAGGTATTTTTCATGGTGTTAAATTACCAAATTCGGGTCCAGTGGTATTTCACTTACAGTTTGCAGACGATGTACTATTTTTGGGAGAATAGTCTTTTACAAATGTTATCAACTTAATTAGTATCTTAAAGTGTTTTCAACTGTCATCAGGTCTGAAAATTAACATGAGGAAAAGCAATATTATAGGGGTTGGGGTAGATTTTCAAGAAGTTGAAGTTTTGGCTAATAGAGTTCATTGCAATGCTAGTCAGCTACCTTTTACCTATTTAGGAATGCCTAAGGTGTATCTATGAACAAAAGTGAGTCATAGGCTAAAATCATAAACAAATTTGAGGTGAGGCTCTCCTTGTGGAAATCAAATACTCTTTCAATTGCTGAAAGATTAACTTTGGCTAAATCTGTTTTGGGGAGCATGGGCATATAATATTTTTCAATTTTTAAAGCCCCAAACAAAGTTATTAGATCCTAGAGAGTTTCAGGTCAAAAAAATTTTGGGAAATAAAAGATGACAGAGAAAGATTTCATGGATTTCATGAGACTTGACAATGGCACCAAAAAGAAAAGGTGGGTTGGGGATTGAAAGCTTGAAGGCCCACAATGTAGCTCTCCTCATCAAGTGGTGGTGGCGGTTTAAACAAGAAAGAGACGCGCTATGGAAGAAGGTTATTACTGCCTTTCACGGTAGTAGTGGTGGGCTGGAAATTCAAACTCGATTAGGAAATTCCCAGGGGTCTGGCGTATCATACTCATGGTCACAACAAGCATAACCATGCCAACCGCCACCATCATATATCCCTCTCTCTCTCTCTCTCACTGCCGTTTTAACACCCTTTCAAAGTTCTCTCTGCAACCACCGCCTGCCGCTGCCACTGTGGGAGGATGAAGATGAAGATGATTTCGGATAATCAAAGTTCACTACCACTGCAACGTCTTCCACCGCCACCGCCACTGTCTTCATCTTTGTTCATCACAGATTAATCACTTTGTTTGGTTCATGTAGGTTTATATCATCACAAATTTGCTTGATTCAACAAGAATATTCAAATCTTGATTTACTCTTCTTCTTCTAAGTCATATTGGAAGAGATGAAGAACAAGATTTTAATAAATGAAAATAAAAAATTATGCATATATATTAGTATATTACTGGCTAAACAAGTTGAAGGTAATAAAAAGATAAAACCGTAAAACAAATAGAACTTAAAGGTTTAAATGATAACCAAATAAACTTTATGTTAAACCATTTAAAAAAACTTTAATAGTTAAACAAAAAAAGTAAAACATTGATAATTAAGCCGTTTTTAACTCATAAGACTACAATGTAGGCATATCCAGGCAAAATAAATACGCGATATAACTCTTGCAGTTGCTTGTTTTATGCTAAAAAACTATCAGGTGAGTATAATAGACTTGCCTATGTTGTTAGTTGACTGTGTATGTATATGTGTGTATGTGATTTATGTGCTACTGATCAATGTAACCAGAGTGGTTATCAGATTGAATGATAATGGACTACTAGTTAGATCCATTTTCTAGTATTTGCTATTGGATCATGTGGTATTTGGATTACGTACGTCAAATTTGCTTGCCTTGGTGCAACAGGTGCATTTGAAAAGGAGAAAAGCTAGGCTTCATAATTGACAACGTAGATGCTTTTGAAACAATGCTCCTAGTTTACGATACAAGATCATACAAAATTATGATTAGACAAGATTTAGTTGAATGATATCAGATTTGTTATGACATGAACATGTTTGTACTAGATTGTGTTAATAGGGGTGCAATTTAAATTGATTGGTTTAATCCGATTTTCAAGCACTAAATCTGATTGGATTTTAGTTTTAAACTAGCATCCGATCCGTCCATACAATTGTAAGATCCAATCCTATCCGAACCAATCAAATTACAAATTGGTTGGACCCTTTTACCAATTTGGATTTTTGTTCTTCCTAAATAAATGCTTAAAGAGTCAATATATTCTTAAAAAAAACTGACACATAATATTCAAATCTGCTCCGTTTTTTTTCCGTTGCAGAAATATAAATTATAAAGGTATCCAAGTAAATTAATCCATGTGAACATTAGATCCACTTCGCCGTGCAAAACCAAACAAATATAGTTTGTTGAGATCATATTCGACATTATCTTCATTAAAAAGTCATAATATGATCATACATTGTCAACTAAAACAGATATCAATAAAGATAAGATAACATATACATATATACAGGGTTTATATTAGTACTACTCGCTCATGTGTACATATATAATTATACACAATAAATTGTAATATAAGCAGGTCCAATACAAGTAGCTGTATTTGAACTGTATGCTGGAGGTTTATGGTACGTTGGTTGGAGTAGAGTTGCAGGTGTGGTTTTAAGTTGAACAGATTAAAGTTGAAGGTTTCAGTTTATATGATAAGAACCGCAAGTTTTCTAGTTTCACACTTCTTTTCTTTTGGTTATATAGCAAGGAAAAGGTGAAAAACGTTACGTGGGAGAAGGAAAGGGGTTAAAGATTTACAGGATGCGGTAGTTTGTAACTTAAATTTCCCCCCTTTTTGTATGAGGTAAAAATAGGTCGGTGGTTAAATTAATAAGTTGGTGGGAATATGATAATATTAATATTGTTGATGTTTTAAATGTTAGGTGGATATTAAGTGAAAAAATAATGAAATTATATAAAAATAATACAAGATGGAGTCGGCTCCTAGTCTGTTTTGTACTTTTGTTTTGTTGATTGAGGAGGTAAGTATGTAGTAAATTTGTGAAAGAAATGACCGGGACCATTTCGTTTATTAAATACTACATTAAATACATGGTTGGTTTAATAAATTATAAATTATATTTATCAATAAAAAATATTAAATAATAAAAATGAAAAAAAAATAACGAAAAATGGCTTCAACATTCAAACCAGCGGTGGAAACGTCGAAACTATTGTTATAAAGAAACGTGATATCATGATACAAAAAAACTTGATTGTATTTCGTGTACAGGTTATCTATAACTATTGTTATAATTAGGGATAACAAGATATAAAATTTGTTAGTTATAATTAAAATAGTTTTAAAATGATTATATAATATATTAGAATGATAAAACTAAGAATTCGGTTAAATATGATATCTTGAAATAGTATAAAGACTATACAATATTTGTAAATTAAGATAAGTATATATAATATTTTAGTGTTTAAGTGACATATACAAGATCATCTAAAATAATTTTGATTTAAATTAAAGTCAAAGTTGAATCCAGTTTTAACAAAAAAAAATCAATAATTTTTTTTTAATTTTTATCAAAACGGTTCTTAAGATTTGATAATTAAAACTTTCATTTAAGCCAAATAGGAGTAATAGCTATAATCATATAATAATTTGTAAGAGAATGCTAACTACAAGTCTACAACCCTGAGTTATAAATATTTTAATAGTTTCAAAAATTACAATCATTTACATAAAAATTCACAAGTATCATATTTTAATTAGTATTCAAACTTTTTAAAGGGTTACCATTTTTAAAAATTAATATCATATTTTATTGTTTTTATTTATATTAGAATATTAAGTTAATAATTAATGAGGATGGGATCCAGCTGTGTTTGTCTTTGACCCTTATCGATGCATGGCGATGGTCCTCCAAACGAATCCTTGTCTCCGTCAAGTGTCCGCTTATTAGCGCGTGAAAGTGAAAGTGAAAGTTCCACGTTCCTACCACTTCCAAACGTCTCTATTTCCTTCTTTCCTTTTTTTTAAAATTATTTTGCTTTGCCTTTTCATGTTAACTCGTTAATTTATATACTTTTTCGGAACATATTTTTTTGTAAAGCTGTTTTATTTTTCAAAACATGCTTTGCCGAAACTCTTAATATTATATATATAAATGTATCAAACTAATACGAAAGAGTCTTGTTGGTGTTTGTTTTTTTAACTTCAGTTAAATAAATAAAAGATCATAAACATATTTTGAGTTCATGTTCGGTCTTCTTAACTTTAATCGATCATAAACGAACGAAGACAAATAAATAAATATACTATCATACAAACCCAACATTATTATACAAGAAAAACACAACATATATATATATATATATATATATATATATATATATATATATATATATATATATATATATATATATATATATATAAACGTTTACAAACATAAACTAATAAATGAGAACATTGTTAGTATTCATGCCTTGAAAAAACGAAGATAATTATCATTGTCATTAATTTTGGATCATTAAGAGTTTATATCTATATAATTTAAGGTAAATTACTAAATTTTATAAGAAAATATTCAATCTTTTGAAAAAGACATTAACCACTAATTAATTATTCTTACTATAGCTAATAGCTAACAATCTGTAGTTCTGTATTAGATCACCAGCATACATCACATTTTTCACACAGCCACATCAGCGTCACATCAGTTTCCCACCATTTTCTCATCACATCACACAAACCCATGCATCTATCACACCCTTCACATCCTTTTTCTTTTTCTTTTTTTTCTTTATTTTAACATTATTTAATTTTTAAAACAATATAATTAAAACATAATAATTATAAAAAACACTAAATAATAATATAAATTCAAATATTAAAAATTAAAAAGTACATAACTTAAAAAAATAAAAATAAAAAGTACATAATTTTTCAAAAAAGAAAAATCTACCACCCGTATTTTTTCTTGATGATTTCCTTTCGTTTGTTCACCGCATCCAACGTGTAACACCGCAAAAATTACAAGCCATATTTTTTTTTTTAAATCACAGCGGAAGTAATACGTTATAAAACTAAAAAGGAAATAACATTAAAAATTAAAACCAACACTGTACAAACATACAGTACTTCCTTTAGTGTTACAAAACATTTATAAAGTATGGCTCATCATTCTAAAACCCAAAATATCAGAGCTACGGTCAAACTTTCCCTGTACACAAAAGCTGCAACCTATCATGCCCTCAAAACCTGAAACAGAGAGTTAGGGTGGGGAATTAGCACAAAGCTAAGTGAATGAAAATCAAGCCACAAGCAATTAAAGCAGAACCACAACAATCACAAGAACAGTTTATCTCAAATATCAAAGGACCGGCGGCTCTGCCGAGCCTACGATCAATGCTGGCCATAGCAATGATCTACCGATAGCCATCTGCTAACTGGCACAGTTAAACCCCCTCTGCTACAACAAATGCAACAGAGGATCTAAAACTGCCTAACCAGAAGCAACTGACCCAGCCCAAAACCACGCTTAGCTGACCTCTGCCACAAACATCATGAGCACAATTTCATGCCTTGATACTCATATCTTGGACACAATTTCAATAATCATCACATAACCAATCAAACAATCATATCAGACTAAACAGTCTATCGCATGATTAATCATATAAAATTCAAGTAACATAACAGTTACAACCAAAACCACTGGTGCATTAAAGTCCACTCACCTGTGTTCTCCAACACCACACTCAGTATTCTAATTTCACTGAGCCTTCTCGTTTCCTGAAACACATCATAACTTAGTCAGTAATTGGGATTACATTCCAATTTACAAAAGCGACAACTCTCATGACTATACGCAATAAAATTACAGAATCAACATCTGAATCACTACGCACGTAATGGAGTCACTACGCACGTAGTGGACTCCACTTCGCACGTATTGAACTTTCACACACACGAAGTGGCTAACCCACTTCGCACACAATGGGCACTGGTACGCACGCAGTGAACCTCACTTCGTGCGACCAAAACCCATCGACTTCATCTTCTTCATGGATCACTACGCACGAAATGGAGTCACTACGCACGTAGTGGACTCCACTTCGCACGGCCAACATCCATCATTCAAGAACTTCCTAATCAAAACTCGACATAAACAACAAAACACACCTCTTGCTCGAAAACCAAACGTTAACCCTCGCTTAGAACTCGAAAACATAATTACGGACTCAAGTTTGAGTAAAAGTGGATTTTTGGTTCTTTTCTCTCTTCTCTTATGCAGCCAACAATGAGAACACACAAATCAAAAGCTATATAAATATAGGTCAAAACTGAACATATTACACTACACAGTGCAAATACTGATATCTGAGATACAGAAACTTAATTAAAGCAGTCCTACTCAAGTCATTAACAAGCAACGAGGTAATATTCGGGACCCTCGTATAAAAACGAATCATATGGTACTAATATCATATAAAAATATTAAACTAATATTTTTATCTTTTAACTCGCGGTCCAAATTAAATAACAAGCAAACATCAAATAAATATATAAATAAATAGCAAATAATTATTAACAATCAAATATACTAATATAAACAATTAAATAACTTACCACCGCCACGAAACTACCAGGCCCTAAACGCGGGTGTTACACAACGCTTCCCCGTGAGATAATCGTGCCGGCCATAGACAAAATCGAAATCTTTGATTTCTTGTCTTTCTTTCATTAGACAGTTTTTCTCTTTTATCGACTCGGCTACGTTATTCATTGCGTTTATTTTTTGTTGCTCGGTTTTAATCACTTCTTCGTTCCCGGATGCGAACTTGTCAACGTAATCCTTGAATTCCGCCATCACGTCCATGATACCCGAGCCCGAGCTTCTTCCCATGTATTTTTCTTTGCTAACACGTTTAGATTTGTTGTATATTTTGGATGTAATTCAAAATATGTTTATGATCGGAGTAGGTGAAATACATCGGGAATTGTTGTATATTTTGGATGTAAACGGTGGTGGAGATGACATCCCGAACATGTTATCCGGTGGGGTCGGTTGCGAGCTCGTGCCTTTTCCCGTCTTTGAAACCCGTCGTGGGGTTTTGAACGATTGTTTGCCCTTGTCCATTTGTGAAATATATTTTTGAAAAGATGAATGTATATTTTTGATGAGAGAAAAGATGAATGTAGAGAATATATGAGATGAGTAAAATTTTGTGTGAAAAAAGGGTTGAATAATGTGTATTTATAGGAGATAAATGGATTAAAAAAAAATAGAAAACACCCCCAACGGCTACTCTCCCCCTCCTCTCTCACGCACGCGACCCGGCTCACATGAGTGAGCGTGAGCGGCCGGTCACACACACCAGCGATGGTGTTCCTGCATGTGATGGGCTCTCACGAGCTCCTTCACACCACCGATGCGGGTGGTCTTATGTACAACTCTTGTACGATTTATTTGTATATTTTCAATTTATTTGTGGAAATAAAAATACAAAAAGTTAATAGTTTTAGAATGTTGAATACCACATATACAATTATTAAGAAAAAAAGACTACCAACACAAAATTTTCACGGATGAATATTAAAAATACTACATGATCCTGTACACTGATTTATTCAAAACCTATATTTAAACGTATACGTATATCGGTCAGCAATCATTTCTACGAATCATTTTCTTTTTTAAAGATTTATAACAAAAACAAATATTCCTTTTCTTTTATTTAACATTAGAGCTTTATCTTATTTAATTTAATCTCTTTGTCAGTAGTATAAAAAGCAACCGATGCCCACTGGAAACCTCGTCACTGAAAGCTCCCAATTAATTTTCCGATTCAAAGTTGCATTTACGATCGATATATACAGATTTCTAAAGAAACAAGTGTTCGTCATTTAGGTACGATCGATGCATCTTTTACTTTGGAAAATCAAGTTGTAGATATATTGTGTGATTTATACATGTGGTCAGTATTATCTTAGCTCATTCAGCCCGTAATACTCGACATTGCTAGCTCAGATCTATAGCCATGTATATTTCTTTGGATAAATGAAGTTAATTTATTATCATTAATAATCACTGATGATGAAGATGATATTATTGTGTGTGTGTTTTAAGTTTGAGTCATGTGGATGTTTTTGACCTCTGTGGTCAATCTATTTAGACTTTTGAATCTGAACTTGATATGGTTGTATTTTGATCCAGCAGGGAAACAATATTCAAATTTGAAATTCATTTTGATCATCTATATCTCAGCATCATATTAGTAATTAATAGCTATTAATAAGAATTAAATGATTATAATATATTATATTTATTAAATTAAATTAAATGAATCAACGTCTATGACCACAAAAGTCAACACAAGTAATAAAGAATGTGGGTGTATGTCAATTCTGGAAAAACACTTACTTGTTTGCAAAACCCATATCTGGGCATTTAATTTCAAGTAATATATATATATATATATATATATATATATATAGTACTACTAATAGTTCTATTTTGTATTCTGGAATCATTAGGCAATTGAAGGGATATGATGATGGGTGAAGTAGGAGGTAGATGGGTATGCATAATCTTGGTGGGATTATTAAGCCTGGTGAGCATTGAAGCTTATGAAGTTGGACTCACTTTTCTTAACAGTGCTGTTGCTAAAGGAGCTGGTAAACTAGCTTCATCTTAATTCTTTCCTTTATGAAACTTTCAAACTTAATTTATACATATTTTTTAAAGTATTTGTTTTTTTTTTTTTTTTTTTGACATTATTAAAGTCATGATCTTTTTCAGTTTGTTTGGATGGAAGTGCACCTGCATATCATATGGACAAGGGTTTCGGTGCAGGAATCGACAACTGGTTGGTTTTCTTCGAGGTTGGTTCCTTATTAATGATGCCATAACTTCAATGTTTTCATGAATTTAATTGTTTGTGGGTTTGCTAGATGCATTTTTTTATAATTTGCAAACTTTATTAATAACAAGATTTTGATAACGACAGTCCTAAGTTATTGTTTGAGAGTTTGATTAGCCAGGATTAACTTAAATTTGAAATCTTTGGAAAGATTGAAACACAAAGTTTGTTACCTGAATATAAATCTTACCAAAGTTTGTTGCTTTCTTATGTAATGATCACTTCTGTTTATGATTAAAGTTAAAAGAATACAGTATTTGCTGCTGAAAATTTCTAACTTAGGTTCTGTTTTTCTAATGGAATTAATATTAGGGAGGAGGGTGGTGTAACAATGCAACGAATTGCCTCACCCGTAGAGATACCCGCTTGGGTTCCTCTAAGAAAATGTTGACAACAGAGACCTTCTCCGGGATGTTTCACAACAAGGCGAAATATAACCCTGGTAAGCCTTCGGCTTATCTTGTTTAATAGTTAATAACACAAGTGCTTTCTTTCTTAATTATACTGTTTGCTTTGCTTCTAGATTTTTATGATTGGAATAGAATCAAGGTCCGGTATTGTGATGGAGCTTCTTTTACTGGTGATGTGGAAGCTGTTGATCCGGTAAGTCATTATTTTAAAGTAAACCTTGTAGTTGCTTGTATATCTCTGGCTTCTAGTAACTAATGAAGAACATTTCTTCGTGTCATGATTTTCAGAAAACAAATCTTCACTACAGAGGAGCGAGGATTTTTCGAGCTGTTGTTGATGATTTGTTAGCAAAAGGAATGAAGAATGCTAAGAATGTACACTCATACTTTCAATGTTTAATCATTTACCCCCCCCACCCGAAGTACAAAAGGGTCTAGTTTGTTAGATTATTTATTGTGCTTTTAGTAACTAATTTCCACTTTCGTATTATAGGCCATGATTGCAGGCTGTTCAGCTGGTGGATTGACGGCCATATTGCACTGCGATAATTTCAGATCGCTCTTACCTGCAACCACTAAAGTGAAATGTCTTTCAGATGCCGGTTATTTCATTAACGGGCAAGCTTTCATCTCATATGTCCATTTCATGTCTACCTTTTTACTTCACTTCCACTGTAATATATTAACAAGTTGAGATTATCGGTTCATAAACAGGAAGACTATTATAGGAACAAGTCACATTGAAGGCTTCTATGCAGATGTTGTTAGAACACATGTACTTTATAATCTCTTCCTGATTTTTCGCTCCCATCTTTTAATTTATCATATTATTCTTAAATCATCAGGATTTCTAAGTTATCATTTTTATAACCATCAATATGTAGGGGTCAGCTAAAGTTTTATCTCCAGCTTGCACTTCAAAAATGAGTCCTGGTTTGGTAAGAGTGGATTTCATGATAGATTCTTGAAAAGTTAGGTTTTTTTTCTATCAAGACATAACATTCTTGTGGTTTTTGCAGTGCTTTTTCCCACAGAACATGGTGCAATACATTAAAACACCAATTTTCTTGATAAATGCGGCTTATGATTCATGGCAGGTTAGGCAAACCTCCATATAAACTGCAGTGATAAAGCATAGCTTATATTTGATTAGTAGGTTAGTTTTAGAATTTCTCTGATCTAAATGTGATTTGTATATTTACAGATAAAGAATATACTGGCTCCAGGAGTTGCTGATCGAAAAGGCACCTTTCGCGATTGCAAACTTGATATTACAAAGTGCTCCGCTGCTCAACTCAATGTCCTCCAAGGTTCACTACCGTCTCTAGCAAATACTTTTTTGTCCATTTCGTTGAAGTCTTCATTAAACCATTATTTATGCTTGCAAAATCCATATTATTAAAAAAGGTGATTGCAAAATCCATATAATTAAAAAAGTGATACAAATATTTGAATAAAAAGCGCTCCTAAAGCTGTAAATGAAAAGTGCACCTTACCCATGTCTCGCGTAAATCTCTCAGGGTACAGACAAGAGTTCTTGAAGGCACTGACTGGATTCGGCAACTCTCCTTCAAGGGGAATGTTCATCAACTCTTGCTATTCCCACTGCCAGACTGGAATTCAAGAAACATGGTTGAGAAATGATTCTCCATTGTTGAGCAACACAGTATGTACTTATGTTTTACACCCTTAATTAGTTACAAAAACTTTATATAATATAGTCATTATTAGAGGTAAAAGCTTTCTATGTGACATTAGTGTTTCTGGAACTAATTAATGTTTCGTGTTGTGTTTAAACTTTTATCAGACAATTGCAAAAGCGGTTGGAGACTGGTACTATGAGCGAGGCACATTTCAAAAGATAGACTGTCCTTACCCATGTGATAAAACCTGTCACAATCGTGTTTTCGAGTAGAAGTTGGTGTTGTCAGATTCGCAATTCTGAAGAACATCAACCAAGAAGTCAGTTTATGTAAAAGAGATACCATATATTTCAGTACACATTCTTTGTTGCAAGTTTCATTCTGATGTTATGGAAAGATCAAGCCACATATAAATTAAAAGGTTCAACGCCCCGACCGGTGAAATTATACGCTTATAGTTGGTACACAAAATTTGAAAAGTTATGTTTATAAATAAGAGATCACCAATGTGCTGTATTGGTGTGTTTCTTAATTTGTTCTTTAAAATGATTCTAATTATTTAATTAAAATAATCGATAAATGTGCTTCTTATGTGATATTTTGCATTTATTATAATATGATAGATTGATCGTAATTGACTATCTAAATAATTTGATATATAATTATCTACAATCATCATACACTTTTATTTTAGGTTTAAACTACTAACATTTATTATGCCTTGGTCCATTATGCACAAGCTAGCTATAACTTATGAGTAGTAGTTATTTGATTGTTATGAATTTTTATTGTTTCTGGAAATAGTTTTTATTTTAAAAAAATTATTGTTATTGTTATTATTGTTTTTTAATAATTTAGCAACTTGTATCAAGTTAAGAGATTTTGACTTATGATTAGTACTTTTCTAGAAACTTACTTTTTCGTTTTGAAAGAACAGTTTATTATTAATGTTGTTATTGTTATGATCATTCTCATCTTGAGATTGTTTGAACGAATATTTTTTTAAACTGAAATACACTTGATTGGTATCCAAACATACAACCTTGAATATGATATAATAAATAGTAATATTAAATAGGGAAAATTACCATTTTTGCCAACATACTATTCACCTTTTTTCAATTTTACCAACATTCTTTTTATTTTATCAATTACACCATTACACTTTCAATATTTTTCCAAATTTACCAACATTCTTTTTATTGTATCAATTACACCATTACACTTTCAATATTTTTCCAATAAACACAAGGTTTACCTACTAAGGCTGACAATTTGGGTCGGGTTCGTGTTGTTCGAGTTCGGGTCAATTACGGTTTTCGATTATGGGTTTCAAATACGGTTTTGGATTAAACATAATATAAACCATAAATGAAAAGAAATTCTTAAAATTATATGAAAATGGAGAAAAAAAACTTTGCAGTAATATTTAAAAAAAACAAACTATGCAATTTAGAATTACGGAAATCACGTACTAAAGTAAATTTGCAAAGGTTTATAGGTAAGACTCTTATTTACAATATATAATCAGTAGCCAACTCATGATTAAATAAATGTCCAACTCATGATTAAATAAATCATCTAGCCCCACACTAATTAAATCAGTAGCCCAAATCTGAATGGAACACTAGGCCCAACAAAATATCTCATAAACCTATACTTAATAACATGCACTAATAAAGGCTCAACTGTTATAAATAAATTACAAGACCCAATTTCTTAATGAAACACTAGGACCCAAAATCTGAATAAGGCCCACAAAACCAATACAATCCAAAAGCCCATTAGGTCAACACACACCAAACACTCCCCTCCCTTTTTTCTTGCTTCAGCCGTCTTCACCCTTCCCTTCACTGACCTCGTCGGCGGCTAGTTCAATAATTTACAAGATCACCTAAGTCCAATAATTTAACTCCTAACCAATTTAACTCCAAACCCTATCTAAGCCCAACAAAATTTACAAGAAGTAAGCCCAATAAGATCACCTAAGTCCAATAATTTAAATAAGCTAAGCCCAATCAATCTTTAACTTAAGTATATTTAAAGTATAACTCTAAACAATTAAGCACACAATCATAATTACTAATTTAAATATTGATAAATGCTTAATTCATTATTTTACTAAACATTTATTCTCAATAATAACTTAATGTATATAATAAATGCTTAGATGTATAATACACTAATACCACTCTAAGATCATTGTCCACTTATTTATAATACTCAATAATTGAAATAAATAATCCTCTTGACGCAATTTAGAAAAACGGGTATTACAGAACCTGACACGAAAATACATAGGTCGAAATTGGGTCGACATGAAACTGACACAAACCCAATAACACGAACCCGACCCAAGTTGTCAGCTTTACCGCTTAGTAGGTAAACCTTGTGTTTATTGGAAAAATATTGAAAGTGTAATGGTGTAATTGATAATATAAAAAGAATGTTGGTAAAATTAGAAAAATATTGAAAGTGTAATGGTGTAATTGATAAAATAAAAAGAATGTTGGTAAAATTGGAAAAAAATGAATAGTATGTTGGCAAAAATGGTAATTTTTCCTATTAAATATATTGAGTTAACAATGTGTAATATAGGGTTAAGATCATCTCAGATTAAACATGACTTATCATGTTCTCTCACAAATATAAGAGTGGGTCTCTTATTTTAGTTAAGAACGAATCATATTTATAGGATCCACTCTCATGTTTATGAGAGAATATGAAAGATCGTGCTTGACCAAAAAATGAAAGATCTTAACCTGTAATAATATGATGAATTTAATATACACGAGTAAATATGTTTTTAAGAGTGTGGGACTTGGGGTGGTCACCACTTCAGGGAGGGGGATCTTAACCCTTCATCACACCGTCATGTCAGTTTTTACTTTACCACTTTGCCTATCACTCAGTTACGTAGTAGTCACTTTCCACTACATCAAATTTTTGGAACCCACAAATACCTATTAACCAATAAAAATTATCAAAATTATATATTTAACATAAAAAGCTGCATGGACCCACCTTTTTTACATCCACACCACATCTACCTATGTTGGATTTTTCATTTGCGCATAGGAGGAGTGAAAAAAGCTAACCACCACGGCGCCTAAAGAAGAACCGTACATGAATTTTGTTTCCATACCGCACACTCTAAGAGTGTAAGGACATAATATTTCATGACATATATCACACTCACACGTAATTTTTTTATCAATCAAACCATCACTTTGCTCTGTATTAATCACTTATTACCACATCAAATTTTTACACTTACATAATACTCAATAAAAATAAAAAAGAAAAAAGAAAAATAAGGGTGGGTTAATTTTTAAGAACTGAAAAAATCTTGAGAACAAGAGATCATATTTGTAAATTTATAATAAGATCTAGTGGCGCACGTCTTTAACTCAAAATCTCCACCAACATGAAACGTAATAAAAATTTTATTTTCTTTTAAATTAAATAAGTTTTCACCATTTTGTTTAACATAAAAATATGTGCAAAAAATTATTAAGAACTCAAACAAATTATATCAAAAAACAATAATTTTTTTCACTTTAATTAGACACCGATCTTGATATACTTTTAAAAAAATTAATTCACTTCACATTTGGAATAATATAAAAACACTTAACTAGGTTTTTATATATTTTTTTCTTTAAACTTTTAACTAATTTTTTTAGTTCATAGTTTCACATATGATTTAGGTCCCAATGTAAGGGATGAAGCTTTGCAAAGTTGAGAGAACACACACAACACCTTTAGAGAATGTGAATTATGATTAGCAAAACTTGAGTGTTACAAGGAGCGCATGGTTTTCACGTGAAAATTTTATTATTTCATGAGTAAAATCGCATTATTCACATGTAAAATTTATCGTTTCATTCATGAAATACAATCGTCAATATCATAAATACATATATCCGAATAGAAATATTACAAAACCTTAATTTACCAGCATTTGATCAAAATTTTATTTAAAAAATGAACTCGTAAACCAAATCACAAACCATTTTATAAAAAAAACTAAATTGTACCGTTTTACATATAAGATTAATTAATTAATTTCATATATCAAATATAAATTTACGAGAAAAGTATAAATTAAATACTAACAAAACCCAAATTTAAGTGTAAACAACATACAAGTATAAACAAAACTAATAGAAAAATTCAACATTAAAATGAACAAAAGTTTCAAACGGATTGTTGTAAACCAATATTCACCCATATCCAAACTACATACGACAATTGTTGTAAACCAAATGTTAGTCCAAAATCGGATACTACAACACATGTTTGTAGAAGGAATTAAATACAAACTTTATTTTTTTTAAAATTATAGACACACATATACTTTTAATATAATTCTTATTGAAATAAATCAAGAATTATATGTATAAGGAAGTGGAAATTCCTAATACAATTAAATGTGACAACTAGATGTCTAACACATAAACAAAACTACTAATGTTAAGAAGGTCCAACACATTGACAAGTCTGGCTACACTGGCTTAACTTTAAAACTTGTTCTTGCTTAAAAGCTTGAACTTGCTTATGAGTTCCTTTATGTGTTGTGTAGTTCGTGTATCTTTCATGTTGAATATGCATGAATATATAGAAGTTGGCATCCGGTTGCAAGGAAGGAAGGGGAAAAAGTGCAATACTTTAGTTGTTGAGCAAATCTTCGAGATCTTCTTCGTAGGTATTTTTTTCATTTTCTAGAGGAAAAGATCAATCATTTTTGTCTTATAGTTGATTCAAAACGTGCTAATACCTTTACAAAGACAAATCTAAGACAAACACATGTTGTACCTTCAACTTAAGAACAAATACAAAGTAAACAATGTACTTAAAATACAAAATTCGTGACTTAGCTAACCAAATGTACTAAGCTATCAAAATAGGTTGGCTCAGCCTTAAGTGTTGGATGGTCAGTTGATCACAAAAGACCCTGCTGCTAACATATGCTCAGTTGATCATAGAATGCTCAACTAGCCAACTGTTAGATCAAAATGGGACATAAGCTAATCAACCTAGATGATCAGTTGCTCATAATAGCTCAATTGATCATTCAGATTGATAAGCATATAGAAAAATATACTAAGTGTTGAAAGACTTACTTAGCTGACAAAAGTTAATGATGAGTTGATCAAACATATTGCTCAACTTATCAGGGTAAACGCTCAGCTGATGGTCTTCTACACTTGTCTTTCTCCTTGACTGATCTCAGATGTTGTCCTTAACTGATATTCAGTACTTAGCAAGTCTTTAGCTGATACTTCATACATAACAAATTCTTCAAGTCATAACTAAGCAACACATGTTTGAGTTCATTCTAAGTTTTACTCTATGTATGGTTTTGTTATCATCAAATCTTATGTATTTCAATAGACGAATCTGATTATTGAGATGAAGTGATTATCTCCCCAACACCAAATTATCCATATCCATAATTTAAACTACACAGAATCAAACCCTTATTCTAACCCAACAATATAGACTAAAATCAAACACGGCTTACATAATAGGAATATCAAGATCTATACCTAGTAATTGTATATCCAGATACGCCGGTCGTGACCCGAAGATACAATATCATAGATAGGGCATATTAGTTGTGTTATTGATGTTATTGGTTCCAACAAGAAGCTCAAAGGAAAGTTTGTATGTGAAGCGTGCTTGTCGTTGTTGTTTTAGTTGGCTACTGTCTTGCACCAGAGCATCGCTACCCTACTCAACATGGTATGTGTTGGCTACCATCGTGGTTTCCGTCACCTCTTTTTTAGCACCGGAGTATTGTTACTGAATAACGAGACCTTTTTCTTGGTCATATGCATCTCTTAATTACACTTTTGTTATTATGAAGGTTTTTGTCGACTGAACTCTCGGTCAATATGGAGAGAAAAATCACGTAACCTAAAGTGTAAGAAAATGTGTCATTGTTATTTGTTTGATCCATATTTCTTAACTACAAATCTAATGTCTTCAAATACACCTCTTTAGTTTCCACTACAAATCTAATGTCTGCAAATACACCTCTTTAGTTTATGTAACATGTTATGGGTAGGATCTATTTGTGGGGTAAAATTAAAAAAAACGGTTCTCGCGCTAACAACGGTTCTCGAAAAAACTCTTCTCTAACTCGTTATTACTATAACTAGAAAGAGAGATACCAAAATATATAACAAAATGCATCTATTTAAACAATAATATACAAGAAAGATAGTTGACAAATACATGAAAATAAAAAGTTCATTATGAAAAAATGTTTATAAAATCCTATCGATTTAGATGACAACTTGTCTCGAATTAAGCTAAGGAGTGTTAACTACCAAGTTCCAACACGATACGAAATACGTCATTAACCTGATACGTAAATATACAGGTTTTGATTGACATGTATGATAAAGATGTTTAGTTCAGATTAACAAGTGTGACACAAATAACCAGGTCGGATTAGGATCGTACAAAAACTTTGAGGGACGACACGTAGACTCGTTTAATATTTAAATAAAATTTATCTTTTTCATATATAAACCTGATGTTGATGTAATTGTTATCTTGATTTTAAAATCATCATTATCATTGTTTTAGTTTGTGAAAAATCAAACAAGAAAGACCCAATGTTAAAATTATGATTTTTGACAGCTCATGTAATTTTTAAACCTTCTAGCCTTTCAACTTGTCAACTTTTTAATATACATCAATTTGTTTTGTAAATGATCTGTTAACATGCAAACCCATATATTTAAATAAGTTACGCAAATTACGCATATACGCGTTAGTATTTTGAATTCTATCTGTAGATATTTGTGCTTACTGCTCAGTTACGTCTTGTTCGTAAAAACAAACGAGTCGCATTTGGGGTAAAAGACGAAAAGCCCCGCACCACCTAAACTTCTCTCGGTACAATCAGCTTCGGATTTGATTTGAATCCTCAGACTCTGCCATTGCACGGCGGTTTATCGCCCTATCTCCGTCCTCAATCTTGCATTGCTCAGCACTTCCGACTTCCGTATCACAATGTACACTTCATCCACCTGCACACATGTGACTCATTTTTGGGAAAAATGGAAGCGACATTAATCATTAATAAATTCTGGATCTGAGACCTTTTCTTTATACCTCATTTTGTAAGCATCTTAAGGATGAATTGTTTTTGGAGTTGATCGGTTGTGGGGTAGTGGGTTTTCAGATTATCAGATACAAAGAGATGGGATCGAGTACCAGTAAATCTATTGATCCTGAAGCGGCGGTGTCGCCGGCGAGTCGCCGGAGTTATTCTAGACACGTGTTTCAAACTTCGTGTATCCAACCGGCATCTGGATCTTCGGATGGCAGTGACATTGATGACGTGGAGGACATCGATGACGATCAGGTTAGTAGGTTACTGTTCTAGATGCTCTCTTATGCGCTTTTACCTAATTAAACAGCAAAATTATGATTCTTAACAGTAGCAGGAATTTGAAGTTTGCTGTTTATGATTCTTAAATGATTTAATTAGATGAATTTTTAAATCCCCTTAATCGTTGTTTTAATTCAGTTAATGTTAATTTTAAGATAGAATGCATCTTGATGGCCTTTTGATCATGGACACATTTTCACCATTCTGTGAAATACCTGTGCTCGTAAGTAAACGATACCTGTGCTCATGGACACATTTTCAATCAGGATTTCTGAAGAAACTAGTGATGCTTGACATCTACTCGACTAGCAGAGTAAATTTGATGAGATTCCTTTGACAATTGTATGTGTAGTGGTTCTTTTATGCTAAACTTTGACTCTTATGATAATATTTTGATCTCTTCAGGCATCTGATTCTCAGGCCAAAGAAAATGGTATTGAAGACAATCGTTCAAACATGAACTCATCAAAGTTAAAAAGTAAAACTGATAAAAACAAAAATGTCAAAATAAAACGAGCTGATAAAAGGGCTTGCATGCCTTCTGAACCGCACCTCGGTGAATGGGGTGAATCAAGCCTGAGTGGCACTGTATCAAGAAACGGGAGTGGTTCTTCCCGCAACCCTTCAAGTCGATTTCTTTCTCGCTTTAAATTCTTTCCTGGTAATATAAGCTCACGATCTTCAAGAGCATATCCGGAATCTTCTACAAGCTCTATTATATCAAATGATGAAGACCTTCACTCTAGTCGTTTCAGCAATAAAACTAAAACCTGTCAAGGCTGTGAGCTTTTTCCATCATGTTTCATGCCAACATCTCCAGGACCGCAGGATTCTGGTTCTGATTCTGATAACAGTGATGTGAGTTCTGTCCACGAATTGGGCCATAATGGTAATAACAATGGAAGAGAATCTAATGGAAGCCTGTTTTCTCCAATAAATGATTCTGGGTATGGTAGTAATAGGCGAATGGAAGCCCGGGAGCCTGTTGAACAGAGTGTTAGGTTTAGCAGAACTTTAAGTGTTGGAAGGCTTCGTGACAGAGTCCTTCATAGACCAACATTTCCTGAAGTAGCAACTTTTCCGTTACAATCAGAAAGGGAAGTAATGAGTGGTAATGAAGTTCGTGAAATGAGATCACATTTGTCTAATGAGAATGTAATGATCTCCACAACGTCTACTACTTATTCTTCGTCCACCATGTCTAACTCTTTGTACGGGAATCAAGATTTCGAAGTTGAAAATATGGGTGCCATGGAAACCAGCTACGCTAACCTTTTGGAACATAGGTCAAACTTTCTTGAAAGAAGAAGAAGGATAAGATCACAGGTACCCACTTTAATTTCTAACAAACCCTTTATGAGAATCTGTTTATAAAGGGCCATTGGACTTGCATTTTTGAATTAGTTATATGAATCTTGAGAAATGAAGTTCCAATAATTAATTCCTAATGTTTGGATAGATCGATTCTGCTTCCGATTACGAGTTTTTTTAATGTGCTTCTTCTGTTTGAAGCTGTAGTAATGACATAACCAGATGTATGAATACTTGGAACCTTCTGATTATAAAAGAATTTAATTATTAAAATGACCAAAATGATTTATTTTTTGGCGAAAAAAATTAGATATCAGTATACCACCATATGAAATAGAAAAACCAAAGTCTCAAATTAAGTTAAAAATAAGAGGGTAAATAAGTAATTACATTTTTTCTCTTAGATAATCAATTTGGTAGCCGGCGTAGAACTAGTCATCCAAAAAGATTATTGGGACTTCAAACTGGAATAATCAGTTAAAAAGAATATGAATCTGGACAAGCCTATTAAATGATCCATTTTTAGAGTTATGTTTTAGGGGAAATCATCCGTAATGTTAACATTCCTAAACCCTAAACCCTAATGTTAACATTACGCAACTTAGGTGATGTTACACTCACAATCTACTTTAATGAAGGGTAGTTTAGTCATTTCAGTATATACTCATTTAAATGATTTGTGAGTGTAACATCACCTAAGTTAGGTGATGTTAACATTACGGATCATTTTCCCTATGTTTTATATATCTTCATATAGTACTTTGATAAGCTTTGGTTGGTGTAGGTACATGCATTGCAGAGGATGGGAAGTCGTTTTGAGAACATGTCTGGTCACGAAAGGTCTTGTATATTATCAGGTCAGCATCGAACAGGACATTGCACATGTCGTCTCAGTAATCAAGATCCAAATGATGGGACAAATGCTAGAGGTAGCATATCAAGAATCGTTTTGTTAGCCGAAGCTCTCTTTGAGGTGATGTCATTTTTTTAAATGATGCTTTTAAGAGTGTGTTTGGTAGAAGTAGCTGAAAGTTGGAGCTGTTATCATATGTGTTTGGCTAGTAGTTGGAGCCGGAAAATGTGGACATAAACAATAAACTTAATGTTCGTTAAGAGTATTTATATAATTTTACACATTAAAAGCTCGTAAAAGATACTCCAACTTGTCTTCTGTTTTGGAGCTTTTTCTTTCAAAATAAAAGCTTCCAGCTCCACATTTAAACTTAGGCTGGAAGGTTTTATTTTCAAAACGAAAAGTTTCCAACTCTAATAAGGTTTATACCAAACATACCCTATATTTCATATTTGAAATACTTCTATGAGTTGAACCTCGTGGACTTATTTTAATTAGGTTTTGGATGAAATTCACCAGCAATCTGTAGTATCTTCATCCCGACCTGCATTGTCTTCAATCGGATCAGTTCCCGCTCCAATTGAAGTTGTGGAAGCACTTCCTACTAAACGATACCGCAAGTTGCCAAAGCTTTTGAACGAAGAAGATGCGCAGTATGTATATATTTTTCTGTTTATTTACATGAAATACCAGTCCGTTCAAGATATATTTTTATTAATAACAAAAAAGACGAATATAACTATTAGGGAAAGGGCACCTAAATGCTTAATTAATACCTCTTAAAATGTTTCGTTTCTAATATAAACAAAAGAGCAACATGGATAATAAATCTATTAAATAATCTTAGCCATTGATTAGATAAATAAATTAATTATCAAATTTGTGAGCCATCTATTTTGGTAATAATTGAAATTTTATTTTGACTTTTCTTGATCAAATTTGGATTCAATTTTGACTTTAATTTTAATTAAAATTATTTTGACTTTAATTTGGATCATATATGTCCTTAAACGTTCAAATATTATATTTGCCCACTCTAGTTTACAAATATCATATTTAGTTATTTACCCTTGATAACATCTCAAAATATCATATATATTAGAGAGACCACAATAAACACCCTTCTCAAACTTTAAAATATCGTTTTTGCACACCCTAATATACAAATATCATATTTACTCTTTATAACATTTCAAAATATCATATTTAACCATATTCTTAGTTTTATCGTTTTAAAAATTTTTATAATCATTTTAAATTTTTTTTAATTAACAACAAGGATCGATGATTTGTACAAGAAATACAATCACGTCTCTTTGTGCCATGATACCATGTTTACAACATCATGTCCGCCCACCCCTCTCGTCAACACTTCCACATTTTCACCACTAGTTTGGTTGTTGATGCCGTTTGTGGCCATTTTTAACATTTCTTTCGTGTGTTATAAGTTTTAGTATCTTTTTATTAATGTATAATATTTATCATTTCTTAAAAGTTAAAACCAACTAGTGCATCACCCTGGCATATAATCTAGTTCTAATAATGAACATATGTGTAACTATTTTCACACCTTAATTTGGTTTGAAGTTCAAAAACTGCGGGCAAAACAAGAATAAGTTGAAGGGTCAACCCTACCAGGTTTGATCCAAACAAAAAGATGACCAGTACTTTAACTTGCATGTATCTTTGACCATCTGTCCATGTTGCTGACTTCAGATCTAACAAAAGAGGTTAAGTTTGATGTTTATGGTCAATAAGGTTCAACTCACAACTTGTAGATGAAAAGGAATGTTCCAAAAATTTGAAAATTACATTGATGTTCATAATAAATGAATAGAGCTCTTAATTTGTAATCGAATCAATTGAACTTTGGGATTTTCAAGGTTGAAGTCAAAGGTGTACCTCTTTTTAGGGCAAGAAAGAGTAGGTCGAGCAGCTAGTATGCTGCATAAAAAGTTGAATATAATGTGTTGGTCTGAGCTGCATACAGGTTTAGGGTAAGAAAGAGTTTAATTTATCTAGCAGTTAGGTTTTATTTGAAGATTCGCTTGGCGAAAGTTGATGTAATATTGAGTTGGCCATTTACGATGGTTTTAATACATGTTCATAAGTTCATTATACTGTTACTGCCTTTATCATTCACAACACAACTCTATGTAACAGAGTCTATAATAAAACTTGAAACTTTAACATATTGTTAGAATTTGTTTATTCTTTTGAACTAAAAAACATTCAAAGAATTTATGAAAGTTATGTTAGAATTCAAGTTATCATGAGATCTTTACTTTGTGTTTAGCAATTGCTGATGATGTTTTTTTTTTAAATGGCATATGTTTGCAAGCAAATCATCATTCTTGTGAAAATTCAAAAGACAAAGGAGTGAGCAATTTGGGACATGAAAAACATTGTACTTGGTACTTTTTGTTCAAAATCTTGCATTATCTAAAATTGTAGGTTGTGGCAAGAACAATGATTTGTATGCAACCAAAAGGCAAATACGACGGGTCAAAAGGTTTGTTAGTAGTTTTAGTTGTGTGGGAAAGAGTTTAAACCAGTTTTTGCTTGATTAAAGTTCATACGAGGATTAATTTATAATGAAGTAAAGAGAAGAAACCACACCCTATCTAAAATAAATATAAAAATACTGTTCATCCAAATTAATACAATCAATTTGTGTAGTGATAAGAATCCACAAATAGGTCAATTGAACATAAAATCTTTCTAAAAAATGGATGTTGGAACTTTTAGAGATATGTAAAAGGGAAGTATTGCAAATTTTGTCTGGCTAGAAGAAGTATGTGATATTGTAATTCAGTAATATGCTTGTTCTTTACCCTTGACCTTGTGGTAATATTAATCTCTGCTTCTGGTTTGTCATTTGACAGATGTTACATTTGCCTGGTTGAATATGAGGATGGAGATGAAGTTCGGATGCTCCCTTGCCATCATGAGTTTCATAGATTATGCATTGACAAATGGCTCAAGGAAATTCACAGGTGCATTTCTCATATTTTATTTACTGTTCCTATTTTGCTATCGATGTTCCCTAGAATTGTTTAAAGAGATGCATAATTTGTTTTCATATGAAGTAATGTCATACTTTAAAAGACTCTTGAGTTGTCAGTAGCCGCTACAAGTCCACACTAGTTTTGAGCAGTTACTCAAAATCATGCTTTAAGGCTTTCATTTTGGATAGTCAGTGGATATTTGTTATGCTTAAATATATAGGTGGGAAGACTGTGGGTAGGAAAATGGGTCACAATGGATCATTTTCTTTTACAATGTGGAACAAAAATGGCGTTAGTTATGATTTACAAAAATAATATTATTACAATAACAATACTGATCTTTGAATAAAATGCTTTTGTAGGTTTTAATGTTGTATGCTTAAGATTTGAGTTTGGATGACTATTTATCAATTTGACTCCTTTTAGCTATGTGATTTTTATTCGGCCCATGTGAGACAAAAACACAACCTAAACCAACGCAATTTTTAAGTAAACGGGTTGAACTTGCGACCTTCTACCGTCAAACATGCGTTTTTGGTGCTTGTTAGACCACAAAAAATAATAGAAACAAAATACAAACTCTATACCATTTATTCAAATCATTTCACCAGAACAAGAATGGAATGAGTTATGACAACTTGTACCTTATACGGTTATCTGAATTTTTGTGTATTCATCTCTAAATAAAGAGCTACCCTTGTTCTGAAAAAGTTTCATATATGATATAACAGGATCTGCCCATTATGTCGAGGTGATATTTGCAAAACTGGTTCATCTGATGAGAGTTCACTGTTATAAGGACCGTCTTTCTTTGTGGACACACAAAAAGCAAGGTTGGAACTCGAGATTCTGCAGCCTACATTAGGGTGAGATGGAAAGCTAAAATCTTGATCTTCATCATTTTAATCATCCCTATGGATTTCCATCTTTTCTAGTGGACAATTGGTTGATGGTCCATTTACTTGAATTAATTTGAAGAGTGTTGTAGAAACAGATCATGCCAAGCATTTCGCTGCCAGAATTCTTATGGAATAAGAGATAACAAAATTTGAGTTTCTTTCCTAGAAGCGATAACGATCTTGATGTATTGTGTTGATTCTTTTCTTCAGTTTTAATGGCAGACTACTAGTTGATTGTTTCGTTGTTTCTGTCAAATGCTTCATACTTTGGTGATATTTTGCTAGCGGCTTGTTTTGGGTTAAAAAAACCATCCGTTTGACTTTTAGGTCAATATGGTCGATTTTGACCTTTAAATTCGCTAAGTAATTGTTTGATTCTTGAATATAAAGAAGTGGTGATTGTACCCGTTTACCAGCCGTTGTAGTGGTTGGTTGTTTTACACATGGAAACATTTGATTTTGGACTTATATTAAGACTCGTTATGATGTTCAATAGTTGAAAGTCAAAAGCTTGACTTGAAGTAGTGATAAGAACTTGTGCTCATGCCATATGATTGATTGAAACCCCAAGCGTATTCTGGTTGAATTGGATAAAAAAGACATGAAATCAAACATTGTACCATGGCTAAAATTATAATATTACAACAAAGTAAATATAAAATACATATAATACTATAATAACACAAAAGTGGAAGCTAATTACATCTTTATGAAAAACTATATTTTCATGTTTTTTTTTCTACTTCTTACTCTTACCCACATAATGACATGCAAAATTACTACTTGCTCATCTTATCTCCATTCTTGAATTTGATACTTATATTGATAAGTGAGTATCATGATGCGTAAAAAGATTTAGTAGGAGGATATGGAACCTCTCAATTTATCTTAGGGTTATAATTCTCATGTGTTATATCAGTGTCACATCATCTTCTTATTTCATTATTTTATAGCGCATAAACCCTCACATCCATCTCACACACCCTTCTCAGTTTAAAACGAAACCCCTTACACCATGTTCTTGATTGCTTTAAAGATGGAAAGTGAAGGAAATGAAAGTAAAAGGAAGCGAAAGAAAAGAATTGGTAGAATTAATTTATGTTTTTGAATTGGAAGTAAAAGAAAACAAATTAAGAGGGATTTCCTTTCCTTCCCTCTCATCTCACTTTTGATAATGTGTGTATATATATAGAACAAAATAAATCTCCATTCTCCTTTCCTTTTCTTTCATTCACTTTCTTAAGTAACTCGAGAACATCCATTTAAGATAGAGAGGGGAGAGATAGATGGAAGAAAAACACGGGCTTATTAGCTAGTGAGAGAGGAGAGAGAGGGTTTGACCCGTAGATTAAGAAGAGTATGGATGAGCAGAAAACTTGTTTGCCATGAACCGGAACCGGAACCGGAACCGGAACCGGATTGATTTATACACTTTCGGGCCAGTTCTTAGTTTCTATATATATCTAATTTTGGTTTTCGGCTCTACCAGGTTCGACTTTTTACCTGAAACTGATAAAATCAAACTAGAACCAAAACCGATTAGTAATGAAGGATTTGATCCTTAGTTCTCAGTTCTCACTTTAAAACATTTTCAGTTCCGGCATTTTTCAGATTGGGTCCGATTCAATTCGTTTTTGGAACCACACTCGTCACTAGGTGTTCTCATAAAACTTTGTCTTCCCTCGTCAGCCAACCCGACCCGTGAGAGGGATGCTCCTGGTCTAACTCAACTAGTATTTTATTATTGTGCACTCAGGGGTTGAGTATTCTGTCTGGAAAAATAAACCCTAGTTCGTCTCAGCAAAACAACAACAGCCACACCAGAATCTGAAAATCGAAAAGGAAAATGGTGTGCATACGCAAGGCCACTATGGACGACTTGCTTGCGATGCAAGCTTGCAATCTATTCTGCCTCCCTGAAAACTACCAGATGAAATACTACTTTTACCACATTCTTTCTTGGCCCCAGCTCCTGTACGTCGCCGAGGATTATGGCGGCAAGATTGTTGGATATGTGCTCGCCAAAATGGAAGAAGAGACCACTGAGTGTCATGGTCACATCACCTCCCTCGCTGTTCTTCGTACTCATCGTAAGCTAGGCCTTGCAACCAAGCTCATGGCTGCTGCTCAGAACGCCATGGAACAGGTCTCCCTCCCTCCCTCTCTCTCGTTTTTTTCTGATTGTTTTAAATAATTGATCTGGGCTTTATTTGATTTGATTGAGTAGTACTGATTTGTAGAGATTAGGTTCAGATTCGATAATTTTGATAAGTTCACGGTTTAAGCTGTAAAAGTTTATAAATTGGAATAGATCCACGAGCTTATTCAAATTTATAATAAGCTTGGAAGCCAGAAAATAAGCTAACATGGATTATGTCTTCTACTTTTGAGCTTTATATTTTATGAATACGAGAGTTTGGGTAACTTCATACCCTTTCATTACCTTAGTTGTGTTCAGGTTTAATCTCAGCTACATACTTTAAGTTGGTATTCAATCAGTAGTATTCCATTATATTGTTTTGATTCCATTGTGTGTGTGTGTGTATGTGAATTTTGGTAAAATAAACAGAGTTTTTGCAGATAGGGTCTCTTGATGTTCAATCATACATGTGTCAAATGCGTTCAGAACATATCTAATTGTGAGAATGTGTTCATTAATCATCAATCATCATATTATGCCTACCTTGTTGAGTTATATTATGGATATCAACATCAATATCTGGGTTTTACTGTTTTAACATCATAACTTTTTAAAGGGGTCTGTGTGTTTAATATCACCTAAGTTAACCACACACATCAATACATCATATCCCTATTATCTTTTTTTCTTTCCTTTTTGAGTAATATGAAGTTTTTTTTCCGATATAAAAATAGGTCTTTGGTGCGGAGTATGTGTCACTACATGTTAGAAAGAGCAACAAGGCAGCATTTAATTTGTACACCCGAACACTGGGGTACCAGATCCATGACATGGAGGCTAAGTACTATGCAGACGGCGAGGATGCATATGATATGAGGAAACAACTAAAGGGAAAACAGCAGCATCAACACCACCACCACCACCACCATCATGGTGGTTGCTGTGCCGGAGAGGCAAAGGCTGAATGATGAAGGTACAATTTAAGCTGTAGAAGAACTGTTGCTGTTTCTTATACTCATTTTTCACTTCCATTTGTATCACATGCTTCATACAATTGGTATTTTTTTTTCTAACTTTTGTACTTAAAACGTCAATGTTAGAAAGTCAATGCTACTACTTGTATTGATATTCTTGTTAGTTATTTGAGTTTGACTTTGGAAGTTATTGAACTAAAAACCCTCGTAGGATATGCATCTGATGTTCTTCGTCACATAAACAACCTCAAGCGAGATCACGAAATAATTGAAGTCTGGAACAACCTGGTAATGAATTCTATGAGAGGCATTTGGCGTGGAAGAAACAGGAGAAGCTTCACACACATACTAGTTTCTTTCATTTCATAATGTCTTGTGTTAAATCACAACCTCTGTTATTTTACAAAATTTTGAAATGATCGACCTTTTTACATATTTCCCGCATTACAGATTATTTATGGAATCCTATCTGGTGATCTCTACTGATTTGGCTTTATAAACATCTGTTTTAGTGTTTTCAGAGGCAGCGATGCCTAGCAGAGTGTTTTTCCATGCATATTGCAATTCTTTGCTTATGTAAATGATGTGTATAAAAGTTCAAGTCTTTTTGCTGATGTATTTTAGGACTAAGCTAAAGTGAGGAGTCTTTGGTACTCTGGGACAAACAGGGTATATTTCTTCTTTGCAAGTGTCTGTTTAAATTGATGTTAATCTGATCTACCATAGACGAGAAGACTCCAATGCATCTTTGCTGCCTGCCCTGGAGTGACCATGCTGCTGCTTTTCATTTGCTGAGTTTGCAACACACCACCATGTAATTGGACGAAAAATGGTGCATTGGCCGTATGAGATTGGAAAGGTGTACCGAGGAATGCTCTTTTTTGGAGCCATTAAGCGGTTGCATTTCATGCCGGATCATTAGTTTTGGGTTGAAGTCAAGATGCTTTTGAGGCTGTCATTGAAGTGTTTGACTGTTAATTGAAGTTGAAGTCTAAAAACGTGTTTCCAAATTCCAAGTAGCTGTTACCAAGATCAAGAAACTAAAACGTGTTCAAAACCTACTAAAAAGAAGTGTGTTACATTATTTAGAACAAATAAAAACAGTTTTGGGTCCAGTAATGTAGCTCCTGAGATTTGGGTCGTTGGGATAATAGTGATCGAAGTGTCTAAAATTGAATGTGAAGAAATTGGATTTAAGAATTTAAAATTCTTATTGTAAAAATAGATTGGTATTAAATACGCCTCACCCACCATCTTTTGCTATCACCCCAAACCATCACCGATCACAATCCACAAGCACCACCCATCACCCCTAACCACTATCACCCTAATTGAAGCCATAACCATCGTCGGTGCCGCCATTGAAGCCCTAACCACCTAGATCGAAGTCGCAGGTCGGGAAGAAGGCTCCACCGTCACCACCCCACCATAATCGAAGTTGTGTGACAAGAGTAGAAGGGAACCAACTATGTAATCCTTCTTTGATGGAATGTGAATTCCATCCAAGTTTGGAAGGAATGTGAAATCCTACATTTGATGGAATGATTGCCTCATTTATGAATATTTTTCCTTACAAAATTTTGATCCAAACAAGGGAGTTGGGTGGAATTGGATTCCTATTTCTTCAAATTCCTACAAATTCCGTCCAGTCAAACACCCCTCGGGTATTTGGGATCGTTTTGTTCACTCATAGAATGTAATCCAAAAGATTGGCATATGTTAACAACCAATTACAAGCTGATTCTTGTTTCGAGTCCGTAAGAGTGGTAGTAAGTTTTACATCTCATCACATCGTCATGATATCTTTTTCTCTCCAAGCACTCAATTCATCATTTAGCCGCATAATGGTTACTATCTATTATACCAACTTATCTGATTCATTTAACTTAATACTCACTACCAATAAAAAAGTCAAATAAATAAATAAGAGAATGAGAAAGAAAACTGGATCCACATATACCCACCATACACGTGTTGCTTGTATGGTCTTGATTCCGTATTGCACCTTGCCACACTCACTTGTTGAGTGGAATTTCCACCCCACCACTCAAGTGGTGGCTACCCAATACCTAAAATAGCATCCATTTAGTATACCCTAAGGATGATTACTTTTCATCACATCTATCATATCTCATGTTAATTGTTTTCCTCTCACCATTCAAACAGCTAAATTTTACGACCCATTTGTTACCCAAATAACCAATTAAAATTAAAAAAAGAAATAAGAAATATGCAAACTTGCCCCTCTTTTGTTTTCACTTTCAGATAGTAAAACCCACGCCCCCGTGAGATGTGACGGGGGTGATGATAAGAAATCATTTTTATCGATTTCTTTTCAGTTCTTAATCGAAGAAGTCATCTTAAGAGAGTTTACGCCTTAGAGTTCAGTAGTAATCATTTGTATCCATTTTGTTTCGGTTCTTAATATAGTTCTTTGTGAAACGTTTGACCATTTCTTCCAAGTTTGATTATTTATTATTGAATTCTTTTCAATTGGTAGTCTACTTCCAACACAAATCATTCTAAGTTACATTTGGTTATTGCAATAAAGGAGCAGGGATGACCTTTTATGACTACATTTAACATGAACACTTTCCACTTGGTTACATAGAAATTTTCTTTATGACCTTATTTTAGATTTTATGCTCCGTTCTTTCACTTTTCTCTTGTTGAGAAAAATGCTTAAATAATAATATCTATCACTCTCATCATTAATTGTGATATTATCATTACTAACTCATCCTCAACACTCATAATGTTATCAACATTTAGTCATTTACTATCATATATTGACCCACACATAACTAGATTTTAACCTCTTAACGAGCCAGATGGTTTTTTATTTCGGTTTTTGATTTTCTGATATTATGAAGACTGAAGTTGAACACCTCGACACAAAGATCATCCCTCGGCCTGCATTTACAAAATCATGAAAGAAGTCGAGAACTAGTTAAATAATTAAATTTGTTATAGGGGTGAAAAGTGTACACCAGCAATAATAGAAGGATAGTTATCGTAATTCACCCATCATGACATATTGACATTATTGACATATGTCGAATGGAAGTCAGAGGTCGCGGCTGTGTTGCTCCTGACTCCTGTTGCCTCCTAAACGAATTGCTTTGTATCTCCTTCGATCTCTCTGTTCAGTGTTTATAGTTGGGTACGTTTTTCGAAGATTTTTCATAATTACCTATTGATTGTGCTAATATGAACTACGATAGTCTCTCTCACGATGCACTGTTTTGACCTAATCATGTAATCTCAAGTCAAATTTCGCTATAACTAGTTGACTTTATGGGATCAGGGTCACCATGGTGTAATTTGTATCCAGTTTTCTGAATAAATGGAAAGAACATGAAATTGTTTGTTTGTGATCCTTTGCAAGATCTGTTTAGATGGTCCGAATCCCCTGTTTACAAGTATAATTCAGAAATACATGTGTTCACTAGAAATTTTATGTGAAAATAACAACTCTAAAACATAAACAACGGTGCTTTGTAGAGATGTACGTAGTATCCAATATGATCTTGTTATGTTTTGAAAAAACTTGATGAAATAATTATGAAGTTGTAGTCATTTGGGCTGTGTATTTTAGGAAGAAGCTCAAGTGACCAAGCTTGTTTACTTTGGGATCAAGGGATTGTATTCATCTTTTTGACTTGTGAGTATCTATTCAAAATGATGGATGAGAAAACTCCATCCTCGTCTTTACTGCCTTCCCTGGAGCATTCATGCCGCCGCTTTTCATTTGCTGAGCTTAATTCAGCTACGCATAACTTTAATGAAGAATGGTGCATTGGCCATGGAGGATCTAGTAAGGTATACAAAGGAATCATCTCTGATGAAATACCTAAAACCTATGCTATTAAGCGGTTGCATTCCATGTCGGATCAAGGAGCACCTGAGTTCTGGGTTGAAGTCAAGACGCTTTCGAGGCTGTGTCATTGTAACCTTGTGTCTTTAATTGGTTATTGCAACGAGGGGGAAGAGATGGCTCTTGTTTACGAATACCTGCCTCGTGGAACCCTTTATAGTCATCTTCACAAGAACGCTACGCCTTTCACTTGGTCTCAACGGCTTAAGATTTGCCTAGGAGCTGCTCGAGGAATGGACTACCTTCACACTGGCACGGGCATTCAACATGGGATCATACACCGTGATGTGAAAAGCACCAATATTTTGTTGGATGAAAATTATGCCGCCAAGATTTCAGACTTCGGACTGGCTAAAATTGGACCAATAAATCAGACACGCACATATGTCAGTACAGGAGTGAAAGGCACCTTTGGGTATATGGATCCAAATTATTTCTACACAGGCAGGCTGACAAGAAAATCTGATGTTTATGCCTTTGGGGTCGATTGCTTGAGGTGTTGTGTGGCAGGCCTGCTTTGGACGAAAGTCTGGATGAGGGTTTAGCGGTATGGGCTCAAAACCGTATCAAACAAGGAAAACTCACACAAATAATTGATTCTAGTTTGAGAGACCACATTTCGAAGAGTTCTTTGAAGGAGTTCTCACGCATTGCAGCTCGATGTTTGCTTAGTAATCCAAATCAGCGACCAACTATGAGTGAGGTTATTGGCAGTCTTGACCTGGCATTGTCATTTCAAGAAAGAAAAGCTTCTTCTACTCGAGGAGTGATCACCAGCAAGAAAGTATGGTCATTGTTTTCACTTAAAGGCCATTTTGAACTTAGGAACCCGGGGGAGACTTCTACACCAGTAAGTAAAGAAATTAATGGTAGTAAAGCTATAAGTGAGATTGATAGCATAGTTGAAGTTGAAGTTGAAAAGAGAGAGGTTGTTGAAGGACAAGATGCTAATAACGACCATCTTCCTGCAACCGTGGACCTCCAGATTTCTGGGGATGCTATAAATGGCAGTGAAGTTACAAGTGAGATTGTTAGCATAGTTGAAGTTGGAAAGAGAGAGGTTGTTGAAGGAGAAGATGCTAATGATGACCAACTTCCTGCAATCGAGAAGCTCCAGATTTCTGGGGATGCTTTTCCTGGGAAAGAATTACTAGCGTGTGGCTACCCTATCAAGGGTGCCGTTTATGCCATGTTCCAATGGGTTCATTATAACTCAGATGGATCTCCTAAATACATACAAGGTGAAACCAACCCAACTTTTACTGTTGGATTAGGGGATGTAGGTGAGTACCTTGGTGTCGAAGTTGTACCAATGGATGTGAATGGACGAGAAGGCAGCTGTTTTAAATGCTTTGCAAATAGAGGGCTTGTTATCACCTATGCTTCTTAGTCATGAGATTTGTAAGTTTTGCTTACGTTAAAGGCTCAAACAGGAAGGAAGTGTATATCATATCCACTGTTAATTACCAACTGGTTGTTGTAATGTAGTCTCCTGTCATGATGGATTCATCAATTCAGGTTAAATTAAGTCGACCTTTTTCTTGACTTGGGTTGCAGGGGTAGCTCTTGTAGTCTTGTATTTTTACAGAATTTAAACATATATTTTTAATTAATTGTTCTGCATTTCAGCAATACAAGTATACAACAACACTTAATTGAACAAACACGAACAAGTCAAATACTCCTGCTTATATCATGGGGCAATCAGAGTTGAGCGAATAGTCTGCGAAAGTAAAACCTAGTTCAATCCTCATCACATGCAATTGCATTGTTTTTCTTCATTTTTTATATTAACTTGCTGTTGTTTTTTAGTTGACGTTTTAGATTTCAATTTTGAAATTCATTATTATTCATTTCAATTTTTGAATCTATTATAATTTTTTTTAAATATTTTTTTACCTTTTTTTTGTCTTTTTCTTATAACTTTGAAGCAAAAACGTCCCTATTGGTTTTTTCGTTTTAAAAATGTATTTTCCAGGATCCTAATACTAAGAATTACGTTTTCTTATATCACTCTAATTACTATTACAAGTATGTGACGCTATAAAATTTTATAAAACCAATAAATACTTTAAACATTTGATCTTGATGGTTGCTAGCGGTGGCAAAACGGGCGGGTCGAGTCGGATTGGGCAACGGGTCAAAACGGATTCGGGTCAAAACGGGTCGCTATTAAAAAAATAAAAACCTTATAAATCATTTTTAAAAACAATTTTATAAAAATCCAAAGTAACCAATTGTTTTTATTCCTAGCAAGATTAAAAGATCACCTTCAAAAACCATTTTCTTCTATATACAAGTAATCAGTAGTAAAATATTTTTTCTTGTTTGATACTCATATACAAGATTGTACTGCATGCATCAACATTTGTACACATACATCACATAAAAACGTAATTGAGGAAAGCAAAAACTAAGAAAACCATGAACATCAACAATACAGAACTATGGATTCCCAAAAGCACATCAATCTTGTAGTACATGCATTAACAGTATGTAACTGACTGAATCAATAACCAAAAGGCAAGAAACCTCAATATAATTAAACAAAACATAATCCAAGAAAATCCAATAATTGTATGCAATATGCTTGACTTTATACATGTTTATTTAATTAGGTTTGTGGTCTAATTTGCTCATTTCTGTACTCGCTAAAGCTTTTTAGTGGCATATTGTAGAGAACACCCTTACAGCTACTTTCTTTGACCCGTAGTTTGATTTCCGTAATTTTAATTTCACCCAATGTGACCCGCTTGGTTTTTTTATTCAGCCCAACACTGACCCAAAGTTTTTAGTACTAAACCCAAATTGACCCATTTTTTTTAACTTCGGGTCATTATTGACGGTTGTAATGGTTACAAATCATTTTATTTTTAGATTTTTTTTCAATCAGTTATCCCACTTTATTTTTTCAAATAGCTTATAAGTTATAAATGAGTTTTTTTCTTGAATGTTATTTTTAGATGGTTTAATTTGTTAATACTTAAATATTTTAATAAAAATATCGATTCAAATTATTTAGTATATATGTCTAAAAAAATTAATAATGATACTATGTAATAATGATACTATGCTTTATTAACATTAAATTTCATTTCGTTGCGAATTGTAGGTCGTTAAAACCTGGCTTACAAAATCAGTCAATAACTAGTTAAATTTGTTTAATAGGGGTGAAAAGAGTACTACCAGCAATTATAGAAGGATAGTTATCGTAATTCACCCATGATGACATATTGACATATGTTATATCATATATGGAACTGGAAGTCAACAAGTCAAGAGGTCTTGGCTGTTGGCTCCTAAGACGAACTGCTTTGTATCTTCTTCGATTTCTCTGTTTAATGTTTATAATTGGGTACGTTTTTCAAAGATTTTACTTAATTACCTATTGATTGTGTTAATATGAACTACGATAGTCTCTCTCACGATGCACTCTTTTGACCTAATCATGTTAATCTCAAGTCAAATTTCGCTATAACTAGTTGACTTTATGTGATCAGGGTCACCATGGTGTAATTTGTATCCAGTTTTATGAATACATGGAAAGAACATGAAATTGTTTGTTTGTGATCCTTTGCAAGATCTGTTTAGATGGTCTGAATACCCTGTTTACAAGTATAATACAGAAATACATGTGTTCACTAGAAATTTTATGTGAAAATAAGAACCCAAAAACATAAACAACGGTGCTTGGTAGAGATGTTATGTAACGTACGTAGTATGCAATAATGGTCTTTTTTTGCTTTGAAAAAACTTGATGAAATAATTATGAAGTTGTAGTCATTTGGGCTGTGTATTTTAGGAAAAAGCTGAATTGACCAAGCTTGTTTACTTTGGGACAAAGGGAGCATTTTAATCTTCGTGACGAGTGAGTATATACTCAATATGATGAATGTGAATTCTCCATCCTCGTCTTTACAACATCAAAATGAAGTTGAAGTTGAAGTTGCAGAGAGAGAGGTTGTTGAAGGAGAAGATGCTAATGATGACCAACTTCCTGCAATCGAGAAGCTCCAGATTTCTGGGGATGCTTTTCCTGGGAAAGAATTACAAGCGTGTGGCTACTATATCAATGGTGCAGTTTCTTGCATGTTCCAATGGACTCGTTATAACTCAGATGGATCTCCTAAATACATAAAAGGTGAAACCAACCCAACTTTTACTGTTGGATTAGGGGATGTAGGTAAGTACCTTGGTGTCGAAGTTGTACCAATGGATGTGAATGGACGAAAAGGCAGCTGTTTTAAATGCTTTGCAAATAGAGGGCTTCGTATCACCTATGCTTCTTAGTCATGAGATTTGTAAGTTTTGCTTACGTTAAAGGCTCAAACAGGAAGGAAGTGTATATCATATCCACTGTTAATTACCAACTGGTTGTTGTAATATAGTCTCCTGTCATGATGCTGTTCTTCGTACTCACCGTAGGTTAGGCCTTGCAACAAAGCTCATAGGTTCTGCACAAAATTCCATGGAACAGGTCTCTGTCAATATTTCTGCTTTAATAAGGAACTGATCTGGGCATTATTAATATTTGATTTGATCCAAGTATTATTGATTTGTAGAGATTAGGTTCTGATTCTATCTTTTTTTATGTATCGTGTTCTCTTCTTCTGTTATTGCTGGGGAAAAACATTAACTCTTGGTTAGCAATATAATCTTTGTTCCTACAATTGAGTAAATGTGCTAGGGGTTTTATTTTTCCATATAAATTTATTCAAGGGTATTCGGATTAGCTTCTCTTCTTTAATTCACAAGCTTATTAGAATTTGTGAATTTACATATCTGAAAAGTTTACGTATCAAGTTGATAAGCTGGAAAATAAGCTAGTATGGGTTGAATTTCTACTTGTGAGCCATATATTTCAAGAACAGAGTGTGGTGTAACTTCATACCCTTTCATTGCCTGAGTTGTGTACTTTGTTAAGGTTTAATTTTAGTAAGGGCTAGCCGCATGCTTTAAATTGTTGTTCAATCAATAATATTCCACTGCATTTCTGATTACTTCTAAAAGTTGGTTATTTGTATAATCATAGTCTCATATTTTGATCTGGTTTTCTGTGAACTTGGATGCCTTGTTGTTAGTAAATTAAGTTTTCCAGGTGTCACTGAATTGTCTGATGGGTTTATATAATTTTGATCTTCAAGTAATAATATGTTGGTTTTATCTAGTTTTATTAAGTTTTTACGTAGTTACTGTTTAATCCTACAAATGATTAAAAACTTATCTGATTGTGAAATAGTGTTTATCAATCACCTATATCTATATTTATACTAATATATAAAACATTTAATACTCTCTCTCCTATAAGTATCTCTTAAATTTTAAGTAATTTAGGAAGCTGTTTCTTTCCTGCTTAATGGAACCATTCAGTGCTGAATGCTAAATCGCGTGTTTGACTGTTGCATCTGAATGAAGACTGTAACAGAAGAGAATACTGTTGAATCATTCTACCTTAAAGTACATTCTGAATCATTAAGCACCAATTATTTTACCATAATACTCCTTTCACAAGTTGACTTGTTAAACAATCATATCTTACAATATAATATATCACTATTAAGGTTAAAATGGTAATTTACATCATTCAGATTGTTCATTTAGAACCTTTATCAAATGACATGTCACATTCAGAAATAGATTCATTCAGAGTATTTGAATAATTCAGACATCATTCAGTGTTTGATCATTCTATTTTAACAAACACTTTCTTAAAATTACTAATTTACCCCTCATTTAAACCTAAATAGAAACTATTGAATGAACTTAATTAGATTCATAAAAACCATCTAAATAACTAAACTTTTCATAAGAAACAATGTTTAAAAATGTCAAGTCAATATAAGATTATATCTCAACCTACAAGATATTAAACAAATTAAAAATTAAATAGAAAACCTCCATAGAAAGATTATTTTAAATATTCTATCATATCTCAAATATATTAATTTAAGTATTATAAAATTTGTATAACTTAAACTAATAAACCAATCCGCATTTATAAGCACTCATATAAGCGAAATAAAAAGTTTAGCTTATCATATATTTAACATTAATTTACTTTTGAACTCTTAAAATTTAAGTAATAGTTCATTGCCAAGATAATCAATATCCTTACATTTTTTAAAACATACCAACCAAGCCACCATCTCATACCTACACAATTCCTCATCAAATTAACACAATTCCTAAAATCATTTATATGTTTTCATCATTTTATTTTATAAGATAGATTTTTTTTCTTATTTTATTGTTTTTAAGAAGTTAATTTAGAAATTAACGAAAGTTTTGATAGATAATAAAGAAATAAATAAAATAGAAAAGAGGGAAAGAAAATGGATATGCTTTGAATGTAAATTATTTGATGTCATCATAGTATGTGAATATCATACCATACGTTATTGAAAACGAACATGATATCGAGTGTAAGTATTCACCGTCACCGCATTACGCGAGTAACATGCTAGTCATAAATAAATTATACACTCAGTTATATTATGGATGTCAGTATCAATAGCGGGGTTTTAGCATTGTAACTTGTTTTTTATAAGAGTCTCCGGGTTAACAACACATATTACCCTCTTATATATTTTTCTTTCCTTTTTGAGTATTATTGAAATTCTTTTTCCTATAAATTTTTTTTTTTGCTGTTTGGTGCGGAGTATGTGTTGTTCCACGTTAGAGCAAACAAATTTAAGTGTATTAACCAAATTTAAGTGAATTAATCAAAAATTAAACCCGTGGTCTACCGAATAGTCCAATGACTCGATATAAAATGTTAAAGGATCAAATCTTGGAGACTTTATATAGAACTAGTAGACAAAAACTCAGCATCCGGAGAGAAAATAAAGAACTAAGTGAATTCACCAATCTTGTTAAAAGATGCTCATAACTTTGTGCTTATCGTCAATTTTTTGTTGGTATTAGTTTTTTATACATAACTACTGCTAATAGCTAAATAATAATATTAGTTTATAACTAATAATAACAATAGTATATTATTAAGCCGTTCTATTCTATATTACTTTGTGTTATTGTAATCAACTAATCATGAGAGAACCTTGAGCATCTATCATTCTAGGTTACTGGTAAGGTGTTTGTTCATGATTATCTAGGTTATGAGTTCGAGTTTCGTTATAAATAAAATAATATAAATTTAGAAATTGTGTAGAACTAGGAGCAGATCAAAATGTGGGTTTGTGTAAAAAAACTAATCATTAGAGGAATTCAAATTCAAGATTGAGATCTACAGCAAAGAATTCTCTGTTTTGTGGATTCTCATCTACAACAACGAGTAGGTATGTAAACGAACCGAGCGAACATGAATGAGGTTTGTTCGTGTTCGTTCGTTTAACTTTAGCCGAACAAATAAACGAACACGAACGGATAAACGAACGGATTTCTGTGTCCGTGTTCGTTCGTTTAACTTTAGCTGAACAAATAAACGAACACGAACGTTAAACGAACGAGCATGTGTGTTCGATTGTTTAAAAGATTGGTTAGTTCGTGTAATTTTTTGTTCGTTCATTTAAATGATAAACAAACTTAAACAAAGGAACACACTTTATAATACAAATCCAACATTATTAAACATAAATAATCACTATATCTAAACACACATGTATAATATAAATATATATATTTATATAAAATATAAACGAACGGATAAACGAACGTTCCCGAACATAAATGAACGAACGAGAGCTCTGTTCGTGTTCGTTCGTTTAATTAAACGAACGAAAAATCTTGTTCATGTTCATTCGTTTAATAAACATACGAACATAAACGAACTTCCCGCCAAACAATTTCACAAACTGTTCATGAACGTTCGGTTCGTTTACAAGCCCTAGCAACGAGTAAAGAATAGGGGGGTGAAGTGTAACACTGGCAATAATCGAAGGATGGTTATCGATAATCCACTCATCATGAGTCATACATTACTCACAGACGTTAATAAACCAAGATCGAGCTGAGGTAGCGACTGTGCCACTGTGGATGATTGGTTTCTCCGTTGCTGTACGTTAACACTTGATTAATTTTGTCTCGATGATCTTCTTCGATTTCTCTGTTCATCGTTCACAGTTGGGTACGTTTTACGAAGATTTTTCTTTATATTCACTGTATTAATAAGAATTAATCGTGCTAATATGACCTTCCATAGTCTCTCTCACGGTGCATTAATTTTCACCAAATTATGGTAAGCCTAGCTATATAAACATGTTGTTATACATAAGTAATTGAGAACCTTACTGGAACATTCGTTGATCGTAATAATATGATCTTCATTTATACGTTTTGATTGATCTGATGTTTAAATGCCCCGTTTACAGGTATCTAGAAGTTTTATTTGAAAAAAAGAACTCTGCAACATGAAAACGGTGCTTTGTAGAAATCTTATATGACATGGTATGCAACTGTGTGTGTGTGTGTGTGTTTTGTTAGCGTATTATAATTAATAATTTAAATTTCTTTATAAAATGGTTATAAAGTTGTAGTCATTTGGGGTATGAATTTTAGGAATAAGCTGAAGTGACGAAGCTTGTTTACTTTGGGACAAAGGGAGCATATTAATCTTTGTGACTAGTGATTATCTATTCAAAATGATGAATGCGAATTCTCCATCCTCATCTTTACTGCCTGCACCAGAGCAATCACGCCGCCGCTTTTCATTTTCTGAGCTTAGTTCAGCTACGCATAACTTTGATGAAGAATGGTGCATAGGCCATGGAGGATCTAGTAAGGTGTACAAAGGAATCATCGCTTCTGATGAAACACCTAAAACCTACGCCATTAAGCGGTTGCATTTCATGTCGGATCAAGGAGCCCCTCAGTTCTGGGTTGAAGTCCAGACCCTTTCGAGACTGCGTCATTGTAACCTTGTATCTTTAATTGGTTATTGCAACGAGGGGAAAGAGATGGCTCTTGTTTATGAATACATGCCTCATGGAACCCTTTATGGTCATCTTCACAAGAACTCTACAGCTTTCACTTGGTCTCAACGGCTCAAGATTTGCCTAGGAGCTGCTCGAGGAATGGACTACCTTCACACAGGCACGGGCATACAACATGGGATCATACACCGTGATGTGAAAAGCACCAATATTTTGTTGGATGAAAATTATGCTGCTAAGATTTCAGATTTCGGATTGGCTAAAATAGGTCCAATAAATCAGACACTTACATATGTCAGCACAGGAGTGAAAGGCACCTTTGGGTATATGGATCCAAATTATTTCTACACAGGCAGGCTGACAAGAAAATCTGATGTTTATGCCTTTGGGGTCGTATTGCTTGAGGTGTTGTGTGGCAGGCCTGCTTTGGACGAGAGTCTGGACGAGGGTTTAGCAGTATGGGCTCAAGACCGTATCAAACAAGGAAAACTCACACAAATAATTGATCCTAGTTTGAGAGACCGCATTTCAAAGAGTTCTTTGAAGGAGTTCTCACGCATTGCAACTCGATGTTTGCTTAGTAATCCTAATCAGCGACCAACTATGAGTGAGGTTATTGGCAGTCTTGTCTTAGCATTGTCATTTCAAGAAAAAAAAGACTCTTCTACTCAAGGAAGGATCACCAGCAAGAAAGTATGGTCATTAATGTTTTCACTTAAAGGCCATTTTGAACTTAAAAGCCCGGGGTTGACTTCTACATTGGAAAGTAAAGAAGTAAATGATGACAGTAAAGCTATCAGTGAGTTAGTTGAACTTGACAAGATAGAGGTTCTTGAAGGACAAGATGCTAATACTAATTCACTAATTCCTGCGCTAGAGGACCTACTGATTCTTGGGGATGCTTTTCCTGGGAAAGAATTACAAGCGTGTGACTACCCTATCAAGGGTGCCGTTTCTGCCATGTTCCAATGGGTTCATTTTAACGCAGACGGATCTTCAAGGTACATAAAAGGTGAAACAAAAACAACATATGCGGTTCGATTAGGGGACGTAGGTAAGTACCTTGGTGTCGAAGTTGTACCAATGGATGTAAATGGACGAAAAGGCAGTTGTTATCAATGCTTTGCCAATAGAGGACTGGTTATTACCCGTTCTTCATAGTGACGAGAGAAGATTATATGTGTGAATTTTGATAACTTTAAAGGCTCAGACGGGTAGCGTATGTTATATCCACTGTAAATTACTAACTGGGTGTATAAATATCATGTCCAGTCATGATGCATTCATCAAATAAGGTCAAAACCAAGTCAACCTTCAGCTTGAATTGAGTTGCAAAGGGTTGCTCTTGTTTCCAGCATCTATACTACTTTTAATTTAGTGCTCTTTATCTGTTTTGCCGTTATCTTATAGAACTTGGTGAATTTCAAAGATCCTGAATCATGGAGATTGTATACTCTTAATTTATTACTCTTTATTAATTAGTCATTAATAATAAGAATTAATGATGATTTTGTTGGTTTAAGAATAGTTCTTAAATACAATTTCTCCACATATAACTTCCGGCATATTATAAAATCATACAAGACCGAAATTTTACATTTCCTCATAGTAAAGGAAGAAAAACAAACACCTCCTTCATCATTAGATTATGTTAAGACAAAGTAGAATAAGTAGAACCTACAACCTTTATGTCAAAATCATCGGAGGGAATTAGAAAAGAAAACAAAAAAGATTATACATACAGTAGAATGATAAAATCAAATGTAACATGAATTTTTATTAAGAGAAGAGGTTAAATAAATAGAATAATCCTTTGAGAAAATAATGTCTAGATTCAACGAACACCATTTTAAGTTATTAAAATAATGTTACGTGAGTGCTAACACAAGGCGTCCCTTATATTTTTTTCCTCTTCCTTTTCACTTATATGTGAACATTAATTTATGCTCTTTTTGAGTTTTTTATAGAAGGAAATAGAAAGGAAAAAAGTCAAAGGAAAAATAGTCTAAGTTGTATCCTTAGGTTGTAAGAAAAATGAAAGAAATAAAAGGAGAATTTTTTTTTCAAATTATCCTATATTTGGACCATAAGTTAACCAAATAGCCTCTATTCGTCCATAAATTTTTCCTTTTCCCCTTCATATACTAAAACAAAACAAAAAAAGAAAAACTCGTTAAAGCAACGACCTCTTATCTGTTATTCTGTTAATCCAATGATTCAACTTGCCGACATATATATATATATATAATAATAACATTAATATTGATTGATAGCATTAGAAAATGGTGGTCTCTTCATACATGAATTAAGACCACGTGGCACTCTCTTTCTAAATAAAATTCCGATCCCAAAATCTAGGGTTTCAATCTACTCTTCCAACTCCTTGCCAATTTTCTCATATATAGCAGCTAGTTATGTCCAAGATCTCAATCGCCGGTTATGGCGGAGTCCCCAGCAGCACAACCACCACCACAACCACCCCACCACCTGCCTCCCCTTCTACATTCTTCGCTAGGGCGAGGTTGCACACGGAGAACTTCGTCGCCAAGCGCCGCCCATGGCGAGACTTCTTCGATTATTCTGCTATTTCTCGACCGATAAGCTACGAAGACGCCATGTCTCGGATCAGACAGAATCTCAACTATTTCAGAGTCAACTACGCCATGGTGATGCTACTTTTACTCTTCCTCAGCCTCATTTACCACCCGATTTCAATGATTGTTTTTCTGATCGTCTTCGTCGCCTGGTTTTTTGTTTACTTCTTTCGCGATGCTCGCAGTCCTATTATGATTTTCAACCGTGTTGTTGATGACCGCGTTGTGCTAATCTGTCTGAGTTTGTTAACGGTATTTGCGTTGGCTTTTACTAATGTCGGAGTGAATGTATTGGTGTCGTTGATTATTGTGGTCGCGGTTGTGGGGTTACACGCGGCGTTTAGGAGTCCTGGTGATTTGTTTCTCGATGAGCAAGAGGCAGCCGAAGGAGGCTTGCTCTCGGTTGTTGGTAGCGATTCTTCAACACGAGCGACTTACGGCTTAAATTGATCCAGTCACGATTGAGTAAAAAGGTCCTGGTAAGTCTGAATTTGGAAATAGCTGTTGTTTGACAAAGGTTTATTCTCTTTGGATGTTAGATGAATCTATGGCACCGTGTGTTGTATACTTGTTAGGGCCCATTCCTTTTCTTGTTCTGTCTGGCGGATTCCATGTTGTTGTCTTTATTATATTTTTTTTGCCATATTTGGATTTTTAAGTTAGAATACCAAGTCCTGCTGCTTTTCTTGAGTTTGATGTAGTTTAATTTGTACTTTTGTACATGCTGAAGGCAGAAGTTAAGAACCATTATATCACGAGCATTCTTTTTGTTTGGACATATTTGATTAGTTCTTTCTTGTATATTGATAGGAAACTCTAGGGATCCTCTGCTTTACTGTCGCTGCAGTTTTATTTCTTGATCCAAAGTATTTTATTGGTTTTTAAATCTGATATCATACATATCACTAGCAGGGGATGCTCAAATTGCATAGCTTTTGAAAAACCATATGTATACAAGCCTGCAAATAGAGAAGTCCTTATTGTTTTTATGCTGGGGTAATGCTTTGATCTTTAAGTGTTTATTACTGGTGATAGTGTATTCTTGTGTACAACCATCAAATTCCATCAGGCAAGAAAAAGTTTTGATCTTGATTTATGAGTCTAACATAATAGTTGTAAACATTATGCTGCCTTGCAAAGCTTCTTGTCGAGTGAATTGAAAGTTTTGAACTGAGGGATTAGGAGGGATTGCACATGCCACATTGAAAAACCTCTCTCTTGTCTCTTTGCCCCATCACCATGGCGGGTTAAGGGCATTTCTCTCGTGGTCACCTAAAGTCTTTTGTGGTGATAGGATTGTACTTTGGAAAGCAAGCTTTCGAAAACATCAAGGTGAGTCAATGCATGTGTTTCATACTTTCATGGTATCTCTGGTTTTGGTTAAGTTAATTGTAGTGAATGATAGTATGATACTGGCCATATCTAGGAGAAAAAGAGAAGGATTGTGCATGATGTGTTCATATTTGGAGTAATTTAGCCTACCCACCTCAGTTTTGCATAAATGGTCATTGTTGTTCTAAGTAATGAGTAATGACTGTGTTTAGCAGATCAGATTGAGGAATAGAGTATACTTGGTTATAGTTTCCACATTGAAATCATATGTACATGGAAATTCAAAGATACCCCTTTCGTGGCAACAGTTGTGGCTTGTTGTCTTCTACTACCGGTAAATAGTGATTTATGTCGGTAGTTATTTCTGTTTCCTAGTTATAATTTGCAGTCATACAAGTTTTATGATCAGCTTGGATTACTCAGGTATGATGCTTTTCGTTAGCAACAAATCACAGATTTCGTAGCCAATGAGCTTTATGAAGATGGATGAAAGGTTGTCAGAGTCTTATTGGATTCATGAAGAACCTCTCGGGAGAGACCGAGTTCTTGCTCTCATGAGCAGAAGGCAGGGTAGTTGGACTGGAGTGCTTATATAGAAGAAAATGACAGGATATAAATAGTTTGGTTTTGGTGGATGTGAAAAGATTTTAAAGAAGAATGAGGAGAATTGGAAGGGGGAAAGAGAGATGAACGTATTGGTTGAAGCAGTAAATTCACATTGTATCTGTTATGGGTTTTTTTGCTTTAATAATATACTAGTGTAAGTTACCCTTGCTTTATGGCTACTTCAGTTCCTTAGTTATTAAATTTACATTGATAGTTTTCAATTTCTATACTTAAGTTATGATGATTTTGTATTTAAAATGTTTCTTAATTTCAGACTTTTTAGCTCTTTTCATATGCTTTATATTATCATTGGGCTATCACAGTTTCCTCTTAAAAATAACCCTTTGATCTTTATGAGGCTAAGAGCATCTCCAATGGGAGATGAATGGAAGTTGTATAATAGGTTAATGGGAGTTGTATGCATTGTGACTTTGTGAGGGGGTTGAATGAAAGTGGGATGCATAGTTATATAACATTGTATAGAATTCTAATAATAGCGGACCCTATAATTATAAATATCTTATTTATTTTTTTAAATATTATGTAGAAGTTAATTTAATATATTTTTAAGTTAATTAATATTTAGTGTATTTATATTTTTTAAAATTTCTTAATACTAAAAGATATATATAATGAGCTTTGAATTATATTATAAATAATATAATAATAAATAAAATATTACACTAATAAATAAAATTTCTTAATACTATAATATATATATATATATATATATATATATATATATATATATAATGAACGATGAAAATTTTATTTCGTTTTTATAATTTATGTGTTTTGTAGCTATATAAATATTTTTATAAAATTATATATAATGCTGATGTGAAAATTCATTAAACTGTGTAAAGTTTAATGGAGTGTGGAGATTAAAGGATAACATTGTATAGATAGTGGAATGTTGATGTGACAATCTATCGAATTCTTGTGGGGTGGTATGGATTGTGGATGCCCTAAGACTGAATGGTATACCTGTCCTGTATTACTATGAGGTTGACGTTCTCGGCCCTGTCAAGGACATCGGCGCATGGTGCCATGATGTGTGTCGCCCTGATGGAAAAAAAAAATTTAGTTTTTAAAGTGGTAGTTATAACTTATGTTTTTAAAATTAACTTTTCGTAATTTTTATACTTTTATTTTAATTAGTTTTCAACTTCTACATATACAGACTAGTAATTTTCAACTTCTAATTGTCCTTTTTAAAGATTGGATATAATATTTTCTTTTTATTTAAAATTATAGTTATCATTTCCTATATTATATAGTCTAACATGCTAAAAAACTACCGACTGCAATGGGTTGAAGGATGGGTGTACTGCTCTTTTCCCATTATGTCCTTTAATACTCATTCTCTCTCTTTCACACTTATATTTTATTTTTATAGGTATAAATTACAGCTAATTCTAATTAATTTATTTAGTTAGAAGGTAAAATTATATTATAAATAGGAGTAGTTAATCTTTAAATATAATTAAAGACTAATTTGAATCGCCTCTAATAGATAACTCTAAATGTTTGTTTTAATAACTTATTTTAATCATCATCATCACGAGTTACCTGTTATGTTTTATAGTGGGATTAACCGTTGACGTTCTCGGCCCCGTCAAGCACATCGGCACATGGTGTGTTATCCTGATGAAAAATAATAAAAAAGGTCATTTTAGATTTAAAAAATGGTAATTATAACTTATGTATGTATAAATATTTTTTCATAGTTCGAATAGTTACCTTTTAATTAGTTTTGAACTTTCTATAATAGAACAATTTTGTCACTTTTAGAAACTCAAAATAACATCTTTTTATTTAAAACTACGATTATCATTTTCTTATATTATATTGTCTAACAAGCTAAAAAACACATACCAATTATCCCTCAGAATGGGTTAAAGGATCGGATGTAAGACCGGCCGCATCCATGACTCTACCCGATGGGTTGGGCTGATGTGGAGGCCAGAACCCACAGAGCATACCATCGCCCCCCTTGGGGTTGAAATGGGTTCCCAAGCCAATGGGTTGGGTAACCCGATCGGCTTCCTCCTTGTTTCCTTTTTTTTCTTTTTTTAAATAGAAAAATAGAAAGGGTTGAATTGAGTTGGATGTGAGAGTTGTAGGGTTAGAAAGGGTTGAAGGTGGAGGATGATGTGGATGCTGATGTAGCGGTGTTTTTAGTTAGGTAAGTTGGGTTGAATACTGATAGTCTAATGTTTTTTTTTCAATTTTATCCTTTAACCTATTACTCATCCTCTCTTTTTTTCACACTTATCTTTTCTTTTTTTCTAAAGTATAAGTTACAACTAATTATAACTAATTTATTTAGTTTGAAAGTATTACATAAAAAGTAAGAATAAATTATTTTTTAAATATAAATAAAAAATTGATTTGAATCATTTCTATTAGATAACTCTAACTGTCTATTTTGATAAAATCAAATCTTAATCATTAATTTAAGTTGAAAGTTCAACTTGATTTTGATTTTTATAAGTTAAAAAGTTTAATCAAATTTCTTATAAATAAATAATATAATATATACCCTTTTTGAACCTTAAAATACGTATTTATATATCATAATTTATAAATATCATATTTGTCAGTTATAACATTTTAAAATATTATATTTAATTAAAATTTTAGATTTATCACATTAAAATATTTTAAAATTCATTTGAATTGTAACCAATTAATAAATAATCTTATTGTCTATAATTATAACGATCATGATCTTGTAGAAGAAATAAAATCACGTCTCTAGTATCATCATATCATATTTCTATCATCACGTCTTCCTGCTTCTCGCGTGACACTTCCACCTCTGGTCTTCATGTTGACACGTTTATCATAATTTTTTTAAACTCTTATTTTATTATATTTTATAATTACTTAATACTTTTTTATTAGTGTGTGTTGGGTTAATTACCCCCTCTTGTAATGACCTCCCGCGCTGAATTGGTCAGTCGAGTATAATAATATCCAACGTTTTCTTACTGCCTCCGTGTCTCCTTCTGGTGTTCAAGCTCTCTACTTCCAGTCTTCCACATACATTCCCCCTTCATACCAATCGATTCAGGTAATAATCTCTCTTTTCTTTTCATTTCTGATTTCAATTCTTCATCTTCAAACGAAAATATGCCCCAATTGCGATCCAAAACTTGATTCCGTTGGCCATTTGTTGCAAATTAACTCTTTATAAAGATGGATATATCTAGTTAAGCGTCATTACAGACACGTAAATGGTGTATGATAGTTTTCCTCGATTTAGTATTGAACACCAATTTTCTATGCTTGTGCTTGATAGTAAAACGTTTTTATAAATTAGCCCTAGGATTTTCCTTATTTATTTAATCTGAACAGCATCTAGTTGTTGTTTTGCTGCAGTAGTTTTGCACATTGCAATGTGTATCAAACTTAGAAACATTTCCATCCTTTTATTTTTTGTAAATATTAGAAAACCGGTTTTACTTGAAAATTGAATCATAATTAAGAAGAAGTATAAAGGGAGTAGAATTTGAAGTTGGAAACTGATCATCTTGACTTCAAAAGTTGATGTGTGCTTCTTCATTAAAGGGTCCAACAAATAAATGCATTCCCCTATCTGTATTTTGCTGTTTTCAAATAAATGAAAGAACTGCACCTTACAGAGATAGAATGATACTGTGACATATCTTTCCTGTTAAAATAAGGGGCAGGTTTGCTACTTCAAATGAATCTGCTATTTTTGCGACGAGCTTAAGATAACATGTATCTTCAACAACAGTAAAGATGGCTATATCTTCTACCGGAACCAGTAATTATGGCTCGATGGAACTAGCTGCGTCCTCATTCAGTCCCCAGCGTGTACAACGTGATTCCATATATCTCAGGAGTTTGAGTTCCCAGTGGCTGCAACAACAGGCTCGATGGTTTGGTTTTTCTCGTGGCAAAATTATTAACTTAAATGCTTCATCTCGCTCTTTAAGGATGATTTCAAATGGTTATGTTGGAAGAGGCACCTACAGGATAAAGAAGGATAATGATGATAAAATATATAGGAGACTAGATTCTTGTTTGGTCATTCCTCCACCTGAAGGCAAGAAGCCAAAAGCAATCATTAAATTTCTTGGTGGTGCCTTTATAGGAGCAGTTCCCGAAGTTACCTATAGGCGAGTTGTTCATACCCTAAATATCAATGCTTTGATTGTTAATCTTACGTATTTTACAATAATAAAGATATGGTGTACACAAATTGCACAATATAATGTATATTCTGTAATTAAGCTGACATTCAATTTAATTAAGGATTTAATGACTTTCACAATTTGTATTGCCATGTAAATTTTGATATTTACACGCAGCTATCTTCTTGGGCTATTGGCAACTGAAGGATATCTTATTATCTCTGTGCCATATAACGTGACTTTTGATCATTCACAAGCTACTAGAGAAGTCTATGAAAGGTTTCATTCCTGCTTAAACTCAATATTAACTGCTGGATTGCCCAATGATGGACTGCTAGCAGCTGAACTTGTTGATCTTCCTCTTTATTCTGTTGGCCATAGGTGCGTATATTTTATTCTAATACTTCAGTGATTATATTTCTATACAGCAAACATTCACACCCACCTGTCCCTGTTGTGGTTATCCTTAGAAGGATATAGATGCTCTATATTTCTATATCATATCTTGCCGTCACATAATTTGTTAAGTTCTATAATTAGCGGTTCTTAATTTTGCATTATGCATCAAAGATTTTGAAGTGTATTTGGATGAAAATGTTAAATGGAAACTTTCTGCATATCCTTTTCAATAAGATGTATTATCCATTAAGTGGGAAATTAAACTTATGGATATCTTTGTTTCTTTGTAAGTTATCACACTCTGTAAAAGTAACTAAATATATAATAGAAAGTGTTGGTTGTATGGGAGCTTTTTTTACATCAGCTAGAGCTAAGTTTTGTATACGAAATTTTTGGGCATCAGCCAAATACATATCACATTAGTATTTTCCACTTCTGTAATAATATGCAGTAATGGCGCCCTACTCCAAGTACTCACTGGAAGCTATTTTTCAGAGAAGATACCAAAGGTTGGTTTGATGCCTTTAGTTTCTACAAGATGTGTAGCAGTCTAATTTTAAGGAAATGCAATGCAGTCAGCTATAGAATTTGATGTGCACTTTAAGAGCCTTTGTTTCAATTATGATTTTTGTTTTCTTTTGGAATTTGATGTAATTTTCTTTCTATTTTGGAAGGCTAATGCCATAATATCATACAACAACCGGCCAGCAACAGAGGCAGTACCTTACTTTGAACAGGTGATGTGATTGTTTTAGTATTCACTGCAACATACTGTTTTGTTTTTGTTTTTGTTATTATCTTCACATGTTTCTTAGTAGTTCTGCTTTCTTATATTCATAGTCTCAGAGCATCAACAGAGTTTTTGAAGCAAATACTGCTGCGATTTTTAAATCTTACGGAGGATACATATTTTTTTTTTCACTTCTGCAGTTAGGTCCTCTAGTAAGCCAGTTGATGCCTGTTGTGGAAGCATCTCCTGTATCTTCCATGGCTAAGAGTGCTGCAGGTAAGCACTTTGTGAATTTGTTCCCTCATTTTGAATACTTGTTTCTCTCTCTGTTTTTGTTGCTCAATTGTAGTCATTTTTTCTCAACATGGGAATCTGCTTTTCATCTTTTTTGCACACTCATTATGAGAAATGTAATTTTTAAAATGAGTTGGTTTTTTTTTCTTATTTGAGGTTTGATTGAAATATATCACTGGCTCTCCTTAATTGGAGCACAAACATGTTGATTTTTTGTATAGCTCAAGTTCAGAGTATGCTATATACTTCTTTTTTGCTAATATCTTGTGGTTATAAGGATGTCATTAGACATCTTTCATCTCTCATTGTTTTGTCCTCTTTCTATACATATAATGAAGATGCCTGGAAAGCACTGCTTGATACAGCTGAAGCAATGACACCTGATTATGATCCTGAAGCTAGGGTATCTTTGAACAAATTTGTAGATCAGTTGCCTTCAGTTTTTAATCAGGTATTCTGCTGCCTAATTGCACTTAAGAAAAGGCATGTAAAAAGGCTTCCATTCATAAATTACTGATTCACAGCGTGCTACTTCTTGGCTGTCATTACTTTTTGCTGTTTTGCAAATTAATATAATGACAACTCCACAAAAATCAGCAATCAAGCTGCTATTTGATTAAACTTATGTTGTTCTTTTTAGACTTTCTATTAAAGTTACAAGCCTTAGAAGCATTTGGTCACTAGTAAGATTTCTAATCTTGTCAGGTTGCTCAAGGAATATCAGAGTTCAAGCCAACACCCACCGAGAACCGTGAATGTTGCAAGAACTCGTATAATGTCCAGAAAACACTCCTGGTACTCTTGTGCTTCTCATTAGTTATTAGTAAAAATAATAGAAAAAGAAGTATTCTTTTAGCCTTTTCTGTTATGTAAGTCAGTTGTTTGTTGCAGGTGAAGTTTAATGTTGATGCCATTGATGAGACAGATCTCCTTGAGGAGACTTTGAGACCTCGTGTGGAAGCTATAGGTGGAACACTGGACAAAATTGTATTGAGTGGTAACCATATAACACCATGCATCCAGGTATTATACATTCGTGCTGTTTTTGCATTATTTACTTTACCTTTTTTTTGGTAACAACCTGTCACACAATCATAGAAGAGTGAGAATAAGTTTATAATAACTCATTGCACATAGAAGTTTGAACACCTTATAACTCTTAAGTTGGCTACTTTTAACTTCCATCATGGTTTTAAGTTGATTATTAAATTGTCCAGCTTGCTGTTATGGCTTGTTTTGTTACATTTCTTCAGCTTGGGAAAATTTTGATGTAGAATACCCATTGAGGTGGTATAGTATCTACTTATTCCTAGTCGTATTCACTTAATTTTCTATCACTATCCGCAGAGTAAGTTCTATGGAACATGAGTTCTAAGGAACCATGTAATAGTGCTGCCAAAATGGGGTGATATGTGGGTAAGAGGTCCAAATGGGTTTGACTTGAGATGGGTTGTTTTTAGCATGGTTCAGCCGTTCAGGTCAACTGGGCTTGACCCACAAACATCTTTGCTCCGCTTGTTTACAAATAGTTAATACGTTAAGTCAAGATAAATATCTTCTTTTAGAATAGAACAATTTAGGAGGCTGTAACCATTAAAATTCACTTTTGGTGACTTTTATTATCATAGTATGTTTGACCCGTTCCTCTTTTATCCAAATTTTTGTATACATCTGACAGTTCAAGGATAAATCATTAGCAAAATGGGCCCATTCATGAGTAAATGGGACAAAGTAGCCACCTCCATTAACTTCTAAAATGGCCATGCATCAAAGTGATGATAATTTATCTTTACAGTACATAATATTTCTCAAATGCCACTTGTGTCTCTTTTGAGGTACCATTATTATAGTGTAGCAATTATATGTCACTTTTTGCATGATCAGGATCCAAAACTACAAGTAGGTGATGTATACACTCCAGCAGATGCAATTGCACAAGGACTCAAGACTCTTTCACTAAATGAGACCAAAATCCTAGCTAGAACCATTGCAGACTGGTTTAGCAGTGTCAACTAATAAGTATAATGCCAAGCTTTAGAAAGTTTAAACTAAACTAGCTTCAGCCAAATTGGTATATCTTATGTTCTTGATATTATGTTGTACATATTTTACTACAGAAACAGCAATCGTCTGAATATAAACTTTGAACACAAATATATCTACATTTACAAACAGGTAGTGTTCATATTTTATGGCAACTATACTTTATTTATATCTGACTAAAGGTAGAATATCAGAATTATAGAACTGCAAAATTTGTAAGAGGAATAGCCTGTTGGCCTTTGTGTTTACGATGTTCAGGTTGCCCAGATCTAGGGGTGGAAACTAGTGCATGTCAAAATGGGTCGGTCAAGACAGACTTACTTCTTTAAACTTTATAAAAAAATTGATGTGTTAAATATAATCCGAAAAAACGATATTACTACAATAATGAGCTTTTTTTATATAATAGTACAAGTTAAGAGATTTATGCATTTGAAAACATCTTGGGTGATATCTAATCGTTTGGCTTAACGTATTTGTCCTGTCTCACATAAAAGCACACCCTAACCGACTCATCTGTATGTGAATGCATTAATTTAGCCACGTATGCTTGAGCTCATCATCGTTCATCTGAAACAAACACTGCCACAACTTCTGACCCACCAATTCGCCTTTAGCATGAGAGTCGGGACTAGTCGAATGAAAATGACACAAAATTTCAGTTGAGAGGCAAAGTTCATTTGTTTCAACTCCTATTTGCAAATCTAGTGACTGCTATTTGAAGCTTTTCATTTTTAATTAGAACTTATCTATAGACTTTTTATTTATAATGTTAAGTTCAAGCCCAAGCTCCCAGTCCCTTGAGTCACTTTTCACGCTTTTCAGCAGCCAACTGAATTTTAAATTTGAACTTCTGTTTATGTCAACCGAGTGTCCAAGTCCAAGTAACAGTATTAAGATACAAAGTTTCAGTTTTAAGGTCTCATATCATTTGCATTCATTGTTTTTTGAATGGCTAAATACACATCCCCCTAATCTAATTCTAAATCTACACAATTTTTGTCCACAACAGGACTTGAACCTACAATCTTGTGGGACACCTAAACCCACAATCATTTGCATTCATGCTTCAGGTTTTTCTAACTGATCCATACTTAACAGAACAAATCATAAATTTGTATTTCGTTAAAATGTATATAACATCATTTACAACTGAGATTAAGTTGATGTTATCAAGATCAAGGGGTGCCCACAGGGGACGAAAAATAAGCCTCGTCACCAAGACAACATCCTGGGCTTCTACTAGGTGTTGCTGTCACTGTTCTGTTTGGTTCCTGACTTAGAAGTGCTGTGTGGGAAGCCTCTTCTGTTTTTAACAAACTCAATTTCTCCTCTATGTTTGCCTTTGAATTTGAACAATTTATACCTGAAGTCCAGGAAATACTTAACCCCAAGAGCCTATTTGTTGCCATTGGTGAATTGGGATCACTTAAAACGTCTTCTTGACATATGTCTCCGATTCTTGTCAGTATGCTGAATGCCAAGTTTCCGAGAACTCGAGAATAAGCTTCTAAGATTGCATGAGCGACATCCTGAAATAATGCAAGGTTAACAAGCTGTTTTCTTTTGGCTTCTATAGTCCTGTTATAGTACATTCTAGTGATGTATATGAGCCTTGCTTGCCCCGAGTTTCAGCTTACAAAGCATGCTCAACTAGGCTTGGTCTAGGATGTGGCAATTTTGATTCATTTACCTTTAAATGAGTTAGTTGAGTTATCTTTTATCTCTAATATGTCAAAAGGGTTAAGCTAAAGGATCAAATGCATTTGAAAGCCACAATTGACCCATAATGAATTGGTCATAATTTTCTCTTGACAGAGTTTTCCTGTTTATAAAGTTATTATGAACACTACAAACAACTCGAGTAACTTAATTCGAGGAGCAAGATGGCACCTTAACAGCTCTTAACACCTCGAAGATTAACTGGTTTGGCATGTGCAAAAAATGTTTTGGAATGGTATTGGAGAATTTTGCAACAAAATATATACCGTATTGGAGATTTACTCACCTTGCCGTATTGGATTTTCATGACATCAAAAAACTTTTGAGGGAGGTTTGGATATCTAATCTTGATCTGACGTGAAAGATCTTCAGCTCTGTTTATTAACAACTCAACCTTGTCAAGTTCAGAAACGGGATCCTTGAATGACCATGATGTTCTTGCTGGTGATTTACAACTATCACGTTCCTCAATCTTGTCTTTCCATGCATGTATTGCTGCTTCCAATCTGTTAGTGGCATCCATGGCGCTGTTTTCAGAATTTAAACACAACGAATTGAGCATATCAGAAGAAGAGGAAACTTTGTTCAGTATCTTGTAAAGATCCTCGCCAAGGCTCGCCTTTCCAGACTGTAGACAGGAAAACAAGTCATTAGCATACACTTGTAGGGGTGTAAAACACATCAGAATAAAGGTGCCAATTTCAACCCAATTACTTATTAGTTATAAGTTATAAATAGGTCAATTTAGGTTATGTTTTTATCTCAAATTGGTCAAGTACAATAATTTAGTAATACGGGAATGAGTCAAACAGGTTGATAGTTGCAAATACTGGAATTTCAATTCATACTTCCTTTGATCAAATTTAAAACTTAACCGTTACACAACCTGCTTAGTATAGACTTATTAGTACCGATGAGTTACCTTGGGAAGAGCATCTCTGATGATCTTTGGTATTGGCATTTCGAGTAATATAGTCTCATTTATTGATTTAGCAGCCTTGAAAATTTGATGAACTAATTGGGCTTTATAAAGCAATTTCCTCCTTTCACCATCAGAAAGACCACCTATAGGCACTTGTGGCGTTGGAAGCCACCATCTTTTGCTTTGCTTTACATCCTTACTTCTTCCTTCTGCTCGACTGCCCCCTTCCTCGTACCAAAATTCTGTCTCACTCATTGAATCCAGTATTTCCTGTATGTTTATGCATATACTCAAATGACTTCAGAAAAACATCAGCATCCGTATATCGCTAGAGGTGGCACTTTCGACCCGTTTAGTTACACGATGGTCAATTTGTGTATGTTCTAACACTAATTGAGTAAATGGGTGATATAAAGTGGTTAGTTAAAAACAAAACAGGTCAAGCTTGTGTTTGTATGTATGTTTTCACACATATGTCTATGTTGCCACCTCTTATTCTAACGATCAAAGAGATGACCTACAAGAAGCATGGAATCTAACTTCCGTAGAGCAGGGAGGTTCAGATGAATGTCTCCACGGGCTTTTGGTGTCATTATCTGTGAAATGATAATATAAAATTACTAAGGTAACATGTGAAAAGCGAGGGAAACTAGTTGTAATTTTCCATGAAGGTGGGTAGGGAAGGGAAAGTACCTCCATTTGCCTGCCATCAGGCCCACATTGTTTAGCAGGAATTAACTGAACCATATAGTTAGTCGGAGAAAGCAACCAGTCCATCTCTATTCTCCATTTCTTCTTTTTCTCCTCCGGGAGAGGCTCCAGTTTCCATAGCTCCCCAAAAACGCTTCCTTTATATCGACATATATGTTATGAGATATTTTCACATACTTGTAGCTATAACCAAATTCTTAGACTTCCGCACTTGCTATGTCTTTTGAAACTAATAATATGGTAGTGGATAGCTAAATTCAGATAACAGTAATAAAAATTTAATTTACAACAAAATTACATTTTTATCCTTTTTTTATACTTATTTACAAAGACCTCTTTTCACATTTCATTATACGGTATCTAGTTATTTTGTTTTCACAAAATTGGTTGTGGGTTATAATAGTCAATACTTTTTTTATCAGAACTTTGCTAAACCTAAAAATATAAAAGGAATGCTATAGATGCCTAGTAAACATGCCTAAGAAAGTGAGAAAGTACCAGCTAGATTTGTTATGGCATTGGACAAAGCCAAAGCAGGGGAGACTCCATTGCGTCCTCCTGTAGTATCTTCACCCAACAAGAGCTTTGCAAATTTTTCTTTCATTGCTTCCACATCTGAGGATCTAACATTAACATTCTCTTTGGCAATAAACTGTTGTGGGCTCTCTGAGTACTCCCATTCGTCCAAACCATGTTCCTCCCTTTTCATCATACTCCATTGAGAACAAAATGAAATAGAAGGATTGTTGCTAGAACAACAGCTGGAAATATCTTCATCTGGTGAGTCGGTTGGGCATCCGTATCCTTTACTTCCAACGCTTTCATCCTCGTAAGAGTTAGCATTCAAAATGCAGCTCTCTAGCCCGTTGTATGTCATAATTCCTGAAATTTAATTGTATATAACATAAAAAATAAATATATATATATAGAGAAAGATTCAAACGCTGTTTTTCGTTCGATTATTGCATAACCAATCTTGGCACTTGATCAAAATTAGGGATGGCAAAAAACCCCGAATCCGATCGGGAATATGATCTCCGATCCCGAGTTGACCGGGGATGGGGATAGGGACGGGGACTGGGATTTCCGGAACTTAGAAACGGGGATGGGGCGGGGAGAGGGATGCCCCTAAGTTCCCCGAACCGTACCCGACCCCGAACCCACACACACACGTATATATATAAAAGTTAAATTTCTCGTATATATATGCATTTGTATCCAATCTAACTTTCTTACATTAATATGTATAACAATAAGATTGTTTTTTGTTCGAACATACATGATCATCTTATACGATTTAACAAACAAAGTGAATGAAAAAACTAGTATATATGATGAAATCACTATTATATACTTTGTAGAATCAAGTGTTATAAGTGTCTTCGTGGATATATATGTTACTTGGAGGAAAAAAAACATATGAGGGGGTGTGCAGTGTATATGCTGTATGCATATATTTTGGTGAGTGATGAGTGTAATGCATGTATGATCTTTGGTCAAATAAGTGAATCCTGCATGTTCGAGTCCATCATTACATATATTGAATCTTGATAAATATCCCGAGCTTTTATAGAAATATGAATTGCCCCAACAAGGTGCACGTTCGTTGGGTCCTGTAATTTATGTCTCGAAACCTTAATATGAATTTTCTTGGTTTCATTTGAAGCCATTACGAACTTGTAACTAATATATGTATAAATTACTTCTTGTAGCCATGTGCTTCATCTTTTTCAACATGGAGTAGCTAAATCCAACACTGCTATTTTATAAATTATGAATTATTTCGTAACTATGCTGAATTTGAGCATTTTGATGCTGGAAATATCATATACTTTATCAGTTCTACATCTTAACCAATATATATGAGTATAAGAAGTTGATTTAATATTATGTTCGCTTATGAAGTTGTTGGATCTATAGTGGTCAGAGATCCGTAAATATTATATATATTATTTGTACGGTTTTAAATGCATGATCTACGTACAGTAATGAGGAAGAGGAACAATTATTAATTTGTTTCTGACTATTTTTGCAGTTTAGATGCCATTAAAATATTCCCCTCATAATGTAATATTAAACTCTAAAAACCTTCTGTATGAAGTGTTCTTCATCAGCTGTGTTTTAATAAATTTATATACGTGTATTAAATACGTGGAAATGATCCAGTATGATTTTATGGTTTGAATAACTCAAAGGCTTTAAATGAACCTGTCTTTAAATGTGACATGCAGTTTGATAAATGTTCTGAATGAACAATCTAAATAATGAAAATTATCATTTTAACCTTAATAGTGATATATAATATTATAAGATATGATTGTTTAACAAGTCAACATGTGAAAGAAGTATTAGGGTAAAACACTTGTTGCTTAATGATTCGGAATGTATTTTAATGTAATATGATTCAGCAGCATTCTTATGTTTCATTCAGCACACTTTTCATTCAGTGGCAGTAATCAAACACGCTAAATGTTAGATTCAACATTTAGCGGTGAATGATTCCATTAAGCAGCAAACAAACACCCCTTAGAAATACCCAAGAGTATATCTAACATGTGCCTTAATCAAGTGGAGATGTTAAAAATTATTAGCTTGACTTATATATTATATAAATGTTAGTTAATATTTATAGTTAGATAATTGTTATCCGTCATGATATATATATTGATTTGTCGCTCAGTGGTAGCAATAGCACAAACATATTAGAAAAAAAGTTAAATGTCACATTATTTTTTCTCGTTTTCTCTTTCTTACCTAAAACTCAATATAGTCTATCACAAACCAACTCAAACTTTTTTCTTCCCCTAATCTCCATTCCACATCAAAAAGAAAAAAAATATCGGGTGAGGTCTCTGGTTGGGGAACCCAAAGGGGGCGTTGCAGCCACCTTTAACTTACCCGTGGGAACCTGAACTCAAAGGGGTTTCTGGAAGACCTATATGCTTGGCCTAAATAGATATTCCACTCAACAAGCAAATATACATATACAAATGCCTAATTTTATATATACTTGTGATTTTGGATGTCCAATTTATACTTTATTCATTTAGTCCTCCTATAATACATTATATATTTTTCTCAAATGTTCGTAGTTTTTAATATATTAAATTTTAATTAGAACAATTAAAATCCGATTCGTTTTTATTCGAATCCATTTTGATTAGTTACCCAACCCCTTTCATAATAACACATTTATTTAGTAGTGTTCCCGTAAAGTTTTTTCCTGGATCCACTATTGCGTATAAGGTTGAGGATAGCACAGACTACCCTGTGCTACATACTAGATCCTCCGTGTTAAAATCTGTCTTAATACACAAAATAGACAAACTAAAAAACATTACGATATTTAACACACGGTATAAAAATATAGATAAAAAAATACTCAAATATGTTAAACAAATTAACATTCCAGATATTCTCTACTACTGTCGCCTAGTAAAAGATCTAAATCTTTTTTTATCTTAATAAAAAAATCATAAATGAATATTATATTCCGTTAGTTATAGGTAAATAAATGTTTTAAAGAAGTTTAATATTCTTAACAAAAGTTTTTTTTTAAGTTGTATGTAGTTGTTTTGTTACAGAGCAGGTATAGGAGAATGCAAAAAGTTTAAAAAGGCAAGCTAATCTTCGACTTATCACCCAAAATCATAATAAAAATTTTTATAAACATGTAAGTCCCATTTGTTTTACCGTAATAAGAAGAATAAAAATGATTTTAATTTCATCATTTTTAATAATGAAATTACATTCATTTACCTAAATGAATATAAATACTTCAAAGAATCTAATTTCTTTCCAAATAATATTAACAAACATAATATATAACAAAATTTGATTTTAATTTTATTATATTTCTTTAAATTACGGTGAAATAAACTTAGAATTTAAAGCATTATTTAAACTTATTATGTGTGTTACCTTTTTGAATCAATATATATGGTCCTCGATATGATAACATTCCCTCCTAAATAACGTTTTATGTCCCCACCATCATTTATGGAATTGGTTGGGATGTTTGGTACTATTATGTCACACGATATACCGTAACGCAATGAAGCGCCATTATCTCTCTCTCACACACACATTAAATTTTAAATCATAAATAAGAATCCTGCAATTTCCCTGGATCTGCCATGGGGGAAAAGTGGAAAACTGACATTTCACTATCACTTTTAAATATAAATTTCTTTTATTTTCCTCAAAACACCTACTTTTTTCTTATTTCTTTTTGGGGAGGGGCCTATTTTATTTTCTAGTCTTGGCAAAGGGTGTTCCTTGGTCCAGCACTCCAACTCCAGCTTATCAAACTTTGGATATCATTATATCTGTTATCTCTAGGGGGCAGGATTTTCAGTTTCACAATTTAACTTTTTAGAAAACCTTATTAGAAAAGACAATTTATTAAACATAGATATAACAATATCATTGAAAGCAAAATAGATTAAAAAAAAGGTTTACATTATTCTAATTTTTTAATTATATATAGGAGTAAGACAATTTAGTAAACATAACTCAGATATAACAATATCAATCACTTATTTTGCTTAATTCAACAAAGACTGACTAAAAATGATGTATGTTATGTCAATGAAAGAATATATTTATTATGTTTCATACTTTTTCTGTTCAAGTACCCAATAAAAAAAATGGGGGAGGGGGACCATTTTTATCATGATTTGAATTGATTTAAAAGTTTAAAAAACGATTTTGGAAATTTATTTATACTTTTATTTAAAATATTGATAACCACAATCTCTAAAAATGACAATCTTGTTTCATGTATGGGAAGTAAACTAATTAAAAGATAACTATGAAAAGTATGAAAAATTAATTATAAAGACATGAGTTGTGATCGTTATTTTTAAAAAACTGAAATTATCTTTTTAATTCTTATTCAAAACCCTGAAAGTTGTGGTTACCGTCATCTATTTATTTAAAATTTGCATTGGCATTATATATTAAAAAAAAAAAGGAAGGAAGTGGTAAAGTACCATCAGGTGGTTGATCAAAGTCCATGCTGTTGCCAATTCCCCTGTTCCATGTACAGCAACTCAACCTCCTCCTTAATAACACCATCCTCAATGTAAGTTGACTACTTTGAGTTCACTTGGCCGCTAACATTCCAAAGAATTCAGTTAAGTCTGGGAAACAAATCAACAATACCTGTATATTGTACCCAAAAAAAGAGAAAAGTTGCAGTAACTTTCGGGATTTCGTTAAAATCTGTCATAAGATTTTGATTTGCCTTCTCCGGTTCAAATTACTTTCTGTATACTAATAATCAGATTTTTCTAAAAAAGATAATCAATCTATACATGATATGGCAGATGTGAATTATAAAGTGATGAGTGACTACTTAAATTATAAAATGTAGTCTACCACCAAAAAGTATAGTGATTCTATAAAATTCACTTGAATGTGATTTCAATGATAATTTTGACATATTATTGCTGTCTTTTGAGTTGACTTTCAAGCAATGCTATAGTAAATACTATCAATATCATTTAATGATATACGTAATCTAATAATCATTTTTAATGCATGAAAAAACGGTTTGTTTCACATTAATGGAAATCAACATCATCATTTATCTCATAAATCACAATTAATATCCTGACGAAAGAGGAAAAAATTAGAAGTAACGGAGAAACTGAAGAACTTGATGATGCGAATGAAGACATATATAACCGAAATATGCATCACCACGAAAATATTGAAGATGGAACGCAGATTACTATCGCGTATGAGATACATAGAGATGCTGATACAGATGTTATATACGTATCAGTTCATCGAGCGGCATTACGTACATTGATCGTGATTTTCAGTAACCAGATCGAGAAGAACATCAAATTTTCCCCAAATAACGATCAAATATACCGATTTCGTATAAACTCGTTCCAGCACGAGCAAAATTTTAAATAAAACAGATAAAAAACATACCGTAATGATTTCGGATATCTGGATCGTTTGATTTCTACTTCACACGTACAATAACTATAGCTGAAATGGGGAAATAACAGCGAAGATAAGTGGATTCCGCACCGCCATTGATGGAGAATGTGTATGTGAAAGTGGAGAAATTGAGGACTGAAAGTCAAAATTAGTAGGTAAGAACAGGAGATGCCAATTGAATTTCAATCCAGGACTTTGAAGTCATGCTACACTCTCTGTGTATGTGTGTGTGTGTGTGTCAGTAGGTGGGTACGGGAAGGAAGGGATTTGAGATAAATAAGACTACGGCCCATACGGGTTACTTTTGATCCAGTGGAACGATGGGATTATTCACTTTATGGATCTGGACTGGAGTTGTGGATTAACCGGACCATTTTAATTCGGTCTACGCTTTTACTCGATGCGATATTTTATTTTTAGCTTTTTATAAGTCAAAATAATGAAAGCAAAAGTTGTATATCTACGGGTTTACATGTATTTTCGAGTTTTTATCACATGAGTGTAGTTTTAAATATTATTTATCAGTTTCAAACATAATTATCAAATGAGTATAATTTCTTAACTGTTATTTTTACTGCTATTTTATAACTTTTTTACTGCTATTTTAATTGTTTGTCACTACTAGCTGTTTTTTTTTTTGTTTTTAATTGCATATTTTGAAATAAGAACATTTTGCGAAGCCCTCAACCGGTACATACATTCAAAACGACATGTCCACTCGATCTACACATACATCTGCGTAACCTAGCCCAATCTGATTTTGAAATCGGTATTCACCTTTCCCCTCATATCAGATAATGAAATCAGTATTCAACTTTTCAATTTTCATGGATCAAAATGTAAAAAATGGAGACCAGTAATTATTTTTGGAGATCTGATAAATAAAATATATAGGAAAATGATACATGTTGTTGGTAGCATCTGAGTTAGGTATTGTTACACTCACAATATAATTACAAAAAAGACAATTAATTTCACATTTTAATTATTTAATTTAATTGTGAGTGCAACAACATCTATGATTATTTCTCCAAAATATTTTTACATTGTGTGGGCCAAAAATCAATATATCATCATCTTCACTAGTCATAATAACTGCGAGAAGGTAGTTCTCAATGCAAAAAAACACGACGCAAACCCTACATAAAAATAAGTAAGTTTGGGTTGACAGATATATTAAAAAGGTTATATTGGGGTTGATCCATGTAGCCCATGTATATAGATCATGTCCGGCTCATGCATAAATTTCACAAGTCGGTCCACGAATCAATTCAATTTGTATGTGGGTTCTTTTTTATTTCATATATAAGTCATGTTTTATTCTAATTAAGCAACATCTTAATAGTTTTATTTTATGAAAAAATAAGTAAGAAAGCTCCTGAGGTTGAAATTAAAATTTTATGGTAGCTCGTGTGACCTTTAGACTAGTTGTCCCGTCAACCTGTTATTAAGTCGACGAACCGTCTACGACTCCCAATACGAAGATGACCCGCTGGCACGCTAACTCGTATAATTAAACAATATACACAAGTAGTGTTCATGTTCCTTGTACGAGTTAGTGTTTAAGTTCTGACACAAATAAATAGATCGCATTCGGGTCAGATGATGTTCCAGCTGGTTATGGACTTCTTCGTTTTAAACTTTAGCAGATAGTCTTAGTCACATTATCCTACCAACTCAAACACAAGTACACGACACAATTACAACCCTCTAATTACTATTCTTCGTCATCTTTTACCACTCCTTGTCAATCCCTAGCACCATATTCGTTGGCTGCCTTCGCACCTTATAGCCATTGATCGCTGTCGTTAACCATTGCTAACCATTGCAGACAAAACACATTAGTAGATCAAAGGCTTCATAGAACTCAACCCCGTTGGGATTTTGATTCCAAAACTCTTAGCCCGCTAAAGAGTTGTTGCACCAGATCCATTGCAAAGAGACCTTAATAGAAGGGAAAACATCCTCCCTGTGTGTTTTGTTATAGGAAACAAAGAATGTTTTTTTCAAGAGTGCAAAGCATAGAAAACACACTAACTAGAAAATACATTTATATAGGTTTTCTTCGGAAAACAAATTCATGGAAAATGGCAAATTTGTACTATACGACTCCTATTAAGAAAAACATCAAAACGTATTTTTCAAGACTTTTTAATAACAATTTTGTAATTTATGACAATTGTAAAATCAAAGAAAATAATAAAAAGGAGAAAAAACCATGTAAAGTATTGCCGAGCATTAAAATGAATGGTAACGCCACTTAGAGACCTAGATTAACTATTTTTATATACATTTTTTGGAAGAAAAATATTAGACACAAGTGCCTAGGGGAGTTCTACAAGGGAAAATTGAAAGTTACATAGACCCTAGAGTTTGTTAATGGAGTGATAACACCCTCGAGACAAAATCAAGCCTAAGCTACTTTTGTTTAATGGAGCAATAACCTTGTTTGAACAACTTTTTAGCATGCCTACGGCAATTATATATATAGGATAGTGGTGTATTTATTAGTATAGTATAAGATTATGGTATAGTTATTTGTGTAAAGTATACTAATATAATAACCATACTCAATATTATTTATGTGATTATTGTAAGGTAATATATAGAGGTATCCTGTAGAGTAGATAGACTTATTTCAAAAGATCTATTAGTAGTGTCAATTATAACCAATGGAAGATTAAATGGCCGGGTTGATTTTAAGTATAACAAAATGGGATTCAGGTCTTTGTGCTTTTCGTAATGAAAGATGTGAGTTTCGTAATATATATGAGTTTTGGGGAGGCTAAACTTCCAGTAAGCCAGTAAGGCTTCACAACGCAAGGTTGGCTGGATCATGGCACGAGGTTGCATATGTGTTTTTTTTGTTTGTTTGGCTGATAATTTGTTCTAGTGTTGTTTGTTTAGAAAGTAGTAGCTAGAAAGACCGATTTAGTGTTACTTTAATCGCTGATTGCAATCCTCCTCATAATTCAAAGCCTCTTTAACTTGGAAGTAAGTTTTGGATGAAAAGCTTGAATGTTTGTACCTATATTTAAAGTTGTGATTTTTGTTGTTTCTCATAATATTATAGAACTTTATTTATATAAGTAATAAAGTCTTTATAAGTTATTATGGGACGGTTTGATTTATAGGAGTTGTTAAAAATGTTACTATTTCTTTATAAGTAATAAAGTCTTATATAAGTTGGTCATGAAAATTTCCCTTAAGAAAAAATATGCTGAAAAAATGTTATTGTTTCGATCATTATATCTTAAAAGATAGAGAGAGAGTTAAAATTGAAAATGGCATAACAATTTTAAACGATTGTGTTGTTTCTTTTTAAATATGTCATGAATTTTAAGTACTATAGAAACAAAATGAACTGTTCCTTCTTTAAAAAGTAAAGATATTTTAGTAAACAAATCAGAAGTTTTTAAAGTTTAAAACTTACAAAGTGGCTCAATAAACACTTGAAATATATTAAAAAAAGAAATTACCGTGGTGTCCTAAAGTAAATGTCAATATTCATTTTTAACACATTTATCAAGTTTATAATTACAGACTTATCTATACTTTATAATTAAACTATATTAATATAACATTTCTAGAACTATATAAAATTTCTAATTAAAAATGTTTTACAGTAATACACACATATATTCTAAATTTTTTATAATTAATATCCACCTATAAGTTAAATGCACTAGTACACATATATGGAACCGCACGTTTTTTAAAGTTTTTTTTAAATAGAAACGTATAATATATTTACTTAAAATTTAATTAACAGCCAGCAAGATGATGGTAAAAAAAAAAAAGTGTCCAAAATATATAAGACTAACGGTGTGTTCCCCAATCTAATTTTAGGAGAGAAAGTGAGTGATTTTGGATGATTTTATAAATTTAGTGTGTTTCATTATTACTTTTTAGAAAGAAAAGAAAAGAAAAGAAAAGGAGGGGAGAGAAGATTGTGTCATATTTTCTCTCCTAATTTTTCTCCTAATATGGGAGAGATTTGGAGAGAAAGAATCTTAAGATAATTAAAACTCTTTTATAAAGATTATTATACCCTTAACCTAATATATATAAACCTCACGTATTTAATATCTCAAACAATCGCCTGCTGCGTATCCTCATCTTTCGTAGCCGGCTGCCGTCGTCACCTCCAGGAGTCCAGGTTTTTATTTACCTATATATATATATATATATATATATATATATATATATATATATATATATATATATATATATATATATATATATATATATATATATATATATATGTTTGTTTGTTTCAATTATGTAACTGATATTTGATTAGTTTTATATCCTTATTCATTTGCTACAATCATGGTTTTGTTACACGTAGCCAACATGTGATGACGCATCCATGTTTTTTGTTTGATATGAACTATTAGCTATTAATATGAAAACATAGACAATTCGTCAAACTGTAATCAATATCAAAACATATTACAATATCATTATTTCTATTAATATATATGTGATATTATTTGTTTATAAGCTAGGGGTAAAATTGTAAATGTGTTAACTTTCTTTTCTTTTCTCTCCTGTTCAGGAACATAAATTTTAATTTATTTTCTTTTCATTCTTTTCTTTTTCTTTCTTGTTCAAGAACACTTATTTTTTAAATAGTTTCTATGTCTTTCTTTTCTTTCTTAGCCCTTTTTTTTTTCTTTGTGTAAAATTTTCTGGAAGATAATGTAAGAGAGTACGTATTTAAGAATAGAAAGGAAAAGACGAAATGGGAGGGGCGTCTCATCCCATGTTTTAAGGGGCATGAATGCCGCCGGTCGCGAGGGCCACTATATATATCTCATGTCTCCCACGCAATCTACTTTTTATTCTCTTTTTGATTTTTTTTTTAATTTAAACACACGTAAATTTTCTTAGATCAATCAATTAAAGAGGTGTAGTTATAAAGCTTGATACTTATTTGAGTGTTAACGAATTCAACTTTCGTCAAACTCCTTAACTTTCTATTAAGGATTACCTTTACTAAAACATTTGTTTATAGTAAAAGATTAGAACAACGTTATTAAATGTCTCAACATAATGTTGTGATAATCACAAAAACTTCTTACCATGATAGTGATTACTATAAAAAGATCTCACTAAGTTATAGTAATTCTCACCAACTGCACTCACTATCACAAATTATGTTTTTAAAAGTATATGATGAGCACTTTGGGATTGTTATCCCTTTCTTTGATCTTAATGTTTAAGGATTGTAAGTATGTATTGATAGCGTGAAGAATATCACAAATGTAAGAGAGCATTTTTAAAAGTTCAAACGATGCTACAAATAAGGTGTGATGTGGTTTAAACATATTTAAGAATTAAAGTAAGTACTAAAAATGTACTAGAGGGTCTAATCATGGTCGACCGTGGAAGCCCTACTGTGCACCTTTCTTGAATTTTGAAAAGAGATGTGCATTGTAAAACATTACACTCAAATTTAATGTAATTACGTAAACTATCTATTTTACGATCTAAAAAGTACTTCTAACACATAACCAATAGAAGTATCAATCTGAGATATAGAATGGTTGGTAAAATCAAGAAGGAAAACCAAGGAGTTGTTTTTCTTAATTGCCTTTGCTTTTACCCTCTTTTTAAGTGTTTATATCTTCTATATTGTGATTGTGTTAATTATAATAACACTAGCAGTGCACCCGCGCAATGCTACGGCGGCAATAGTTTATGTTTTCTAACATGTCGTTTTCAAGAATGTAATAATATATTATTCACGTAATTCAATGTCACAAAAAAGTTTTCACCAACATGTTCATATTTTCAAATATTCTTATATTTGTATCAACTATTTTATTAAATTCAAAAATAAATTCTTAAAAACATTAAAATAAGAAAAAAGACTTATATGTATAAAATAAGGAGAGAGAAGTGAATAAGATTTTGAAAATTATGTTGATGTATGTGGATAATTATGTTTAATCATCAGCCATCGCCACTGCTTCATCTTCATCGCCATCGGCTTCATCGCTTCATCGCCATCGCCATCAGTCGAGTCCATGACTGCACCATCGCCATCGATCGCTTCATCTTCTTCAACCGAGGTAAGTTTAGGGTTTTTGTTCGATTTAAGGTTTCTGTTCATACGAGATTTGGGGGTTTTGTTCGATTTAGGGTTTGCTCGTTTCATGTTTCTGGGTTTCATGTCTAATTGATGAAGATAAAGCAGATCTGTTGGTTTTGTTCATACGATTGTTTAGAGTGGTTCCAGATCTGTTGTTCGATGTGGTTTTCTTCTGATTTATGATTGTTTAGAGTGATTTCTGATTGTTGTTCGTTTTCTGGGTTTTGATCTGTGCTTCACAGATTGTTTAATTCGATTGTTTATACGTGCTTCACAAAGGTTTAAATTAACATGTTCTTCGTGTTCTTCGTCATCATTTTGTGGGTTCGTTTTCACAGAGGTTTAATTCGATCGTTTCTTCTGATTAATATGTGCTTCACAGAGGTTTAATTCGATTGTTTTCTGGGTTCGTTCGTTTTCTGGATTTCTGATTCATGTTCTTCATCATCTTCATCTTCATGGTTTAAATTAAAATAGGTAAATATGACGTGGCAGATATTACTGATGTGGCTATACATGTGGCATTTTTAGGAACATTAAAATAAATAAAAAATGTCAGGTAACCCAATACACAAAATTGTAGTTTTAGGAACTTTGATACACAAAACCCTTTCTACATTAGGGTTTAGTGTAAGGAAAAAGTGACAATTTTAGTATACTTTTAGGAACTAAACTCTTTCGGCATTAGGGGTTCCACAATTTTACGGATGTATATATGTATGCTCCTTTTAACTTAGGAAATAAAAATTTATCTACGAACAGAAATTCCAACGCAATACTTGAAATTGCAGATAGAGCTAGTTTATACCGTAGAGTGAGTGTTTAGGGTTTTGTCTTTGTTGTAAGTGATGATGGCCGACTGTAGCTGTAGAAACAAAGTCGTATCCACCACCACATTTTGTCTCCTCAACATTCCTCCATTTGTCTCGTTTCTAATGTCAAAACAAATTGTTTTTAATTCAGCGGAAAGTGATATTTGGAGAATATATAGAAACTCGAGCAATTAATATGAAACTTTTGGCTTGATTAGTTATTACGTTTTTTGTCAAATATGTAATCAATTATATTAGTTTTTTAAATTATTTATTATTTTCAATGATAAAAGTCGATTAAAATAGTAAGGTACATTAAAATGCTTACTAGCTTTCAATTTTTTAATTATGCTTATGTTTCCCTAGAGAAAACTAGGAATTTTTTTAGAAAAACTATTCTCTGAAACAATGAAATCCATGTAAACTTTTCCACATATAAATGTAGTATTTATAGTTTTGTAATCATATAAAAGTAATTATAAGATATACAATTTTTAAAATTAAAAGAAAAAAATGTTACCACGGTTACAGGTGACAATCATATCGTGTTTAGATTTGCGGGTCATGGGTTGGTGGGTCTTGACACAAATATGACCCATTTAATTATTAGTATAGGGTATGTGACATATCTATATTCCTAAAAAGACCCATGTAACCCATTTATGCATACGGATTTTAGTGTCATTCAGGGCTTTATGGTATGGCAGATTTGGTTTTTTGTCCCTTGTGTTGTGTGTTAAAATCATAATTTAAATGCAAAATATCAAATAAAGTTCAATCATACCAAGATTAAATACAAAATTTAAATGCGTATAGAAAACGATTTTACTACAAGTGATGAAACATATAAACCCTTACCTTATGTAATGTCAAATTAAAAGGAAGATTGTCTCAATGATGGTCCATCGATAATGTCAATGGTTCACAGATTGATGGTTCAACAATGTCAAGAGAAAGACTACTCAAGTGATGGATTGAAGGTCGAATGTCTACATCCTATAAATAATGATGGTTGACTAATAATTCGATAGTTTCTACTCTCGATGGTCTCAAAACGACGAATGAAACAAAAGGGAAAATGTGAACTTGTTTTTATTAAGGTTCCGACGATTAAAGAATAACGGAAAAATAAATAACCAATTATAAAACGTGCAACTTTTGCAAATAAAAAAAATAAAATTATTATACGGGTTGGCGAGTCGGCCACAAACCCGCTAAGCAACCTGAACACAACCCTTTTATTTATATGGGTTGGCAGATCAACCCAAAATTTACCCGAATCCATTTATACATAACCCAAACTTGTTTATTTACGTGTCTAATTTGTGTCGTGTTGATAATTACCACTCTTACTACAGCTTATTAAACAACCTAATCCGATTTAATTTGTGTGGAAACTATTATCTATTGGAACAAAGAATTATTTTAACTAGTCACTCGAATAATTTAATTCTTTTTTTCCCCAATTGTAGGTTAGACGATGTAGTATACTTGTCTTTTAATTTTTTAATTTATATCACGTGAGTAACATATCAATATCTCTTTCATCTGTTTAGCCATCTTTCTAAGCAGGCAAAAAATATATAATTTGTATGTGATATCTTGTTTTTTAATACTTTTTTATATTAAATTATGTTAATAATAACTTAGTTTGTTATAATATGTGTTTTATGACTATTAGAAGAAGAAATTGAGAAACATGTGAAGAATGGTGAATGACAGAACTAAAAAATTGAACTACATGTCGTGTGTTTAACTATTCTAAAAATCAGTCTATTTATACAAATGCGATATTAATTTAAGATAACATGGTTTAAATATCTATTAACTCCTGATTAATGGACTTCATTGGTATTAATACTTTTGGCGGCTGGACCTGACCAAAGAAAGGAAACAAAGTCACAAAAGAGTTTTGTTTTATTATTCCAACTTTCCAAGTCTCGAAGCACCAACACCAAATGTACAATTTGGGCCGATAATTGGATGCATCTGGCCCATGAAAGCCTAATATGGTTCTTGAAGTGCTCTAGAAATATATGAACACAACACAAGATCTTTAAAGACCCTAATCTTATGCATATTGCTCATAAGGCGATTATAGATGGAGGTAGATGTAACAGTTTTCAGTTTTGTTATTTATTGTAAATGTTGGGATTGGAAAAAAAAATTGTTAACGATGAAAATAAAATTACCAATAGGAGTAACTCTTACAATTGACTATTACAAACAACCGACCTTTTTTTCCTAACTCTCATTTTATGGTCTTGTTTGTTTCACTGTAATGTGAAAGAATTGAAATAATTTTTATTCTATCCATGTTAGTTATGGAATGACATTCCCCTACCTAAAGTAATATAAAAACTTCAAACAACTTAATTTCTTTCTAAATAATATTACAAAACGCAATATACAATGGAATTTGATTTTAATTTCATTACATTCCTTTACATTACGATGAAACAAACGGGACCTAAGAGTTTCTCAATTTTTCTTGGTGTTTTACAACAACAAATAGAACATCTATTTATATACAGGTAGCCACTATATAATTAAATGAGTTCACTTGGTAAGATGGTTTTTTTTCTATACCTGGTAAACAAGTATTTAACAAAAGATACTACTGTAACTACGGTGGCTTTGAAGTCTAACATGGAGACTGTAATACAACAGTGAGAACCATATGAATTGATTTCATATCCGGTGGATCAAAAAAAGTATTTATTAAAACCTTAGCAAGAAAAAGAAACAAGACAAATCGGTTAGAATTCACTCATAAATATATGCTAATGCTTACAAATCTTCTAGATTATTAAATTGTACTAATTAAATCTTCTAATATAAGTATAACATGAATAAAATTTATTTGATAATCTTAGTTATTGATTTGGATTAAAATCAAATCTAAGCTGTCTATTTAAAAAAAATCCGAAATCTAATTTTAACTACTTTAGTTAAAATAGATTCGGTTTTTATTTTAATTTTAATTAAAATTGTTAAAGTGGATTCTATATATTATGCTATTCTTAAAACTTAAAAAATTGTATACCACACCCTAGTTTACAAATATAATATTTACCCCTTGTAACATTTTCGGTATTTGAGACAATTTCATATATGTAATTCTTAAATCTTAGAATATCATATTTGTTTACCTTAATTTACAAATATCATATCATCATTTTGACAATTCAAACTATCATATTTAACCTAATTCTTAGTTTTATCATTTTTAAATATTTTAGAATTATTTTAGATTCATTTAAGTTATACCAATAAAAACTTGGCCTTATTACCCCTAGATGTAATAATAATAATCGATGACTCGTACAATTAATACAAGCAAGTATCTTCGTATCATGATATCAAGTTCTATTGTCTCGTCCACCCTCTCCCTTGCATTGATGCTTCTACTATCGGTTTAGGTGCTAACGTCATATGTCACCATTTTCTTAAGTTCTCATTATCTTTCATGTTTTATAATTATTTAATAGGGTTTAGTTCCTAAAAGTACATCGAAGTTGTCACTTTTTGCTATTGTGTATATCCATCTTTAAAAACTCTCATTTAGTGTATCAAAGTTTCTAAAACTACCATTTAGTGTATTGGGTAACCTATTCAACAGGTAATGGTGATGTGACACAGGTAATGATGATGTGGCTTTAAACTTGAGGATGACTTGTAATTTCTTTATATAAAAATAATAGAAAATATAATAATAATAACAACAACAATAATAATAATAATAATTTGTTTTCAAACAAATACAATGCCCAGATCTGTTTCATCTTGCCTTCACCGCCGATCGCAGATCTTGAAGTCCATCTTGCCTTCACCACCGATCTGTTTCATCTTGCCACCATCGCAGATCTTGAAGTCCATCTTGCAGATCTTGCCACCATCGCAGACCTTGAAGTCCATCTTGCCTTCACCACCATCAGATTCACGCACCCAGATTCATCTGGATTTGAAGAACACCATTGAAGGTCACCATCGCACTGAAGAACACCACACTGAAGAACGATCCATCACCACACTGTTGTTCGATCTGTTGGCGAGTGGTTCCAGATCTGTTGTTCGATCTGGGTTTCTTCTGATTTCTTATTGTTTAGAATGATTGTTTAACATGTTCTTCATTTTTTGGAATTCTGATTTCTGATTGTTTAGAGTGTTGTTCGATCTGGGATCTAGATTGTTTAGTTCATACGATTGTTTAGAGCGTTTTTCGATCAATTTTATTAGTGTTTAAAATATATCATCATTTAAACCAACCACTAAATCACACCCACATCTAATCTATCTAGTTAGTAATAAATTTCAATCTACTCATATAAATAACCGACATTTCAAACATGAACAAGCAACTTTTGATGGGTTATGTGGAACCATATTCAATACAAATGATTTTGTCTGATTTATATAATTTATCGCTAATTATTTAAAATAGTAAATACGAAACTTAAAAACAAAGCTAGCAAATGGCTAGGAGTCGGCTAGATATATATATGCAACTACTAGTACAATAGCATGTTGGACTGTTGGTTTTTCTCTTTATCCTATTTTAAGAGATTAAACATTTTGAAATTTAACAAAAAATAATAAAAAAATATAATTTTTGACACTAACATATTTTTATTGATGACAGGGTTGTATGGCTCACTAATACTTGCATTTTCGACATTCATATGGCAGCTGCCTGCTAGTATGCGTGATTAGTCCCTCGACATCAATCTGATTAGTTGCATTTTATAGACACCCCCATACGCAGAAAGATGCAATTGAGTTGATGGTTAAGGAGCTGATGGAAGCGGGAGTAATTTGAAATAGCAACAGTCCGTTCTCTTCTCCAGTTGTTATGGTTAAAAAAAAGATGGTACGTGGCGTATGTGTGTGGATTATAGGGAATTAAATAAAAATACTATCAAGGATAAGTTTTCTATTCCTCTAATTGAAGAGCTTATTGATGAATTGAGTGGATCGGTGATTTTTTCAAAATTGGAGTTACGATCCGGCTATCATCAGATCAGAATGGATGATAATGATGTACCTAAGACAGCTTTTCGTACACACCAAGGACATTAGGAATTTCTCGTAATGCCTTTTGGCTTAACTAATGCTTCATCGACATTCCAAGCTCTTATGAATGAGGTTTTTGGTCCTTACTTACGAAAATTTACATTGGTCTTTTTTGATGACATTCTAGTATACAGTCATACAGTGGATGATCATGTTTCTCATCTGAAAATTATCCTGCAAACATTAAGGAAGCATACATTATTTGCTAAAATGAGCAAATGTGTATTTGGAGCTAAGCAAGTTGAGTATTTGGGTCATGTCATTTCAAAAGAAGGTGTTTCTACTGATCCGATGAAGATTCAGTGTATGAAAGAATGGCCAAGTCCAAAAACAATTAAACAATTACGGGGATTCTTAGGACTTACGAGATATTATCGGCGTTTTATTAGGAATTATGCTCTTATAAGCAAACCATTAACTGAATTGTTAAAGAAAGATGCTTTCAGTTGAAATGATACAGCTCAAGAGGCGTTCGAATTATTGAAGGTTGCTATGGTCTCTGCTCCTATATTAAAACATCCTGATTTTTCAAAAGATTTTGTGGTTGAAACAGATGCATCAGATATCGGTATGGGGGCTGTTATGTTACAAGAGGACCATCCGATTGCTTATTTGAGTAAATCATTGTCACCGAAACACAAGCATTTGTCAGCTTATGAGAAGGAATTATGGGCCATTATTCATGCCTTGGAGAAATGGAGGGGCTATCTTTTAGATAGACATTTCAAAATTCGTACAGATCATTTTAGTCTGAAGTATTTTATGGATCAGCGACTTAATACTCCTTTTCAACTCAAGTGGCTTCCAAAACTATTGGGTTTTGATTACGAAATAAGTTACAAGAAGGGGAGAGAAAATGTGATAGTTGATGCTTTATCTCGAATGGTACCTGATGTTTCTTTGAACAGTTTGACAGTCACTACGCTTTCTAATTCCTTACTGAACGATGTGAAGGATAGTTATGTGAACGATTCTTATGTCCAAAAGCTGATTCATAAACTACAACAATCAGTTGTTTCTAACCAGAAATACGAGTGGACACATGGTGTTATTCGAAGGAAGGGTAAATTGTATGTGGGCAATGATATCGAGTTACGAAAAAAATTATTTTTGATGTGTCATGCTGAAGCAATTGGAGGACACTCTGGAATGAATGCTACTGTGAAAAGATTGGATTCGTTACTATATTGGAAAGGCCTTAAATCAGATGTGCAGAATTGGGTTCGAGAGTGTGTCACTTGTCAAAAGAACAAGCCGGATTTGGCTGCTTACCCTGGGCTTCTACAACCATTACCAGTTCCACAACACGTGTGGACTGATATTTCTATGGATTTTGTTGAAGGTCTGTCAAAATCACAAGGGAAAACCGTGATTATGGTAGTAGTCGATCGTTTGAGCAAATATTCTCATTTTATGGCTTTAGCTCGCCCATTTACTGCAAGTCAAGTTGCTCAAATTTTTTTGGATCAGATTTATAGACTTCATGGTCTTCCTAAGACTATTGTAAGTGATCGTGACAAGATTTTCCTGAGTAATTTTTGGAAGGATTTGTTTTCTAAGTTGGGTGTTCGTTTGCATCTTTCAACCTCCTATCATCCACAAACGGATGGGCAAATGGAGATTGTAAATAAAAGTTTGGAATGTTACCTACGTTGCATGACGGGTGAACAACCCAAACAATGGGTTCAGTGGCTGCCACTAGCAGAATTTTGGTACAACACTACATTCCACACATCCATTCAAACAACCCCTTTTGAAGTTCTTTATGGTCAACCACCTCCAACCTATTTGTCGTATGTAACTGGTGATTCCATGGCAGGGATGGTTGATCGTACACTGGCAGCTAGAGAAAATATTATTGATCGCATATTTGATGTAGGCATGTGGGTGTTTGTGAAATTGCAACCCCATCGACAAATTACCTTGAGATTGCACAAGCAACACAAATTATCTTCTCGTTACTATGGGCCTTTCCAAATCACTGCTAGGGTGGGTGAAGTTGCTTATAAGCTGGATTTGCCATCAGATTCCAAAATTCATTCCGTTTTCCATGTGTCTCAGCTGAAAAAATGCCACACTCCGTCTCCAAGTCGAGATGAATTGCCTATTTGTAACGAGGAAGGGTTATTACAAAAGGTACCGATTAAAGTGTGTGATCGGAAGATAGGCAAAGTGAATAATGCAGCTGCTGTTTATTGGTTAATACAGCGGTCAGATGGCTCACTTGAGGATGCTACTTGGGAATTAGCTATGGAAATTCAACGCAAGTTTCCCACTTTTGTAGATTCTTGAGGACAAGAATCATCATAAGGGGGAGGGATTGTTATATGCCAACCAATAAGCAAGTGTAGAGATGAATACACAGAGCCATTCAGTTAGTTACACAACTGTAATCAGTTAGTTGTTGGAGTGTGTAGCTATTAATATTGTTGTGTAGATAGGGGATGTACGTCTTGTATTGTATCAGTTCTCTCTCAAATGTATCTCTGTTACAACTAAATAAACCCTAGCCTTCTACTCTCAGTTTCTTTCTCTTTAATTAGGAATTCAGAGTAATTGGTCTACTAATTCTCGATTCACTCCAATCCTGAATTAGTCTATTACATAATAATCCATGCATACGATCTTTGGTATTTCTGGATATGTGACAAGAAACGTTGCTTTGATCACTTTGACCCTTTCTGCTTAAGAATAAGATACAAGAGAAGGGACTGCAAGAAAGATGTCCATCGCTCTGAATTTATGATCATTTTAACCATTGCTGCATGATATACGCTTATCAACGACGACTTAACCAGCAAGAAGGCAAGGAAAACCTGCAAGAAGTGAAAGAAACAGATAACATAAGCTAACAAGTTATGGATAGCTGAAGTAAATTTGAAATAAATCTAAACTGAACATAACATGTTGCAGAAACAGTTTCTGATCTCTGTAAAGTTCAAACCCTTATGGTTGAGATTAAAATGTTCACAAATATCTCAGACGTTGCTTGATAGAGCCCGAAACTAGTAATCATCCACATGAAAATCATGCACATGGCCATCTTTTGATAGTAGGTTTGCGCAAGGACGATCGTGGGTGGAACCATTCTCGAGCTGCACCAAGCAAGTCAGAGACCACTGTGATTAATGAATAAAAGAAGTAATTTGAACTGCATACATGCTTAGAAAAGAGAAGAATCTGTATAATATAGGCCAAGATTTGGATTCTGATGGAATAGGAATAATGTGAACTACATATGTTAAAAGGTGTGCAAATGGTTTGGCCTGGTTTTGTGTGTCATGAGAAAAAATGTGAACCAAGCTTGGTGTGGAAAATGTGAACCACATAGAGACAATGTTTATTTCTTGACATAGAAATGTGAACCAGACAAAAACAATTTCAAGGAGGAAACTTCTGAGAGTGGGAATTGGGAATTTCTTTACAGAAAACTTCCTCTTTAAGTGTTATTTAATGAATTAGATGCACATCCAGATCACATGGATAGTGTTGTAGCAAGTAAAAATCTTAATATGGTTCAATAAGAGCATGGTACCAGTATTTTAGCAAATAGTACCACCCATGAGAAACCACTCTCCTTGAGGCTCTCATCACATAATCCTGCATATGGATCCTGCTTATATAAAAGAAAAACACAACTAATTAAGTTCCTTCAATTCCACCGATACGGGATAAACAATGAAAATGTTTAAAAAAAAACAAACCTCGTAATATTGAACTTGCTAAAACACTAATTGCAATGACGCAAATAAGTTAGAAGAGAAGATATAGGAGGGGTACAAACTCCAGAAGACTAGAAGGATGAAAGAATCTTCATGCAGCAAGCAAATATAGAACAGCCATTGGGAAAACGAACAGTTGAACAAAACAAAACAAAATCCAGACATGAAGCAGTTCACGAAAAGACCAGATATTGTATGGTGAAGATCAATAGAGATTAGGACTTGAGGAATTTTTTAAACCATAATTATTAGCCTTCTATCTGACCCTTGAAGAAGCTATACATATATCAATGGTGAACAAACATATCCAAAATGAACAAGTGACAGCATTATTATGACCTTCTAATAGCTTACGAACAACAGGTCTATGTATGTGCCAAATACTTGCAGCTATATCCCGTTTGCTTGATGCCATCACAATTACCATTTTTGCCCACAACAGCATCATTTTGTACATAGACACAGGTCGCATTGCACAAAGTTTACTCCAGTGAGACGGATCAGATTTGAAAGTTGCAACAAAGATTAGCAGATATCCAGATTGACAGAACATTTTGTCAATGTTATCGCTCTGTGTCAGAAAAAACTTTGTAATTAGTGGATGATATGGTAATTTTGATAGCTAGTGTGAATTTTAATGTCACCAACTGCACAAAATACAGTAGTTGCGAATAATTTGGTAACCTGGAAAGCTAGTTTAAACTTCAGCAACATATTTACAATAATGTCCATGTTCATGCACTCTATGAAGCTACATAAACCTCATTTTTGACCAATTATTCCACGCCCAGATTTGCATGAGAAAACTTCCAAACATCTTCACTCATGGAGAAAAACAGAAAGGCTGGCATGCTTGCCTGATTAAAACATACAATTCTGCCAGCTAGCATTACTATATTTATTATTCTTAAATGATGATCCACCCAAGGAAATCATTAACGAAGAAGAGAAGCATATTGATCACTAAATCAACAGTAGGTAGAAGGTGATCAAGATGAACTATACAATCGATAGTTGACTGATTGAGCAGACTAGTTGCTTTCGTTTTTCAATATATTAATGGAAAATGGATATGCAACACTGCTAGGAACATCATAAAAGAAGAAATTATACATATTGTCTAACTCCTCCAGCGCAGTGGGACATAAGATTATCGAATTAAAGAAATGTTGCATCTCAGAACTGCTACTATTAAACTTAAGGATGCAAGAGCAACAAATACAAATTTATGCAAGAGAGACAATGCCATAGCTGTGTTAAAAATGCAAGAACTAAGAAGTATAATAAGCCAATAGGGAACTAGTCAATGAAGAAGTATAATATGTTAATTGAGTACTATTCAATACAATCTCATTGATAGTGCCGGATCTAGGATTTTTGTAGTCAGTTAGTCACTGGTGGTGCAATACAATAATGAAAAGAATAAAATAAAGAAAACAACAAAATTTTCTACTACACATCCTCAGGTGACTGGTGGCCCGTACTACTCTAACCCCCCCTAAAGAGGTCTGCCGCTAGTAATTGATTATATCCTTTAAATTGACTAGGATTCAGTTTCATGCTTATACCAACTTTTAGGCAATAGAATTCCAAAAACAGCATGAAAACAAAATATATGGCATGCGTAGAGACAATGTATACTACCATCACCTATCCAAAAACAACCAAAAGCATAGCATATGGTTACCATTCTATAATAACATATAACTCTAAAACTTCCACACAGTACATGGGATAAGTAGCGAAAAGAGAACTTTTTCAGGGAAAACTGTCATTCTCAGTTCCTACAAATATAATACATAGCTAGATTGTGTTCCGGATTGCAGACAAATTTATCATTGGGTACCAAGTCAAATTTGATGCACTTCTTTATCCTGTAAAACATCAAAAAGAGCACCCCTCTTCTCAAGCAGTTATTCCTGAAAAGGGTATGACTCATTCAAGTACATTAGAAAAACAGAGATTTATGAAAACAGCTAGAGAACAACTTCTCTAGCTGCCAAACATGGATGAAAACAAAATAGGAAGTTAATAACAGAAGCTTAATATGGTTCCCTTAGAAGGAAAAAAGGGTTAATTAAGCACTTAAATAGGTTTCATCATAATTATTGGATTCCATCACAAACTTTGTAGAAAACAAACGCTATCAGAGTAAAACCAGGAATAGATTCAATCAAGGGTTAGATATAACTTAATGATGTAGCATAAATACGTGTTTATCCAGTGGCGGACCTATGTGGTGGAGAGGGGGGTCACGGGACACCGGTCTTTTGACGGTTCGTAGTGTTAATTTTTGATTTTTTTAGACGGTGCTACCGGTAAATTTTCGGGGTGTCACCGGTGATGCCACCAAAATCAAAGAAAAACTGATATTCTTTTAAAATAAATGATAGGAAATAGTTCCATCTTCAAGTTATACCTTTAAAATACTTTATTTTACCTTAAAATTATCATTTTAGCTAACATGTCTTCGTATAAATTGTGAATTGTTTTAAATTTTGGCTCTAAAATAACATAATAACAGCCGAAACCGTGTTAATCCGACCTGATTAGCCAGAAACCCGAGAAAAAACCCGAAGAACACTCTCAATTTTATTTTATTTTTATTTTCGCCATTATATGGTGCAACCGGTCAATAAAAATCCTGGGTCCGCCCCTGTGTTTATCTTCTGCACATGTAATCTTGCGAGCTCCAATTGCATACACAGAACAATAATCTCGTTATCCAAATTTCCCTTAGCATACGATTTGAAACATAAGTAAATATCTATTGCATTTCAAGAAACGACTGTTTTCTTCTTTAATATAACTTTGTCCCTTTCTCTATTTCCATTGTGCCATCTCCTTTTCTACAAGCATTAAAAAAGACGGACCCATATTGACATTTTCATCTTCATTGTCAAGCACTCAAGCCTAATACTTTAACAAATATAAAGATGATCGCATTCTGCTTACGGTATTAGTAGTGTTCAGAAATTTGTTTCGAAAACCCACCATCCATGTTGAAGTTTAAGACACATCGAAAAGGAAAGGATAGTCCCTATCTTCGAAACAGGATGGGGTACGTATTTATTAACAGCTACGGTACTTCCAATTTCATTCTTAACACCAAGAGCAAGATGATTAATTATTGAATCAATATACAATAAAAAGCAAGGCTTTCAGTATCAATATAATCAACTATTCACACAAGTGACATTTAGAAAAAAAGAGAGAAGAAGCGGAGATCTACAAAACATTAATCAATAACACAATAATAAAATGCAACAACTTTCACCAAATTCCAAACAAACCTGAAACTGCAGATCCGTATAATCACAAATTGTTCCAAAATGAATAGATCACCCTTTCCCTGAATCTTCCGAATTGAAGTCTATATTCCCCGGAAGCTCCTAAAAATCATTCACCGCGGTTTCTGATTCAGTTGATACAAGGCGGGAACGATATCACCAATAACGATCATATCCGACTAAAGTTTCACCTTCCGCGAGGTGCAAAAACTGACATCGCCGGCGAAGCCGTTCCCGACCTGTACCAAGCGAATCAGAAAACCACCGTGACAAAAAAGCCACTACTTCCCTCATCTCTCAACCATAGATAGATAGAGGTACTGATACACAATCTATACATCTGTAGATCTGCATGTCATGTTAATTCAAGTTTTGTAGAGAGAGACCAGAACGGAACCCTATCTTTGACAGCGAGAGAGAGAGAGAGAGAGTGTTGAAGAGGGGAGAAGTCGGTTACTTATAAAGTAAACAGACGAATAAGGTAAGGCCACGTGGAGGAGGCAGAAACTGTTTGGTGCAAATATAGAAAGACAAGTGGGTAGTGAAATAAGGCTGAATTTGTGGTGAAATTACGGGGGTGCCATGAGGAACAACAGTACTGTAGCAGTGAAGGTGGAACAGGAAACTCACGTGGAGGACGGTTGAACGGGGGAAAAAAAGAGAAGGGGATTTTCTGTTTCTAGAACAAAGAGCGTGACCGGTTCAAAACGTCGGATCCGGGTTTAACTCGTTTTTACCGAAAAACTTTATTTAAAAAACCCACAACTGGGCACATGTGTTTAGTTACGTACGCAAGTAGTGATGGATGTTGTTAAGAAATTAATAACGTAAGCATTTATCCTACTCAACTAGAGAGATAGAGAAAATAAGAAAAAGAAAAGAATGAAGAAAGAAATGGGTCATGTATCATCCTACTCAAATGCTCCCGGCCTAAAATATATTTTTAGTTTATAAGTAAGGTTTTTATAGCTTTGTAAAATATATTTTTACTTATCTTTTTGATTATTTAATCTTGATAAATATCGAAATTATTAAAAGAATGAGATAAGGATTAATATATTATACATGTTAATTGTTAAGTTAGTATAAAAATAAAATAGAAATATAAAGAAAGAAGAAATAGAGTTTTGTTATTCTAAAATTAGATAAATACGTTTAGATTTTGAGGTGTCTTTGGTAGACGAAAGTGAGTAAATACTAAATAGTAATTACAAGTCACAAGATTATATTTGTTGTCCGTATTCGATATAATAATTAATAGTTAGAACTTAGAATTGAAAAATATATAATCTTAAAATAACAAATTACAATTAAAATAACTAAATAATTTATTGAAGGAGGGTTCATTTGAGAACCATTGTTAATGCGAGAATTGCGAGAACCAATCTTAGTCATTCATTTAAGAGTTAATTGTTCAAATGGTCCTTTAACTTAAGAGTTTCTGTCATTTTCGTCCTTTAACTTTAAAAGTGGTAAGGATCGTCCTTTAACTGTCATTTTCATGCCATTTTGGTCCTTATTAACAGTTGTCGTTAACATTCTCAGTTAAATAAGGGGTAATTTGGTCATTTTACCATTTTCTTAAACTTTTTACCATTTTTCTAAGTTTTTATCGATTTAAATTAATATTAATTCCTTTTTAAATTAATATATATATATATATATTCTTTCTCACCAAACCCCATGTATTCTCTCATTCCCAATCTCTGTGGTCTCCTTTGATAAGCACTGTCCCACCACCACCTCGAGCGCCGCCACCGCCACCATCACCGCCGGACACCACCCCACCACTACACTGTGTCCAGATCTATATATATATCTCTCTCTCCAAGGACACCACCCCACTATCAATAAACGCCGCCCATCATCTGTCTTCAAGACCACCACCAACCAAACACCTCTCGATCTGTCTTCAACCCCCTGCTTCTCCTCATCGCAATCGCCGCCGCACGTAACCCTTGACGCCGCCGTCATGGAAGATCCTCTGTCTTCAACGACCAACTCCGTAATCGAAGATCTGAGCACCACCGTCATCTTCATCCGAAGCCACCGCCTGCCTCTCTAATCTCTTTCTCTATCGCACTCCAAGAAACCCTAGCAACCACCATAAATTATCTTTAAGTAAACAAATTCAGGCATACAGGGTTATGAGCATGTTGAAGAAAATAAGGGTTGTGTTATGAAGCAAGACAATTAGTATGCTTGCTTTGATGAGAAGCTGATGTTGTAAAAGTCTGATCTTTTCCAGCCATGGCGAAGATTCTGATTGGTTGATTATGGGATGATGGTAAGAAGAAAATTGGGAGAAATTTGAGTGGTGATTTAGGGTGAAAGCTGGTGAATTTTGACGAAGAAGAAAAAAGAAACCTCCTGAGCATATAAAATTGGGAGGTTGTGGTGTTCTTGAAAATTAGAAAACACTAATTCCTTTACTTGATCTGAATTTTTCTATGTGTTTGTTTTAGGAATTAGAAAACCACCGCCACCGGTGCCATCTGGTGATGGTGCTCAGATCTGTGGTGGTGGTGGGTTGTTGTGGCAACAGAGACTGAGTGTGTCGGAAGTAGTGGCTGTGGTGATGGTAGGTTACGGTCGTGGAAGTGGTTGCTGGTGGTGGTGGGTGGTGGTGGTTTCCAGTTGATTGGGTGAGAGAGAAAAAGAAATAGATGACTTTGACTTTTAATTATTAATTAATTTATAGATGACTTGGAACTTTGACTTTGACTCTTAATTATTAATTAATTTATAAAATAAGTAAAAATAAAAAGTAAAACAATAAAATATAAATACCTGGGTAAAATGGTCATTTTACCTATTTTAACGGAAAAAGTTAACGGTAACTGTTAATAAGGACCAAAATGGCAGTTAAAGGACGATCCTTACCACTTTTAAAGTTAAAGAACGAAAATGGCAGAAACATTTAAGTTAATGGACCATTTGGACAATTAACTCTTCATTTAATAAGTGTAATTCATGTATGGAGAGCGTGAAGAAATAGAGTATGGCAAGGTGCATGTGAGGAATTCATAAGTAAGAAATCTAATTGAAGGAGGGAAAATTGGATGATCAATATTGGTTCTCGCGATTCTCGCACTAAAAATTGTTTTCAAACGAAATTCTTCCTAATTTATTGAATGTTTTTATGTGATTCTACATGTTAAAAGTTGTGTTTTATAAACACGTTAAAAGGTCTTACAACACAAGGAGTATACATCTCACGCCAAGTCCATGATCCAACATCACGAGCATTTGTGCTCTCACGATCACTCCACTCTCTCGTTATCGTCGTCATGCTGCTTTCTCGTCATTGCAATCATGCACCGTGCACATCCCTTTTCAATTTTTTTTATTTTTCAACATATATACACTTGTATACAACAGGTAAGAGGCAAAGGCTATATTTCAATAGCTCTATCATTTTTTGTATATTTTAGTTTCTTGCTATCACGCACCGTGCACGTCCCATTCAATTTTTCTTATAATTCAATCAACAAATTGAACACAACAAATTTAAACATATTTACACAACAAAGATCTATAAAAACTACGGATGTCTCAACTCTCAACAAATAACAATAACAATCCATTTACAATGTCTTAAAATACTTTCTAGGGTCCGCATACGCATATTCAAGTAACAATTCACTTGCGCCGATACAAAAATTAATCAGCCAAACCTAACCAATCATTAATGCAACAACGACAAAAAAATCGAACCAAGATTTCAAAAACTACTGCTATTACCACCATTTCTAGCTCTTTGTTCGGATTGATAGGATTTTGTCAATAAGTGATAACCAAACCGGCAACGTTGAACACATGAACCAAACCAGACCATTAAAGTAGTCAAAGTAAACTAATCATACCATCAAAATTTGGTTCGGTTCAAACTGGTTTCACGATTTGTAACTATTATTAATTTTTTAAATTAAACGCTAATATACTATTATTATATTATCAACATCTTGATGATTACAAACTAACATATTCAAAATTGCAAAACAAATACACAAATATAAAATGCACACACACACACATATAGACACACAGTTTTGTCTAGTTTCTAGTCATTTTTTAAGAGAAGACCATAAATCAAACCATAACAGTCCGTTATACATTTTAAAAACCATGTGATGATGCATTCACTTCTCAAACCGGCCACTTAGCCTCAATTTAAAAGGTTTCGTACTCACCCCTAACTCTTTCACCAACCCTCACTTGTTCCCTAACACAAACCTACACTAGAGTCTGCATTGAGACGGTGAGACCTACTCTTTAAAGGAAAGGCTAAAAGCGGCTACAACTATGGTCAAGAAAACACCATGGACTGTACTTAAAGAAAATTGAAATCCAAAATCTTGTTATCAAGAAAGTAAAAATTATGAAGAAATTAATAAAATAAGAAAATGGAAAAGAAAAAGAAATAAAAAAGAAAAGTGGGTGTGTTTTTCTTATGTGAGGTGTGTGTGAGTGTGTCTTCTAATAAATACAACATAAACAAAATGTCAAAATAATGAAGAAAATGGGAAGATGACAAAATAATGCCAAAGAATCATATAAATGGCAAGTCACCTCGTCAATTGGTGTTTCATCTATTCAATCCACTTTCGTATATCTGAATAATCTAAGTGGAGTTAGAATAAATGTTGTTTAGCTGATGCTAAGAATCTAAGATAGAGTATGTATGGACACAATTTCTTTTTTAAGAATCAAATAGATACTTGTTCTTGTTTGAAATTGTAGACTTGGTCCCGATTCCAAATTTTACGTGTTTAGTCCATTTCGATCCAAAAAAATTTATATTTTTTATTTATTTAGCGTAGTCGGTCAATACATGTTACTAATAGAGTGACATTTGTCTTACCCTCGATGATATTCTCCTTGATTTGAAATGGCCAAAGTGCCATTTCACATTTAATTTTTTTGTTCTAGTAATTTCAATCATTTTAAAGTTACTAGCTTAAAAATTCATGTATAAAATTTTAATGTATATTTTAAATATTTATGATATGAAAACTTAAACATATAATAAATCTCCGATTGTTGTTGGTGGTAAATTGCTCAACAGATATATGATAAATTGATAATACTTGAATCAGAAATTAGATTTTATTAAAGAATATTTTTGAATGACATATGATCTGATTTAAGAAAACAGATAATTCGTTTCTATTTAAGATCCGCACTTAATTTAAAATTCATGTCTTAAGGCTCTTGATGTAAGAAATTATTCATTCGTTAGTCATTTTAGAAAATAAAGAGGGATGATTAGTGAAAAAAAGTTTCTAAAAATGGAATAATAATATCGTAACTTTTTTCTCTTAATATATATTAAAGATTAAAAATAAAGATTAATTGTTTTTAAAAAAATTACTAGATTACCTCTTTATCACTTATATTTTACATTAGTCTTTGAATTCTACCACCAACCTCACATCCGGTCGCCAACTGCCGCCACCTCCACGCCTTCGGCAATAACTTTCCACACCTCAGGCCACCATTATCCACCACCTCCATCCCAATAGAGATTTAAAAGGTAAATTGTTATGGTAAGGACAACCTAAATATTGTAACAACCGAAAACAAAATTCAAGTTTAATAACTCCAAAATCAAAGAAAACCCACGATATCGTTAGAATCTAGCTTTTTTAGAGGGAGAGAGACTAATAGAGGGGTGTGTGTAGTGGTTTTTACAATCAACAACATCGAAACACTATGTGATGGTGACGATAGTGGCTAAAATCATCAAAACCCCATTAGGATAAGTATTCATCGTTGTAGATCGAACCAAAAATCAAAGAAACTGGTATATGCGGTTTTATGCATGTTTTACATGCCGAAATGCGTCATTCTTAACTCATTTTCAAGATGAGTTATCTATTTAATGATCTAATTTGATTATAATTCACCATGCAGACTTAAAAGGACTTAGTGTAAGAAAAATGGGTAAAACTAGTGCAAAACTGGAAAAAAATATAGATTTGGTAAAACGTGACCCTTACCCCCGCAAGCATGTACTTCCTTACGACCACAAGGATAACTCCTTGTGATCGTAAGGACCTCCTATATGTCAATATGATGCTTTTAATTGTTTTGACTGTTTTAACCACTTTGACACATTTTGGGGTTTTAAGGACTACTGGATATGTCACTTGAAAAGATGTATGATCATGTAGTCTGATTTGAACGTAATTTGATGGATCTGTAGTTGAATTATAGTATTCATGTCTTAAGTGAAAACATGGTTATGCTATTGCTTGCTTGATCATGTTTGATTGTTGAGTCAAAATCTCGATAACTTGAGTGATGATTCGTTATATGATGTTGTGGTTTTGACAAGTAATAGAACAACATGCTCTGTCCTTAATCTATTATCTTCGTCAAGTCTTCATGATACGATATATTGTTGTAGTTATTTCCATGACTAGTTAGGATTAGTCGAAAGCTTGAGTGAATCTTTATTTGATTGTTCTACTTTTCTGTGCCTCGGTGATTAATCTGAATTGGTTTAATCGATCTAATTAGTTAATTTTGTCACTCACATTTTAATCAATCTGCTGATCAAACAACAATGATGTTAGAGTATTGATAGTTTCTTATCCCTGATGTTCGATATTCGGTCTAACCGAGTCTATACTACTATTTGACTAGGTCAAACTTTCTAGATTCATGTGTAATATCTGCTAAGTAATATCATTTTAATAAAGTTAAAACACGTGTGTATTTAAATATTTTTATCATCTAAAACCCGTAGTGAAAGCTGCACACCAGAAACCCCTCAATTTGAAAACCATAACTATCTATCATTCTTGTGAGGAGAAAGAGATGGAGAGTGTGTGTGGTGGTGGTTACTGTCAGCGACATCGAAACCCTAGCTAATGTGGTGTTGTCGACGAGTAAAAAAGAGATATATCGTGCATGACGGGGATGGTGTGATGGCGCCTCTGCCAATGGTGGTGGTGCTATTTGGGTTCGGTGATCACTAGTACAGAAAGAGAAAGGATAGTGGGAGACCTAAATATTTCTGAGAATGAGATACTCAATCTCAGCCGTCCAATTCCCCCTCCTTCAATGCCATTGCCCACCCATGAATTCCTCACATGCACCCTGCCACACTTGATTCCCCCACGCTTTCCATCCATGAATTCCACTTACAAAATGAATAACTGAGATTGAGTCTCCCATGCCCATTTAATTTCTCATTCGCATTGAACCTTCCCATATATATATATATATATATATATATATATATATATATATATATATATATATATATATATAGACAAAAGTTCATGTGAGAACCGTTGTTAGCGCGAGAACCGCGAGAATCAATCTAAGCCGTCTAATTCCCCCTCCTTCAATGGCATTGCCCACCTATGAATTCCTCACATGCACTCTGCCACACCATATCCCTCCACGCTCTTCATCCATGATACTTCCCATATCCAAGGAACGGCTGAGATTGGTTCTCGCGGTTCTCGCACTAACAATGGTTCTCGCATGAACCCTCCCCTATATATATATATATATATATATATATATATATATATATATATATATATATATATATATATATATATATATTGAAGAAGTTCATTTGAGAACCAATCTTAGTAATATATATATATATATATATATATATATATATATATATATATATATATATATATATATATATATATATATATATATATATATATATATATTTTTTTTTTTTTTTTTTTTTGAAGAAGTTCATTTGAGAACCAATCTTAGTACGAGAACCGCGAGAATCAATTTCCCGTATATATATAAACTTTTTTTATGTTTCAAAAAAATATTTCATATTAAAATAATTTAAAAAATGAATTAAAGATTAAAAAAAGTTTAAAAATTAATATAACAAGAACACTTAGTCATTCCAGGTTAAGCAAAGATGAAATTTATAAAAGATTCGAGCCGGAATGAATTAAACCCGTACAAACTAGGACCAAAAAAGTAAATTCATAATTTTTAAAAACCGCATGGAGTAAAGTATAAATAATTCTAAGTAATAAATAAGTAAATTGCATTTAACTAAGGGTTAAGGCCATAAAATAGTAACATATTTTTTTTTAAATTATTTATATAGTTAACTTATTTTTTTATTACCTAAACAGGTAACATACTTTTTTAAAATTATCTATGTAGGTAACTTACATTTTTATTACCTAAATAGATAACTTACTTTCTGTTTATCTGTTAAAATATGTAACTACTTTGAATACAACATGTAAACATCTTATGTCATGTTTTTTTTTGTGTATTGTGCTTTGTTTTTGGGTTAATATATGTGTCATTATGTCATTAAAATACAGATTGTGTATTAAATAAAATATTGTCAATACACAATAAATAAACAGTTAAACACCAATGCTGTCTAAATGTTGTCATTGAGAATGTTGTCCAATAAAGCAACAAAATACCGCCAAACACACATGAAATGATGCATAAATGTTACCAATGTGCTTCAAATGGTTGTACCACTAATTGATTGTACAAGTCATTTTTTTTCTCATTAAACTCTTTTAAGTTTTAACCGGTAGAATAGATAACAAGTAAATTTTTATTTGAAGTGGTAAAACATTTCAAAGCAAGTTATCTATTTAGGTAATAAAAAAGTAAGTAACATACATAGATAATTTTGAAAAAGTACATTACCTACATAGATACTTTAAAAAAGTACGTAATCTATTTACGTAATAAAAAAACAAGTTACCTACATTAATAATTTTAAAAAAACTAGGCTACTATTTTATGATTATAACCTTTTAAGTAACTGCATTAGAAGGTAATATTTGTGCCAGAGATTGACATTATTTCAACATAAATAATCTATTAAGCTTTATTATTTATTTATGCGTGTGTGTGTTAACTTAATTTTAAGTTTATTGTGTTTTTTATGATCTTCTAATATATATAAAAGATTAATTTGAAAAAATTATTAAATGATCAGAACCCTTTATTTAAGAAAAGATTTAATCTTAACCGTTAGTTACTTTAATTTTAAAATTTTGATTTTGACTTTTTAGAGTCAACCTAATTTGAATTAGATAAAATTAATCTTTAATTAAATTACATGTGAAATTAATTTCTAGATAGCATGCGTATTAGAAGGTGATAAAATTAATATTTTGTAAATAAAAATTAAATAATATTTTGTATAAATTTAAAATTAATATCAATCTCTCAATGGTTTTTTTAATATTGTTATCTTTTACTTTTCTAAAAAATTAAAATAAACTTTTTTATGATCAGTCTATTTTTTTGTTCGTAAAAAACAATCATATATTTAATTAAGCGACTTTTACATAAATAATTATGTTTGACCCGTGTATTTACACGGGTATTAAAACTAGTTACATTATAAAGTAATAAACCATAATTTGGTAATCCTAATCACTCATTAGGTGCTAAATCATCGATATCAATATCAATCAATATTTAACAATATATTGCATCACTTATGACATTGAAGTATTGAACAATTACATAACTTTATATGAAGTCGTGTTTATGCATGCCAAAACACAAAACACGTCCGGTTCTTCAAAAATCTCTAAACTTATTTCCGATCTGAGACCCCTAAATATATCTAGAAATTGTGTATATATAAATGTGATCGATCACCTCTGTCAATGTGATTTGGAGCTACAGTGTGGATATACGATGGAATTATTGATAGGCAACGACATATGGCAATTGATATGCACCCAGAACTTCACCGACCCCAACCGCCGCCCAACCCTCCACCGTGTCCTCGAGTTCCCTTTCACGAAGAACGGCATCACTTTGCTGTTCAATGACTGCTCCGTCAGCGCCTGTACCTGCGGCTCCAACGGAATCGGTGACGATTCCACCACGTAATACAACTCCTGCGACGAATTCTTCCTCACATCGAACGGATCCGCCACAAGCTGGGCGATGCTCAGACCATGGTAACCGAGAATGAGTTTGGTGTTGTAGAAGCTGACGTGTGCTTTCAGGTTATGATTCTCGGCTTTGACGATGACTATTAAGCGTACAGCGAGAACTCCGGCCCGGTTGTAGGCGACTTCGTCGAGGCGAGCGGCGTGGACGGATAGTAGAGGGACTTTGGGGCGGATGGCGATGTATCCGGAGAAGACGACGATTCCGGCGATAATAACAAGGGTGGCGATGGCGGCGCAGACGAAGGCGAGGCACCAGATGAGAGGGTTGGTGCGGCGATGGGGACGGAGAACGGGTGACTTTGGCATTGGGAGAGGTGGGGGGAGTGGGTCCGCATAGAGGAGGATTAGGAATGAATGAATTGTTTAATAAATAAATGTTAATAAAAATAGAGTGTGGGGATATTGGGGATGAAATGAAAGGAAGGTATATAACTAACTAATTATATAAAAGATGCGATTTGCAGAGGTACGTTACCCATGTGTAAAGCTAATCTCTGGATGCTGCCAATTTTCTTTCTTTTTTGTCACAAATACCAATACACCAACGCTTTCCTTCCTTCCTTTTGTGTCTATTTGTACGTGTGTGTGTGAGAGAGAGAGACAAGGTAAACAAGACCATCAAACCGTGGATATGAATCTATGATATTGCCATATTGGTATTAGATTATCAAGGGTTGTTTCTAGCTAGATGTTACCCCACCCTCTTCGCTCTTCTTTCTACGCCGCTGTAACACTTTTGTAATGGTTCGTTGTGTCTTCTGACCGTTTTTTAATCCTTCCCGGAACTTGGTGTTGGGGAAAAAACAATGGATGCCGCTATCACGACCTCAATGAGAAGCCGAATCACTCTAGAGTCTAGATGATCTTAGAGCATATGTAATAGTACTTGACATGGCTGCATTGGTTGACTCACCATTCGTTGTCCTTTCATGATCCACTATACCTGGTCCCTGTTGGCGTCGGTGGGCCCTTTTGCGGTTCCATGTCGAACGACATTGGGCATTTCGTTTAAAAATATTAACAAAATGGTTTGTGGTTACAAATAACCACTACATGACTTTTATTGGTGTGACAGTGATGAGGAATGATAAATAATGTGATATTAAGATGACATCTAGGGTAATCCTTTATCTAAGAACCACTATAATGTGTTCATATGGGTTGAACGTGAAACCACCCACCATCCTTGTCTCCCTATCTTTGATTATGTTGCTTTTAGGCTACTATTTGTGTACTATATTACATGAGTGCATGACTTTTTTGCGTTTATAGAAAGGTTGTAAAGATACAAGTTTGCGAGTCAGACTGGTAATTAACTTTCATCTTTTATTACATTCAAATTGCAAATTTAATTTTGTATTCATCGTTATCTTGGTTATCTTGTACTTCAGTCCTATAATTCACGTGAAGGTGTTTATGAGATGCTTTTAAAAAATACTAGCAAGCATGTACTTATTTAACAACAAACACCGTGTCATCAATCTTAGAAGGGAACAATTGTGTACTCAATAGTTCAAATTATGGTTGTATTGGTAAAACAACCAAAGGCGAATCCATGTTAATGTTTGTGGGGTGTTTTGACACCTCTTATATTTCAATTTTATTTCCAAATGCATGTATAAAAAAATACATGTACCTCACTTTAATTCAAATTTGGACCCCAAGTTTAGATTGGTTGAAGAAAAGTAATAAAAAAAAGTTTATTATTAAACTCTTGGATATAATCTTAATGACAATTGTATAAGGTGAAAAGCTAATTTTGTAAGTTAACAATATCTTTTACTTACATATTCATATTAAAAATTTTATTTTTCTGTAGTGATAATTTTTCTATGTAATGTGTTGTTTTAGTCATTACAACATACAAAATCAGTTGGGTTGTAATTTAATACTCCTAGATAACAATTAACTTTGTTTACCGTCTGTTTTCAAAATATATTTTTGATCTCATTTAATAATTTAAACTTTAACTTTTGCGAACTTAACAATGATATATTACTTTTTCCTAAACCGACACCGACAATATAAAATTATGATTGCTAAAACGGATCAATGAATAATATAAGTTAATATGCAGCATTAAAGATTCTCCAATTGGTCATTACCAAACACTTTCAATCGACTACTTTTGTAATCTTAACAAACTTGGACCCTAAACGATTGATATCCTAGATTTGTCAAACAATCCTTAATTAGGGATGTAAAAGAGCCGAACTATTTACAATATATCCGAGCTCGTATTGCTTAAAGCTTGAAACGAATTAAGCTTTGAGTAAAACTCATTTAATAAATGAGCCTAGTTCGAGCTTTAAACAATAGGATTATTTACATTTCTACCCGTAATATGGTGGACACCTATGTGATGATTTGATTTTGCTAGGGATGTTGGCAGCTTGAAAATGCAATGGACAAAAGGAAAAGGAAGAGTAGTTCGATCGGGCGGACCAATATTAAATTCCATTTTAAAAACATAAATTATATACGTTTAAAATTTAAAATATTTCCTTACAAAATAAACTTTATTAAAAATTAATTGTATAACTGAAACATAACTAAGATTGGTTATATATAATAATAATTTAGCCAAAGATCGTTATATAATTCATGAATTGAATAAAATATATTTAGTAATTTCTTTATAAAACACGCAACTTCTTTTTTAAATAAACCTTATACATTTGTATATGTATTAATAAAACAATACAATATAACATTTATAAAGCATACAATTTATAACATGCAACCTACTTTTACTACGATCGTAAAACACCTACAAAAGCCATAAAGTTACATTGTGGTTATGTGGTATTCAGCTAAGAAACGCATGATTATTTGGCAATCTCATGCCTTCCACAATCCACATGTCCCATACTCCCATGAGATGCTAATTCAACTCATAATATAACTATTTAAACTTAAATGTAATAGTAGATAATCAAATCTAACTAATACGATAACATGTTACCATGTGACCATAAATGAGACCTCCCATGCTCGTAAAGATGAACATTGGCGGCGTGAGGTCAGAGGTCTCTTATGCTAAAAGTGAGGATTTTTTTTGGTAAATAGATTTTGTAATTGTGTGAGGATGAAATGACTCTGCATGATGATTATTTGATGGGAAAAAAAAACATGAAACCGTATAATAGTGTGATAAGAAGACCCCATGAGCATTGCTTAAGCTATGGAAAATAATCTTGATGCCAAATTCAAGGCTACGTATCTTCCACTTTATATTATTTGATTATATGTAACATAACATTATAGGCACTTTTGTAGAATATATATGTAATATAAATAATAGCCTATGTGACTTTGCTAGAATCATACTTTACTTTCTAAAATCCAAATAATACCCCACCAGAAACCTAGAATCGTCCTTTTGTTGCAAATTATAAAGACTAATGACCATACTCTGTTTATGTGTGCTGCGTTGCTTCTCTCTCATGGTTCCAATTCAATCGAAGCTTCAAGACCACAAAAGTTAATTAACTCCTCCAATGTTTCTTATCAAAACATAGTTTTGTCCCTCCTTTTGCACACGGCCTATTGTCATTGGTATACGGGGTTTTTAGATTTCATCCCTCGGAATCTAAGGCTGTAGCATGATGTATGTAGAGACGGAGCTAGGATTTAAAGTATAGCGGGGGCCTGTCTTATTTTATCTAATCATACACATATATATGAACGACATAAAAAAGTTTCATTATCTGTCTAGATAAAGTGATAAACATATAATGAAAGTTCGTTAAAATAAGAAACTCATGTGTTAAAACAACACTTTTGTCAAAGTCGGTCTTCAATGACCAAAGTTTTCTCATAATCGCTAATTCGGTTGTGATGAATTAATGTGCCACAAACATAATATTAGTTAAAACAATAACTCAATTATTTTATCTTGATAAAACTTCAATGAAACCAAAAAATAAACGATAAGAAATCCTAATTCGTGTGTTTGTAGTTGGAAGCGGCTTTGTTTCTTTGAATAGAACTCATATATTAAATTGTATGTAGATAAAGTATTAGCAATCTCTCTCTTAGTCTAAACAACTAAACTATTTTAAAGATAATCATCGCTCATGCTATTATGAAACCTTGTTTTCATAGTTTTCATTGCTGAGAAAGCTATCAAATATCAGAATCGTCACTTTGAGCCTTCTATTCACCTTTTATGTTTTAAGCAATACTTGGACTATTAATTAACTATAACTAGCATTGCACCCGCGCAATGCGCGCCGATTACAATAGTTTGTGCTTAATTTCATTTTTTTTTAATTTTTGAATGTTTGGTTGTTAGTAAGCAAGTCCTAAGATTTGATACGACGAGAGTAATGAGTGTAAAATTGATGTTTTGTGATAGGAGGGAGGATGTGAGAGTCATCAATATTCAATACTCTATTACAAATATGCTCTCATATATATTGCTCCCATCACATCAATACACCTGCTCAAATGATACATGTTATTGCCAATCTCATGCGTCACAACCATCTCATCAATACATCTGATCAAATGATACATGTTTTTGCCAATCTCGTATGGCAATGATGATATGGTTATGACGCATGGTGCTAATGGGTAAGACAGTTATTTTCAGTCTTTTTGCGAAATTTCTTAAGAACCAACATACCCTTTAGTGACTATTGGGTCGATTGAAACATAGTCTACGAGCATCTAGATACAAACTGGTGGTTGAGATGACCACCGGGTCAACGGTGAGTAGTGAACATCGGTGAAGGTCAATGTTAAAGGCAAATGGTGAAGCAACAGATCGGGTAAAAATCATACTCCAAGAACTTTAAAATCCTTCCTTTCCCTAAAGGATTTATAAATCCCAAACCCATAGAATTTCAAGTCCAAATTCCGTTCTCCTCATTTTATGGAATTTCAAATACAACTCCCATAAAATCTACAAAATTATACCACCCAAAACCCCGCGAGAGGAGGGGATGAGGGTGGCATTATATTCATAATTCACGCTTAAAGTAGAAGATCCACACAACTTCATAAAAAGAAGTCCCGTTAAAAGTTATATATCAGTCTACTAAGCCAAGGTTGTGGACTTGTGGAGATATAATGCAAAACACTTGAACCATCACACGAATTTACTGAAAAAGAATCCTAAGCGGCTAAGTGTCGGTATGGACTTAGTGAGGACAACGTACTAGAAACCAACTCAACTTGTAATTGTACTTTCTATACTTGCTCAGGAGAACCATACTCCAAATGTTACCATCACTAGAAAAAAGTGAAAAGAACTCTTCTTAATTAATATAAATGCAATAAACACAAAAGACTCATCTAAGCAAGGGAATCATGTTATGTGGAATAGAGATTATTGTGAAGAGCAAAGCACATGAAGATGAAGTTTACCTTAATGCATCAGCATCATATGCATTTAGCTGAAATCTTAACTACCAGTTGCTCTAATTTACTATATGGCACTTAGAAAGTGTTGAATTGTGGAGTTCTATTTGTCATCCGCTGTTTGGGCAACTACTTCTTTGACATTTCGGTGAAATTAAGCAATCTTTACACAATCAATGTCAGCTGTCTTTGCCACATGATCTACTCTGATACTTTGGACCTTGCGGTGCATATTCAAATAGAAACATAGTCAAGATTATAAGTAATTTCAAATACACAGATGTCAACATTAGAAGGATCACTAAGCAACTCATTCCTTCTGTCCCTCTCAGCAGAACGGGCAGCAATAAGCAGCATAGACCCTAAGACTCGGAGTCGCCACTTAGTCACTTAGCATTAAGGAACAGAAGACAGTTGTTTTGCCAACAACCAAGAAATATTCTAATGGATAATTACCTAAACGAGAAACAGAGAATGCAAGAAACTATGTCGTAAGAAAATTTTATACCCTCCATAAATCAAGAAATAAGCAATTACCCGTGTATAAAAAACTCTTAAATTACTAAAAGCACTAGCAATAACAGAGAATTACTTCTAGGAAGATCTCCATTTCCTATCAAGATCATGATATAGTTCAAAAGCTTTTTTACCCTCTTTATGGCAAGTAATCTTCAACTTCTCCATTGTAGACTCGTAGATCTTAATTTTTCCTTTAAACATTTTTTCAGCATTTCTCCTCAACTCTGTCAGCCGCCCCATACTAGCAAGCCCAATAAGTAAAGCATTTGCACTATCATCTATTGGAGTGATACCATCTTTTTTCATATAAAACCATATCTCATATGCCATCTCAGGATCATCATGATCAAAGAACATTGAGATGGCTGCAGCACAATTTGTTGGAGTTGGAGAATGTTCATTCTTGATCATCTCAGAGAAAAACTTGCCTGCTTCCTTCACCTTCTTGTTCTCAATCAGACATTGAAAAATTATGTTATAGGTAGAAGAATCAGCAAAAACTCCATGCAAGGGCATTGCATCGAGCACTTGGAAGGCGTTAATAATTTCATCATTCTTGCATAGTAAACCAATCATGGCATTGTACATGACCAAATCCGGGTTCAATCCGCACATCATCACCATATTCCATAATTTTAAAGCATTAGCAGAATCATTTTGCTTAATAAGAACATTAAGAGCATTCGAGAAGAATTTTAAACCTGGCAAGCAGTTCTTACCCTTCATAACTTTAAGAAAATTAAGGGCCTCGTCGGTTTCTGAACCTCGAATTAGAGTCATCAGAAAAGCATCATAAGCTGCCATGTTTTGTGGGCTCCACTCAACTCGAATCACCATTTCTCGAAACATTGTTTTTGCCTTGGCCACATTCCCTTCTTTCTCCCATCCTTCCAACAAAATCGCATATGAATCTCCATCTGGTGGTATCTTAGTCTTAACTTTTTCAAAAAACTCGTATGCTTTAATGGTCTGAAGATCCTCACGGCATATAGCACTCAATAGAGAGTTAACAGCCACAACGTCAGGCTGAATTCCATAGTTTTCCAGCACATCAAATGTCAGTATAGCATCATAAAGCTTCCCTGCCTCACAATAACTGCTGAAAACCGAAACAAATGTGGTCAATGATAGAACACCCTCTTGCTTCATTGACCTAATAGCATCCCACATCGGATCAAACATCTCATTCTTCCCAAGCAAATCCACAATCAAATTCCATGTGAAAGGCGAATGATTTTGCTTCAAACCCACCCACCTGAAAAATATAACTGCAGCAGCAGGATATCCATATGAAAACTTAAGTACTTCTTCTACAACCTCAGGCTCTACGTTCATCCCCATGGCCGATAATGTGGTTTCCAACTCCCCAGTAGGAACTCTAGCTAGCATTTCACAAAGAGTTCTTGATCTTGGTGATAAATCGAAGGTATCAAGGTATGATGGAAACTGTTTTGGGGGTTTTTCAAGTTTTTGCTGTTCTAAAGGTTGTGATGATGGAGCAACATGAAGTCGGTGCCTGAATGGCACAGCCTCCATGACCTTAAAACCCTAGAGCAAGTTGTAAGTGTAGATTAGAAACTTCGTACACATACAGACAAACACTGGATTTCAATTACTCTAAAACTAAATCGAAGAATAGCAAAGCAGCAAGTACTAAAATCGATGGAATGCGAGACGTATGAAACAAATGAATAAAAGCCTAAATTCAAAAAACAAAACGGCTAATGAATTCAGTAACCGGTGTATATAGGTAAGAGATTCGCGTTGGCGTAACGCCGTGAAAACTTACAGCTTCGTAGATTTTCGTAGAGTTGAACGAATCTAATTCAGAAAGGCTACGAAACTCGGTTGGCACAACCTGAGGCAATCCATCGGACAAAAACCCTACTAAGCGGCAGTCACCGTCGCCTGGAATATGCAAATCAATAGCCCCGATGTTCAAGAAGAGAGCAGCAGAAGCCCTTTGCTTATTAAACACTGGTGGATTGCGTCTCTTCAGTTGACGAGCATCCCAAAAAGGCGTCCCATCAAATCAAATCCTAATCCTTTGCCATCACTCCAATTGGGTAGGGGTGTTCAAAATAATCCGAATCCGAATATCCGAATCGATTATCCGAAAATTCGTTCCGAAATTATCCGAAAATTTGGATACCCAAAATTCGGATGATTCGGATTCGGATAGTGTTTTTTGGAAGCTTCGGATATCCGATATCCGAAAAATATTTTTTATTTTTTATTTTTTATATTTTATATGCTTATTTATATAGTTTTTTTAACATATATATTTTTATATACATGTATTTTTTTCATTTTGAAACATATTTGAGCTATTTCTGAGGATTAAAGTTTAAAATACGGTTATTTAGTAATTATATATTTTTTTAAAATTATATAAAAAATATTTTTTTTGAAATTTTCGGATATTCGATATCCGAATCCGAAATTTCAGATTCGGAAAAATCACTATTAATTACATATACGTGTTGTGTATGGAAAATTCTATTACAATTTACGGGAAATTTTTATTTTTTCTCTAAAAAAATATTTTCATCATTTGACAAATGCAATGCATACGGGTTATTGTTTACCCTTTTCATGTGATAACTCATCTAAGTTTAAGTGTATGAAAAAATCAGGGGCGAATTCAGAATTTAAAACAGATGGTGATATTATTTGAAATAGATGAAATGGAGGATAGCACTGGCTCGGAAAAATCGAAATTTATACAACGAAACGGTAACACCGTCTAAAAAAATCAAAATTTACACTATGCAGATGTCATGTGCCCTCGCCGGTTATGCGTCCACCCCTGGAAATAAAGAAGTATTAATATTAGGTAATTTTATACTTATAAATATTTAAATTAGTACGTACTAAAATGAAACATATTTATTATTTTAAATATTTATAAGTGTAAGTGTTTAACATATATGATGCTCGAAATATATATTAACAAGTAAACATTACCCGCGTTTTGCAGCGGGGTAAAAATAGTATTTCGTCTACTGTAAATTCATATTATTACTTTAATTTTTAATGAAATGCGTCTAAACGACTTTATAAAAAATAGTTTAAACAACTTCGAAATTTTTGCCTTGACTTCATATACTAATATTAATATAAATAATTGTTGAATTAAAGTAAATTGTTTTTAAAATAAATAACAAAATATAATAATAATAATAATAATAATAATAATAGGTTTTAATGATAAGAGATGAAATATATATATTTATATATATATATATATATATATATATATATATATATATATATATATATGTCTATTTACTAATAATAATAATAATAATAAAATTAATAATAATAATTATTATTATTATAATATTTATAATAATAATAATAATATAATGATAATATAATAATAATAATAATAATAATATTAATAATATCTTGTATAAAAAGATAAAAAGCACAAAATGACAAAAAAAATCCTCCAAAATGTATATAACAAGAGGTTATAAGCCCGCGCGTTACGGCGGGTATTATTTATTTAATTTGATAGGTTTTGATAAAAAGAGATGAGGTATAAAATATATGTCTATTTACTAATAATAATAATAATAATAAAAATAATAATCATCATCATTATAATAATAATAATAATAATTATTATTATTATTATTATTATTATTACTATTATTATTATTATAATTATAATTATAATAATAATAATTATTATTATTATTATTATTATTATAATTATAATAATAATATAATAATAATAATAATAATAATAATTATTATTATTATTATTATTATTATTATTATATTAATAATAATAATAAGAAAAATGATATATCCTCCTACTTTATTCTCTTACTCACAAAATGATTATATTTAGATTCCACTAATTATCTTTCTTTAACTTCTCCATTGATTTGAAACATGTATTGATCTTGTGAGTATCATAATACTATAATAATAATAGTAATAATAATAATAATAATAATAATTATTATTATTATTATAATTATTATAATAATAGAAACACTTTTTATATTATTATTATTATTTTTTAATTATTATTATAATATAGAAACGCTTTTTATATATTCCTTTTCAAAGATGTTCTTCTCGAAGTGGTCATTAGTAAGCAATAACATTATACTACTACTACTACTACTACTACTACTAATAATAATAATAATAATAATAATAATAATAATAATAATAATAATAATAATAACAATAAGAAGAAGAAGAAAAATGATACATCCTCCAACTTTATCTTGTAACTCACCAAATGATTACATTTGGATTTCACTAATTCTCTTTCCTTACCTCCTCTATTGATTTTGACGCATGTATTAATCTTATGATTAAAGAATAAGTAGGAGGATATATCACCCTCAAATAATAATAATAATAATAATAATAATAATAATAATAATAATAATGATAATAATAATAATTAAAATAATAATAATAATAATAATAATAATAATAATAATAATAATAATAATAATAATAATAATAATAATAATAATACAAAACTCTCCATTTACAAAACACTAAAAGACAAAAAATTTATATATCACTAAATGCCAAAAATGTTTCCTCCCAAATGTATATACTATATAATAATGTATTTACATATAAACTAGAATACGGGGTATAATAGATTAAGGTATACATTATGATGTTTAAATATATAGCATTATCATTTGCTACCCAACCAAATAGGAAATGAAACTATTAAGATTATATCTTCTTAAGTTATTTTAACTAGACAAAGAAGAAACTATTTAGTTAGAAAAAATATCTTCAAATTGGAGATGATTGGAAAGAAAATGAGTGCTTTTTCTTCTTTTTTTTTCTTCCAAGTTCAACTTAATACAATTTAATCCTTTTTTTTCCTTTTTCTCTTTTCCTTTTTTTTTTCTTGAGATAATTGAGAATATGTGTTACGTTTGTTTTCAAGTTAAATAAGGAAAGGAAAAGAAATCATTTCAAATTATCCCAAAATTTAAAGGATAGACTTTGGATAAAAAAATAAGACTAAACTCTCCCTTTAAATCCATCTATTTCATTTCTTTCGTTAATTAAAACTCAATAACACTCTTTAGAGGAGTTTCGTTTGGAATCATTTTCTTTCCTTTTTAAAACAACTCAAGAACAGGGTGTTAGAGCATGTTCGGTATGGAGCCTTTTGAAGTTGATAGGTTTTTATTTATAAAGAAAAAACTACAAGTCATGCTCGGATAAAGAAGCTGGAAGTTTTTTTTACAAAGAACTTTAAAATAAAAAACTTTTTGAAGTAGCTTTTAAAATTGGTGGAAAGTTTTTTATATACCAAATTACCTACCATTTTAATTATATTATAATTCCTCCGATTTTTATAGTTTGTATCTTTTTTTTTGTCATTTTACACTATTAAGCTTTAGTTACTAGCTAATTTGTCAAACACATATATAATAAAATAAACAGTTTCAAGCTCTATCTATCAACTAACAGCTTTTAGCTACAGCTAACCACTATTTTCGCAAAAACATGCTCTTACATTTCTCACGGTATCACATGCACCTTGTCACACTCCATCCTTCCACGCTCTCCATCCATGAATGAGAATGTAATGCATCTTATAACGAGTTGTATCATCTTTTTTGTTAACATATATAAGAGAAAAAGATGTATTATTATTACCTCCGTTAATACATCCTAATATGTCTTAATTTGTATAGCAGTAATTAAGTAATCATCTTATACTCTTCAGATCAGTTATTTGTAGTCACCTGTGTACTACACGGGTCATGTATCTAATGATTTATTAAAGTAAAGTTGCCTTAAAATAGTTGAAATAATTAAGAAAAATGATTGTTTAGGCTATTGCTTTAAGTTAAGTATAAAAACTTGTACTACTTAAAATTAATTAGTTTTAAAATTTAAAAAAAAAAGTTAAGTATATTATAATATAATATATATAGATAGATAATAAAACCTACCATATCATATAGTGGCAATATCGTACTACACACTTGTAGAATGCATATTATAAATAAATAACTACATACAGCTATATATATGTGTGAGGATCACAATAACATTGATATAAGGTATCCTTAATTTACTACTTAATTACCAGCTGGTGGAGTCAGTCCAGATCGATCGATAATATATCGTCGATCCATCCTTTTAATTTCTAGCTAAGGAATAAGATCGATCCATATATCGACTCAACTCAACCATGCTACGTTTATGTTTGGTGTTTCTTTTGATTGTGTTGCAAGGTTTGTATTCAATTAACGAAGCATCAAGATCAGCACTTCATGATCCTCCTCCTGCTGCCTTGCCTCATAATTATGAAACCTCACTTCCCCTTGCAGATAACGACGGCAGGGGGCTAATGTTTGGTGGGTACAACAAGTATAAGCAGCGTGCATTAAGGCGAACATGCCCGGGACCAAGCCCTGGTGTTGGCCATGTAAACCCACCTGACGCTTGTTAATTAACTACGTATACCTACGTACCCGTACACTTTCGATATATCCAATTAACATATATATATATATATATATATATATATAGACAAAAGTTCATGCGAGAACCATTCTTAGTGCGAGAACCGCGAGAACCAGTCTGAGCCGTCCAATTCCCCCTCTTTTAATGTCATTGCTCACCCATGAATTCCTCACATGCACCCTGCCACACTCTATCCCTCCACGCTCACCATCCATGAAACTTCCCATATTATATATATATATATAGACAAAAGTTCATGCGAGAACCGTTGTTAGCGCGAGAACCGCGAGAACCAATCTAAACCGTCTAATTCCCCCTCCTTCAATGTCATTGTCCACCCATGAATTCCTCACATGCACCCTGCTACACCCTATCACTCCACGCTCTCCATCCATGATACTTCCCATATCCAAGGAACGGTTGAGATTGGTTCTCGCATTATATTTATATATATATATATATATATATATATATATATATATATATAGGGTTTAGGGTTTAGGGTTTAGGGTTTAGGGTTTATATTTATATATATATATATTTATATATATATATATATATATATATATATATATATATATATATATATATATATATATATATATATATATATATATATTCCCACATGTACGTACCGGCGGGGGATTATATGGGAGAGTTCATGCGAGAACCAATCTCAGCAGTTCCTTAGATATGAGAAGTTAAACGGATGTAGAGCGTGGAGGGATAGAGTGTGGCAGGGTGCATGTGAGGAATTCATGGGTGGGCGGAATTGGACGACTCAGATTGGTTCTCGCGGTTCTTGCACTTAATAATGGTTCTCGCATGAACTTTTAATTTCATATATATATATATAGACAAAAGTTCATGCGAGAACCGTTGTTAGCGCGAGAACCGCGAGAACCAATTTAAGCCGTCAAATTCCCCCTCCTTCAATGTCATTGCCCACCCATGAATTCCTCACATGCACCCTGCCACACCCTATCCCTCCATGCTCTCCATCCATGATACTTCCCATATCCAAGGAACGGCTGAGATTGGTTCTCGCAGTTCTCGCATGAACCCTCCCCTATATATATATATATATATATATATATATATATATATATATATATATATATATATGGCAAAAGTTCAAACGAGAACTGTTTTTCGTACAAGAACTGCGAGAACCAATCTGAGTCATCCAATCCCCCCTCCTTTAATGTCATTGCCCACCCATGAATTCCTCACATGCACCCTGCCACACTTGATCCCCTCCATGCTCTCCATCAATGAACTTCTCATATTCAAGGAACGGTTGAGATTTGTTCTCACAGTTCTCGTACGAAAAACAGTTCTCGTTTGAACCGTCACCTATATATATATATATATATATATATATATATCTCAAGGCATGCATGCGCGCAGCTGGTTGATTGATTTGTGGAATGTAATATTATTGAAGTTTGTGATTCAGATTGTCATCGATCGAAATATTATATGTAATTTAATTTTAGTGTGGAATCTTCGTGATTCAGTTGTTCACTTTATGTTGGGTTGTTTGGGACTACAGGAACAACAAAGTTTTCAACTCTAAGTCGGTGTCGCTTGTTTTTCTCTATAACCAAATGCGTAGCCTTTCTTTTTTTTGGTTGAATACTAGGGGAAAACTTGGAAGAAAGTTAGATTGGTTTAATTGGTGTAATGATCCAAAGTTGGAGTCAATTATGTAATTTTGCTTTCTTATCTTTTTGTACTTTCTAGCTACTTACTAGATTTCTTATAATAAAATTCTTCTGCCGTTAAAAAAAAAAAAACATGCATCATAAACTAGTTTATTGATATTTGCACGTACGGGTATTGCGAAAGTTTATTTGAGATATTATAATCTTCAAATAAAAATAATGCAATACATGTAATATCATGACCGAAAACCATTAGAAAATGTAAATCCAAGTTCACATTACTATTAACTTAGTAACGATTAAGCGCACATGTTTAAGAGTAAGAAAAATATAAATACAGATTTGTACACACATGACGAAACCTGAAACACAACATAATCTAATAGAGAATCGTTTGATAATTTAATGAATCAAATTAGTTGATAAAGGGGCTCATCCCTATGCTTAAATATCCTTCTAATTACCACATGTCTTACCTTTTGAACGGTATTAATTGAATTTTCACTTCTAAAGCCGAGTTTTAGTACACCTTGCAAATAAAAGAAAAATAAATAATGACCTGCGTGTTAAATATTAAAAAATCAAAAATGTTTTCTGTCTTGTGTATAAAAAAATTAATACTTCTATTTTGGTGTTATTTTTGGCTAACTATATGCACTAATAAAATAGTTTCAGGACCATCAAGAAAAGCTATATTTAAATCTCTGAATTTAGATTTTTAAATATATAATATATCATTTTTAATGATACATTTTATTTTAAACCATATTTTATAAAAGGTTGCATACACTTTCTAATAACATTGAAAATGCTTTAAAATCAATAATAAAATATTTTGAATAACATACTCAATTTAACAGCTCGTACAATAATCCCAAAAAACACACTCATCTAAACAAAAAATTACCTAACCACTACTATTAATGTATAACTAAAAATTAAGAATATACTAATTCTAAAAACGTGTCATATTACAATAAAATTTATACCAAAACGTGATAAAAATAAGACGGTCGTATATATATATATATATATATATATATATATATATATATATATATATATATATATATATATATATATATATATATATATATACATATATATATATATACATATATATATATATATATATATAATTATTTTTCTCTAAACAAAATATATCACAAGTTACTAAACATAACCTATAAAGAACTTATAATTAATTACACAATATACAATTTTTATACAACCCCCTAATATTTTCTTAAAAGCTCCCTTTTATAAAACTATCTCACAATTTTCATCCACATTAAAAGAAACATACCAGACTATAGAGTACATTCGTGCGGAATTTTATTATGTATTTAGTTACACTAGCATCGTACCCGCACAATGCTATGACGACAAATAGTTTATGTTTTACAACATATTTTAGTGACCCCCTCTTATTCACATAAAATCATTCGTTCATAGTCGACAACCTTACCAACCACCCAAGGGCTTATGGGCCCTTAACCACTGCGTGTTTACTGACACACTATCCCACCAACCCCGGGCTAGCACCTACGAAGGAAGACTAACCAATAGTGTAATGATATATTATCCGCACATTTTAATATTACGAAAAAGTTTTTTACAACAATTATAATAAGAAAAAAAATTATATATATGAAATATGAGAGAAAAGTTAATAAGATTTTAGAAATTATGTTGATATGAGTGAATAATTATGTTTGTGCGAGAGAGTGTGTTAGTGTGAGAATATTTAAATGAATAAAAAATTAAAGTAAATTATGAAAGAAAGTGAAATAGTTATAGATTAAATGTATGAGATTAATTTAGATAGAATAAATTGCCAAGATTTTGTGTTAACTGAATTTTAAAAATTTTTAAAATTTAAAGAGGGAAGAGAGTGTTAAATGGTTTATATAATAGTGTAAATATAGATAGATAATTCATCTATGGATCGTGTTATAATTATTAGATGTTTTTCAAATGTAACATTAATTCAACCCTCTAATGATCTGCAAACCAAGTGGATAATTGACTTATATTTTTCTGAATAACAGAGCAATTAGTTAATTCAATTTATTCATATTTATTTATTCTACTTTATTATACACTTCGTATTTACTTTAATGTAAAATGGCCAAAACAGACTTAATTAGTGACATGTGAAATTTGGTGGGTAGCTTTGGTTATTAATCATTGTCATACCACTAAGTTAACTAGATCATGGTCTTAACCCATATCGGGCCTTGCCCCACTATATTTCTATCTTGGAATCTAGTATGACTTAAAGTGAGTGCTCACTCTTCACCATTTATTCATTTAATCTATGATCAAATAACATTAAATTCTTTAAACTTACACTAATATTACGAGGAGCGGTTTTCAAATGACAAATTCTAATACTAGATTTCATTTTAATACTATCATTACATTTTTTATATGATATTGAGTATATTTGGTGTAACTAGTGAAACTTAAGTTAAAGATAGAGTTTTTATTAGAACTGGAGCTAGAACTTTTATTAAAAGTTGAAAGTTGGACTATTTGAATGAAGGTGTTTAACAAAGTAGTTGTAACCGTAGCTTCACAATATAAAATGTGATAAAAGGATACAAAAATAAAGTTCTAAATACGAAACAAAATAAATTGAAAGATATTTTTATATATGAAAAATATTCAACAGCTTATCACTTTGGAGCTTTTATAAACTTATTTTAAAAAAAACATAAGCTCATTGGTTTAACTTTCTAACAAATTAAGGACTAGTTTGGTTAACATAATATTTTCAAAAGAAATTAAATTTGATTAGGAATTGGATATATATTCTGCTTGGTTGGTTAATTAAAGAAATCCATATCAAATGTAATACTTAATAAACAAACATCAAATAAATACCAAGAAAATTATAAAATCACATCCATCTTATTCTTATAAAGAACTCGGGTGACTAGCCTTAAAAAAAAAACTCAAGTGACTTAACTATCAACAAAAGATGCAGAAATGCGTGATAGATACAATAGAAGCGACTATTAAACTTTTTTTTGTTATTTGCTTCAAATCAAATCCAAAGATTTTCAACCAATTTAATTCAACATTTGTAAGAAACTAATTCAATACACTTAAGTGATCAATTGAATATCTTCTTAAAGTTATTACCCGGCCTATTTTCATGAAAAGATCTAAATACGTACATATTTCCTCAATTCATATTATAGAATGTAAAACGGCAAACCATGACAAAATAGGTATTGAATAAGTTACTCCGCCATTGGCTTCTCACAAATAGGCGTTGTATTGGTTTCTGAAATAAATTTCGATGAATAGCATCGAAGCGATGATATTCAATTTTAAGTTTTCATTGTGACAAGTAATAAAGGTACACATGAACAAAGGAATTAAGGTGTTGTACTGTTGTTGGAGTATGAATTTGACAATTTAGGAGTTTAGATATAGCTTGATAGAGATATGGCTATTGATGGAATAAAGAGATGAATTACGAGTGAGCGTATTGACCGAATTTCTTGAACCGATACTTCTACCAATTATAAGTTTTCGGTTGTACCATAAAATGAAAATTATTTGGTTTCAGTACTTTCGGTTTCGATATTGGTTCGCACGGGCGGACCTAGGTGTAGTTTTGCGGTGACATGTCACGGGCCACCAATCAATAATGAATTGAAATTTTTTAACTTTTTCAAGCAGGTGCCACCTGTCAAATTTTGGGGTACCATAAGTGATTTTTTGATGCCATAAAAATCTAATAAAAAAATTAAAATTTCAAAAATGATAAGATATAGTTCAATATTCGATTTACATCTTTAAAATACTTTAGTTTACCTTAAAATAAAATTTTAATTAACATGGTTTTATATAAACTAGTGTGGGAGGGCTAAAATCTGATCGTCGTAGAAAACGTAAACCCGGTTTATGAAAAGAGTGCACGGGTCTTGGGTTGACCGATCCTATTCTAAACCCGGCTCTTATCCGACCCAAAAAAAAAAGAATAAAAAACCGACCCGGTCCCACAAGAGCACGATAAAAAAAATTATAATTCAGAACCCAAACCCGTAACCGACCCCCGTAACCGACCCCCGTAACCGGCCCGCCAAAAAAATAAAATTATTTCAAAAAGAAAAAAAAAACAATTGGTTCGGCCCCAAAAAAATTTGTATTCGATCAATTAATCAATGTATTTAGTCAAAGTTTCAACATCTTCTAATATATATAAAAGACTAATTAGATAAAATTTATTAGACGATCTGAACCGTTTATTTAATAAAATATTTAATCTTAACCGTTCATTCATTTAAAATCAAAAAATCAATTTTGACTTTTTAAAGTCAAACTACCACATATATATTTTATTTAAATTGGTCTAGAAGATTGATTTGAGCAACAAATTTTGATATTAGAAACTCACGTCTAATTAAGTGATAAACTTAGTCCGAATTTTCCGAACTAGGATTCAATTAAGAGAGGTCATTTCTAGACAATAGATTACTTCGTACATTATAAGTATAGATATTAAATAAAACATAATACAACATGACATAAATAGATTACTTCGTACATTATAAGTATAGATATATTAAATAAAACATAATATACAGCATGACATAATCTATATATCTTCTAATATATATAAAAGACTAATTAGAAAAAAAAATTTAAACGATCTGAACCCTTCATTCAACAAAAGATTTAATCTTAATCATTTATTTAGTTCAAATCAAAAAATCAATTTTGACTTTTTAGAGTCAAAGTATTAAAAATCCATGTGAAAATAACGATAAGATTTATTTAAATTCAATTTTAAATAAACATATGTAGATTTAGTCCAAATTTAAAATGTCTGTGTAGTTCAAATTCAATAATAATAATGGCATAATTTTATAATGGTATTAAATAATAATGGTCGCCGTGTATCACAAATTAATAATTTATTAATTTAAGATATAAATGAATCTGATTGTACTTTGGCATAATTTTTTCAATAAATATTAAAAATTACATATTTCTTATTTCTTATATCTTAATAAAATACTAATATTATAATTTTAATTAGACAATCCTAACTCTAGTTTAGTCCAAATTATATACCAAACTATTCTTAAAACATTAAATATGATTAACTATTATTACTAAAATATATACTCAATGTATTTGATGATGTTTTTATTATTGTATTTTTTTCTTTTGTCTATGTTTATTATATTTATACTAATTTTATCATTATTAAATTATATATTGTTTATAAATTGTACGTCATCGGATTGAACTAAACGAATATAAAATAACATTTTCTCATGAATAATTATGGTTACCCCGTATATTTACACGGATATTTAAACTAGTATATATGTTATTATTCTAATTAATTATGATTATATATATTAATACATGTACATCACGAAAACGTTGAAAAGGATTTAAACAAAATATTTTGAACCAATTCGATCGTTTTTGGAATATATATTGCAAGCCTGCCTTCCACTTGCATTAATTACAAATATTTTTTGTTTTCAATTGATAGAGAGTTAATTGTTCAAATATTCCTTAAACTTAGCAAAATCTGGCATTTTAGTCTTTTAAGTTTAAAAGTGGTGTGGATGGTCCTTTATTAATTATTTTGTAGCGCGTTTGGTCCTTTTTAACAATAGCCGTTAATGAATTCTGTTAAATTAGGGGTAGTTTGGACTTTTCACAATCAATTCTAATTTTTTATTAGTTAAAAAATATTTAATTTTTTTTAATGAAGGATATACATTTTCTCCCTCCTCCCTCACTCTCTCCCCACTCTCCGTCCTCTCACTCTCTCCTTCTCGATTTGTCAACCACCCCACCAGCTACTGCACTTCGCCTCCGCCACCGCCACCACCACCGCCACCGCCAAACCACAACTGCTCTCCGCCGCTGCCACACCACCACTGCAATTCGCCTCCACAAACAAACCAAACGCCGCCGCCACCCACTAGCCCTCCCTCTTCTCTCTCTCTCTCTCTCTCTCTCTGTCCAAGGACCACCACGACATGCACCGCCACCACCTACCCGCACCGTAAACCCTAGATCTGTGCAAACCCTAAAATGTGTGAAAACCCTAGATCTATGAAAACCCTAGATCTTTGAAGATTAGGCGGCGGCGGCGGTTTGGTAGTGGCGGTTGCGGGTGAAACCATAAACGTACGAACTAAATGTTTTTCTTCTTCTTTGAAAACCCTAAACGTACGTACGAACTCAATCTTTCTTCTTCCTTTTCTTGTTCTTTATATCTGAAAGTGTGTGTATGTGTGTGCGCAATTTTTTGTTGGTGGTTGCCGGTGAAACAGTGGTGGTGGTTGTTGAATCTGTCGAGAGATAAAGAGGGTGCTTAGTTTGAATGTAGGTGGTGGTCGTTTGTGGTGGTTGCCAGCGAAATGCTAGATCTACTGCTCAGTCTGGTGGTGGTTGTTGCCGGTGGGAGGCAGTGTACGGTGGTAGGCGAAATTCGAAAAAAAAACAAAGAGCCCAATAATAAAATCCTCCCCAAACCCGGTTTCTCACCCAAACCCGGATCCGGGCACGGTTCCATAGGCGCCCACGCTTTTTAATTAGATATATAAATTGTGTTTTGTTTTAAATTTTAACTTTAAAATACCTAAACAACAACTGAAACCTCGTTATCCGATCCGATTAGCTGGAAACTCGAAAAGAAAAAAATTTACACCTCGGGTATCCCTTTATCTTTTTAGTCACTTTAAAAAAAATTAAAAATAATTTTTGTTTCGTAGAAATTTACGGGAATCACGTCTGACAATGATTAAAATTTTTTAAACTATCATTTCCTAGCAACATCACATTCAACAAGTTCGAAGTTTACTTAATGTAATACAATCACAATACAAAGTTTAAACTATCTAAATTCCACGATAATTATATTAAGTCGTTACATGGAAATGAAACGGCGTTCTTCACTAAAGTGTCAAAGAGAAGTGAAGACTATTAATATTCTAATTTATATTATTTTATATATTAATACAGTTATAACATGTATTATATTTACAATATATTAATAAAAATATAAATGATACATGATCGGCGGGTAATTAAACGGATATTCACTAAAACCATAATCATCCTAAGCCCCAGAAAATTTTGGAGATAGATCACATTCACATATTCCGTCCATTACCATTACCATTACCATTACCATTACCAATCTCAAATCTTGTCCCAAAGTTTTCAGATTTAAATATTTCCGGTGAAATCAGATACATTTGCATATACCCGATTCCATATATCCGATCGATCACACATAATCCCAATAACATTACTCCCCCGCAGTCCCGTGTGAGTAAAACCCAAAACACAACCCAAGCCACGTGCCTTACACGCGTCTCTCCAAATTTCAACATCTTCCTTCTTCTTCTTCTTCTTCTTGCACAAAATCTTACCCCAATTTTCACTCCCACTTGTTACCTACCCAATTCCCTGATCTACTTTACTTGTATCAACCCAAAACCCTCAATCGCAAATTAAGCTGGAGCAGTTGAAGACGATCGGTAGGGAGCTCGCAATGGGCTCCCAGGGCGGCTTCGGCCAGTCCAAGGAGTTCCTTGATCTCGTCAAATCTATCGGAGAAGCCCGATCCAAATCCGAAGAAGATCGTATCGTCCTCCACGAGATCGAGATGCTTAAACGCCGAATTAACGAGCCGGATATCCCCAAAAGGAAGATGAAAGAGTATATCATTCGCCTCGTGTATATCGAGATGCTTGGCCATGATGCTTCCTTCGGGTACATTCATGCCGTTAAGATGACCCATGATGATTCACTTATACTCAAACGAACTGGGTATCTGGCTGTTACCCTGTTTCTGAATGAGGATCATGATTTGATTATATTGATTGTGAATACGATTCAGAAGGACTTGAAATCGGATAATTATTTGGTCGTTTCTGCTGCTCTAAATGCGTGTTGTAAGTTGATTAACGAGGAGACCATTCCTGCTGTGATTCAGCAGGTGGTTGAGTTGCTAGGTCATCCAAAAGAAGGGGTTAGAAAGAAGGCTGTGATGGCGCTGCATAGCTTTCATCATAGATCTCCTTCCTCTGTGAATCATCTTGTATCCAACTTCCGCAAGGTTGGTGCTTTATGGTTATACACACTTTCTACTTTCTTACAGATGTAATTATACCTGCATTATGGAGTGTATATAATCTGATATTCGGCTTTAAGAGTTTTTGTTGCTTAATTATACATTTAATCTGATTTCCCTGGAATTCTGCTAGTCAGACGTGATATCCCAGCTTACAGATTAGTTAAGTTACTTCTTTTGTTTTTTGAATGAATTCTTCTATGAGAAGATTGCTTTGGCTCTTTCAAACTACTGGCATGGAATTTGTGTTTCCATGGATATGTAACTGTTACATGTCTTGCATTTATTAGTTAGCTAGTATTTTTATGATCCCTTACCTCAAAAATTGAAGCAAGCAGGTTGTATAATGGGCACTTGCATGCTATATTCCGTAACAACTTCACTTAGAATGAGCATGTATAATTTAATTCTCCAGTCTGTTTTCTTAATAAAATGAGATCTGAACTGAGTTGACATTGAGAGTACCAAACTAATAATTGTAAAGGCTAATGGTGAAAGGAGAGGCTTGATCAAAACATCTATGAAAATAACAGACAAATATTACTTGCTGAAACTATAATCTACTTTATTATACCCAGTCCTTGGTGGTTTATAACATCATTCCAGGAGATGAAATAGTGAGAATCATGGAATCATAGACATTGCTCTCCTCAAGGCCCATGTTGATTTGAGTAAAAACATTGTTGAGTATTGTTGGGAGCACAATCATCTGCACTAGAAGATGAGTTACAGAAGATGTTTACCAATGAAATTAGATGATAATTATGAAGTCTTATGCCATACTTCCTTTTTCGTTACAAATACAGAGCATTTTTTACTAGTCTTGAAAATTTATGTTATCATAGAATGAAGAATTTCTGATCCTTGACTTGTACATTTCCTATTTTGCAGAAACTTTCTGATAATGACCCTGGTGTCATGGGTGCTACACTTTGCCCTCTATACGATCTTATCATAATAGATCCAAATCCATACAAAGACTTGGTTGCAAGCTTTGTTAACATTCTTAAACAAGTTGCCGAACGCAGATTGCCGAAAAGTTATGACTATCATCAGACACCTGCTCCTTTTATACAGGTATGGATTTCAAGTATTGCCCGTGTAGATACTGTAGAGCCCTTTTCTTAGAATATGTTATTACTCCCTTCATCTTGAAGAATGCAAAACTTCCCCATATTGGGTTGTTTGTTGTGCAACATAATATTTTCTATTCAGTGAGTTTTTCGTTTTACTCTATTTTGTTGCCCACTAATTATCATTACTTGAAATTTGAACTTTGTCAGCGGTCCAAATTTTTTTATGCTTTTCTCCTCATTTAGGTCATTTTAGACATTTGATCGATAGTGAAAACATTTTTATGAACTACCTGCGAAGACCAATGTTCCCAGTTTTTCCCTAGATATAGGATTTGTTAGTTGTATTTAAATATTTAAAAGCTTAATACTTAATGACCTTATGAACGTGGAAACTAGATCAGCTATTCTAGTTACTAAATTTAGTTACATCATGTGGACACATTAAGCAAAAGTAAAAATATCTTAAGAATTATATTTAGTGTTTACTTAGCTTGCATATTTAATGTATGAGTTATGAAATGACATATTTTTGTATCAATTTGCATGTATATACACATCTATAAAGTCAGCACCACACCCTTGATCTTTTAGAATTTCTGAATCTGAGTATCCACACATCTCTTACACGTATCTCCATAGACGTATCCTTGTAACATAGAAACACACTACCTATATCTATTGAGTTAATAGGCATACCTAGAAGTGTTTGTAACACGAGTATGCCAAAGTAGAAGTATGAAGGACAAATATATGGAATTTGTATCCCATTAGTCTTTTTTAGAATAACAGTAAAGACGTATTTAATGCCAATTCAACAGAATTATTTGGTGTATAAGAGAGTTTGAATTCCTACTTTACTTGCTTCTGAAGTGCCTACTCTGGCTTGTCTTGAATGGATGTGAGTACAATGAGGATTGTGTTGTATTAAATGAGGCTCATGCCCAAGTAGGAACTAACTCCTGTCCTGTCCTATATGTCCCATGTGGCCTGTTAAACCGGGTCACATGCAATTGTATAAGTTCTGATCATGTGGATCTACTACTACCAACCACCACACGCCATGGTAAATTCCCATTTTGTAAACATACTCATGAAACCCGACTACCTTGGGCTTCAGTTTGGTTTGAGGTTTTTAAACTGCTAAGAAGTCCTGAAACTGGAAATACTTTGATAATGGCACTATTCATCTTATTCGCAGGTGCTACCGTGCTAAATCTCATTTTCATAATTTCTCAGTTCTTGGCTCATTTTATTTTATACCACACCTAAACTTAAACTATTGAACTTTCTGTTTTAAAAAGTTGCTGGCTTAAAGCAATATACTTGGAGGAGCTGTAACTTGTTTGCCTTAAAGGTAACACATGTTCAAAAAAATATCATCTATCACTTTACTTGTACCAGTTCCATTCTATTTCATTCGATCTCCACATTATAACATATCTAAACATGTTTTAACATACACACAATGCAAAATCTGACTTGATTCTTTTGCTCACTAGGTTTATAATCAAATGCATCTTCACTGCATTTGCATTTTGCAGTTATCTTCATCTAATTATTCCCTCACTATAAAATAATAATACTTATACTAAATTCTTAAAATTTAGTATGCACGTGACAAGGGTTTTGAATTACCTTTGATCATGCTCTTTTAGTTCCTTCCAGTTCTCTTTGTTTTCCTCAGCTGATTTCAACTTGAATGAGTTAAATTTTAAATCTATTTCTCATCAAGAAGCAGTCCAATTTGGCTTCCCTCTTTATATACCCATAATATGTTTTACCAAAAATTAGTAGAGAGCTGAAATCTTCATCTTTATTGTAAGTTATCTGAATATGTATTAGAAAATAATAAAAATAGTTATACACCTCTTGACCCACTTAGACTATATTCTTCAACTCTACTAACTAGGCTATGACGTTTGGCAAAAAAATCAACTTCAACCTACCTGATATGATACTTGACACATGAAAGAAAAATTGTAATATGGGTGCTGCACAAAGGGACAACCTACATTGGCAATAACAAACTCTCATATGGTCTAGGGGATTTTGAGGGAGTGCCAATCGGTGAATGATAAAAGATAAACACACCTTGTGCTAGAAGAATGATTATGCAAGTAATAAAAGAATAGAGTTAGAGAAGATGACACTATATGTATAGTTCGGTTGAATGTTAAAGAATTCAACATACATCCACTCCTTGGTCTTCTAACAAGAGGTGTCTTCACTCAACATTTTCTTGAACGGAAGAGGTTAATGGTATAAAATGTCATAAGCTTGGTTTAAAAAAGCGCGCTTAAGTGCTAAGCGCTGAAGCGATGAGGATTAGTGCTTAAGCTATATTGAAGCACTATGATTACGTAAAGCGAGAAAAAGCGTCCCCTTTGCTTCGCTTTAGGTGAAGCGCTAAGCAACGCTTAATAGTGATTAAGGTATTCTTGATTAGTTTGGGCTTTTAACGGGCTTTAAGTTATTAGTGGTTAATTTTTATACTATGGGCTTTGGTTAGGAAACAAAGAGTCATCATCCAAAGCGGTAAAACTCGATCCTTTAGAGCGATAATAAGTCAACTTTTGATTCGGTAATCATCATTCCTTCTACAATTCAATTCATGAAGCAAAGCAGTTCTCCACTTCTATTGTTCACGACTTGATGGTATGATTAATGGTATAAAAATTATTAATTATTTATAACTTACAAGTAATTTGATAAATATATTTTGGTGTTTAAGTACTTATGAGTTTTGAATATATGCATTGACACCTTGGTGTTTAAGTATTTATAAAGGTAGTATATGGCATTATGACTAGATATAGACGTTAGGTAATTTATAAGTATTATTTTTTTTTTTTGTGAATTTCGGCGCTTCGTATGCTTAAAGTGAGCGCTTTCGCTTAGCGCTTTGGCTTCCTGGACCCTTAGCGCTTTGGGACGCTGTACACCTTTTAAAACCAAGCTAATAAGTTAGTGATCACCTCTTTATCTTACTTAACAAGGAAGTGATTATCTCTACACAAGGTCACTCTAATTCTAGGCAATGATCACCTGTAAACTCTTTACTAAGATATGGTAGTGATCACCAACTATTCGCAATAAAAAGATATACAAATGAATGAAAGAATTAGTAGATGAATTTGATTTTGGTAGTTCTATTGCTTGCAACTTGAGTGTTGCTATTGATCTTCAAGTGATTGTAAGTATGGATTATAGAAGTACTACGATCACATGTTCTTTTTTGTTTCGAGTGAGTCTATAAAAGTACAAGAGATAAGAAGGATTGAATGGTGGTGATGTTTAAATAGGATTGAAGTTGCAAACAGAAAGTAATCTAATCTGGTGAGGCCGACGGATGCCCAACTCAACATATTTCTCGATCTCCAAATTATGGAGGTTATACTTGTTTAAAACCACACTCAACCTTTTTGAAACAATATGAAAACTCTCTTTTACTGCCCAAAAGTTATATCTGACCTTTAACCCGATTTAGGCAAAGTTTGCAAGGTAGTCTATCAAGAAGGAAAGCGTGAAAGATGCTATTCTCTTATAGCCAACCTTTTCTTGAATTGGTCGAGTTATCTTTTCAAGGTAGGATTATGTTAGATAATTTTCTCATTAGTAAGATGTGTCTTGTTTGACCACAACATGTTTAGAAACATAAAAACTTTGTTGGTTTCACTTTTCTCTTTATAAAAACCAAAGTTGTGAAAAGCGCGCCTAAGGCGCAAAAGCGCAGAGGCTCAACAGGCTGGGCTTTTTTGTCATCGAAGCGAGGCACATAGATAAGGCGCACCGAGGCGTTGAGGCTCCAAGGTGCAATCGAGACGCACTTCATGAACATGCCACATGTTGACTTTTTTGTTTCTTTCGATCAGTGCTTCCTCGGTTCCAAAAGACATTAACGACTTCCGATTGACAGTTTGACACTCCATGTAGCTTCGATTGACTCTCCATTTTACGTAGAAGTTATTCTATCCGACACTTTATTGCCCCAATATCAACACTTCTATTCATCTACGATTCTGATTTCGATCGACATTTCTATGTTCTAGTCTTGATTTCAAATCTGAATTTTTGGAGTTTTTCTGTTGGAAGGTGCTTGTTTCAGTCACCTAATTAGTTTTTGGATTGTTGTATGACAATAATTGGTGCTTTAGATATAAGACTTCCTTTTCTTCTAATAACAGTTGTAGATGTTTAATCAAGTTACTATCCTATACTTCTTGTCTTCATTGAGTTACTTGGTATTTTAAGTTTGACCAATGAACTCTATTGAAGATTAATATTGAATATCAATGAGATATTAAATATAAAATAGAATATTACTTCATATTCTAAGTTATAGTGTTATCTAAGTTTGATCAAGGTACTATCCTATACTTCTTGTCTTCACGTGCCTTGCCTTCGTGAAGTCCGCGCTTTTCTTGCGCCTTGCACCTCAAGACTCCAAGACACTTTGCGCCTCGGTGCGCCTTGAGCCTTTGATAACTTTGATAAGAACATAATACAAAACTAAAAATAATCCTCAAACTTTACACTTAACGTTTCAACCCTTAAATTTTTTAATGTTTTATTACTAACAAGTTTGAGGACTAAATTGTTTTAGGTGTATAGTTTGATGATTAAACCATATTTACCCAACAAGTTTGAGGTTTAAAACGTGTTATAGGAAGTCTAGTGGCTAAGCACCTGGTTGCTAAGGGATAAAGTGTTCATTAAAAAAGTTTAGGGGTTAAATTGTTTTGAAATGTAAAGTAAAGGGATTGAACCACATTTAACGCTAAACAAAGTTTGGATTATATGATGGAAATGATCACAAGTAAATTATAAATAAATAATTTGAAATAATCTTGAACGTATAATTTCTTATTATGCTTTTATGAAGAAAAAAACAATTACTTGTTTTTTTATGAAAAGACGAATCATCTTATAAAAACAAGTGTCACCAACAAAGTTTTTATTCTTGTAAATATTTAGTGGTTGAATAAGACATATCTTACTAATGAGAATTATCCATTGTATTTTTCCAAACTTTTTATATTTAAATTGACTTGAATATTAAAATTTGTATCAAATATATATATATATATATATATAAATAAAATATATTTTGTTTAAATTTGGCTTTGATTGCACTAACAATACCCATAAGCTCATGCAATATATATGGCCAATTATAGTTGATTATTGTTTGTAATTGCAGGATATGAATTTTTTTATTTCACTTTTTTTGTCGAATTCTTATTATGGTTTATAAGTTAGCCTATGTAGATTATCATAGTTCATTATCCTTATACATATGATTACACATGATGTAAGCATACATTGATGACAACAGCTCATTATCTCAAATTCTATAAAGAAATAAGCTGGAGATAAGAGTTTGTATTCTATGTGACAAATTCTTTATCTTGTACTGAGATAAATACTATTTTTTTAATCTCAAGTTTGTAATCCTTGAATGTAAGGCTTGGTTTTTGGCTTCATAATTGATTCTTCTCAATATGCAGATTAAGTTGCTGAAAATCCTGGCATTACTGGGTAGTGGTGACAAAAGGTCCAGTGAGCAGATGTATACCGTAATTGGGGACATAATGAGGAAAAGTGACACTGCTAGTAACATAGGAAATGCCATTCTTTATGAATGCATATGTTGCATATCTTCTATACAGCCAAGTCCTAAGTTATTGGAAACAGCTGCTGATGCAATTGCTAAATTCCTCAAGGTGTCTCCTTACTTCTCTGCTTAAAATTTTAGAGTCAAATTATGAACAGTTCAGAGTTTATTTATGTACTAGAGTTACGTCTGTATCAGTTACGTTATAATTTAGTCTTATTTGTGACTAATTCTTCATTGTAGAGTGACAGTCATAACTTGAAGTATATGGGCATTGATGCTCTTGGTAGATTGATTCGTATAAGTCCAGATATTGCTGAACAACACCAACTTGCTGTAATTGATTGCTTAGAGGTCAGTGAAGTCAGCAACTTTTTTTATGTAGTTCATTAATATTTCTTAAATTCTCTATCTGTTTGGAATATAAGGTTAATGTCTTGTTGATACAGGACCCAGATGACACTCTAAAGAGGAAAACCTTTGAGCTACTTCATAAAATGACTAGATCGTCAAATGTGGAAGTTATAGTTGACCGTATGATTGATTACATGATTAGTATCAATGACAGTCATTACAAAACTGAAACAGCATCAAGATGTGTGGAGCTAGCGGAACAATTTGCTCCCAGTAACCATTGGTTCATCCAGGTTTACACACACATACACATTAAGTTGACGATTTTCATATTTTTATCTTCATGAAATTTGATCTTTGCTCTGTTTCCCTACTTCTTGGCTTTACAGACCATGAATAAAGTCTTTCAACATGCCGGGGATCTAGTGAACCCTAAGGTGGCACATAATTTGATGCGATTGATTGCTGAGGGATTTGGAGAGGATAATGATACTACAGATAGTCAGCTGAGGTCATCCGCTGTAAGTAAATTTTGAATTATGCAATACTTGTAGTCTTGTACACTTGTGCTAGTTCAGTTGGTTTTATCAGTAGTGATTTTAAATGTGGAATATTTTCTTTTGAGTGAAGTTTCTTTTTTATTGTTTTAATCGGATTGGATTTGCAGGTGGAATCCTATCTGAAAATAGTTGATGAGCCAAAACTTCCTTCTGCGTTTCTCCAGGTAATTTCAGGTTCAATGATCACTTAGTTGTGGACATGGTTCCTCTATACTTTTCTTGTTTAAAAATAAAAATAAAATCTTATATGTTAGCTTTTGACAACAGGTCATATGTTGGGTGTTGGGTGAATATGGAACTGCAGATGGTAAATATTCTGCTTCCTACATTAGTGGCAAGCTATGTGACGTGGCAGAAGCACATTCGAGTGATGATGTAGTTAAGGTAATTTTTACAAGCATTATGAACGAGCACCAAATGGTTCTGTACTTCTGTTGGCATCTCATAGTGCATTCTTTTGTCTAATTTAGTATCACCCAACTAGATTAACAATTGCATTTCTTGAGTTGGTTTACTTTGACTATTATGTAGATATTAACTAAATTCATATTTTCATAAGCATCAGAAACCATTATATATATATATATATATAGAGAGAGAGAGAGAGAGAGAGAGGTTATTGTAAAAAGGTTTTTATGGTAAAAGGGGTGAGAGGGAATGAGAACCGTATGATTAACATGAAAAGTCAATGATTTTTAGTCAATACTGATGATATTGATGTCAAAGAAAAACGTACAAAAGGGCAAATTAGGAAGGAGAAATATCAACGATTCTATAACAATATATAATGGTACTCGCAATACTTTCTTTAATGAGCATTAGGGGAGGGTTCATTTGAGAACCATTTTTATTGCGAGTACCGCGAGAACCAATCTTGGCCCTTGATTAAGATAAATCAATGATTAATAATTTTGGCGGCTCATTAGTGACTAATGATTGGCTCATTAATGAGGGGTATTTTGGGAAAATTAAGTCAATCTATTAATGACTTATTCACCCAGCAATTCACAATTGGGTAAATATATAAAGGACCAAAACGTCCCTTTAAATGAGCTTTAATGGTGGTTACAAATGGTACTAGCGGTACTCACAATAAGAACGGTTATGAAATGAACTTCTCCCTATATATTTGTGTGTGTGTGTGTATCCACAATCATCTAAGTGTCATTTTCAGCACTTGGTCTGTTAGATTATGGCTTTGTAGGTGTAAGTCAGCAATATAAACCCTAACACAATTTACAGTTTAAGTTCCAACATATGGCTATACGGGGTGGAGTATGTTTCAGAATTGTTAATTGGGTAGAGTGGGTTGCTGGGGATCTTTTAGGTGTCATTACAGAGAGAATGCTTTTTTCTTAAAGTACATAACGAGTTTCTGTTTTTTGCAATTTTGTAGGCATATGCAGTGTCTGCACTTATGAAAGTGTACTGTTTTGAGAAAGCAGCTGGAAGAAACATGAGTTTGTTACCAGAGGTCAGTTAATACTTGCTCATCTTCCATGTCATATTTGATTTTTGGGAGTTTCATATCCGAGGGTTAATATAGCTTCAACCATATATTATTTCTCAAAATACAGTTTTTTAAAATTTTTAAAAAGAGGTTGGGTTTTCATCTCTTATGTTCGGTTTTGAGAAGACAAGTTTTGATTGAAATCACCTTTATTATATATCAAAGATTATGCAGGCTACACAGATATATAAACTCGCATATATGCAGTGCACAAACACAGAGAAATATCAAATATGAATATAGAATACTGGAACTTCTCATTTCATTTAACACATACAAGCACCCTATTTATAGTACCACAAAAGGGAAGTTATTGGCAGTTTGGCTGCCGCCAACTGCAGTTATTTCTCTCCAAAAGTAACTGCTTTTCCATATTAATTTGTATCCCAAGTACATTTATATAATATTAACATAAGTATAGTAGTAACAGGCCCTATAATTAATCAAAACTAAACTATAACTAGTCATTGATTCGATTATATGCATTAATTTCCAACATTGCAGTGCCAGTCATTGCTCGAGGAACTGTCAGCATCTCACTCATCTGATCTCCAGCAACGGGCATATGAATTCCAGGCAATCCTTGGTCTCGATGCGAATGCCATAGAGAATATAATGCCATTAGATGCAAGCTGTGAAGACATTGAGGTGACATTTTGTGCATGCAGAATTTTATTTCGAATCTGTCTCATGTGTGTGTTTTTTCTTAGATGAAATAAATGATAAGGGTTAACATCTTATCAATGTTTATCCGCAGGTTGATAAGAGCCTTTCATTTCTCAATAGTTTTGTGGGAAAGTCATTAGAGGAGGGGGCTGAACCCTATATCCCCGAGAATGAACGGTCTGGTACCCTAAATATTAGCACCATCAGAAACCAAGACTCGTATGAACCTTCAACTCATTCTCTTAGGTTTGAGGCTTACGAGGTTCCCAAACCTGTTGTTCCTACAAAAATACCTGCAACGGTTGCTTATCCAACTGATCTGGTACCTGTCCCTGAGCCTTCTTATCAACCATCGGTTGAACATACCATGTCTTTGGGGCCCGTATCTGATTCAGGCTCAAATGAACTCAGGTTACGGCTCGATGGGGTTCAAAAGAAGTGGGGTAAGCCCACATACTCATCTGCTTCCTCCTCATCTACCTCAAACTTTGATTCCCATAGGACCACCGTTAATGGTGCAACGCAACCAGATACTGTGATATCTAAATCACGCGAACCAAGGCAGCCACATGTTGAGGTTTCAGAAGAAAAACAAAAACTGGCTGCTTCACTGTTTGGGGGTACAACTTCAAGGTCTGAAAGGAAGCAATCTGGAGGTGCTGCAGCTCACAGTAAGGTTTCAAGAACGACCAATCATGTAGAGGAAAAAGTGCGACCCACAACCACAACCACAGTGGTTCAGCAACCTGCACCTGACTTGCTCGATTTGGGTGAACCAACAAGTGTTGTGAGTAGTTTTTCTTCGGCTGTGGATCCATTCAAACAACTGGAAGGTCTTCTTGATGTGAGCCAAGATGGTAATGCTGCTGCAACTACTTCTAGTGGTCCTGATCTTATGTCCCTTTATTCAGATGCACCTACAAATGGACAGAATCAGCACCTGAACCTGCTAATAAACGAGAAAGATAATGTTAATCCTACGAATGGCGCTCCAAATTCAAGCAACAAAACAGCATCATTGACCAAGGGTCCAAGCTTGAAAGATGCTTTGGATAAAGATGCACTTGTCAGACAAATGGGTGTAAATCCAACAAGCCAGAATCCTAATTTATTTAGTGATTTGCTTGGTTGATAAGTTTTTGTTAGACCAAAAAAAAAAAAAAACTTAAGGAAAAAACCCCAAATTTGGCAAACAGAACTTGCTTGTCCCAGAAGTTTTTGTTTGGAAGAGTGAAACAGATTTAAAAGGAGAAGCATGTGTGATCGAGCTGTTCGTGTTAAGAGGGGTCCTGAGTAAAGATTTGCATTCGCAGTGTTATAAAGTATCATGTATTATTAAGATTCACCTTTTTGTCCCTTTTATTTTAACTCTTTTTTTTCTTCTTGTTTTTGTTTTTCGCTTTCAATTGCTGGGAGAGTTGTACTTTAGGGAAAAGACTGTTCTTGTTGCTTTATATGCAGGAAATACAGTGTACATTTTGCCTTCACGCTCTGACATCATTACGAGGCAAATTGTTTGGGCACATAAATCATGGTATCAAGAGGATGCTGCAACCTTTGTTTACTTCTTCTGCTGGTGCTCGGTCGCTTGGTTTTTGGCAGGTTTTCTGAATTTTCCATCCGTCACAATTTATGCAATAACCTTTTCTTCTTAATATCTGTTCATTAGTGTTTATAAACTATTAAGGGCAACACAAGCTACGCAAAAACCCGGTTGTGTTTTCAGGGCCTTCACCAGCAGGAAAGTTGAGTAGATTAAGAAGTTTCTTTGTATTCATTGATGATTGACGATCCATCAGGCAGGGCTTAAATTGGTTTATAAACTTCATGTATATTGAATTTTCTTCGGTTATAAAAGGAAAAGGTTCATATGCAAGTCGGGTCATCAACATAGAAATCATTCTTCTACTAGTGGTCGAGTGTTTTTGCTTAGAGGATGTGAAGGACTTCTGAGAAGCAAAGTCATATTGGTATCTGACAATGGATGTATTTGTAGCCTTAGTTGTTGGCGGTAAAGAACTTACAATGTTCAAGGAATTTGATTTACAAGATTTTATCATGGTCTAAACAAGTATCACATTATCTTATCAAATGTGACGGTTTTACGCTAAAGCCTTAAGTATATAATGGTAAATTTAGACACTTAGTTGTTAAACATTGCATAGTTTGTGAACTAATCTTGCAGGGATGATCTTTGTGGACTTAACTCGACCGGAAGAAAATTTAGCTTACCACTTAACGAAGAGTCAGCTAGAGTCTTGGTACATAGTAACAGCCTAATAGGGATAGGAGTACAATTTTGGTACAATTTTAGAAGCTATGTGAGAAGCTTATACTTAGATAGTTAGATATAGTACTTATTATACATAATTCTTAGGTTCATGATTTTAAAGAACTACTACTATAAGTAACATATATGTTTTGGGGGTATGAAGTTGAGATTATTAGGAGACCCCATGTCAAGTTATACTGCAAGTTAGGAGTTGCCAATTGCAGTGCTTATAATCTGCTTAGTGATATGAATCCAACCAGAAAGGCGACGGAGGTTAAGTGTGCCGCACTTCCTTGCTGGTTTCTGGGTGACAGCCAACCAATTTGTCTAACTTGCCGCAAAAACCTGTTGTTAGAGCATGCGGAGTGTTCACGGCATAGGCTTCGGCATGCCTATGGAGTTGTGGTACTAAGGGGTACACCACCCCCACCCTTGGTACCAAAGAAAGCATGAGGCTTTCGGAGGATGAATGCCGAGAACGTCGAGAGTGAGAGGTGAGAGAGAGAAAAAAGGAGAGAGGAGAGAGAAAAGAGGAGAGGGTATTTTTTTTTTAATAAAAAATCTTTGAACCGTTGGAGCATGGGTAATACGGGGAGTTTAAACATGGCTGAAGCATAAGTGATATGGCGCTGATGTGGCGCTAAAGCATAAGATGCTTCAAGCGTGTACTCCCTTTGCTCTTACAGCTAAACGGATGTTCCATCAAAACGAATCGGGGCCACCCAAATAACCTCGAAATATTTCAACGTTCAAAAGCCTATGGCAAGTTTTGGTGATAAATATGCAGCACTAAACTTGAATATCCGTGTGTTCTGCTCTTATTCTTTATTGCCTAAAACTCGACTTTATACAAATTTAAAAATATCCGATTGTGTATTTCATGCAAACCTGGCAACTTAATTAGGAGTCAAAGTTCGTACTATATATAATCCGAGATCTAGTGTTTATTACAATTCAAAGCACGAATTGCCGGCCACTAATTAATATTCGATCTCCTGCATATATATAATTAATTTTCAACATATATAATTGCTCTTCACAAATCTATTTATTTTTATATTTATTCGCCAAACCCAATTATAATAATGAAAATTAATTTGCGACCGTACTGACATGTTCCAGCTGATTTTTATATATATGATTAAGCATCCGGGCAGTACAGATCGAAGAACAAAACGAACTTGTAGACTTAATTTCTTCTATAGCTTCAAATATCTTGTAGACTGCGAGAATCAGATTCATATGATATCAAGCCCACCCCGGCCATCAATTAACAACCATATCATTTTTTTTTATATTTTATAAATTTTTTATGAAGATCTTCTGTACCTTTGACGCATCAAACATAAAGGTTGTTGTATCCTTTACGTATTATATTTAAGATGCCAGTTAAACACGTGGATGTAATCCAAGCATGGGATCGAGTAGCATAATATTTGGTCAAAGCCGCTGTTTAATTAGACATTCTATATTTAAAGAACAATCAAACAGTTTAAACTTTTTTATTAGAGATGAAAATGCAATTATATTTAATTATTCTTGCACATATATATATCACCTTATAAATAAAGTTGATTTTACTTTTGTATTAGTCTGTTCTTAAATTTTGATTTCCTTAATTAATTTTTAAGTGGAAGCATGCATCCATGCATGCACGGACATTTTGTTATTAATTTGGTCAAACTACAAATTTGGCATCATATATAGAGTGACAAGTGTAGTTGAATCAATATTACTATTTAATAATAGTTTTAGTATAAAGGTCAACTACGTTATGTTAGCGTTTTATTTGTCCACTACTACATTAATTAATTACTTAATTAATTAACTAATTGCAAGTCAATGTGATTTGTAAATTATCTTACGTACTTAATTTATTCTTTCGTAAATTAAATAAACGAAATAAAATAGTTTGGTTTAATTAACAAACCTCCATTTTTCACGACCATGCCTGATTGCAATATCTAAAAGCCTTTCAACAAATTGATTTCTACATAGAAAAGAAATTCAACCATGCATTTAATAAAGTATATATCACTATAAAATAGAACAACATTTATAGTAGTATATTTATATATTATCGTTAATTTGTATTACCAATATATTTAAGTGTCATAAGATGAACTTGTTGACGAATTGTAATCTTGATAAATATTAAATAAGTAAGTATATTGTGAAGTGCACACCTGTTTGAATTTATTCTGATTTAAAGTTTACTGTTATTTAGGAACCAAGGTGCAAATTGACGATTGGTGGTTCTTTGACCCACCCGTTTTATGATAGCATTTGGTAATTTTTTGTAACCTTTTAGGCAGCTTGTCAAAGGATTGGTCATCATTTTTTTTGGTACAAAATTCTCATAACAAACATTCAATTCTGTGTTCAATCTGTGTGCAATCAGTAAGTTTTATCCGATTAAGATTTCAATTGTATCATCAAAATACTTTAATCTAAAAGTACATAATGACTCTTAGTGAGTCCAAGCTATTGAAACACCCGATATTCTAACATATATATACACGGCGGATTTAAGTATGGAAAATGTATTTTATATTATAATTGAGACAAACAATGTAAGACATCGCGTGATTAAGGGGAATACTTAAAATTCACATGATTTATATTAAATTTAAAATCAAAATAAAGGTGTTACGTTACATTAATTGGGGGATTTCACAATCGATCGAGGCTTTTAACGTAAAATTTGGGATTGATGAGGGTGGGGTAAATTGCATATATATAGAGGTTTAGTTAATTAGGAGCTTTCTGTCCATATAATTAAAATGGGTCTTGCTACTATCGATCGTCTCTTTTCTCGCATTGACCCATGAATTGAAGAAGTATGTCAACTATAGACCTCCTACGCATTAAATGCCATCAATGATGAATATATGGATATCTTGTTTTTACAACCGGTGTTATAAGGAATGAAACCGTGAGCTAATAGGATAAAACAGAGATTTGTTTTTTTATTCTTATCAAAAAAATATATTTTTCTTTGCACCATTATATATATCACTATAGAAAAAAACACTTTTAGAGAGGATAAATGTTCTCGCGAAAAGTTAAAAAGTCATTACAGAAAGCCTTTAGCGAGGACATGTCGTCGCCAAAAAATCGTCGCGGAAAGTCCGTGTGGAAATACTTTCGGCGAGGACAAAGTCGTCGCTAAAAACTTAATATTAAAAATAAATCGAAATTATATTAATTACTTTTGGCGACGACATAGTCGTCACAGAAAGGTTTTAGTGCTTGTTTTCGTAATTGTCTTCGGTTATGTTCGTTGGAGTCGAAATCGGTTGAAAGTCGAGAATTGGAATGTTAGCTTGTTTTAGTGCCTCAAATAGTATTCTAACATTTGTATTTTGCTGACGCATCATTTCATCCACCTCAGCTTGAGTATAAACTTTCTCTTGAGGGTTGGTAAGTTGGAATATATGCAGCGGCGGGTAGTTTTCTGCCCCGTCCTCGGTTATGTCGACGCTAATACTTGTGAAAGTATTTGCTTGCCTGTTAGTGGATTTGCTCGTCCGTAGGGTGTTGATGCGACGTCGTACCGTTTATTTGCATAACATAAATATTAAAAAAATTAATAAACTCTTTTAGCGAGAACAAAGTCATCGCCAAAAACCTACCAAAAACGACGTCGGCACCTTTCTCCGTTACTTTTATATTAATAAAATAAGTAAATTAGTTTTAGCGAGGACATAGTCCTCGCCGAAGGTCCTGAAAATTTCGTTTTTGTGGGTTATCTACCGCGTAACTTTATCTTTACGTAAAGAAAATATATAAAAAATAACTTTTCACTTTTACCGAGGACGTGTCCTTGCAGAAAGTAATTGATTGTCAGTTTAGTTTTCCAAAGTCAAAATGGTAAAATATTTTGTCGTTTAGTGATCTTTAGCGATGACACATGCACTCGCGAAAAACCCTGCATGTCTAAACTCATTTTTCTTGTAGTGTACACACATATATATTATGAGGTTTAAATCAGAATAAATATTTAGGTGATAATTAAAGACTTAACCCTAACCCTTTGATCATTTGATTTGATTGATGATTTACATATAAACCTTTATTTTAATCATTACTCAACTGTTAATTGCGAGGGTCATGAATTTGAACGAGTAAATTGTGACCGTTTTATTTAATATATCAAACATTTAATTGACGATGAAAATTTATTCTCACATTTTTACCTAAATATCAATTGTTACAATAACCATGAATATTCATATTATATATAATAACAATCATTAGATGAGAATGAACAGTAACCTTCCTGGTATTTGTTACATATTTAGAAGTTGCAGATGGTACTAAACTTCCATTTGGCGGGTTGTTCAAGGCTTTACATTCTAACCCTTATGTCAAGGGTTCGACTCTTTTGAGCTGCAATTTTTTTCCTTTATTTTGATTTAATTTTTTTCCCAGCCACAGATTATATCTACCCCAAATCCACTATAATTACTATAATATATTTTTTTTCTTTACGTTGCTTTTATGAGCCTCACTAATATAAAATTAATTATTTTTATATATTTGTTCAATATATTTATCATCTTCTTATTTTTAGATAAACCTTATTATAATATTTTTTTCCTCGCTTGCCTCTTTCAGTTTACTATTTTCTTCTAGCCTTAATTTTGACATCGAGACATTTTAATTCTCATATCTATTGTTACTTATATTTATTAGTAAAATAATTAGTTTATATATATTATTTATTTTTTAATACATAATAATATATAACATTTAATGTAATTACAAATATTTACATTACTCTCTTATTGCTAACTTTTTAATTTATTGAAAAATTCTCGAGTGTAGAGGTAATAAATACTAAATGGTTATAATGTGAATCAATTTAAATATAAATCAAATAATACAATAATCTCATATGTTTATGTTTTTTCTTACTTTTATTCATTCTAAAACCACATTGTTTAATTTTTTTCTACTTTTATTCATCCTAAAACCCGCCGCAACGCGCGGGTCCAATGCGGCTCGTTTATTACATTTCGTTAAGCTATAATCTCTATTACACCCATGAGACCATACTAACTTTAAATGGTTTAGAGTTAAAAAAAAACTATTCAAAATTTTCATTAACTAACAAATTAAATACTCACATAACTAATTTTTTTACGCAATACTTAAGTTTTATGTGTTTATTACGATAATAATTGTTAGTTAATAAACTTTTAAGAATTATAGTTAAATTATAAATCAAGTAAAACTAATACTACTTAGACCGCCTCATATATTATAGCTAAAAGATATATTTCAGGACTTGATCCGTTGCAAGTACAATATTACAAGAATTTAATAATATTGATTCCATTTTAAAGAGCGAGCATGAACATGATTATCTATATAATTAATTTACAAAGAAAATACACTATTCATTTCAATTTTCATTTTACCCCCTTAACAAATTTTTATTTCCCCCCTTTAATATATATAAACTACATTTTACCTTCAAGTTTTGATTTTCTTCCATAAATATATTTTTCTTTTTCACTTTCAACTTATGTAAAATTACAGTTTACCTTATAACATAATCTATATTTTTATTATCATTTTTTTTGTTGTTACTACAACTATTAAATATGCTATTAATTACATTTTACCTCATAACATAATTTATAGTTTCATTATCAATTTTTTTTACAAGTAATTTAAAGACAAACAAATCTTCGAAAAATGTAGACGTGTTGATATGTCAAACGAAATGGTCTTCAACTTTAAAAGCAATCAAAAGAGCGTAATAATCCATGGTTAAAAATATTAATAAATGAAACGAGATACGCAATCTCAAAAGTGCATACTTACGTATATTTTATTACAAGCTCCGATATTTTTTAAGAAAAAATCGTTCCTCCAATAAGTTTCGACAACTAATTTTAGTTTAGTTAACTACTTGAGAAATTACAGTTTGCTAAAAAAACAACTCTATTTTTTATCTTCGTAGATCACATTATCAAACATGTAATATGTATGTATACTACCTTCGAACAAACATCTTATCTATAAAACTATATATAAATTAAAATTGTATAAATGTGATTACTTAAATATCAACCCTGCGCAACGCGCGGGCATTATAGACCTTGTTTTGGTCAATCTTCAATCTGGCAATGCAAGGTAACACTGTTCAGGACTTCAGGTATGTCCTTGAATTTTTATGTATTTTTTTCTCGATTCCGGAATGATAATGAGTTTTCCTAATATGTATTTTTTTCATTCCATTCCATTCCATGATGGAATGAGGAAAAACCACCCTTCCCCCATGGAATGAAATGGAAGGAATCATATTCCTTACGGAATGGTTCATTCTAATCCTGCATACTAAACAAACGGATTTTTTTTATTATGTCGGAATGAGTTATTCCATTCCATTTCTTAATCATTCCTACCAAACACTGCCTAATATTTTTGCGATCAAGTTTATTTATTTTTAGCTATTGTAAAATTGTCAACGATTATATATTCATTGATCAATTAAAAGTCAATTGGATAGAAAAATGAGATATGGGTAGTTGTTGAATATGATGACGTGAGATAATACGCATTCGATCAAGTGATGGAAGTTGATAGGTATTATTTATTATTAGTTAAGTTAGATCTGGACGTATTTAGATTTGAATTTTGAGTAAATTAATAGATAATCGAAGTCATTATTCATGTGGGGGTTACAATATATGAATCTAAGCATATCGTTAACAAATATAATTAAATTTTAATTCAAATATATGATTTATATATAAAGACAGAGAAATGTAATATAAATTTCAACATAAAATTGTTATTAATTAATTGATTTATTGTTGTAATTAACTTGTTCAATATTCTGGTTATCTTTGATCATTAACTTTTTCTAAATAGGTTATAATATTCTTGTTTAATACCTACCTGACAAAACTTGGTGAGACGAGTATATCTATTACCTCCGATGTTTGTGTGGGTTGTAATATGTTTCATGAATCCGAGGATTATTGTTTTTTTCAATGCCTATCATCTATAGAGGATTTTCGATTTGTGATTTTGTGTGTGGATGATCGAAGAGCTTCGCGATTAATTCTTCAAGCAATTTGTATGGTTCTTCTGTGGCTTGTTTGGAAGAAGCGGAATCGAATCCTTCTCACAAATGTGGTTGACGTTAAGAGCTTCAAGGAGGAAGATATCTTTCTAGCTTTACAAAGTACCTCATTGCTTTGGATTTCCAATAGGAAATCTTCTCTAATGTGGTAATGGGATTCCTGGATTCTGAATCCAATCGGTCCTTGGTTTGTTGTTGTAAGTATAATATTTAAGTTTGGTCTTCTTTGTTATCTAAAACTCTTGTACTTTTAATTCTAGCATCTTGTTAGTTTTAATTTATTTTTAATTATGAAGTTAGATCGAGGGGTAGAGTGATGACAATACCGAAGTTCAATTCTCTCGTTCCCTTTAGCTATTACAAAAAAGATAAGATTTTTTCTAAAAATTTTGTCTTGCATATTGAATATTAAATGTAGTTTTACCTTTACTAATGAACTCTCAGGTGGCATAATATATATACTTTTTTTATAAAATTGTAAAAGACTTGAAATCTGAATTTTAAAATTAGAATCTAAACTAAAAAACTTAATCTACTAATTTGTAAATTTATCAAAAGAATTGAATCCTAAAATATTAGAAATTGTATAATTTACCCTTTATTTAAATTTAAATTTCTTTTCTTACTTATTTAATTCTATATTTGTAGTGAAAACATACTACACAGTGAAGAATGATGGATTGAATATTCGACTAAACTCACCACCCTATAATAAACCATAACCTATGTAAACTAAACACAAGCACATATCGTAATCCTAAACAAATTGTAACCAGGAATAATTCGTAACACATCAACTAAACATAAGTAGAAATTATAATCTTCGAACAAATCATAACCCGGAACAAATCATATGTAGATTAAAAATTGATAAACCATAACCATAAGTAGAATTGACTAACACAGATGAACTAGGTTGATGAAATCTATGTACGATGAAGCAAAAACAACATGTGTAGGGCGATGACAATGGTCAATAAATGTGGAGGGCAAATACGACAATGAATGCGAACGATGAAGGATGGAATGATGGAACTTTGAATTAGAAATCTTAGTACGAGGAATAATTTTTGTGCACATATGGGGTTGTTTGTAAGTTGGAATGAATTTATGGACTCCCATCACCTTTGTTAAGGATGTGGGTATTTCCTTGCACATGGTCATGCGGGATTACATAGGATTTGTTTAAAATATCTATTAGTTTATAAGTATAGAGTTGTGTTCAATATAGTCTATATAAAAAGTATAGTCCTAAATTTTAATATTCAATCATATGTGATTCAATATAAAATCACATGTGATTCAATATACAATTACATGTGATTCAGTATACAAAATCCAATTTCATAGCCAACCAAACAGAAATTACGAAAATGACACTCCGCCCAAATTTTAAAATCTCTCCATATATGATAGGATTTTAGAATCCCTTATCTAAGGGATTTAAATTCCAACAAATTCCAATTCCATAGCCAACCAAACATGAATTACTAAGGAATTCAAATCAAATGCCCACAAAATCCGTTGGATTCCTGCCAACCAAACAGGGCCTAAGAGTTAACGATGAACACAAAGAATATAGGGATTCTAAGGCATAATATGTAAAAATAATAATAATTATATTATAATAATAATAATTGGATAAAGTTAAGATTACAAATGCCTTGCGGACTTTGTACAATAAAACTCGACGAAAACCTTGGACAACTCATCACCCTCAATAAATATTACCTAAAACCCCCAAACTTCTTATTTATAACAAAACTAACCAGAAGTACTATATCTATTATTTTTTTCCTTCATTTTTTTTTGGCACTTATGAGTTAAGAAGACTTTTCTTTTTATATAATTTGCTGTCCTTCTAGTCTTCACCATGCCTTTGAGAATTCACATAATTTATGTCTTTTTCTGTACTTTGACCAAACAGTTGATAGTCAAACTAAAGGGGCTATCACTTGGGAAAGAGTTTGATGGGCAAACCATTTTGAGGTAGAGCAAATGGAGCATACTGAATTCCATTCTGTGGGCCAACCACTGACCACCTGCAATCATTAAAGTATATATTTATTAATTAATTTTGATATATATATTTTGAACATTTTGTTTTTTTTTTCCTCTTCTTATATTCACATTTGATTATGCTATACATTTCAATCATCTTATAGTTTTAATGTCTAGCTATATTTGACAAACCTGTACTTTGTTGTCAAATGATGTAGGAGCACTAATATCTCCAGCTTGGCAAGTTCATTCCCTGGGCATGAGTGGATCCCACTACCAAATGGCATAAATGTATTGGCTTTTGGTGCAACCTGTCAATTTTACACAAGTTCAGTACCCATGTACCAGATTTTTTCGGTTTTTTGGGACCGGATTTTCGGATTGTAATCGGATTTTCTCGGACAAAAGTGTAACCGGTTTTGTACGGATTAAAACCGGATTTTCTCAGACAAAAGTGTAACCAGTTTAACCGGTTTCGGATCAGATTAAAACCGGATCGGATCAGATAAAACCGGTTAAATCCGCTCCGGTTTGGAAAAAAAACGGTTTTATAAAAAACCGGTTCGGATAGTTTTTGCCCAAAATCGGATATTCAGATTTTTTGTGCACCTCTACCACCCACCATTCATTCAATTTTTAATATGAGTATACAAAATAAAACAAAAAATAATATTATTTCTGATATTTTCGTACTAATGCTATGGTGTATATTTAATACGAAAAATAATAAATAATAAAATATTCATATTAATTAAAAAAGAAAAACTCAATCACTATTTGTTTAATTCAAATACAATATTTTACTAGTATTTACCTGAAATCTTGAAGGATCAAACTTCTCTGGATCAGTGAAATTATCTGGACTGTGGTGAATGTTTCTGAACAATGGCAAGACCTTCCATCCTTTTGGAATAAGGTACCCTGAGTTTTATTTTTTAAGTAGATATTAGCCTCTTTTGCAGATATATAACATTATAACTCACTATTAAATTAACATTTTTTTCATTTTTTTTTTTTTTGGAAAAGCACTATTAAACTGACAATTATCACTCTGGAGAACAATTAAGCAAAAAATTATAATTATAATTGTTATAATATTTCATTAACGACGCAATGACAGGTATTGATAATAGCATTCATATTAAGTGTTTTTACACTCACATATTACGAAGGTGACACATGTTTGCTCTTATTAATGTTTTAATAATTTAAGATGCAAGGACAATGTAAGTAGCAATATCTGTCATTTAAAACTGTGCTAAATTGTATTTTTATGCAAAGGGCATGCATGTATTTGATATTTTGTGCAACTGGTTCTGGTTATTTATGGTTAGTAAAAAAGAGAAGGGGGAGGAACTGAAAGCAAACCAACCTTGGAATTCAACATCTTCAACAGCTTCCCTGAAGGTAAAAGATAAGATAGAAGCAACTCTGAGTGTTTCTTGAATGACTCTGCCTGTAACAGGCATCTTCTTGGTATCTGCCCAACTCAAATTCTTGTCTTCATTGCCCTCATCTTCACCCCTCTTTATTATTGCCTCTTGTTCCTCCTATTAAATTCAAAATCAAACCAACCAATCAACTATAAATTAATGAATTTCTGGGACAATTAATTATAAAATATATACGTACATAGATATTTTGATACAGGAGTGAAAGTTTCTTACTGTGACTGATTGTAAAACTGCCGGATTTTCTGCCAAGTACTTGATGATCCAGGTTAAAACACTGGCTGTGGTGTCTCTGGCGGCAAAAATGACGCCGATGATGTTATCGGCGATCTGTTCGTCGGTGAGTCCTTCTTTGTCTTCCATGAAAGAACCCAACAAGTCATTGTAATGTTCTTTCTTCCTTTCCCTTCTATCAAATAGAATTTTTGCCAAGATTTGGGCTAGTTCTTTTCTAGCTTTCATTGATTTGTGAAACAGAGTTCCCGGGAGATTAATCGGCATTGAATTATACCCTTTTTCCAGAATGTAATAACATCTCTTAAGATCTTCTCTGTTGAGATCGTCATCTTTTCCGAAAATTGAAAGCAATGCGACGTTGAAGGTAAACTGAAGAATAATAATTAAAAGAACGGTTAGAAAAACAGAGTGTGACGTACCCTCCCCTGTTTTTGAGATTTTTTTGACTTACTATTTTCATTTCTTGAAAAGTGTTAATCAATTTGTTTTCCCACGAGCGAAGAGCGTCGGCGGCGATGGATTCGACCTCGGAAACGATGTGTTTGATCGATTCCGGGGTAAAAGCTCGAAGAACAAGACGTCTTAATTTGAAATGGTAATCACCCTGATGAAAGAAAATTGCTTGTTTGCCGATCATTCTTTCTTTGCTAGCAGGAAATGTGGGCTTGAAAAGATGAGATTTGGTCACTAGCACGAGCTTAGCAGCAGCAGGACTGGAAATCATCACACATCGACATCCTAATATGTGGGTTTTGAAAACTGAACCGTACCTGCGAAAGAAAATACAAGAATCTCAATTGTTAGATTAGTTCAAATGGAACAGAGTAACAGTAAAGAAGTGTGAATAGTGAAAAAGGACTGACTTTTTGACTTTGGAGATGAAGAAGACGTTTGGATTTTGAGAGTATAGTTGAAAGGTTTCACCAATATAGGGCCAGCCAAGGGTGCCCGGAGGAAGAGGAAGGTTTCTCCGGCGGCAGTCAGCGGCGGAGGTGAAGAAGAGAAAGACAACGGAGAGAAAAAGAAATACAGAAAACGAAATGGAAATGAGTATGGAATCCATGGTGGTGTTGTTAGTAAGTAGAAGAGACTTGGAGTGGTGGTGTGGAGGAATGAAGGGGGAGAGAGGAGGGGTATGTATAGGTACGGGACAGGCCGACTTGAGTGGTGGGGGTAAGGTGTACCGTAAGAGGTGGATGGATACTCACACACCCAACCCTTTCTTTTAAATCATATTATTTTTAACTGCACAAAGATTTTACCGATAAAACTAACACTAACGACATCAAATTACATATATGATTTTCCCTCTCAAAGATTTTTATGTTTATGTGTAACTAAATTTTTTTTTGAAAAGCGGCAGAATGTATATTTACATAAAAAGACCAAACACTACAGAGAGGTCCTAACCAGATGTATTGGATAGGATGATAAACGTAGAGTTGTTACACCCCTAAATGCGGCAGAAACGTTGCCCAATTAGAGGTTTAACAACTGAAAAAAACAAAGATGGATAAATACAATACAACAGAAGCCTATCAATTCTTAGCTTCGCTAGCGATCTATCTTAAATCCGTGGTCGTATTAGGATTTGTTAACCAATCTGACCATAATAGATGCTTCCCCTTTGAAGAGCGAAATTTTAACCATTGGAAAAGGATGAGCTGAATCTCAAACGCAATCCATTGTGAATCTCTAATGACGTTCCTGAAGACAGTATTGTTCCTGTATTTCCATATATAGTAACCTGTAGTTCTCACTATTAATTCCCATAGAGTACGAGCCCAAGACGTGTTGAGAGCCCTTCCTGTTTCAACCAGATCAGCAAATGACGAACTAGCAGTGAAGAACAAGTTCCACCACTTGTGAATCGCAGTCCAGACTGCAACAGACTGGGGGCACGAGAAGATAGCATGATGGACGGTTTCAATCTCGCTATTGCATCTTGGACATAATAACGAACCTAGATCAATTCCTTTTGCGTCCAAGTTCACTAATGTTGGCAATCTGTCGCAATCAACCCTCCAAGAAAAGACACAAATCTTTTTGGGAACAAGATTTGACCAAAACGTGGTAGTGTTAGCAAGGGACTGTAATTGCGTGCTTTCGTCCATGAGCTGCCGCATCCATTTGACTGAAAATGACCCATCAGAAGTACCTAAACAGCACCAACGATCTTGTTTTGACCCCACAATATTTACTGTCTGCAGTAGAGTTACTAGATTCTGAAATTCTTCGGCTACTCTTCCTCTTAAACAAGATTGATCACAAATATTCCAATGCCATTGATCGTTAATCCATGATCCCAAGTCAGCTACCTGCAAGTTATCATTTCCCAACCTGGCATACAATCTATGAAAATTCGTAGCCAAGCACGAGATTCCAATCCAATGATCTTTCCAAAAGTTTATACGCGTACCATTACCAACCTCAACTTTAAGTATGGAAGAGATTGGTAATCCTAAACTCTGCATTTCAGCCCCAGATTTGATTATATTTCGCCAAATCCCGCAACCCTTATTTGCTTGTGATCCCACCAAACCCCCAACCGGCCCATAAAGACTTTTGATAAATTTGACCCAAAAGGAGTTTTGTTCAACTTTAAAACGCCACCACCATTTGAAAAGAAGAGCTCGATTAAAGTTGTTTAGGTTACCCAAATCTAGACCCCCAAGTTCTTTTTTAAGAACAACTTTGTCCCATTTTACCCAACATATTTTCCTATTATTTACATTACCCCCCCCCCCCCCCAAAATAAATGCTTCCTAAGTCTATCAAAGGATACGAGAATACTACGAGGAGCACGGAACACAGACAGAAAAATACACGGGCAAGCTCGAAAAACCGATTTGATGAGCGTCATGCAACCACCAATGGACAATCTCTTTTGATTCCAGCTTGATAATCTATCCTCCATTTTGTGAACCAAAGAATCCCAATGTGATTTATTTTTCATGTTAGCGTTGACTGGGACCCCTAAGTAGTAGAACAAGCCATCACCCAACTTACATCCCATTTTGGTAGCATAAAAATCTTGTTCTTCCTTTTTGACCCCAACCCCTCTCAAACAACTTTTCTTCCAGTTTATTTTCAAACCCGATACTTCCTCCCAACATTTTAGTAATAACATGATGACTTCCAAGTTTTTTACATTCCATTTTCCCAAGATTACCGTATCGTCCGCGTATTAGAGATGGGAAACTTAGATATTTTTACCCCCCACTTTCACCCCTTCAAACATGTTTTTTTCCAAAGCTTCTTGAATAACCACATTTAACCCTTCGGCTGCAATTAAAAAGAGATATGGAGCTAATGGATCCCCTTGCCTTACTCCTTTCTCCGGTTTGAATTCCTTGGTAGGAGATCCATTAATCAAGACAGATATGTTTGATGAGTGTAAGCATGATTTCATCCAATTGATCCACGTGACACCAAACCCCATTTGAGACATAGTGTCCCAAAGAAAGTCCCAATCGATGCTATCAAAAGCTTTTTGGAAATCCAATTTTAACACCATACTTTTTAAATTTTTCTTTTTCAAAAAAGTAATAGACTCATTTAGGATCAAAATACCATCCAAGATGGATCTATCATTTTGAAAAGCCGATTGTACTTCACCAATCAAGTTGTTCATAACAGTTTTTAATCTGTTTGCTAACAACTTTGAAATAACTTTATAATAGCAACTGATCAAATTAATAGGCATGTACTCTTCAAAAGATAAAGGATCACTTACTTTAGGAATTAAAGTAATGAAAGAAGAATTGCAACCTTTTGAGATGCCGTATCCTTTCCAGAACCAAGAGACAGCCAAGAAAAGATCCGTTTTTATTAAATCCCAGAAATGTTTAAAAAAGGAAAAGTTGAAACCGTCAGGCCGGGGAGCTTTGTTACTGCCACAACCTTGCACCGCCTCCTTCAGCTCCTCAATGGTAAACTCTTTTTCTAACGAACTTCTATCCAAGACAGAAATTTTTTTGAATTTGTTGCTTACTAATCTCACTTTCCGTTGAGAAGAAGCATGAAAGAAGGATTTGAAGTAATCCACCGCAGTCGATTTAATGATAAATGGGTTTTCTTCCCATATTAAATTAACTAGCACAAAAGATAGATTAAATTGAAAAATGCCTCCAATCTAGATCCTGTTAACCCCAATACATTCACCTTATTTATGTGCATTAATTGATTGTAAAAGAGGTGTATTTAGGTTCCACGAGTAAGTTATAAATAACAAAAGAGCCTTCGCCAGTTTACATGAAGAAATATGTGCTCCTCTGATTCGAAACTTGCACTGCACATAAAGCACCAAAGCCTATCTAGTTGCAACCCCTTTTTTCTAACAGGTAGACATCCTTATAAGGTGTAGAATGTCACACAAAATATTAACTTGACTTGGAATAGATTTCAACCAAGGAGTTACAACTGACGAGTTTGGGAGGGTTAGACGATCGTATAGCCTAGGAGATGATACGGAGAAGACGCCCAAGGATTCTAAATCCCATGACCACCTTTGGGTGCTGCCATTGTCGTTTCTTGTGATGGTAGAAAAGAGAGACCGAAGATCAATGCCAAATGGTTCAAAAAAAAGATTGAATACTAACAAATTGTATCTCAAACTCCTTTCTTTTCGAGTCTGGCGGAAAGCCATGAAAAAATAGGATGATTTTTTTCCAAAAAGAATTATTATTACCCATCTTTAAGGTAATAACGAATTAACAAGGTATTTAAAGGGCATACTCCCTGTCATCTTTTTAATTCCTATGTGCTGGTCTATATTAATTGTTAACGTGTATCGCATTGCGAACGGTTTCTTAGTCTTATAGTTCATAACAGGCAGGCGATTTCCATGGATCGAAGATGATTGTGGTGTGATCAGGGACAAACGTGCGACCATCAAATGAAGGGCAGAATGTTAGGTTGTGAGGGTAGGTAGGTGGGAAGAAGGTAAATGTCAAAAATACCGTGTTGTGAAGCATGTCTTGACATTTCAAGCAAAAGTTCATTAGCCTAAATGACCAAAAATGTAAGGAATATGTACGTAATTTTAGTCACCTTCTTCTATATGTATGTATATGTGTGTGTACATACATACATATATGTAATTAATCACAAGGTTATATTAAAATTATATATCCATATATCCATATAAGTTTGGGGGTTCATTGATAATTGTAAAAGGTGTTGTTCTTATTCTGTGGTTTAACCCTTACTTTTAAACATTTAAATATGCATATATAATATATTATAATTGTTTATAATTAAAGTTTATAAATGATGTAAAAGCGTGAACTTTATTTTTTATTTAACTTAACATATATGTTGTAATGAGTTGTGTTCAATAAATGTCCTGAAATTCTAATATTCAAGTATATGTGATTCGGTATACAATCACATGTAATTGTAAAAACATCACATGTTAATTACGAAAATGTCACTTCGCTCAAAATTTTAAAATTGAATCTGGACCATTGATGGGGTTGATCCAAATGCTAAGATTAGTCTCCCAGGACTATAAATTAAGTATGAACTATATTGAGTATTTCTCATATTGTTATACTTAGGTGTCGTTTGTTTTTCTGAAATATGTCTTGCTACATCTTAATCTGAATCAATAATAGGTATTAAGATGTATGAGGTGTTTGTTTTTTCTTTTAATTAAGATCTGAAAACCTCTTAATGAATAAGAGATATAATTACCTCTTATAACATCTTGACAGAATTTATGTTTCATGATACTATAACATTATACTCTTTTTTCTAATTCACGTCAACATCTACTCCTCCACTACACTACATATATGGACACCTTTCACGGTCGTTGTCGGGCGCCACACACCGCTACGCATCTCTTTTCTGTATATTTTTTTGTTTTAACCCCCTATATTATTATGGTTTGATATTTGTTATTATATAATTTACTTTATAATTAGAAAAGTTAAAATTTCGTTATATACGTTACAAATGAAAATAAAATATTATAAAACAAATAATTAAAACCATTCGGATATTTCAAAAAACAAACAGAAATATGAATAAATATTCAAACGTCAGAATCTCATCTCTTAATGTTCAGACATAGTATTCAGATTCAGACTCAGAACCTCTTATAAACAAACAACCCCATGTATATATATAACAATACAATATATATTTAGTGTATATATATATAACATTTCTCATATTGTTATATTGTCATATTGAACTATATTGAATATGTTAAACATAGTTAAGTGAAATGTCATACTTATGGAAGTAACAATTCAAACAAGAGAAATGTATGTTTGTGTACATGTGGAACCCAATAGTACGAATGTTAATCAAAGTGTATTTTACACATATTCAACCAACAATTAATGCAAAAGAAATGAGTATTTAACATGTAAAACAACATGCATGATCATGATATAAAATTAAAAATTAGGGTTATGATTGTCTTATGTTTGAGTTAAACATGACTTATCATGTTCTCTCACAAACATGAGAGTGTGTCCATTATTTGAGTCAAGAATGGGTCCCCTATGTAGGGTCCACTCTCATGTTTGTAAGAGAACATGATAGATAATGTTTGATCAAACATGAGACGATCTTAACCCTAAAATTAAATATCGACAATCTTGCCATTTTAATTTAAAGAGAATACGGTTAATTAAAAATAAAAAAATTTATATTTTCTTTTAATTTTTTTTATTCTCCTACCCAGTAGATGATTATATGTGAAATCATTTTTTTTTCACGTTCTTCATAGATTTTGACATATGTCTTAATCTTTTTATAGGGGATAACTAAAAATACTAGTCCCTCAAAATAAAATTGAAAACTGATAGTGGTTTTGTACGGTTCTAGTAAAAAGATTAGCTGTCAATACAACTAGTTAATAAAAATATTAAGTTAACAATTATTTAATAACCCTATCTATTTATATCACATAATGCATGGTCCATATATATAGATATATGGATCCTTGCAAGATCTCTGAAATCTAATGCGACTAAACCAAACAATATATACATATATATAATGCCGTCAGTGCAATCTCAAGTCACCATCTTGCATGCATATATAACAAAAGGATGTTGCTTAATTATTATATTTTGCAAAACCAATTTATTAAAATACTTAAGAAGACATATAAAACTTTGCTTGCACTTTATGCTGCAAAGTGTTGAAATGTGATTCCCAGATTGAATAAACATTGTTAATGTGGTACCTTTTTCTTAGAATAAGTGCGATCTACATTCAATTTATATGGACAAAAGACATAAGGATGTTTTTTAAACGGTACGTCGTGCAGAAAGTGCGATTATTTTGATAGTTTAAGTGGACATTTTGCTTATATCATATCTTTATCCACTTCAAATCTATGCAAAGTGTACGTGTGTTTTACTCCACGTATTAAGCAGTCATATATATGATGATGATCGGAGGTATGTGAACCGAAGAACCAGAATATGTTGAAACCATTAAAAACGAATCAATAAAAACCGACACAGATCAAAACCGACAAGCCAATAATTTTGGTAATTTGCTTCGTAGTGTTGGTTATCTCCATGCCATATTACTTTCTTAACCCGTGATATTCAATCGTTACAAGAAATTGGGGGCGTTCACTTGTAGATATATACTAGCATTATAAATATCCACGCAATAATGCATCATCGAATAGTTTCTGTTTAACAATATGTCATTTGTAACAATGTAATGGTATGTCATTAAAACCTCGTTAATCCGCTTTCTTCTTTTTTTTATTTCAGTTAATAGTTTTTGTTCAACAAATTTCCGTTTTCTATTATTTCTTTTGTTTTCATCAACTTTTTATTAATTTTTAAAATAATATTAATATAGAGAAAAGATTTATATTTATGAAATTAGGAGATAAAATATTAATAAGATCTTGATAATTGTGTTAATGTAGTGAATAATTGTATTGGTATGAGAGAGTGTGTTAGTGTAAGAGTATATTCTAAATAAAAGAACAATTATAGTAAATTAGAAAAGAGATTGAAATAGTTAAAAATTGGGTGAGTGAGATTAAATTGGATAGAATGAAAAGTCAAGATGTTTTCTTGATTGAAATTTAAGAACTCTTAGGTACCGTTCGTTTTACCGTAATACGAAGAAATGCAAATGATTTTAATTTCATCTATGTTGGTTATGGAATGACATTCTTCTACCAACAGTAATATAAATACTTCAAAGAATTTAATTCTTTTCCAAATAATATTACCAACGAAATATACACCGGATTTTGATTTCAGTTTCTTTACATTACGGTGAAACAAACGAATCCTTAGAATAAAGGAGCAAAGAGAAAGTTAAATAATTTATATAATAATATAGATGAATAGAACTCCGATATATATGTGTGTGTATATATATATATATATATATATATATATATATATATATATATATATATATATATATATATGTGTGTGTGTGTGTGTGTGTGTGTGTGTGTATATATATATATATATATATATATATATGAGGGGGAAAAAGTTCATGTGAGAACCATTCTTAGTGCGAGAACCGCGAGAACCAATCTCAGCCGTCCAATTCCCCTATTTCAATGTCAATGCCCACCCATGAATTCATCAGATTCACCTTGCCACACTCTATCCCTCGACGCTCACAATCCATGAAACTTCCCATATCCAATGAACGGCCGGGATTAGTTCTCGCGGTTCTCGCACTAACAACGGTTTTCGCATAAACCCTCCCTATATGAGTGAATGTTTTTTCCACACCTACGAATCTAAAATAAGTTAACGTACTAACCTACACATATGACATATGTGTGTTTAAAAGTAATATTTATGTGAACTGCTACAATTTTTTGTATAAAATGACGTGCATGATTATGTGGATGATGTGATGGACGATGACATGGCATGCAAGGGTAACGTGGTGAATGGTGATTGTGTTGAAAATTCAACCAAAACATGAAAGAATGTAGCTAGCTTGGACTTCCTAATATTTATTTTATTGTGTAGGTATTTCACTACAACACAAACAGGCTATTGCGACGGAAATTTGTGACAGACGATATCCGTAGCAAAAAATAAACAATTTGCGACGGTATTGCGACGGAAGTTTTGCGTCGGAAATTAACAACGGAATAGCGACGGACTAGCGACGGACGGATTTGCGACAGAGAAAACGGACGCAAATCCAACGCAAAAGTATATATATAAATGAATAAAAATTATATAAATAAACAGTCCGTCGCAAATTTCACACTTTTGCGACGGATTTGCGATGGACTTTGAATTATTTTTTTTGTACCTTTAGATAAAAAGTCGTAAAAATTGCACCAATAGACACAAGTCATCTCATTTATTATACTAGTTGTCGGTTTGGTAAAGTAAGAGGTTTTATATGTTTTCTATAGACACGCTCGTGTGGATTTTCATATGTTTTAGTACAGATTACTAATCTTGAAATATCGTTTATCGTATAACGACACGTACGACTCGGACAAATATTTTTTTTTAAATTTATGTGTTTGTATAATCATATAATAGTGTATTATAGGATATATGAGTTTGTAATACGGAAAAAACTATTAAAAATAAAAAAAGAAGTTTAGGTCGGTCGCAAATCTGTTGCAAATTACACAATTTTGTGACAAATTTGCGACGGACTTTGAATTCGAATTTTTGCATTCTTGGGTAAAAACTTGTAAAAAAGGCACCAACAAACACGAGTCATATCATTTGTTATACTTGTTAACGGTTTTGTCAAGTAAGAGAGTTTATATGTTTTTTTATACACATGCTCATGTGCATTTTCATATATTTATATAAGGTTTACTAATGTTGAAATCTCGTTTTTCATCCAATGACACGTCCGACTCGGGCAAATAATTTTTTAAAAATTTTCTATGTGTTTGTAAAATCATATAATAGTGTATTATAAGATATACATGTTTGTTATACGGAAAAATACAATTAAAAAATAAAAAACAAGTTAATGTCCATCACAAATCCGTCACAAATTTCACAATTTTGTGACGGATTTGCGACGGACTTTGAATTTGTATTTTTGCATTCTTGGATAAAAAGCTGAAAAAAGGCACCAACAAACACGAGTCAGATCATTTGTTATACTTGTTGACGGTTTGGTCGAGTAAAGGGTTTTATATGTTTTTTATAGGAACGCTTGTGTGCATATTCATATAGTTATATAAAATTTACTAATGTTGAAATATCGTTTTTATACATCGACACGTCCGATTTAGTTGCGTAGCTCCCAGTCTGTGTGAGAAATGTTTTAAACACTGCTTTAGTGAAACAAGTAGCACCTATGTATTTAGTAACTGCATTTTGTTGAACTCTGGTCCCTTTTAGGGTGCTTATATGTATTGGTAGTCTAGTGGTGTTACAAGATCTCGACATTCGACTACCCATACCCTTGAAAATCCAAGTTTTGAAAACCTTGAAGAAGGCGGTGCTCGGTCCATGGTGGTGCTCAGACTATGAAGGCAATGGTGGTGGTCAGACTATGAAGCGGCGGTGCAGGTGGTAAGATTACGAAGGCGACGTTAATATGACTCACACAACAACATGTGTTGCTATGGTGGTGGTCTTCCAAATTTATTTGTTAATTAGGTTTATATGATATAATAAGGGTAATAAAGTATATTTATAAACAGTTAAACTTGATAATAAGGATTATTGGTATTTAAATAATTTAATAAACATTAAAATAGGTAATTAGACATATATAAAAGTTTTAAAAGTTTGAAATGCTAAGAAATTCTCCCAAAAAATAAACGTTTTTATTGGCATTTTATGTTTTATGCCACTATTATAATACAATTAATAGTAACATAATATTTTTAATACACCATTATAAATTTATAAAAATTATGCCTTATTATATTATATCATTAAATCAATTTATATATATATATATTTAAAACTTTCTATTTAACACTATTACTCAAAATTAAAAAACAAAAAATTGAAAAAAAAGGGCAGTATCTTTTTTTCATTCTCCCTCCAAACAAAATATCCATTTCCTCTTTAATTTTTATCAACCAAAAGCTTCCCTCTCTATTACAGATTGAAAAACCCATTCCTGTTATCGTCATTCTTCCCTCCCTCTCTTTAGTCACTCCTCTCATCTGTCATCACCTAGATAGCTTTCTTCCTTCCCTCCCTCTCATGTGCCGGCCTAAAATGCCTTTTTTTTGTGCTATCCTTGTCCTGGGCCTGAGTAGTGTTAATAGCTTCATCACCATTGTATTTGTCAGCATACTTGAAGTCGCCGGCTTGATTGTGATGTGCGGCGCTCAGAGACTTCATCTCATCAGTATATTATTGTCTTCATTGTCCATCCCATCTAATTTTTTCGATCAATTTCAGGTAAAATGTGGATACTACTATAAGCTTATTGTTATGAATCTCGATAAATCCATTGGAGAGTGTAAAAACTTTAGGCACAAATGATTTTTTGTGGCTCTCGTTTTCTTGTTTTTACTGCATCACAGGTGTTGATTTTAGATCTGATTGTTGTCAATTATGTTTGGTTCTGATTGATGTTAGGGTTTGTAATCATGATTTGGTTTAATTGTTGTTTGTATTTTCTTGACATTAGATTTTTAGGGACTATTACTTGTTAACCCTCCTGGTGGGATGAGAAAACAAACTGATCATGAAACTGTTACAGATTGTTGCTATGACCTGCACACATAAACACACAATGGGTTCTTGTATATGATGTGTTGCTATTCTTTCAAACGCAAAGGCATAATAGTTGTTATGTGTTGGGTTAACTTGTTATGTTTTTACTCTTGCATGACCAAGAGCTCTAAGAATTTGAATTCTTTGTGCTAAATTTGTTATGCTCACTATTAGTTTATATTCATCAATAGTTTGTGGCTTCTTGAATCAAACTTCTTTAAGAAAATTATGTTCCTAAGGTTTTACTTTCTCTTTTGTAATAGTCTTCTGTTTGAGGATGTCAGTCTAGTGATCAACAGTCTTTGCTTGTGAGAGATATCTACAGATGAATAAGGTATGCCAATTTGATTTAGTTGCAACCAACACATAAGTAGAACCCCTTTATTAGCCATTTCTTTCTGCTGATTTGGGGTTGTGTTGGTACCAATGATTTATAAATTCTGTTTTGCAGGTTACCTTTATAACCAATCTAATTATGTACTGGGATACAAGGTAACAACAGTTCCTCTATACGTGTGTATGTATATTGATATGTGATGGCAAAAGAGTAATATAAAGTTGCTCTCTCTCTCTCTCTCCATATATATATATATATATATATATATATATATATATTATGTGACAACATAATGGTAATGTACATTGATCGAGATATGTACATAACTATGATAATTATAAAGTTGGGAATGTTGTACATCCAAATTTTATATTAGATCAGATCGTTGGATGCATGCTTGTTAAACATTGGTAATTGCTTAGCTATGCACCATTACAAGTCCTAAAGACATGCATATAAACATATAACTATATAAGATCATATTCAAGAACTGTTTATTTCAATATATTCGTCCAACATTCAATTTTATATTTCTTATATCACCTGGTTTTTTGGATATTATAAAGCTCTTTAGTTTTGTTCTTTAAAGTCACTGTACTTAACGTATTTGCCATCATTTCATTTGGAAAAATCTCTATCATACTCACCATTCTCTCTCCATCTATTGCTCAATGTGACATTAACAGCCTCCTCAAAACAACATAAAGATCAATGAACCATGGGCATTGAAATAGACCTTCCTGTTATAAATACGTCTCTTATACCCTTTTCATATATTATGTTATAAATAAATGAACCAAGTTTATATAGTGAGCATTTACTTGTCTTTGTATTTGATCTCTTAAGCTTTTTTTCCAAACACAGTCCCAAAGAGATCTCTTCAACTGATGAATGTGACAAGTTTAACCCGAGAAAATGTTGCGAGTCATTTGCAGGGGTGTTCGCTTCCTGCCCTACGCATATAACTTTAATTTTTTTTTTGCCTTGTGCCTTAACACATAACCTTGTTTTGTGGCTAGTTTCATTTCAGTTAACCTCAAGTTGTGTGGTCACCTTGTGGTTGAACTACTGATATATATATAAAATAATAGGAGTATTAGATAGGAGGATCTGTTAGATCATTTGGACAAGAACACATGTTAATATTTATACTACTGACTAGCTAAACTCCATCTTGAGAAACTAAGAATTGAAAAAGGAACTATTATTTTCTCTCCCTGTATTTATTAAATTCAGATGTGTTTTGCTTCCCTCTGTTGACAAAGTAGTGCTAGATAATTTAGTAATCCAACAGATCTACAAGAGTGTATTGAAGTTAATAATTTTTATTCAAACTTTTGTTAGTTTCATCTGTTTTATGTTTGAGATTTAGACTTATTTTAAACTTATTAGATATTTGTTTTAGACATTTGTAATAATTAACTCCAGTTTGTTGACTTTGTTCTAAACTAAAGCAAAAAGAGAGGAGAGAATCTTAAAATTAAGGTACTACAATTTCTTGAAAATCTATAAAATTGTTAGAAGTTCAATTAAAGTTATATCATTATATATATTTGTATTGTTTTCTGTTTCCATTTCGGGGTCGGTGATGGGGGAGGCCATTTATGTCAAATTGTCAATAATGAACAGAATGGTTCATAGTTTTTTATAGACATACACACTTCATTTATTTTATAATGCTTTTATATTGGTGTATGTTAATCCCATGTAGGTTCAATTGTTACTTGTTTAAAAAATGTTTCTTACAAAGGACTCCTTTGTTGTAGATATCATGGCGGGACGAAGTTCAGCTAGTAAGGGTCGACCGGAATCAAACAAATAGAAAGTTGGCCGAGAGAAAAAAGAAGATGGAGAAAGAAGAAAGGGAGCGGGAAAGAGTCTCTTATGAACAAGAAAGGGGAAGACAAAGATTAGAGAGAGAAAAAGAAACGAGAGAATGAAAGAGAAGAGAGAAAAACTAGCAAAACAATTCGAGGACCACCGGAATGAAACAAATAGCAAGTTGGCCAAGTTGTTTGCGCCAATCGCGAAATATTAAGAAAAGTGTTAGGAGCTAGTTATTTTGGATTATAATAAAATTCTTATCGACTAAATGAACTGTTTTTGTTAGAATTTGACTGATGTTTTAATATTTATGTTATCTTTTGTATGGTATTTGCATCTTTGTTTTAACAGGAAAATATGGAAAATCATAAAAGTAAATATCAAAGAAAAAGGTTTTGCCATTTTTGCGACGGAATTGCGACTGATTAGATTTTGTCCAAAATGTCAGACCCGACGCAAATCCGTCGCAAATCCGACGCAAAAACATCCCATCGCAATGCCGTCGCAACTAATATCCGTCACAAAACCGTCGCAACTAATATCCGTCACAAAACCGTCGCAAAATCATATCCGTCGCAAAAACGTCACCAAGATTTAGATCGACGCAAATCCGACGCAAAATGGCCGACGCAATTCCAACTCAAATTCTACCCGTCGCAAAGCCGTCGCAACTTTGGTTTCCGACGAGGCTTTTTGGGACCGCCGTAATCCGTCGCAAACATGGTTTTGCGACGGATTTGGCCGTCGCAAAAGCCTGTTTGTGTTGTAGTGGTGTATTGAGTTAATGGGCTGATATAAAAGGAAAAAAGAAGTTCAGGGGCTGAAGTAGAAGTTTTGGTGCTGATAAAAATAAAATGAAGCAGTTTTACGAGGGTGCAAAGCCGTTCATTGGCTCTTCACTAACCATTCACATTCGCGAACCCTTCACGGGGTGTCCTTCATGGACACTCAATTCTCACATATTAATTGTTCAAGTTTTGCAAATTCCTCAGCCTTGCTTACGGTCACGAACAGTCCTTCATGGATAGTTTCAAGCTTTCACGGCTTTATAGGTTTTAAGACTGCCCATAAAAAAAAGGGTTACATAACGAACTTATTACTGATTAGCTTTTAGACTTTATAAGAACATACACTTAGTGTGTGTTTATAGGTGCAAATTATCCCTTTTATAATAACACTAATAAATAGGTATAGACACGCGTATAGTATATATGTATACTTATTATAACCCACTTGCAATTTTCGCTAACTTTAGAAACTTAGGTTTATACCTTGTTAACTCATATATAAATCCATCTAGGAAAGATAACGGGTTAATTACTTTGAGATATATGTTTAATCAAATCCCTCATGTTACCAGGGGAATGTTTGTTTGGGAACGTTTCTTTGAGGTAAATCATGTCATATGTGGCCTACTTTGTGAATTTTCAATCACATATCATATGTGGGTAGCTTAGTAGGAATGTTTCTTTTAGAAAAATAAGAACATAAACATAAACATAAACGTACGAAAACTATATATTACGCTTGCAAGTTTCCTAAATTCAAGAAGTGAGTTTCATTTATAAAATGAATTTAAAAAACAAATCAAAATTGAGAGAACTTAGAAACCATTGGTTATGAACCATAGTGGCTATTCGTCAAATAAATTGCAAGAAATACTATTCTAGATAAAATGTTGGTTGTTTAGAAAAATATTAGTATCAGATATTAAACAATTATAAAACACGAAATAATTGATAATTTAAGAAATGATGATAAATGACTTCGACATGCAGACAAATGGTGGAAGCACTCACGCAAATGAGAGGACAGACGTAACAGCAGAGACGTGATATCATGATGCGAAAGATGGGTATGTTTGGTATGGAACTTTTTGAAACTTATTGGAGCTGGTGCTGGAAACTTTTTTTTAAAACAAAAAGCTCTAAAACAAAAAACTTCTTGAAGTAGCTTTTAAAACTAGCTAGAAGCTTTTTATATACCATATTGGGTATGTTTGGCGGAAGTAGATGATAGATGTAGCTGGAAGTTGTTAGCTGATAACTGGAGCTGGAAGTTGTTTATTTTATTTATACGTGTTCGGAAAAATTAGCTGGTAGCTGGAGCTTAGTGTAAAATGACAAAAAAGGACAAATTACAAAAATAGGAGGATTTATAACATAATTAAAGAGGGTATTTAGGTAATTTGGTATATAAAAATCTCCAGCTAGTTTTAAAAGCTACTTCAAGAAGCTTTTTGTTTTAGAGCTTTTTATTCAAAAAAAGCTTTCAGCTTTTTAATCCGAACATGACTTGTAGTTTTTTCTTTCAAAACAAAAAGCTACCAGCTCCAATAAGCTTCAAAAAGCTCCATACCGAATACCCTCTTTAATTATTTTATAATTCCTCATATTTTTATAATTTGTCTTTTTTGTCATTTTACACTATTAAGCTCCAGCTAACAGTTAATTTGCCGAGCACATATATAAATAAAATAAACAACTATCAGCTAACAGTTTCCAGCTTTCATCTACAGCTACCAGCTACTTCCGCCAAACATATACCCGACGTGACTGTATTTTTTTTTACAAGTAATCAATCATTATTATTATAATCACGGGTAATAAGGTCATATAGTTATTAATTACACTTAAAGATATATAAAATGTTTATAAAATATTTTAAAACTATAACTAAAAATTTGGTTAAATGTGATATTTTTTGAAATGTTATAAATTGTAAATTTAATATTTGTAATTTAACATAGACAAATATGATATTTTAAGGTTTAATAATGACATATATGAAATTTCCCTCTAATAACCTTGATTACAACTAAAGTCAATACTGAATTCAATTTTGATCAAAACTAAATACGGACTTCAATTTCTAACAAAATGGATGACTGAGAGCTGAATCGTAAACTAGATCGGTGGATGACGACCATGGAAGATAAGGTTTATGAATTAACAGAGATAAGACATACTATCTCCGTGTGACTGATAATGACATAAAGAACATAGATAAACAAGTGCATTTAAGATATGATCTTTCTTCAAAAAAAAATTGATATATATATATTTTTGAAAAATTAAATAATCGGCTTGGGTATTAATTAGGCATTTTAATTTGAGAAATGAAATATCCTCCTAATTTTTGTTCCTACTTATCCTCCTACTCATCACAAGATGACATGTGTACTCCACTAATTCTCTTTCCTCACCTCCTCCCTTGATTTTGACATATTTCCTCCCTTGATTTTGACACATGTCTTAATCAAATGAGTAGGAGGATAAGTAGAAACAAAAATTAGGAGGATATATTATTTCTCTTTTAATTTACTTCAAACAAAATGCGATTTTGTGATATTTTGCGGTTTTACATGATTATGGAAATCATAACTAGCTAGTGCATGATTTTATACACACACAAAAGTAGCATGATATATAGCAGTTTAACGTAGCTGATAAAACCTAACTTAATTAATTATTGATTAGATTTTGTTTCTAGAGATATACAGTACCTTACGTTACATCTTGAATTTGGAGGGACCATAGATCCCGAACACTGAAGTCCTTAATTGCTTCCAAGAACATAAGTGTTTTATTGTACGTACGTAGTTTTATGTTACCATTGCAATAGTTTGTATATCAAGAGTAAATTAAGTTTTTTTTAGATGGCAAACATACACTTACTAGCTAAATATGTTTTTAAATCTACTTCATTGTTCGCTTGAAATTTGAGCCCTCAACTTTTTAAGAAGGAACACTTTTACTAACACTTAATGTCGTTGAGTTACAAACTCTTTCATAAAAATAAAAATAAGTGACTCTTCACTCTTTAATTGTAAATATTATAATATCATTGATCATTTTATTGGACAATATCTAACTTAATTGAGAATAAGTTGAGAATAATGCAGTTTTATTCTCAGCAATACAAATAATACTCTGAGGTAGATATGAAATGATATGTTCCATTTCACTTTTTGATAATATGCATTAGGAATAGAAGGCTTGTTGATCCACCACCACAAATCATAGTCAATATCTTCTCACTCTTTTTGAATGCATATTACAAAAGGACACTTGTGTGTGCTTGGTTTCTTGGGTATCATACCAATATTATAAAATTATTTTTAAAAAATACTTTATTTTTTTAAATATTACATAACTTAAGTGATATTTTGTTTGGACCTCCCTTCAAAAAAAAAAAGTAGACTTCCCTAGATCAATAGGTTGTATACTAACGGCTAACTAATATTTCGTTTAATGCTCACCAGCTGGTCTATTGCCCTACCTCTTGCCGCTTCCTTTGAGGGTGTTTTTTGTGCCCATAATGTACTATATCAGAGGCTTTATTATATAGCTTTTGTGTTTTAGCTGTTCAAAACTTCAAGTTAATTATTTATTATAAATATAATTATCTGATTTCATTAACAGAATCATATAATTATGAATAGATATACACAAATTCTATCTATAATTATCATACCTAAAATTAAGGAATTCATCTTTATAACGATCAGCAACACTAACTTGGTCTTCAACTTGAACGACATTAACTTCATGATCACCAGCACAAACTCGAATCACCTGCATTAACCTGTACCTGTTGTAACTCTGAGTTGCCTGTATTAACACCCAACTTGCATTAACTTTTTTTTCACCTGTTTTAACTACCTCTGCTGCACTAACCACGAGCTACCAGTATGAACATAATTTTCACACAACTAACAACATCCATACTCAACACATACACTTATATCATCTTACGTGGTTGTTTCTTTTGTAGTAAAATGTCTAGAGTTTCATATGTTGTTTCTTATATAGCATAAAGATAGAGTTTTATTGTATGACTTGAAGTAGGTGATTCAAACTAATTAACAAAGAAGTCACTATTTTCTATAATTTGTCGGGGATTGGGGCGGGGGGTTCGTTATGGACTGATAGATGTACAAGATGTGCAGGTAGCCTAGGGGAAGAGAAGCAAGCTAGCCTCGCCTACCTCCCATCTGTGTCATATTTGGTGTGACCTAGCTCCTTGACGAGAGTTGACTTACATTGAAACAATATTTTTTCCCTTTTTTGGTTTTATGGAAGAAGATTTAATATGATAGTGTCATAAAGAAGAAACATATCCCTGAATTAAGGAGTGATAAAAAAACACACTTATGATTTTAATCTTATAGACTATAAGAGTTATTAAATAAGGATAAAGTTAGGGTTACTTATAAACCCAACCCAATCAAGTAGTTCAATGATAAAACAAAAAGATCTCTTTTTCTTAATTATTCTTAAAAATTAAGTAAATTTTATGAAATTCCAATAACTTATGTTGAATTCTTAACCTTTTAGATATATCAGAGTTGCACACCTCTGGCCCTGGAGTATATATGTTGATATTTTGATATCAACAAACAAAGTTTAATTTAATTATAAAGAGAAAAAGAAAAACATTAGTCTTTTGATGATTTGTGAAGGTGATGTGTAGTTAGTTGATTAACTAACTATTCAGTTCAATGATGTTACTCCCGCACACCATAATGATTCTCGATATCTATTCATGATTCATACCTGTCCTTCACTCCCGCTATAAGACAAAAACGTTAACTTTGCTCTTCATAAGAGAAATGATTTATTCTCCTATTTTTTGTTCCTACTTATCCTCCTACTCACTAGATCTAAACAAGTGCTAAAATCAATGGATAATACGAGAAAATAGAATTAGTGCATTACACATGTTAAATACTGAGTGGGTAGGAGGATGAAGTAGGAATAAAAAGTAGGAGGATATATCATTTCTCTTTCTATAATTTTGTAGCAATTTGAAGAAATAACATTTCAAAAGACAATTTCTAGTTTAATAGGTTCTTTAAGAGAGTCCATCTACGTATGTTTTGGTTTACACACTCTAATCGTTTTCTTTGCTAGTTTCAATTCTCATTGAACATTCAAAATGTTATCTAGTAAGAATAATGAACTGAAGACCATCTATCATTAGATTATATATTTAGTTTTACGTTGATAGACCAAGAAGAGCAATATTCCCGTAAAGATCTATTTAGCTATATGAAATATAGTGACAAAAAAAGGAATTATGATAGATGATTATTTCACTTATGGTATTAATTTATTCAAAAAGTATAACATGTTTAAAGCTATGCTAACATATTTTCTACTATGAATCAGTTTAGTAAGTAGAAAAATAATCGCCCAATAAGAATATGTTTAGAGATTTTGGACTGAAAACTAAACCACAACCGGTTGGAACCAAGTTGGAGGGTTTAGGGTTTAGGGTTTTCGGGCCCGATTATTGGTTCTCCCAATCTATCATTTTCGGTTTATCGGTATTTTGCTTGCGTGTGCAACAGTTATTGGATATTTCAAGCTTGTAACCAGAGTTCAAATATAGACTACACAATATTTATTCTACTTTAAACCTTCATAACTTCTTCATAAAACTCAGAATGAACTGATTTTTTTCCAGCATTCTAGTTCACTATTTTGACTACATTTTAGAAATAGACCGTGAAAATACTTTATTGGGTTATTAAAGCTGTTGGGGTTATTTAAGCATTGTGCATATTAAGTAGTCCATTTTAAACCGTCATAACTTCTTCAATTCGTTAGAAGTCACAATGACATGATTCTTTTCTACATTTAGTTCACTATTTTGACTATATTATAGACTTTGAGGGTGTTATTTAATTAAATATTGACGGACTTATAAGGCTCTAAAGAAGAGTTGCTATAGTTTAATTATTTTTTATCCAAAAACTAACTTTTTTGGTTATTTTCGGTTCAACACTCGAAACCAGTTCCAAAGTAAATAGTCACTCATTTTTTATCTAACCTGATTTCATAGCAAACTTAACCAGTTAATAAAAAAAAACTAAAACGGAAACATATCGATCCCTTATATCAGTTTTAGGCTAACATCAATTTTAGTTTCAAATCCGAACAAATCCCAAATGTATTAGCACAAGTTAAATACACCTAGTTCGATAAGCCTAACTAATTCTGTGTACACGTGTATTCGTTAGTTTAATTATTCTTCTTCTGATCATTAATCCATCTAGAATGCATCTTTCAATTATTTCTCATAGAAACATTTTAAAAACATTACCTACTAGCTAGCTAGCTAGGCAAAAGTAAGCACAAATCGCAACTTCAAGTGCAAGAGTCTCCATTACAGTTTGTAAACAACGGTCTTTATCTAGGGGTGTACGTTATGAAGTTGAGCCGACTAGAATTTACCAGCTTTAATTAATAATAATAATAATAATAATAATAATAATAATAATAATAATAATAATAATAATATTATTAATAGTATTTTCTTAGAGCAAGGGTATACACGCTTGAAGCATCTCATGCTTCAGCGCCATATCATCGACACATCATATATGTTTTATCAATGCTTAATCCCCCTTATTACCCATGTTTTACATGCTTAAAGAAATATTATTAAAAAATAGTCTCTTTTCTCTCTCCTCCTTTTCTCTCTCTTTTTTACTCTCTATCTCTCTCTTCTACTCTTCGGCATGCAGATGCTTCAAAAGCATGTCAATTCTCGGTACCTAAAGGGGAGGGGGTGGTGTTTGGCTCAGTACCACACCGCCACATCACTATACCGATGGAATGCCCCAAGTACTCCGCATGCTCGTTTGAGTAACACTCTACTAAAGAGGAAAAACAAATCAAACTTAAGAAAAATGCATTCCAACACCACAAAAAACCTTCAACATATTGATATCTTCGTTATGAAAATCGTAGACAAACCCACCGAATAACAAAGACGATACAAATCTACACAAGTTAATGTTTGTTATCGAGATTACCTCATAACAACTTGATCCAAACTAGCGAAGTTTTATAATAAAAAACTATATGAGATCTCAACTGGGCCATATTTACCAGGCCCAAAGCTCGTTCCAACATGTAATTCATTTCTTATAGTCCAATTTCCGTTCCTTTTTATGATGTCGCATGGCATGCCACCCCAAAATTCAATTTGATCTTATTAGCATCTTCTTTATAATATAATCTAATTTCTTCTTCACTTTATCGATAAAGTTCTCATATGTAATAGAGTATGTATGTATATATACATATGATAATACATGCAACTGTAACCAACTATCTTTATTAAATAAACAGTAATAATAAATAATAATAGTATAAATTAAAACAAGTTAAAAAGAAAGGGAAAACAAGGATAGAGGTGACACCTTAACAACATATATATATATATAGTTAAAAAAACTCACAATCATCTCATTGAGAACACTTTCCACATAAGTTGGGTTTATTTTCTAAATTAAGTAGCGATAGATACAGTATTTAATATTAAATAATTAGATTTTTGAGTGCGCAGATCATGTGTAAAAGCATTATACAATCAAAATCAACGTGTTGGTATATAAGTTGCTTCATATATTTGCTTAATCATATCATTTGGGTTATTCAGATCAATTATCCAAAGAATTAATAATAAAAGTTTATTACATTTTATTTGCATTTTGAACAATTTTTTATTTATTTTTTAATATTTGATTGTTAGTTGAGTAGATATGTTTTATAATTTGGTGTTGTAAAGATTGGTGACGAATAATTAGGATTAAAACCCTCTTAAGTTGAGGAGAACTCCTTCTAAATTCTAATGCTCTTACTGATTATGTGTACAAAGCCAACCAGTAATGTAAAGTTTTGTCAATAATTAACTTGTAATTCTATATTGTAATAATTATCAGAAGTAATAAACAGTAATTTCTTTGTCAATTTATGCCAATCTTCTAATATATATAAAAAACTAACTTCAAAAAAATTATTAGATGATCTAGACCCTTCATTTAATAAAAGATTTAATCTTAGCCGTTAATTTCTTTGATTCAAAAATTTTGATTTTGACTTTTTAAAGTCAAACTAATATGAATTAGATAAAGATAACCCTTAATTAAATCAATAATAAATATTAATAAATTATAAACAATTAAATAACTAAACAATCGTATATTAAATCTATTAATTGGATAAACATCATCACTAATTGATTTATTGTTGTTAGTTAATTAAATCTTATTTGTGTAACTAAATATTTTAAAATATTATATTAACTAAATTATTAACTTTATCATTTAAAATATATTATAACTAGTTTATTACCCCGTGTAAAAACACGGGGATATTTAAAAAATATAAAATTTGATGGTATGAAATTATAAAAGGTATAATAAGTGTAAAAGTGTTTCAGAAATTTTCAGATAAAAATAATAAAATATCACCAAATATTTACATATCAAAATTTTAACAAAAAACAATAACTAATTGTTTTTGAAGTACTACTATTAATGGATAACAAAAAATTAAGAATATACTAATTTTTAAAAAGTATCATATTACAATAAAATTTATACCAAAACGTAGATAAAAATGAGATGATCATAAATATATAATTATTTTTTTCTCTAAACTAAATATATCACAAGTTACTAAACATAATGTATAAACACCGTATAATTAATTATATTAATATACAATTTTTATAAAACCCTCTCAATTTTCTTAAAAACCCCTCACATGTTTTATAAAACCCCCTCATAATTTTTATTCAGGCTCCTCCCAATTGATATAGATTTGAAATTCGATGTCATTAATCTTTCAAATACCCACTACTATTAATGGATAACAAAAAATTAAGAATATAGTAATTTAAAAAAAAGTGTCATATTACAATAAAATTTATACCAAAACGTAGATAAAAATGAGACGGTCGTAAATATATAATTATTTTTTCTCGAAACAAAATATATCACAAGTTACTAAACATAATTTATAAACAACCTATAATTAATTACATTAGTATACAATTTTTATAAAGCCCCCTTACATTTTCCTTAAAATGCCCCCTCACAATTTTCATATAACCCCCTCCTAATTGATTATTAATTGAATTCCATCGAGATTAACTTTTCAAAATTGTTTTTGAAATTGAATAATTTTAAAATTGAAGGTTTTGATTGGTTAATTAAGTCTCAATTTTAGTTATTTTAGAAAAATTGGTAAGCCTCTTATATATATATATATATATATATATATATATATATATATATATATATATATATATATATATATATTAATAAGTTCAAAGTATTTATAAATTATCACCAATAAATGTTTGACCATATTGCTTCTACTTGTAACAATAATGATTGATGATTTGTATAAAAAATACAATAACGTTTCGTATATTAATATCACGTTTTACATCCATTACGTCGATGCTTCAACCGCTGGTTTAGGTTTTGACGTTGTTTCTCACCATTTTGTAAAAGTCTTATTTCTTTCGCTAATGATTAGTTTTTATCAATTTTTAGACCAACCCGTTATATATTAAAAGACATTAATGAAAATCCCCTATTTCAAAAATGATTTCAAATTATTTCAGAATTTTTTTAGAAAGGCATGATGTGATCGTTAAATTATTTTTAGAATATTTTTTACCAATCAAAATCACATATTTCAAGTTATTATTGGAATTTTTACTCACTAATCAACTCTGTTTATTTCCTAAAATCTAACAACTATCGGTGTAAAATTGTAAGTCGGTTTTCTTACTTCATCAAATTCTGATTTTCATGAGTGTTTCTTGATTTGTTATCGATATATGAATTTATTATACATTCAAGATTTAACACCATAAATATTTAAAATTCACATCAACAATCCCTGTGTATAAACACGGGGTATTAAACTAGTATATATTATATAAAAAGAAAATAGTAGTTTATCAATATGCTAGGTGGTAGAAACGTGGTATGATAATACAAAGATACATGATAGGATAAATATAGTCAGAAATTCATTAATTATAATTTAAAGAATCTATTACAATTATAAAATTCAAAATTTGGTTAAAATTGATATTTTAAGATATTATTAAGAGTAATTATAATAGTATTAAATTAGGGTGTGTAAATATGTTATTTAAAAATTAAAAAAGGCATATTTCATATTAGTTTAGTAATTTTGATTCAATTATGAACAAGAAAAATGAAAATCGGAATTCAAATTTAATTAAATAAATGGTTAAAATTAAACAATTAAATTTATTTTATTAAAGGAACGGTTGAGGTAATTTACTAATAGTTTTTTATCTATATTAAAAAACACATGCATGAGATTAATTCAAAACCTTGGTTTTGAAAATCGGAGCGGTTTACGAACCAGTCATCATAGTGGTTCACAGGTTTAACCGGATTCAAAACACGGATGATATCATAATTGATTTAAGTGGTATGGAGTTATAAAAATGCAATGTAACACCCTATTTTATTTAAAAATGTGAAACAAGGAATTAATAAAGTTTATAAAATCAGGCAACAACAGTCACATGTAAAATTAAATTAGTTTTTCTTTAACGTTGCCCAAAACACTTAGCATGTCAATGTGGAAGTCTCCTCTGCCACAAACTTGAAAAAGGGTAAACAACGGAAAGTATGAACTAGAAGCCTATTAAGTCACTTCACAAAATACTCAGAAGATAATAATTAACAAATAAATGTACTATGTTACAATGTATCACGTATTAGTCACACATAAGGCCCTCTCAGCAATGATATCACATAAGTTACCTGATTTGTCACCGAGGTATCACACATGCCACGTGGGCATCACACTAGGGGTGAGATCAGTTAAAAAAACGGACCGGACTCAAACCCAAAATTTATAGAAAATTAGGACCGAAGACTGGACCGACCAGTCCCAGTCCAAACCGGTCTCGGTCCGGTTCGGTTTGTTTCGTCGGTTTTTTCGGTCTTTTATTTGTTTTATACATTGTATTGAACAAAACTGGACTGGACGTCCGGACCATGAATTGCGTCCGAGTGAGTCTTAATTAATTTGAGAGGCTTGATTTTTTCAAAATAACCCTTCTTAATGTGTCATTAATGAGTTGTCGAAAAATCTTAGTTGTTGATTAATATTAATTAAGGGCTAAGATTGGTTCTCGCAGTTCTCGTACGAAAACAGTTCTTGTTTGAACTGTCCATATATATATATATATATATATATATATATATATATATATATATATATATATATATATATACACATTTGTATTTATGTGTGTGTGTGTGTGTGTGAAATTTAGAAAAACCAAATACTATAAAATAAGGGGCGGAGAAGGGGGCTGAAGGGTGCTTGGCCCCCGCTAATGATCTCAAAATCCTTAATATTTTGAAAGCCTATATCCATCACATATATATATTACCCCCCCCCCTAATTATAGTTAATTAATAGTTCGAATATTGCTTAAAACAGGAAAGGGAAATAGAAGGCTCGAAGTGAGAATTCTACTATTTGAAAGAGTTTTCTGATCAATAAAAACTATTAATACAATGTTTCGTAATAGTATGAGTGATAATTATCTTTAAAATAGTTTGGTTGTTTACATTGAGAGGGAGATCGTTGATACTCATTTTACAGACAATATAATAGATGATTTATATTCCAATAAACAAAGTTGTGTCTAAATATAAACACACAAACTATGATTTTTCATCGTTAATTTTTGTGTCCATTGAAGTTTTATCAAGATAAAATATTTGAGTTATTGTGTATAGTTAATATTATGTTTGTAGCACATTAATTCATCACAACCTAATTAGCGATTGTGAGAAACTTTGGTCATTGAAGACTGATTTTGGCAAAGCTTAAGTATTGTTTTAACACATGAGTTTCTTGTTTTTAACGAATCTTCATTATTTATTTATCTAAACAAATAAGGAAACATTTTTATGTCGTTCATATATATATATATATAAAGTAAGATCGCCCCCGCTATACTAAAATCTTAGCTCAGCGAATACAATGACCATATCAATCTTAATTGCATTACTTTTCTACATTATAGAATAATGTTATATACAGTTTAGGTTTAATTCACCTATGTGTATATATGTGTACCTGATTACACAAATAAATTAATAATGTATATACTTACTAGCTAGCAATGAAATTAACTAGCTAAAAGCCAGTACGTCATACCGGCAAATTGGTTGTTTCTGCTACTTGGTCGATACAACTTGATATCCTATACACAATTTCTGCCATATTTGGTCTTGCCATAGAGTTTTCTAGCAATGCCATATTGGACACCTGAACTAGAACGCTAAGTTGTTCCACATTCACTTCACTGGCATTTAGTTTTGGATCTAACATACCCATCATCGCATCCACATCTTGATCATGTTTTCTACACTCGCTCGTCCATTCAGCTAGTGTTATCGAGCCTTGTAAAGACTTCATCCCAGTTATAAGCTCCAACAATAAAACACCAAAGCTATATACATCACTCTTAGGTGATACCAAACCTGTGTTGAGGTAATTGGTATCGACATAGCCTAAAGAGCCTCGGATGATTGTTGGGGTTTGAGCACTATAAGCATCATGTCCTAATTTGCATAGCCCAAAGTCTGCAAGTTTGGCGTGGTCATCGTTAATGAGGAGAATGTTTGATGACTTGACGTCTCTATGGATGATGGGAGGGTCGGCAACTGAGTGGAGGTAGTCAAGGGCGTAAGCAATGTCGAGAGCGATGCTTACACGACTCGACCATGAGAGACATCCTAAGGATTTGCCTTTGTGGGTGTGTAGACGATCAAACAGGCTCTTGTTTGGTATATATTCTAGTAAAAGAAGTTGTTCACCTGTTTCATTCACACACACATACAAAAATTATTCCAGTTCTAAGTTTATAAATAGAGAATACATAGTATTGTGACATGCACTTTACGTGTGCGTGATGCTGATTTCGTATATTTGTCTAGCTTTATAAAAATAAAAAATTAATAATAATTGAAATGGAAGAAGAAACTAAGCTCAAATTAATATTTAATATTAAAAAATGAGATATTTATGCTTGGTTTCTAGTAAGAAAGAATACTTAGTTTTCGACAGGATTATAACCCCTAGCTTTGGAGTGACATAAACTTAGGATAGTACGTTCGGAGGAGTACAAATCTAGGAATATGCATGCATTTGTATACTCAAACCTTTCTTACGTCAATATATATATATATATATATATATATATATATATATATAATTGTCTCTTGATGTTTCTTTCTCTATTTATAAATGTCCATTTGGCATATGAAACAATATTTATATGACATATAAACACATGCTTGATCATAAAATCAAAAGGGTGGATAATTAAGGGGCATATATGACTCAATTATGTTGATATAAAATTATAAATTAATTAATTTGTTTTTTAATATGCATTTTATATGGTACATATTTACTATGAACTAATTAGGTTGATATTTTAATTTTTTTATTTTCTTTAAAGGATAATTCATGCACGTAATATATCTTGTAATCTATCCAAAAAAGGGCAACAAAGTTCTTCGAGTTTAATTTTGCTAAGGTACTATAGTCAAATATTGCCCTATATATATTTTTAACTTCCTTTTTCTATATTTTATGAAACATTATCATTAATTCATTCAAGTTAGCTAGATTGATACAGTTACTAGCTAGCTAATTGAAAACTAGAGACACGTACAGAAGGTCCCAGTTAATATATACCATCCTTTAGTCCATCTTGCTTTATGTTTTCTAATCAATTATAAAAAAAACTAATTAAGTTTCAGATATATTTGGAAAAGTTAAAAAATTGCTTGTTATAGCTTATATATGTTTTGTAAAGTAAGTTATATTATATATGATCATTTAATTTTATTTAGTTATTTCAAAATAAGATATCTAGTAAAACCATATAACATGCTTGATATGATGGAGCTTACCTTTGTCTAAGCAAAAACCCAACAAGGCAACCAAGTTAGGATGAGAAATCCTAAGCAAGATGGAGACTTCATCAAGAAACATTTTCTGGCAACCACCCCTCTCCTCCATCACCCTCTTCACTGCACCAAACCTCCCATCACCAAGCTCAGCCAGATAAACATAGGATGTGGCTCCAACCCCTATCCGAATTCTGAAATCTCTCGTCGCCATCTTTATTTCCTCTAGTGCATAAGTCCTGATGCTCTTAGTAGTAGTTAATGAATACCCTGATGTGTTTTTCTCATCAACCTCCCCTTTTGCTTTAGCCAAAGATCTTTCTTCAGCTTTGGAGTCTACATAAACTGCCCATCTTTTCAAGATGATGGTGAGAATGATGATCAATACTATTGCTCCTCCTATCCACAAGTCTTTTGATGATGATTCAAATCCATATCCTCCCATGATCCCTTAAAATTAAGACGTACTTCGGATAAATTAATTAAGTACGTTATGGCCGGGCCAGTGATCGATCGATCTTTGGATATTATTTCTTCTTAATTTGTTTATCCGGCCGTACGTTACTCACCCATGATAGCATATGAGCTTAGTTATATACTCGAGAGATATAGACATAAAGATGGAGGAGCGAGACTTAGAGTATATATATGAAGAAGTAATTATGTGTTGGAATGGAGCGAATTTTATTTATATCAAGAGGTTGGTAGGGATCGAGTTTGTGTGAAATATTCTTAAGTTTGGAGTGTAGTAAAATTGTTTATAAGAAATTGTCAAACAAGTCAATTCGTACGTATATAGTATGTTGGCATGGCCTGAGAAAACACTTAACTAGTACTTGTGCACTACTTAGAGGTCTCAATTATGTCGTTACTTGTTTTACCGTTGAATTTCTTGTATGTGAACCCGCCCAACAAAAATATCTACAAAGCCAAAACTAAGTTCAGTCACTTTGAACAATTTTATACACGAAGATATATCGGATTAACCCTTATCTTGAATTCTTATCTCCTATATAAATAAAAAACTAATATGCATCAAATGTATTACATGATAGATATGATCCTAAGTTACTAACTCATTATTTAATATAATAAATTGAATTTTAATTTTTATAGTTCATTTAATTAAAATTTAAGTTTTATTTTTGTTTTTTCTGAATTAAATTTATTAGAGAAATTTCAAAGATGTTTTTTTAAACCTAAAAATATTATATTTGTTCACATTATAATAAATATAATTTCACCCTATGTAACATTTTGAATCATCATATTTAACCAAATTTTAATTTTATTATTTTAAAACATTTTATAATTACTTTAAATTTTTAAAATTATGTATGTAAGTAACTTACTTTTTTATTATCTAAATAGGTAAACTACTTTCTGATGAATTGTTAAAATAGACAACTTAATTTTTTATTAACTAAATAGATAACGTATTTTCTAATGATTTGTTAAAATAGGTAACCACTCTGAATACAACATGTAAATATCTTATGTCATGGGTTTTTTTGTGTAATGTACCTTGTTTGTGGGTTAATATATGTGTCATAATCCTAATAAAATACAGATTATGTATTTTAACAAGTTTATCAGGAAGTATGTTACCTATTTAGGTAATAAAAAATTAAGTTACCTACTTAGATAATTTTAAAAAAACAGGTTGTTATTTTATGGTCTTAACCCTTGTATTAATTGTAACAATAATGATTAATAACTTGTACAATGTTGGAACCTAGAGGGGGGGTGAATAGGTTCTTTAACTTAGTTTACCAATTTTTCACAAATAAAAATTTGTAAGTTGTGTTAAAAATATTTTTCTTGAAGTTTATAACACAACAAATATATATACTTGAAATAAAGAGAGTAAGGGTAGAGAGATATCACAAATTAGTAGACAAGAGATTTATAGTGGTTCATGCAAGTGTTAACAAGCTTGCACTACATCCACTCCTTGGCCTCACCCACCAAGAGTTTGCTCCACTAGCTTCTCTCTTTGAAGGTAGAGATAAACCTTTTACATTTCTCTTTTTCACTTACAAGAATTAACACTTCAAACTTGCAAGTAAGGTAAAGATAACCTTGCTTCACTCTAATTCTATAGGCTAGAGTTGATCCTTACTTCTCTCTAATTCTAAAGGCTAGAGATTATCCTTACTTCACTCTAATTAGAAAGGATAGAGTTGATCCTTACACTATTACAAAATATATAGAAAGATGATGTAGTGTTTAAGCTTTGAAAGCTTTGCTCTTGCTTGATTCTTGATCTTGAATGATAGATAAATTATCAAAGAATATGAGCTCACAAGATAAGAATATATGTTATGTGTTTTTGCTTGTGCAAGAGATTCTAAAAAATGAGGTTTGAGTTAGTTTAAATAAGGAAAAAGGTGAAAGTCCAAAAGCTGTCCAGTACCCTCACGGTCGATACACGGTCGACCGTGGCTAAAACCGTGAGGTACCTGAACTTTCTTGTTCTTTGCAATATAGACGTTGGACTTTATTTAAAAACACACTCAACTCATTTTTACCATAAAAATCAACTGAAAAGTATATGTTCAAAAGGTTGGTTGATCTCATACTCTTAAAGTTTGAATTTAAACACATATATGGAAGTTTGGAAACCAATACACAAAGCATGTTGGAATTTTACCCCTTTGGGAGATTCCTTTGCTAATTATGGTGGTGTATTGTTTCAAAGTAGGATTGTGTTTGTTATTTGCTTAAAATAGGAAGTCTTAGATTTAATCAACCAACACAATTGAGTTTTATAAAATCTTTGTCATTTTTATAAAGTTTTTATAAAAATAATTTTATAAAAACATAAACTAATTTAATTATTTTATTTGTAAGCTCATATAATTCGAACTCTTGTTTGTAGATATCTTCGTCTTTGGCTTTGAAGATATCATCTTCACTTGTTAAGTACGAGTTCGGTTGACTTGAAGAAGAACAACATTTAAGAGTTGTGAGCTGAGCAGCGAAGGTTGATTCACGGTCGACCGTGGTATCGACCGTGAATGTTGATTTATCTTGATTTCTTCTTTTCTTGTTGAATTGAAGTCTTTTACTTGTTTGTACTTCACTTGATCATCAATTTGAGGCTTGTTAATTTTCTTTAAGAATATAGATATGAACATATGAATAATTTTGATAAGCAATAGTATCACATGTGTATATTTTTATCATCATCAAAACAAGGAGTGCACTTTTAAATGTATGACCATGTATGCACCAACATACAAGATTTACAATCATGTCTTTTCGTATCATTATACCATGTTTCTTTCGTCACGTCTACCCTCAACCTCGCGTTGACACTACCACCGTGGTCTGGGTGTTGACGTCGGTAGTCGCCATTTTTACGTGATTTATAATTATTTAATATATTTTTATTAATGTTTAATGTTTATCATTTTGTTAAATCAACTCGTATATCACAGGTGTCTTTAATCTAGTACTCACATAAATTAATACTCGTGTGATACACGATTAAATGTAATTATTTTTTACAAAATATTAAATAATAAAAACATATCTATATTAAAAAAAAGAACAATACAAAAAAAAACCATATATATTATAAATATAACCAGTTTTTTTAATAAACCTCTTTATATACACAACGTTCGTTAAGTCTAGTGCCTATATTAATTACCACAAATATATAATACAATAAATTCTAATTACTAATTAAAAGCAGATATTTTACTTAGACTACCCGTATCCATCACACCCTTCACACAGCCACATCAGCGCCACATCATTTCCTCACCATTCCCTCATCCCATCACACAAAACCCACATCCATCACATACCTCACATTACAAAAAAGAAAAAAAAACTCTCTCACATCGATCTCTCTCACGCCCGCGGTTCACCTCACCCTCGTGACCGTGAGGCTTCACTCACGCACACCGGCGATGGTGTGCGGAGCTCGTGAAGGCCGCTCACACACCCCATCCGCGATGGATGCGGGTAGTCTTATGTGCGCGGATTGATGATATCGTGAAAATACATCATTGAATCTCGTGCGTATATGAAAGTCCCATTAGTGCTTTGTCGATAGTGGTTAAAGATAAAGATTTTCATAATTAAGTTTGAGTAAATGTTCCAAAAAAATCAGGCTAAAATCAAAATATTTGCCCATTGTCAAATTATTCTGTAAGTTGTATAAAGCTTTTCACTACCGAAAAAAATAAAAAGAAACGAAACAAAGATAGAAAAAGAAAAGGCCAAAATTAAGTAAAATGTAGGGATGAATATCCTAATCGAATCATAACCGATAAAATTGTACCATAAAAATCAAAACCTGATGAAAACCGATTTTTATTTTCTTAGTAACTGGTATTAACCGAACATATACATTTAGTTGTTGTTTCAAACCACTCAATCCACCATAATGTTTTGACATTTGATCGACGATTAGCTAATGTTTAAGTTGTACATAATTGCTTGCTATTTGGGCTGTACGTAAATTCTTTTGATCATATGCTCTTTTTGTTGTACATAAATATTATTGACTCTGTGACTTTGACATAACCAACAATTATTAATTAAACCCAAATCTGAAACAAGCAAGTCCAGATCTGAATTAATCAAGCCCAGCATTTTTTGCCTAGTTTCACGTTTTGCGCTGACCATTAAATCTCTATTTCTTTCCTTTGAACTCCCATGGATTTAATTTGGGTCTTATATCAAATATCAATAATCGTAAGTGACTAAGTGGTATGGATTTTCGATCTTGTACATCAAAAATTCAAAACCATGGTTTTTGTTTTGGATGGATTTCCTCATTTGTTTCTTACGAGTGTCTTAACTCTCTATTAGTTTGGAACCTTATGATGATCAGCTCTGCATCACCGCTGTTGTTAGTTGCCCTTCGATGGTCGCAATCCAGATCGATTGTTGCCTTTTGACGGTGGTGTTCATAATTGAAAAACCCTAGGAGACCCACTGTAAGTTATTTCTACTCCTATCCTGTTGGTGACCATTTTGATTGCTAAGCACTGTATGAAGTACGTATATATGGTTGGTGCTTCCTTGGGTGGCTTAGCAACCTAGCTTTATATTGCAATTAATTGACTACTAATTGTGCTCCGGCAACTCAACTGTTTTATTCTGTAATCAAAGACCTTGGCTACTTAACCTGGTTAAAGATTCCTCCTATGTGTAATAAATCTCTTCTGTTTCTCAAAAGCATCATTGATCTGTTTAATTCACCTATATCTAGCAGTGTTAATCGTAGGTGTTAAATTATTATTCATATAAGTTTAATCAATCTTTGCTTGCTATCTGTGTGACATTTCCTGCTATGTCCTTGTTGCATTCATTAGTTATTGATTTCCTGGAATTGTGGATTCTTGTTTAAACCTATCAAGGTTTCTTCTGTGCACATCCTAAAATTTATAAAAAGAATGTAAAACGATTTCGCAGTCCAAATAAACAAGTTGGACTTTGCTGGTCCTCTCAATCTCCATTTCTTTCTATGTTTCTAATCCTTAACTTCAAAACGAGAACCACCTTCACATAAGAGCTTGCACTATTTGGTGGTTCTATTTTTGTAAACATACAGTGGATATACTTGTCTCACGTAACCAATCTTCAATAGCTATTCAACTTCTTATAAATATGTATTTTTGTAAACTGGAATTTCAAAGATAATTAATTTCTATGAGAGATGCTTATCTTGTCAGATATCGGACTTTTCTTTTTTCAACCATGAGTTTTTTCTCTCTTGCTGCCTATAGCAGATCCAAAATGATGTTCAAAATGTCTCAAATACAGTTAAGAATTTCTTATGGCTTATGAGTTTTTCTTGATTAAAAATGCTTTCTACTATGGGCCGTTTGTCTAGACTTTTCAGAGAGATCGTTGGTTATTTGAACTTTCCTCGGATTTTAGATCTGTTAAAATCAAGATTTCTTGGTTTTACAATGTCCCACTTGAACACTCTTCATTGCTACTACTATCTCCATCTTTACAAGTAGAGCAGCCAGTAGAATCACTACTTGCAGAACTAATATAAGCATCCCTTTTTGCATATGTCTTCTTCTTCTTGATCTTATTTTTCTTCCTTAAATCAGAATTCTTTGACCCTTTTCTCTTCTTCACAGAGGGTGAATCTTTACTTAAATTTAGATATGCTTCTAGTCCTTTTCTTCCTACCCTTTAGTTCAATTCGAGCCTAGCTTGACTAGGTTCTAAACTCTTACAAATTGTGTGTTTGTTTAAAATTTTTAGTTGGGGGCTGATTTTGATGTTATACTATGAGCATCATGAAACATAGGAATGGCCCTAATTAGCTATGATGCCAGAGGCCAATGACACCTGTGATCTGCCATTGTCTGTGGTGGTAGCAACAGGACAGGGCAAGGATGAGAAAAGTGACAAGAGGCCAGATCTATGAATGATAAGTTGAACAAAGTAGATCTTGAGTTTGACCAAGACTACTTCAAATCATATATATAACTATTAGAAATTTTGAAAATGATGTGGTTGGAAGTTGATGTGTGCTTCAAGAAGATCATATTAGTGTATTAAGAGAGGGCGGAGTGGATAAATAATCATCGCTGTGAATCTGTGATCACTGAATCACTGTTACAAAAAATCATAATAATAAAAAATTTTCAAGATATAAGTTGAGATGACAGTCCATTTACCTTTTATAAATTTACAACATTCGAGTTCCTTTTTTCTTACTGTAATTATTGTTCAACGTACTAGATCAATGGTGGTGTTGCTCATTATAGGTGATGCAGAACTGACTTGACTAGAATCTGGTGCTGCATAGTACACCGCAACTGGCATCTTTGTTGGAAGATTCGGGAGCGCACTTTCAAACTTGAGCACCTGAATTGCTTGTCGGATAGATGGTCTCATATTCCGGTCTGGGTGTGCACACCATAACCCCACCATCATCAAACACTCTACTTGTTTGGCATCAAATTCTTTTCCTAGCAATGGATCCACACCAGAAAGAAGCTCACCATTCCCAAACAAATCCCAAGCCCACTGCACCAAACTGATATTAGAATTCCAATAGCCATCCATGGCCTTTCGTCCACAAGCAATCTCTAATGCAACCACCCCAAAACTATACACGTCTGACTCTTTGCTGGCCTTTCCTGTAGTTATGTACTCAGGAGCCATGTAGCCTAGAGTTCCGGCTAAAACAGTTGTTTGTGGACCCAATTCATGTTCCATGAGTCTGGCCAATCCAAAGTCTCCAAGCTTCACATTAAATCCTGAATCAAGCATGATGTTGCTTGGTTTGATATCTCGATGCACCACACATTGTTCCCATTCTTCGTGGAGATAGAGTAATGCAGAAGCTAAACCTGTAGCAATTTTATACCTCACAGGCCATTCAAGGGGACTCTTTTTGCCAAACAAGTGAGAATCAAGGCTTCCATTTGGCATATATTCATACACAAGCAAGAATTGAGTTTCATCGTGGCACCAACCGACGAGTTGCACCAAATTTCGGTGCCTTAAACTACTATTGATCTTCACTTCAGTCATGTATTCTTTCTTACCCTGTTTAGAACCCTGTGAAATCTTCTTGACAGCAACCTCCATGGCTGAACAGGGTAAGTAACCCTTGTAAACACAACCAAATCCTCCCTCCCCCAACTTCTGATCAGCAGAAAAGTTGTTGGTAGCCAAAGCAAGAACATTATACGAATATCTTTTTGCTAATCCATTCTGGACATCATCATTTATCGATGTTAAGGAAACTGTCTCAAGAAATTCCTCTGTGACTTTTCTTTGTCTTCTCCAGAATCTAGTACATATTAAAATGCCTCCAACGATCAAAACAGCAAGTGGGACTGCTAATCCCACTATGAGTTTCCATTTCACTGACTTATTTTCACTTTTCTCTAAACTCGAATCAAACTCCCAGTATAGAAGTGTGTGTCTCTCAACAAAAGTACCAGTGGCAGCTGAAAATCCGATTGTCACCCATTCGGGGAGAACTTCTCGGAGGTCAACTTGATATGAAAGACTCTTATTTTCATCCCCATAGCTCCAAATCAGGTTCAGAATCTGGGTTGTACTGTTGTAAGAAATCCAAGCATCTGCAGGATCTCTGCTGTGCATACTAGCATTCCAAGCAGTGTAACTAGCAGAATGGAGTGAGTTCTTGTTGATTCCCACATGTCCAAACGGGGGATCCCAGTCTTTATCCGCATAAGAGTCAAACTCAACCAGAATCATCTGATTTATGGGGGAATCAGTGTAGGTTTTGTTGAATAGTCCCAAAAATCCAGCAGCTGAGTTGGGTGGAATTTGGAAGGTAGCTGGAGCAAGAAAGAAAGCAAGCCCATCGCCATAGTTAGATTGGTTTAATGTGTCGATGACGAAAGTGAAGTGGGTGGTGAAATCTGAAAGCTTCCCAGATTCTCTGTCCCATATCTGGACTGGATAAGCATATTTGGCTTGACCAACTCGAGTGAAGTAATTGATTTCATTGAAGTGTAAGGCTCCATTAGAAGGTACTGCATCGCCTGAACAGACTATATCTGTTGCACCAGCAGCAAAGCTACTGATCTCGAAATGAATTGATTCAGAAAAGGGCAAGAACAATAGTGTAGAAGTGGCAATTAGAATGATATACACATACAGATATCTTGGAGATGAAGAACACAAGAAAGAAAGGGCCATGATCAAGAGAAATCACAGGTAGTTTTTCTGTAATTTGCTGCTAAACATAACCAAAAAATATCAATCCTAATCTTTATCCTCAAATTTTAATTATTGTCTCAATATATTTATTTATTTTTTAATGAAGATGCAAAGACTTTTGTGGATTAGAAGATCAAATGTTATTAGCATAAATCATCTTGACTTGACTTGGCTTACAAAAAATAGGTAAAAGACATCGTGTTTTTCGTGGGATCCAGCCAAGTGAGCGTCTATTATTTGAGCTGTGATTAGATTCAAAGTAAACTGGTGACATAAATCAATAAAATATTTGTTAGTTTTGCAATATTTCATTGAGGAATGATTCAAAATGAAAGCAAACATGTCTTTATCGATCGTCGTCAATGTTTTAAAAAGGAAAGCAAGTTGGAGCAGGGTTCTAAACTAAACAATAAAAAGTTCCAAGTTAGAATTAACGAGCCATGGTAGGTGAAATAGTGATTTGACGCGCAAAGGTTTGGTCAAACCACTTAAAATTATAGTTGATTAAAATGAAAGGGGTTAACTGGTATGTTTTTAGTTTACGTTGTTTAGTTAGAAGTACAAATTTGATTTATGGGTCGTAACTTTTATGGGTTTATCTCTTTCAATCCGGTTTTCTTTCACTTGTGTTCTCTGATCAACCTGAAATACCAAAATGCATTCGTGTCATTTATTATTAATTTTCTTTAACTTTTAGTTAATATGTTTTTATATTAAATAATACTTAGACATGTTTAAAAGGGAGAAATAAAAATATATATTTCTTTCTTTGACTCCAATTTCCCTCTCCCCCTCTTTCTATCTTAACTAACCTTCTCTTTCTACTACTCATCTCTTTCTCTTTGCCTGCTTCTCGTTGGCACCTCCTCCGTTGTCACCAATGCCGACTCTCCCTACTACATCTCACCGTTTGGCAGCAACAACGTCGCCTCTGCCAATTCCATCACTCGTTACGACCAACTAGGGGTTTTTAAAATTTTTTGTTGATCGATCTGATTTTCCAAACCAGTAAAATCGATGATTACGCAAAACACACATCTCGATTTGTACGCACTTTGGTTTATTATTGTTAGCAGAGACGGTAGTCGGAAATGGTGGATGTGGCCAGCAACGGTGACGGTTACCGGAGTTGATAGTGGTGGTGACCAGAACTATGGCAGTGAATAAGTTGAAGAATAATTAGTTAATTGTTTTACCATATAATTAAAAATCATAATTAATTACCCATATAATTGATTATTTCAACACTAATAATCATTTAAAATAAATTAAAGTTAAAAAATGTATAAAAAAAATTGGGACACATGTATCAAATCCAAAATTGTAACTAAACCACAAGGACCAAAATTGATATGTTTTATGTCTAACATGGCTCTTACACATTAATTAACGGATATGTTTTAGGTCAAATGAGCAAAAGATGTAGCTACTTATAATAAAACGGGTCAAATTGAAAAGTTGAACATACATGTTTGACAAGTTTATCTTTAATAGATATAATGGGTGTGTCAAACGTGTGTGTTTTCATCTCTTATGGATTAAGCGAATTTGCTTCTTGTTACAACGAAAGTGGTCAAAATAAAGTACTATGGAAAAGGTAAGTGAATAATGTTGTTTATTGGAATGAAAGGGGAGAAAAATATAGATAACTACAAAGAATGAAAATGAGACGCCGGTCAAAAAGCTAGCTTAACTAAAATAAACGCGTATGTTTATTAGTTGTGGGTGTAAACGGAATATATCTTACGTCAAACACTACAAATATATACTTAGGTGCTGTTTGTTTTTTGAAGACATAAATGTCTTATGTCTTATTTCATGTCTGCAGGATAAGATTTGGTTTAAAAGTTCTTATGTCTGCGAATGTCTGCGAGATAAGACTGTTTGTTTTTTTAATTTTACGAAATGTCTTATTTACAATATTTACCAACCACCACCTCCACCACCATCACCACCGCCGGTGATCACCACCAACCACCACTGCCTACCACCGCCTCCGCCACCGCCACCGCCCCGCCACCGCCGCCGCCCCGCCACCGTTACCGCCGCCGCCACCACCAACAGCCGTCGCCGACCACCATAACCGCCGTCGACGCGGCCGGCACCGTCACCGCCGCGGCCACCGTCACCGCCACCGCCCCGTCATCGCCAGCGCCGCCACCGCCGCCGCCGCCGCCACCGTTACCGCTGCCGCCACCGTCACCGCCGCGGCAACCGTCACCGCCGCCGCCCCGCCACCGCCGCCACCACGCCAGTGACGGTGGCGGCAGCGGTGGCGGTAACGGTGGCGGCGGCTGCGGCGGTGGCGTCGGTGATGGTGGCAGCGGTGATGGGGCGGCGGCAACGGTGGCGGCGACGGTGACGGTGGCGGCGGCGGTGGTGGCGGTGGCGGTGACGGGGCGGCGGCGGTAACGGTTGCCGCGGCGGTGACGGTGCCGCGGCGGTGCTGGCGGCGGCGGTGACGGTTGCCGCGGCGGCGGGGACTGTTGCCGCGGCGGCGACGGCGGTGGCAGCGGTGGCGGTGATGGTGGTGGCGGCGGTGAAGGCGGCGGCAGTGACGGTTGCGACGGCGGTAACGGTGGCGGCGGCGGTGACGTAGGTGACGGTGGCGGTAACGGTGAAGGTGGCGGCGTTGACGGAGCGGCGGTGGCGGTGGTGGCGGCAGCGGCGGTGACGGGGCGGCGGTGGGTGGTCGGCGGTAGTGACGGTGGCGGCGGTGGTTGGTGGTCGGCGGGGGTGGAGGGTAGTGTCGGCGACGGTGGGTTTAGAATAAGTGATAATAAGTGGTTTTAAACCACTTATCAAAATAAGTGATTTTAAGTTCAAATAAGATCTTATTACATCTTACGTCTGATTTTAAACAAACGGTCTTTTAATGAAATGTCTGCGAGCCCGCAGACATTTGTTAGAATAAGTACTTATTATAGAAAAACAAACGAGACCTTAGTTAAAAAAGAAATGAATATAAAAAGAATTCAAAACTAATTACCATGATATGATACAATTTATAAAAAAACAGAATTATTTAGATCATGTTTGGTGATGTATGTAAGAAGATTAGTGAATAATGAACTGGAATGAAAGAGTTCAAATCGATTAATAATTATCAAACCTGAACTATCTCAATACCACTAGGCTAGAAGCCTTGGTAAATAACTGAAATCACACAATCAAACTGACACCTAAACGATTAAAAAGAGGGGTCCAAGTATCGGCTTTTTCAATTTCATCCATCTAAACGATTACATGCTGTTAGCAACACGTATTCATTGCCCTAAATCAACGCATACAAATGTTTCTGAGTGAAAAATTGGATTTGATATTCAGTTTAATTACACACAAGACCATAACATTACACATATGATTTACTATTCCCTCGTTCTCTATATATTTACTCTTTTTTTTAAAGCAACGACCTTTTATTAATAAATGTCTCAAGGACCGAGACAACAAAGATTCAACACATAAGGGGAAAAAAGAAGGAAACAACTAGGTCTTTAACAATAACAATTTTCTCCCAAGAAAATTACATGTGACTATCTATCAAGTAATTAGCATACCATTAAATACAAAACTCTATCTACAATATCTAGCACACCAAAATCAATAGATTCGATACCATAGATTAGATTACCTTGCTATGAGCCTCTCAAGCCCCATCATTTTATGCAACAGCCAGCATCATCCCGTCATCCGATGAAAAACATTCTGATGACGAAAAAATTCAACTTCAACGAACTCTTTCGGGAAATATGCGTATCAGTTAAGTAGAGCCAGATTGTCATAGAGTAATCAACATCTCTCATTAAAATGATGTTGTAGTCACCATCAGAATCGGTCATCATTTTTAAATCCTTAAAAATTTTATATAGATATATTTAGTAAATTAAAATATGCTTACAAATATATTCTGAGTTCAAGCTTGTTTGTTTAGTATATGTCCAGCCCTTTTTCTTTCATGCAGATGTTCCAGTAGAATGTCTTGCCATTCAGAACTAGGCTACCCATTCTTCAGATTAACAACACAGTCAACTCGTATATCTGCAAAATTTAAGCTCATTAATTGAAGTAGAGAAAAAGAGTGTTGAATATTAAAATACTAAGGATCCCAAAAAAAAACAGCACAAATTCAAAGTTATGAGTAGATTTTATCACACATAAGATCATCAATCATCACATCTAAGATCTCCATCGACAATGCTCAAAATAATTTTAGCCAACTTTGTCGGCACTGAAAGTTGTAACGATGAATTTGCTACAACACAAGATGCATTATAGTGACACTCCTTTGTGTTCTAGTAATAACAAAACATAACGAGCATAAAAAAGAGAACCTGGTAATAAATTATCACGTTCCTAATAATAAGTTAACGTTCCTAATAATAAGTTAAACATCCCATCTTCCAATTCAATTAGACAACTCATGATCATCTGTTAAATAACTCTAACATTCATCAGCTAAAAGATCAATGGATCAATTAAGGCATATAATAGTCAGAATTAACACATCCCTAAACAAATGTTCAATAACTAATTAGCAAACTGATGCCAGAGCAAGCAGGCAAGCCCTAAGTCACTTGCCCTTACAGTCGCATACAGATCCACACTAAATCCAAAAATCCAAGAACGAAACTTTAGATGTTTCAACCGCAGATTCAGCAAAACAACAAAGACAACCGCGTAAATCTACAGAAACAGCCAAGTTACTGACTTATGAAATTCCAAGTAATTATATCATTTTCACGCCATTTATTAACGGAGAAGAAAGAATTAAAGACGAGAAACGAGTAATACGTACTTGTAAATTACGGCGTTGTGATTCATGGATGAAGGGAGCAGGCAGATGAGTGTAACCCTAATCCGGATTTATTCGAGTCAAGTAGTCAACATTTCTATTTTATCATTTTATTTTTACTTGTACAATTTACATTTACCAATTTTCTTTCTTCTCCTTCTTCACAAAATTAACATCTACCAAGACCTTAATCATGTTTCAGAGAACAAAAGTAGTACAACAAGATTCATGCTTCTACTTAATTAGTTTCTAACTATAATTATAATGAAACAAATAAATAAATGCATAAGAAATAGGCTTGTGTACAAGAAACTATATATATTAGTGTTTTATTAGTGAGAATTGTCCTTATACACATAGGTTGCTTTCACTCAAAGGTGTTAATTTTAAGTTCCTTTGTTTCTTCCAAGCCTAAAGATGAAAGTTGTCATATGAGTCTTGGGATTTACAATGAAACTTGAATGAAAAACTACAATGTTGTACTACCATAGTTTCTTCAGTGGGGTTCCAAAGCTTTGTGGGTCACATGATGTGCTGAAAATTTAGTCTTTATCGTGCATGCCTTTCTTCATAGGCCACATGCATATTTGTGTGGTCTTCAATGGGTTTAAAATCATCTTTCAGGTTACCCTTACTATACTGATTTTGAATTTCAATTTTAATGTCTTGTTTTGTTCTATTCAAAAATCTAGTATTATTTGTGTTTGCGAAATCGAACACGTCAAATTGATTAGATTCGCCGATGTCATTTAAGTAATTGTGTATGAATCTTCATGTGACACAATTTTTCGGTTAAATGTCTAATTTTCAAGGATATACAACATTTTGGTACATCTTAATGATTGAACGCTATAAAGTCGCTTGGCAACACCTTATTTTGAGAAGTGGTGTGATCTGAGTTTCATTTTCCTGGACATTATATTCTGGTTTTTATTATTAGATTCATCATGTTGAGTTGTAGATCAAGTTTGATATGCTCTTTTGACCTCAATGCAGCTACGGAACAACAACAACAAAATTTGCAAGACAATCTGTAAGTCAGATTCTTTATCAAAAACTTGACCTAATATTTTATGGACACTTTCACACCTTTCTTACTCTTGTAAGTGAGGTTAGTTAGATGATATTGGATGTGGCAAGAACAGCTATATTTGAACTTGATTAATATTTTATGAACTTGATTAATTATCATTAAATATTATTTTAAAAAAGGAAGATCAAAATCCAAATCAATGAATGAAGGCTTGTAGTGTGAATGTTTTATAATTAAAAAGTTAAGAATTTGTGACATTCTTTCTTACAAACTATCAACACAGATCATAACTTAGAGTAAAGAATATGTGAAAGATATTATGTTTCCGTGTCCCCGCTTACCTGACGCTTGTTTCGCCTAAGCATCAGCTTGATCTCTTCCTCTTTCTTATTGAAAAAATCAATCAAATCCTTGAAGCTGATGACACAAAAGAACCATCTGCTGCTGAATGTTGCCGAGACAGATTTCACAACCTCACGAGCCTCTTCTTCATTAGGTCCATACCGACGGTACTCACACAGCATCCTACAGCAGAAAATGCTGACCGAGACTAAACAAATAATGCCGAAGCCTAGGAATAGTCCCCAGAAGTTTTTTAGAGAGAGGCTTTTCCCATCAAGTTTGACACTTTGACAAGAGCAGAAAGTGGAAGAGAGCCATTTGTCATGGATTAGTTGCAGATCTCCGTTTTCCGACAGTTGGAGGATTGCTGTTGATAGATCAATTGCTAGAGGAGAGTCTCTCGGGAATGCCTGCGATTCAAAATGAATTTTGAAGTCAAACATATAGATTTTCAGCTTCACCAACGATATAGTTCTTGAAACCTTCCAGAAAGATACTCCTAACTACATAAGACTGATCCACAATTAGTATACTAACAGGAAAAAGGTAACTTACAAAACCCCAGCCACTTTTGGTAAACTCCTGACCGACAATCCTGAACTCGCACTTGCTGTAACGCATGAAAAGCTCGACATAAGGAAGCTCATCAATAATGGCAGCAACACCACCACCTTCTGGACCTAAACGAAGTGCGTTTAAGTAGTCAACTTCGTCTCTCAATGGTTTGATCCTAGACTCTGGGATATTGAGTTCTCGGATCAAATAACCCTGGGAAAAGGTACCCTCTTGAACTCCAATTGGGTCGTTACTTGAGATCAAGCTATCTATACCTTCAATGCTTGTAGTCAGTTGTTGTACAGTGAGGATTGATGTCAAGCTAGCAGTGTAGCTTGAAGTAATTATCAACACTACAAACAGCCAAAGGATCAGTACGAACCGTCCCAACATACTTGCAATGTTCTCCCCTGCATTTGTATACATCCCAATTTAAAGTTTTATTTCTGAAAAATATTTGTTGTTCAGCTGTTCAGTCAAGTTCATACTTACGGTGGGAAAAAAACATCGTCGAGAAGCTAAACCTGAAATTTTTAAGCAATAACCGTCCACATATATCAGATACAATGACATTTAATACATAAGAAAAGAGTAGTACAAGTGCATGAATCCAAATATCCAATTGATCATACTAACCACAAAACCGTGATAATTTGTTGCCTTGGTGGTCCACGAAATTCTTCATTAGTGCGATGCTCAAGAAACCAAATAACAAATCCAACAAAAAGAAAGAATCCACCAGTGACCAGCCACATTTCAATAGTGAAAGGCCTCAGAAAGGCCCATGATTTGGGCTTCGATTTGTTAACAGGAACAACTATGACAAGCCCAGATTCCAGGTAAGGCTGTGTGAAGTCAACTATCCGCGTTCGGTTTGTAATGATTGTAATATCTCCAACTGCTGCATCATACTTCTGAGAATAGAGGAAAAACAAGATAATATGTAGTTACCCAAAACTATGATTTTGAAATCTATTAAATAATAAATTCATCCTCAAACATCAAAGATTTCATATCAAACTTCTAACTTTGATTCTAGATCTCTATACTTAAAAAGGTGAAATTTATTTTAATTACACAGAAACTAAAATAGGATAGAACACTAGATTTCAAACAAGTACTTACATTTGCAGCAACAGCTCTCACAAGATCGCTATAGTTAGGATTTTTTTGCCCATCACCATATAAAATGTATTCTGAAGTAACAGGGTAAGGAAGTAAATTTACAGCAGCTTCGAAGACATCAATGCAATATCCCCTTACCCCTTTAGGTGAATGCTGGTCTATTGTCACAACTTCTTTATAGCTATATCCATACGGCACAGCAACTCTAAAAAGCTTTCCGTTGTTCGGGAAAACCCATCCCCTAGGCTTTTTGCTCATACCACCTGGCCAAATTACGCTATAAAGCTGTTGATTGCCAACAGAATTGTTGAAATGCTTTAAATAAGATGATTCGGGAGCAGCAAGTGAGAGACCAGAATTCTTTGACCAATATCCAATAGTCCGTAAACCAGTTCCAACTATATTTACGACATCATAAGCTGGATGCATCAAGTTCTTATCCTGGTCAAACTTTACCTCCCCAGTCAAACCCACGAATGTCGTTGCCAGGACTGTTTCTAGAAGCTTCTCTCCTTCATTAAAAGTCTGAAGAGCCGAAAGATGAAGCTTACTTCCCTTAGTCATGTCTTGGAGTTTAGAATCATAAGAAAATGTGATACTCCCTCCAGATTTCAAGAATCTGTCAAGAGCATGTGCAAGTAACCATACAGAATCATAAGCACAAAGAGCATATGAATTAAAACTAGTTGTCTGTTTGTCTTCAATACTCTTCCATTTTCTTGTAAAAGATTTCTTGATATCAGAATTTGGCATATGTTGGCGTAACGACACAACCCCTTGTATGACATCCATAATCTTAGGATCTGGCGATTCTGATGAATCCAAAATCGCGAGAAGCCAATCTGTTGTAATCCAAACATAACCACTTGTCATCATCCCAAGCCTCTTTGCCACAGTGAAGATCTCAAGACCCGAGTCAGGATTTACATGAACTACATAAATCCTAGATTCCATCATGTTGACTCCAATTAGTAGTTCAGTAATGTCACTATGAGATGCACCTTGGCTAAAGGAAGCTTTGTAAGAAATCTTGGCTCGTCTCTTTGCAAGGGCGTCACCCAAGGCCATAATCCCATTTCTACCATAATCGTCGTCAACAAATATTGCAATAACTTCCTTCCAACCAAAATATGAAATAAAATCGGTTATGGCAGACATTTGGTAGTAGTCGTTTTGTGTGGTGCGGACAAAGTAAGGGTATCGATGACCTGAAAGTGTAGGGTCAGTTGCACTAAACGAAAGTAGTGGTACGTGAAGTTCATTCATGACTTTGTAAATTAAGTGTGCTATAACTGAAGATTGCGGGCCTATTGTAGCCACCACTTCATTCTCCATCAATCGCAAAGCTAGTCAGTAAGGAGAAAACAAATCAATGGGACAAACTGATAGATCAGCAATTGCTAGAATGCTTAATTATCATATAATTAGTGAATTCAACTAACGGAGTCAGAGTTCCAATAAGGTACCTTCCATGGTGCCAAGAAATCCACTGCAATTGGTATCATATGAGATAAGGTTCAATCGAGTTCCTTGAAGAATGGTGGGACTAGTGTTGACTTCATCAATGGCAGCTGCAATAGCAGGCTTTACAGAACGCCCAATAAACGAGTTCACTGAAAATAATGCTCCAACATTCACCACACTAGGCCTTCTTGTAGAAGAAGATGATGATGATGTTGATGGTAGTGTTGTTTTTCCAGTTTTACCCTTGACTGCCAAGGGTATCACCACCATCACCCAGATGCCAAACACCAAGAAGATCACCCTGTTTCTTCTCATTATTGTGAATCAGTCTCTTTTGAAGCTAGAATCTGGTTGCTCTGAATGAAAACCAAAACACGTGATTATATGAGTTATTAAATTATCCATGGTCAAAACCACAAAGGAACTAGAAACCTTGATGAAAACTAGCAATAAAGCAAAGAAAATCTTAATGAATAGTAAATTAAAAAATTAGAATAAAATTCTAAATTGCAACCAGATAACAAAACCACATTCAGGCATTACATTAGAAGAAGAATATAATCTAATATATATACTACTTCCACTACGCTAGTCACTGGTACTTTCGTAGTCACATACTAATTACCAAGAGAAGAGCGGCGAGCCGGGGAGGAGCCAACCAACCATGAGTCTACAGCTGGCTAACCGCCAGCAAGCAGCCATGCACAACCAGTTTCGTCTTCCAAAGGCAAATGTAGAGAAGCCGATTAATCACAGGCGATAGCAGGAGCTGAAAAATGTTGAGTAAGGTGACTAGCAGTGATAATTGTTGTAGAGTTCTGCCTTCTTAATATATATCTTGCTTTAACTAATAAACCTACCCACAAGATGATCACATGTATGCAATGTGTTTTGAACAAAGATCCAGTGGAGCAACTTGGCAGTATAAAATGTGCATATATAATATGATATACCCACATGGAACATAAATGATAAACCAGTAATTGTATATATATCAGGGAGTTCAAGGGAAAGGATAGGAGGGAATTTTTTTTATTAAATCTAAAAAAGGCCACGATATAATAGTTTTCAGTAAAAAGTGTAAAGTTTCTGCATAAGCTTCCAAAAGGAACATAAAATATTCAAACACAAAAAGGCAACATATTGGGGAACATAAATAAACATATAACGAGTATACTATTAAATAAGAGTAAATTACGTTTTTCTATGTCATGAATTACGAAAATAAGTAACCCAGCTAGCTGTAAATTACGTTTTACCCAGAAAGCATTGCTTTTTATTTATTTCTTAATCTTATAGGCACCAATCTAGTAATCTTGTAGATTTTTTATTAGATTATAAATTTCTTTTTCTTTGGTGCGGGGTAAACATAAACTACGTACGGCAGATGATATTTTCGCGGATAAATTGAAATTTTCGCATAAAACATCATATGATATACACATTTTTCATGAAAAAAAAAATTTTTTTTTGGGTAGAAATACCATCTCTCTGTGTGTAATGCAATTTGTCGAATAAGTTATCGTGATCTGTTGATATATTTCATTGGGGGTGTCGCTTGATTGTCAAGATGCTGATATTTTAAGGCTTTCTTGGTGTTGGGATGTGTTGTGGTTTTATATGTGAGGTAAACAGAGAATAGAGAGAAATCAGAGTTGGATTGAAATGAATGAATAATGTTACAGATACAACTAGAAAACAAAGCTCACATACTAAGATATGGAAAATGACATCCAACTGATCTAACTCCTTATGACAACTAATTTTAACTAACTCATGTTCACTCTCCTCTCTACACATTGTGATGATATGCCATTTATGGAAGTGATACTTAAAAAGTTAAAAGTTTCAAAGCATGCTGGAATAGAAATTAAGACTTTAAATTTTAAACTTTGGCCAATTTCTTTTTCTTCTTTTTTTTATTTTTTGGTAGAAGATGTCTTATTTCTTTTACGTAAGAATGTTCATGTCCTTAAAAGGTTTTTTTGAATTGTATCCGTCTTTCTATTGGCACAAGGGGATCTTGTGTGTCACATGAGTCTTACAGATTCTAATGTGACCATGTTCATATTCAAGTGATGGAGCCCAGGTTTAGTGCCTTTGTAAGGTTTAAGTGTTGAGTGATTGTAAAGTTAACAGTATGTGAAGCTCCCGTTTGGTTGGAATATTCTGGGCTTAGAAGCTCAACAGTTGGTTGGTTCTTTTTAAACGAATCGATTGTTTTGTTTCATTGTGATCCTTGAGTTCAATTCGGTGTTGTAATATCCTTGTGTCTGGGATTTCAGTTCCCATCAGTCATTATGCCTACATTACTTCAAACTAATTGAAACTCATGTATATATGTAAAAGAATATTGTACCAAGAGGTTAATTAGTTGTGTTGTGACAAGAAAACCAAATTAGACCTGCTTCAAAATTTTGAACATGACCTAGTAATAATGCAGCTAGAGTGCAACCTTTCATACACACTTTGTAACACAGCCATATGTTAAGAAAGTAAAGAAATTTTGAGATATTATGTTTCCAAGTCCTCGCTTACGGCTTACCTAAAAGCTTGTTTCACCCAAGCATTTGCTTGAAGTCTTCCTCTTTCTTATCAAAGAAGTCAATCATATCCTTGAAGCTGATGGCACAAAAGAACCATCAGCTGTAAACGTTGCTGAGTCAGGTTCCATCGTCTCACGAGCCTTTTCTTCATTAGGTCTGTAACGGTGGTATTCACATAAAATCCTACAGAAGAAAATGCTGACTGCAATTAAACAAATAATGCCGAAGACTAGGAATAGTCCCCAGAAGTTTTTTAGAGAGAGGCTTTTCCCATCAAGTTTGCTAGTTTGAGAAGAGCAGAAAGTGGAAGAGAGCCATTTGTCATGGATTAGTTGTAGGTCTCCGTTTTCCGACAGTTGGAGGATTGCTGTTGATAGATCAACTGCTAAAGGAGAGTCTCTCGGGAATGCCTGCGATTCAAAATGAATTTTGAAGTCAAACCTATTGATTTTCAGCTTTACCAATGGATATGAGTTCTTGAAACCTTCCAGAAAGATACTCCTAACTACATAAGACTGATCCACAGTTAGTAAACTAACAGGAAAAAGGTAACTTACAAAACCCCAGCCACTTTTGGTGAACTCCTGACCGACAATCCTGAACTCACACTTGCTGTAACGCATGAAGAGCTCAATGTAAGGAAGCTCATCAATAATGGCAGCAACACCACCGCCTTCTGGACCTAAACGAAGTGCGTTTAAGTAGTCCACCTCATCTCTCAACGGTATGATCCTAGACTCGGGGATATTGAGTTCTCGAATCAAGTAACTCTGTGAAAAAGTTCCCTCTTGAACTCCAATTGGCTCGTTACTTGAGATCAAGCTATCTATACCTTCAATGCTTGTAGTCAGTTGTTGTACAGTGAGGATTGATGTCAAGCTAGCAGTGTAGCTTGAAGTAATAATCAACACTACAAACATCCAAAGGATCAGTATGAACCGTCCCAACATACTCAGAATCTTCTCTCCTGCACAGGTATATATCCCAATTTAAAGTTTTAATCCTTCAAAAAATTTATGGCTCAGACAAGTTCATACTTACGGTGAGAAAAAAACATCGTCGAGAAGCTAAACCTGAAAGTTTTAAGCAAAAACCATCCATATGTATTAGATACAATGACATTTAATTCATTAGAAACCGGATGATCATACTAACCACAAAACCGTGATGATCTGTCACCTTGGTGGTCCACGAAATTCTTCATTAGTCCGATGCTCAAGAAACCAAACAACGAATCCAACAAAAAGAAAGAATCCACCAGTGACCAGCCACATTTCAATGGTGAAAGGCCTTAAAAAGGCCCAAGATGTGCGCTTCGATCTGTTGACGGGAACAACTATGACAAGCCCTGAATCCAGGTAAGGCTGTGTAAAGTCAACTATCCTTGTTCGGTTTGTGATTATAGTTATATCTCCAACCGCTGCATCATACTTCTGAAAATAGAGGCAAAACAAGATAATGTCATGATTATGTAACCCATGTTTCCCTAATCACAACCACTTTTATAATAAGAAATCATCCTCAAACACGAAAGATTTCATATCAAACTTATAACAGCAACAGAAACTATAATACGAAAGAACACCAGCTTTCAAACAAGTACCTACATTTTCAGCAACAGCTCGCACGAGATCGCTATAGCTTGGGTTCTTCTGTCCATCACCGTATAAAATGTACTCTGAAGTGACAGGGTAAGGAAGTAAATTCACAGCGGCTTCAAAGACATCGATGCAATATCCCCTTACACCTTTAATAGACTGCTCGTCTCTTGTCACAACTTCTTTATAGCTATATCCATATGGCACACCAACTCTCAAAGGCTTTCCATTGTTTGGGAAAGCCCATCCCCGGGGCTTTTTGCTCATTCCACCTGGCCATATTACGCTATAAAGCTGTTGATCACCAGAAGAATTGATTAAATGCTTTGCATAAAAAGATTCAGGAGCAGCAATTGTGAGACCAGAATAGTTTGACCAATATCCAATAGTCCGTACACCAGTTCCAACTATATTTACAATATCATAGGCTGGATGCATCAAGTTCTTATCCTGGTCAAACTTTACCTCCCCAGTCAAACCCACGAATGTCGTGGCCAGGACTGTTTCTAGAAGCTGCTCTCCTTCGTTAAAAGTCTGGAGAGACGAAAGATGAAGCTTACTTCCCTTAGTCATGTCTTTGAGTTTAGAATCATAAGAAAATGTGATACTCCCTCCAGATTTCAAGAATCTGTCAAGAGCATGTGCAAGTAACCACACAGAATCATAAGCACAAAGAGCATATGAATTAAAACTAGTTGTCTGTTTGTCCTTAATACTCTTCCATTTAGTTGTAAAAGATTTCTTGATACCAGAATTTGGCATATGTTGGCGCAAAGACACAACCCCTTGTATAAGATCCATCATCTTAGGATCTGGCGATTCTGAGGAATCCAAAACCGCGAGAAGCCAATCTGTTGTAATCCAAACATAACCACTTGTCATCATCCCAAGCTTCTTTCCCACAGTGAATATCTCATGACCCGAGTCAGGATTCACATGAACTACATAAACCCGAGATTCCATCATGTTGACTCCCGTTAGTAGTTCGGTAAGGTCACTATGAGATGCAGCTCGGGTGTAGGAAGCTTTGTAAGCAATTCTAGCTTTTCTCTTTGCAAGGGCTTCACCCAATGCCAAAATCCCATTTCTTCCATAATCATCGTCAACAAATATTGCAATAACTTCCTTCCAACCAAAATACAAAATAAAGTCGGCTATGGCAGACATTTGGTAGTAGTCATTTTGTGTGGTGCGGACAAAGTAAGGGTATTGATGACCTGAAAGTGTAGGGTCAGTTGCACCAAATGAAAGCAGTGGTACGTGAAGTTCATTTACGACATTGGAGATTTGGTGTGCTATAACCGAAGATTGGGGGCCTATAATAACCACCACTTCATTCTCCATCAAATGCATAGCTACACCATTAAGAAAAAACAAATCAATGGCACAAACTTACAGATCATCAATTGCTCTAGACAAGGATGATTGCTAGAATGCTTAATTGTTATGTAATTAGTGAATTTACATGTGAATAATAGAGCAACAACTTTAGTTTCGGAAGTATTCAGACATACTAATTTTTACTTCCAAAACATGTGCTTATTTTAAGTTCTGATAAGGTACCTTTAATGGTGCCAAGAAATCCACTGCAATTGGTATCATACGAGATAAGGTTCAATCGAGTTCCTCGAAGAATGGCTGGACTAGAGTTGACATCAGCAATGGCAGCTGCAACAGCAGGCTTTACAGATCTCCCAATAATTGAGTTCACTGAATATAATGCTCCAACATTCACAACACCAGACCTTCTTGTAGATGAAGATGATGATGATGATGATGGAACTGTTGTCTTTACAGTTTTACCCTTGACTGCCAAGGGCACCACCACCATCACCCAGATGCCAAACACCAAGAATATCACCCCGTTCCTTCTCATCATGGCCACATCAATCTTTGTCAAAACTAGAATCTAGTCACACTGAATGTAAACTAAAACACAAGATCATATGAGTTATTATATTTGCTATGGTCAGTAAAAAAAATAACAGTAAAACAAAGAAAATCATAACAATTTTTTAGATAAAAGGCATTTAGCAAGCGGTACTTGGTGTTTTCTAGAGTATTGGGTTCATGTTCCATAGTGGACAACGTATAAATTTAGGAGTAGGTTAGTGTGTGTCCTACAAAAATAAATAGAATATAATTAAAATGATTTGCATGAACTCTTCTATGGGTTGCTTGGATCTATGTTTTTCAATAGATTACCAAGAGCAGAGTGGCAAGCAAGGGAGGATCAGCAGACCATCCATGGGCAGTCAGCTGGTTAACCGCCAGCAGGCAGCTATGCACAACCAGGTTACTCTTCCAAGGCCAATGTAGAGAAGTCGATTTACCACAGCCGGATAGCAGGGGCTGAAACTGTTGAGCAGTAACTAATAGGGGTTGATGTGAATAGCAGTGATATGTTTTTCTTTAACTGAGTTCTGCCTCCTTTACTTCTTGCTCTAACTAAACTTAACCACAAGATCATCACATTATACAATGTTTTCTAAACTAAGATCCAGTGGAACTTGGCAGTATAAGATGCATGTGCATATTTGATAATAATTTAATGTATCCATCTATGGTAATTAAACCAGTAATTGTATATATATATTCCCTGATATACATTAAGCATTAGTTTTGAGTTAAAAAAAGTGCATAAACTTCCAAAATTAAGATAAATTATTCAAACACAAAATGGCGAGATGTTGGGAAACACAATTAAACTATTAAATAAGAGTAGATTACATTATTCGATGTCATAAATTACGAATATCAACCCTGCTGTAACTCTACTCGTCCCGGCTGTTTCCTTACAGTTTTAAAAATTAGTTTCATTTATGGCTGTCTAAGTTTAATGTGGTTTATTTTTCAGTAAGCTTATCTTTTCGACTTATTTTCTGATTTACGGAGTTATTTATTACTTTAAAATAAGTAACTAAGCCGAGCTTATTAAAAATTAGCCGGAAAAATAAACCTATATTAAACTAAAACTAAGTGTCTTTAAGGGTCATCATGTGCCTTGCACGTGTGAAGAACGTTTTATTTGATTCAACTATCCGTGTTATGGGTTTATATCATAACTTAATATAATTTCAGTATTGTATGAGTTTATAAACCTTAATGAGATGTGATATTAGTATTAAAAGATCGGTGGGTGAATGTGAAGGAAATCTTAATCGAGTCTATTGTTAAAAAGTGTATGAATAAGATGGTGCAAGTATTTGTATTTACACAATTTGGGATTGAAATTTCAATTTCATTCGATTCCTTAAAATCTATGAACCAAGCACGCGCTCGTCAAACACATTAAGCTCAAGCCCCTTCACCAAAATCAATCAAGTTCTTATCTGAACTCGAATTGAGATAATCAGGAATGAAAATCATAGACAGCATAAAATGATTGACAATCCAAAATCCTTTTTGATCTCACCTAATTTTTCTTAGATATATGAAAATATACTGACAAAGTATGCCTTCACTACATATTTACAAAAACAAGGTCCTTGCTCATATCGAAACATGTAAGTTCCAATATGTCAAAAGGAGTCAGACTCACACTGACTGGCCCATCGACACATTTTTACAAAGCACAAGCAACAGGAAAGGCATTTGATACTCAAACCACCCACAAATAGTTCGTGTGAAACATTGGTTCCCCTTTCGTTCACAGCTACAAAAATGGTTTAAAGATCATGTTTTACAAGTATGTATTCCGCTAGGTCTAGTACGGACCACCAAATCAAAACCCTAGTTTCTCAATTCTCATCCAAAGGATGATGGAACTCATTTTGTGACCATATAAAACTCCTTGTCACGTCTTCCAAATGATTGTGAAAGTAATCCAGCCCATTGACAAACCCCATGAATATCTCGAGTCATTAAAACACGTGTGAGACTTATGCAAAACACATCATCGTATGCACAAGTCTCACATGGATCCAATGCCTCGAGATATGCACCGGAATTGTCAATGGACTCGATCACCTTCACAATCCTTTGGGGACAAAACATGGAGCCTCATATCGTAACATAAAGAGTGCCAACATCCTACTGGATGAGAATTAAGAGACTAGTCATTTTTTTAGTCATCCTATACAAGTACAATCAAAAACTTACTTGGAACACGATAGAAGCCCAAAAGAGTGTATGTACAATCTAACCCCTTTTTTATGACATAATCTAATCCTAACCTTAACCCATACTAACGTCGTTAAACTATAAAAGAAGTCTAATATAGAATGTACCCATACTAACGTCCTAGCTTTCTCAACAACCACTTCTTCCGTAACGAAGCATCCAATGCCAAAAACGTCTTGGCTTTTTTCTCATCTTCCAGAATATCACAACCATCCAACAAAAGCTCATCATCAATGTCAGGTATAGCTTGAAGTGCATCAACTGCTTTCTCTATTGCACCATTATTATTGTCTGTCTTCCCATTTACCAATTTTGAAACTACATTTGCCATATCATTAAAGGCTTCCCTTATATCATCACTTCGGTTTTTTTGCACTTTGCCACCACGTCCTAAAGCTAATGGCGTCTTTCTTACCCGCTTTTTCTTGTTGGATGCCTCTGTTTCTTTAGGCGGGATTTTTGAACTTTCACCTATCACAATCACCTCTTTCCCCATTGGAGAATCAGAAATTACTTTTAGGTTCTCAGAACTGAAGCCTCTATAAATGATAGACATGTCTTTATGGTGTCTCAAGACTGTATCCTTGTATGAAGTTGCATTAGGGTGTTCCTGTTTATCATACATTAAGAATTTAGCATTGATGATCTGAATGAAAATAAATATATCTATCAAACAGTGGTTCTTACCTTGCCATAAGCCTCCCATGACTCATCACTAGCTACAACCATCTGAGAATTGTCATCCCATCTAAAACCATTTTGATTAAGAAGACATTCAACATCATTAAACTGATTCATGAAGTATGAGTTTCGGTTTTGTAGGGCCTGCTTGTCATAGTTTAATTTACATCTCTCGTTAAACGAGGTTGTAATCTCCGTCCAAAACTGGTCCTTAAAACCATCAACAATCTTATTCCCTCTAACCTGCTCCAGCATTAGTTCAATAAAGCATTCATCCATTTGGGATGTCCAGTTACCATCTTGTTTTTCTTCAGAAACTGACCCACTATTGTTACATTCACCTACAAGCAGATTAAAACATGTATAAAGACTTCATTGAGAAGGTATGTTAACTGTAACATATGTCCATATCCTTCTCGAACTTGAAAATATAGACATTTGACCTCTGAAGTAAAATAATATCATTTTATGAACAGATTATCATGAATTTCAAGCCAAACATACATACCTGTAATTGAGATAACAGCAGTGCGAGCCAAATGACTATATCGTCCCTCAGAACTAGTTTGACCATATATGGAACACAACTTACGGTAGTTAGGCATAGTTTTAACTCTGTAAGATCTTGCATCAGGATGTGTCTGCATACATAATAGTATAATACATCAGAAAAGAAATAAAAATACAGATTTAGCCTAGAAAATGGAACAAGAAGAATATTCACCTCAATGTAAGCATCCCAAAGATGATCTTCAGCTGCCACCATTTCACGAGCATCATCCCAAGAAAATCCTGTCTCCCGTAAAAGGGTATTGATGTCATTATACTGCTTCTTCAGATGTTTGTATCGGTTCTTCAAGACATCTTTGTCATGGTTAGACCCAAAATTGTCATTGAATGACTTAACCATGTCAATCCAAGCCTGAGCAACGAATGTTTGCCCAATTCTGTTTCCTATATTAACCTGGTCTAGCAATAAATCGATCAAATACCGGTCCATTGGTGGTGTCCAATGCGTTCTAGAGCGATCATTACCTACAGAAAATATAAATATACAGGAATCCATAAAATATAAAAAAAAATTGCCATGTATGATTATCCAAAATATTGTGTGCATTCAATACAATATTCTGTTGATTGTGCATGCAGATAAAAAGCGGTAGAAAATTTTAATTTTCGTCTACACGAAAGAACCAAAAGCAGTTGAGTTCTGAAAAGAAATTCACGCACCAGATTTCGATCCTATATCTTCATCAAGGTACTTAACCAAGTTATTACGTTGAGAACCATCAATGATAGCACTTCCAAATATCGACTCCAAGTCTCTATAATTTGGCATAGATTTTGCTCTATAAGATCGTGCTTGTGGGTGAGACTGCAAATAATACAGATGATGACATTAGCAAGGGGGGAATGATAAATTAATGCAAAATGTCAAATAACAAAAGCATTACCTTTATATAAGCATCCCAAACATCATCATTAGCAACTACCTTTTGCTCCTTCACATCCCAGGAAAAATCATCTTGTTTGAGCAAAACCATTATATCAGCATAATACTTGAAAAGTTTCTTGTACCTATGTCTTAAGCCCCGTTTGGTAAAATGGGGGCCAAATTTTGCATTAAATGAAGTGAGCATTTCAGTCCATGCTTCTTTAGTATATGAATTCTCAACTTTATTGCCTTTTTCTCGTTGATCTAATAGTAATTTGGTGAAAACTTGATCCATGGCTGCTGTCCAATCTGTCCTTGATCGCTCTGTAGTGGATGGAGTTTGAGTTCCTGCTCCATCACCTGCGGCAAGAAAGAACATTATAGATCCTACCTTTGTAAGCATGTTGTGTGTGTGTGTTTGGTTTAGAAAAATTATAAAAAAGAACACCTAAATTCGCATGGACTTCATCTTCAACATCCATGTCATGACTTGAACGACTGTATCTTCCATCCGCAGTTGTATACTCATATATTAAACATAAATCGCTGAAGTTCTGCACTGCTTTTGTCTTGTAGGATCGTGCATCAGGATGGGCCTGCAAATAACTACTAGTAAGCATCTAATATGAATATACAATAGTACTCTTAAAAAGTTTTGGGTATTGAAAATATAGTTGTGTTGTGCACCTTGACGTAAGCATCCCAAACATTATCATCTGCAACCACCATATGGCGAGCTTCATCCCAAGAAAATCCACCTTGGCCAAGCATATTCTTGACATCGTTAAATTGTTTCCACAGATTTGTATATCGACTTTTCAGTACATCCTTATCATATTGTGATCCAAATTTTGCATTGAAGACAGCAAGCATATCATTCCAAGCTTGTTTGTTAAATGTGTGCCCAACCCTGTTCCCTTTTTGCATATGTTCCAACATGAGGTCTACAAAGTAGCGCTCCATTGTTGGAGTCCAGTAAGTTCTAGAACCATTGACATTGGGAACTTGGCTACCCATTGTCCCAGTTAACAATACGATAAAACCAAGTAGCTGCAAAATGCTAAGGTCGTTAATTGAACTAGAAAAAGTTAATCAATTATTAAGGGTATCAAAAAAGCAGCAAAAATCAAAATCATGAGTAGAATTGTAGTAGTATAAACATAACACATATCTTAAAACCCCTCACACTTATGCTAGAGAAGACAAAATATGAAGAAATACGCAGGTACTTGATAACTTTAAACAACATACCATAATAATGTTAAGATCACACATTCTTCGCATACAATCTTGAATCTTAACATCATGTCATAGTACAAACAATCTTTTCTTACATTTGATCACTGGTCAGTCCCTTCATTTTAAGGCTTAAAAGCTTCAAAGATAAACCCTTTTCGGTTCTCAATAATTTATTTGTTGTAAGAAGCTTTAATTTTAAAATTTTCCAAGATCTAGAGGATTCCTCGGTACCTCCGATATTTCTGTGCAACAATGTCAAAGATTCTAACCTTGGGTGTGTCCAACTGATACGAATGAGGATGGTGTTAAGGCCAGTAATGAGCAGCCCAGTCTTGAGCAGCCCAAGTCCAATCCAGTAAAGGTTTATTCAAGGAGGGCAAAGAAGACAATTAACAATAGTGGCTAAGGTTGTTAGAAGAGAGAGATGAATAATAGGGGAGAGGGGTAGACGTTAGCACTCATTCTGTGATGTCATCATTTTCTGTTTTAGAAAGGCTCTAGCCATTGGCTGTGAGAGAGGGAGACTCCCTGGTTATTTTCTTTTCATTGTGTTCTTCTTACATTTGAGTATTATCATCAATACAATCATCCTTCTATTTCCATTTCTGTGTTATTGTTATTACAAATTCAGTATCTACATTCCATCACTGGTCCGACCTGCCATCGACCTGCCTTTGATATTCTTTGTTGTTCTCGATGGAAACACGTTCCATGCAAGCCCGTTTTGATCAACATGAAGAATCCATTCTTCAGTTACAAGCAGATGTGGGGGAAATTAAAGCTTCTCTTAAATCCTTGGAACTTGATCGTGCGGAATCCAGTGAATTCCGTAAACTCATGTTGGGGTGGATGAAACAAGCGGGTAGGAATCCTTTCGCTGACGTTGGGGCTGAGTCAGGGGTGGAAGACCTCTTTTCTGATGTTGTCTTCGAAAAAGGGGTGGGGGGCAGTGGCTCCGGCGGTGGTGCTCATCCTCCTCCGCCACCAACAGAGCATCCTCATTGGGCAGTGAAAAAGATTAAGTTACCAGAATTCTTTGGGTACGATCCACAAGGTTGGATTCAAAAAGCCAAGCTCTATTTCGAAATCAATAATACTCCTCTTCATCTTCGAGTTCGTCTTGCACAGTTGAGCATGACTGGAGTTGCACAACACTGGTTCACGGTGGTCCAGCAGGTCCATGACAATCTCTCCTGGGAACAATTTCAGGTTGAACTCTTACAACGATTCAGTGGTCTTGCAATTCAGAATCCTTACGAACAATTGGCAACCATTCAACAGTCTTCATCGATTCACGATTATATCGATGACTTTGAATACTTACTGTCGTTAGTCCCTCGGTTGCCTGAACCACAAGCGTTAGGTTATTTTGTCGCCGGGTTGCGTGAAGATGTGAAAAGATGGGTTCGATTGCACCGACCCAAATCGAGATTGGATGCGATGTATCTCGCTACAGATGTTGAGGCGATGTTACATCCGTCGGCGGCGGCTGCTTCTCCGATTCGTAATCGATACGGGCCTCCAGGAGGCGTTTCTCAGTTGGGCTCCAATGAAGTTAGATGATGAAGTTAGAAGGTACTATTCGAGATATCCCTCTGATTATTTTGGTCGATTGTGGTGCTTCTCACAATTTTATCTCTCAACAGTTGGTCAATTCGTTAGGTCTTTCTGTTTCTTGTTGCCCTGGTATTTCTATTAAGTTAGGAGATGGGCACAAAATTGTGGTGACTCAGCAGTGTTTGGGTTTGCATGTAGTAGTGGGACAGTACGAATTTGTTCTTGATGCTTTGATTTTTGATGTGGGAGATCTGGATTTAATATTGGGAATGGCTTGGCTTCGTACTTTGGGTAATGTTTTACATAATTGGGATCGTTGTTGGATGAAATTTTCTTTAAATGGGGTTCCGGTGGTATTGCAAGGAATGAGGGTCTCTAATGGTTCTTTGGGTTCTCTCCAGTCGTGGTTGTTAAAGTCAGAAGGTATGGACTACAATTCCACTGGAGATTCTGCATCAGTTATGGGAGGCTCAGTTGTTACTATCGCTCAGGAGCAGGCTCTTCACGTTCTTTTCACTAAGTTTCATTCAATCTTTCAAGTTCCCTCCGGGTTACCTCCGGTTCGAACTCATGACCATGTTATTACTTTGGTTTCTCCTCATGTTCCGGTGTGTGTGCGACCGTATAGATATCCTCATGTGCAGAAAACAGAGATCGAAAAACAAGTTCAAGAGCTGCTCTCGATGGGTATGATCAGGCCTAGTACTAGTGCATTTTCGAGCCCGGTTATTCTTGTTCGAAAAAAAGATCAGACTTGGAGGATGTGTGTGGACTATAGGGCTCTCAATAAGGCTACGATTCCTAACAAATTTCCGATACCGGTGGTAGACGAATTATTGGATGAATTGCATGGTGCTCAATATTTCTCAAAATTGGATCTTAAGTCGGGATACAACCAAATTAGAATGCATCCAGATAGCATCGAGAAGACGGCTTTTCGCACACATGATGGTCATTACGAGTACCTTGTGATGCCATTTGGTCTCATGAATGCACCGGCTACGTTTCAGGCCGTCATGAACGATATTTTCCGTCCTTTTCTTCGTCAAATGGTGGTGATTTTCTTCGATGATATTTTAATTTACAGCCCCTCTTGGTCTCAACATTTACTTGATGTGCAGGTTGTTTTTTCAGTCCTCCAAACTAACTTGTTTGTGCTAAATAAAAAAAAGTGTTGTTTTGGACAGAAATCAGTGGAGTATCTGGGACATATTATTAGTGGTCAGGGTGTGGCAATGGATCCCAAGAAGATTGATGCAGTAATTGGTTGGCCGGTACCAAAGAATGTTAAAGGGCTGCGTGGATTTTTGGGTCTCACCGGTTATTACCGTAAATTCATCCGTAATTATGGCAGCATCGCCCGTCCACTTACTGAGCTGACTAAGAAAGAGGGGTTCACATGGCACGCGGAGGCTCAATCTGCATTTGACCAACTAAAACAAGCTCTAGTGTCTGCTCCGGTTTTGGTGTTACCCGATTTTTCATTGCCATTCGTGGTGGAGTGTGATGCTTCGGGTCGAGGCATAGGGGCTGTTCTAATGCAGAAACATCAGCCTATTGCTTATTTTAGTAAGGCTTTGAGTGATCGTAACTTAGCCAAATCAGCTTACGAAAGAGAGATAATGGCTCTAGTGTTGGCGGTACAACATTGGCGTTCTTATCTTTTGGGTACTACATTTATTGTGTACACGGATCAGAAGAGTTTGAAATTCCTTCTCCAACAACGAGTGACGAGTCCCGATCAACAACATTGGGTTGCTAAGTTATTGGGGTATAATTTCGATATCTGTTACAAACCAGGGCGGGAAAATAGAGTGGCTGATGCACTATCGAGAAGGGATACTACTGGAGAATTATTCTCTTTGCTGTCCACTCCTGTTTGGTTGCAAGGAGCAGATTTATTGGATGAACACAAGGCTGATGGCGATATTCAAAGGTTGGTGGCTGCTTGTTTGCAAAATCCAGCTGCACATCCAGGTTATTCGGTTCGCAAAGGAGTGCTATTTTATAAAAGTCGGCTGGTAATTTCTCGTCATTCTAAATTTATTCCGATGTTGTTACGTGAATTTCATCATTCTGCTTCCGGAGGGCATTCGGGGTACTATCGTACCTACAGAAGATTAGCAACGAATTTATATTGGCCCGGCATGATTGAGTGTGTGAAGAAGTTCGTTCGGGAATGTGACATATGTCAACGTTTCAAAGCTACTACTACAGCCCCCGGTGGTCTATTGCAGCCCTTAGATATTCCAGAGGTGATTTGGGAGCACGTCTCAATGGATTTTATTGTGGGGCTGCCTAAATCCAAAGGTTACGATGCTGTCTTGGTAGTTGTGGATCGTCTTTCCAAGTACAGTCACTTCATCCTCTTGAAACATCCGTATTCTGCTAAATCCATTGCTGATTTATTTGTTAAAGAGGTTGTTCGTCACCATGGAATCCCTAAGTCAATAGTGAGTGATCGTGATCCTTTGTTTCTTAGTGGATTTTGGCAAGAGATTTTTAAGTCGCAAGGTACTCAACTCCGTATGAGTTCCGCGTACCATCCCGAGACAGACGGTCAAACCGAGGTTATTAATAGGTGTTTGGAATCGTATTTGCGATGCTTTGCAGCTGATCAGCCAAGGAATTGGTCAGTTTGGATTCCTTGGGCAGAATTCTGGTACAACACGACTTTTCACGGGTCTACGGGTACTACTCCGTTTGAAGTGGTGTATGGTCGTAAACCTCCTACAGTGACTCAATTTATTCCGGGGGAAGTACGGGTTCAGCAAGTATTAGACGCGTTGAACGATCGAGATGAAGCTTTGCGACAACTGAGAACTCATCTGTTACACGCTCAAGAGAGCATGAAACGGGCAGCTGATCAGAAGCGTCGTGATGTGCAATTCAATGTGGATGAGTGGGTTTACGTTAAACTGAGACCTTATCGACAGCTGTCCGTAACAGGTAGAATCCACCGGAAGTTAGCAGCTCGTTTTTTTGGGCCCTTTAAGGTGATTGCTAAGATTGGAACTGTGGCGTATAAACTGGACTTACCCCCGACTTCTAAAATCCATCCAGTTTTTCATGTCTCTCTTCTTAAGAAGGCGGTGCAGGGAATGAGTGAGTCGGTTTTACCTCCTGAACTCGAGTTATCTGGGATCGATGTGATCAAACCGGTGGCTGTTTTAGGCTCTCGATTGGTGAAAGAACAGAATACTGATGTGCAGCAATGGTTGGTGCAATGGGAGGGTCACTCGGTAGATGATGCTACATGGGAGGATGTGCTGACATTGAAGAGTCAATTCCCTGATCTAAGTCTTGAGGACAAGACTTCACTTCAAGGAGGGAGTATTGATACGAATGAGGATGGTGTTAAGGCCAGTAATGAGCAGCCCAGTCTTGAGCAGCCCAAGTCCAATCCAGTAAAGGTTTATTCAAGGAGGGCAAAGAAGACAATTAACAATAGTGGCTAAGGTTGTTAGAAGAGAGAGATGAATAATAGGGGAGAGGGGTAGACGTTAGCACTCATTCTGTGATGTCATCATTTTCTGTTTTAGAAAGGCTCTAGCCATTGGCTGTGAGAGAGGGAGACTCCCTGGTTATTTTCTTTTCATTGTGTTCTTCTTACATTTGAGTATTATCATCAATACAATCATCCTTCTATTTCCATTTCTGTGTTATTGTTATTACAAATTCAGTATCTACATTCCATCACCAACTATACACAGATGCCTAGTAATGACACTCCTTTATGTTCATGTAATCACAAAACATGCGAACATAGCAAATAGAAAGTGGTAGTAACATAACATAAGCATTGAACGTGCAATTCCAAATCATTGCTTAGCTCCAATTTCGATATTTTTATTCAATTGAAAATGCAGTAAAGGTCATAAGCTAAAGAACACAGTCGTACGCACCCATGAATCTAAGCAAATCGATTAGAAATTTAACGCTTCACAAGTGCAAAGTGATGCAAGACCTGGCCGCTTAGCCCCAAATCGCTTAAATTTACAATTAAAGACACAAATAGCATACCCATCACACTCATACGAACAATTCTGCACCAAATCCAACAATTTCAGAAGGAAATTGTAAAAATGTTTCAACTTTGAACTGCAGATTCGGCAAAAGACAAACACAACCGCTTGATATTACAAAACACCAAGTTACTAACTATGAAAATCCACAAAATTAGATCATTTTAATGCCGGTAAATCGGTGAGAATAAGAAACAAAGTAATCGAGGAGCGGAAGAAAATAACACAACCAGCAAGAGTAATATAAGTACTTACAAATGATGGTGTTTGTCGAAAAGGTCTAGAGCTGTGACGAAGGGAGCGATTGGGGAAGTGGTAACCCTAGTCCGGAATAAGGGCAGCGCAAAGGGGCCGATGGTGTTTGGCTACGAAGCCATAAACGGTTCGCGGTTGGATTACATGATTTGATTAGGGTTTCAATTAGATATTGATTTGGGCCAAGTTTTGAACCCAACACGAGTTTCCCTTGTTTTTGTGTTATTTTATTATGAATTTAGATTAGATTTAGATTAGACTAGATTTAAATGCATTTTACAATTAAATTTGGGGGTGGTGTTTATTTTTATTTTTTTCAATATTCATGTTTACATATTTTAGCACCTATACGATTAGGGGTTTAAAGCTTGAATCTCGTTACTTTTTTTTTTACTTTTCAATTTCCTCGTTACTTTTCGTATATGTATTTGTCTCCCTTAAAAAAAACATGTATTTTGCTGTAATATTATATAACAGTAACAATGTTATAGGTAATCTCTTCTGCATCATTTTCTTTTACATGTTACCAAAAACTCATCAATTCGACTTACAACAATAAATGCGGCTGTTCTTCAACTCTCAACACTATTGTGACATTAACTTGTTATCTACTCTGCTAGCTTTAAAGATAGTGTCTATAGTTGACACCAACCGAATTCTAGATTAGGGCTTGCTATTTAGATAAATCTTTGTGTACACGAGCGATTATGATAGCAATTTAATATTGAGAATTTTTAATAATCAATGAAGGGTTTGGTACTTTGTGTTCTCAGGATCACCCGATTTGTGAAAGAAATGGTTGCCTAGCCTACAGGGATCAAAAGGTTAGGTTGGAAAGGGAGAAAATGTTTACTAAGACTACTGAAAGAGCGTGGATTAGGTTTGGGAGGTATCACTCGGGCTACAAATCTCCTCTTCCCCTACTTATAAGAACCAAAACATGGACTCTTTATCTTCCCTAACCTCTTTCTTCCTTTTTCTCTGTCCTTTTACTTTAATGAAAATTGATAAGAGACTCCTTAGAATTGACGTGAGGGACAAAGATAGCTATATTTATGGGAGCAAACCCCAGGCAAATATGAAGCACATGGGTATAAGTTAGGCCTTGGAATGAAAAACAACTTTGAATCCACTTTTTCTACGAACAACTTTGGTACCTAAAAGTACAAACAACTTTCAATTTTGATTCTTTGTATACAATTGGTAATCTAGTAATCAGGTTACCAATTGTATAAAATGAACCAATTTTGTAGGTTGTCTGTATTTTTAGGTACAAAATAAAATTAATTACATACAGTGGCAATATAGGCAAGTTTCTTGTATTTCGCTCATCTTGCCCTAATTAGTTATTGCACACTATTGGGTAATACATCATTACCCACTAATTTCGGGATATTGAAAATACGGGAATATTATTCACCATGTTCCCCAATTTTGTTGTCTTTTTGCTTCCTCTCTCACTCACATGTTCTCATCTTTTCTTTCTCTGTCTCACATGTTCTTTCTCTATCATATGTTTTATTTTGCGGTGTTTATTATATTTGTTGACTTTTACCAATATTTAATAATATAATGATAATATTTATTTTCATTAATTTACATTCCTATTACGATTGTTACTCCCATTCCTTAAATGAATCAAACGATCCCTTAGTATTTGAACAAATTTATGTGAGCCATCGATTTTAGGTATGAAGATGGATTTCTATTTAGGTTCTTTCTATCCATTTTGTGGTTCTTTCTATCCATTTTGTTTTTGGGTTTGAACATAGATTCGATTTGGCATGGACATACAGATTGAAATGTTTTTTGTATGAAGCATCTTCACTTATAAGATTTAGTGTTGTAACAAATAATTATAGAAGGAATTACTAAAAAAGGTATGTTGTGCCATTAGAGGATGTATGTAATGTCGTCTTGCTTCATCCGATTACATAATATTGTCCACTTTGCATCAAATTACAGGTCTTTGTTTCATCCGATTAGGATAGCACTTTCAAGTTTCGAAGGGTTAATTATCTTGGTACTACTCTCACTCAAACATATTTAACTACAAAAGTATCATAATAATGTAATGTTTGTGGCCTCGAAAGATATCATATATGAAGAGGTCAAGAGTTGCTTACGAGCATGAAAATATCCTTGGTTATTCAACGATGTGTGGATGGGTTTGTCTACCATACGCGCTTGTTTCTTAATACCTCAATGTGACTCGATAACCTCATTAAGAGGCTTCACATTTCCCAATAAACTCTAAGGGTTGCAATGATACCATTTGTTACACACTGCCGACCACTATGTAATTTTGTCAACTTTGTCCCTTATGTGCACAACTTTGTTAAGCTCCAATATCAAACAATAACTTCTTTAAGGGTATAACACTAGCCCAATCACACTTATATACAAAGTTCTAATAAGAAGTGTGAAGGTCAATGATTACTTATAAACTTAAATTTTCCATTGTGTGCCATCATGTGTGAGTGAGTTCTCTCTATGATTCCCATAATTCATAAGTTAGATATGACGAAAGTTAAGGATACATAGCTCCTACGTACTAAGCACCATAGCTTAAAAAATAACTAGAAAGTTTAAATGTGGTTTGTGAAATATATAGTCGGATTAAAAAACGAGTGACCCCAAAACGTATTCTAAATGCTACAAAACGTGAATGATAAAACTCGTATGCAACTTGAGATAGCGCTAAGCTACATCAGGAAATTTGGTTGAAAGTGGGTTTTATGATATGGTTTGGTTGAAAGTAAACACTGAGTTGTGAGAGTATGTGTGAAAGTTACAACTGTTAGTTAGTTAGTCCAGTATGTGGTTTTGTATTTAGGCCTAAACAATGCAAATAGAGACCTGGTTGGCAAAACAATTTATGGTTACAAACTAGCATTAATAAATTACAAGTTGTGCGATGGAAAGAAACGACATTGTACCATATTTAGAAGAAATGTTCAAAGTAGGCTTTTTGGGATACTTGTAATAAGGAAATCTATATATTATATATATAAAAGGCATGCAAATTTTCTAAAAATAACTATAAATTGATTCTCAATCAATCAATCACAACTTTCAATTTCAAAATTAATGAATTCTCAAAATAATTTTAGAAAGAATGTCAATTCGAATTCAATTTTGAAATCAATTAGGAGGGGGCTGGATGAAAATTATGAGAGACTTTTATAAAACATGTGAGGGGTTTTTAAGAAAATACGAGGGGGTTATATAAAAATTATATATTAATGTAATGAATTATAAGTTTTTTATAAATTATTGTTAGTAACTTTTCATATATTTTGTTTAGAGAAAAAAATAATTATATATTTACGACCGTCTAATTTTTATCTACGTTTTGATATAAATTTTAGTGTAATATGACACTTTTTTTTAAATTAGTATATTCTTAATTGTTTGTTATCAATTAATAGTAGTGAGTTGAGTGAATTTGTTGGGATTATAGTGATTAGTTGAGTGGTCAACTTAAATATGCTATTCAAAGTGTTTAGTTATTGATTTTGACGTATTTTCAATTTTATTAGAAAGATGTATGAAATTTTTTATAAATATGGTTCAAAATAAGATGTATCATTAAAAGATTATATATTATATATTTAAAAATTTAAATTCAGAGATGTAAATATATGTGTTCTTGATGGTCATAAAACTATATTATTAGTGTAGGTGGTTAGCTAAAGAAGACAATTTCTTCTAATGATGTGTTTTGCTATGACGATTAACAAAAGTCAAGGATAGTCACTTTCAAAAGTTGGTTTATTCCTCAGGAAACTTATGTTTAAACATGGTCAATTGTATGTTGCCGTTTCACGTGTTAAAAGTGAAAAAAGATTAAAAGTTTTAATTTGTGATAACAGTGGTAATGCTACAAACAAAACAACAAATATGGTCTACACAAAAGTGCTTCAAAAAATGTAGTTATTTTTTTTAAGCATTATGACATATGTATGTTTACGGTGTTATTTCATTTATTGCATTATTTTTATTTGAAATTTTTAATATCTCAAATACACTTTCGAAATACCCGTGCGTGCACGGGGCAACAAACTAGTAATAGTTGTATGTGCAATATAAACATAAACCCTTGTAAAATATCATATATAGAGATAAACAGTCTGATATCTGATCGAAAGGAGAAATTAAGCAGTAACGTGATGATATCAAAAACTTATATTTGGGTGTCATTATTTGGATCATATCTCTATCATATACTATACATGTCGTATCAATCAATAAATTTTTTTTATATGGGTGATATACTCATATAGATTATATAACCAGTGTTAAATTGGACTATTAAGAAAGTTCAAATAATTCTTCCTTTTTTCAAGTATAATCCAACATAATTTATTATAGGGCAAACTGCTCCATAATACAACGAACTTTTACTATAAGCTACCAATGTATACACCGAATTTCAAAATTTAAAAAAAAAAATACAACCAACCATCTTTTATTTCCCAATGTATGCAAGTTCCTGATAGAAATAGGTGAACAACCGGTTTTTCTCAAAAAAAAAATTTACTTTTTGATTTTTTTTAATAAAAATATGAAGATCATTAAAGATCCTGCACAAATATGAAGATCATCTTCAAGAAACCTTCAAGCACCACTATGAACCTTCAAGAAACCCTAAACCCTCTCTCTACTTCAGCCCTAATTCTCATCTCCGCCTATTCCGACCGCCGCCGCCCTGGTCCGACTACTGCCGCCATCCCCTTCGAAGCTAACCACCGCCACACCTCCACCTTTGAAGCTCACCACCATCGCCTCTGTCTTCGAAGCCGACCACCGCCATCACCTCTACCTTCGAAGATCTCCACCGCCATTTGCAGCAAACCACCAACATCGTTTATGGGTTTTGAAACGCCGTCATCGCCGCCGGTTTTGTGGTCCAAACCACCACCGCCGCCGCCGCCGCCCTTAACTGGTACGCCACCGTAGATCGATTAGGGTTTCTGCCACAACCGCCTTCATATGTTCGATCGAAATATTAGGGTTCTGCCACAACCACCACCACGAAGTAGCATTCTGATCGAAATATTAGGGTTTCCGACTTTATATGTTCGATTAGGGTTTCTGCCGCCTTCATATGTCACAGGTTCTCTCTCTCTCTCTCTCTCTCTCTCTCTCTCTCTCTCTCTCTCTCTCCATTCAGATCTGAAGGTGGCGTTGGTAGAGATTAGCATTATGTTATTTGTATGTTTGGCCTTGAATCTTCTAGATTTGATTTTCGATTTGAACATTTGATTTAGTTCTTGGTTTATGATCTTGGACTTGAAGAACACTATGTAAAAATGTTTTTGAATGTTCTTGGGGTTGAATGTTCTAGTTCATCTTCAATTTGATATGTATGATTTGGGTTTTTTGTTTGACTTTGATATGTATAATGGCTTGTTAATTGGATTTGTTGTTTGGATGTATAATTTCCTTACAGATTGAGGTTTGAATGTTAGATTTTAATTGAGTATAAAATAAATGTTCTTGGATGTTAATGTTCTTGAATTTGAAGAACAAATGATGAACATAAAATTAAAAAATTAAAAATTAAATAAAAATTCATAAGTGACCTGTAACCTGTTTGGCGGGTTACAAATTGCATACAATGGGGATAATATTAGAGTTGGTTGTATTAAATTTAAAAAAAATTGTTCGTTGTATATATTGGTAGCTTAGTGAAAGTTCATTGTATTATAAAGTAGTTTGCCCTTTATTATATTATCTCATAAACATGTCTAAACTAATTGATGTTTGCGGTGCTCACAGTGCATCGACCTAAATATATTGGTGTCTATTTTTCTTTCGATTGATACTTGTTTCTAGGGGTGTTCAAAATATTCGAAACCGAAAAACCAAACCTAAAAACTGACAAACCGTACCGAAATTTAGGTTAACCAAACCGAATATTTGAATTTTTTCGGTTTGGTTAACCGAATCTAAAAAATTTCAGTTATTCGGTTCGGTTACGGTTCATGATATTAGAGACGGACGGTTAACCGAAAAACCGAAAACTTAAAATATTTAAAATTTATTTTTACATCTATCAATACTAACTAACTAATTAATATTTACATACAATAATTATCTACTCATAACAAATTGTTACTCAAAGCCAATATCTATATTTTATTTTTTAATATAGATATTAGTAGATATATGTACAATTTAAGTTTACGAGTCAACTATATTTATAAATCTTATTAATTACTATTAATTTACTTAGTTTCACTTTATCTTAGTCAAGTGTGTATTTAAAATATTTCCTTAAGTCATTATTAGTTAATATATAAATAACACAGGCCGTAATGTTTTATAAATTTCTCATTTAAGCCTTGTTCAAGATGAGATTTTAATATTAGTTTTTGAAACATTTTGTTTTAGAAATATATTTTGTAGTTAAATATGGTTATTTGGTTAACCGGGAAAACCGAACCAAAAAACTGTCGGTTAACCGGCTTTTCGGTTTAGGTTTAGGTTCACGAAAGTTAACAATCGATATTTCGATTAACTGGTCTTCGATTAACCGTATACTTGGTTAACCATCCATTAACACCCCTACTAGTTGGTTCTAGTTTTAATAATTTTTCTTAAAGAAAGACTATGATTAAAAGTAAAAAGGCGGTCCAATTATTCGTAAATAATCTTCCCACATAGAAAAGTGGTCCTCTTCTGGTTTTATATAAATAAAATATATTATCAACCAACACCGGTTTTATTTCTCCATTTTTGTTTGGCCCTCTATTATCTTAAACAATCGCTGTGTCAGGGGAGGAGAAAATGAGAGAGAGGAGAGAGAGTGATGACTGATGAGAAGAGAGTGTGAGAGAGAGAGAATGCGAGATATTATTTCTCATTTTCAAGTTATTAAGGTTGCGTTTGGTTACGGAAAATTATTTTCAATTTTTTTAGAAAATTTTTCTAGAAAATGGATGGAGTTTTCATTTTCAATTTTTTATAATAAATTTAGAAAACGCGTTTGGTAAAAACAATGGAGTTTTCATTTTCTGTTTTAGAAAATTAGAAAACAAGTTTAGAAAAAAGTGGAAAAGAGGGGATGCAGACTTTTTCAATTTTCCAGGAAATTGGAAAAGTGAAAACTCCTTCTTTTCCGGAAAATTTTAGAAAAATGTATCAACCAAACACATTTTCATGGTTTTTCATTTTCTTAGAAAATTTTTTTAGAAAAATGAAGCATTTTTCTACAACCAAACAGAATCTAATATTTTTATTTTTTATAAACAAATTTAAGAATGAGTATAGAATACATAAAATATGAGGCAGGGCAAAACTATATCGTTTATGTACCAAAATCATAAAAATAAAAAGTTATAAACTAAAAATGTAAAAATCACAAAATCATATGAATCAAAAATATAATTATCTCAAAAAACATTTTATTAATAACTGATTTTACTTGAGTTTAATGTTATGTTCTTGAGTTATACGTGAAAAGAAAATTGAATAAATTTAAAAATTAACAGGAGAAAAACAAAGAGATTTTTTTTTGTCAATCAGCGGCCCGAATTCGAAAGAAAATAAAAGAAGATGTGAAATATGAAGTGTTTTTTTTTTTACTTTCAAAATCTTTCCAACTTTGAGAAAAAAATCAGAAAATAAAATAAGAAATAAATTTTCTTCTAAAATCCTTTGATTTTTTCTTAAAAAAACCTGAAAACACAACTAAAATCTATTTTTCTCTCTAAATCTTTTTGTTTCTTCGATAATTTTAACTCGAGAGCGCAGTGTGAATTTCCATATACAATCTCTTCATCTTATTTTAAAGGAGAAAGATAGAGATCGGCAATGAAACACCATCGTTTTCTATTTATCATTCACTATAGAAAGTTGAAAATTTAATAATTTGCGACATAAAATTCCTAACATCTGATTGTTTGACTCGAAGGAAACATAAAAAATAGAACTCTTTCGGTGTATATGTCTTTATTTCTTATATTTCAAAAATATGGATACGAACAACTTATACTATTATTATTTCTTTTTTTTATCCTTACTTTTCTTTTAAGATCTTTTGATCTCTTGATAAAAAAAATTATTACATACTACTAAAGTGTAACACCCACTTTCCCGGCCTAGAATATTAAGGTAATTAATCACGCTTAGTTAGGATTTAAATTAATTATGTGATTTAATTGATTTAATTGGGATTAATTGGTAAATTGTTTTATATTAAATTATATTATGTTAAGTGGATAGTGAGGTGGCCGGTTTTGGTGATATTAGTCACCACCTCACTATCTCATTTCAATTACATGCAAATTAAGCTAAACATAGTGTGTGTGTGTGTGTGTGTGTTTATTACTCTCGGCCGAAATCAAAGAAGAAGAGCAAGGATCAAACTTTTGATCTTAGGATTTGCATGCATTTGAATTACTGAATTTGTAGCATAAACAAGGTTAGGAATATATGATGAATGTATGATGAATTTCGATTAAAATATGATGAATGATTTGATGTATTAGGTTGTATGCATGCTATCAATTATAAACAATACTTGTAGTCTATATGCAGTAGATGATTACTGGAAATATATATGATTTGCATGCTTAAAATCAGTTGTGATTTAAGATAGAAATCTGATTTGGGAATGAATTTATGAATTTATCGGAATTGAAGTATGAGTTGATCGGATTTAGTAAAATCCGAAAGTTTTATCGGATTTGGTGACATTCCGACAGACTTTATCGGATTTGAATGAAATCCGATTGAACACTTGTGAATTTCCCTAACACTTTGAATCGGATTTGGGATTGAGTCGGAATCCGACTAAACCTCTATGTTTATGCCTTAACTATTTTCTCGGATTCCCATTTTCTCGGTATTGAACATTTTACCGGATTTGGACTTTTTATCGGATTTGATGTTTATCAGATTTGGCCTTAACTCTTTTATCGGAATCTTGGATTATCGGATTTGGATATTAATCGGAATTTGACCTATGCTCGGATTTGGGATATGATTTTATCGGATTTGGACTTATCGGATTTGGGACTTTATCGGTATTTGGACCTTTATTTGGATTCACATTCAATCGGATTTGATTGATCGGATTTCCATTTAATCCGGATTAGTTAATCGGATTTGATGATTTAAAGATAAACATGAATTGTATATCTTTGGGATTTATGTATGATGAATATATATATATATATATATATATTCAACTGTGTTCATACATGAATTATGTGATTAGATATAATATCTATTTTGGATCAGTATTATGATTTGAATACTGACTTGGGTTACTTCAATCTCAGGAACTGAGAAGACTCAGTGAGTTAGTCACTCGAGTGAACCAGAGTTTTTGAAAACTTTGGTGAGTGGGTTTATATCTTTTGATATACAGGATTTAATATCCTATTTGGAATGCTCTTGTTTGGATTGTATATACATGTTATTTAGAGATCAGCATGATGTTGGGCTTGTTGCTTGGGGGTGTACCGTACCAGATCTTGGGGTGCATTTGTTGTACACAAGAAGGCTGGTACTGTTTATCACTGTTAGCAGGGCTATCAGTAAACCTTGGTTTTGGCCGACCTTGGTTGTAGGTGCTTGCAACACCGCCGGTTCTCTTGGGATTCATGAGCTATTTGGGTTTTGGCATGTTTGCCTTGTATTTGATTATATATTGGTTCCCTCACTTAGCTTTGTGCTAATTCCCCACTAGACTGTTTTGCAGATTATTTTGGTGAGCTTTGAAGCTTGGGACTGGGAATATGGACAGACCTCACTCTGATGTCAAAGTTTTTATTAAGAGCCTGTTTTTGGTTTAACACTGTAGAAGTTTTGTAGTATAAAACAAGATAATCTTTTGTATATATTATGTAATTTAGTTAATTATATGTATTTAGCTTCCGCATGCGATTATATTATATGTTATAAAAGTACAGTGTTACATAAAGAATATTTTTTATATTTTTAAAACGAGTCTAAAGAATAATTAGAAAGAATTGAATGCTTTTTCCAATCCTTTTTTAAGAATCTAAATGCCCTTAAGTTCTGTTAAAAAAAGCGTCATTGGTGTCGTTTATTTTTTTAAAATGACTCTGTTAAAATTATTTGGCTGTTAAATGTTTATTAATATTTTGTTATTTACTTTTAAAGCATTTGAATGTTTATAATTACTACTTTTATGATAAATTATATTCAAAACTATTACATTTTTAACAAAATTTAAACTTTTTAATTATAACATAAAATAAATAAATAGAATAAATCAAATTATAATAATACAACGAATTTAAACAAAAATATTTACTAAAAAGATATGTGCCGGCATGCATTGGCCGGAGATGAATAAGATGAGGAGAAGACCATATAAGTAGATGTGTGGATGAACAGATGTTGCGTGAACCAGACAAGGAATTAATCCGATTTTTATAACAAAATAAATTATGAATTCTATTAAGAGATAACCCTAAACCCTAAACCCTAAACCCTAAGAAATATTTGGATCTCTAATTTATTAAGAAGTTTTAAATAATTATAAGATCTTTATAAAATGAAAAAACAAACTAAATCTTAAAACCTAATTTATTTTCAGAAAAACACTACTGGTTAAAAACTAATATAATTTAATTACACATGATTTAAGTAGGATTGGCAAAAACACCATCACGTTCATAAAAACTATGGGACTAATCTTTAATTGTTTTATTCATTCATGTACTTGGAATAAATGCGCATAAAATAATATCCTTTGGATCAACTAATTTCTAAACTAACTGAACTTGCCTCTGCCTTTTCAATTCTGGGAAATGTTGGGATGCTCTGTTCACTCCTGAAGAAATTTTCTGGATCAACCTCTGTTTTCACCTTCACCAATCTCTCAAAGTTCCCCTTGAAATACATCTCGCCGTAAACCTTGCCGGAGTTATACCCATTCTCACCGGTTCCGATATCCAGATCTCTGTAATTCAAAAACGCGCCTCTTGGATTCTTTGATACATACTTGGTCATGAATTTATACAAAGCTCTAGTTTCGTTCATGTACTTCTCATCCAGTTTTGGATCATCATCAACCCAATTCATCGAGTACTGAATCTTGAACAGGTTTCCGGCACGGTGAGGGCACGGAGTTGCATCCTCTGGAACTTCATTCATTCGTCCGCCGTATGGGTTTAAGTAGAAACCACATTTACCCAATTCAATCAACTTGTTGAATATCGACTCCCACCCTGATTTCGATATCGGAGTTTGCACGTAATCGGATTTCCGTGTCAAAAAATTTACAGTGTCCGAGTGGCGGTCGAGTAGGATTTCTTCCGCCGCCGTGTAATCCAAGTTTGCCCAGTAAAGAACAGATTTCGCCCAGCTTAATTCGATGCAATCTTCTTTCGTTAATCCTAATTCTGGGAAGTTTTTATTCATTACATCCAACAATTTAACGGAATTACCCAAGAAATGTGCTATAAACGAAGCTTGGACAGTTTTCCGGCCGTTCACCGTCTCCGGCATTAATATAACTCTGATAACAAATCTTCGTCGAGTTCAGGCGCAATTACTGCCATTTATAGAGAAGATCCGTCAAATTTTCTTCCATCGTTCTCGTTACCCGGAATACGGTGTTAATCTCCGGTAACCGGAACTATTTTCACGGTGTATGATAATATAACGCCAAAACTAGCACCGCCGCCGCCCTCGTATGGCCCAAAAAAGATCCTCACCCATTGATTTCCGGTCCAAAATCCGACCATGTAACATCAACAATCCGAGCATCAATTACTTGATCAACTGATAACCCGTATTTTCGAATCATTGTGCCATAACCTCCACCGCTTACATGACCACCAACACCGACCGTCGGACAAACACCGGCAGGGAACCCATACACCTTGCTCTGTTCCCAAATACGATAATACAGCTCACCCAGCTGAGCTCCGGCATCAGCAATCGCAGTTTCTGTAGCGATGTCAACCGTAACATTATGTAAAGTATGCATGTCAAGTACGATGAAGTTTTTTTCATATGAGACGTACGACCTTCCGTCGTAATCATGTCCGCCGCTGCGAATCTTGATTTGAACACCGAGTTTCTAGCGCAGATGACGGCGGCTTGGACGTGGGATTCTTTTGTTGGGGTGATTATGACGGCGGGTTTGGGTGTGGAGGTGGTGTTGAAACGGCGGTTTCTGATGTGAGACTGGAGGACGGCGGTGTAAGCGGTGGGGTTGACCGTGGAGCTGTAAACAATGGAGGAAAATGAGAATGTCGGGTCGGGTTCAGAATCGGGAGATTCAGTTGGGAGGCATTGAAGGAAGGAATCGTAAATAGAATTATTATCACTTGAGAGGTAAAGCCAAAAACAAGAACAGAGGAGGAACATGAATGAAGAAAGAATTATTGAAGACATGATTTTTCGTTGATCAATTACACGAGGAGGTGGTGCATGGCAAATGGTTACTTATAGCATTTAGGATTTTAGGGGCTGTTTCGATCTTTTTAGCTTATTAATGGAATTTTTTTTTTCTGGATATATTTTTATAAGAATCTTTTTCTGGTTCATATTATAACGGCTGATTTTTTTTAAAAATTCATAATAAAGTTGAAACTTGAAAGTTAGAAAATAAAACAGAAAAAGCGAACTTATAAAAAATAAATTAGATAAACTAAAATAAACACCTTGTTTGTATAAGAGGATTTTTATAATAAATACATATATTTTTACGTGTCACCTACCTCGGTTAAACTTAAACTATATTATTAGGTAAAAGGACAAAAATTAATGTATATACGAGATCTTGCGCTTGTGTATAAATTAATTTATAAAGATACGACACTTGCATTAATTTATTTTGTATTTGCAACTCGTTAATTATTGAAGCCTCCAGTCAATCATAATATATAATAATAGTATAATATTTAATGAACATGTTATGCACCTGACAGTATGCATAAAAATCAAATATTTAAACGACTGTGATTTTAATTAAATATGGTTCAAGTGTAATTTTATAGGGAAAGCGGGTAAATTTATATTTTGAGTTTTCTCACATATACGAACTTTTTAAAACAAAATTTAGTCTTTGTTTTCTTTAATTTGCTAATTAACTAGTAACTACTAATCATTAATCTAGTAACTATGACTTTAGGCAGTTTAACACATATTTGATTTTATCATTGTTAAAGATATTTATTAAGTAGAATCAATAGTAATTGTTTTTGCAACGCCATGGGCTTGTATGTAAAAGTATCTACGGGTTAAAGTCGTAAGTTACTGTTTGCAGTGGAAGTTTATATATTATATAATATATAATATATATATATATATATACATATATATATATATATATATATATATATATATATATTATATAATTGTATGTGTGTGTATGTAGAAAAAACTAAGAGTTAAATAGATAACTATGAAAGTGTAAAATAATTCACAACAAAGAGAAAGTGGTTACTTGGTAATTTCATATACAAAAGGTATCCAACTAGTTAGATACAATATTGCAAGATTTTATAAGAAAATAAAAAAGGTGGCCAACCCTTTAGGGCCTCCACTCATAGATATCATTGTCATTTGTCAATATGAAAGAGATGAATTATATAACATACAATTAAAAAGTATGTGTTAGAGTTTGATCCTTTGACCTGCACTACAGAATTTCAAGTAACAATTATATAATAAATTGATCACATTTAACAATTAACATAAAAAAATACAAAAGGTAGCAAGTGCAACCCTCGGCAGCTGGGTTCGCCCCAGTGTTTGGTGGTGATGGCAATGTTTCTATTGATGGTGTGAAATGCTAATCTAGTGGTGACGGAGTATGATTAGTGTGTGGTGAGGTTTTTTTATATTAAAGTGAGTCAAAATTTGGTCGATACAAATATAAACTGCTTAAAAACAACATAACTCATTCACATAGACAAGACACGAATTATCATTCTTAATTCTAATAAGAAGTACCAAACACATAATTTTACCATACTAGAACGGTAACACCATTTACGTAGTCTACTCCACTAATTATCCTTTAGTTCAATATCTTGTTTTTTCTTCTGATAAATAGAATGTTAGCACTCGCTACTTTAACTTATAATTTTGGTATGTATCCATGAAACTATGAAATATGGAATCTATGATGAAAGAAAGGTATGGGGGTAAGCATGAAGTGATAAACCGAACCCATACCATTCATTTCGGTTTTAGAAATTCATAATGTTTTCGGACTCTATCACTTTCGGTTTTATAAGGTTCCATTGGTTTTGATTTCGACTATAACCCACCCACGGATTTCCAACAAATTTTGTTATTTCTATAATTAAATCGTTAAGAGTAAAATCAACCCAAAACCAAACTCTAAAAAACCTACAATTAAACACTAAACCTAACAATTAACCCACTGCTTACAGCTATTGTACTCTCTCGCTCCTTAAAACTCTCTCGCTCCTCTCTTAATCTAATACACACATGCACAATTTTATTATTAAAAATAGGAAGATTGTGACATAACCATTTTTAAAGTTGAAAAATGAAAGGTGATATATCAAATACGATATGTGGAGCTAGTATTATAAGCAATATGAGAGGGGTCCATTTATGATGGCATTCTCTAAAGGAAATCATGATAGCGAGGGGAAACTCAGTGAGAGGAAGCAGGGTAGGTAGGTGTTTTTGAACAAAGAAAGGGGGTAGGTGCGGAACCAATTCTGCTTTATGATCGGTGAACTGCCATTTCCACTTTTCCATGTTTTATTTATTTATTTTTTAAATAGTTTCTATATCCTCCAATTCGTATTCGTTAAAACAAAAGAGGAGACGAAGAAAAATAACTATTTAATGTTACATGTTATTTAACAAGTAAGATGATGAAGTAGCATCAAATATAAATTTTCTATTTTTAGAGTATATTCGATCAACTCATAGGTGAACTTATAAGTTGGATGATGTTATATTTTATAAGAAGATTATATTTGTATATAAGTGAAATATCTAATAAAATAATTACTTTATATTTATCTTACTGTAGTTTTAAAATCTAAAAAATATAAACATGTTTGTTTTGCTTTATTATTTTACGTCTTAAACCCGGTTAGTCAAATTTGTTGTTTAGTATTTTTAAGGAAATAGTTCCAATATAGTTCTTTAATGGCGTGTTTGGTAATGAGTGTTGGCTTTTCAAACACACAAGAAATAGATTTTGGTAATTAACTTAGTTATTATTACATTTATTTATTGATTATTTGTTGAACCTTTGCGTGTTGGTATATCAGATAATTTATAGAGTTGCCACTTAAGTTGTAGACTAGTGGTAATCACTAAGTGTTTTGGTGTGGTATCCTATTGACCAAATGTCATGGGTTCAGGTCTTGCTAAGTATAAAGTGGTGTAGATTTAGGAGTCGTTAAAAAAAATCAATTTATAGAGTTAATACATATTTGGTCCCTGAACTAAGCATTTTATCACATTGATAGTCCCTGATCACTTAAAAAGACGGTATTACCCCATTTATTTAAATAACTAAATATTGTAATATTAAAAATAAGTGCTTGATCCACCACTAGATTGAACTTAATTTTGATTTGTCTTCTAATTTATTTATTTAATATATATTTTATAAAATACAACGTCTACTATTAGCTTAAACTTTCTAATATCAATAAATACTAAAATAACTGGTTTATATTTCATTAAAAATATTAAAAGTGTAAATCTTAAGTTACACACGCTAACAAAGCGTATTATTTTTTGTTATGCAATGCAATCATGAAATGAGAAAATAGAGGTGTTAAGATAAAATATTTTGTGTTTAATGATCAGGATGTGTTTAGGGCTAAATGATTTAACATAATTTTCCTGTTTTATTTAGTATAAATTTTATTTAGAGACGAGAATCAAACGTGTTGAAAACTGAATAATTCAGTATTCGGTGCTAAATGATTTCATTCAACCACAAACAAATATATTCTTAAACTAGATATATTGTAAACCGTAGCTAAGAAAACATAGATTAGAATTCCTAGATACTCTATTATTTAATATTATTGTTCAATAAGAGTAGCAACTTAGCCTATCCCAGACACTTAGGCCATCCGTTATATATGGAGGCTACTCGCAGGGCGAGTTGTCTCCGAGCTAGCTAGGGAACACCACCTCGGGTGGTTCAAACTCGCCGGGTAAGTGAAGCTCCGGGTTCTGAGACTCGCGTAGAAGCAATCAATTCACACCCCTACCCCCCCCCCCCCCCCCTTCCCACCAATCACGGCTTTTCTTTTTAGTTTTTTTTTTTCTTTAAAGGGAAGGTATAACGGATAATGGTGGGTAAAGGAAAGGGAATGAGAGAAAAATGATGTGGCGCTGATGTGGCAGTGGGTAAAGAAATAATAGAAGGGGAGTATAACGGATAGCCTTAAACCGTTAATTTTACCGAGCTTGTTTTTTGTCCACTTCGTTAGGTCAGGTCATCGATCATTTCGCACTACTAGATTCCGAGGCAGCACACTTCAACATTTTTCCACACATACATAGGCCGTACTCTTTAAAACTTGTTTCACTTTTATCATCTACGTTTAGTACACAATTAATATATCATTTAAAATTTTAGTACTAGCCTTTTATTATTCTTGTATATAAATAAATTACATATTAATTGGAATCTATAGATTGTAATTATTTGGGTATCGTGTATATGTGATTATTATATAATGTGTTTATTCTTTTAAAAAATTAAGGGGTGTTTGGTTCATTCTTTGATTTTGGGGGGAATGGGATTTTATAAGGGGAATTGCATTTCATGGGAATTCATTTGGTGGGATTTAAAATCCCACACCTGTGTTTGGTTCAACACAAAACCCATCAACAACCCCATTACACCACCGACCTCCCACCATCTCTGTTCGCCGGCGATTAGGGTTTCGGCCGGCGCAGGAGACGGCGACGAAGGCACCACACCACCAACCGACCTCCCCACCATCTCTGTTCGCCGACGAAGGCACCACACCACCAACCAAGGTTAGGGTGATCTGTTGCACCACGAAGGTGATCTGTTGCAGGCGAAGGGTCTTCGAAGGTAGCGGAGAACGACGAAGGTTAGGGTTTTCGAAGGTTAGAGTTTTCGAATGCGGAGGAGAACGACGAAGGCGGCGGAGAACGACGGAGGGTGATCTGTTTCTGTCGAAGGAGAACGACAAAAGGAGGAAGCTCTGACATTAGAGGACGGCGGCTAGGGTTTTCGAAGGGTAACAGGCGACGATGGCTAGGTTTTCGAAGGGTAACAGGCGACAGCGGCTAGGGTTTTCGGACGGCGAAGGAAAAAGGGTCGCTGGAGAGGGTAACAACGAAGTGTAACAGGGGTCGCCGGCTAGGGTTTTCGAACGGCGAAGGCAAAGGGGTCGCCGGAGAGTCACCGGAGGTCGCCGGAGCAAATCCATGAGTGTGGGATTTCAAAATACCAGGGGGGGTGGGAGGATTTCTAAATCCCCCATTCATAGGATTTCAAAGATTCCTGGGAATTTGAATCCCTCTTCAAATTTGCAAACCAAACACATCATTTGGGGGGATTTGAAATCCCATTCCCATGAAATCCCCCCAAAAGGGCTTCAAGTCTCGTTGTAGTTTAAATGTGTGTTTGTTGTTCAAAAATAAAAATAATGGTCGGCTGAAGTATAATACTATTATCTTAGTAATCAAACACTTTGATCCAAAGTATAATTCTACAAACCAAAAGACCAAAGTTGACTCAACAAGAAAAGTTATCTATAACCAGATGTTTGGTACATACTATAAGTAGCTGTTATTATCTATAAACCAAACACTAGTTTGATTCAAGCAATTATCCATAAAGCAAATACCCAAGAAAGTAGCAGATTAGCAAGTATAATTCATAAGAAAACTTAGCAATAAGCAAATTAACTTAGCAACTAAGTTACAATTCACAGATTCAAATATGAGTAGATGACAATATGACAGAATGATATATTCACTCACTTAGGCAGTTAATTGCTTAAATCTTAATTTATTAAAGAGAACTAGGCAATTGAAAGACAAAACAAAATGTGAAAAGTAAAAGGTTATAGAAGATTAAGAAATAGGGTTAGTTAAATAAACAACCCTAATTTGCTAAAAAAAACACCCTATTTAATTAGATTTGTTTTATTTACAATATTATAATATTGTTTTAAATAAAATAATCAATACAAGTAACCTTTCTAATTTTTTTTATATAATTAGATTCTTTATTCCATGTAATAAACATTTTCAAGATAATTAAATAAACATTTTGCAAAACTCTTTTTAAGCATTGAAAAATATAATTGATTAACATGACCATTAATATTAAAATTATAAAAAAATATTATTTAAGCATACTCCTCTATAATTATAAAAACTCTATAATTACATAAATTACATAATCAACAGAATTACAAAAACTCTATAATTACATAAATTACATAATCACCGCCATAATCAAGCCACCGTCCACATAATTTACAGAAGCTACATTCGACTATTCCAAAAACAAAAATACAAAACTTTTGTAAGAGTCAAAATTCAGTCATTCAAAATTCAGATTCAGATTTCATAAACATAAACTCATAAACCGAGAATCAGAGACTATTATGAAACTTACAGCTTGAGGACTGAGGAGTGTTTGAGTCAAATTAGGCTTTTCATTCTTGATTTGCAATCGGCGAATTGTTAATCCTCAATTGGTTAGAGAATCAGAGTTGAACATAGGGTTTTGATTCACAATAACAATCGTATGTAAGAGGTAATTTGTTGGTTGCACCATCGCACACTTCAAGTCTTTAACACAGCCACAAGCGTCGATGGTCGATTGAGAAAAAGACACTGACTCGATGTTTCCTCCCAACTGAAATGATGAAGTATTTTCCCGAGGCGTCGTCTACTCATCCTTCGTCGTCATTCCATTTCTCCATACGTAATTAAGAGCGTCGAGTTCTTTTCTCAGTGCATCGATGGCCTAGCGTCAATTGAGAAACTGTGCACGATGGTTGGTTCCATTTCTCCAGACGCCTCACGTCGATTCCATTTCTCCATGCCAAGCTTCGATTCTCTAAGCAGAGGCGGCAGGCTCCTATTCGTTACGTCGTTGGTAGTCTATTTTTGATATGCCAATGGATTGAGAAGTCGGCCGTTCCCATAAGTCGCTAACCAATATATGTTTTGTTTAGATTTTGGTGCTGACCTAGAAGGTTAGAAGTGGGCTTAATCTTTTTCTGTGCTTAATATATATATATATAATTATATATATATATAATATATATATATATATATATATATATATAGTGTTAGAATCAAGGGAGAACGCTCTTAAATAGAGAACAGAGAGAACACTTTTGAAACTTTGATTTCATTGATCAGATGGTTCAAAAATTGTCACAATTTATTTAGGCATTTGATTCCATTGATCATCGGATTTAAAATATGTCACGCTTTTTTGATAATATGTTCGAATATAATCCTGATGCATCAATGCATACAAAAGTGTAATTTGATGCATCAATGCATCCAAAATTTTAAATTGTTAATAATTATAGAAATAATTTTGATTTTAAGATTTAGGATGTAAAGTTGACTTTTGGGTAGCTATGGGTGAACATGAACGTAAATGAGAAATAATAAATTACAAGTTTACACGTGTTCTCTCTGTTCTCTATTTAAAAGAGTTCTCCCTTGAACCCCACCCTATATATATATATATATATATATATATATATATATATATATATATATATATATATATATAGAGTATGGTTAAACAAAGAACCTCCCTTAAACATAGAACCTAAAGAACCACCCTGGTGATGACACGTGGTACATTGATTAAGGACAAAAAAGGAAAATTAAAAAAAAATCAACCTCGCAGCCTACAGCCTCCCCCAAAATTTAAAAAAAAAAACCCCACTTACTTTAAATGATCATAAGTCGTTCGTTTTTAAGAATTTTAACAAAAAAATTATATTATTAGTTTCAGTTTTTCGTCCTCTTTCAAACAAGACCGGACTTGATATATTTCTGAAACTTTTTTTTTTTTGAAATGCAAAGTTTGCATTTTGAGCTGGGTTCATTCAAACCCAAAATGCAAAATCCGTAGTTTACATTTTGAGCTGGGTTCATTCAAGCCCAAAATGCAAAATCCATAGATGTTGGATTCATTCAAGCCTAAATGCAAAATGCAAAATCCGTAATTTGCATTTTGAGCTGGGTTCATTCAAACGTAAATGCAAAACGCAAAAAAACAAAAACGCAAAATATAAACATGCAGGCATCTAGATGCTTCCAAAATGCAAAAAATATGAAATGCAAAATGCAAAATGCAAATCCAAACATGATTCAAATGAAAATGCGCCAAAAATGCAAAAATACACATTCAACCTAAAATGCAAAATCCGTACAGAACACTACATTCTGCTCAAAATGCAAAAAAAAAAAAAAATCGTGTTCAAAAAACTTTAGAAAAATTTGGGAAGAGTGATCTTGTTTGAAAGAGGATTAAAAAACTAAAAGATTTGTATAATTTTTATGTTCAAATTCACAAAACTTAAAAAGTTATGACAATTTAAAGTTTTTGAGGGTTTTTTTTTTAAATCGAGTTTGTTGGGGGAAATTTTCCATTTTTACCCTTTTTTCCTAATTTAATACATCATAATTACAGTTTTGCCATCTTTGATCTCATCCATTAATTTTGATGATCTAACGATCCAGATTTATTTTTTAGGTTCTTTGTTTAAGCATAGGTTCTTTATTGATTCAATTTATATATATATATATATATTATATATATATATATAAATATATATATATATATATATATATATGCTACTAATAACAGGGCGGCTGCCCCTATGGGCCACACCTATCATCTGTATGTGTAAGACATAAAATTTTATTCTTTACTTTGGCCATATCTAATCGTAGAAGATTAAAAAAATAATACAGATACCTAAATGATTAGTCATGTTAAAGATGTCACAAAACATGGTCTAAAAAAGAAAGAACAATGGAGATGATTATTACGTAGAAGAAACTTCAAACTTATTTATTCATAGATGACGATACGATACATCGTTGTGTTGTAGTAGCTAACATGCAAGGTAATAAGTGTATTTCATCACTTAATTAACGGCGTCTGATTGCAGTCAATAAAGAAATTTAAAAGAAAAATGATATATAACCATAAACCATCTGCTATTTCTTTTTACGCATGTCATAAGATTACATGTGAAATTCAATAATTTTTTTTCTCATCTCATTTATTAATTTTGATACTTGTAGTAGTTTTGTGAGTAGATCGAAGGAAATAATAAAAATATATATAACCCCACTAAAAAGAAATGTTGCAACGGTTAGTTTATATGTATGCAATTTTTGGGATTAGTTTTAGAAGTAAGTAATTTTTAATCTTTTTAGTTTATTATTATGTTTAATAAATTTAATGCTTTAAAACAATAGTAATTTTATTTATTATTAATCTTATATTCATTTAGTTTATTAAATGTTTATAAAAGATTTATAATACATGAGGAAAAGTTGATTGTTCATTTAAATGGTTGAAATATGAAGAATAAGTATGCCCTGGTCTTAACTACGGGTGATAATAAATTAATAATCGAAACGACAAAACAAACGGGTGTGGTTGAATATATACAGGTTTGAGTTATTTTCGGGTTGACTCAACATCTTGACATGAAGAATGAGATAGGTTGTGTTCATGTTATGACCTGAAAAACCGTCATCCCGCAAGTCCGTAATACGCCAACTAAAACTTGACAATTGCCACCACTTAAGTTATTTTTTTCTACTTATGTTTATACTCATATGATCAACACATGTGTCAAAATCAATAAAGGATGTCAGAAAAAAAAATTATTGGATTACACAGTTATTTTGTGATGAGTAGATGAAGAATTAACTTATATAAAACAACATGATGTCTACTCATGCACATATCATAGGCCTAATAGTCTAGTACGTATTTGATGCACACATATATATGAAAGGGAAGTGATCTGTATACAACAATTTTTTGCCATGCACAACAAGGTACAAGCTGTTAATGCATACGTTACAAGTTAATGATGTATATAGTTGTTTTGTATGACCATTTCTGTTATGTACGAATCACCTCACATATAAAAAAAGATGTGATATATCTTTTTTCTATCTTTTTCTACTTATGTTTCTTCCCATATAATCAATATATGTGTTAAAATCAATAAAGTATATTAGGAAAGAAAATTAGTGGATTACACATATCATTTTATGGTGAGTAGGAAGATTAAACAAAAAAGAATTAGAGTTATAGAATAATATATCATTTTTCTAAGATATCTCACCTTTATTTCCTCTCATAACGCAATATTGCGTAACAGAAAGAAAAAAGAGTCGAGAAAGAGGAAATGTCTAAATCTGTGTCCAATATTAAATAGATGAAGTATATATTTAGGTTAATCTATTTAATTAAAAATTTTCATTTAGTTCAAAAAGTTAATTATCCCAAAAGATTTAGTCGCATGTGTATCAGTGATATATATAAATCATCTTGAATATCAATAGGTTGTTTTTCTTATACAAGCCATAGTTGTCTTTTCAGTTTTTTCCATGTATCGTAATGTGCAACGTCAGCAATTATCTACGTTGGTTAAAAATCAATTATTTGTGGGCACCAATAAGTTATGTGGTGAAAAATGTATTATATTATTTGGTTCACATAAATTATGGAGGACAGGACACCGTTGTACGTAAGAGTAGTGGGTGTACTTTTAGTCAGCGTTTGGTATGGATAAGAGATTGAATGAAATAACTTATTTTGATATAATGAAAAAATCCGTTTGTTTAGTACCAGGAATGGAATGAATAATTCCGTAAGAAATGTGATTTATTTAATTTCATTTCATGAGGGAGGGGTGATTTTAACTCATTCCATCATGGAATGGAATATAATTAAATAATTAGGGTATGTTATATCTATTTTTTTAGAATTTAAGTTATATCTATTTTTGATACAAGGGCATTTTGGTCATTATTTATTAATTTATTTCATTCTAATGTTTATCCATCTCTACCAAACATATTGTATGACTATTCATTCCATTATGAGAAAACAATCAAACATGCGGATGAAATGGTAATGAACTATTTCATTCCTTTGACCATTGCATTCCTTTGTTTATTCCATTTCCTTGTCATTTCTTTCCGTCCAATAAAAAATATCCTTAGTAAACTATCGGCATGTCTTATATGAGATGTGGTACCGATAGGCACATCGTCTCCCATTGTTTTGTACCAAAAGTTTGTGGTGAGTCTTAGTATTGCAATACCCGAAAGAGAGAGAAAAGATAACGAGAAGAGACAAGAGAGATAAATTATTATTTAAAAAAAACTTCTTGTAGTATGTTTAGTTTGTGAAACATGAGTGATTCCTAGGTTGAAGTATGGATGAAGTACGAGCGATGTGACGGTGTGATATTAAGCATATGAGTGGGTATTTCTCATGCCCTAAGAGATCAAATAAATGTCTTAAAAAGTGGCCAGAGACTACTACTCTACTAGATACATATTAGAGGTTTTATATCCACCAAGTAAATCTTGTTACTTATCCTCCTATTTATAGATTGCTATAAATGTCAAAATCAATCCAGAGAATTAAGAATGAAAAACGAATTTCACAAATGACATTTTAAGTAGGGAACTGATTCGTACACAATAGTTTTTAGACATACACAATAAGGTATAAGTATTTATTGTACATGGTATAAGTTAATGATACATATAAATTTCTTAAGTCATCTTTTTAAAAGATAGAATGATAAATTAGAACATTTAGTAGGATTAAATAGAAAATTTTAAGTCAATATTCATCATGCTTAGTTGTATTCTACAGTATTTTTTTACTAGATATGTAAAAGTTATTTTCAATAGCTATTTGTATTAATCAAATTCTAGTAAAAATATTTACCATAGTAAAAGTTGATTGTATATAGCATGTTTGATAAATCTAAATTCAAGTGATAATCAAATAAGTTTACATAGAAGGAAGAGATAGAGAACGTCATTAGAGCATGCGGAGGTTCAAAAGCATCAAGCTCACTGGTTTCAATTTTCATTTCGAATGTAATAAAGGCAGATATGATAAGAAGCATGGATTGATTTTGGGATAAAGCTATGGTAATTCGTGTGTGCAATTCCTTATTTATAACTTTATACTAAAAACTTCTTATATTATTGGATATATAAAACTCGATAACCTGAGGTACATTTGAATGTGTAAGAGTCGGATCAGGTGATGTAAGCGGTTTCACACTTACAACATGTCGATGATGTGGTTTTGTTGGAAAACGGAAACTAGCGGATACCCAAAACAAATTAGAATCATAAAATGTTTCAAATTTACTCTAAGGTCCCGTTTGTTTCAACGTAAACAATTTTAATTTCATCCATGTTAGTTATGAAATGTCATTCCTCTACGTAAAGGAATATTAATACTTCAAAGAACTTAATTCATTTCTAAATAATGGTACCAAACGCAATATACAACAAAATTTGATTTCAATTACATTACATTCTTTCACAATACAGTAAAACAAACTGGACCTAAAATTCTCTGAGTAAGAATTGATTGCCAAGGAGTTCAAATTGGGGCACCAAGCTTGGGATATCGAGGAGCTTCAACTATCGTGTCTTGGGTTATTAGTGAGGTTGAAAATGAGAAAGATAAAAAAATTAGACCAACGTGATAGGGAAAGACAAATTCTTTTTACAAACTGATGAGCAAATTCCATCTCTCTTGATGGTAGATTGACGTTGGAAAAATTGGTACTTGATAGCACTCTCTATATTTTAACTATAGATAAATACTTGGTGAATTTCGCACTTGGTAGCTAAATTTTTCAAATTGGAAATTTGAAAATAACGGTAAACGTACTATTGCATGATGGTTTACTTATATCGTATTATTTTGCTAATGTTCTTTCTATAGACAAGATGCCAATACATAGTAAACTAGGAGAGGGTTCATGCGAGAACGATTGTTAGTGCGAGAACCGCGAGAACCAATCTCAGCCGTTCCTTAGATATGGAAAGTTAAACGAATGGAGAGCGTGGAGGGATAGAGTGTGGCATGGTGCGTGTGAGGAATTCATGGGTGGACAATAACATTAAAAGAGGGGGAATTGGACGGCTCAGATTGGTTCTCGCGGTTCTCGTGCTAACAATTGTTCTCGCACGAACTTTTCTCTAGTAAACTATTTATTGGTTATGATGAACTTAATGTGACTTTTAGGATTTGTTTCTAAAGAAAACCTTGGAGAGTAGTATAGAACATAATTTACTTTGATGTTGGGAAAATTCCATGAGAATTTTGTTTGTAATGGTGCTTATATGGGTCAACAATCTATACACCTATGCATTTTAGGTTAGGATGTCCGTTGGATCATCACTTGTTATCTGTTCTAATACTCTTGTTCAATCTTAGAGACGAGTCTATGATGACTATTGATATTCCATTATTCGCCATCTCATCCTATTCTTTTCCTAATTTAAAATTATTACCCCATATGACCACTCCTCCAGCAACCCAACCGGTCAATACCCCCCGTCTATTCCATATTAGGCTATTAGCTTTGGATGATCTTAGCCCAAAGTCCCCTCTTTTCTTAGCAAGTAGCACCAAATTTGTCCCTCTTAAACTACTAGACCCAGCGCCCTTACATAGTACAAAAGGAGGCTACTTACAGACTTTACCAGTGTTTATTGACCGTCTTGGCGTCTTGAGAGATTGACTTTAAATTTCTAGCTTGGAAGTCTTGACTTGAACTTTTCAGTAATGGTACCGAACTTTTCGATCTACCCATATTTGCTTATATTGGCAACCTGAGATACAATATAGGTAATTTATTTGTTCCGCACCTCAAACTTCCTTGATAGTTACTCTGATGCCTATCAACTTGCTCTTGGCTAAATCTACCTTTAGCCTAGATGCTGTATGGAAACACCGCATGACCATCTTCAAAATCTCTAAGTTCGCCATCATCCATTCTCTTAAAATATCACATCATCCGCATATTGTATATATGAAACATCAATCGGGTTGAAATTTCCTACCACAATCCCTTTAAATATATGTCTTGCCATTGCTTCATGTATACTTATGTTCAAACCTTCTATTGTTATTACAAATGGAAACTAAGATTCGGATCTTCTTGACGAATTCCTTCTTGCAGGAGTATGAAGTGCTTGGCATATAGAAGTAGAGACATTATCAAGCATATTTATAAGAGAGCTTAATATTCCTCAAAAACTTAAACAAGCAAGTCATTTATACTAAACTAGACTAAATGCCCGTGTGATACACGAGTTAATTTAAGAGATACTAAATATTATATTAATAAAAATGTAGTAAATATTAATAAAAACACGAAGTTTTAAAAAATGACGACGTACGGTATCAACACTCTAACCAGCGCTGGAAACATCGACGCAAGCGGGAGGACATATATGACGCAGAAACATGGTAACATGATACGAAGAGACGTGATTGTATTTCTTATATAAATCATCAATCATTATTTTTACAATTAAAGGTTATAAAATTAAACGTTATTGGTTATACTTAAAAAAGAATTAAAAAGATTATCAAATACTTTATAATGATAAAACTAAGAGTTGGTTAAATATGATATTTTAAAATACTATAGAGGGTAAACATTGTATTTGTAAATTTAGGTGGACAGATACGATTTTATATAATTTAATAAGGGCATATATGAAATTATCTCTAATAAATTTAACTCTATAAAGTCAAAATTAATTTTTTGATTTTAAGAAAATAAATGGTTAAGATTAAACATTTATTTAGATGATTGGCTTAGATCGTATAATAAATTTTATTATTAATCTTTTTTTTATTAAAAGATGATGATTTTTAGCCTAACGTTAATAGGTGTATTTGAAGATATGTTATGCCTTAAAATAAAAATTAAATAAAATTAAATAAATGAGACTATGAGAGTACTCTTAGTAGCGACAAAAGAGAGAGGTTAGGTAGCAGCCTGGCCTCGTTTATTTGTTTTTCTTTTGAAAGGTGATCAAAGTATATTTTGTCATGTTTAAAAAGGTGAAACTTATCAATTATGTTAAAGACGTCCGTCATTAAAGAAATTATTTAATTCCTTAAAGGACTTTAAACATCCCAATATATATTTAATATATTCAATGACTTCGACGTCTTTAACATAAAATATTAATATATTATATATTATTAACATTGTATCCGCGTAATGATGTAGCGGCAAATAGTTTCTATTTTACAACATGTATTCAAAATGTATTGATATGTTATTCGAGCGATTTAATGTCACGAAAAAGTTTTCAGCGACATGTCATTTGTTAAAAAATTTCTTATATTTGTATGAATTATTTTGTTAATTTTAAAAAACAAATTCTCGAAAACATTAAAAGAAGAATAAAAAATTATATTTATGAAATAAGAAAAGAAAAGTTAATAAGATTTTGGAAATTATATTCATGTGAGTAGATAATTGTGTTTGTGTGAGAGAGTTTGTTAGTAGGAGTATATTTTAAATAAATTAAAAATTAAAGTAAATTAGGAAATGAAATATTTAAAGAATGAGTGGATGAGATTAATTTAGATAAAAATAAGGGTGGAGATTAGGGGTGAGCAAGAAAAACCGAAACCGAACCAAAAACCGAAAAACCGAAAAAACCAAACCGAAAAAACCGAACCAATACCAAAACCGACGGTTTTGGTTTTTAGAATTATAAAAACCGATTTTTACGGTTTGGTTTGGTTTTATGTTTCAAAACCGACCATAAAAACCGAACCGAACCGAATTGAAGAAACCAAACCGTTTAAAACCGAACCGAACCGAATTGTTAAGGTTAAGGGGCATACCTCTATATTTACATATCAATTCAACATAACTCAAATCCCTTACCTTCCCCTTGTTTTTACTTTTTCCACAACAATCACAAATCGGCACTCACTATCCATCACTCAACACACCAATCGCTCGAATGTTGAAGATCAAATCGACAGACCAATCTTGAATTTTAAATCGACAGACCAAATCGACTCTTGAATCTTGATTCTTCGAAGTTTGAAGCTAAAAGATATCGATGGAAGTTTAAAGCAAGAAATGTCGACATACCATACGACGGTGTTCGCCCTCCCTTCGTCAAGTGTTGTGACCAAAAGTTTGAAAAACCAAAAACCGAACCGAAAACCGAAAACCAAAAACCGAACCAAACCGAATGGTTTTGGTTTTGGTTTTTCAAAAACCGAAATTTTCGGTTTGGTTTCGGTTTTACCCCAAAATCGAACCAAACCGAACCGTGCACACCCCTAGTGGAGATGTATTGTTGATTGCATTTTAAAAAGTTTTTAGAATAAGAGGAGGGAGAGTGTTAAATGGTTTATATAGTAGTATTTGAAAATTATATTCATGTGAGTAGATAATTGTGTTTGTGTGAGAGACTTTGTTAGTGAGAGAGTATATTTTAAATAAATTATAAATTAAAGTAAATTAGGAAAGTAAAATAGTTAAAAATTGAGTGGATGAGATTAATTTAGATAAAAATAAGGGCGGAGGTATATTAGTGATTAGATTTTAAGAAGTTTTAAGAATAAGAGGAGAAATAGTGTTCAATAGTTTATATATAATATAGATATAGAGGGGAGATTTCATTCGAGAACCGTTGTTAGTGCGAGCACCGCGAGAACCAATCTCAGTCGCTTCTTGGATATGAGAAGTTCATGCATAGAGAGCATGGAGGGATTGAGTGTGGCAGTGTGCATGTAAGAAATCCATGGGTGGACAATACCATTAAAGAAGGAAATTGGACGGGTCAGATTGGTTCTCGCAGTTCTCGCATTAACAACAATTCTCAAATAATCTTCTTCATAGATATATGTGAATTTATTACTTTAATTCGTTGTAAAATCGAAATGCTTAAAAACTCTACCAAACCGCTTAGTTTTTTAATAATGTAATATATTGCCTAATACAACTTTTAACAAAGATTCTATAATCATTTGTCGTTTATGGACTAAAATATACCAAAAAAATGAATATATTAATATGGTGGAAGAACTCAACGATGTTTTAGATGCTAAACTTGAATCTATGGTTTAATTTATAAATTTTATTTTATAAAAAGGGCTCCTCATAATTTTTTGGTTTATTACTTTTATTGTATTAAATTTTTATTTGGTATCAGGTTGTAACAATTTTATATATTATAAAACACGTAAAAATAAGAATTTAAAAAATAACGACACAATGTCAATAAGTAGATCAACAATAAAGCGTTGACAGGGCAGACATGACGACAAAGACTTTGTACGGTGTTATGAAAATACGTTATTGTATTTTTTATATAAGATACATTGGTTTTGAACAAAATTATAAATCGTCTTTACTCTTTTCTATCTCCACCACCGTTCATAGCACCGTAATTTAGCGTTAGGTATGTGTGTAATTTATGTTTATGATTTTGAGGTTTGTAATCTAGGTTTTTAAAGTCGATTAGAATTTATATTTCTGGTTTTGAGGTCTGCAGGCGGATAATATATAATGGCGTGTGTGTATGTTTTTCTTAAAATTGATTAGGATTTATGTTTATAAGTAGGAAAGGGTGTGCATAGGGCGGTTTGGGCGGTTTTAAGCTTAAACCGAACTCAATCTGCTAATTTTGGTTTTATGATTTTTAAACCTAATGGTTTCAGTTTCTATCGGTTTCGGTTTTGACGTTTTCTGGTTATTAACGGTTTGGTTTCAGTTTTAAAACCGAACCCACTTGGTTTTCAACATTTATATCAAATTTCTTGTACGAACCTTTATATTTATAACATTATATACAAATTTCAGCCACAATATTTAATTTCTAGCATTAAATTCAATGTTTAATAATATATTTCAACACTAAATACAATTATCAACTCGAATATTCAAAACATTAAAATATTTTGTATTATATAATCATAATATAAACTTCGATTTGAAATTAGGTAAACGAAAAAGGGAATGAAACGTTATTGACCTTAATAATTGGACCTTGAAAAATTTAATGGGCTTCATTGACTTCTATTTAAAAACTATAAAATAAAAAAAAATATATGGTATATTAAATATTAATGAGGCGGTTTCTTAGTGGGGCGGTTTTTAGTTAAAACCCGAAACCGAACCGAACCCATTGGTTTTTGCAAAATTGAAAACCAAACCGTCGGTTTTTAAATGGTTTCGGTTTTATCGGTTCGGTTTTGTATGTTTTAACGGTTCGGTTTCGGTTTTTCGGTTTCTATGCACACCCCTATAAGTAAGGTTTTGGTAATCCTCTATTCTTCCTCTGCGTTTTGGTTCCTTGCTTCATGGTTTTTGTTATTCTATGTCCGTGTTCATTTTGTATTATGTTTTAGAAGGAGCATACACCAATTATGAATTAAATATCCGATCACTAATATTTTACTCCTGTAATGTGACGAAACAATATGTTTATATTTTATAAGATGTCAATATAATGTCGCTTTTGAACTAACTTAGAATGAGAAGAGTATGATATCAATGATATCTGGACTTATATACATATAAAATTCTGGTATAAGTAGCGTTCGAAATTCTTTTTTGCTTCATCCTCACTAAAAACCACCAAACAAATAAAACCCATGAATAATCACATTGCAGATCCAACGATGCAGCAATGGACGTACAGATTAAACATAAACATACAATATCTGAATAATCACAAATATTTTTTAAAAGTCAAATTCAAATAAACAACGTTTATCAGCTTCAAAAACACAATGCATCGAGTGTTGTAAGAGCATGGGAGTACACGCCGAGAAGCATCTCATGCTTCGCGCTACGTCTGCGCCACATCACTAATGCTTTACTCATGCTTAACCCCCCGTATTACCCATGTTTCAACGCTTCAAATATTTTTTATTTAAAAAAATACCCCCTCTCCTCTTTTCTCTCTCCTCTCTCCTCTTTTCTCTCTTTCTCTCACCTCTCACTCTCGGCGTCCTCGGCATCCTTCCACCGAAGAAGCATTCAAATTTTCGGTACCAAAGAGAGGGGGTTGGTGTTCCCCTCGGTACCACACAGCCACATAAGCATACCGAAGCTATGCCGTGACCACTCCCTTTGCTCTAATAATCTTGAAATTGCAATGCTTCTTCGTGTTATCGTGTATGACACTTTTATAAGAAATTCAAACAACTGAAACAAATGACCGTAAAAAATTGAAACCAAACTTGTTTGTGGTTTGATTCATGAACAGGGATAGGACACTCGGAGTTCATGTGCTAAAAAGTTATATGATTGTTTCAATCGTTCTTGATAGTTTGGGTTGGGTTTTCTTGCTACACTATCTTGTGATTTGAACAATCGTTCTCGCTGTTCACAATCGTTGGATTTTAAATTGTTATTGTCTTCCTGAGTTTTGGATCGTTGCCTTACATATCCAAAATAATCATTGAATGTTTTGTTCGTGCCTATGTGGATTGCTCCACAAGTAGAAAGGTTGATATCGTTGCCCTCTCCTATGTAGATTAATTTTCTCGAGCCTATTATACAATGAGTTGGACCGAAAAACTGTTATCCCCATTCAAATTACTACTCTGGGCCAAAGCCTATAGCTTGGGCCGGCCTTGAGGTAGAAAAAACAACTATAGGCATAAAAGAAATTGATGGGCTTTGATACTAAGATGGTACACAAAAGTATGTATTAATGTAGTTACTGTTAGTCAATGTAGTACTTGATAAATATTTATTTAGGCATAACTCGACATCAACATAAATATTACTTTTTTTATGTTTTATAGTTCTTGAGCAAAGCTTCTTCCAAAACTAACATCCTAAGATACATAATCAAACAAAAAGAAAGTACATATATATATATATATATATATATATATATATATATATATATATATAGGGGAGGGTTCATGCGAAAATCGTTGTTAGTGCGAGAACCGCGAGAACCAATCTCAGCCGTTCCTTGAATATGGGAAGTATCATGGATGGAGAGCGTGGAGGGATAGGGTGTGGCAGGGTGCATGTGAGGAATTCATGAGTGGACAATGATATTGAAGGAGGGAAAACTGGACGACTTAGATTGGTTCTCGCAGTTCTCGCGCTAACAACGGTTCTCGCATGAACTTTTGTCTATATATATATATATATATTTATGGGGTCATGAGGTGAGGGGTGGTGCTTAACGAAGTCACATGGTCATGTGGAAAACAGACTGAAAGTGTGCTATATAGTCTTATAGAAAATGAAATAATTTATTGTGACAATTTGCAAGATGCCAAACATTACACCCCACACTTGTTTGAATTGTTTGAACTAACGTACAAACAAACCTCCCTTTTAAAAGACCATACATACTATATATGATACCCATCTTTTACTATCATATATGATTTTTTTTATCTCTAAGTTAAGTATCAATGGTGATCTAAGCTCATGTTTCGTTATGGGTCTTTAAGATTACTCGATCAAAACACAAACAAAGAAAATGAAACGGATTGGGAAACTAGATTAACATAAGTGCAAAAATTTAAATTCTTTGTGTGTGTTGTTTTTCTGGACTTGTAAGAAAACAAAAAGTAAATAAATTTGGAAAACTTATATAAAGAAAGCATTCAAGATATAGTTCAGGGGGTAGGATGCATACAAGATATAGTTTAGGGGCTAGTTTGCATGCAAGATATAGTTTAGGGGGCCAAGCGTTGAAAATATTATTCGGGTTCCTGGCTTAACCACTTTAGAGGCCTTGCTTGCAGCCAAACCCTGGTTAACCCTAAACCCCCAAATCTTCATTTCCTCCTCTCCAGCATCTTTGCGCCTCTTCGTCAAGTTCTTCGGTATTTATCAATCGTTCTTACTCGCTCCTGATCATCTACTTCATCTGTTATACCCTAAATTCAGATCGATCGCTATATTCGGCGCCGCCTCAACCCCTTCACTGCTTCCATTAGGTAACGAAAGCTTTCTTTAGATTATGTACTTTTCTTGATGATATATATTACAAACGAGCTGCTATGTAGTGATTCTTGGATTACTTTGATTTCATTATGCAAATTTTGATGATTTTTTTATTGATTTTCTAAGGTGTTTCTTTGCAATTTAGTATTCTTAGTGATGTTCAAACGAGTTTATTAAACTATGTGACCTTGCTACAATCTTAAATCCTCATTTTTCTACTTTGAAAGCGTACATCCAACGGCATGTGTTTGTTACTGTTGTGTGACATGAAATATATTCTGGCGGTGATAACTTTTGATATTGATGATTGAATCAGTTTCTTTTTCACTGTTCAATGCTTAATCTTCCGCATATAATTTTGAAGGCAGGAACGTCATAATTTATAGCTGCAAAAGATTTAGTCCACCTTCTTGAAGTAAGGTTCTTTCTGTGCTTCATTATCTGCTAAGTTGTTACCTAGTTTCTTTTGAGAACGAGGATAGATGTGTTCTGACTTGCAACATATTTCCACCAGCAAGTGTTGTTGGAGCATAGTTGTCAAACATTCTGATTTTTTTCAAAATTTGAATCATTGGTTCAGCTCAACTCATGAGCGTTACAATGCAAATCCTTACAATGCCAATAGCCGCATATCATTTCAATCGACATTGATATTTATGAATTGAATTTGGATTTTTTGTATGTGTGTCCATTGGGTACCCGATTATGCCTGATGACTGATATGCATAGGTGTACACTATTTATTCTGTTAACAACCTACTTAAAGTTCCCTAAATTTCACTGTGGCAGTATCCAAGGGAGACCCATACTGTTAATTGGCTTATGCGCATATGACATATTATCTCTTTTCTTTCTTTCTTGCATGTACCAAATGAGTTCACTTTCACATACCAGTTCTTGCCCTCTTGTCCTACTGTGCATATATTTATTGAGCTACATGTATTGTGTAGCATTAAATATCTCATCTAAAGTTGACTATTGCTCTAATAAATTTTTCTACAGCAAGGATTCCATCTCAAATTACTAGGCATGTGATACTTTGTAGGAATAAAATGAGAACGAAGCTCATAATATCAGTGGATTATTTTTCAATGTTTCAGAAGAGTGTTATTTTGTTCCCAAAAAGTCAATTTTCGTGCCATGTAGTCATCTTATAAAGTTTTAATCCATGTGTTTAAATAGTTCTTAATTGATCAATCATTCTATTTTGTAGTGATCATGGTTAGCATCTAGGTATCCTGTTTTAATATATATGGCTTTACTGACTTTTGTCCTTCTTACCTCAATGCTAGCTTGAAGCTGTGGATGTTTGAGTTGCCATAAGTATGACATCCCGTGCAAGCATTCGTCTTCTTACTTATTCAGACGAGCTTGTAAATGGAGAGGCAGTTTATGTCTCCTCAAATTGCTTTCCGATAAAGGTTTCACACTTTGAACCTGCTGGTCACTCCTTTCACGATGTTGCACTTAAGCTCTGTGGTTTTATTGAGGAGGAAAACATAGTCGATGATGGTGAAAATGTGCCAAAAGACAAAGAAAACGAGTATATGCAATCATCGGATTCATATAGCAGCAAAGGGAAAAAGAAATCTGGTGACGGGAAAACTCAACAAGATCATTATGCTTTGTTGGGTTTGGGTCACTTGAGGTATCTTGCAACCGAGGAGCAAATTAGAAAGAGTTACCGTGAAACTGCGTTAAAACATCATCCCGACAAGCAGGCTGCCCTTCTTCTCGGAGAAGAAACTGAAGCTGCTAAACAAGCTAAAAAAGATGAAATAGAGAACCGTTTTAAAGCCATTCAAGAAGCGTATGAAGTTTTAATTGACCCTGCGAGGAGAAGAATTTATGACTCAACCGATGAGTTTGATGATGAAATTCCTACTGACTGTTCCCCGCAGGACTTTTTCAAGGTATTTGGACCTGCTTTCATGAGGAACGGGCGGTGGTCAATTAGTCAACCAATTCCTCCTCTAGGAGATGACAATACCACGCTTAAAGAAGTTGATTCTTTTTATGATTTTTGGTACGGTTTTAAAAGTTGGAGGGAGTTCCCACATGCTGATGAGTTTGATCTTGAACAAGCCGAATCACGTGACCATAAACGATGGATGGAAAGACAGAATGCCAAGCTTTCTGAGAAGGCAAGAAAGGAGGAACATGCAAGGATACGTTCTCTTGTAGATAATGCTTATAAACGAGATCCTAGGATTTTAAGGAGAAAGGAAACCCTAAAAGCTGAGAAACAGAAGAAAAAAGAAGCAAAATTTATTGCAAAGAAACAGCAAGAAGAGGAAGCTGCCAGGATTGCACAAGAGAATAGGCGTAAGAAAGAAGAAGAGGACAAACAGGCTGCTGAGGCTGCTTCAAATCAAAAGAAATTAAAAGAAAAAGAAAAGAAATTGTTGCGTAAAGAACGAACTCGGCTTAGAACTCTCTCAACTCCTGTTGTGTCTCATAATATGCTTAATCTTAGTCAGGATGATGTGGAAAATATCTGTATGTCATTTGATATGTTACAATTAAGAGACTTATGTGACAATATGGAAAGAAAAGGAGATAGTCAAAGTCTAGCCGAGCTTCTAAAGGAGGCTATCAACTCGGATCAAATTGAGAAAGATCGTGTGGTTACAAACAATCAAGAAAACGGATCTGTAAAACTCAACGGAAGTGTTTCTAAAACTAATTATGAGAAAAAAGAGAAACCTTGGGGGAAAGAAGAGATTGAGCTTTTGAGGAAAGGAATGTTGAAGTATCCTAAAGGAACATCAAGACGATGGGAAGTTATATCCGAGTACATAGGCACTGGGCGGTCCGTGGAGGAGATTTTAAAGGCAACGAAAACCGTTCTTTTACAGAAACCTGACTCTGCAAAAGCATTTGATTCGTTTCTTGAGAAGAGAAAACCAACTGTGTCGATTTCATCTCCACTTACAACTAGGGAAGAAGTTGTGGGTGTTTCTTCTACATCAACACCTGCTCAACTAGAAGGTGTTCCCACCCAAACCGAGGGTGCTCCCTCCAAACCGAGCGAAAATGCAGACAAAGCGGAGCCGGTCGGCTCAAGTTCAGACCATGATGTATGGTCTGCTGTGCAGGAAACAGCACTGGTTCAAGCTTTGAAGACATTTTCAAAAGAAACCAACCAACGCTGGGAGCGCGTTGCTGCTGCTGTCCCAGGGAAAACAGTTAACCAATGCAAGAAACAATTTGCATTGCTCAAAGAGAAATTCAGAAACAAGAAAAAGTAATCGAGTCAACCTGATTGTATGTGAGTTTTTTGAAGATTACTGATGGATATATAGCATTATTTGCTCCTTGAATTCATCATTTTTGCCACTATCCAAGTTCTGGATCATCTAATGAACTTGGGTGCACCGCAATGCAGATGCACAGAGATTTGGCTAGGCACATTGCTGACTTACCAGAGGTATGAATGTTTCATATTCTTTTGGATAGAGTATTGCCCAGCCTTAAAAATAAGTTACTAGTGTTTTACTCTATCCTCCCAGCCCCCGACCCGTACTGAAATTTAGTTTTATGAAAATGAGTAGAATCTATACTGTCTTTGAGTTGTAGTTAAAGGGTAAACATATTCTTAAGTATGCTACTATCTTTCGTTACTAATCGTGTGCTCCTATGAAAATGATGTTAAGCGTATTATTGTGCTCTTTGTATTGAGGATTTAATAAGTCGTGTTGCTGCTTCACTGTAAACGGCATCTGAATTCCAACTGTACTTTTGCTACCAGTTTAGCAGAAGTGCAAAATGGGTGGGTTGATATTGAGTCAGGATGACCAGCTTACCTTTGTCCACTTTTAGTTTATATAAATAATTAATATGTTAATTATGATTATAGAAACGATATTGTTGCTCTAATATATTGACTAAATTATTGAGTATAAAACTATATAGGAGGCTTCATTATTTAAAGTTTGTGACTTTCTTTTCTATAACTTGTTAGAGATTAAATATAACTCCTCCACAAGTTCGTTGGTAAATGCACTTAGAGCCGTCTTTAGTTCAATAGTTATAAATCAAGATTTGAATTGGTTTAGCTTTTCTGGGAAAACAAATGATAATCTGGCCTTCTAGTCTTGAGGAAGCCAAAAGTAATATTGTTGCCTTGTTGGTAAATATACTAGATGCACAATGCATCTATAACCATATGTATATAGTTTTTTAATTAATATAATTTATTTTTGAAAGTTTTATCTTTTTATGTTATTCGAAATTAAAAATTTAGAGGTATTTAGTAAAATTTTCTTATGTGCCATCTATATCCATCTATATTCCGTGATGAATTTGCCATCTATATTCTACAAGGGATTGTCCTGTACTTCACTGTTTTTGGTCTTTCTGAGGTTAAAAAATGAAGACACGGGAATATCTTTCTTTTTTTTAGTAACAGTTTTGCTTATTGAAATGTCATGTTTAAAGTAATTGATAAATTCTCTATTATCCAGATCTTTCCTAATGTAGATACTAAGTTTTGAGAACAAACCTTTTTGCTTTTACTCTATGTGCTATAAATCCATTCATTTTATTACAAAGGCCCGGGAACAAAGTATATAATAATTATACTTTAAATTTCAAACAAAAGGAATTTTTATTAATTTACAATCATTTACGAATTTTAATTTATATGCTACTTTACATAGATGTCTATCTACTAGTGCTGTTCAAACGCAAACATATTACTAGTACAGTCCTAATGAATCCCTCTCTCTTTTTGGTGCCGAGAAACCAACCAAAGTTGGCAACTCGGTGTCATGGTCCCTGTCGGTACATATGAGAGAAAGAGACTTAAATGTGAAAACAATAGTAAGATTCATGGATGAGTATTACCTTGTTAGTAGAATGGTAGAGAAGATATGATATGGTATTGACATGGTAAGTGAGAGAAGATGGGATAGATTATTCAGTTTAGCGTAAAGATGTTACCTTAGACTTGAATACATTCACAGACAAACACAACATATATAAACACACACTATATACACATTTTTGTACAAGAATTATTCCAACATATCTAGTTAGTTTTATTAAGTTTTGAAAATAATCTACTCAACATGTTAAAAAAAAGTAAAAATACAACTAGATAAAGGGTATAGGGCTAAAGACGACTAAATAGAATATAATTTTTTTAAAAGTCGATGTAGGTAATTTATTTTTTTAATATTTAAATAAGTAATTTACTTTGTTATAACATGTTAAAATATATAAAAGCGTAAATTTTCAATTAAGATATTCTGTCTAGCCGGAGTTCCCACTCGTGTTGGTGATTGTGGAGTCTGATCGGCTGTTTGTCGGTCTTCGTCGCTGGATATAGAGTAAATAACAACAACAAAAGATAAGTGATCAATTAGACTCCACCATCATCACTAGAAAGGAATTCCAGTCAGGTCACCAAGGTTTGGTGGTGAACCAACAGTAGAAACTCCGGTTATAGCAGAAACCAAAATCAGAAAATTTCAAGTTGATACATAATTTATTAGGTTACAACAAAGTATATTACCTATTTAGATTAAAAAAGTAAATTACTTGCAACAAATTTTTTACTAAAATAAATTGCTATTCAGTTTACCTTAACTCTTAAATAAATTCATTTTTTTGTTTAAATTAATGTTACAAAATTAAGAGGTGTTTTAAAAAAAAACCAAAAAAATCTAGAAACCGATCCGACCCGCATAAATCGAAATCGAAAAAACCGATACCCGTAACCTAAGAAAATCGAAAACTAGGGTACATGTTGAACACGGATGGGTTTATATTTTAAAGTTTGATATCCGCGGGTTCCCGTCCCACCCAATATGCTTATAACTTATATATATATATATATATATGTACTTGTTAATATGACATAACAAAAACATTAGAAAACTAAATTCTTTAAAACTAGTAAACTTACCTCTAGTAGCCCTCACCGTTTTCTCTAGTTCTTTTTTTTTTTGAGCTGCAATATCTAAAGTTTGCAAGGCAGCAACAATCGAGAGTTCAACATGGTGACACTGAAATTGATCGATAAACAACGCCAACTTCAATCATATTGTTTTTTGTTTCTACGAGGCTCCATTCTGTCCGATTTCTGTCAATGATTAATTCATTATTGCTTACTTGTTTCTACCATTGTTTATTGTTTTATTGTCAATCTAAAATAGTTGAAAACAACAACAATGAAAAAAAAGCCTATTTTAGAGTACCCATGACCCGAACCGTGAATACCAATCTTCTTTCGAATACCCGTACAACAGATACCCACTATTTACGATACGATTTCAGTTTCTAAACTAGATACTGACCCTGCAGATACGATTTTTAAATAGTCTGGTACTCGTCCAGCCCCGTAAACATCCCTTTACAAATAATAAAAGGGTTTAGTTCATAAAAGTATATCCAACTTTACAACTTTTGTTATTGTATGTACTGAACTTTTAAATTTAACATTTGATGTATTGAACTTATAAAAAGTTACCAAATAATGTATCTAATTTGCTATAGAAGGTATTCTGATGATGTGGCATATGTTTTGCTGACTTGGATGATAACATGGCAAGTGACATGACATATTAAGTTAAAAAATAATTCAAAATAAAATTTAAACTTTTATTATAATATTAAAAAAAAAAAAAAATAGGCTTGAAGGTACACCAGCAGAGCCTAATTGATGCTTCAGGCTTCAAGATCCGATACTGTGGATTTGGGTTTGTGTGTTCGTCGATTAGGGTTCAAGATGTGCGATTTGGGTCGATTCAAGCTTCCATCGGCTTCCATTCAAGCTTCCGTTCCATGGCTTCCATCTTCATCTTCATCCGACACCACCACCACCAGCGTACGGTTCAAGATCTGCGTCGGTTCAACTTTACCAACGATCTGTAAGATCTGTTTACATTTCAGAGTATACGATTTTTATGCTTCATCCACTGCTTCAAGTCAAGATCTGCGTTGCTTCATCGACTACTGTATACGATTTAGGGTTTTGTAACATCTCAGAGTATACGATTTTTATGCTTCATCCACTGCTTCAGTTCAACGGTCTGTAAGATCTGTTTACATTTCATCTTAAAGATGTATACGATTTAGGATTTTGTAGCATCTCAGTTCGATTTTCATATGATTTCAGTTATGTTCCATTTCATCTTTATCTTTACCAACGATTTAGGTTCATCTTCATCTGGGTTTTTTATTTCGATTTAGGGTTTTTGTTTCCATTTAGGGTTTTGCTTACCAAACGACTGTGATTGTTAATTTCCATTTAGGTGTATACGATTCTGAGTTTCAATTACAAATCAGATCTGTTGATTGTTCTTTTTTTTTGTTTGAGTTCATCTGTTGATTTGTTTGAGTTACAAATCAGGTCCATCTTCATTTTCATAATCGATTATAGGTTTCAATTTTGATTAGGATGAAAATTTGGGTTTCAAAACCCACATCTTCATCTGCAGCTTGAAGATGTTTGTAAGAAGATGAAGGTTTATTGAAGATGAAGATGGAGATGGATGAAGATTTGATGTGGCAATGTAGTAGTATAAAAAATAAATAAAAAATCATAAAATTACTTGCTACTTGCTTAGGAGGTTAAAGGATACATAAAAAAGATAAGTTTGAAATGTTTGATATATCAAATTATAAGTTTAAAAGTTCAATCTATCTTTATATTTATATAAAAGACATTCAATTTTCTAAAAATAACTATAAATTGAGTCTTAATTAACCAATCATAACCTTCAATTTTAAATTATTTTATTCTTAAAACAATTTTGGAAAGATTAAAACGTGGATAAGAAATTTTAATTTCAAATTGGGAGGGGGTTAGATGAATATTTTGAGGGGGTTTTATAGAAAATGTGAGGGGGTTTTATAAAAATTGTATACTAATGTAATTAATTATAAGTTGTTTATAAATTATTTTTAGTAACTTGTGATATATTTTATTTAGAGAAAAAATAAATATATATTTATGACCGTCTCATTTTTATCTACGTTGTTTTATTGTAATATGACACTGTTTTGAAATTAGTATATTCTCATCACAAAGGTGATATTTTATTTACTGCATTATTTTTATTTAAAAATTTTAGTATCTCAAATACACTTCCGAAATACCCATCATGTACAGGTCAATAAACTAATACATATAATAGTAAAAGTTGTAAAGTTAAATACCATTTTATAAATTAAACCCAATAATAAAATCAATGACTACCACGGCAGTGGCTTAAAATAATAATACTACCAGTGCCTCACTTTGACCTCATCCCGTTATCTATTCCTCATCTCTGAAATCACATCGACCCAAAAAGAAATCTACGATCAAATGGAGCTAACACTCAACCAGTTGAGGCAGTACGACGGCTCGAATCCCTCAAACCCTATATACATGGCCGTCAAGGGACGTATCTTCGATGTCTCCACCGCTAAATCCTTCTACGGCCCTGGTGGTTCCTACGCCATGTTCGCCGGTAAAGATGCCAGCAGAGCTCTAGCTAAGATGAGCAAAAACGAGGAGGATGTTATCGGATCTCTTGACGGACTCACTGAGAAGGAGATCGGTATTCTCGATGACTGGGAGAAAAAATTCGAAGCTAAGTATCCGATTGTTGGCTCTCTCGCTGCTTAAACAGGTTATATATGTATGAATAATCGAGTATCTGAATCGAGAATGCAACATGTTTAAAATTGTGTGTCTTTTGCTGCTGATTGGAGTGTTCTGGCACAAATCAGTGACTTTATGTGTCCGATTTGATTACTACGTTCGTCGTTTATTTTGGTTATGGATTTTATGAAGTTCGTGATTGTGATTTGATGAACATCCCTTTTCCAATCAAGGTTAAAACTTAAAACCGATCCTTGGTAAGGTTTATGAACTAGTTTATGGAAAATGCTATAAGAAAAGGGAGATGATCGATTTGCATACAAGTTTTAGGCAACAAAAATTTATGTGTGGATGTGAAAAATACATTACAAGTTTGTTAGGGTTTGTGTGCAAATCATCTTTCATAAGAAAATGTTTGTGTAGCCTGTAGGGGAGAACACATTTTACCTTTATGCCATACTTAGGAAAGGATGTGCCTTGCTGCACTCGGTAATTGCCCTTTTTTTTATTTTTTGAAAGGCACTCGTTAATTGCTCTTATATTAAAGAATGTATGTGAGTATGACAACACTTAACTTAGGTGCTACTAGCTGCTTATATCCTCTGCCCACATACATACAAATAATGATAACATACTATTTACCAGGGCGTTCATATTACAAACCTACTATCTGTTTTTTAGTTTACATGTTTTTTGTGTATGGCAAATAAATGTATAAATTATCTCCCTTTTTTTTATTTGAAAAAAAAGGTAAAAAAAACACACCTAAGTAGTGTAAATAGCAGATCAAGAAAGCCAGAATGGGAATGATCTAGGATTGGAAACCGCTTGGCAGGACCTCATCTGTCCATGAATCAAGTACGCAACCTCCCTTGAACTCCCTTTCGGCCTTTCCCCTATTTCCTTGTAGTTTTTGTATTCATTCTTGAATGTGTATGTGTGTGTAGTGACCATGTGTGCATGTTTTGTTTATAGCATGTTTGGGGTATATGTTTCGATATGATTTGATTCAGGACTTTTGGCTTTGTGTTAGTAACTCTCTATCTCATTTCTTTTTTGTAATGAATGTGTATAGGATTTGAATTAGGGAATTCGTATGTGTGGTGCTTAGGTTTTAATTGTCGGATTTGTGGGTTCGCCTCTGTGATTGCTGAACATCATTGTGTTGGGTTTGTTTTGCATTTAACTTTTTGGTGATTATAAATCTGTTTAGGGTCTATGTTTTTCAACATGGGATTTTACCATTGTGGGTGTGTTTAGTTTTTTTTTTTAAATTTAGGGTCTCTGTTCATTGTGTGCATTAATGCAAGTTATCAGCGGTTTGGCTGGTGGTGGACAGTGGTGGTTCATATTTATAGATGTGGGAAGTAGAGGGTGTTTATAGATGTGGTTGCTTTTATGGTGGAAGAAGGGAGAGGGGAAGGGTAAGGTAGTGTGAGGGCGGCGTGAGGCAGTGTTTTGCCTGGCAACATGCTATGGTATTTTGAGTCTTGACTAACGACTTGATTGGTGTTTGACTTTAACCTCTTTTATATTGATAAGAGCGTACGAAGTACACTAGGTGAAGGCTCGGTATGGATGAGTTGAACATTGGTACCAAAACCAAAACCACCCCAACCCTCATGATACCGAGGCTAGGCATGATTGTTCGGTATTCAAATTCTAAAGGAGAGAAAAGAGGAGAGATTTTTATTTGAAGTAAGTGTAATATGTGAAGGGTGTGTATTTTTTGGGTTTAAACATACTTTAAGCAGGTGGTGAATATTGTTGATGACTTCAAGTATTGGATGCTTAAGCATAGGTAATTCACATGTTCTAATAGAGTTAAAAAGTTAATTACACTGTTCATCCTTAAAATATGTTCAGATTAAATATAGTTTAGCTCACATGCATTTAATAGCACCAAGAGTACGTTTTAGAATAAGTTTGTTCATCAGGAAATAGCTAATAAATGATCGATCCTGGAATGAATTATGTTTAAGTTTCCTAATAATATGCAATAATTTCTTAATTTTCAGATTTAATTAATTGCTAAACTTTGCGATATATGCAGGGCCGGTCCAAACATATACGAGGCCCTGGACAAAAATAAAAAAAAGGTCCCCCCTCTAAAAGTATTAAAATATAATAAATATATATAAGTAAAATAGATTGAACTTTAGACTTTTGATGTTTTATTGCTTTTGAATTGCATCTATAATCATCTTTGTTGAAAAACAGCCAAATGCATATGTAATATAATTTTTTTTTTAAATTACAATTTCTAGCTTCAACAATACCTCGTGTTATATTTTACTAAATAGAATCATTTAATAATAAAACTAAGGTTACTTTTTTTTAGCATTTAGCCTCCAGTTTAATAATAATATGTGTGTTTAGTTATAGTAATATAAAGTGAAGGGTGAACTTTGATTTATAAAAGAAGCTTAAATGAAAGTTTGGTTGTGTTTTTAGGATGGTCGTTAGCTACAAATAGAAAAAAGAGTGAATAAAAATCAATGAACAAATATATTTGAAATTTTCTTTGTTATTTTCAACGACTTTTTTTATTTTTTTCATCTCTCTTTTTCTCAACGATTGCACTAGTACAAAGCTTATTTAATTACTATATATTCACACACATACATAGGTTCACAAAATGGGACCTTGAAATTTTAATCATATATCTTAACGGTTTTAGGCTTTTAGCAAATACATTGCATGTGTCTCTACTGAAATGATGAGGGCAAGAGTAATTAATTTGTTTCTCAAAACACAAAACACATCATGAAAAACTTTGGCCAAGCCATGCTCTTGATTGAGCCTATAACAACCTCAAATATTACCGATCGAATAGACAGTACGTTGTCAAAGCAACCAACTTATATGTTTTTTTTAACTTTGAAGACATGTTGTATCCTCGACGACGATGACGAAGCATATTACACCAGCTTGACAACCTGCATATATAAATGGAGACACTTTGAATCATAATAATTAATCATATACAGTAGATAAATCATGAATAAAGCTAGCTATATATATGTACATTAATCGATCAGATAGTCAATCACATGGCACCATAAGATTAAGAAGATTGCATTAATCATATATAGATTAGTTATTATTATTAGATGCATGATGCAGCCAAGAGAAGCAGGACCAAATTTAATTACATACAACTCCATTAATTAATAAATATGTGCAGCTTGAGATTATTGAAAATGGGAATATATGCATAATTCTTTTGTAAGACGTGAATACATACATACATACATACCCATGTTTGTGTTTTTTTAAAAGCAAGGTAGTACGTACTAATGGGTCGACTAGAATGCACAACTAAGATGATAAACCGATGTTCAAAGAAAAAAAAAAAAAGTGATTGTTTTTCTTTTTTAAATAAGTATTTATTTTTAGAAATGTCTGTGGGTGGACAGTTATTTTATTATAAGACTGTTTGTTAAAAATCAGATATAAAAAGCAATAAAATCTTATTTTCATTTATTATCGCTTATTTTAAAGACTAATAAGTGATTAAAAACACTTATTCTAAAACCCCCGACAACCCACCACCACCGCCACCGTCACCACCGCCGACCACCCACCGTCACCGCCGCCGCCGACACCACCGCCATCGCCACGTCACCGCCGCCGACCACCCACCGCCACCGCCGCTGACCACCCACCGCTACTACCGCCGCGCCCACGTCTCCGCCGCTGATTACCCACCGCTACCGTCACCGCCGCCGCTGTCCACCACCAACTGCCGCCGCCACACAGTCACCGTTGCTGCCGCCGACCACCCACCACAGTATTCTAATGAATTTGTTATGTTAGTTTAGCAAATTGTATAACCATTTAATTTTTTTTTTTTTGAATTTAATGTTTTAGATATTGGATATTGAGTTGTGTTCAATATAGTTCATATAAAAAACATAATCCTAAATTTTAATATTTAATCACATGTGATTCAATATAAAATCACATGTGATTCAGTATACAATCACATGTGATGGTAAAATCATTACATGTTAATTACGAAAATGTCACTCCGCCCAAATTTTTAAAATTCAATCTGGACCATTGACGGGGCTGATCCAACGGCTAAGATTAGTCCTTTGGGACTATGCAATAAGTATGGACTATATTGAACATTTCTCATTGGATATTAATGTTTTAGATATTGGATATTAATGTTTTGAACCTAAAAATATGATAATGTTACTTAAATTGTTTTTAGTTTAAAATTGGAAATATATAGTAAATAAGACATTCCTTAAGATTGAAAAAACAAACAATCGTATCTTCGCAGACATTCGCAGATATAAGACCCTCTAAACCACATCTTATCTTGCAGACATGAAATAAGACATAATAAATTTTATGTCTTCAAAAACAAACATCACCTAAGATGATGACTACTTGCCTTTCAAAAAATAAAAAATAAAGAAAGCAATATATTCATGACTGACTTTTTTGTTAGACTATACAGTAAAACATTACCTTCTCTGTCCTTATATATTGCGAGAAAAACTCAACCGATAACTGTTTTTCGTACGAGAACTGCGATAACTGTATGTAAATAGGGATATTTTGGTCATTTATATATTTATGCAATCGTGAATTACGTCCGGATGAGCCGTCATTATTTACGAGGCTTGATTTTTTCAAAATACCTCCTTATTAATGAGTCCTTAATTCATTAATAAGGTATCAATATAATATTAACGAACCGTCAAAAATTCTTAGACATGGATTAATTTTAATCAAAGAAAAGATGTGTTTAATCTGTAGCGAAGCACTATCCTCTATTCAGATCCTTCATGCAACAACTGAATGAAAACAAAAGGCTTCTATTCATGTTGATTTTGTAGCAATCCTATCAAACAAAGGCATAATTTAACACACTTCCTTGTTAAAACATTTATCATTGATCGTAGACTAGTGTTTAATTATCAAAATTGCAAATTTTTTTAGAGGAAAACAAAAATCATAGAAGAACTAACTTGTGTTTCAGAAACACTGTCGTCGGTGCTTATTATTGCTACATGAAGGCAGTGATGAATTGTTGTAGCCTTGACAAGCATACCAAGTCTTTGTATAGCTTGAACGAAAGGAACCCAATTGAAAAGGGCTATGTGTAGAGAATCATACCAGATGGTTCTATGTAATAACTATAATCAATATGGTCGAATGACAGACCATGAACAAACTCTTGACCAGGGAATGATGTCTAGTCACTAAAATCCACTTAATCAATCGATGACAAATGGTCTTATATCTAAACATACGTACTAGTTTTTCATATAGCGGAGGTGTTAAATGGTCACTTGTGAAATGGTTCAAGTTATAAGATGTATCGAATTATTGAGCACACATTAATAAGGGATATGCATTTGTTTCGGTTAAGAAAATAATCTAACATTGTACTACTAGAAACACTTAATTTTTGTGCTAGGTGACATACAACCGACATGAAGCAAAATATATCATCGTTTGTAGAATACCAAAATGTCGGTTTGCCCCATTTGTGACGACAATGTGATAACATATCAAGTGACATAGAATGCTATATCAAACTCTTATGTATCACATGTCTTTAAGATTACCCTTTTTGGCTAGTACCTACTAATTTTATCACAAATATTGGTTTAGAGTAAATAACATAAACAATAACAATACTAATCTCGAAAATATGATGAAGATATGTTGTAAAAAGTCATACATCTACATCAAATATGCATAATGCTTAACTAGGAGTCTAGAAAAAGTTATGGGGCATGAGGTAAGCGCACATGTATACGCGTAATAGACTTATCACACATGAACAAACATCATAGGTACGTAGTTTGAATCATAACAGTAGCACACACTTTGTGTGGGCGCTTCCATCATGCATCACATTAATAGATTTTTTATATACATTTACATTGTAAGTATAAAAGACAACATAAATTCCTCGAACACAGGCTTGCTAGTGATGTGGACGGATATAAAACATAACGACATAAAAAAAGGAATAATCGAAAATTGAACATTCAATGTTGCACCGAGTGTCTGTTTTAAATTAACAATCAAAAGTTAGGTTTCAAAAAATGATGGAATGGAGTATGTTTGTTGACCAACACGTTTGTTTTATTTAAAGTTTCACTCAAAATATCCCCTTTTTAAAATATTAATTTATCACGTGTTTCTTCATTGACCTTCAATTCATTGTGCCACCACTTTTGGTGAATTTATTGGTTTACTTTATTGCATGCCTTTTGGTTCATTATCATTCCACTTTTATTGACAAATTCTATTCATTAAGCCACGACTTCTATTAATGTAAATGGTGCTAATGTCAGGCAATAATGTTGATAGTTATAACTATGGGGTTTAAATTATTTAAATGTGTGCGTTTCAAAATCTGGTATGTTGTAAGTGATGCTATCATGGATAGAAATTAGGAGAGAATATGAAACGAATATGATACCATAATAATAATAATAATGGAGTGATTGAACATTTATACGAGGTTTTGATAAGCATTTGTTACCATAATAATATGAATATAAATACTCCTTAGAACACTTGTTCGTTATATATAGTAAACTATTTTCCTGTAAAAAGGTTTTGTAACAAAACCCTCTCCATGATCCAATTGTAATTAATGTCTCGGCTTGATCCATCTCCACACAACCCAAAGAAATGATTTGATTTTAGTTAAGTTTAACATAATAAATAATATTGTCAACCGAATAGATAATTATTTATAAAATTTAAATGTATAAATGTCACCATAAATATAATAGTTAATCCTAATAAACTATATATAGTTTGTCTATATAATTGGGTCGAAACATCTTATACTAAACCTTAATTGTATGAATTTTAACTATAATAAGTACGAGTTACAGACACATGAATTTGATTAGAAAACATTTAAATATGTATTTATTTATCCTATATATAATACAAATAAATAGTAAATTAAATAACTGTAACGTTTGTATAATACTGAAAACTATAAATCATGATGGGCTTAAACTAATTAACAGCTAATTAAGATGTGGGCTCATAGCTCGCACTAACTCCAGACATTTAATACACTTAATTAACTTTGCGTTTCTATATCATGGATGTTCAAAACTGTCATGCATGCCCTTCGGCTTAAGGCTAATACCTCCTTAACACCCACTGATTTATGAATTATGATTGATAATCAACATTTTACCAGTCAATTAATCCGTAATCTATTTTTTTACCAGTCAATTAAAACCGCATTTTGTTGTTATGTTTTAAGGGTATTTATGATATTTTGCATCCCTTCCTTTCTTTTTATCAATATTTTATTTTATATATTTAATAAAAGGTCAATTAAGTGGGAATATGGGCACACACGGTTTTCTGGGTCGGAAAGTAGAATATATGTCAAAATGATGTATTTTGTTGGAGATAGTCGCATATTATGGTCGGTAGTCTTAGGATTGTTAATCAAGGATAATATGACATTAATTAAACATCAATATCACATGGAATTTATGTACAAGTTATTTTGGCATTTGTGTTAATTACCAAAATAGACATGATGATCATATGAATACATGATTTTTTTCAAATAATAAAAAATTAATTATAAGGTAGTGGAATCGGGATTTAGTTTTAAAAAAACTAAAAATTTTCTAGGCACATGAGATCATAATCCATTGTATATCAGTACATGCGTAAAGTATATGCGTGTATGTTCTTTACATATATATGCTACAACTTTTGACACAAGACAAAGCATTACATTCTTTTGCTTGTAATAACTAGTTTATCTACAACTATAATCACATACAATCATAATATTGTTATCTGCGTGTATAATTGTAGACATTATTCGAATTGAAGTCATGAAAAGCTAAACATCATCATACATAATTCCTATATTATTCAATAACTATATACAAAATGCATAGAAATGTAATAAACTTATTGCAAATTTTCATTTAAGGCATCTAATTTTATTTTCAATTAAGGTATTTAAGTTTTTTTTTTGTTGTAAAAAAGTGATTTCTCAAGTTTTCCTACTCACCTCAATTGGTTACTCCACTCTGGCAAACAGACCTGGTCCTTTCTTTGCCCTCCTACAGGACTCATCCACTTCAATGAACAAACCTCAGCCCTATTACAATGGTTCCAACTTCCGACAAGGGACCAAATCAATGTGTGGCTATTATTCTTCCATTGTCACCCTTCCTATGTTCTTCAACTTATTTAGATGGATTTGCATGTATGTTCTTCAATTCCATCACCAAGTCAGTGATGCTTATCTTCTTCGACACTTCAACAGGTTCGACACGACTTTGGATCTACATATATGTTATTTGACTCCTCCACCAAATGATGATATATTCTACGACTCATGTAAATTGATTTGGCAGATTTGGGTTTGTGACCATAACCACAGGATGGATTTGAAGATCTATTCTTCGATTCGGGTAACCATCACTAAATCGATATAGGTTTGGGATTGTTGTAGATCTGTTTTGGATATTACATATCTATGGTTGATGATGCTTCTCTTCTCCATTATGTTTTTGGCTAGAGGGGACGATTATGTGAGTTTGGGGTAGACTTCATTGATTTCACAATCGCTGAAGAAGGAGGTCATCTGAGAAAAGGTTACCGGTTATGGCATATCCGTTTCCTAGTTGTACTTATGTTTGTTATGTTAATAAAGGTTGGTTCTTTTTATCCTTCACTTTTATGTTTAAGTTTTTGCATATATCAAGTTAAGGGGCCATTAATGACAATTAAAGGAAATAGGAAAGGGAATTTAAGCAATATTAGGGTTCAAACCCTAGGCATTGGTACTGTAGCAATAGCGAAAATGTTTATGTGTGTGTGTTCGTGACTAGCCAAGAAGAGGAAACAACTAATTACCACCATTTCTTCACCTTTTTGCTTAAAATCATTGGAAACGTTCATGTATGATTCCACTATCTTCGGTTATCAAATTAATACAAGCTTTATAGCCTTTAGTAGGGATTTAATTGGGGTATGGTGTGCGTCGAAGCTGTGTATAAACTGAGATAGATTCCTCCATTTAATCCATGAATACTCGATTGTAATGCAATTAAATTTGTAGAGATTGTCCTTAGGATGTTTACAATGTGTTTATACAATAAAAAACGTGTTTAGTTCATGTTCGATTTTCCTTGATAGCCAAATGAGTTGGTTGATGTATGAATTGAATTTACAATTTCAAGCCAAATAGACATTTGTTTCTTTCAGGCCATATGTTCCGACTAAAATTAATCCAAGTGAAGTTTAATGTTGCACAATTCAAGCCAAGTTTAGTTGGTTAGGTCTCAAGCCAAGTGTTGTTCTTACCAAGTAATCTATTCTAGGCCAATTGTTCCTAAGAATGTTTCACACCAAGTTGATTATCATTCATTGACACAAAGTTCCATCCCATGCGAAGTTATTCGCACCAACTCAAACAAGCATAATTCAGGCCAAGTTGAATCAAGTCTATTTCAATCGAAGTTAGGCTAACTTAGATTTTAGCCAATGATGTTAGCTCGGATTCAAGCTAAGTAGGGTTGACTTGGGTTTTAGCCAAGTTACCCAAGGTCTTTCCTCCAAGTTATGATTTAGGGTTTCAGACTTCGGTATGTAGTTAAGTGGAGTGCCTTATTTATACCCTTATGCATGTGTTTATTTATGATAGTATGTTGTTGGTGATAAATGTGTATCATGTCGGGTAAATACAAAGGTAATGCTTGTGTTGTTGATCAGGTAATTTTACATTAAATTACTCATTACGATATGATTTGTACATGTGTATTATTTGTTGCATATTATTATGTTGTGAATTCATAATTGAGGGCACTATCTCCTTGCTGGTGGGTATCAAGGTCGAGTAGACCATTTAGTCGCGTGCGACAATTGTTAGTTGAATAAACTAACTACATTAATTACCTCGCTCAGACGCTCACCACCCTGCCACTTTCCTTTTTGTCTCTCACACACTTCTCTCTTACACATCACATATTAATATAATAAGATATGATGACGATAAAACAGGTAGAAATATTGGTAATTTCAAGTTAGTATTTTGGAGGAGATGAATGACATAATACTGATATAGTAAGAAAAATATAATAGATGAAAGACAAGCACACTCGATTGTTCTAGGGTGTGGTTTCATAATATCAATTCGAATATCATTAACTTTTGTTCTAATTCATCGGCTAGTCGGGATAGTGAGTTTGATAGATGTGACGTAGCATCGTGTTAGATGACCTAACACAAACTAAATTTGCTAATATAATTTAGCTTGGATAAAAATGTTTTTAAATTAAAAAATTAGGGAAGTATAATTAACTGTATAAACAATTATTTTTCTATAACTCTAATTATATTACATTGTATTATATATGAGGAAAACATCCGTAATGTTTAGGTGATGTTATACTCACAAACTTTTTAATGAAGATTAATTTAGTAATTTCACTATTTACTTATTAGTTTATGAGTATAACATCATCTAAGGTAGATAACAGATAATTTTTCTATTATTTATATTATTTTATTATATATATATATAATAAAAAGAAAACCCCATATACGGGTATTAAGAGTAAACTATGAAACAACCAAAACAAACCAGGGCGTGATAGACATGAGCACCACCACCACCGCATACACACAGTCACTCCGATTGGCTGATTATAAACGCATTTTCCTCTCTCTCTCTCTCTCTCACTCTCTCGGCGCGTATGAGTTTTTCTTTATTTCTTTGTTAATGCCTCCCAAAAACGGGTATTTAACTTCAAAATCCATGGAATATTACATCTCCCCTTAAATCCTATCTATCTTGTGGCTGCAAACCCCTCTTCTGATTTCGCTCTCTCTTATACAAAACAAACACCTTTATCCATTTTCCTGTCAATTCATTCCAACCCAGTTGGGGATTTTGCCAAATTCCTTTTCTTTCCGGAGAGAACAACACCCATACCATTATTCTTTCGGCCATATGACTTGATTGCTGGTAATTAATACTTCGAAAAACTACAAGAAAATAACGATGCAGTCATCGTCTTCTTCTTCATCGTCGGCTGTAACTATAGAAACCGATAATGCCTACAATTATTTATCCAAATTGAGTAACTTCGCATTTGATTCGAACGCTAACCGCTTGAGTTTAGATGGTTACTCTTCGATTCTCTCTAACTTTGCGCCGTATGATAGAAAATATGGGGATTTTTGGGCTGTTGGGAGAAGGAAATCCTCAAAGATTGTGGGTTCGTTGAGTTCTGGGAGTAGAGGTGGTTCTGGCATCAATAGGTTCTTTAATGAGTTTAACAAGTTTGTTAGGTTTCATTGCGAAAGGATTCCACTTGGGTTCGCTTCGGTTAAGGTTAATTCAGAGAGTAATAGTGGAGTAGGAGACCAAAATGGTGGGATTTTGGAGGATGGAACACTACCATTGAGTGGTTTCGAGTCTAATGGTAAGAAAAAGGTGCTCATTTTGATGAGTGATACCGGTGGTGGTCATCGGGCTTCTGCTGAAGCAATTAAGTGGGCGTTTAATGAGAAATTTGGTGATGAATATCAGGTTCTTCCTTTGTTTTTCTTTATTTAGAATCATTAGCTTCTAATTGGTGTTGATCAGGATGAAGTTTGATGGAAAATGTGGTTTATTTCTCAGGTGTTTGTGACTGATCTATGGACAGATCACACTCCATGGCCGTTTAATCAGCTGCCAAGAAGTTATAATTTTTTGGTTAAACATGGCTCCTTGTGGAGAATGACATATTATGCTTCTGCTCCTCGTGTGGTGCACCAATCGAATTTTGCTGCCACCTCCACATTTATAGCCCGGTGAGGATTCTTGTCTTCTTCTTTGGCTTTTAAATTAATTACTTTTTGTGTTGTTTTGTCTAGATTCATGTAAGGAGATGTATAGCTTCTCATAAGTTTGTTGAATTTTTATAATGTTCTGATATCTTGCTATTCTTTGGATGATCTTTGCAAACTATATCGAGCACACAAGTCTCTCTTTCTTAAATTATTTCTTGTAACTAAATAAGAGGTCTGCTATTGTGGGTTCATTTTGCATATCTATCTTTAAGAACATATAGGGTGTTTGGAGGTTCTTTTTGAAAGTGTCTATGTGATATTGAATATTTAGAATAACATACTTAACTTCAATAAGTTATGTTGCATGATATGGTGTTTGGATGTGCTTATGCACCTTGAAGTTGCAATTTTGATGCCATTGAGCTTTGGCAGATTCTAATTGTTTCCGCCTAGATATCCTCATAAAATTGATTATTTGACCTCTACATAATCTCTTATTTTAGTAGAAGTTACCTAGACACTAACCATGTTGACGGTCGTCATACAAGTGCATCAGGGTCCTACTTTTAGAATCATTTATCATCAATAATACTATATGCAAAACACAAAAAACTAAGACACTTTCTTCATGGTTCAATAAGTTCACCTTCATCCATAGTCAATTAGTCATTGCTAGACTTATTATCATTTTCATCCGGTTATTAATATAATTTTGGTGCCTGATCTGCCAACAGAGAGGTTGCAAAAGGTCTAATGAAATATCAGCCAGATATTATCATCAGTGTACATCCTCTAATGCAACATGTACCGCTTCGTATCTTGAGGTCAAAGGGTCTTCTAGATAAGATTGTATTTACTACAGTTGTTACAGATTTAAGCACGTGCCATCCTACATGGTTTGTTTTCCTCTGCAGACTTTTTACTTAACCCATTGTAACGAATATGAGATCAAGCTGATTTCTGTTGTGCTTGTGATAGGTTTCATAAGCTTGTAACAAGATGCTATTGCCCCACAGAAGAGGTGGCAAAACGTGCCCTAAAAGCTGGTCTCCAGCAATCTCAAATAAAAGTTTATGGCCTCCCTGTTCGACCTTCTTTTGTTAAGCCTGTTAGGCCCAAGGTTGGAATCTCTATTAAAAATATTGGGTGGAATGGTGGGTGGGTCAGGCAGATTGTGTAAAAGGTCAAAACGGACATTTTTTGGTTAATGGTGGGTTATATTGACCCAGAAAACCTTTTTCAACAAAAAATTTAATTTTTTCCTGTAAATAATTTGTGTATCAAATTTGGTTACAAAAATTGTGTATTCGGTAATGATATAATCTTTTGCATAAAAATGATTTAGAAGGTTTTATGCATCAAACATACACTATAAGCAACTTTTGATCCCTTAAGTCTATTTCATTTTAGCTATTTATTTCATCCATTTGACCTTATGGAAATAAAATATACACAGAATCGATCCATTTTCAAGTAAATTGGTTGAAATTGCAACTTGTTAAAAATCCAAATGGAACCAAAAAAGATGTAGAATGTGCAATGTAGTTCTGTTTTAGGAACTTCAGCACGCAGCAGTTTGTGGTTCTGTTTTGCTTCGAGACAATAAATAAATGGCTATCCGAGCTGAACTGCTTATGGTTTATATGTACTTCAAATTACAAGACTTATTTTCACAAAAAGATAAATTAATATGTTACAAATTCTCTCTATATCAGAAGTCAAAACGTCTAATGAACTAAGAAATTTCGACATTCTTCATGGCTTGAGTTCAGATTTTATGTTCTTCGGTTCTTGTGTCAATATCATAAATCTCCTACTAAATTTCTTTACAACCATAATAAATACCCATGCAAGTCCTTTTCTTTTTCTTTCTTACACTTAAAGGTTAAGGGTTAACTGAAAAGAAGGGTAACTGCAAATTGAGGATAACATAAATGAGGTTAGAAATAGGCAAATCACATTTGAGGTTAACTGAGCCACGAACATCACTAGAAAATAGGATACATTATGACTTTTTTCAGGTCAAAGTTTATGATTGTTTTGTTTTTTGCTTAGGATGAATTGAGGAAGGAGCTGGGTATGGACGAGGATCTCCCTGCTGTGTTACTAATGGGTGGTGGGGAGGGGATGGGCCCCATTGAGGCTACGGCCAAAGCATTAGGGAAAGCGTTATATGATGAAAACCTTGGCGAGCCAATTGGTCAAGTACTTGTAATTTGTGGTCGCAACAAAAAGCTTGCTAACAAATTGCTTTCAGCTGAGTGGAAGATTCCTGTTCAGGTATTCCCATCATCATCATCATCATCATCATCATCATCATCATCATCATCATCATCATCATCATTCATCATCATCGTCATCGCATAAGAGATTAAAAGGTTGTTAAAACTTAGAAGAAAGCAACTGACCAACTGTCCTTGTGTTTATCATCTTACTAAGATAAAGTACTTTTCTTAGTAAGATTGCACAATTTTGTTCCCTATTAGGTTTCCCCATTTGTTATTTTATTTTAACGTATTCCCAAATTAAGATTTGCATATCAATTATCAACTAACTTTAATATTTAATGGGGAAGTTTTATTTGTATACTGAACCTTGAAATCCTTTAAACTGAACGTAACTAGTCAACTTCGGTTTCATTTTGTTCTGTTTTATGCTTAATCATATATTAAAATTATAAATAAATATGGATAGGACTGTTTTCTTATAAAACACATTTAAGCTCAAAAACCTAAAAATGTCATGAAGTAACTAAATATGATTTTTTATAGTCATAGATAAAATTGGGTTTTCCTTTCCTTTTTTTATAAACTAAATTGAATTATATTAGTAGATAGTGATTTAAATACAAGATCAAATAATTTCAGGTGAAGGGATTCGTCACTAAGATGGAAGAATGCATGGGTGCTTGTGATTGTATTATTACCAAGGTAAATGGGTTCCATCTATTCGCTCCGTTTCTCCCTAAAATACCCAGTACTTATCTGATTAAAATTTGTTGTAGATTTATTTACTACTTTTTTAATTACAAAAAGGGTGATTATAATACTCACTATACGGAATAGTACTTGCAACAATTTTTTTTATGGATACCCCAGAATAAATCAATTTTTTAGTCTGACTTTCCTTTTATTTTATTAGTAATCCTTTGTTAATGACTGTAACAATGATTTTTGTCCACAAGATTCATCCAAATGAGTCACTACTGAGATTTGAATAGTCAAACTGTTTTGCTTAAATTATCTAACCTTGCATTCATTCTAGGGTGGAGGAAGCACATATCATGTAGTTATATGTATTTGTGGATTCTCTCTACACATAACAAACGGATTCTTGCCAATTTTGAAGTTATAATACACCTTTTTTTGACTCTCAAAAGTAAAATGTCACTATGTCAAATGCAGACTAATTTCGTATTTTCATCACTTCAATTTAATTCTTGTAGGCTGGTCCAGGAACCATTGCAGAAGCTATGATCCGAGGACTCCCCATAATTTTAAACGATTACATTGCTGGGCAGGTAAATTTTTATTAGACTTGATTCTCTTTCTTCTAATGTTTATATTTTTATTTATCTTGTTGTAGAGGTGGCAAGATGGGTTTTTCTGGTGGGTTGGGTATTGGGTCAAAACGGATCGGGCTTGAAATGAGTTCCTATTTTACTATAGGTTGAGACGGGCTAGGCCGGGTTGTCTACCTGCTAGGCCGTTCCAGGTTCTGTTTTCGAGTGCAAGTAGAACAAAGGCGAGTGTAAAAGTGACTCCTTTTGAAACAAATGAGGCTTTCTACTTTGGTTTTGTCCCAAGTAACTGAGCATTTTGGTCCTTTCAGTTTAAAATAACGAGTTAACGGTGACCCGCGTTTTGCGGCTGGAACCAAAAGATCCAAAACATAAGGATTAATATTATTAAAATTAACGTGATGAATTCGTAGTGATGAATTAACCAAAAGATCCAAAAAAATACACGAGTATTTGAAAAAAATAAAAATATAAACAATTGAAGTTTGATATATTATAATTTAACTTTGATGAATTCGTAGTGATATGACACCTTATTTGGTTGTAATTCAAAATTCAATTTTAATTTATTTGTATTACGAATAACATAATATTTAACATTATTAATCTTTAACTCAAAGAAAGATTTTCACGAAAAGAACTCTTTTAAACCATTAATATTTTCATCTAAAAGCATAAAAATTAAAAATATGTAATAAAATCAAAAGAAAGATTCAACGGGCTACTCTTTTAAAAAGAAAATTAAAAAATTTCCTTTATAAATTTTTTAATCAGACTACTTTATAAGAAAAGCACATAAAAAAACCAAACAAATTAAAAGTATCAGCATGATTCGAACCTGCATGACTTCTATCACTTAAATAATGCCCAATCCAACTGATCTACAATACATTTGGGTATCAATGCAGGTTACTAAATATACAATATAAGCAGGAGGCTACTGTTCATAACCTCCTGCAAAATGTTAATATATATAAATATATAATGTGTATTTTTTTGTTTATAGCTTTTTATATGTCAAGTGGAAGAATTAACCACATACCTAACTTTATCTTAATAAACTTCTCTCATGAGCATCAATTCTAGGTCAAATGAATGTCACTCATAATGTGTTTCTAATCAAATGTCTTATATAGCAACTTATTTTTATGTAAATTCTCTCAAGATGCAATACTTTATACGTTAACCTTAATTTCAGTTCCTTATAACTAAAATTTTTATAACGGCTTATGACAATTTGCATGTGAAAAAGAACGTTGAACAATCTCTATCCATAATTAAAGGTGCAATTTGACCCGTTAACCTACAAATAGGTCGACTTGGGCTATGTTTTCTTTATCTAATGAGTTAAATGGTTTAAAGTAATAGATAACTGTAAAGGGGAATTCTGTCAAAGGGTTTGAAATTAGCTGAAATGTACTCAAATAGTCAAATGTATAAACCTCTTGAATCATTTTAGAAGAGAACAAGTTGGATTATATTGTAACCATATTGTATTTGAAACCATATCTAAATCATTTAGTATTTATAGAAACAAATTTAAGTAAACAAATTTTATTTAAAAGCAGAGGTGGCAAAATGTGCTGGCAGATGGGTTGGGGAACGGATTGAAATGGGTTCAGGCTGGGTTAACGCGGACACCTTTTATCCAATATAATTACAAAATATATATTATGTATACAATAATGATCTGACTTTTGAATAACATGATTAATTAGGTTGTATGTATTTAACAATACACTTTGGCTGATTATATGGGTCAAAGTTCCCCCCTCTGTTTAAAAGCATTCTCTGATACTTGGCTTTAACCTGATTATTGTTCTGCAGGAAGTTGGGAATGTACCATATGTGGTGGAAAATGGATGTGGGAAATTTTCCAAGTCACCAAAGGAGATAGCAGAAATTGTTGGTCAATGGTTTGGTCCAAAAGCGCACGAGCTCAAGGCTATGTCACAGAATGCATCAAGGCTGGCAAGGCCAGACTCGGTTTTCAAAATTGTTCAAGATCTTCACGAGCTTGTCAAGCAAAGAAGTTTAATGATGCAGTACTCGGCTGCAACATAAGAATTTGGCATGGATGAGAGGGGTCCACAATATTTGGATGTATATTCGGCTATTTACTTTAGGTAAAGATTGATTCAAAGCTACTCGTGTAACCAAAACAATTTTGACTTCATTTGTAGCAAGTTATGCGTTAAAGGGGTTTCCCACAACATAAGCCGCACAAAAGGTGTGCAACAAACATAAATATGCACGTTTTAGAACATATTATCCACATTGTATGATTATATTGTGCAGCCAGGAGTGAGTTTTGATGAAAATTTGTAAACACTCTTCATGATATATAACATCTATTGTTTAAATAACTCTTACCTTGTTTGGTAGATATTGAGTGTCTTTTTAGCTTGAGAAGTGGTGCCAAAGTGGAACTGGTAAAGGGTGGTGTGGTAGTACCAACTTAATGCTAGTTTTACTTTTGTTCTTAGTTTGACAATGAAGAAATACAATTTGACTTTGACTTTAATTTTCTTGGTTGAATTAGTAATCTTTTGAGGGCTACCGGCCAAAGTTGAACAGTTTTTCCAGCCCAAGATCGATGATTATCTATCTCCCAGTTGGATCTGATCTAGTCTACCACTTGATATTATACAATATACATATATACATTTGTTGATATGTCGGTGTTGTTTTGAAAGATTGGTTGTCGTTTTGGTAAGCAAATTACTGTTCATAAGGAGGCAGTGATACCGTGCTACCGTCTATGGATTTCACCCTCCAACAATACACAGTACACACGTGACACACCATAGCGTTCCTTTTAGAATAAAGCAATTAATTTTATATATACTTTGTTTTTCTTTTATAACTTTTGATGGGTAATGTTGGGTATAAACATAAATACATATATATAAATGTTATATTTTTATCTAGTCATTATATGATACTTGAATATTAAATGACATCAATAGTACATATTTCATTTTAATATTTTGGGTGAAGGAGTATTTTTGTAATTTACATGTAATGCTTTTACAAATCATATATGATTTAATCCTGATTACCTGTGATTGCATTTTAAAATCTTAGAACTGTGTTTTTTACATAGTCTTTATTGAACACATCTCTATAATACTTATTTAAAAATAATGTTACAACGAAAATTTCTTTGCTATAACTTTTAACTTATAATCTTGATATAAATATAAATACATATTTGCGTACTCTCACATCCATCTAGATTTTAGTATGAATTTTGTCATATATAGTTTTTTTAAGAGATATTTCTCAAAATTATATTTTTAAGGTTTAAGTTTTATGTTTCTAATGAAAATTAGAACTCCTTTTTTTTACTCGAATTGCTACTATCAAAGGGATTTTAGTTTACCGATATAAGGTGCTGGAAGATGCTTCTCTTAGTATGTAGATTTTTGTGTGTGTGTTTTGCCGAATGATAAAGTAAGTGATAATGAAAAATATTACCAAAATTGATTTTAGTTTAATGAGACGACACGGTACAATCTTAAACATCTAAAAATTTTGTATTTTTTTTAACTAATATGTTTAAATTTATGTTTCAATATATTATTTATACTAAAACATGTGACAAACACACAAATAAAAATATTTTATGTAACATTGGAATGATCTACAAGCCTTTTACATCAAATTTCAGTTAGAATAGGAGTAAATCAAGCACAATACTCTTACTATAAATAAAAATAAAAACCATTTGCACCCAACACGACGATACAACAAAGATTTGGGCCCAAAATACATAGGCAATACACAACAATAAATTGCTATACGGAAATTTATATTTTTTAGATAAATAAATGAGATATAAGAATAATAATTATACAATGATATAGACGTAGAATGTAATATAAAAATAAGTGAAAAAATAAAATAATACAACGAAGCGCAATTTGACAATACTCGTTATTCATACATTGCGATGAAGTTTTACTTATTATCTTTTGAGTCTAATTTGATCTTTAAAATTAATGTTTTGTCATGAAATATTTTAATGTTAACACACATCCTTTACTTATTTTATACTCATTAATTAAATTACAAACTTTTAAAAATTATCTTACGACTAATCAAATACTGAAAAACCTATAAACAACATAAAATAAATTGATGGGAAGAAACTTTAAAATTTTGAAATAGTTAAAAAAAAAAATAGCAATTATGCGGAAAAAAAAACTTGTCTGCTACGTTTTTTTAATAGTTATGAAAGTGAAATAAGAATAAACTCGTGTGTCTAGCCTCTGTTACTTTCATTTTGTTTGTTAAATCAAACTTGATGATACCTCAATTTTTTAAAAATGTTTTGTGTATATTTGAGGAGTTGTTTAGCTAAGCTTACTGTGAATTTATTTTCTCGACTTAATTTATTATCTAAATTACAGTCTTATTACAAATTAAAATAAAAAAAATAAGGTTTAAAACAAACACCGGCTAATGCGCTAGTTTAGATGCAGGGGCAATCAAAGAAGGCCCGGCCATCATCTTCTACCCCAGAAAGGATCCGTTCTCACGCATTTATTACTATTTTCTGCTAAATCAGACATTGAATCAATGAATTCGACTACTTGTAGTGGTTGTTCTTGTAAGCCCTGCCTGATTTCAACAAAATCTGTAGTTACGGGAAGGTATAGTCGTCTTCGTCGTCATGATGTAAGTCTAATCAATGAAAAGATCAACGGCGGCAGATTTTGTGTCGTGAGAGCTTCAATGCTCGAGTCCTCCTCCGAAAACTCCTCCAATTTTTCTAAACGTATGGAACAAGCTTGGCTAATCTCTCAGGTATGTATGAATTGGAAGCATCTTTTAGGGTTTCTTTTGTTTCTTCGTGCTTTGCTCTATCATTCATCGATGAATTAACAATATCTGCTTAAGCACGCATGAGTTGTTACGCCTAACTCTATAAATTTCGTTTTCCTGATTGTCATCTTATTATGCGGAATTTGTATTCTATGTTTAACTTATTTCATTAAGATCTTTTCGAGTTTGGATGCTTTTACGGCACAGATAAATTGTATTCTATGTTTAACAGCTTGACACGAAAAGAGAAAGCCACAAGTTTTGGACTCTATGGTGTTGTGATTTTGACAATTTGATCAGTTCTTACCTTCATAACTTTCTTTCTAATGTTTGTAATGCTTAAAATCTTAAAGGCACACCAGCTCAATCACCTTTAGTTAGACTAAAAATCTTTGTTGAAAATTATTAGTAGCTTACTACTCAATGCTTATAAGCTGTTAAACTTCAGAGTCCCAAAATTATTATTGGACACACATGGCATCAATTTGGTAAGCTAGTTAGGCATCCTTGGATGTCGACAGAAACAGACCGCTTACGGTAGTTGCAACATTGATTAAAATATCTAAAGAAATGACAAAATTGTTAACCATAAATTCATAATGACAAACTCAGTGACCTGAATACGAGTTTGCCTAACCAAAAGCTTCACCAAGTTACTGTTGACACACTTGGCGTTCCATTTTGGATTCCAATCAAACTTTTGGGGCGGGTTTGGTTTCGGGGTTTGTATTTGAAAGTGTTTGGTTATATCTGCTTTAAATGAATGAGTTTGAGAAAAGCCATCAAATGATGGTTTCTCCATATCCAGCTAAAAGGCTGGGATCTTCCTTCCTTCCCTTCTTTCTTTCTTTTATACACACACACACACAAAAATCTGCTTCTCTATTCTCCGATTTCTCTCTCCTCACACCATTTTCATCTTTATCTTCTGAACACAAAATTAGTTATTGATGTTCGTATTCTAATATAATAAGATAGTAGAGTAAACCCCTTCTTAATGAAAAATTAAAAATTGAAGTTTACATAAGCACCAGAAATAGAATTTGCAAACAAAATTTTCTATTAACTTGTTAACATCAACAATATACAGATGAAATTGATGCCTTTGTTTACATGAGCTTTCGAAATTTTATATGATTTAACAAGCTTCCTATCTTAATAAATAAAAAAAGTGTTGTAAAAATTGGTCTGGGCAGCCAATTAATCGCCACTTAGGCGGTAATCGGCTGCCCATCAACCTAAAAGTCACTTGGATCAGTCAAGTTTATTGATTGTGGTCAAAATAGATCCTAGGCGGTCAATGAATGGGTTTGACTAAAATTTTCAAGCTTGTTAAATTTTTTATGGTTATTGATTTATTTTGTTAGGGGGATTGCTAATATTTTTTTTAATTAAGTTCCTTTATAATTTAGGGTCCCGCCTAGAAACCGATTAATCACCGCCTAGAACGATTAATCGCTCAAAGTTAGTCGACCAACTGTATACCACCTAGCGATTTTTACAACCTTGAAAATAATATACCAGATTTTCGTTTGGGAATCATTCATTTGATCCCAAACATAATGCATAAACCACACAGAAGTTTTAAGTAATTATACTCAATTTTATTTTATCTTACCATCAAATCCATACCAATAGGCAATAGTGATTCCTAACTGCAAATTAAGCACTATCTTAGTGTCAAAAACATGAGTTTTGACCAAAGATCTTGCCACTGTAACATTGGACCACATCCGAAAGTATGCCAGTAATTGGATGATAAATATGGGAATGACAACAGTGTTGGGCAGATCAAAACATCATAGCCAAGTTATTGATGTATTTTTTTTCTAGTCAAATACTAATGCCTCACACTTTCTCGAAATCACTTATTTCCAGTGAAGAAAGAATATGGTCATCAAACATCTGACTTTATATCTGAATTCTGAAACCGTATTTATCTTAGCAGCCCTGTTGATTTTGATGTTGTTAGATGTGTTGGCACCACAACCTACTAAATCTTTCCTACTTGCAGCAACCAAGGCCAGTTGCTTGTTCTTCTTGTGAATCGAAGGGGCACGTGGAGTGCAAATGGTGTGGCGGCACAGGATTTTTCATTCTTGGTGATAACATGCTATGTCAAGTACCATCCCGAAACACCAGCTGTGTCATTTGTGCTGGAAAGGTGAATTGATATATGTGATCTACAACACCACTCTACACTATCTTATTTGTTTCACATTAAGCACTGACCCCCATCAGTAGATGTGGAAAGATGGACAGGTTGGGTAATGGCCAGTGGGTCATAATAGGTTCAGGTTAAGAGAGAATTTTTCATTCGGTTTGAAATGGGTCGAGTGGGGTTCACGTTAAACACCTTTCTCATTTTTTTAGTCAGTGATCTTATATAAATTTAAATAACTCAAGTTTTATATTCAGTTTGATTATCTTTTTCATTATTGAAGCCACATAAACGCACGCATGTTACAATAATACATATATATAATATCAAGAATTTCATTATGCATGCTGATTAATATAATGATAACTTTGTTTATCTAAGCAAGACATGAGTTTAATTGTGTCTATGATACAAGTTGTATTGTGTTAACGATTGAAAGATAGGTTTTAATTTTCTTTTGATGGGTGTGGAGTTTTTAAGAATGTCTGCTGCATTCAGATTCATTTTTTAATTTGGATATTAGCATTTGCCATTTGAACTGGGATTTTCTCCATATCTGATTCCTTAAGCATCTATTTGTTAGCCTGCTAATGTTCATACCTGTCTTAGACTACGCTAAATTGCAAGCTAGCCCAAATTCTTTTGTTATTATTGGCCATTTGAATCGTATCTAAGCAAAAATAGAACTCTGTAAGGAACTCTGAAATCTGTTATGCTTTATTTTTTCTTCGAGAGACCTGAGGTAGCTACATTGATCAACTTTTGCTTGCTTTATTTTACTGAAAAGCCATTGGTGTATCCCGGTTTGCAGGGATTGGTACTTGGTAAATCTTGTAATTTGCTTGAAGTGTTTTCATACTTCGAAATACCTGAACAACACTTTCTTGTCTATTCATATTGAAATTTATTAATGTATAAATATGATATCTAAAAGATGATAATATTATTAAAACAGTAATCTAACTTGTCCTGGTCTAATTGTTTCAGGGAGCCACTTGTTGTAGCGATTGTAAGGGAACGGGATTTCGTGCAAAATGGTTGGAACAACCCCCCGTCCAGTAGTAGTCCTGCTCCACTCCTGCAGGTAAATTGTCAAATGTAACACCGGCCACGCCACACACATTGTTTCTGTACATGTATTATTATTCATTTAGATATTTATCTATTAACGCAGTAGTCCCGTTACTATGTTGCATAATTGTTGTGTATATACCCCCCTTAACGTATGGGTGAACGATTATCTATAAAAATCTGTTGTTTCATAACCCTTTCTATTAGTATATGAAATACAGTTTTTCTCGCATGTAGCTGTCCTTATTAGAGGTGGTCACTTGTTTGCTTCTGGCTTCTATGGATTATTTCATTTACATCAGTAGTGTATTACATAAATAGCTTAATAGAAAAGTTGATAACTACATATTTATTACTAGCCAGGTAATATATAAAAAAGAATCTTACTAATTGAACTGTTTATTTTTATTATTAGTATTATTGTAATTATTACATTTAGTATTCTATAGGTTGCATTTTTACACAATAAGCATCATCCTCTATCAATTTACATATTATTTTTTTTTTCACTGATGAACATTATCGTTCCTTAGATCCAAGTAGATTTTGAGAGGATTTAATTTTTGAAAATTTATCGAAGTTGTTACATTTTGTTATGGTATATACTTAACTCTAAAAACTACCATTTAATATATTCAGCTTTTTAAACTTGCCAATTAATGCATACAACCTGGTATATAAGGTCATATGTTGACGTGGCACCGGTTATGATGACATGGCAACTTACTTGAATGCTGACATATAATATCTTTAATTAAAAATATAACTAAGGGTCGTCTACTCTTACGATTTTAGCATGTCAAAGGGTTGAAGGTGGATTCTTGTGCTTCATCTTCATCGATTTCAACTAATCGATGACAGCATGTCAAAGGGTTGAAGGTTCGATTTTGGATACAAGGGTCATTTAAACCATTCAAGATTACCATCAGATGGGTATTGTGACTTACGGACTAAAATAGATTTAGGGGTTCTCTGCTAATTTCAATGTTCTTCAATTAGGATCTTTGCTCAAATCGATGGTTTTTGTTCTTCATCGTACATGAAATTTAGAGTTGGTACCAAATTTCGATTACAAATTTGGTACTAGATTTATCAGATTTGTACACGGGACTCTATTTAAGCGATTTCAATTGGGGTTAACCAAATTTATATTCACCATAGTCATATACACGGTACCAAAAGCATAAATTGAAATCACTTAACAGATGTGTTAACCAGATTTATCAATCGATTTGGCAGGTTTCAATTGACAAATCTGGTTTTATGGGTCTAGATTTTGATTTCGGTTTCGATTTGGCAAGCGTTTGGATTTCTTTTTTATAAGAACAACGCCCTTTAAGTTAAAGTTTGATTTCAAGTGAAGGTCTGATTTATGTCATCAATTAAATAGATTTCGATTGAAGGTCTATATGTAAGTCATCAATTTGAATAAAGATCAATACCTTGGTTCATCAATGTTGTGTTTGTTTAATTATGGTCACTGAAAGTATAATACATTAATGGTAGTTTCGATAGTTAAGTGTATAAAATAGCAAAATGTGACAACTTCGATACATTTTTAGAAACTAAATTCATTTTGAAATTGACTTGAGCATCCTGATAACAAATAAAAGCATAATGCAGATGGGAAGAAGATAACACTGACGAAACTCCAAAGATGTCCTGTAATATGTTAATTATACTTGGCTGCTATATATTTCCACAGAAAAAAAACTAGACAGGTATAAAACATGATCTTACACTTTTCATGCAAACGTCATGAAAATAAGAAGACAAAAGCTGTTTTTTCCTACTTACAAGCAATAACCAAAAGTCTCTCATGATCTTCTATCTAGCTTCCTGTCGCTCGACCTTCTTTCCTCGGCCTCTCTACGTCTTTGTTGCCTGCAATTCATAATATTTCCAACTATAAACAGAACAATTGCATTTAAATATATATTCAAAATAATCATCTACCTACGCAACTTGCATGCCTTGTTAGAAGAAGGATCGGAAACAACATTAAAGAAGCCTATGTTTATGCATGAGACAGACAAAAGAGAGCAGAGGTGCCAGCATTCCCGACTCATCTAATAATCAAGGAAGGATGTTAAACCTCTAACGAGTCAAAAGGATGAGCCTAACATTGTGTTCTTAAGTTTATAAGCTGTTCAACTTTAACCTTAATAGAATCAGGTTGACCCATCGAACTTTATTTGGATTTATACATAATTAACATATATCAAATATGTTGAATGAAAATTTTGAGGTTGTACAAAATTGAAGTACCAAATTGCATTGATTAATATAAACTGGCAGATAGTAGAAGCTTACCATACTACTATACAGGTTAATAATAACCGACTTTGGACATCAAAAATTTCCTACTTGTCTAAGCAAACATTCCAAATGATTATTATATGATACTGCTTCATTAAACAAAGGCCTCAACCAAAAGCATCACACAATCAAGAAAGAGGCCTTGTTAGGGAAAATCAGTGCGACCTACGACTGGCTTGTTTGTGGAAGACCTCCAAAAGTTTTATTTGTCATCTCTTAAATACTATTTCATTTTACATATTCAATGTCCCGTGGATTGGTTAAAAGAAATGAGAATACACACACACACACACACAAAAACATTGATAAGGATGACGAGAATAAATGGATACTGTGATTCTGTCAAAAGTTCTATTAATAACATTTACCACGAAAAAATGATCAAGTGCTTTTTAATCTTTTTGTGAAATTTCTTAATAAAGAAATAAAAAAAAGACTATAAATAAAACGAGAATCTTGGGCTGGGTCGTTGCAGGTGGGAGAGATGCGGACGCCCAAGCTAGAATCTTGATTTAAGGGGTTTCCCAACTCTTTTCTGAGTTCTAAAAAATGACCAATCAACACTTGAAGTTTGTAAATTTTAAATTAAGCAAACAGCCCCTGGATTTATACAACAGCTCCATGTTTGTAAATTTTAATTCATATAAAACATTACAACCTTTTATTCTGCCACCTCTACATTTTATTTTTTAAAATTTTCAATAATTCTATTACTTTATAAAATACATTCTTTAGAAAAGTCTAATATAGTAGATGAACTTCTGTATGTTTATAAATCGATGCCATCTACCTTCATATGGAGTATAAATTTGCATATAGTTGGAGAGCAAAACGTTTTGTATATTATTCTGTAGCTGTAAATGAGTATAACTAAAAATTCCTAAAAATCTTGCCGCCATGGCGCTTGCGCAGGCAAACACGAAATTTGTCAAAGATGTGTCTACATATAATTCCGGAGGTGATGGTATTATGGAAAAGATAGAGGTTAACCCCTTAAGGAAAAAAGAATAATAGTTTCTTTGATTTTGTGCAGAAGACTTACGCAAAGGCTGTGTAGCCAGTTCCAGCATTAGCAGCCGATAGAAGTGCTGCATGTGAACCAACACTCGATAGAGAGTCTTGTCCACTGGTAGTTAGAGGATGCCTTCTGTCCCCATCTACCTGAGAAGATAATGCTGATAGTGATTATGATGATACATATTCATATGAGCTTAAAGAATCATGTATGATTCTATTCTACAGTTCACAACACATCCAAAAAAACAGAAAAAAAAAGAATCAACTCAACATGCACAAGCACAAATAATACCTTATCCCACTTGGATTTCTTATTTGGTCTACCCTCTCGAATCCCAGTATCAGCACCTGATGAAACTGGGTTTGAACCACCACCAGCTATTGATGGCACAGCTGCAGATATCATGTAGCAAACAGAAATCAGTACCTTCTAACAAATAAAATATTAATAAAAGCTGAGAATCCCAAGACACGATAGAACAATAGACACAATCAGTAAATTTAACCGCCTAAGATAAAAAATTAAAAATATAATCATTTTTCAATACATGCATACCATGAACCTGATGGTTAATAAGTAATCGGGTAAATAACTAATTTCTAAGAAGTAAGAACTATGTGTTTACCTGGAATTGGCACAGATTTTGGCATTGAAATAGCTACTGCAGATTGTGTACCACCAGATAGAAAATCAATCTTTTGGTTTTTCTTTTTCTCTTGCTCTTTTCTCTCCAATTCCCTCTTTATATCAGCCTCTGTTAGTTTCAAAAGAATAAATGTCAAGTTATTATTCCACGGGGGTTAAAAAAATGTGAGTTAACAAGAGGAAAATGAATAAAACTAGAAACCTATTTCATCATAATAGTCACTTGCGTCATAACCATGGGGGTCAAACACATCTTTGCTGAAGCAAGATCCTATCTGATCAATGTCCTGATAAGTCACAGCGTGTAGCAAGAAATCGGGGTTGCGATACTCTTTCCTATTTCTTACTTCTGAATTAAAGCTTCTCCCAGTTTTCTTTTTCAGCAACAGGAATTTTATAATTTTTTCCTGCAACAAGATACATAGAATACAAAATTGTTCATGGTGTATAAACTATATAAACAATGATGATTACAAGCTGTTCTCTCTCACAGAGACAGATGCACACACACATACATACATAGATAAGCACGTATACACACATGGTGCTACTTCTTCCTCTGTTCGTACCAATGCAAAGCGACAAGTAATAATCACATTTCAATTTCATTGAATAAGCAGCTTAAAACTGAATGTATGTGAAGAATGCATTTATACATGGTGATCTTGAGGAGAAATTTTACATATATGCTCCACCACAATAAAGAATTAAAGAAACCATTAAAATATGCAAGTTAGAATAAAGTTCTCCATGATTAAAGCAATCTCCTTGAGACTGGATCGAACGAGTTGCAAGGGTCATGCCGGCAAAATGATTCCAAAAGATACCAAACTTTATTCATTAAGTAGTTTGCCACTTTGCCTCAAAGAGACTGACATTACTTACGTATATGGATGATACCATAGTGATCGAGAATCATGAAAAAAAGAACAGAGTTGGAAATTTTGCTTATCAAAAGAATATGAGGTTTGAAAGTTGAGAAAGGCATTCCAATGGAAAATAATATATATCAATATCTTGAATGATGACTCACTTACTTCGCATATACGATACCAAAGATCCCAAAATTAGAGGGATTTCCACTAGAATAAAAATCCACAAGACCACAACTATAAGGATTGCCCATATATACATTGCTCTTTCGGCATCAATAGAAATCATCTTCGAACTTAAATTGTCATTAAATAATGATCATGTTATGTAATTGATTTGAAAAGCTACTTGGCTGAATTACTTCACACAAAAGATTTACTTACATTGGATTTGACAAGCTTGACAAATAAGTATCTGAAAGGAGATACGTGTAAATACAAATAAACTTACTTGCAGTTCATCAGAGCACTTTGTCATTGGTGGTGATGGGAGAAACTGATCCAACACATCGATTTCCTTCTGCCCTTCTTCAGTAATATTAACAGCTTCTTCAGGCTCTCCAGATTGTGATTCATTATTCCCCTTAAGATTCAATGTATCAGATTGTGACTGATCAACATTTTCAGATAATTGAGGAGTTGATTGTGTTGCTGGTGGTGTTCCTGCACATGATGAAGACAGAGAAATAAACAACAGCCTGAGTTTGGAGATTAATAGCTCATAAAGGTGAAGTGTAGTACTCATCATGTTACCCCAACACCAATCATTTATGAGATTGTACTTGATTGAATATCAGTGGTCTCTATGTTCACCCAAAACTGATATATGATTTTTTTATGTTTATGAACCATCATAAATTGATTTATGATTATATATGTTCCATGCTATTCACACCGTATACTTTATTACTTTCACAAGTTACATGACTTTGATAATGATAATCGGTTTTTATAATTTTAAAAACCAAAACCGTCGGTTTCGGTTTTGGTTCGGTTTTTTCAGTTTGGTTTTTTCGGTTTTTGGTTCGGTTTCGGTGTTTCTTGCTCACCCCTAGCATATGGTAAACTATTAGTTCCAGCAATGTCAATGCCTCGTCTACTTATCTATAATACATACAGGGATTACAATATAAGACTAATTAACTTTAAGTTCGGCGAAAATAGAGAAGCTTGCATGAGAGTTTCTTCATTGTAATCATGTGATACAAGATACTAAAGGAGAGTGTAATGGACCAAAATATGGGTTTTGTGAAAGTTTCTTGATTCTAACAAGTTCCCGATTTATTTCAAAATCTAATTTGGTTTCAAAACCGAACCAAATTGGTTTTGACTTCTAGAAAGCATTCTAAACCTAGAAATCTACACCATGAAAACATGAGGAAAAAAAAATACTCCACATGATGATTTTATTGAAAAAGATCGAAGTCGCGATATTTATTTCACCCAAGATTGGGTCTCCCTACCAGGTGTTCTGCCTGTTGTGCAGGTACTTTGCTAGTTTATTATAACTAATTAATAAACAATTAAACATACTGACGTAAACCACCATAAAATGATCCAAGTGATATAATGAGAGAGAATTATAATACCTTCCTAGGTATTACTGCATTGACAACAAGAATCAAGCCAATAGACTCTTCACCATCAGTTCTCAGATGCAAAATTTCAGGATTAGATAGTACGATTACGTATTTCAGTCTTTCAACACTCTATTAACCTTAAAAATGCATAAAAATTTGCAATATTAAAATGTTTCAAGCCTCTATTAACCTTAAAAATATATCAGAAGCCATGCATCTCGTCATTATCATTCATATTACCACAAAATGTTGTAAACTTGTAAAAAAAACAAGTACATACCATTTGCAGTTTCAAGCTCCGCACCAAACATTACACGACCTGTAGCTACTATTTCCCCTTCCTGAAACCAAAAACAGCTTTCAGTACATAAACCAGGAAAACAAACGCCACATTTCAGAACTACAAAACAATGCAACTCTGGATTCAACCATTAAGTAAGAAGCAACCTGAATAGTGGGTATGAAGAATGCAGGCAAAGGTAAATAAAAGATAGGGCAAGAAATTTGTAATGTCAGCAGCAGACTCGTGGGTCGGTCTAGTTAAGTTAATACAGAAAGGTGTCATCATATACCTTAGATGCATGCATAATTAATGAACTATTATAGTAGTTGTAAATTAGTTGATGTAACAATCGGTTAGATGCATCTTTTTGTAAATTTATAATGAATACTATACTATGTTTCTAACCAGGAGAAGTGCACTTCATCGTTTAAGTATAAGAAGGTAGGGGGTATCAAGGTCTCAACTTTCAAATTGTACCCTTACCGAATGACTCATATATCAATAGCCTACTCAATACAAACAATATCTCACAACTCTACAAAATCAAAAACTAATGTATACAAACAGACAGGCAAAGAAAGTATACTACATTACCTCCGCTTCAGGTGATAATGTCACCTCATCATGCCCATAATCGACGATAGTTAGAGTCCCCTTCCTACTAATAACTTGTTGAGCTTGAGTTTGAGCTTGAGGTGGTGTCGAATTGTCCATAGAAACCGGTGTCAAGTTATCATTAGCAGAATCCAAACTAAAAACTGGATCACTGCTGTTTCCATAACGTAAAGTAACATTATTGATATTGTTTAGGGCCATCGAATCATCTTCTTCCATATTCGCAGCTTCATTTTCCACCAGAGCGGTATCGCTATCGTTATTGTTGTTGTCATTATTTATGTCTTCTTCCATATCATCATCTTCATCACCGTACATAGAAAGAAGAGCGATGCCTTCTGATTCCTTCTTCTTAGACGCCATGAAGTAAAATTTTGGGTTTGGGGGTCAGTTCGTAGGTTTGAACAGCGATCGAGTATCGAAGGTGGTCGAAGTCGAGCAACAGGGAACTCCGATCGACGGTGGAATACGTGAAACAATTGGGGGCGATTTTAGGGTTTATGTGGAACCGACGAGATAAAACGCCTGCAAAAGAGGTGTTTCTCTGTTTTCTTTTTTTTCCCTCTTTCTATTAAGACCTATTTTTTTTTATTTCTTGTATCAATCATATTTTTTTTATAATTATTTTAAATGCAGAATCTCGTCAATGTTCTTTACGCTGTGTTTCACAGTTACATGTAGAAAGAAAATGAAATGATAGAAAATTAAGGAGAGAAGAGAAAAGAAGAGGAAGGGAAATGTTTTTGTCATTGCGTGTTCCTGAGTTCGAAAGATTATTAGAGGAAAAGTGGAATTTTAAGTGTTATTTTGTTTCCTTCCAAAATCTTCCCTACTTTGGGAGGAAAATCTGGAAAGAAAATAAGAGAGAATTTTCCTTCCAAAATCTTTTCTTTTCTCCCCTAAAAAACTTGGGAACACAACTGAAGTTCATTTTCCTTCCTAAATCTTTTCTTTTCTCTCCTGGTTTTAACTCGGGAACACAGCATAATCTTTGAAGTTCATTTTCCTTCCTAAATATTTTGTTATTATATAGTAATATTTATATTATCTTCTAATCTTTTAATATATATAAAAAACTAACTGTTATCAGCTTCAATAAGTTTTTTTCTAACACTTATAATTTGATGGAGAAATGTTTAACGTAGTCCATAATTAATTTATAGTTCTGAGTGATTAATTTTAGTATTTGGATCAGCCTCATCAATGGTTCAGATTGAATTTTAAAATCTTGGGCATAGTAGCATTTTCGTAATTCACATGTGATGTTTTTACACTAACATGTGATTATATACTGAATCACATGTGATTAAATATTAAAATTTAAGAAGTATGTTTTTTATTGAACACAAATAAAACCTTAATTTTAATGATACGGTTGATGTAAATACGAATGACTTGTATACGTCAACGAGTCAATCTACTGGAACTCATAACATAATTATTAATTCCCGTGTGACCTAAATCGGTCGGCCTCAACGCCGAGGAAACAAAGCCAGTCTTCCAGAAAAAGCTCCCATCCTCATTCCTCAGCTCTATAATGGCGGACGATGCAGAAAGAAGGCTTCTTGAAGACCAACTCGAGCTTCAATTACAAGAACAAAGAGAATCAATCGCCGCCCTTGATGAAGCCCTAGCTTCTGACCCCGATAATCCCGAAATCCTCGAGGTATTATACACGATAGCACTGTTCTTAACCTACTTACAATATGTTTTCTTTTATGAAGTTGCCATCTGCTGGTTTAGTGCGTGTCTACGTTGATCTTTTAAATGCAAGTTTTGTTTCAATTTTTAGCTCACAAGGAGAAAAATGATGGTTCTGTTTCAACGGACTATTGATTGCTGCCAATGTTTAGTTGCTCACTCTTACATAGATTACTAAGTGCTGTAAATTGTTACCGGAAGTGGTTTTGCTTCATTGGTACAAGCTGACTTAAGAGTTAGAGGGTTGTGATTTCAACTCCCTTAAGAATGTGATTAAATTTTAGTCAAGATCTCTACAGCTTTCAGATTCATAAGTAGTTTGAATTTGTTATCCTCCGTTGCTGTTAAAAGTCCAGCAGGAATTAAAGTATTCATGTCAGACATTATAACAATCTAAAGAATCGAATCAGAATATCCCCTACTTCACTTAAAACCTCTCCATTTTTCTAGCATCTGATTAGGTTTTGAGAGAGTGCTTTGTTGATCGTTCTTACGAGCACTGTACATGAAACCATGAACAATCACCACTTGTATCATTTCACGATTGGATAGGCTTGTAGGTTCGCCTGCTGCCAGCATATCTTGTAGTCATGTTCTTCTTTTTCTTATATTTTCTTTTGTAATTTTTGTTGGTCAGTTCGCTATGTGTATGTTGACATATTATAATAACACTGTAATCTTCTTGGAAGTTATAGCCGTTTTTATCTCGTTAATTAGGTTCATGCGGAGCTTCTTCAAGCTATTAAAGACGCAGAAGAGGGGCTCTTTGTCCTGAAACGGGCCAGGTTACTGCAAGAAGTTGATATCTCCCTACAGATGGCAGAAGATGGTAGTAATGGGGTGAATCAAGATCCTGTTGATTCCAAAGATGTTAAAGTGGAACCATTGAAGGAATATGAGGATGGCAATCAAGATTTTTATGATCCCAAAGTAGCAGAAGTAGAACCACTGAAGGAATATTCTGTTGGATCAAAATGTAGGTTTCGCCACACTGATGGACGATGGTATGATGGTTTGATTGTTGCAATGGAAGGATCTAGTGTTGCTAAAGTTTCTTTCCTTACTCCAACATCAGAAAACCAATTGGTACATGTACCTGTCTCCCTTTAACTACCGATTATGTTCTACATTGGTTATAGACAAGGTTGTAGAACTACTTGTTTGAAAAAATTTGTGTGCCAATATCTGTAATTATTGAAGGAATGATTACGTGTTTACTCTGATTTACTAACTAGTGCTACACCACCTAAATGCAGATTTGCAAGTTCTTCCTGCAGCAACGGTGTCGATTTGGTACAAAGTGCCGTTCGTCACATGGTGCATGTTTTCTCTTGTTGTAAATCTAATTGGTATACCTTCAGAGTGGCTCTTATATAGGCTCATATGCTAAATACATAAATGTTTCTGGTTTATGTTGGAGCAGGCATTGATCTACCATTATCGTCATTGAAAAGATATTATCCAATGAAGTGGACTCGGTCATTTGTTGGGTCCAACGTGTGGGCAACCTCTGACAATAAAGCTGGAATATGGCGGGAAGCTGAACTTGAGTCTTGGGATGATGAAAACGGATCGGGTCGGGTTGTTTTCCGTGATGATGGTAGCTCCTTAAATGTCATGAATGAGTCTATATCTTTATCTGAATACGCCCAAATGAGTGATGAAGATGATAGTGATTCATATTCAGAATCATCAGATCAGTATGAAGTTACTGAAAAGGATATAGAAGACACCCCTGAAGGTTTAGGGTTTCTCAGCAGTTCTAACCTTCAAAGAGGCATACAAACTGAAACCGCAATTTTTGCAGAATGGGAGAATCACACCCGTGGTATTGCTTCTAAAATGATGGCCAATATGGGTTTTCGTGAAGGAATGGGTTTAGGTGTGAAATTACAAGGACGAGTGGACCCTATTTCTGTGAAAGTACTACCTCCAAAGCAGTCGCTTGATCATGCCCTGGAATCTATTGAAAATAAAGATAATCAAGAGAAAAAACGGAGCAGAGGTGGGAAAAGAAAACGTGATAAGAAATTTGCTGCAGCAGCTAGGGCTGCAAAACAAGAGGAGGAACCAAGCTCGGATATTTTTAGTCTCATAAACACACAGTTAGCCAAGCATGACGAATCATTGAAAATCGGGTCATTCAAGAAACAACAAAAGAAAGAGTTTCCTGAGGGAAAAAATGGAGACAGGCGGGCTCTGGTTGCGTTTGATGATGAGTTGAAGGAGTTGCGGGGTAGGGTCCAAAAATTGGAAGAAATGGTGACTCGAAATAAGAAAGATAAGGTGGTTTATGAGGCAGCTGTTAGGAAGCTCAACGAGACTCGAAAAACTTTGGCAGAAGTTGAAGCTGCTCAAGCATCTGCTTCTAATGCTGTTACCAGCAAAGAAAAAGAGAAGAGATGGCTTAAGTTTTAAAAGGCTGTTGATAATATGACCTGTAATTTCAACATGTTAATAAATACTACACTTGATTTAGTTGCATTTTGTTCTTCGCGATATATGCTGCTGAATATACATTTAGATAGTTGTTAACTCGTTCATTTAATCATAAATAGGAATAAAAAATGTAGCGATTGCAAGTCCTGTCCATCTGTGGTTCAAGAAGAAACATGGACCAAAACTTCTCGGTGAAATCTTGTTAACTTCCTTTTTTTTAAATGGAAACAATAATAATCTTTTAGTTAGATATATGCTTTTAAGAGTTCTGTTTGTCAATGTTGAAGAATTGGATGCTTGTATGGACTTGTGGTATCATCTTGTTTTACATTTCTAATTCATTGTTGCTTTTATTGTCAGACCAGGTTCTTTTAATGGCTAAATCCCAAATGTAGATGTGAGCATGGGTTCCTGAGGCTAACATTGAAGAAAGAAGATCCCATTGGAAACTGGATAATACACCTCCAAAGCTGGTATCTTTAGCTAGAATGAGAGAATTTTCAAGTTCATGCTCAGAGATGGGTAGTATGGGATGGTTAGATTCGATAATGGGTCAAAACGGGCTTTGGTTAAAAGGGGTAAATTTATAGGGGTTGGGTTGGATTAACTCATAACCCTTTGTCCTGAAACTATAGTCTGATTACAAAAGTTATACTGTTTTAATAATAATCTAGTTATTTTATTTTTTGTTGATAAAATTGCCTAGGAGGTTTTATGAACTAAAAATACATTTCTGGGACTCTTGCCTTGTTACCGTTTTGACTCTAAATCTTTTGAATTACCTGAAGTCCTGAATGACCGAGGGGACAAGCAAACGGGTCAAAATTGTGGCATCTTATAATACTTATTGGGTTTATGTAGAATATTAGTGCTATTCAAACCCAATCAACTCCAAAGTTAGATTATTATTCAAATACTATAACTTTTGTAAATAATTTGTTGAAAGATTTTTGTTCAATCTTTGAGAAAGAAAGGACAACTTAGGAACATCATGTATGTTCTGTAGCACATAACAGTTATGTATGCTGCATGCTGAATCTTGAAAACGTGGCCTTTTTTACTTCTTTTAGGCAAGTACTTTAGGCTATTCTAATTCTGTTTATTGGTTTGATATATGTATATAACTTCAATCTTCAGATTCAAATAACTTCAATCTTGGCCATGTAAACCCATGATTTTAGACCATCGTTGCATCTATATTATATCAAATCTAAGCCATTGATTAAAGTTATGAACCCCCACATGACCTTTTACTATGCCCTTTTAAACCGTGCAAAACCATCCATAACCTCCTGTCATGATTTTCTCAAACTTGACTCTCATTCCAGTTTATCCCACTTTTTAAATTACTCTCATAATATCATACTGCCGGTACTTGATTCATCATTATCCACCAGCCGTTGTGTAGTGCAACCATCTCAACCTCGTTTGTGTACATTGGAAGACATCCATCATGGTATATTAGTGCTATTCAAACTCAACAATTCATTTGCCAAGCCGGCAAACCCCTTGCCCGGTGGCTGCCAATGTAATAACACTTTCAACAACTCAGGGTGATGAAATCTCTATTATTACAAAGCAAGCCTTTAATCAAAACGAGATAAATCGCATCCGCGCATTGCGGCGTGGAAAAATATAGATGAATAAACTATAGAGATTAAGTTTAAATTTTGTAAAAAGAAAGTGTAATGCTAAAAGTGCAGTGAAATTTAATTAGAAAGAATTCTTATGTAGGTGTTGATACCATATATTTTAAATTTAAATCGATTTAGGCTATATATATATATATATAGACAATAGTTCATGCGAGAACCGTTGTTAGCGTGAGAACCGCGAGAACCAATCTGAGCCGTCCAATTCCCCCTCCTTCAATGTCATTGTCCCCCCATGAATTCCTCACATGCACCCTGTCACACCCTATCCCTCCACGCTCTCCATCCATGATATTTCACATATCCAAGGAACGGCTGAGATATATATATATATAGGGGAGGGTTCATGCGAGAACCGTTGTTAGCGCGAGAACCGCGAGAACCAATCTCGGCCGTTCCTTTGATATGAGAAGTTTATATATATATATATATATATATATATATATATATATATATATATATATATATATATATATATATATATATATATATATATTATATTATTTATTTATTTATATATGGGAAGGTTCATTCGAGAACCGTTGTTAGCGCGAGAACCGCGAGACCAATCTCGGCCGTTCCTTTGATATGAGAAGTTAAACGGATGGAGAGCGTGGAGGGATAGAGTGTGGCAGGGTGCATGTGAGGAATTTATGGGTGGGCAATGACATTGAAGGAGGGGGAATTGGACGGCTCAGATTGGTTCTCGCGCTAACAACGGTTCTCGCATGAACTTTTGTCTATAAACTTAAAAATAAGAACATGATAAACCTTATATTTTTTTATAAAAATAATGATTTAGTAAAACTACTTTATTTATTTAATACTTATTATAAATACATAACTAATATAGAAAAATGTGTGTTGAATTTAAAACAAATACTAAAGTCAAATTATATTAAAAATAAATGAATAGTATTTATTAATCATTTAATTGTCATCAATCCTAAGCTATAATTTCATAGAATTACAGCTACCAAAGAAGAAGAAAAAAAGAAGATGAAGTGGATTGAACCAAGGCCATCACTCTCAAGGGGATGCTCCTTAGTCCTTACCACTCCATCCAATCTTCTTTTGTTGAATAAAGCCCACTTAATAAATATATAACATATGCTAGGAAAGTTACTATTCACTTTCTTAGCAAATGTTAGTATATATAATAAGTTTCGCTGACATGCGCAAGCGTTTTTCGTAACATACAAAATATATAAATTTAAAGATATAAATTTATGATTTAAAAGAACGGCACACTTAAGTAACTTGTGAGTATTAAACTAGTTTATGGCGAAGATAAAAATATTGGAAACAGAAAAACTTAATGAGCGAATATTTGCACCAACAATGGCATAATGCTATTGCTATGATCAAACATATATTGTCCTCGATCCCACGTGGTAAATACTGCCATACTGGGCCCTGCTTCATGATATTTTAGTTGATTGACTTGATTCTCTTAGACTATCCGCATCCAGGGAAGAAGCCATCGGCTTCAGTTGATGTGGAGTCTTCAACCCATCGGGAACACCATCGCACCCCTTTGGGTGGTGGTGGGGTATCAACCCAACTAGTCCCGAGACCCGATCGGGTTCCACTCTCATTTCTTTTCTTTTTTTTAATATAAAAATATAAAGGATTGTATTGGGTTGGATGTGGGGATTATATGGTAAGAAAGGGTTGGAGGTGGAAAATGATGTAGCGATGCTTTTGATTAGGTAAGTTGGGTTGAATGTTGATGGTCTTATGCTGTCGACATGACCCAATGGATCCAATCTCTGAAATATTGGTTTTTGACTCTTTTTTCTTTGATAATTGGTAGGACCTAGTAATATAACATGTTTGATTGGTTAGTTTTAATAATAATTATTATCATATTGGTATTTATAGATGTTTCATATTCTTTTATTAAAACTTTATACTAAAATAAATCAATATAAGTAGGGGTGAGCATGGGTATCGGAAATACCGGACCGTACCGGCACCGTACCGGAACCGGTACCGAATTAGAGTTTTCGGTCCGGTATTTGGTACTTCAAATATTGCTAAATCGGTATTCGGGACTCGGTATTCTCGGTATTCGGGACTAGTACGAACTAACTAGTTAAAATAGGTACTCGGTACCGATACCGGTACCGTAGATGAATAATTCGGTACCAACTTTAAATCAAATTCGGTATTCGGTATTCGGTAAAATCGGTACCGATCCGGTACCATGCTCACCCCTAAATAAAAGTGTTAACACTTAAAATCAATAGAGTAAAAAAGAGAATTAATGTATTTTACATGTTTATTATAGTGAGTAGATATATGAAATAAAAAAGAAATATAATTTTTCTTATAATCTATAGAAGTTTTCTTATAGCCTATTGGTTATGATTACCAAAATAGCAAATTAAGCAAAACACGATGTAAAGTTATAATTACTAAAGCAAAGTAATAAAAAAGGTGTGTTAATATCACTTCTAGATTGGTTAAATGCAAACACTAATAGCTTGAAATTAATCTTCATTACAGATAATGTCCTTTTAACCTAAAATTATAAATATTATTTTTGTCCATTTAATGCTGAATTCAACTCAAGACGTGTTAGCTGACAATTGAAATCTAAATTATTCCTAAGTCAAAAGATTTTGATTTTAAATTTTATGAGAAAAGTTTATAAGTCGATGAACACAAATCACTCATGTACGTGGAAAACAAATTATATCAATCAAATAAATATATACCTTAATTTGTTGAATAGACTTTTGAAGCATTCTGAATTTGTGTGGACAATAATGTCCTTACGTACATTTTCATCTATATTTGAATTCATGGTTATGGAATAAACAACAAGTATAAAGATTAGAGTCAACGAGAAATTCAAATAATCGTACAACACTTTATTATGAAAACAGGATGAACTATGGCCATAGAAATGAAGATTGGAGACTTAACAAATGTAAATTTTATACATTCCAAAATGCATATACATACACATCTAAAAGTACGTACATCACCAATATGCACCTCAAACTAGATTACATTCAAAATTTTCATTCAGCATCGCTCACCTAACGAAAAACCTTAAAGTAAAAGAATCACATTTATTATACATGGTTTCATACCTTGTTAAGATTTGGATAATTCGATCATCATTTAAAGATTTTAAAATTTTATTTAGCTAAAACGATCACATCCTTAATAGGATCTTTGCAGGCATAGAATCTTAAGATATTCATCCAGTTTAATTATACTTGACTACAGTTAGTTGAATACAATTTACAATAAACTAATTTTGTTAATGTAACATAAAAAGTAAATACAAAACCCCATTGAATGACATATAAAGTTGATTTCATAATGTTTTTATTAATTTATCTTACTAAAATCCAAATTTATAATATCATGATCACTAATATAAATCTTTAAAGTTGTATTTCTTTTATTAATATCATATTTAAACTTTGTTTTTTATACTTTATCATAAGGCTAACATCTTAATCTTTAATATATATAATAAAGAAAAGGGTTATGTTATTATCATTTCACTTTTTGAATTTTGTTTCTTACTAGCCATCTCCATTTATTTTCTAAAATGGCTAACGAATGAAGAGTTTCTTACGTAAAAAGCTATAAACTGTGAATTTGAGTTGAGTGCGGATCTTAAGCTTAAACGGGTTACCCATATATTTAATCGGATCTTATGTCATTAAAAAACATTCTTCAACGTAACTCTAATTATTAATTCAACTATTATCTCGTTGGACAATTTTCATTAACTATCATATCTCATATCAATTTCCAATTTCACTAACATCTATATGCGAAAATCTTTGAGTATATCATTTTCTTTCTTCATCTAAGTAGAAGGCGGCAACTAAAGAGGTAGCGAGACTGACCGCAATTGCAGGAATAGGCTGACTTTCTTTCATTTTGGTTTTGGAAAGTGAAAGTTCTTTCGTTTAGTACGACATCGCTTCACACTTTCCGATTTTCGTAAATACTTTTTGATTTGTTATTGATATTTGATTTATCATATGTATAAGGTTTCACACTATAAATGTTTAAATACTCAACTATCTTCCGTGTTTATACACATGATATTAAACTAGCTTGGTATAAATTACTATACATATAAAAGAAGCTAGAAAATTGTAACAAGATCTTACGATCTCGATCTAATTTTACGATTCCAATCTTTAAATATTAAACGATTGAAAGTAATATCCTAGTCAAAATAACCTTAAATGGTTTAATTCACACTATATGGTTACAAACACGTTTTTTTATTAACACGTCTTTCTTTTATCCTCCATATCAAACATTACCTTCATATAAAAAGATTTATAACTTCTTACTCCAATGTTATAATTACAAAACATATATATAGGGAATCAGTTAGTTGTTTGATAAAGCATAGTCAAAATCAAACAGTCTTGAAGTGGCATACAATAGTTTTGTTTTCCTTTTATAGTTTTATGAGCATCGTAAATCAGCAATTAGCAAAAATATAGTGTTTCACAAATTAATTAATTAGACTTAACACTACCGTCACCGTCACCGTCCACGCTAGAACCGGAATTGCAGTCATCGCCTTGCCACGTCCAAACGATATCCTTCAACGCCGGTCTAACGTCTTCCTCGCAGAACTTCTCGTATTCCAGAGTGTCACCGGAATCCTTCGAAAATTCCACCACCGTCATCTCCGCCGCCATCTCAAACACTTCCGCTGTCACGGTCAGCGCTCCTTTCCGTCCTTCCTCCGTCCCTTCCATCCTCACCTTGAAATCATCCTCCTTCTCAACCCTAAACCTCAGTCCCCGGGCCGCCGCTTCTATCCTTTCTACGATCGCCGCCGCCGAATACTTGGACGTGAATATTGACGCCACCTTCTTCTTCTCCTTGCTCTCGAACAAAGTCGATAGATCAAATCCAGACGACATAGACGAAATCAGCTCAAACGCATTGAAAAACGCAGGCGACGATGTTGACTTTTTCAACGATCCCGGCGTCGGATCCGGCGATGAAATCCTTTCTTTTTTTAATCGAAAAGAGTTCGTCCGGGAAAGACCTCGCCGATACCACGGCACGCGCATTATTCCTTGAATCGAGATCCGTCGCTCCGGATCCGCCATCAGAAGCTTCGAGATCAGTTTCCGAGTTTCCGGAGAGAACCATGGCGGAAACTCATACTCCGCTTTGAAGATTTTACGGTACAGATTCATTAGATTCTCATCGTGAAACGGCAAGAATCCAGCTAACAACACGTACAAAACAACGCCGCATGACCATATATCGGCTTTCGCACCGTCATATCCCTTCTTTCTTAAGACCTCCGGTGCAACATAAGCAGGTGTCCCACACTGTGTATGAAGAAGGCCATCGTATCGTTTCTGCTCCGGGAGAGCAGAGAATCCGAAATCAGTTATCTTCAAATCATCATTAGCGTTGAGAAGCAGATTCTCCGGTTTAATATCACGGTGGGACACGCCTCGACTATGACAAAAATCAACGGCACTAATAAGCTGCTGAAAATACTTACGAGCGACGTCTTCCTTAAGCCGTCCGCCACCGGCGACCTTAGCGAAGAGCTCACCACCAGATACATACTCCATAACGAAATAGATCTTAGATTTAGTAGCTAAAACCTCACGAAGCTCGACGATGTTGGGATGGCGAAGGAGGCGAGTTGCGGAGATCTCTCTTTGGATCTGCTCAACCATGCCTTGGTCTTTGACTTGATCCTTGTTAATGACTTTAATGGCGACGCTTTCGCCGGTGGATACCTCCCTGCCATGGTAAACCTTAGCGAAGGTGCCTGTTCCGATGAGCCTCCCTTTCTCATATTTGCCACCCAATAGCATGTGCCTTTGTTCCTCCATTGTTGATGAATCTCAGAGTCCCATGATTGGAGTCGATGATGAAGGAATTGAAGGCTAGGGTTAATTTTTTTATTATTTGATCGAAAGTATATGATATGGTTTTTAATTGGGGAATTTGTGGGTTGAAGCGGGGGAATGGGCGGCAAAGACAGAGCAGAAGTTGAATTTATTCCAGGTTTTGAGCAGTTCGCGTTATCCGGATTCTTTTGACCCTACCAGGATTTTTTTCTACTCTCCTATTATTTCATCTGAGGTGTCAAAATATATAAACAAATTTTAATTATTTATTATTATTTACTTTTAAAAACAGATATTAACTTTATAACTTCCGATCGATGCAGGTGTTAAAAATACATGAATCTAATAACCCCAACCATCATAATATTTGTAGCTTCAGTTGAGTTGGGTTTCATCTATTGACTTTGCTAACAAGCAAACATAGTACGTTGTTCATACTTCTCCCATTTTTAGTGAATATAATCCTAATTCTTAACATGTTAATTTTTTTTTAATTTATTGTATTTTTTAGAAGGAGATTATCGTATTTACGTTATGACTTGTGAGAAAATTTAGAATAAAGGCAAAAAGTCAATACAAAAACTTTACATTAAGTTATCTTTATAATTTTTTTTTTATATTTCTAAGTTTTTTTTAACGGCAACGGAAGGACTACAAGAAAGGAGCTTCGGTATTGTCATCACCCCCACTTGGAGCCAAAATTTTATTAACAATAAACTAGCAAGATACTAGATTACAGTTCGTGCTACAGTTATAAGTGTAAGGGGTTACAACACCGATCAATCCAACTGATAGAATACGCCTTTTCTCCCTATGTTTTAACCAAAAGAAAGATTGAGACTGAATCAAGCTTGAGAGAACCATCGTCATTAATCTTCCTGAAGAGCGTCCCATTTCTGATGTTCCAGATCATCCAAATTAAGGTGTAAGTAAACCACTCCTTGGAATCTGATCAGATTGTCTCCTTTAAGTTGCAAGTCAAAACCCCAATTAAATAAGTCTTGGATGTTGTGAATATGGGTAGTTCTAACCTGCCACCATGTCTCAATTCCTTTTAACAGTTGTCGTGATATGTTACAATCAATGAACAAGTGCTGCTCTGTTTCGACTACATTTCCACACAGCGGGCACAAATCAGAAATGATAGGAATCCCCCTTTTGGCTTTTATATATTTCTAATACGTAAACATGTCAACGATGGTTAGTGAAATTTCAAACAAATACTATATCTTATCTTAAAAATCCACACATTTCATCTCTTCTCCCTCTTAAAAAGACATCACCACCTTCCATACAAATCATCACATGAAAATAATTTCAAATGAACATTGTCTTCTTCATCTACAAAATCATGACCATTAAGGATCGATATTAAAAGCGTCACCTCGCACGAAACAATACATCATCAAAAGGAGGTAATGAAAGTGACATATGTACCATTCAAAACTTCTACGTACGAGGAAACAGGAAAAAATTGACTATTTGTGTAAAAGGATTCGGATATGAATCGAATGATTTAGAGAAAAACTATCTTGACGGGGAAAAATTAATCGATTTCGGTGTGTACATTGTTTGTCACAAAGTGGTTTAACAAATCAACCTTTAGATTGACATAAAAAATCGATTTATACACAATTTTTATAAAGCGTGTATCGTTTCTAATTCATGTATATTTTTTAAGTTGTAGTGGAATGTAAGTTAAATAACTTGCTTAATAGTAATTGGAGAACTCAAAATAGTTGTTATGAATTAACTTCTAAATAAAAAAAATCGAATAATCAATTTTAGAATACAATTGAAGGAAAGACAGATAGAAATATTCCTGTTAATTTACGCTGGACTTGAGAACTAGTATAATATATTAATATATATACAATAATACATGTTCATGGAACATAGTTTAGGACTTTATGGTGGTTCCCATGTTCTTCCTTTTAGAGTTTTATACATACATGCCGTGTCCCTCTCTAATAATTCACGTATTTTAATCATAAAACTAACAATCATGGATTGTTTATATAATATATATATACACACACTAAGGATTGTTTTTTTAAAGCATATTAGGTTTATATATACAGTGATGAATATTTTTGTTCGATAATTTGTCAGTTTTTAAAACATGAATGGTGTATTTTTTTTTCTAAATTATCACTGGTTAATAAAATTTCATATTGATTGATAAAATTCAAAAAGACTACAAGAGTGTTGACATTATACTTCAATTTTAATTAACTCATTACTTATTTAAAAAATTTAAGAATTTTTTATAAATTCAGGTTATATGTTATTAGCATTTATCAGTTCTAGTTATATGTTATTTTAAATACTTAAGTTAAAATATTTATTATATGATTGAAGATACAATATGAAAGGTTTAACTATTAAATTTTATCAATTAGTAATTTAATTAGAATTGACTTGATTGTGTCTAAACCGGCCTCTAAAAGAAAACTACGTTCACTAATTGTGTGTCTTAGCTGATTCATGCACAGATTGGCTAGCTACTCCCTTTTGTTCGCGAACCTTTAAGTACTCGTTCGCTTTCACTACTCTGAATACACCGCAAACCATGTGCAACCTTTTTGCCATTTAGGTGAGAGCACGGTGCCCGACCTACAACTCCCAACACCTTATGTGATGTCCTCGATATGACCTCAACCGTTCGGCCACACGTCACTCTAGTCGAGTCCATTATGACACATACCACTTGCCACCAAATCCAACTAGTAAGACCGATGACTCGCCTAGCTAGCACTTTATTCCTAGAATGCATCAGCTACGTACTAGGCCCGTATCATGTTATCAAAAAGGAACTACCCACCCCTCTATCAGGAATCTAGTTCTTCGTTCATTACATTCGTTCATAAATTAATCATACGAGATCATTACATAAATCATAATCATGTCCATATAACATTATCATAATTCATAACCATAAGTAAGGCATACAATCTTATTTCATATGCATTTAATCATATCATATTTCGTATAAAGCAACCATATCACAAATCATTTCATCGTATAATTTTATTATATCCATCAGTTGATATCATATTATATATCATAATCTTAATCGTTACACTAGCATAATTCATAATCATGAATAAGGTATGCAATAACATATCATGTTTGTATAATATTATTACATTATTATATTTCAGGTCAATCATACGCTATTCAATTCATATAATCAAATAAGCCATCATATTTATCATGTACACACATAACCAGGAATTTAGGTCATTTGTGTATGAGTCTTTAAAAATATCGTTTTTTAATGGTACCCATTTTTGAAAAACCTGATAAACTCCTTAGGATGTGGCAAGCAGTCCAAAGCAGTCTTTTCTACCTTTACCGAGCAACCTAAGTCATATCAAACATGACTAGTCGGTACAACCACTTAATACTCTTCCCCCGAGTAGTTCCTAATGTTTGGCACTTTCCATACTTGATGGGTGCAACATCAACAAATTCGCTATCATGCTTTAATCAAGCCACTGGGTCACAAGTCACAACATAAAGTTGAATACTAATTACATTTGCTTCTGACCTACAAGACAACTTTCCTTCTTACAACTTTTGACCCGTTTAGCTTATGAAGTCTAAAGGTGGATTAAAATCTTTTCCTCTTAGCTTTATAAAGATATATAACCCACCTTTTAATTCTCCGTGAGTGAGTTCATATGATTAATGAAAATAGACACACATCTTTTTAACAAACTTCGACCAGTTGTAAAAATCTCGGGTTTTGAGTCATTTTTAAATCGAATTGGTCATCAATCTCTAAATACAATTCAAGGTAGACATGTTAAGCTTTCAAACCACATATAATACACCCTAAACCGACACGTGAGTGATCTTATAACAATTTTACAAGACAGCCCCGACCTGCTACCTAAAACACCAGCTTTAAACTCATATCTAGAACACCATCTAAACCATACATCCACACCTTACTAAATTTGTTTAACACTCAGTGACACACTCCATGCAATGCGCACACACACGTTACCAAATTTATTTTACACACACGCATACCATGCGATACACATACATACACAAAATCAATTATGAAAAAACTCCACCTTGCTTAGTTACTCCAACAACAATAGTGAATAAACCAAGGTCATAAGTTTACTTGGTATTTTTTTTCCTCTTCTTTACCTACAACACCTATCGCCCAACTCATACACACCACAAACTCCTGAAAATATATTAATACATCCACACATATGCTATGGCCTTCGAATTATATTTACATAACGGGTCGTGACCCTCGATCCCTCTCAGTTCATTGATAACCATTAACAGACACCACAATCTAAACAGTAATTTATCACTAGACGATTAGGAATTTACTTGTTTAGAGATTACATCAAGAACCACTTCGATTTCCTTCTCCTTCTTCCTTTGCCGGCAACGCCAAAAACGCACACCCACTCCTTCAATTGAAACTGCCGTTTGGTTCTAGGGAACGGGGTTTAACCCTAAAACATGTTTAACTCTTAATCTCGTTTCCTGATCATTTGGGTTTCATCTTTAAATTTAGTTCATAAAAATGTATCTAAGTTATCATGTTTTGTTATTGTATGAATTGAACTTAAAATATTACTATTATGTGCATCGAACCTTTAATTTGTCGTTATTGTGTGTATTAAACTTCCTATATTTATGTACTAAACTTGTATGTTTTTTTTTTACTTTTATATAACCAAAATACGTAGAATATCAACAAATTAAAAGTGGGATAACTCCATAGAATAGTAACCTACTTTCAAATTTGTTCTCCTAAAGTCACTCAAACTTTTTTTGTATATCAAAAACCACTTAACTTTTATTTTTGTTACAATCCTATGTAATCCTACATAGTTAACTTGCTATAGCAAGTTACCAAGTTACCTTCCATTTTTTTCATTTAATTATCAATTAAATAAATCTTAATTATTAAATTAAACACCTAAATGACTTATCAAAATTCTCGATGACCTGCTTTGTCGATGCATTCCATTTTTTTATTTAATTACATTCTGCCAAAACTACAGGTGCATAAACTACATTCTGCCAAAAATTATGTTTCTATATATTAGTTGTTTCATCTTAGGATGGATGATTGTTACAAGTAACAATGAAATGACAATTTCTTAACAAATTAATTAATTAACCTTTTAAACATCATTCTTTTTCTTTTGAAAGTAAAACATTAGTCATCACACATACGTACGTATCCGATTAAGGTCATCGAGAGAGCAGGTCATCGAGAATTTTGATAAGTAATTTAGGTGTTCAATTTAATAATTATGTTTTATTTAATTGATAATTAAATGAAAAAATGGAAGGTAACTTGGTAACTTGCTATAACAAGTTAACTATGTAGGATTACATAGGATTGGAACAAAAATAAAAGTTTAGTGGTTTTTGGTATACAAAAAAAGTGTGAGTGACTTTAGAAAAACAAATTTGAAAGTAGGTTACTATTTTATGGAGTTGTCTCATTAAAAGTTTGATACACACCAAAAAACTTTTAAAGTTCGATACATGCAATAACAAAATATAACAACTTACATACATTTTAATAAACTAAACCCTTCATCTTTTATTTTCTTTTATCCTTATCTTTTTATTCTTTTATAATTACAAATTACACAATTAATAATCTTGTGTACGAGCTAGAATTACCTTATTAATATATCAAAATTTGGTTAATTGGTCAAAACTTCAATTTCTTTTTATTAATACTATATTTAACTATCGATAATTATTTTCTACAATAATCGAGATGTTATATGCTCATCAAAATTTTATTTTGATCTAAAGTAATCGTCGTGATCCTAATATAACTTCAAACTACAACACTATAAACAATTAAACAATAATAGCCGTATATAATATTATCCTAAATTATTCTTTAGACTAAATTACAATTGTAACTGTAGGTATATTTGAAATTATAATTAATTCTAAATAAAAAATATATAAAAAAAATATTGTAAGTCAACTAAGGAGGTCGACCGATTTCATCAACCTAAAAACAAATATTATTTTATCCGATAATGCAAAATGTGTCTGCTAGCAAAATAGCAAATACTAGTTATTAGTAACACGTAACTCTTTTCTAGTTTCTTCCTCTTTAACTTATTTCTTCATTTTATACCTTAAATTCTTCTTTTCAAATGAAGACATAACTTTCTTTTATGTTCTATTTATTCGTATCAGAAACGAATTCAAGAAAAAAACTTAGAAAGCTATATATCGTATTAGAATATTTCTTGTGTGTAAGTGTTCTGGACAATAACATAAGCTATTGGTTTAGATGTATATTGTCTTATCGATTTTATCTACGATTATCTCTTAACCTCTCCTATATGAGACAAATTATCTACACGATAAGCCATCATAAGATGGTAGGTTTTAGTAATTAACTCGCCATAATTTCTAAATTATGTTGAGTATAAATTATTAAATTAGAAGCTAATCATTCATACTCATTTTACAGTTGAAGTGTAATATAATTTTAATCGTGTCTCAACGTTAAGAATGTGATAATTAACAAGACACGTAGCATAAAAAAGTAAGTATATAACACGTTTTTGAAGTGTAAACAAATAATTTACACGGTTAAGAAATTATTTCGACTTTTTATCTTGAAAGTAATTATATTTTCCTCGTGAATTATTCTCTAATGAATAACTAATTTGTAACATCGGGTTTCACGAGCTTAAAATTAGCGCCAATTTGAACTTTTTAAGTATAATTATCAAAATATCGCAGCGTAAACAAACCACTGATTACAAAATATAAGTATTGATACCGGACTTGATCAGAAACACAACAAACAACATCAAGTCCCAAAACCACCAGTGTTACCAACTAGACACCGACCACCGAAACATGAAAATTAACTACAAGCGTTCCCAAAAGATATGTATAGAAAATACCCACAAGTGTACCCAGCTCACCAGGCCCACAATCACTAACCTGCAAAAAGGGAAATTCATACACCGGTTAGCTACACTAGCTAGTGAGTACAGATTTCACATAAATATCAATAAGCATGGTTTCACATTTCAGATACGGCACACAAGCTAGACTACCACATTGCGGTGTGCCGACGAGTCAGCGGGGTCATATCTCACGGGGGAGCCAACCCAGCTCAACGACCCAAACTGGGGAATCAGCCACAACCAACCGTACGGGTGGGGGAGCGAATAGCAGTCCACCCGTCACGTTACAGAGCCACGTGGATCCTAGCCATAGGCCAAGACCCTCAAAACTCATGTCAAGAACCTCAGTCCTTAACTTACCACAATTCCCACACTTACCGCAATTCCCACACTTACCGCAATTTCCACACTTACCACAATTTCCACATTTACCGCAATTCACACACAAACAAGTTTGACTAATAACCACATTAACCCGTAACCACATTTTCCAGATAATCTCTATCATTTTCAATAACATGCTAGCATTTCATAAATAACACATATTACATCACATCAATTCACATCTATCAATTCACATGCAACTTACCTCACGGCACGCTAGTTCACATAATATCGCCTCTAGCATATCACATCTTAGACATGTAAAACAACACAGATAACACATAGCCGTAACTACAGTTAGTCATACTTACTGATCTTTATGGGAAACCGGTACTCACCTGGAGTCCTTAATAAGCAGATACGCCACTCGTGTCTTTCGGTTCCTCAAGTATACCTAACACATCACATACACGCTTGATCGTCACTTATACATAACACCCTCAGGTTAAAACACAAGTAAAACAAGCTATCAGCTCTGGACCCCTGCTTGCGATCGCAAGCAGTAACCATGTGGTCGCAAGACCATCTTAAATTCCACCCTTACGGTCGCAAGTGATTCCCATGCGGTCGCAATGGTCCCCTCCTAACTCACCGAAGCTTACGATCGCAAGGGACTCACCATACGATCGCAAGAATGGTTCTTAGGGTGTTTACGATCGCAAGTTATGTACCTGCGCTCGTAAACCTCACTTCCTTCGCCCATAGGCGGTAAACATCATAAAACAGACCTATGCGATCGCATAGACCTACCATGCGATCGCAAATCATAAACATAAGACTTACGATCAAAAGACTAACACTTGCGATCAATATCAAATTTACGCGGCGCGACACCATATATTTCCGCGGCGCGGAAATCACAAACACCCCATACGGTCGCAAGCACTTTTGCTTACGATCGCATGGACTTTGCACACCTTATGCGATCGCATGCCATCACCATGCGATCGCATGACCGCCCGATACAGAACCCTTTCGACTCTGTTTTTCGACAGCACCAGTTCTTCGAGTTTTCGCATTACAAATCGATACAAACTCAACTTTAATCGTTCCTACAGTTACTTTAACACCCCTAGACGTGTTCTAACATATTTTACACACAAAACCAACATTAAAACAACATATGAATCCATCAAAATGGATCCTTTCACCACATGACTCAAAACTAGGTTTTACTCAAGAAAACTTACAAAGATGAGATGAACACCAGCTGTAAGAACAGATTAAAACTCGATTTCAGCTTACAATCTTGATCTATCTTGGTTCTCCTCTTCAAATCAACAAGAATTCTAGTATGTGTGTGTGTTGTCGTGAGTTTGTGTGTGTATAGGTTCTTAACGTGTTAACAGGGGATAAGGAAGGCTTTTAGGCCGACCTTAATAAGTTAATACCCCTCACGGGTATTTCGTTCTCTTATTCAACTTAAAACACAACTTAGGTTTATCCGTTTCAACTAACGGAGATATTTTTGGAATCATTATACAAAACCGTTCAACACTTTATAACTTTTACATATTAATCTCAACTTCCCTATAACACCTCATATACCCACTTTAACTAACTAAAACATAAAATAACTACTAAAACACTTATTTAAAGTCAAGGTACAACTACTCAAACACAATGTAAAACCCCACACTACTAGACCCATTTTTAAGATGTTACATAATTAAATATTCTTATGATAGAAGGGTTGGTTTACAAAATAATGATTACACATTAATAGAAAAATATATTTATAACACGTTTTTGAAGTTTAAACAAATAATTTACACGGTTAAGAAATTATTTCGACTTTTTATCTTGAAAGTAATTATATTTTCCTCGTGTATTATTCTTTAATAAATAACTAATTATATATTCGTATGATATAAAGATTGGTTTATAAAATAATGATTACACATTAGTAGAAAAACATATTAAATAATTATAGAACATGAAAAAATGTGAATTACAAAGATCGTGACAGACGGCATAGACACTCATATCAGCAGCGGAAGCGTCAACGCGAGGAAGAAATGAAGATGTGACGGTCAAAACATAGTAACATGATATGAAGAGACGTGATTGTATTCGTTGTACATCTCATCGATTATATCGTTACAATTTGAAATAGTACGGTTAAAGTCTTTAAAGATATTTTAAAATGATAAATTAAGAGTATGGTTAAATATGATATTTTAAAATGTTATAAAATGATATTATTATATTACTATTCAAGAATGGCATGTATAAAATGCTTTCTCACAATTTTGATTTAAATTAAAATAAAAAATTGAATACTAATTTGACTAAAGAAAAGTTAAGATTGGAGTTTAAATTTTACGGTCAGATTTATACAATTAAAATTGATTTTTTAAATAAACAGATGAGATTGTCCAGTAAATTTGATTCAAATTTGTCTTTTATTTATACTATAAAAGATACTTCTCTTTTAAAAAATTAGAGAGGAAGATGTGGCTTTGCTTTTCTTTAAACAGTAAATAACAATTTTTACTAAAAAGTAAACGGGTAAAATATGTTTTAATCTTTAAACTTTAGATTTGAAAATGGTTTAACCTCTAAACTTTTTTAGTGAACATTATAATCCTACCACAATTTTTGTTAGATAATTTAAGCCTTAATCTTAGTATACCTTATTAATTTTATTCTTAATCTAAATCTAAAATACTTGTTACCGTATTAACGGGAAACCTCGATTAATCCTATCAATAGAAACACTCATTCTCAAGAACCTGGTAGATGAAAACTCACATACGAACCCTAGTTCCATTGCCAACTCCTTAGATATCACTGATAATATCTCAATTGCGCTTACAAGTTCATATAATTGCACTAGTTTGATGATCGCACATCTTCGATTTCTTCTATCTCTATCTTTGTTTTTGAGTTTCTGGGTAATCCATGATATGGTGATTCGTGAATCTATAGATCATCGAACACAGGTCACCACTAACCAATCGGTTCTTTAATCTTCACCGGTTAAAGTTTTAGATGTAGAGTCGAGTTAGAGGTTTGACCATGTTCAGCTCAACTCGATTACACCCCTAAACTTAGGTATTAAATGTTCTTTAAAAGCTTGGTAACCTGCTATAGAAGGTCAAGTGGCTAAAACGACACATTATAACAAGTTTAGGGATTAAAACATTCACTGAAAAAGTTTAGGGGTTAAACCATTTTTAAAACTAAACTTTAGGAGTTAAAATATATTTTACTCAAAGAAAAACTAGCAAGGTGTTAGAAATTTTATTTAAAGGTTTACAACACTAAATATTTCAATCTAAAAAACGTTTCTTCTTATCTCTGTGTTTCACTCCAAAAAATCGAGCTTAGAATTGGCTTGGTAAACAGCTGAAAGAGTATTAGTATACCTTGATACTTTTATATGATTGAAGAAGATTTCTTATTAGATGTTGGAAGTTATGTCTTTTAAAAAACTTAAATGACGATTATTATATGTATATCATAAATTAAACCTGTCATAAAATCTACTATATATTGTATTAATTACACTCATAATTTTAACTTTTGAATGAGGAGAACAGAGTATTAGATATGTAATGAAGGAGACTAGATGAATGGGCCATGATACACCTGGATTATATGCTTAATAAAATCGAAAACTCAAAGTTCCTTTATATCAAATTAAACACAAATGGGTAAAAATGACATAACCTCTTGAAAGGTAAACGAATCTAATTTGAAAGATGTTTTTAGTAAATGAAGGGTGATGATTTTTGCAAATTATTTTATTAACTAATTAGAAAAAAGTAGACGGGCATTACAAAGTTCATATATATAAGTTTCTACTTCTATAAATACCTATTCTCGATTGTTATTTTCATATGTACAGGGGCGGACCTAGGAATTTTTTTGACCGGTAGCACCATATAATGCGAAAATAAAATTAAATAAAATTGAGGATCTGGTTCGGGTTTTTTCTCGGGTTTCCGGTTAATCGGGTCGGATTAACGAGGTTTCGGCTGTTAATCTAGTATTTTAGGGCCAAAATTTAAAACAAAACACAATATATATGAAGTCATGTTAACTAAAATGTTATTTTAAAGGTAAAGTAAAGTATTTTAAAGGTATAAATGGAAAGATTAAACTATTTTTTATCATTTTTTTTTAAAAAGTTTCATTTTTCCTTTGATTTTGGTGGCATCATCGGTTGCACCCCGAAAATTTACCCGTAGCACCGTCTCAAAAAATCAAAAATTAACACTACGAACTGAAAAAAGACCGATGTCCCGTGCCCCCTCCCTCTAATACACAGGTCCGCCACTGCATATGTATGCATTTTTTTTACTAGTTTTAAGTTCAAGTTTGGTTTTGATTTATTTACAACTTGGTTTTCTAGCTACTGGTGGAGATGAGGAGTCCAATCACTATACTCCGAACCCCCCCCCCCCCCCCCCCCCCCCCCCCTCTCCTTTCGAGGTTAGTATCGACTTCACCCTCTCCTCCATAGCGTATGGAGTTAAATACTTATAAAGCCTAAGTAACTATCCATGTTTTGTTCGTTTCATAAGATATACTTCAATGTAAAAAATACTCCCTACCTATTCATTCTCTCTCTTCCACAATTTCAATACCTAGAAGCATCAAAATTATCTGTACCTAAAAGTGGGGAAAGATGATGTTTGCTTGGATGATTCAAATGCCACATATGCATACCGACACCATGCATAAAACACACCCCATGCTCTTATTGAGTTACTGGTACCGCTATTTCTGATCTTGTGGGAGAAGCATAAAATATAACATGTGCGGTATTCTTTCCCTAATCGGCTTATAGAAGACGAGGGAATAAAGTTGTGAATGGTTGGCTGTGAACAGACATGGAGAAGGGATGGAACAACGAAGGTGGGCGTGAAGACAAGAAGTATAACAATAAAGATTATGATAGTATTTTTATTAATTAATTTTTTTTAAACTTACATAAATTTATCATGGTCCTTAAAAAAAGAAAAATATTTGACATCAAAAGTATGGTGATTGGTGAGCAACCTAACCTTACATACAAGTCTGTTAAACTAACAACCGCCTTTCATATTATGTTATTGCCGAGTATGCTTTTTTAATATATGATCTATTGTTTAACAACCATACATAACCCCCACCAAACCCACCCTACCTTAGCGGTTACATACCTTCCATTTGTTCAATCGACTACCCAAAAATTATTCTTAATCCAAACAAAAAAAGTCATTGTCATAATCAGACAGATTTAAATAACGATATTCTCTATCCATGCATTTCAATCCCATCCAAATCAAACAAGTAATATCAAATTTTGACACTACTACATGTCCTCTATACCAAACAAAACAAGCATTAACTAACCCATGTAAGTTATATCGAAAAGTCAGTTGCATAACGACATCTTTTTAATAACGCCAAACTGAAAAATACGTTCTTGATTACGACCACAAGTTCTCGTAAACATACAATTTAAAGGTCTTGCACGCTCAAACCTGCAGTACACAACATCAAGAGAAAGTGAGGGTCATTATAGTTGAGATAAACCTGCATCATGAAGCACAATGTTAAATATGAACAGAAAAGATTTGTTTGTAGACGGGTCTTGTATCTGAAGAAATAAATATAGATTCCTGGGAAAAAAGAAAAACCGAAAGAATGGTGTAATCATGTGGGAAATTGTATTCATCTAGTTGAATTAACTTATAACACTTAGCTAGCCCCACCAACTAAAATACAAAATTCTAGAATTGTTATCTTGCACACCTTGCCGTCGACTTTAATTAATTTAAGGATAAGTAGGGCGCCTGATCATGTCTATATTCACTGACGGCTACTGGATAGATGTTTTAAAAAATGGATATTTCCTTGGCTGTTAATGCATGAAATCTACATAGTGTGAATAAAACTTTCATATACAATTAAACATGAATATTCAGCAATAATAAAAAAAAACTTGTATGAAATCATTTGTAAACCTAAGAATAATTAAAATCCTGGAAACTTAAACGACCTACTAAACGGGTCATAAACCTGTTATACTGAGGCGCTAGACCACTAGTTGTGTGCCACCAAAGAAAGTGGTAGAAGTAAGCTTGTGGTACTGCCCCAAACACCATAGCCACACTTGAAGTACAAAGAGAGAGGAGAGAAGAGAGGATAGAGGAAAGGGGAAAGCTAAATTCAATATGTTAATCTATAATTAAATTAAAAGGTTGTGGCGTAACAAGCGTGGCTATTTCCTAGGATGACGTATGTAGAAGTATGGGAATGGAGTATTCCCTTTGGTCTTTGGATTGAGTCGGCTTTTTTAAGAAACAGTCTTGATATCTTAGTTTGTTGGGTCAAAATTTTAAAATTTTGTTGGAAGACAGGAGAAGCATACAAACCTGGAGGAAGTGACTGTTTCAACTTATCAGCTTTTTCCTTGTCAAAGACACATAGAGTGTAGAGGTACTTTGAGCAGCGAACCTTGAACTTGACAACGTCTTTGCTCCTTTTGATCTTCACAGATCGAGCATCTTTCCTTCTGGCCGTAAGCAGGAAATCCTTAATCTCATGAATTTGCTTCGGCTGAGTCATTAAACAACACAAAACAGAAAAAAATCAATATAAGCATCAAAACTAGTAATCGAACTTCACTACAAAAAGAGAACAGTGAACTGAATAACAAACTGTTTGACCAATAGTTCTACTAAAAACTTGCTAAGTAGTATCACACTCAGCTAAAATCGCATCAACCAAAGTAGAAACAACATTGACACCCATGTATCAGGAAAAGAAATACAAGTGGAGAAAATTTTAGCCATGGGCATGACTTAATAAATAGGGTATTTGAAGTAACTATGTAACAGAGGCAACACAAAGAAGAAAAAAGATATAGGATAACAGATGGTATCCATCTGTAGCCATAGGTATGACGCCACTTCCAACTACCGAACAAAAATAACATAAAAGCAATCTCACGCTGTTTAAAAAATAATTAGAATAATTAATTAACGAGGTCCTATAAGTGAAAAGCTAATAATACTACATCTGTTCCGGAGAAAAATGTAACATGCTAACATGTAATTTTTGGGTATATAACCATATACATACACGCCTATTTCTTAGGCTATAACTTGAAAATTATTGACTCAACTAACAGGTTCTGTTTATTTTGTCAGATTCTATAAACTTGATCAATATTAAAAAAAAATCTTTTTCAGACAACAATACCCTGTGTGAACTCTGCTAAAGAGCAACGACAGCAGCTACAAATTGTAAAACGAACAGCACACCATTTCAAAATATATGGCCCACGAACCATGGTGCTCCACATGTAGTTGCATAGGTACAGTCATGCTCTTGTTTCCACTCCCACGCAAAGCTCAAAACAAGAAGCATAGACTCTACTAAGTCCAAAGTTTTACCAAAAAAAAAAACATGTAATAGTGATGCATTGTATAGGCAACGATTGATTGAATGTTAAAAACGCCAATTTCAATTAAAGTTAACCATGGAGATTAAGCTAATAAAATATATTCAGTGTGATAAGTGAACTTACACCTGAGTTCAGTATATTCCTATTTTCACTAGTACTTGGGAAAATTCACGGGATCGACTATACATCTTAAATTCCTAAAAAAATAATAATGACATATATCTAAACTAGCCAAAAGACCGACAGCCAAGGGTAAAGTCGTTTACAACATCCATGTTTTAAGCAATACAACCCCTGATTCTGAGAGAATAATAGCGCCCTAGTAAATTCAACTTAAGCCACATAAACTTATCGAATCATAATATCCAAAAGAGCATCCATCGATATTTACAGATTCAAATATACGATGCAATTATCAGGGAAAATCACTGCCATTGTTACGCAGATACAACGAGAAACTGGTAATTCTATCGTAATGGTGAATGATTACGCATTCTAGCAGCTATAATTATAGGTACAAAACACTAGAAATTGTGAGCTCGTAAACTACAATATACATACAAAAGCATAGAGACAATGCAATCTAGCAGGTATTCTAGCCTGCGATAAGAAAACTACATTCAAATATGAGAGAGCTTGAGTGCGAATACCATTTTTGCGGATGAAAACTCACGGCAGCTGAAGTGAAAGTATACCCTAGTTTGAGAAAATATAAAGGTAGATGGTAACGGGGAATGGCCGGATGGGTTTGCTAGAATTGGGCTTTTCAGAATACACTTAACGGGCTTTCAATTATATATAGTTTACATAAGATTATAGAGGTGAACAAATTTGGTTCTGGACAGGTTTGGGATTCTTTCGGGGCTGGTTCGGTCCTTGGTGGTTCTGGTCGGGGCTGGTTCGGTCCTTGGCGGATCAGTCCTCGTGTAAGACCATTTGATTTTTGGGTGGTCCAATCTTTTTTCAGACCGGTCCGACTTCGGTCCAAACCCATCCGATTTTCATTCGGATATTTTTCGGTTCAGTTTTTCATTTGAAAACAGTTTTATTAAAGTCTTTAGATTATTTACACCATAGATAATATATTGTTGTATCATTTGTTTTATCAAACAACACATAACTCTTGATTTGTTGTTTTTAAATCCCAACCTAATTTTTGTAAATATGAAATTATTTAGTGTTATTAATTGTACTCTTACTCACACATTTATTACATCACATGTTAACATAGAGTCTACCTTATACAAACATTATATTTCACCAAATAAATAATGCTACTTTATCCTTCTTATACTTGTAAAATAATAGACATATAGGATATAGATGGGATTGTAATGAAACCCTTATTTTATTACATGACATATTAACAATCATAGTGAAACAGGTATGTGCAGGGGGGAGATAAATTAGTACTGGGTTGAGTGGTGGACGTAAGGTATAATACAATTGTAATACGAAGTATAAACAATCCGAATATAGTGATAATATAATTAAAATGTCACATAGAAACAAAATGACGTTATTCATCGAAGAGCAAAGAGAAGTGAAGATTATTAACTTTCTAATTTCTATCTTCTAATATATATAAAAGACTAATTAGATAAATTTTATTAAAGGATCTAGACCATTCATTTAATAAAATATTTAATCTTAACCATTCATTTACTTAAAATCAAAAAATTAATTTTGACTTTTTAGAGTCAAACTATCACATAAAATTTTCAAATCTTTCTTTAATCTTTTCTTTCTTTAATCTTTAATTTTTTCTTTAATATATAATAAAATAATAGACTAGTGAAGTCATCATTATATATTTAGAATAATTTAAATAAATTTAATTAGATAAATTTAGTTATATACAGTTTATAAAGTTTTTAAGTTTAGATTTGAATTAATTATATTTATCTATAAATTAAATTAATTTAGATAACTTTAGATATGTACGGTTATTAAAATTAGGAATAAGTTTAGATTTGAACTATTATATATATCTATCTAACTAATAAGTTTATTATTTAATAATATAATATAATAAATTAAACTTACTCTAGATAAATATATTAAACTATGTTATATATATATATATAAGTGCATTAAATATCTAAATATCTTATATTACAAATTTGTATGCCCTCACATTTTATTCTATTTTTTGAAGAAGAAAGAATGACATATGATCACATCTCTTATATATCTATGTTTTACAATAATTTAACTATATATTGATATTATATATATATATATATATATATATATATTACTCATTAACATCATAATCATTAAAACTTTACTTAATTTAACGATTTCGTGTTTTTACACGCGGTGTTAAGCTAGTTATTTTATATAGTAATAAAATTGGAATATATATTATATTTATAAAAATATAAATGATTTATAGTCAGATATATAAAATTCGATAATTAAACGGTTTTTAACTAAAAATCTAAAACTATAATGGTCCTAAGCCCACAATTTATTTATTTTAAATAATTTCCCATAACCATTTTTCCATCCCAAATACGGTCTAAAAATTCAGATTCGTGTCCTCGCCCCTCACTCATCCTTCTCGCCACTCCAAGCCTCCAAGTCCAAGGTCTTTTACAATCGACTCAAACAGGCATACAGCCCTCGTCCGCCTCGCCTCACTCTCTGCTACGATTGACTAAAACAGCCCTCCTGACCTCGTTCGTCTCCCGTCTATCTATTTACTTTCGTCTGTATCAGAAAAAATTCGATTCAAAGAAGCTACTCTCGTACCTGTTTCACCATTCGCTTCAAAGGAACCTAAATCCTTGGTGAGTCCAAATTACGGTAAACCTAAAACATACTTAGGTTTAATTTTTTTGTTTCAATATTTTTTGGTTAACATTACTTCAATTCTCGCTGAAATGTGCTTTCAATATCAACACTAGCATTTGATTTTTCATGATCGTGATCAACTACAATCAGGGGAGTAGGCAGTACGCAGTAGGCAACATCTTTCAATTTTTTTATATCCTAAATTCGTAGTTATAAATTTATATTTATAATGTGGAGAAGATTGCTCTTCAGCACGAGCTTAAAATGTACCATTATGATGTTTGAACAGTGTAAAGATCTGCTAGAATGGTATGGACAACCTTGATAGTTAAACGTTTTTAATTAAAAAGTCTAGTTGTATTTAAAAGTAATAATAAGTAGGTGAATGATAGAGGGGTAGAAAGATGGACAACTTTCTTCATGAATTTGATATGAACAGTTTTTTTTATCAAGTTATAGTATGATAATAGCTGCAGAAGGTGTCGAGTTTAGGACATTGGGAGAATTATAGTGATTACTAGTCTTAGGAGAGACCTACATCTCGAGTCATAGGAACTATCATTCTGTTCTTTTCTTCTTAGTTTTTCTCTGGTCCAGGAAATCTGTACAGATTGGTCTGTATCATAAGTATTATTCAGTACTGCTCTAAGATTGTTTTTTGTAGCTCTAAACTCTAGTCTATGGATTTTCAATACCTTAAACTATGTACTTTTAGAAGCAACTGAAATCAAATTGATTATCGGACTATCGGTTATTTCTGTTTATAATTTGGTAGTTGCCTGCTGTGATAAGATTATATGGTCATTTTTTCTAGTGTTAATTTTTTTTAACTAATTTTGGGTTTATCGTTTAGATGCATACATATTGTTTTTGCAATCTTCATGAAACAGCAGAAAAGAAGAAGCCATTGTATGATCCCACCGATTGATGATGATATCTTGCCTCTGGCAATTTCTTTTATTCACAAGATCTATATATAGTTTAATACTTTATGCGAAAAGTGATATTTTTTTTTTTTTTTTGAAAAGCCAAATACCAATTACCATAAAAAAAAACAACCAACCTTACATCTGTCCAGCCATGGCAACTAAGCCATAAAACTTGCTGCAAAAACTAAATATCAAATGCGCAACATATAAGGAAAAAAGAAGAGCTGGTGCAACCTTCTGCACCCAACAAAGCCAACAGCGCAGCAAAGCAACCAGAGACAAAACACGCAGCGAACACAACATAAACGAAAAATACACCAGCAACAACACTTGAAACTAAAACCACTACTATAACGCAGAGCCGAACTCACGGACGCAGTTGCAAAAACTGGGGATACCCCAGCCAGGTTGACCAGTCTTCATTACGCAGCCCATTTCTCCCAACGATCCAGCGAAAACTTTTTAGTTGATATTCAAAAAAAACATCCGTCAGCTTCTTTGAAGATCCTTTAAACACCATCTGATTTCTGAACGACCAAATCAAGCATAAAAAGTTCCAAACATTTGCCTGCCACAGCGAAACGTCTTGGGATAATAAATCCGTCACTGAGTTGATCCCTCCCATGTCCTTTGACCACCATCCAGCGAAAAGTGATATGTTTATGATCCAAATACTAGTGTAATATGTTTGCCGTAATGTCCATGTGCAATAGCCACTTGAAGTTGGTGCCTATTCCAATAAAGTAGAAAACAGGACTTCAAGGATCAAGTATGCATTTTGAAATCTGGGTCTACCCAAGTTGGGGTTTCACTTTTTTAGATAAAATATCTGATTTAGATGAGTTTTGTGTATAATATTTGTGAGACAAAATGCCAAATCTATTCTTGTTTGATATTCGTTTTAAACTTTTTTCTGCAGTGATTTGAGTTTAGTTTAATAAGAGTTTGGATTTGATTAAATAATGGTGTGAACTTGTTTATTTTTGCTTCAGTAAGAGAAACAGAAAGAAATCAGAGATCTATGGAAGAAGAGTTAGATAAAGCGATATTTATGTACTTGAAGAGAAAAGGATTTAAGCAAACCGAAGAGATTTTTCAACAAGAACAGCAGAACAAGAACAATAAGAATGCTACTGATGCTTCCCTGTCAGACCAAGATCTTACTAAGCAAATCCTCACCTTCTCTCAGTACTCTCCTTATTTTCTCGTCACATTGATATTGGTCGTTATTTTTTTTTGAAATATAAATTCCAGTCTTAATTAAACTGAGCACTAATTTGATGCATATGCTTTTATTTTGAGCTTCCTAACTGATAAGGACTTAACTCTTTTGTTTGAAAATTACTGACTACAAAGATATCTACTGCCAAAGCAAAGGCCACCTCCATTTTCCCAGCTTGCTTCCTTCTCTACCAATTACTTGCATATACCAAGGGATACAAATATTATGATTTCATTATTTTACATCAACAAGTATTATAATTGACTGGAATTCAAAATTCAGCTTTTTCTGGACATAAGTCACTTCAAAGTTGCTGATATGAGCTGTACGTATACATCATTATACAGTCATGTTGGGTGCTCTTATTCGAGTATTGAAAGCTATATGCAGTTTTGTTTCTTTTTCCTTCTGTTTTTATTACTTTGTTTTTAATGGTCTTTTCAGTGTGTAGAATTGTAGATATGTTTTAACAAGGAGGCATATATAAACCTGGCTATTTTTAATTACTCCAATTGTTTTAGCAATGATCTTCGTTTAGTTTCGGTTTCAAACCTAGTACTTTGCAAAGGGAAAATGCACAAGGATTTTGCTGCAAATCCCACTCTGCATTCTTCGTTGTATCGTCTTGTACTCAGCCTTTTTGCGTAGAAATGTGTAAAAATTAAGTGAAATTGGATTTTTTTCCTGTTTGACCACCATGTTGCCATTCTTCTATTCTAAAATTGAACAATATATTATGGATTTGCTGATGTAGTCGTTCAAAGAGCCTTTAGGATCACATGACGGATCTGTTGTTTAACGCGAAAATTTCTACTTCTCTTTCTAAACAATCTTTGAAAATTCATGAAATAAGTTTTTAATTTGTTCTTCATACTTCTTGATGACAACTATGAAGTGCAAATTTATTGCTATGATTTATGTTTATGCAATTTCCGCGGTTTTTATAATGCCTATTTATTGTTGATTTTGCTTCAATGCTTAATAAAGTTCATGCTTTTCAGGTCTGAAAATATCCCTGCACTATACCATGATGGATATAGCAAGTTAAGATCATGGACTTATAGCTCACTAGATCTGTACAAGGTCCCTCTATACTGAATTCTTTCATGTTCTCTAATCCAGTATTAATGTTTCATATATCTGTTTTATTTATATTTTAATGCTTTAACAATGCAGCATGAATTGCTCCGTGTTCTGTACCCTGTATTTATCCACTGTTTCATGGATCTTATAGCAAAAGGTCATCTTCAAGAAGGTAGGCGTATTATTATATCTTGAGACTTGGACAACATAAAGGTTGTCATCAGCTTAATTCGAATTCTCCTTTTACTTAAAAGAAATTCGTTTTTGGATTTTCAGCTCGAGCCTTTTTCAGTAGCTTTCGTGAAGATCACGAGATGATGCATTCACGTGATCTCACAAAGTTGGAAGGTGTTCTTTCTCCATCTCATCTAGAGGTTAATCACTAATTTCCTTAAACCTCTAAAATACATGAATAGTTCTCTACTATATTAATTCTTCCTTCATGAGTATGCAGGAGATGGAATTTGCACATTCATTAAGGCAGAGCAAAGTGAATATAAAGATATGTCAGGTTATTTTCTTATCCTTATATATGTCGGACATTTTGAAATATCATGTTTTCTGATTTTAACACACAGCCGTAGGCAGTAGGCTAGATACATATTTGGCAAATTTTATCATATCTACCTTTAAAAAACATATGCTAAGTAGTTAGCTTTCTTTTTATTTATCTTTTTTTGTTTTCTATTTACTGTTCTTGTGCAGTATTCTTATGAGCTGCTTTTGCAATATCTACACAAGACACAATCAATTACAATGCTTGGTATTATCAATGAGCATATTGATTTCCAAGGTAAGTTCTTACAATTTATAATAGGGCAAACTACACCAAAATTTTCCAACTATACGTGTTTCACTGTTGTATCATACTTTAAGACTTACCTTTTGACGTATCAAAACTGTAAAACTCACCTTTTGTATGGAATTAAGTTCTTCTATTTACATATTAATGGAGCCAACTAACATCATATTTTGTTATTGAATGTAAACCAATTTACATCAAAAAGTAAGTTTTGGAGTACGATACATACGATACTAAAATCAATGTGGTTGAATATATTCTGGTGTAGTTTGCCTATTATTATATGTATTTTGTTTTATTCTAGAGTTCTCTTCTGAGACTCTAACATTGTAGTCAATTCCCCTTATAGACTTATTGCTGTTTTTCAGTCTCTCCTGGACAGCCCAGCTCAATTTCTGATGATGCTGAAGATTTTTCACTTGTTGGGAGTGGTCAGGATGCTGCTAACCTAATAAATCAAAAAGAAATACATTGGGGGGTTAGTCAGTTTAGCACTCTGGTTTTCTGGCATTTCTGTTAGTTCTTTTCATAACATTTTATGTCTTCCATATCTTAAGTTGTTTCTCTCTCACCTCACATTCCTGACTCTTGTTACAATCTTGATGCAAGGTGTTTAATTGTCTTGAATTACATAATACTTGCCACAATCTTCATATTATTTAGTAGCTTCACTGCGTATCCATTGTATAGAAATATATATGTGCACGCCAACACGCACATGCATACGCACACATACTTACTTTAGGGAGAAAGTCTAGTTAATCATGGACTACGCTTAAATGCTTAATAAAAAGTAAAACAATTAGATAGTCATAAATATACATAATATTAAATAGAACATAATATATGATTGAAAGATCCCATTATTTCTTTGACCTCTTTAAGAAGTTATAAGATATAACTCAAGTCTATGGTAGCTATGTGACATCTTGTAGATTGGAACGAAGGGAATTTGAGAGCATGAGCGTAAATCAGTTATCCGTGTTCAATGTATAAATGAGTTGCTTTCCACCATCTAAAAAATACTTTTAAAAGTTAACTTGTCAAAGTATAGCAAAAAACTAGGCTTGCTCTGTATAATTTATCCTTTGACTAATTATGAACATATACACCTCTCTCTAATTACGAACAAGTGTGTGTGTATACAGACTTTGTAGATTATGCTAGCAAACCGTTGTTTGTCTATCAGATTCATGTTTGACAAGCAATAAAGAAACAACCCAAGAGATACCCTCAACTTGGCCAGATGTACTGTTTCCAGCTCTGTAGGTTTAAAAAACGGAAAACTGCATTAATTTAATTGCCAGCATAGTGCATAAATGAAATGCAACTTTATGTAGCATAGCATATAGAATGGGCGGTTGTTATTTCTGGGGTTTGAGGGTTTCTACTTGCTACTTAGTGATATTCTTGTTGTCCCTAATATGTTGTGACAGTTGCTTGAAGATTCGTTAGAAGATCGGCTTGATAAAGCAGGGGGTTTGCTCTCAGATTCAGAGAAAACAGAAGGAGATGCCAGTAAGGAAGGGGAGTTGGACGAGAGTAAGGTAACTTTGTATGATGTTACTGCTGTAAGTTTTCTTTCTTGTAATTGTATCCTCATCCGTATAAGTCTTTCATATTAATGAACTTTAACCAGTCCTTTGTTTGGATGTACATTTTCTGTGTGCATGATTATCTCTATAAAGACTTCTGGGCAGGAGCCTGCCCTACAATGAATCTGCTTGCAAATTTAGCATATATATGTTTTCTTTTTCTTTTTAAATTACAACTGAGAGAAGTAAACATCCAAGGATCTTCTGATTGTGTTTATTATTCAGAAAAAATCAGCAGAGGGTGGAAAACAAGGTGGTCCCCTCAAAAAGTTAAAGAAGGACAAGGTTACTGCGGCAGCAGGAAAAGCTGCTCGAGGGGAGGGTGACAAGGCAGCTGCTGCACCACGTGTCAAACCTGAACTTACTTTACCAACAATGTATGTGTGTTGTGTGTATGAGATTTTTTTTTTTGACCGGCAAATGGGGACACTTCCCCGCCTCTCCATTGTGGGTTCGATTTGCTTGGTGGCGGGTTTTCAACCGCCTCTCCAGTGTATGAGATTATTTTAGTAAGTACATAACATCTATATGTACTTATATCTCAGACCGACAGACGTCGAAAATTCCATTCTGGAAGACCTTCGCAATCGTGTACAATTAAGCAATTCGACACTTCCATCAGTTTGTTTCTACACATTCGTTAACACACATAATGGGTAAGTATGTACCCTCTGCAAACTTCCATACTGCACCAATTTATTTTGGGGTTTTATGCTCAAGTGTTTGATCTGTGTCAACTTGCTTCAGACTAAATTGTTCATCAATATCCCATGATGGATCAATGGTTGCTGGAGGATTCTCAGATTCATCAGTCAAGGTCTTTTTCCTACTAATGTTGTTTCCTGATGCAAATGCAGTTTAAAATCATTTTCTTCTGATTTCTAAACCTATAACCTTGTGTGCCAGGTGTGGGATGTTGCAAAACTTGGGTGTATGGGTAGTTGTAAGTCATCAAATAATCTTTCTTTATTTTGAAATATTGGAATATTTATAAAGGCCATTCCTTGATGATGATATATGACAAAATTAAGGTGTGTTGCAATTTGGTGGTGTCAGCTAATATCCTGCAGGGTGAAAATGATTCGGGTGTGAGTGAAAACACTCTTGGGTCAAATGGTGGGAAAAGATCTTACACTTTGTATCAGGGTCATTCTGGGGCTGTTTATTCAACTTCATTTAGTCCTTGGGGGGATTTTCTTCTATCATCTTCATCAGATTCAACAAGTATGTTATCTTTTATAGAGTGTTTCATGTATCTACCTCAGTTAATGAAAGTACCTGCTGATTGGTGTATGATCTACTGCAGTACGATTATGGAGCACAAAGTTTAATGCAAACATTGTCTGCTACAAGGGTCACAATTACCCTGTATGGGATGTTCAGGTAGAAACCTTTAGTCTTGGACTTACCTTTATTATGCTATGTCTTTTGGGGCCTATTTAAGTTCAAAGAAATAAAATACATTTTTTGCTTATGCTTATAGTGTCAAACTATATATATTTATTAGGTGCTAGAAAAAATAGTTATATGGTACATGTTCTTTAAATGTTGACCACATGATTACCTAAGAATATACAACCTTTAGTGGTACATAATAATCCAGAAATATTGGCACAAAGAATTTACAAATTACAAACAGTTTTGTAGTACTGAATTGAATCGTTTGTTGCCCTCAAGTAGTGTATAAGTTTGCGGTGAAAAGCTGGATGCCATGTATTCGTTATGTTTCTTTCTTTGCAGTTCTCTTTATTTTATTTCACACACCTGAAGTACTCACTTCGAGTTTGCATAGATGTTTAAATACATATTATCCATTTAACAATAAATTTACAGAAGTCTCCTTTTTAAAACTTGTCCTGTCGTCCATATAAGAGTGCACTGAGTATATTTTCCATGAAAGGACAGCAGTATTTAATTGGCAGATTCACATTTCTTGTGCCTTTTTGTTGTGGCTGATTTCTTTTCCCATGATTCTCCCTTGTAAAACTTTTTACACAGTTTAGTCCAGTTGGACATTATTTTGCAAGTGCATCTCATGACAGAACAGCAAGGGTTTGGGCAATGGATAGAGTACAACCTTTAAGGATACTGGCAGGACATCTATCTGATGTTGATGTGAGTAACATAATATTTATGACTATGACATTCATTCCTATAGTAGTTATGGTTTTCCTTAAAAAATGGTTATAAAATTTTGAGCAGTGTATCCAATGGCATATGAACTGTAATTACCTCGCAACTGGATCCAGTGACAAAACTATCCGCATGTGGGATGTGCAAACGGGGAGTTGCATAAGGATTTTCATTGGTCATAGGAGTTCCATATTATGTTTGGCAATGTCACCTGATGGTCGATACCTAGCATCTGGTGATGAAGATGGAACTATAATGATGTGGGATGTTTCTAATGCTCGCTGTCTCACTCCTCTTGTGGGCCATACATCTTGTGTCTGGTCACTTGCTTTCAGGTAAACTTCTTTTACTTTGCATCTACAATATACATACCCAAACACATCCAAATGCACTAAAATTAATAATGTATCTATGGGTCAAAAAACCTACTATTTAGATAATTAGAATATAACAAATAACAATTAAGTAGTGGTTGTGAGCATTTTAATACTTACTACTCATTGTATCGCCATTGTAGTTTCTTTAATACTTTGAATCTAAGAGGATAAATAATAAGGTTTAAAATGCATTTAACATATTGGCTATTATGAAATTCAAAAGAAAGTGATAAGTAGCCTGGTTTGAACTAACTCTCCTGGCCCAAATTTTCATCTGAACTTGGTTTTACCCCTTTACCTTTTCTGTCTCTAGTAATTTCTTATTCTTGCCTAATGTTTTTAGCTGTGAGGGATCACTTCTTGCATCTGGTTCGGCTGATTCAACTGTCAAATTATGGGATGTAAACAATAGTACAAAACAGCCAAAATCTGAAGAAAAGTAAGGCTTCACTATCATTCTTCTTACACCTTTTTTATTTATATTTTCCTGAGTTATTTATAGCAGGCAGAAGCCTAATTTCCTGTTTCCTATTCGATTTCTTAGTAAAAGTGGAAATACAAACAGGCTCAGGTCACTGAAGACTCTACCCACTAAATCCACACCAGTTTATTCCTTAAGGGTAAACACATCACACTCTTCATGCTGTACATTTGAAAGCGATTGTTGCCGTTTTTATGAAATTCCTTTGAAGGTGAGATCCTTATTTTTCTTGTTTTTGATAGTTCTCGCGAAGGAATCTACTTTTCGCTGCTGGGGCTCTTTCAACAAATTTGTAAAACGGCATTTGTACACAGGACGTTTTTCGTGGATGACTAGCTTCTTACCTTGTACTTTGTTAACCTTAGTTTACATTTCTAGCATACCAGATGTGTAAGGCTTCTAAAAGTAGTGATTATGTTGATGTTGCAAGTAACTAAACATTCTTATTAGAGACTTGGAGTGATTTGGTATGGTAATCCTCTCACACACCCCACACCGTCACATCATCATCATTGTTCATTCAAATCCTCTAAAAAATCATGGTATGGTATGGTCACATATCTCTTATACCGAATTTTGGGATCCACTTTTTTCATTTAACTTTTTTATAAAAGCATTATATTTTAGATAAAAAACATTTTACAAAAATACATTAATTAAAAATAAAAACCATTGAATTCATTAAAAAACATTTAAGAAATATAAAAATTACATTAATAAATAGGTTCAGTTGCTACCGTATTTTGTTCGAATGTTTGCCTTTTTCCAGAGTATGTGCTCAAGATCAACTCCTGACAAATCCTTGGTCAGTTTTGCTAAGGATGATTTCATTAATTCTAATCTTTGTTATATTATTTTGCCGCCCTTTTCTTGTATTTGATTTATTCTTTCCTTAAGCTGCTTCTGTCCTGTGTTGGGAAGAATTACTTCCCTCTTCATTTCAAATTCAAGAATACAATTGATTTAACGTTAACCAGTTTAATTTGATAACGGTTTAGTATTTGAAAATGTATCGAAGTTGTCACTTTTTCTTATTATGTATATCCAACTTCAAAACTTACCATTCAATGTAATAAACTTTTAAAAGTATCAATTATTGTATTGTAACATGGGATATTTATCAATTACACCATTGTCTCCATCACTACCCTAACCAGCTGCCGCCATAACCTTTCCTGTCTCCGCCGTCGTCCTTTCCCCTCTCCGCCATCACCCTTCTCCATCTCTGCCTCCGCCGCCGTCGCGATTCACTGCCTCCACCGCCGTCACCATTCACCGCCTCTGCCACCGTCGCCCTTCACCGTCTCTACCTTTCCCGTCTCCAAGCCAGTCAAGTTGTGAAGGTGAATCGATCCCTTCACCTTCTTTGCCTTAGAAATCTCATTGTCTTTTACATGAGCCAACCAAGAGATTTGATTTGATTTGAAATCCCATGAGATTTGGAATCCTTAGGATTTCAAGTCCATAAACCAAACACCCCCTTAAAGATTGAGAGTTTGCCAAAAGTGATAAGGTTTGCCGTTGTGATTTGAGTTGTGTGTTTAACTTGAGAGGTTCATACATCATAAATAATGTTGCTAGTTCGTGCATGCTAGGCACTTCCCAACAAAAACCGGAACCGAGGGGATGTTTAAAATACTATTATACCTTTAATTGTCATTTTTTATTAAACTTTAAAAACTTCTTTTTTACTTTGAGAGTAGAAAAATACAATTATCCAGATTTTATCATTATATGTAGGCATATACATTCAGGTTTTGAGTCAGGTGGGTTGCAGGGCCGGCCTTGGGCTTAGGCCAAAAGGGCAGCCGGCCCTCATAATTTGAACCAGCCATTTTTAGAAAAACCGAAATCCAATTTTGACTTTTTTTGTTAAATTATATTCAATTTTGACTTTAAATTGAAGCTGTCTATCGCTGATTTTTAAATTCTCGTTATTACGGATTTATATAATCTTCAGTATATCTGTATTAATATTTAATATTTATTATTTTTATAATCAACCAGTGTATTATACGAGTATTAATTTAGTTATGAATATTAAAACATTATTAAATGATTGGTCTTTATTTTAAGTTAATACAAAATAATATGTAAATTTAATAAGATGTTCATATAGTCAACTTTAAATACTGTGGATTTTCAATTTCGAACAATATTTAGATATATTAAATTTATATCAACCTAGACATAATTTATCTTATATAAATTTAAAATATAGTTTTAATTTTGATTATTCAAAGTTAAAATCTTAATTTTAAGAATGGTTAATATTTAAAGCATCAATTAAACAAAAGGCTAAAATCGTCTAATTAAATCCATCATAGTTTATTATAGTTTACTTTGTGGCGTTTGGTTGGATGGATTGTTTTTTGAAGGAATTGGATTGTTGAAAGGAATTGGATTTTGAAGGAATTGGATTTGGAATCTGAAATCTTACCTCATGTGTTTGGTAGTGCCAGGAATTGGATTTTGAAGGAGGCAAGGGCTTTTGTCGTCGCAGCCCTAGTCTCCGTTGTCGAAGCCCTATTCGCCGTCGCAAGTCGCCACTCGTCAGTCGAAGCTCTAGTCTCCGTCGTCGACGCCCTAGACGACCTCGTCGAAGCCCTAGTTGCCAAGCCAGCTCGACGAAGCCCTAGTGGCCATCGTCGAAGCCCTAGTCGCCATCGCAAGTCGCAACTCGTCAGTCGCCGTCGCCAGTCGCCGTTGCCGTTGCCACTCGCCGGTCACAAGTGCGATCGTTGATGGTCACAGGTGCGACATTGTCATCCGAGGAAGGAGGCAAGGGCTTTTGGGATGGAATCTGAAATCCATCCAAACTTGGATGGAATCTGAAATCCTTCATTTGATAGATTTTGGGTCTCATGTAGGAATCATTTTCCTTTCTAAAAGTTCAACCAAACAAAGAAATTGGTTGGAATTAAAATCCAATTCAAGCTTAAAATCCATCCAACCAAACAGCCCCTTTATTTATATTAAAAGATTATGCCAAGTGTTAACCTGGGGATGGAGAGTTTTATTTTGAAAAACAAAGTAGTAGACCACATTCAGCCATCTATCTATCTATCTAGTCTTTTAATACGAATGCTGAAATAAAAAAATTATTTGCAAATCCGAAACCCAATCACCATCGACAAGGTTCTAAAATGAAGAGTTAAAAAAAGATGACCAAAGAAAGTAAATCTACCACATAATCTAACTCCTTTATAACAAGACCTAACCTTATCATAAGAATAATAACAATAATAATCATAAACAGAACAATATCTTCCTCTATCAAAAGCCAATACGTCTACCAAACAATACCATGCAAATCACTAACTTTTAACCCTACTACACTAATACTAACCGTCAACTTGCCTATATCCGACAACCCCGGCAAGAGATCAACTATAATAACCTCTAGCTCCTCTTCTTTCGCTTCTTTGACCCGGCCTTTGTGTTCTCTGTTGATTTTCCCTTTCCGCTTTCAGGAGTTCTCACATTCTCCACCTCTTTCACGTTAGATGAACCCGATTTAGCCTTTGCTGGACCGTTTGCATTGGACTTGCTGCCACTTTGAGGGGTCTTGCCCTTTGACTTGCTGACCGCCTTTGTTTTGCTACCAGCTTTTGGTGTCTCTTCATCATCTTCCTTTGACTTTCCAGTTTCCTTGGAGGCGGCTGCATCACCAGACTTGCCGCTGGCTTTTTGAGTTGTGGATTTTGCACCTGAATTGTCCTTGGATTTATTATCTTTTGAAGCAGAACCTTTTGCTTTGGCAGACGAAGAGACCCCACCTACTCTGTTATTTGTTCAGAAAAATGGTAACTCGGGCTCTATTAAACGAATATTATGATGTAGAAGACAAGTAAACAAACCTCTTGACGGAATCTTTGGTCCTTTCTTGTGAAGCAGATGACGCAGGATCTGTTTTTGATTTTTTCTTCTTGTGCCTGGAGCAGAATAGTCATTTATGAGAGCATAACAATCAGAAACTCGTCTCAAGGCAAGTACTCGTACGCATAAATTATATCTGATTATTCTTGGGAAAATCTTTATGGCCGACTTAAAAAGACTTTTCACCCACCTTTCTCATTGTTGATAATACTATTAGAAAGAAAAAGTGATTGTTGGATACAACAGAAGTTTTTACTGGATAAGAAATAATTAATATGTAAAAGATATTGTTATAGTTGAAAAGTAAACGGCCATATTGATTCATTGAACTTAAAATATGGAGTTTTATCTATTAACTAATTACTACATAATTAAAACTCGAAACACTTGATTATCTCGTTATTAAAACTTCAACAAGAGGATCTTTAAAACAATTTCTTATTCTCCTGCTAGAACTTCTATTATATCCAATAATCTGAGCCTGATTAATGATGAATATCAGATAATCAGATTTTAGAACTGGAAGTTGTGAGGCGCAAAATTATCTAATTTATATATTCCACTCTCAGCATGTGTGCAGTAAGATCAGACACAAATCTCTGGCCAATATCTAATCTATGAGATGTGTTCAATAGAGTCCATGTAAAAACATAGTCCTAAAATTTTAAAATGCAATCACAGGTGATCAGTATACACTCACATGTGATTTTGTAAAGCATCACATGTGAATTACAAAAATACCCCTCCACCTAAAATTTTAAAATGCAATATGGACCATTGATGCCAATCATGCCATAGATCCAAAGGCTAAAATTAGTCCCTTAGGACTAAGACTTAAAAATGGACTAAATTGAACATTCTTCTCTAATTTACAACAGGATCAAGGTCACTTGTATTAGTCAAAACCGACGTGACCCATTCAAGCAAAAGAAAATTCATATTTTGGATTAAATATAATAACAATAAAGCACAATGCCAAAAAGTAAAACATACGTTTCAGGGGAACCTTCACTTTGAGCCGTTTGCTCCTGTCAACTGAACCACATCAGAAAAACAAAAGCCATTAAAGGGGAGAGCATTACAAATCAATTAGCATGTTCTCACCTCATCATCCCGCAAAGAAAATTGTTGCAAAATTTCCCATTTTTGTCTTTTGAGATTCAATGTCTCTTCGTCTCCATCCACATATGAAACCTGTACAACTCTAAACATGTTAAAACAAACTTGCAAATGCAAACATAAAAAAATAACAGAAAGAGTGATCTGAAATATAAACAATATTGTACTGACTCTGTGTTTCTTTTTAGCACGATCGAATTCGGCAACAACACCTTCATAATACCTACAAGCAACAGCATACTGTATGTTTAGAAATATGCTCATCTACACAGTCACAGATATACTAATAATAGTGAAAATTTTGTAATGAAGTTGTATTAACAGAAGTTAATTTGTAGACTGTAGTCTTCATCTTTAGGGGAAACTTACATTTTATCTTCAGGCCACCAAACTTTGACCTTTGCACCAACAAGGCTCTCATCATATTTTATAGTATCAGATACCTGAAAATTTATCATAACACAAACATTTAGAAGTTGATCAAGACAGTTTTTAGGCTAAGATGTATCAATATTTACTTTATCTTTGCCTGTAGCACGCTTCCGTTTTGCACTAGTAACAGGGGTGGTTTCTTTTGAGTCAGCCTCCCCTTTACCTGATTTTTTAGGAGAAGAATCCATCTCCTGCACAATCGAAAAGACATTTCGTTTAGATGATTTTCAAAAACAAATTTAGAAAGAAAAAAATAAACTTGGAGTTACTGACATCATCGGACGATGATATTGCTTGATCCTTTTCTGTAACATTTTTACCAGTTGCACGTTTTTTTCCATCATCTTTCTTCTTACTATTACTTTTCTTAGCAGACAATTTAAGTGGTTTCTCGTCTGAATTACTTTCTTCCTCTTCCTCAACAACAGCCTTGCTTTTCTCCCCCTTCTTAACAGACAGTGTCAACGGTTTACCATCTGAATCACTCTCTTCCCCTTTTGCATCCACTTTCTTAGCACTTCGTTTTGGTTTCTTTGCAGTTGGTTCGCTTACAACCGTTTTCTTACCAGACTGATTTGACTTGTTACCCGATTGTTTTGTTGACATTGACCCAGACTTTTTCAAAGGTTTTGCATCTGAATCACTGGTAGCTTCACCATTTTCTGACTCATCTTTTGTTTTAACAACCTCTTTCGCCTTCTTTCCAGCTCGTTTTTGTGGCTTTCTATCCAAATCACTTGCTACTTCAGGCGCATCCTCTTGAGTCAAATCCTTGTTTTTCGGTTTCCCAGACTTCTTCAAGGAAGTCTTCTCATCAGAAGGTTGGTTCCCACTTTTTGATGGGGAAGCAATTTCATCTTGTTTCTTTTCCGAGCTGGCAGCAGCATTCTTAACACAACTTTCATCTGGAAGGCTACCACTTTGAGATTGGGAAGATACTTTTTCCTGCTCATTTTCTATTGCTTTTGGTGAAGAAACCTGAATATCACTAACTTTTTCTGTTTCTGATGGAATGACTGCTTCAACAGATGGATCTTTAACATCGATATTATTAGTATTATCTTTTTCGGTTTCTGATGGTGGTTTGTCTGCTTCTTCCTTCTCACCCTCAACATGAGAAGAATCGGATGAATTTATTACTGCATCAGTAGCTTTCTTTCCTTTCTTTTTAGAAGTCTCTTCTTCTGGTTTTGATTCCGTTTTTGCTAATTTATCAGCATCTGAATCATCAGTGTCTTCCTTACCAAGATTTTGTTGAATTATGTCTTCCTCTGGCTTTTTTGAGGATTCTAGATCAACAGAAGCCTCTTCATTCACATTCGCATTTACTCCATTACTCATAACAGACTTTGGCGATCTGTCCAAAGTAGGATCAATGTCTTCAGGGGCATCCCCTTCTTTGACAACCTATTCACAATCAGTTTTCATAACTTTAAAATATCACTTGAAATCCATTTATATTACTAAATAAAAATATAATAACATACCTGGTCCTTGTGATCTGATGATGCGATTGTAAGCTTGCCCTCGTCACCCTGTAACATGTCATTAACATTTGGTATCATGTAATATTAAAGTAGAAGGGAAATCTTATAATGGGAAGACAAGAAACACTAAATGAGTAGCATGCCTGATGTGCCCCGTCTACAGATTCCTTCCCCAATTTGCTCTCATTGGCCTAAATTTGAGTGGCAAAAAGTAATGAAAACAGTCAGTTCAACATACCCACGTAACACAGAAGTCAAACTAAAATTTGCACAATACTTAAATTGAAGATAATAATGAGTGGTAGTGACTGTAAAAATCATACTGGTTGTGGCCCAGTAGCATTTTCATCATCATGTTGAAATGTAGCAGTTGTGCCTTCACAAACTGAAGCCACAATTCGAAGGTAATTATCTAATGAATGACCCATAGATTTCAGAGCTGACATCAGGTAAGGCTTAAGCTTAGCTGCAGACTTCAAAAGCACTCCTTCTCCCAACTTTCTAGCTACTTGCGAAACTCCCTAATATAGAATACATAATTGGTCAGCAAAATTCAAGGAAAACAAGAAAGATCATTTAAATTTGATAAATAAAACTATCATACCTTGCTATCTCTTTTAACACTAGCCAGTATTGGTTTGAGCATATCAACTGAAATGTCTTCACTTTCTTCCAAAACCAACACCATTATATTTTCCATCGATGGAAATATGGAGTCAAGATGATAGTCCCTGAAATTAAATAGCACTAAATTGTTATAAAAACAGTGAAATCACACTCATTGATACATAGTATTCCAAAAAACTAAAACACACCTTACTGATTTAAAAAAATGCTCAAACATCTCAACAATCAGCTCATCACATTCAAGATCAAGCATGATCACACAGGACCTGACTTTGGAAACGGTTTCCAGAATCGAGGCTCTCTTATTATAAGATCGGCTGGACTGGTCGGCTAAATCCTCAAAGGAAGCAACAATCAACCGAAAGACATCCTGTGCACACATAGGAGCTTTAGAACGAGAGGATAAACTATATGTGTGTGTGTCTGGAATTTAAGTGGCATGTATGGTATTATGGTGTACCCTCATTTGGTCATCATCGTAGGGTGCATCGGGGGCTGTAATTCTAGTTATTTCACTGATGCAGGAAGCAACTGCAACCTTCACGTCAACATCTGAATGTTTTGAAAGTTTATCTTGAATCAACGCCTTCATGGATGGTTTGAGTGCATCTTGCATCGACTTTTTTGGGGACTGGTCAACCTTTGTTAGAAGTTTCTCTACTTGCTGCGGAGTACAAGCAGAAAAGAATCAATAAGGTGTTAGTATCAGATATTCGTTTTAGGGAATAGGATACAAAACATTGGATTATTGGCAAGAGCTGTATGCAGCCAACTAGTAAGCAAGGTACTTAATTTCATATGCACTCGATTAGTTGTCATCAACAACCTATACACAAATTAGTAGTTGTTGAGCATTAGCTAATGAGTCACTATAAGGTTTTTGTTTCCTGCACTCACATTAAAATAAGAATTTTGATAGAAATGAATAACAAATGCCTTATAGTTGGAGTAGGTTTATAATGTAGCTAATTTGCTTTTCAAAATTGTAACTTGGCAAATCTTTCCACCCTTTGTTTTCATTATCATCCCATTAGAGAGGTTCACAAGCGTATTCAATGATTAGTTTAGCAAACTATGTTCAATGTAAACCTGTAACTAGCAACCCCACTATTCTATATTAAGCAACGTAAAAAGATGAACGAAGGGACATACTATGCACATGTAAGCTGAACAAAAGAAACACTCCCTCCTTCCTTGACAATTCCTAGTTTCAGTGCCAGCTGTCTAAATTCATATTATTAAGAGAATAGATTTGCTTATAGATTGGAATTTGATGCCCATTTTACATTTATAATTGCAAATATTTGAATTTTAATATGAAAACGGACCTATAATTAATACGGATATAGCAATAGACGAAAAAAACAGAACGTTAACAAGACTCAAATCGGTGGCTTACATCAAGAACGGAAAGGAGTTCATCGACGGAATCCGGTGGATGTAAAAGCCGTTTCCCTGCCTCCTTAAGCTGTTGCTCTAGCTCTGCCATCTCCCTCCAAAAAGAAGCGGTAACATCTGTAGTCGCCATCTTCAATTTACCTCACTCTCCGGATCTTCTCAAACCACAAAATCAGTCAATTCGATCTCAGTCTCCTGGCACCATCCGAAACCCTAACAAATATTACCGTAAAACCAAACAAAACAAACCAAAATCCCACAATAGATACGCAAAGAATCAAATAAAATGAACCTACTAATTTTTCAAGAAATTCAATACTATATCACAAAGAACAGAGTGTTTGCTAGTTTGTCTAGAGAGGGAAAAACAAAAAAAGCATTGCGAGGAGAGAGAGAGAGAGAGAGAGAGAGAGATACCGATAGGTTAAAGGGGTTGTATATGTGCGATATAGATACAGAGCTTTGGAAGGGAAATTAGGGCTTGTATCTGTGAAATTTGAAAAGGGGTTGGATGGGAATGGGATTGAGAAAATTGGGGAAATCTAAAGGAAACATGTGTGTAGATTTGAGCTTTTTTGTAGGTATTTGAAAAGGAAAAATTAAAAAATAATAATAAAAAAAACTTAGATACTTGTTTGCAATTTTTAAAAGTTGGATGCTCTCCCTTTTCTACAGGATTCCTGCGGTTAGTTTTCTTTTTTGGTGTTATTTTCATAAAATTGCTTATTTATAATAGGTGTAATCTTAATAATTTTTTTTAAGAATAAATCTTTTATAATTAATATATAATTATTCTAATAAATCTTAATTATTGACTTAATGATGTAAAATAAAACATTATATAGATTCTACTATAGCATATGGTATAGGAAAATGGAGAAAATTACAAAATAGTAATCAACTTTGGAAATATTGTTGGTTTGAAGTATTACCTTTGAAAACTCCTCTTTATAACCACATGATTTTAGACAAAACTATTAACTGTTAGAAAATAAATAGCATTGTCATTTGTCAAAATAGTAGATATATTATTATTATATGTATTTAGTAGTATATTACGTATGTAATTAAATTATATATTAGCAAATAGCGGTTAGGTAACCGCCAGTAACTACCTTCAACCGCTAGTAACCGCCATTGGTTCATAGTCTATATATAAGCATCCATGTAAACATAACTATGCGGTGGAATCTAAGATTATATTGCTATTTATTGTTAAGGGCTTTTCACCCGTTTCTTTTTGTTCTTTTCTATCATTTTGTTCTTTAATGATGATTGTATGTATGATGATGCCGGAATGATGACTGGTTAAGCCATCAAAGATCATGGTAGATTCTCAACATTAACCCTAACATCTCAACTATACAACTTCCTTAACAAACTACCATAACACCTCAACAAATACTACCATGACATCCACCATCATCAACATACCTATCATCACCTCCGGCATTAGACTGTGTGCATCCGAGTCGTGAGGGAGCTCGTGAGAGGCGCTCACGAGAGTGAACACCATCGCGGAAGCTCATGAGGGCCCCCTCACGGTCACGAGTGTGACGGTGGTCGCGCAAGTGAGAGGAGAAGGGGGAGAGCCATTCGACCGTTGGGGTATCCGTTGGGGGTGTTTTGAATTTATTTATTTTTTTTTTTTACCATTTATCTCCTATAAGTATACATATATTCAATCCTTTTTTCACACAAAATTTTACTCATCTCATCTGTTTTCTATATTCATCTTTTCTCTCTTCAACAAATATATTTCACAAATGGACAAGGGTATCATGGATGTGATGACGGAGTATCATGGATGTGATGGCGGAGTTCAAGGATTACGTTGAGAAGTTCTCATCCGAGAACGAAGAAGTGATGAAAACCGAGCAAGAAAAAATAAAAGCAATGAATAACGTAGCCGAGTCGATAAGAGAGAAAAACCAGATAATGAAAGAAAGACAAGAAAGCAAAGATTTCGATTTTGTCTATGGCCGGCACGATCATCTCACGGCAGAAGCGTTGGATGCGGTGAATAAACGAAAGGAAATTATCAAAAAAAATACGGGTGGTAGATTGTACTTTTTTTAAAAATTATGCACTTTTTATTTTTATCTTTTTAAGTTATGTAATTTCTTTATTTTATTATTTGAAGTTATATTGTTATTTAATGTTTTTTATAATTATTATGTTTTTATTATATTGTTTTAAAAATTAAATTATGTTAAAAAAAGAAAAAGGATGTGAAGCATGTGATGGATGCAGGAGTTTGTGTGATGTGATAGGAAATTAGTGGGATGCTGATGTGGCTGTGTGAAGAGTGTGATGGATGCTGTCGGTCTTAAACCCTAAATAAGAGGAGTACCGTGTTACCACAAAAAGTCATAGCCCCAACTTCTCAATTATAATTATAATTATTATTAATATTATAATAATAATAATAATAATAATAATAATAATAATAATAATAATAATAATAAAATCTGAACACTAGAACTATGATTAACTTTCTAAAAACATCCCGCCACTCTGCTAAATTGTTATATATAAAATTAGTTGAGTTTAATTTAGATAATAGTTAGCAGAATGTTAGTGTAGCTTTCATGACTAATAAATTGCACAGAAACATATTTAACTTTGCAACGTTTTGTATCGTATATGTCAACTTTTAAAAACTTAAACAGTGTATATCGAATTTTTAATTTGTTTATTGTATGTATTTTATTTATATACAATGGGAAATACATATACAAATAATACATATAATAAAAAGTTAAATACATACAATACAAGTTTAATCTAGCTTTTATCATAGTTAATTTATAACAATTTTGGATTCCTTGCCCCTAACTTCCAAGTTCCGGAAAACATCTCTACAATTGGTGTGATTTTGGTTTCAAGAGGTTTTCTTCATTAACCAGTAACCACAAATGAACTTTACAAACACATATCTCAAACGAGACCCAAGTTTATAATCTAAAACGTACAAAGCCTTATCTAGTCATGCTATGAGCAGCTATTCTTTCCCATCTTTGGAAGAGTCTACTTCTGGTTTTGATTCTGTTTTTGCCAACTTATCAGCATTTGAATTCTCAGTGTCTTCCTTACTAATATTTTGTTGATTTACGTCTTCCTCTGGCTTCTTTGAGGATTCTTGATCAACCGAATCCTCTTCCTTAACACTCAGATTTACTCCGTTACTCATAACAGACTTCGGAGATTATGTTCTGATGATGCTGTTGTATGCTCGCTCTCATCAGCCTGTAACATGTCATTAAACATTCTAACATTTGGTAACTTGCAAGAGCTGTTGAATATATTCATTCATGGTAAAGTAAACGGGCAAAGTGGGAAGACAAGAAACACGCTAGATAGTGGCTTGCCTGAACTTGTCAACGCAGGTTCCTTCTTCAACTTGCTCTCATTGGCCTAAAACAAAGTGGCGTAAAATTAATAAATACAGTCAGTTGAAAATACCCACGTAAAATACAGAAATCAAACTAAAATTTGCACAAAGTTCCTTGAATTGCATATAAGAATGATTGTTAGTTAGTATAGAAATCATACTGGTTGTGACCCAAGAGCATTTTCACAATCATGTTCAGAAGTAGGCGCAGTTGCCCCTTTACAAACATAAGCCACGGCTTGAGAGTAATCATCTAACAATGACCCATAGATTTCAGAGCAGGCATCAGGTCATGCTTTAGCCTAGCTGCAGACTTCAAGAGCACTCCTTCTCCCAACTTTCTAGCTACTGGCCGAACCCCCTAATAAATATAAATAATTGGTCAAAAATTTACAAGAAAAGCAAGAAAGAAAATTGATATTCAATAAATAAAGCTAGCATAAACCCTGTGCCTCACTATGTTTTTTAATGCTAGCCAGTACTGGTTTGACCATCTCAACTGAAATTCCTTCAATTTCTCTCAAAACAACACCATATATTTTCCATCGACCGAAATATGGAGTCAGGATGATAGTCCCTGAAATTAAATAACGACATATTGTTACAAAAACAGTGATTAAAATCCTTATGCATACTGCTATGAAGAAGTATAACACACCTTACTGATTTGAAAAAATGCTCAAACATCTCAACAATCGGTCCATTACATTCAAGATCAAGCTTGATGACACAGGACCTGACCTTGGAAACAGTTTCAAGAATTGAGGCTATCTTGTTATAAGATCGGCTGGACATGTCAGCTAAATCCTCGAAGGAAGAAACGAAATGTAGTCGAGGTTGTGGGGGGGGGGGGGGGGGGGTAAAGTGGTGTGTATGATATTATGGTGTACCCTCATTTGGTCAACATCTGAATGTTCTGAAAGATTATCTTGAACCAATGCCTTCATTAATGGTTGGAGTGCATCATTTTCTGGAGTGGTCAATCTTTGATAAAAGTTTATCTAATTGCTGAGGAGTACAGCCGAAAGAAACAATTAGATGGATCAGTGGGAAGTTTAAATGAGAATGTATATTTAGGTGAGTATGGGAGACCCAATCTTGGCCCTCCATTTGATTTGATCGGATGGTTTACAATTGGCCCCTCATTTAATTCATAACCCAACCATGAATTGCGACGGTCATGAGTTGCGACTGGTGATTACGACCATTAGATCTAATAGATCAACATCTAATTGATGGCTAGGATTTATTCTCTCATTCTCACCTAAAAGTCCATTCTCATAATAACCCTAACCAGATGGATCAAATGCAAGTATCAGATCCTTTCAAAAGAATATCTGATACTTGCATTTCACAACAACTATACTTTTAAAGGAGTTGGGTTATAAGCAAAAGCTGTATACAGTCCACTAGTAATCAAGGTCCTTGATTTCATATGCACTCAGCTAATTTCCATTAACAAACTATACAGAAAATAGTAGCAGCTGAGCATTAGCTAAACAGCCACTATACATTCTTCAGCTCCTGCATTCAAATTCAAGTAAACATTGTGATCCAAATGGCTAAATGAATAAACGAATGTTTTATAGTTGATGTAAATCAATAATTTAGCAGATGTACTTTTCATATATGAAACTTGGCATTTGTTTTTATATTCTTCCTAGCAAGAAAGTCCACAGGCATAGTTATACCACTAATTTGGCACTATATGTGGGTAATTTGGCACTATATGTTGTTGAAACAGACAACATAAAAAGAAGATGAAAGTGATTGAACAGAGACTGGTAGTATAATAATTACCCACAAGACTCTCCACATGTAAACTGAACAAAAGAAGCACACTCACCTCCCTTGAGGTTTCCTGCTTTCAGTGTTAACTGTTTCTAAATTCAACATTCTACAAGGGTTGTTTTGCTTGTAGATTAAAATTTCATGTCAATTTTAGATTTGAAAATGTGAAAACTTGAACTGCAAGGCCAAATGGTCATTATCTTGGAACGGATATAGCAATAGAAGAAACGCAAACAAAAGTCAAATCGGGAATTACGTTAAGAACAGGGAGGAGTTGAGTGACGGAATGCGGCTGTTTCCCTGTCTCCTTAAGCTGTTCATCTAGCTCTGCCATGATAGAATTAGAAAATAAACCATGATAGAATTTATCTTTGTTGGAACTTAAACATAATTATTGGATCTAATGGAATTAGTTTCATTCTTAAAATACATGTAATGACACCAACATTTTCATCCCAAAATGATCTTTGCTCAATAACATGTAACAAGAGGAACATCAAACTTTAACGATAATTTGTGATGTGAGAATCCGGTACTTTTAATGATTGAGTACAAAGATTCCTCAAATGTACTAAATAATCTGCTAGAACAAATATTACCTGAACTGAAATATGTTATCTCCTCGCAATTTATATTTATAACATATAACCAATTATTTACTCAACCTTAGTATCAAAATTGCTGAATCCTAAAAATAGTTTTGATCATAAAAATGATCTTTATACATACCCCATGTGGATAATTATATCTTCAAGTACCATCATGCCAAATCCACTATTAACTACGTATCTACTTTCTTAATTATGCGTAACAACCTAAAAGGAGATTTTGCAATCTTGAATATTTTATATCCTTCCACATCCTTCATCCTATGAGTTTCCAGCTTATTACTCTAAATATCAGGTGATCTAGCCATAACTATAATTAATTTTTAACAATTTTGGATTGCCTTGCTCCTAACTTCCAACTTTTGGCTTAAATACATCTGCACAAATAGTGTGTTTTTCTTTCAAATTAACTTTACACACTTATATCTCAAAAGAAACCAGGATTCATATTTTAAAGTTAAAAAACCTCATTCAGGAGCAGCTCTGCTACATTTGAGTATAGTTATTTATATGCTACAAAATTTTATTTCATTATAATTTCTCTTTAGTTAGAAACTCAATGAGAAAATGCAGCAAGATATAATGTCACTAGTTAAACACTTATATATCTCAACATCATATCATAATAGTCAACCTCTCAAGAACAAGCAAAATTACAAAAACAATTGCACAAGACATATACACCTGAATTTTTCCAAAGCGTTAAGTTCCTAAGTTTTACTAGCCCATCGCGTATGAAGGGGCGGGCAAGTTGATCACTGTACTCTTGATTTTAGTCATCATGTTGATACTATTTGTCACTCCTTGTGAACCGATTCCACTATCTTTCATACCCTATTCACAAACAAGTTTCCTTCTTTAGAAATTAAACTCGGGCCAAAATGTCTAAAACCAAAATGCACGATAAATTTGAAAAGAATATGAACCTGGAATGGGAAATGGTCGGGTCCCCGAGCTGGTGCTGAGTTTATCTGTACAGTACCAGTCTCCATTGCATCACTTATCAGCATTGCCTTGTTGATGTCTTTTGTAAAAATGCAACCCTGTGAATATTCACAGTAAAAGATGAAGCTAACCTTTGATCACACACACACACACACATAGAAAAAAGAGACCTTTAAGGTCAAATTTCTAACTAGAAATTTAGGACCAACATTTTACAAAAATACTATCAACTCAATGATACTTTGACCTCAAAAGTCAAGAGTGATCATACCTGCAGCCCGAAATTGCTTGCATTACAATGGTGAATCCCTTCTTCCACATTATTAATTCTTATAACGGGCAACACAGGTCCAAAGGGTTCTTCCCACGCTATTCTCATGTCTGGCCTAACATTATCAAGCAAAAGAGGCCATATGAGATTGCCTTCTCTCTTATACTCTTGACAAAATGTTGCTCCTTTCTTCTTTGCATCCATAACCAAACCTTCTATGAAGTTAGCGGATGATTCTGTTACCACTGGAGTGATGTCACAGTCATTTTCGGGTGGTCCCACAGTTAACTTTCCGAGCTTCTCGTTGACTTTTTTCACAATAGTATCGGCTATGGATTCCATTACTAAAACGACTTTCACTGCTGTGCATCTTTGACCACTGATTTGGATGAAGCAACACAAAGTGATTAAGACTAGTGGATTGGTTTGATAAAAATGTAAAATAATTGACTTAATTAAAAATTCTGATATTTAATGGATAAAACCAAATTATCGGCCTACATTGTATAAGTAAAAACTCAAGAACCTTGTAATGAATACTTGCATATTTGGAAATATTTAAGGTTCCGTTACTGTTTTATATGATTTGCCATGGCATCATTTCCACTTTACAATAGTTTATTTCCTGATCAATCTTCATTTGTTCTCACATTAAGTAAGCAGATGAAGATGCAGAGAACAAAGTTATCACCTGTAAGAAAAGCCTCCTTTAACAATATTAGAGGCAGCTAAGTCCAAATCCGCATCCTCAAGGATAATGCAAGCATCTTTTCCACCCAACTCCATTTGTAAAGGAATCATGCCCGCCTTTCTTGAGATTGCAATACCAGTGTCTCCACCCGTAAAACTGTGTAACAAGAGTAGGTGTGACCCTCAAACTTTTTCTTTGTTTCTAATAACCCAAAGGTTTGATTTTGATTCTTTTGTTATTAAAACTAGTATTAGTGGATAATAATCACCTTATGCAATTAACTGAAGGGTGCATTGTGAGAAAGTCACCAATTTCAGAACCTTTTCCAGTAACACAACTGATTACGCCTTTTGGGAAACCAGCCAAGTGAAAGCAATGTATCATATGGAGTGCAGACACGGCACCCTGAACAGATTAACATTTAAGAACACTACTAGTTTAACAAAATCAGTTTTGAAAGTCGCCCACAATAAGTTTTTAGTGCATAAAACCTCCTAAATCGTTTTTTGAAAAAATTACGTCATATCAAAATAATTATTAATACAATTTTTGTAATCATGTTTGACATGCTAATTATTCATAAAAAAGTTTAATGATGTTGAAAAGGGTGTTTTTAGTTAACCCGGCCTGACCCATTCAGAATTATTGTATTATGTATAAATTTCTTTAAAAATGAACAAAAAAGCGTGGACCTTACTCGTGTTGACCTGATTACTAAACTAAAAATGTATAGCATTTTACATACCTGAGTTGGAGGCTTCAGTACAAGAGAATTGCCTGCAATAAGTGCAGGAGCAATCTTTGAGACAGCCAAATTGACTGGATAATTGAACGGTGGGATCGCTAAAACAACACCTAATGGAATCTGCACTAATCAAACGCACAACATCATGTTACATTCATAGTTTTTGTCTTCTAAATATAATAATAAATACATATGAACACAAAATGAGCCACATATATTGTAGTAAATTTACCTTGGATGTTAGACAATATTTTGTCCGTTCATTTCCTGGGAAACTATCTGACACTAAAAACTTCCCTTCACCAAGGACTCTCACCCCTTCCTCGGCACAATACGACACCAGATCTCCTGACCTCACAACCTTCAAAAAGGTGTCTTTTATTAGTTGTACCTTATGCAATGAAATATGCACACAAAATTTATCCCCAAACAAAAATCCAAACTTTAATAGATTTCCCGTAAAGCTTGGGTCTTGAATTGATTCTCCAGAAGATAACATAAGTATTATTTTGGGGTCCAGCATAAAAGATCAATAGTGCTACATTATTCTATGTTTTCACCATGTTGCTAGAGCATATTGTATAACTTTTTCAAGCTACAATTACCAATTTGTCCATGTTCAGTTGTTCATCGTTAGAAATCATGGTTTTGATTGGCTTTAATCAACAAGATTCCATCATATTATCACTACCAAAGGTTATGTTGATACAGCTGGTTAATGGTCAAACATGCAAAGGAAGTAAAGTGAAACAGAGCAATTAATTGTTAATGAAATCAAACTTACTTCAGTAGCTGCATCTTTTGCGGGTTTTGCAATCTCTTTAACAAGACATTCAGCTATGGGCTTCCTGTGATCTTTAAGAATTGCTGCAGCTTTGTGCAGCAGTTCAGCTCTCTTCCAAAGAGGCGTTTTAGCCCATGATTTTTGTGCAATTTTTGCCGATTCCATCACCTTGTTCACTTCTTCTTGTGTGCATGCTTCATGACAATAACAAAAAGTTAAAACCCCTATTATATTTGTTGAATTTCTTGATTTTAAGGAGTACCCAGATGAGCAAATAAGAAATGGACACCCGTTCTGAACGTTGCTATCTGATTAATACAACTCAATCTTTGAGTACGCAAAATTATCTAGTTATTAACGATCAATTAACCAGTTTAATCACAAAACTGATCATTTATTAAATCAAACGTCATAGAAAAACAGAATACCATATAAAATGATGATTGTCAATTCTATCGAACAGAAACACAAGCAGTATCAATTATCTAATTCATTCTAATTATTCGAAATCAGTCCCTACAAAACACAAATCCGAACGATCGTTGGTGTTTTTTTGATATCTATGAGTGCCCAGCTGCTCAGAAGAAGAAATCCATGGATATATAGTCGGGTAAGATGAAATAACAACAGAAATACCTTGTACTTTGAATTGGGTGTTTCTGGTGGTGGGGTTGATAATTGACACCGATTTCCCAGATGTAGAAACTTTCCATTCGCCTTCTGAGTAGTATTTGAAGGTATCTCCAGCTACTATGGTTTCGAAAACTCCATGTTCTTCTTCCATATGGTTCCTGTTAATTTCAAAGGGTAAGGAGGTATGTGGTTTGACCCGTTTCTACGTGAAAACAGAGAGGGAGGATTAATGGTGAGGTAGAAGTTGCAGGGGGTGATAATGGAAATAGTTTCTGTGGGCTGATATGAAATCAGATGGAACGTCACACTTTGAAAAGGTGGTCGCACAACTCAACAAGTGTACAATTAATTCTTATTATTAATTAATTAATAGTCGGTTTTTGCTTCAATTTTCACCAGTTGTGTCTAGAAAAAGAATATTCAATGGCATCTTGTTGATCTCGCGGTAAATGAATAGAAAAATTATTGTCCTTTAGTAAGGAATTATAATATAATTATTATTAAACTAAATACGCGTGTGATAATTCAAAAGATAATGAAAGGGCAGTCTTGATGGCAGAAACGTGGTTCATAATACGAAAAGACATAATTATATTTCTTATATAATTGATCAATCATTATTGTTACAATTAAGAGTAATAAAGTTAAAGGTTATGAGTTATAATTAAAAATAATTATTATAATATATTATAATGATAAAAATAAGAATTTGGTTAAATATATAATCGTTTAAAATATTATAAAGGGTTAATATGATATTTGTAAATTAATGTAGACAAATATGATTTAATAAGGGTATATATAAAATTATCTCTAAAAAACTTGACTTTAGAAAGTAAAAATTGATTTTTATATGGTAAGTAAATGAATGGTAAGATTAAATATTTTTCTTTTAATAAATAGTTCAAATCGCCTAATAAATTTTTTAAAATTAGTCTTTTATTTATATTATAAGAATATTATTATTATTATTATTATTATTATTATTATCAAAGGATAGTCAGGGCCGGCCCAAGCACTGTGCAGGCCATGCACAGGCCCAGGGCAGCAAAAGGGATGGGGGCAGCATACTTTTAGTTCAGTAGTCCACATTGCAAATTAATGTTCATTTATTTAAAAAAATATTGAATAATGGCAGGTCTGAAGGTGGATGGTGGAGTACCGAGAAGGTGTCCCATAGACTACCCAATGGCGATGGCCATATACGAAGACCTCTCAACTCCCCAATGGAAAATCGGTCCTGCAACCCCCTAATCGACAATCCATTTGCAACAATTTCGAGTTTCAGGCTTCTCACTTCCAACCGACAATCCAATGGAAATCGGTCCTGCAATCAACCATACGACTTCTTCTCGTCTTTTGATTTTCGATTGAGCATTTGAGTTGTTCTGATTAACCAAAACTCGCCGACTGGCCATCAGCCCTTATTTCCGACGTTTGCCTTCGCTAGAGTCTCGGAAATCCAGAATCAAACTTTTGAGTTCTGAGTTTCCGACTTCTATGTAATCAATCGTCCATCGAACATGTATGTTTTGAGGAGTTTTGATGTTTTGGTAACATTTTATTCTGAATTTATGATTAAAATCTGATTACAATCTATATCATGTTTTCATGTTTTCATCAATCCTGATTTTAGGTTTTGAGTTTAATAATCTGATTACATTTTTAGTTGTTTAGGTCTTATAAATTTGTTTAGATTTTCATGTGTTCTTATAGTGCAATGTTCTTATAGTGCAATCTTCTCATGACTTAATCTGGTTAGGATTGTTTTACTAATATGTTATATAGTTATATCTATAAATCTTAAACAGTAATTAACTTTGACACTTTGTATGCTTCTTTTGATCAAGTCTTCCCTCTATTAATTTGACTTTAGCTTAAATGCATGAATATGATTTTTAGCTATTATCTATACACAATACTTTTGTTGCCAAAAAGATTGAACAATCTAGCAAATTTAAGGACTGAAAATCAATTTTTCATTAGTGAATATTGACAATAATAAAATTATTGATGTATTTGCTTCAAAGAATGCAAGTAAGCATTGTTTTAGACGGTTTATAACTTTTATGTTACAGTTTAAACTTTTTAAGTAAAAAATGTCATTTTTATATATTTATGTTACATATTTCATTGGTACGTAGTGAAGTTTATACGTGAGGGGCATTAGTATCACACTTCGCCCGGGGCATAAAAACACATTGGACCGGCCCTGAGGATAGTCTAAAGTTATGTAGAAAATAGATATATATTTTATACTTCATCTTTTATTATCAAAACCTATTAAATTAAATAAATAACACCCATCAAAACACGTAAACTTATAACCCCTTGTTTCTTATGTGTTTTGTTTTCAAATTTCAAGTAATATTTATTCTCAAACTCGATTTTGTTGTTAATTAATATGAAACACGTGGTTTCGTTCTTAGAAAAATAATAATAAAACACATCAACCATAATAAATTAAATTTAGTTACAAATAAAACATTCTATTGAAACAGTGAAACTCTAATCATACTCGCCCACAAGTTTTTGTTAACGCAATTTTCTTCCTTGGGCGTCATATTTATGGTCAAGCAACCTCTTTTTAACTATTTTTAATAGACAACTTGATCCAGCCAACCAAATATAAGGAGTCTTGGAGAATTGCAAATTGTTAACCACAGTCACGTTTCTCCTTCAAGACTTGTTCAAAAAAATTTTACTTCTTAAATCATTAAATGGTTATAACTATTTTTAATTTTGAGAATTTGAGCAAAAAAAATATTATATCAATCTACTTATTTTTTTCAATCAACTTTCAAACAAGACCAATCTTTCCGTATTTTTAAAATTTTATTTTGAAAATGCAATATGAAAATGATACAAAAATGTAATCATATTAAATCATGTGAATTTTTATCACTTTTGGCTGTAATAATGTGTATTTACATCATTTTCGGCTGGAAATTTGTATTTATATCATTTTCGGCTATAAACATGTGTATTTATATCATGTTTAGCTAAGAACATGTGTATTTATATATTTTTCGACTGGAACTGAGTATTAAAATCATTAGAAAATGTGGATAATGTTATCATATTGTTATCATTTTCATCAAGAAAAATGTTATCTTTTACGGCTGTAAGTAGTTTTTTTATCATTTTCATCTTGATAAATGTTATCATTTTAAATGTTGTATATTGTTATCACTTTCAACTGGACTTTAGGGACTATGTTTATCATTTCCATCCTGTAAAAAGAAAATTAAGATAAAAATATTAAGGATAAATCTTAGCCATTAGATTCATCAGATATGATATTTGATAACAAACTTTTTTCTAATTAATTCAAAATTGGTTAGTTGAGGGTATATTAGTCTTTTAATTATTTACACACCTTTAAAATCATGTAAACATATTTCACACTAAAAACACCGACACAAAATTCAAAAAGCGATGAATCAATATTTTTTATGCACAACACTATTCATCAATTATAAAATGATGCACATCAAGAAAATCATCAATTATAATTTAATGCATATAACAATAAATTGATGCACAATAAAATTATCCACTGATGAATAGCAACGGCCTCTTTAGAAAACAATTTAGTAACACTTGAACGACCGCCACAAGCCCCACCACCACCATCAATTCGTTTGGAGGTCGACGGAATTGCCCTTTGCGGCGGCTGTGTAGAGCCGACCAAGAACCCACCAAAATTGGACCTAAGAACACCAAAATTACTAGTTTTTACACGGGGACCTTAGTAACGTCATCAACATCCTTAAGACACTCATTATCAACCTTAACACCCTTTGAATGTCAAGGATTCGAAGATTTAATTACCGACTTCGAGATTGTTTGCATTGAAACAGTGTTTTTATGCATGAATTTTTTTCAGAGCATTATATGACGAATCCAGACCATGGCATTGATCCTCTCATGAATCAGTATCGATCCATGTTCACCTCCATGCCCACTGCCGCCGGAAACCACGCAGTTGAATAGAGAGAGAATACGAAGAGAGAAAATATTTCACCAATTGAGGAATAATGAGCTTATGAGTTAAATAGGGTTCATGAATTGAATAGTGGGAGAGATGCGAGAGAGATTTAGGACGGTTTAGAGCTTTTTAATTAAATTAAATAAATGAATAGACTAAAATACCTATAATACCCTCTAATCATCTTTGTTATGTGTCATCATAATCTCCTTTATATCTACCCTTTTTAGCCAAAATTTCTTTTTATTTGAACTCAGTTATATATATATATTGTAGGAGTTCATGAACAACAGAAAAATGCAACGGAAGCAAATAAATTGGATTTACAACAAATAAATCTATGAACTCCATAATGGCATAAGCTTGAAAAACTTGCATGCAACTAAAACTAACACAAGGAAGAGGTGTTATACCTTTCTCCTAAGATCCTTGCTTCTGGAAAGGTTGTGCGTTGATGGGATGAACAAAAAATTGAAGAAAATGCCTCCAAGCTCTTCCACCGAAGTGATACACCAAGAACTATCTACCTTGTGCTAGCAAGAACAAGACACCACAATCAATCCAAGATTTGATGACCTTGCTCCAGCCCTTTGATTCCTGGAACCACACAAGAATACCTCACAAGAACTCTCTTTGAAGTTTTAAGTGTGTGTATGTATGAGAAATTGGCAAAAGGTTTTAAGGCTTCTAAGGCTTAAGCCTTATATAGACCTAAAAAACCGACCTTCTTCTCTTCTAGCCGGCCAAGAGATTGATTCTTATTGGACCACCATGAACAATCCAATGAGAATCAAGTGCCACTTAGAATTCCGAGCTTCACGACCTCTCACGCCCTGTTACGGCCGGTGAAGTTTAAAAACTTCACGGCCCGTGCCGTGTTTCTGCAAGTCGTGGAGGTTTCCATGGCACATTTATCCTTCACGGCCCGTGGAGCATCCTTCACGGCCGTGAAGCTTAGGTCAACTGGAATTTAACCATTTTGACCAGCAATTTTCACTTAGGGCTATTTGGGTAGAAGTTAGGTGTATGCCCCAATAGGCCCGTACGTCATCGGCAGTGATACGGCATACGTGTGTCAGTGGGCATACTCCAACATATATATATATATATATATATATATATATATATATATATATATATATATATATGTGTGTGTGTGTGTGGGGGGGGGGGGGGAGGGTTGTTATTGCTCTATTCTTATTTTCTCTTATTTGATCAATACATAGTAATATGTTATTTTAAGACTAACAATAACACTATAATTTTTTTTAATTCTTAGAAGTTTAAGCTCCAATTAGATATTCTAAATATTAGATTTATTACAAAGTTTTTCGATTTTGATTTAAAGTTACAAAATGGAAATAAATCTATAAAGGTAGCTGGATTTCATTTATTTGAATTCTAACTAAATTCAAATATTTGAATTCTAATATGTTTTTATTAGTAGTAATACGAATTTGAATTGAACTCAGATATGGTTGAAAGTTGAAAAAACTCAGACAACCCTGTTTGAACGACTCAAGAAACTTGATAATCGAGAAAAATGACAGCCCTATCGAACATTTGTTGTATTCAACCCCTAGTTTTCCTATGCCTCCAACATCACTCTGTTGAGCCTCCGCCACCCTTCCTACATCCTAACCGTCTTAGATTGTGTGAGAAAAACCGGTTAACAATTCAAATATTTGAATTCTAATATGTTTTTATTAGTAGTAATACGAATTTGAATTGAACTCAGATATGGTTGAAAGTTGAAAAAACTCAGACAACCCTGTTTGAACGACTCAAGAAACTTGATAATCGAGAAAAATGACAGCCCTATCGAACATTTGTTGTATTCAACCCCTAGTTTTCCTATGCCTCCAACATCACTCTGTTGAGCCTCCGCCACCCTTCCTACATCCTAACCGTCTTAGATTGTGTGAGAAAAACCGGTTAACTCATTGTATGAGCCCTTTTCATCATATCTAAATATGGATTTCATAACTATACAATGCACCAATAAAATAATTAAAAAGAAAAACCGAAAAGGTTCAAACCCACCACACCCCCTTCCAAGTGATCAATATTATGCCACACTACCACTACATTGTAATAGAGGGACTTAACCTCGTCATCACACCGTGATCAAAATGACTTCATTGTATATACATTTATTATACGTATACTATATTATAAATCATTTAGTCAACTGACATAATCTATAATCTTAAACAATTTGAAGTTTATATTTTACACCTCTTATAAAACTAATAGAAATCATTTATCTAAGTCCATTAAAATCTCATACACTTTTTATTATAAAAAGAGTTATAAATAAAACTAAAATTCAACCTACAAAATGTTTAATAAGAATTCAAAAAAATATTAAAAAATATTTTATTATCTAAATTCTATATATAAAAGGCTTACCAATTTTTCTTTTTTAGCTATTAAATAAAACTCTATTAACCAATCAAAACTTTCAATTTCAAAATCATTCAATTTTACAAAACAATTTTAGAAAGATGACCCCTAAAATCGAATTCAATTTTAACTCAATTGGAGGGTGCTAAATGAAAATTGTTAGGGGCTTTTATGAAATATGTGAAGGGCTTTTAAAAAATGTTAGGGAGTTTTATAAAAATTATATATTAATGTAATTAATTATAAGTTGTTTATAAATTATTTATAGTAATTTGTGATATATTTTGTTTAGAGAAAAAATAATCATATATTTACGACCGTCTTATTTTTATTTACGTTTTGATATAAATTTTATTGCAATATGACACTTTTTTAGAATTAGTATATTCGTAACTTAATGTTATCCATTAATAATAGTGGGTGTGTAATTTTTTGTTTAGCTAGGTGGATTTTTTTTTGGATTATAGTGATAAGTTGAGTGATCAACTTAAATATTCTATTCGAAGTATTCAGTTATTGATTTTAAAACAATCTCAATCTCATTAGAAAGATGTATTAATTTTAAGCTTCTATAAAATCCGTGCGTGCACAGGTCAATAAACTAGTTTAGTTATATAATAAATATTTTTAACACGCCAACACATTCATTTTATCGCACTAGTGATTTTAGGCTTTTTAGCCTCGCCGAACGACCCTACAATTTAAAGACCTTGTTTTGGTCCTGTGATAATAATAAAGGTAGGAATTTGCGGGCCTGTAGGCTGTATCTACAGGCTACAGCCCAATAGTTGTAATTCAAAGTTGAGACTTCAAACAACTTTTTATATTATTCACCACACTTTACTAAAAACTTGTATACTACACGTATAACTCAAGTAACACTATATATAATATATTTCCGATTTAATATTATTTAGTATTAGCTTTCACATTTACGGTATTAGTTACATATTCTTATTAAAAAGGTTTTGACATACTGTTATTAGGGCTTTGACGAACTGTTATCAAGATGTGATTATTACATCGTTTAAATAAGTTTAGATAAGTGTGTGTTTGATTGATGCTTAGAAAATAATTTACATATTCTAACCATATTAATGTATTGTCCAAGTTTAATTAGTAACACCGGTTTCACGAGCTTAAAATTAGAGTAAATTAAAACTTTATTTACACCAAAAGTTTGCAGCGGAATAAACCACTGATTACATATTAAGTATTGTTTACCCACTTGGCGATCACAAACAACGAATCAAGCCAAGTACCAAAATTAAGCCAGTGTTACCACTACGCACCGACCATCGTTATATAGTATCAGAGTTAATAAACTACTAGTGTTCCAAAAGATATATACAATAACACTACCCACAGCAACCCGCCTCGCCAGGCCATCTGATCACTAACCTGCGAAAAGGGAAATATCACGAAACATTAGCTACACTAGCTAGTGAGTACAAGTATCACATAAGCACCAATAAGCATGCTATCATGTCACAATAAGGCACACAATGCTAAGTTATCACGTAGCGGTGTGCCAACATGTCAGCAGGATCATATCTTGCGGGGTTGCAAATCCCGTTCAACGAATCCAACTGAGAAAATCAGCAACACCAATCCATGCTGGAGGGGAAACGAAAAGCAACCCCCCGAGCACGTTGCGGAGCCACATGGACTCAATTAGGCCTTAGTTACAAACCAAGACCCCCCCTGTTTTTTGTCGAGGAACGGCGGCCTGCAGAACCTTTACCCCAGAAAATCACTCGTGGGAACCGCTAATCCCTGAATAACACTCAAGGGACCCAGCCGCATCGGCGACTGACCTCAACCCCTGCGTCTGTCCGGACAGGAGATCATAAACACGTTTGACCCATAGGGTCCACAGTATGCATGCGTATCACATATCACAATTCATATCACATGGTATCACTTATAACACTGTATCACTATATCACGTAGCACACAACACAGGCACACAATAGCCCTACTTACTGAGTCTTATGGGAAACCGGTACTCACCTCGATATCACAAGAGGCAGATATGAATCCGAGAATCCCAAGAACACACTGAGTCGTCCGAATCACCTAACACATAAGGTTCAGGCTTGGTTATCACTTACACGTAACACACACAGGTTAGAACACAAATTACACAAGCTGTCAACACAGAACAGCTTACTACGGCCGTAGTGTACATGTCCTACGGCCGTAGGACACATGACAACACCTTACTACGGCCGTAGGGTAAACCCACTACGCCCGCAGAGTTTCTCTCCAATGAATCATGTACTATGGCCGTAGGAACCTATTCCTACACCCGTAGTAGCTATTCTTTGGTGAACTACGACCGTAAGTTATGTACCTACGCTCGTAATCCTTGTTTCATCGTCCGTAGACGGTAATTCACACAAAAACACATCCTACGGCCGCAGTAACCCTGCCTACGGCCGCAATAGACTTTAACTGCCTCCTACGGCCGTAGGGGATAGGTCCTACGCCCGTAGGAAGTACCTGCACAGCAGGTCTTCGTCCCTGTTTCACGACAGCTCTGCAAATACGCGATTTTGACACACAACCGATCCAAAAACTGAGTTTACACCACAAGTACACTTTGTTTAACACCCACATACACTTACAAACACATTTGCCCCAATTTACAATCGAGAAAACACCATTTACACCATAAAATGGTGTAATCCCTTCAAAAGCTAAAACTAGGGTTCTTAGTGAGAATACTTACAAACAAGAAGAAGAAGCAACTGATGTATCACTCAATCAGCTATACAACTCCTTTGCAACAGATTTGTGCCTTGATTTCTTTGAAGAACTTGAGAGCAAAGTGTGTGTACGTGTTTTCTTCACATGTACGTATGTTTGTGTGTGGGTGTTTGACTCAAAAGAAGTCAAATACAACTTGAACCGCCATAAGGTGGATAAATATCACAAACGGGGTATTTTGTTCCCCTTTCCAACTTACAACTTGACACACACCATCCCGTTTTACCTAAAGGGGATATCTACGGAATCATTTCGCGAAACCGTATAACCCGACATCACTTTTAGACACAACCGACACTTTTCACATAATCACATTAATTAACACGAGACACGTTAGTCACACAAAACATTTAATTAATTTCACTTAAAATCACTGTACAGGCTCTAAAGCACAAAGTACAACCCTACACTGCTAGGCCCATTTCCAGGGTGTTACAAATCTACCCCCCTTAAGAAGATTCCGTCCTCGGAATCTGATCACTCACGAACAGGTGGGGATATCGAGCTCTCATATCATCTTCAGTTTCCCAGGTCATATTCGAACCTAGGTTATATTTCCACTTCACAAGAACAAGCTTGATCACTTTCTTACGTAGCTTTTTAGTCTTTGAGCCGAGAATCTCAACAGGTTCCTCAACGAGGCGCTTTGAAGGATCAACTCTCAGCTCCTGAAGTGGCAGAATTTGACTCTCATCCACTTTACACTTACGCAAGTAACACACGTTGAAGGTATTATGAATACTCTCAAGTTCTGGAGGTAATTCCAAAGACACAGTTTGCTCATTGACTTTGCGTAGGATCTTGAACGGTCCTATGAAACGCGGACTCAATTTGCCTTTACGACCAAAGCGGATAACACCCTTCCACGGAGAGACTTTCAGGAACACCCGATCGCCCTCGTTAAACTCAACTGGCCGACGTCTCGGGTCAGCGTACACTTTCTGTCGATCACGAGCGGCTTTCAGCTTTTCACGTGCCATTTTCACTTTATCGGCAGTAATTTGCACAATTTCAGGTCCGGCGAACTGCTTCTCACCAGGCTCTAACCAACACGTGGGAGTGCGACAACGTCTCCCGTATAACATCTCGAATGGAGGCATCCCAATACTGGAATGGTATGAGTTGTTGTAAGCAAACTCAATCAACGGCAGATGTGAATCCCACGCTCCACCGAACTCAAGTACACATGCGCGAAGCATGTCCTCCAGGGTTTGAATAGTCCTTTCTGACTGGCCGTCTGTCTGAGGATGGTACGCCGTGCTCAAGTGAACACGAGTGCCAAGCTCACGCTGTAAACTCTGCCAAAAATTCGAAGTAAACCGCGGATCGCGATCTGACACAATAGAACACGGCACTCCATGGCGCGACACCACTTCAGCAATATACAACTTGGCTAATTTATCCAACGAGGTAGACTCGCTGATAGCCAGAAAATGAACACTTTTGGTCAAACGGTCAACTATGACCCAAACAGCATCGTGCCCTCTGAGCGTTTTCGGCAACTTTGTTACGAAATCCATCGTAATATTATCCCACTTCCACTCAGGAATTTCGAGTTGCTGAAGATTACCGTATGGTTTCTGGTGTTCAGTCTTCACTTGCGCACATATTTGACACTTTTCCACATAGAAAGCAACGTCTCGCTTTAAAGTAGGCCACCAGTACAAAGATTTCAGATCATGGTACATTTTGGTACTGCCCGGATGAACAGACAGTCGAGACTGGTGAGCCTCTTGTAGAATCAATTCACGATTTCCCCCATATAGAGGCACCCAAACACGAGACTGAAAAGTCTTTAGCCCACGGCTATCATCTGTAAGCATATCTTTTTGTTTACGCATCACTTCAGCTACAAGATTCTCGTCACGCAAGGCAATAGATTGTGCTTCCTTCAATTTCGCAAGAATATCAGGAATCACCACAAGCTTCATGAACTTCGCCTCAGCTGACGAGCTTTTGCGACTAAGAGCATCCGCCACCACATTGGCTTTACCAGGATGATAACGGATCTCACAGTCGTAATCTTTGATCAATTCGAGCCAACGCCGCTGTCTCATATTGAGCTCTTTCTGTGTAAACACGTATTGCAGACTCTTGTGATCCGTACAGACCACACAATTGGTACCGTACAGATAATGCCGCCACAGCTTCAGAGCAAACACAACAGCAGCTAGCTCAAGATCATGGGTCGGATAGTTACCTTCATGTGGCTTTAACTGTCGAGATGCATATGCTATCACTTTATCACGCTGCATTAACACGCAACCAAGCCCCGAATAAGAAGCATCACAATAAACGACGAAGTCATCAGACCCGTCGGGCAAGGAAAGAATCGGAGCCTCACACAATAGCCGTTTCAGAGACTGAAACGCTTGTTCTTGCGCCTCCGACCACACAAAAGCAACATCTTTCCGAGTAAGCTTAGTCAAGGGACCTGCAAGTTTAGAAAAATCACGGATAAACCGCCTATAATATCCAGCTAGGCCGAGAAAACTACGAACTTCAGAAGGAGTTCGGGGAACTCCCCAGTTCATCACTGCATCGACTTTCGCCGGATCCACTTTAACACCATCCTTGCAGATCACATGACCAAGGAAATGCACTTCACGAAGCCAAAACTCACACTTTGAAAACTTTGCATAAAGCTTCTCTCGTTTGAGAGTTTCAAGAACTTGCCGTAAATGCAACTCGTGCTCGGCTTCACTTCGGGAATACACAAGAATATCATCGATAAACACAATTACGGATTTATCCAAGAAAGGACGACAAATCCGATTCATCATATCCATAAACACAGCAGGCGCGTTGGTTAAGCCGAACGGCATAACCAAAAACTCATAGTGGCCATATCGAGTGCGAAAAGCAGTTTTAGGAATATCACCTTCACTAACCCGCACCTGGTGGTAACCAGAACGAAGATCAATCTTAGAGAAGCAAGTTGCTCCCTGCAATTGATCGAACAAATCATCAATACGCGGAAGAGGGTATTTATTCTTTACCGTTCGCTTATTCAGCTCCCGGTAATCAATACACATACGCATAGTTCCATCCTTCTTCTTTACAAACAGCACAGGAGCACCCCACGGGGACGAACTTGGACGAATAAAGCCCTTGTCAAGTAACTCCTGTAACTGAGTCATCATCTCTCGCACCTCTGAAGGAGCAAGACGGTATGGAGCTTTAGCTACAGGCGTAGCCCCTGGAACAAGATCAATTTTATACTCTACATCTCTTACCGGCGGCAAACCCGGCAATTCGTCTGGAAACACCTCCGGATAATCTGACACTACCGGAATATCTTGGACCACTTACTTTTCTAGCTTTGCATCAATCACGTGAGCCAGATAAAACTCGCAGCCTTTAGAAATCGATTTCTGAGCTTTCATCACTGAAATAAGAGGAATATCAGACTCTCGACGTTCCCCTCGAGCTACAGCACAAGATCCATCGGGTAAAGGAATCTTCACCATCTTTTTCGAACACAGAATCTCCGCGTTCAGACCACTGAGCCAATCCATGCCAACGACCGCATCAAAGCCCGCAATTGGCATAAGAAGAAAAGAGATAGGGAAACTATTCCCGTCCACGTCAAGGTTAACACAGGAAACACTATCCGTAACCGAAACTACCTTACCACTAGCAATTTCAACTTTAATCGGCTCAGGTAACACAGATATAGGCAATTGCAGTTTATCACGAAAAGCCACAGATATAAAAGAATGGGTAGCTCCAGAATCAAATAACACACAAGCTGGAACAGAATTTACAAGAAAAGTACCAGTAATCACGTCTCCAGCAGCTTTGGCTTCTTCAGTTGTCATCTGAAAAGCCCGTCCCTTGGCGCGAGGAGCGCCATCTTTCTTAGGTTGAGCAGAAGACCCACCAGCTCCAGCTCCAGTATCACCCCTCTGTCTCTTCGGGCACTCCGTAATCCTGTGCCCCGGCTTCTGACATTTGAAACAAACATTTTCTTTGAATGAGCACTCTGTAGCTGCGTGCCCCTTCTCACCACATCTCATACATCTGGTAGTAGCCTTCGAGCAGTCACCAGAATGGTAAGTACGGCACAAAGAACACCAAGGATTATCAAACCTCGGTTTCTTACTCGAATCCACTTTCCCACCCGCAGCAGATTTCCCTTTAGAAGTACCAGCCTTTGAATACTGTTGAAACTTCCTCTTCTGGCCCTCCACAGTCTGATCACCCTTGCACTGGCGACGATCACCATCAATCTGTCGGGCTATCTCAAACGCCCGATCCAAAGAAACTGCAACTCTCACATGAGCTCGATCCTCTAGCGGCAACATATTCACAAACTTCCGCATTTTTGCCCTCTCATCAGTCACAAGATGTAATTTGTGATATATTTTGTTTAGAGAAAAAATAATCATATATTTACGACCGTCTTATTTTTATTTACGTTTTGATATAAATTTTATTGCAATATGACACTTTTTTAGAATTAGTATATTCGTAACTTAATGTTATCCATTAATAATAGTGGGTGTGTAATTTTTTGTTTAGCTAGGTGGATTTTTTTTTGGATTATAGTGATAAGTTGAGTGATCAACTTAAATATTCTATTCGAAGTATTCAGTTATTGATTTTAAAACAATCTCAATCTCATTAGAAAGATGTATTAATTTTAAGCTTCTATAAAATCCGTGCGTGCACAGGTCAATAAACTAGTTTAGTTATATAATAAATATTTTTAACACGCCAACACATTCATTTTATCGCACTAGTGATTTTAGGCTTTTTAGCCTCGCCGAACGACCCTACAATTTAAAGACCTTGTTTTGGTCCTGTGATAATAATAAAGGTAGGAATTTGCGGGCCTGTAGGCTGTATCTACAGGCTACAGCCCAATAGTTGTAATTCAAAGTTGAGACTTCAAACAACTTTTTATATTATTCACCACACTTTACTAAAAACTTGTATACTACACGTATAACTCAAGTAACACTATATATAATATATTTCCGATTTAATATTATTTAGTATTAGCTTTCACATTTACGGTATTAGTTACATATTCTTATTAAAAAGGTTTTGACATACTGTTATTAGGGCTTTGACGAACTGTTATCAAGATGTGATTATTACATCGTTTAAATAAGTTTAGATAAGTGTGTGTTTGATTGATGCTTAGAAAATAATTTACATATTCTAACCATATTAATGTATTGTCCAAGTTTAATTAGTAACACCGGTTTCACGAGCTTAAAATTAGAGTAAATTAAAACTTTATTTACACCAAAAGTTTGCAGCGGAATAAACCACTGATTACATATTAAGTATTGTTTACCCACTTGGCGATCACAAACAACGAATCAAGCCAAGTACCAAAATTAAGCCAGTGTTACCACTACGCACCGACCATCGTTATATAGTATCAGAGTTAATAAACTACTAGTGTTCCAAAAGATATATACAATAACACTACCCACAGCAACCCGCCTCGCCAGGCCATCTGATCACTAACCTGCGAAAAGGGAAATATCACGAAACATTAGCTACACTAGCTAGTGAGTACAAGTATCACATAAGCACCAATAAGCATGCTATCATGTCACAATAAGGCACACAATGCTAAGTTATCACGTAGCGGTGTGCCAACATGTCAGCAGGATCATATCTTGCGGGGTTGCAAATCCCGTTCAACGAATCCAACTGAGAAAATCAGCAACACCAATCCATGCTGGAGGGGAAACGAAAAGCAACCCCCCGAGCACGTTGCGGAGCCACATGGACTCAATTAGGCCTTAGTTACAAACCAAGACCCCCCCTGTTTTTTGTCGAGGAACGGCGGCCTGCAGAACCTTTACCCCAGAAAATCACTCGTGGGAACCGCTAATCCCTGAATAACACTCAAGGGACCCAGCCGCATCGGCGACTGACCTCAACCCCTGCGTCTGTCCGGACAGGAGATCATAAACACGTTTGACCCATAGGGTCCACAGTATGCATGCGTATCACATATCACAATTCATATCACATGGTATCACTTATAACACTGTATCACTATATCACGTAGCACACAACACAGGCACACAATAGCCCTACTTACTGAGTCTTATGGGAAACCGGTACTCACCTCGATATCACAAGAGGCAGATATGAATCCGAGAATCCCAAGAACACACTGAGTCGTCCGAATCACCTAACACATAAGGTTCAGGCTTGGTTATCACTTACACGTAACACACACAGGTTAGAACACAAATTACACAAGCTGTCAACACAGAACAGCTTACTACGGCCGTAGTGTACATGTCCTACGGCCGTAGGACACATGACAACACCTTACTACGGCCGTAGGGTAAACCCACTACGCCCGCAGAGTTTCTCTCCAATGAATCATGTACTATGGCCGTAGGAACCTATTCCTACACCCGTAGTAGCTATTCTTTGGTGAACTACGACCTTAAGTTATGTACCTACGCTCGTAATCCTTGTTTCATCGTCCGTAGACGGTAATTCACACAAAAACACATCCTACGGCCGCAGTAACCCTGCCTACGGCCGCAATAGACTTTAACTGCCTCCTACGGCCGTAGGGGATAGGTCCTACGCCCGTAGGAAGTACCTGCACAGCAGGTCTTCGTCCCTGTTTCACGACAGCTCTGCAAATACGCGATTTTGACACACAACCGATCCAAAAACTGAGTTTACACCACAAGTACACTTTGTTTAACACCCACATACACTTACAAACACATTTGCCCCAATTTACAATCGAGAAAACACCATTTACACCATAAAATGGTGTAATCCCTTCAAAAGCTAAAACTAGGGTTCTTAGTGAGAATACTTACAAACAAGAAGAAGAAGCAACTGATGTATCACTCAATCAGCTATACAACTCCTTTGCAACAGATTTGTGCCTTGATTTCTTTGAAGAACTTGAGAGCAAAGTGTGTGTACGTGTTTTCTTCACATGTACGTATGTTTGTGTGTGGGTGTTTGACTCAAAAGAAGTCAAATACAACTTGAACCGCCATAAGGTGGATAAATATCACAAACGGGGTATTTTGTTCCCCTTTCCAACTTACAACTTGACACACACCATCCCGTTTTACCTAAAGGGGATATCTACGGAATCATTTCGCGAAACCGTATAACCCGACATCACTTTTAGACACAACCGACACTTTTCACATAATCACATTAATTAACACGAGACACGTTAGTCACACAAAACATTTAATTAATTTCACTTAAAATCACTGTACAGGCTCTAAAGCACAAAGTACAACCCTACACTGCTAGGCCCATTTCTAGGGTGTTACAAGTCAAGCCTGTAATGAGGGCTCGATTGTATTCATAAAATGCAATTGATACATCTTTCTATTTAACTTTTAAGGTTTAATATTAAGCGTTAGAGATAATGACACAACTCAACTCACTTGTATATTTTCAAACTTCAAACCACCACTTGTAATATGAAACAAAGATATATTAGTCATTTGGCTTACTATTATTTTTCTTATTAATGTTATTCTTATTCATTTTTGTTTTTGAGAGGGGGGTAATACAAGTTTTTGTTTCTAATATACCCGGTCTAGCCACTCTAACATGTGGTCATTTCTGAAATAAAGTTTAACCCATTTTTTATTTCAAATGTCAAATTTTGTTTTGATGTTAGCTTTTAGATTTTGTTTATTTTTAAATTTTGTTTCCTAACACAAGGTTATAACAACTCGTTGTCATTTCTTAGAGAGAAAGTTTGAGGGGCAAGTTGCCACGACGGTTGTCAATTAATCGTAGGGCATATATGCATGAGACAACGTACATCAAGGATATGATCATCATTCTATTTATTTCATACATATCCATTTTACATATATACGCATTATACACGTCATCAATTATGTGAATGACAAAATAAATATATATGCAAAGAGAATATACGTACGCTTGTGATTTGCTACCCTAATAACTGTCCAAACCAGTTCAACGAACATTAAAAAAACGGTTAAAAGAATGTTTAAAAGGGAGTGTTAATTAACCTGGCTAGTATTCGAATCATTAATTCATTTGACATCAAAATATTTATAAATAATAATAATTCAATAAGTATATATATAATTGACCAAATAATGTCAAGGACGATGATATATGGCATCCTGTAAAAGTGATATTTCCCCGTCTCTACGTGGCCATTTGGTGGAGCCTAAGTACATGCTTCTCCACGGATGTTGGGTGTACCACTTAGAGAGCTCGGAGTGGGAGGGGTTTAGCTTGCGTGGTGATGCCCACCGCGCCGTAGAAGGTGGACTTCCCACTCCATAGCGCCGTGGTGGAAGGCGGCCGGTAGTAGCATCCACGTCAAAAAAGCTTGCGTGGTGATTTTGGTGGGGCCATGACAGAAATTCGAGGTATCAAAATAAGAAGAATATCTGTAGAAAAGAGAAGAAAAAAAGTCTTCAAGAAGAAAAGACTGAATAAGAACTACTAAAAAAAATATACAGAGCCAAAGGGGAAGAAGATGAAGTTAGAAGGCGGCTGGGAAAAAGGTTTTCAACCTAATTTCAATGGGTATATTCTTTAAATATCCATAACATTTTAAAACTAATACATTTACTTTACATTATTAACCACTTTAACCCATTAAACGTTTTTTTTTTCTTTTAAACCCATCATATCATCTAAATCCTTACTAGAATAAAATAAATAATTTTAGATTTTTCCTTGCCTTTTCCAAACAAATTTTTTCCTTTTAGTTTAAAAATCTTATTTTATTTTTATAGTGTTATTAAATTAAATGTGAAATACAAAAATAAGACGGGTCCCATAATCTGGTGTGGTGAAGAGTGACCACTACGGGTCTAAGTGGTGGGCTGAGTGGTGGGAGTTGATAGCTGACGTGGCGGTGTGGTGAGTGTGATAGGAGATGACCACTCCTAATACTCTTAATAATTTCTGACAAAACAAAGCTACTGCTCCGCCTTATTCAAGCCAAAAAGAAATTTTGCTTATGTTTTGTTTACGATTTTATATTTCAAAAAATTATATTTCCTTTTTTTAAAAACCACTGCTTTATCATTAAATTATTATATTTGAAATGCATTAACTTCTTTTTAATTGACATTTGTACTGCAACTCTTTCTCTATAAGAATGATGGGTGTACACACGGTATGTCTTCGTGTTAGGGGTGGTACTGACCGGAACACCACCCCCATGAGTTGGTACCGAAGAAAACACAAAAGCATCAATATTTCATTGCCGAATGGATATATAGAAAGAGAGAAGAGTGGAGAAAGGAGGGATCGAGCATTATTTTAATAATTCCTTTTGTAATATACAAAGCATGAGTAGTACAAAGGTTAAAAGATTACTGAATCATAGAGTGAGTTATACTTATGTGACACTAATATAGCAAGAAGCTTGGGATGTCCAAACATAAATACACCCATGCAGTTGTACCATGCATCATAGAGTAGTACAAAGGTTAAAAGAAGCTTGGGAGTGTTATTAGTATTTTTTTTAGTTTTCATTCTACTTTTTCCAGTTTTTTTCTACAGCTAAAGAGAAAGTATGTATTTGGCTTCATTTTACAGTTGTACCATGCATCAACTTTCTTGGCGTATAAATAAGTTTTATTGAATATCATATTGATTACATTATCTATATAATATATAATATCACTTTAAACTAAGTATAAACTTAGTTACGAATGTGTACAAATACAAATATCAAGTTAATCGTTGGTGTTAATTTACATAGTGGGTTTTCTAAACATTATTATTTTTAAAATTTTCTTTTTTAAAATGTATCAAATTATATCTAAAAATTATTATTAGTATCTATCTTTAAAATTTAGTCTTTAACGTATCTAAGGGTATCAAGTAACATTCTTAGCTGTCTTATTATATAAACTAGGTTTTAAGCCCGTGTAAACACGGGCCAACATGAAAGATTTTCGGCTATGATTTTATATTTCTATTTTTTGAGTAACATAATACTAATCGAATGTTAACATATAGGTTTACAAAATTATTCTTTTATTTAATAAGCTTAAAAAGCCAAAAGTAGTATGTGTATTCAAACTTAAAATAAACAATCATAAGCACCTTTCTATCGAACCATTTATGCTTCATGATGGATTTTTTGTATAAAAAACTCAAGTTTTCAGAGTTGTTATTCTTCTCTGTTTTGAAAAGAACGTAACACATATATATAAAAACAATAATCAAAAAACTATTAGTTAACTGGTTAATTGTGTTAACTGTCAAAAAACCGATTTTTTTTAATAAATAAAATTAGTTCGTAATTTCTGAAGAGGCCCAATTGACAAACTCATCACGAGAAGTCATATAAATAGTCAACTGGTTTTATATATCTTTTTGTATATTCCTATGTGGGACAAATGTTAATTTGCTTTAATAAACCAAAAGCCTAATTGCATGACATGTAAGATTGACCTCCTATCTAATTAGCTTGAATTTCAATATTAGTGATTAATAAAACATGCCACATAGGATTCCTAAGATTCTAAGTTAGATAGGATATATATAGATACAACATCAATTCGGGTTAAAAAAACTCAAATCTATCGAACCATGTATGCTTCATGATGGATTTTTTGTATAAAAAACTCAAGTTTTCACGGGTGTTATTCTTCTCTATTTTGAAAAGAACGTAACACACATATATAAAAACAATAATCAGAAAACTATTAGTTAACTGATTAATTGTGTTAACTGTCAAAAAACCGGATTTATTTTAATAAATAAAATTGGTTCGGAATTATCCGAAGAGGCCCAATTGACAAACTCATCACGAGAAGCCATATAAATAGTCAATTGGTTTCATATATCTTATTGTATATTCCTATGTGTGACAAATGTTAATTTGCTTTAATCAACCAAAAGCCTAATTGCATGACACGTCAGATTGACCTCCTATCTAATTAGCTTGAATTTCAATATTAGTGATTAATTCAACACGGGTAAGAGATAATTGTTGTTTAGAGTTTTAGGGTTTATGGTTTAGGGTTTTCATATATCTTTTTGTATATTCCTATGTGAGACAAATGTTAATTTACTTTAATCAACTAAAAGCCTAATTGCATGACACGTCAGATTGACTTCCTATCTAATTAGCTTGAATTTCAATAATAGTTATTAATAAAACATGTCACATAGGATTCCTCAGATTCTAAGTTAGATAGGATATAGATAGATAGAACATCAATTCGGGTTAAAAAAACTCAAATCTATCGAACCATGTATGCTTCATGATGGATTTTTTGTATAAAAAAACTCAAGTTTTCAGGGGTGTTATTCTTCTCTATTTTGAAAATAACGTAACACATATATATAAAAACAATAATCAGAAAACTATTAGTTAACTGATTAATTGTGTTAACTGTCAAAAAACCGAATTTTTTTTAATAAATAAAATTAGTTCGGAATTTCCGAAGAGGCCCAATTGACAAACTCATCACGAGAAGCCATATAAATAGTCAACTGGTTTTATATATCTTTTTGTATATTCCTATGTGGGACAAATGTTAATTTGCTTTAATCAACGAAAAGCCTAATTGCATGACACGTAAGATTGACCTCCTATCTAATTAGCTTGAATTTCAATATTAGTGATTAATAAAACATGCCACATAGGATTCCTAAGATTCTAAGTTAGATAGGATATAGATAGATAGATACAACATCAATTCGGGTTAAAAAAACTCAAATCTATCGAACCATTTATGCTTCATGATGGATTTTTTGTATAAAAAACTCAAGTTTTCAGGGTGTTATTCTTCTATATTTTGAAAAGAACGTAACACACATATATAAAAACAATAATCAGAAAACTATTAGTTAACTGATTAATTGTGTTAACTGTCAAAAAACCGGATTTATTTTAATAAATAAAATTAGTTCGGGATTTCGGAAGAGGCTCAATTGAAAAACTCATCACGAGTAGCCATATAAATAGTCATCTGGTTTCATATATCTTTTTGTATATTCCTATGTGGGACAAATGTTAATTTACTTTAATCAATGAAAAGCCTAATTGCATGACACGTCAGATTGATCTCCTATCTAATTAGCTTGAATTTCAATATTAGTGATTAATAAAACATGCCACATAGGATTCCTAGGATTCTAAGTTAGATAGGATATAGATAGATACAACATCAATTTGGGTTAAAAAAACTCAAATCTATCGAACCATGTATGCTTCATGATAGATTTTTTGTATAAAAAAACTCAAGTTTTCAGGGGTGTTATTCTTCTCTATTTTGAAAAGAATGTAACACATATAAAAACAATAATCAGAAAACTATTAGTTAACTGTTTAATTGTGTTAACTGTCAAAAAATCGAATTTTTTTTAATAAATAAAATTAGTTCGGAATTTCCGAAGAGGCCCAATTGACAAACTCATCACGAGAAGCCATATAAATAGTCAACTGATTTTATATATCTTTTTGTATATTCCTATGTGGGACAAATGTTAATTTACTTTAATCAATGAAAAGCCTAATTGCATGACACGTCAGATTGATCTCCTATCTAATTAGCTTGAATTTCAATATTAGTGATTAATAAAACATGCCACATAGGATTCCTAGGATTCTAAGTTAGATAGGATATAGATAGATACAACATCAATTCGGGTTAAAAAAACTCAAATCTATCGAACCATGTATGCTTCATGATGGATTTTTTGTATAAAAAAACTCAAGTTTTCAGGGGTGGTATTTTTCTCTATTTTGAAAAGAACGTAACACATATAAAAACAATAATCAGAAAACTATTAGTTAACTGTTTAATTGTGTTAACTGTCAAAAAATCGAATTTTTTTTAATAAATAAAATTAGTTCGGAATTTTCGAAGAGGCCCAATTGACAAACTCATCACGAGAAGCCATATAAATAGTCAACTGGTTTTATATATCTTTTTGTATATTCCTATGTGGGACAAATGTTAATTTGTTTTAATCAACCAAAAGCCTAATTGCATGACACGTCAGATTGACCTTTTATCTAATTAGCTTGAATTTCAATATTAGTGATTAATAAAACATGCCAAATAGGATTCCTAGGATTCTAAGTTAGATAGGATATAGATAGTTTTTTTTTTTTAAAAGCATATATAAATAGTTATTATATCATATTTTTAGTTTAATTTATAAAAGTATTTTATTTTGACCATCAATAACAAGATATGTGGTATGCACTAAATTTATTACGCGAGTTGCCTTCGCATTTAATAACTTATGGCCATTCTATTGTATTAATTAAATTAGTAATAATATAGTCCTTTAGTGGAGCCCAAGGCTTAAAACTGGTTGGCACATGTGTGCTTCATTACCAACCTTTTAACTAGCTTCAAATAATTGATCGAACCACACACGCTTCATCAGTCGTCATTATCTCGTTTATATATTTAATTTATCTTCCAAAAAGTTATAAAAAACAGATATTATATTATCAGTATTTAATCAACGTCTGAAAAGGACATTATACGCTTGGAACAAACACAAATATACTCAAATATTTAGAAAAAAACATGCAATGCGTAATTTTTGAAAGGTAAAAAAAAGTAAGATATTCTTCAATGCCGCCATCCTCTTTACGTGTGTTGGGTGTTGTGGAAGTATAGGAAGTTTAATGTTTATTCGTCTAGTAATTTTTCTTTTTTCAATTTTATATATACAATGTCAAATTATACTATACTCGTGGGAAAAAATGTTTATTAGGTTCTTTTGGTAGCGATTTTTGAGTATCCGTTTTGTGTTATCGTTGTTTATATTTTCTTTGTTTGTAAATTTTTAGCATCTTACTAACTATTTTAATAAAATCATTGCAATTAAAAAAATTTAAAAGTTGTGCAAAAATTATTAGGTTATGTATCCTTTTTTCTTCAACTCTTTTCAATGTTACGTGGAAAGTGGGACTCAAACTCGTTTTTGATTGCATGCTTGGCTTAAAGGTAAAGTTTCTCTTAAGGTATCCAGAGTCGGAACTCCACCATCAGGCCATCAGGGTTAGTGGAAAAATCCACCACGGCCAAGGGCTACATTGTTCCACCCTGCTAAGGTCTGATGTTTATGCCCTACTCGCCTCTCTAGCCTGGCGAGATGATTTAAAAGTCGATCTGTCTGACCTCTAGAACTCGAACTATGTTGACGTTAGAAACGCAACACCTACATAAAAGTCGTCCCCGATTTTCACCGCCGAAAAGTCACTGGTTTTGGGATATTTTTTATAAAATTTTGAAAGCCTACTTTGATTGGGTCGTTGCTTTAGAGTTTCCACTATTCTCATTGGTTTTTCATCAAAGTAAAATCAAATTACAAAAGAAATCCTTTTACTAACTTTGCATGTTGAGACCTTTGGGTAAACCTAGAGTAAATCACAAATTTAGTCACCGTAGTTAATATAGATTTCTCTTTTTGAGATACGAAATTGAACGTATGTTCTTTGCTTATTCGGAGATTTACTCATGTAGCCCAAATTAATACATATACATATGCTCATGTGTTCTTTAATTGGCGATTTTGAACCCTTAGCCTCCAAATTGATTTCCAATTGTCCAAGGTCCATGGTGTTAGGGTTTTTGAGATACGAAATTGATTTGCAAATTGTTTAGCGGAGATCTACTCATGAACGTGGTATTTTTAGGGGGTTTGAGCTGGTGAGAAAGGAGGTGACAGTGAAGGCAAGAAAAGGAGATTACTATTTTTTTATATAAAAATTAAAAACTAGTGAATAGGGTTTTTCTTATTCACAATTAAGATCAAAAAATAGAAATTGTTTATTAATATTAAAAAATAAAACCTGTTTGGTAATAAGGTTAGTGGTTGAAATGACTAAAATGTCTTTATGTGCAAAGCATACGAGAGATTTTTAATAAAAAAATCAACCACGCTTAATGTAAACAACTAAAGTGACTGAATTCTAAAACTAAATGATGAAAAGTATATTTTTTAGTAAATCAAAAGAAGGAAATTTGTAATTTATTCTAAAGATTATAATAACAAAAGGACGGTAGTTTTAATTTTTTAGTTTAGTATGTAAATATTTGTAAATTATAATTCAAAAAAACATTATCGAGATAATGAGTATAGATAAGATCACTCACTATCTTAATTTTAGAAAGATAAAAGAGAAGGAATCATATGTGAAATTAAATAGAAGAGTAGAAAAGTACGTACCACACCCTCCACCCTTAAAGATATACTTTCAACTTTCCACGACTTTTTGCTCTCGAGTCTTGACACAAATTAAAAAAAAAAACAAAAAACGAGAGAACAAATTAACAAACCGAGCCATATCACAACCAAATGACACTAACAAATTAAATTCCAAAAAATCTTTGGCTAGTTGTATCAAGAGTTGTTTAAGGGTGTTTATTATTTATGAGGTTGAAGGTTCAAAGAAAAGTAAAAGAGTAAATCACAAAAATTCTTCAAAAGAAGAGGAACATCTTTTAAAAGTTTTATGTGTTTTGTTTCAATGTTGAATGCTAGTTTTTATTTTATTGTCTCTCACCTATACATGTATATCTAATGAAACAAAAATACAGGTTTATAATTCTGGCAGTAATTAATATATATATATATATATCATAATAATCGTAATTTGTAAAAAAAAAATCCGTAAAAAAGAAAACCCGAATAGAAGACACAGTTGAATCATGCATTATATTATATATATATATATATATATATATATATATATATATATATATAGGGTAGGGATCCAGTAAAAAGAAAGTTATGGTACTTAATGTAAGGTGAAATCTCAGTCATCCAAAAATTTAAATCTGATCCTAGAAAATAGGCATTTTTCTTTTTCTTTTAAATATAAAAAAACTGTTAAGGGTATAATCGTCCACTAAAGTTTTAAAGTTTTTATTTTTCTTTTTATTTTTTCGTCGGCCAACTCTCTGATGCAAAGGTACAACCATTTTACTGCAGAAAGTGCAAACATCTGATGCCCAGAAATACATTGATTCACAGATTACATTCAATACACAAGATACAACCATTTGATGCACGGGCAGCGGCGGTGGTGGTGCACCGGCGGTGATGGTCGGTGATGCACTATCCCTCATTTCAACTTTAATTTATGAAAAGATGATGAATACAACACCAAACAGATTCACAAAGTTAACAAATAACCAGATTCACAAACTTACCAGTTAACATAACCAATTGATTTTAACATCAGATACATCAAGTTTGATGCACAATAAAATTCATAAAAACTAGAAGTTACAGTAGGTCAACAGAAAAATCAATGGTATACAAACCCAAAAATTTGTTCAACAACTTACATAAGAAAATTAAAATATAAACAGCCGTCGAGTACACTACCTTGGACAAAATTTTCAAAGATGCGACCACCAGATGTGAGTACCCAGGGAACAGAGATCGATGCACAGTAAATCGAAGTCGATGAAATCTCCCGTTTGATACAGATCCGTCGACTATAAACCGTCGCCATATCATGAATCTTTGATCGATGCACAGCAAAATCGATGAACTCGAGCCGTCGACTAAAGATCCGTCTCCATACAGATCCGTCGCCGTCGCTTAAAGATTTGTCTCCGTAAAGCCGTTGCTAGGGTAAGGGAGGTCAACGGTGGTGCTTTCAAGTCTGGTCGACGGCGGCAGTTTATTTTCGTGACGGCGGCGATAACTAGGGTTTCGTGAGGGAAGGATGAGCAGATGAAGGCGACGGCAACTAGGGTTTCGAGAGGATAAGGATGAGTAGATGCAGGCAGGCGACGGGAAATAAGAAGATATCGATGACTTCACAGGGGGCGGCGTAGAAATGCACACAGGGCAGCGATGGCTGAGGGCAGCAACGGCGGAGGGCAGCGACGGTTTAGGGTTTTCGTGAGGGGAGGAGACGGCTTAGTGTTTTCGTTAGGTGAGGGGACGGGAGAGGTCTGATGATTTTGAACGTGGGTTTGAACATGGGGTAGGAGTGATATGCGAATATCAGTCTTAAATTTATAGACTAATCTAACCGTATTGACTGATACACTAACGGGCAAGCGCACCCGATCGTATAGCAGTAAACCAGGCAAGACCAGGATCGTCTCCACAGGGAACAGTTATGGAATATACTATTATGAAATCACCTAGTTAAACTAAAATGCTTTAAAGTAAAGAAAGGGTTTTTAAAGTGTAGCAGCTAACCGCTACCAAGGTTTTGAAAATATTAAATTAAAGCAATAAACTAGAAACAATTTTACGAAGTTGAAATCAGTTGATAGAGATGTATTTACCAATGAATCACTCCCCCCAGGTTCAATTTGTTATAAACATAAATGATATGATAGGTTTCTAAGGGCGTTCGAACCAACAACCATCAGTCCTACTAATCCGATTACGACTTAATCTTTCCAAAACACACTTAACTCTCGTTGTATGGTGAATTAGACTCAAACTTTTATCTATGGTATTACTGAATAATCTTAACCCTCATTATCTCAGAAAAGTTATCTATCCTATTGAATGCAAACGTCATTGTCTCAGATCAAGCAAACAATAATCCAGAAGAAAATACACGTCTGTATCTAACAGATTACTCAGCAAAAGTTAAGATAAAAAACTCAAGGTTCATGATTAAGCATAAACAAAACCAATCATATATTTATGAATAAAGATACAAATCAAAACTAGGGTTCGTTCATCATGGTAAATACAAGAAAGATCTAACTCATAGACAAGTTAGAAAACAAATACAAAGAAAAACAAGAATTGCAAACAATTATAGACCGATGATTGCAACCCAAGTTAACCCTGCAGATGTTGTAGCCTCTCCTCTCCATCATTGATTGCTTCCTTAAAACTGCCGCATGATTTCTTTTCGTCGGACTGCTCTCGAAAATATATGATCTGATGATCATCCCCCTAGCCGCCGCCCCGCCGTAAATATATAACATACCGCTTTGCAATTTAACAACCAATAACTTTGTGTAATGGGCTTCTTAGCCCATAAAACACCTCCACAAATAATCAAAATGGCTGCCGGCGTATTCAATAAAATACAAGAAATCTCAAATTAATTCCACCAACCCTCTTTTCTTTCTTTACGTTTACTGGCCACCATTTAAAATTGACAAGATCCAAAATCCAAGTGTTACTTTCCTTTGGGCCTTCTCGGCCCATAACACAAAAGAATGTCAATCACCATTTGTTTATTTTAATTTCCTGTTTCACGGCCCATATGCAGCAGATTCACGGTCCAACTGAATAGTATAAACATAATATCATTTCAGCTCGTTTTCTCTAGTTTTCATAGCCTTTTGAATCACCTCGTTTTGAGTTCGTATGAATGAGATACGACCCAAACATTGAAGAGGTGTCAAAGCTGTCACTTCCTCTTTTCTTCACCATCTCTTATCAAATTCTCTTTTTCTTCTCTCAAGAGCCCTAAAATATGTAATACACCAAAGTAAGTCACCATTACCATAATTCATTATAAATATTCATTAAAAGCACGAGATATCGGATATAAATTATATGTGTATTTTAGCCGATATCAAGGAGTGAGAATTTTTTATTTTTATTGAAAGTTCCTATCTTGCCCTTTTATCATATCTGCCACATGTAAGGCTCAGATTTCTTCTTACATTTTTTACCCTAACTTTTTTTTTACTTGAACTCAATTCTATATATATATATATATATATGTAATCAGTATCAAATAAAAAGAGTTTTAAGGTAAAAATGATAAGAAGAAACATGAACCTGACACGTGTCCTGTTAGTTAAAAAAATAAAAAAGGGTATAATAGGCATCTTGTAATTTTTTATCTCTCCTGCCTCTTAAATGTCTCCCACGTTCTCTCTGTAATTCACGATAACCATTTATCGTTCCTCCCAAACCCTAGATATTCACCCAGCCCCCCTCCGCCGCTCCCTGCTCCGGCGGCGATGCTCCTTCTCCTGCCACGATCCTTCTCCGGCTCTCGCTACCCACTACCCATATTGAGACCCTGCATCGCCTGTTAACCTCCCCCAAAATTGAAACAGTGCATTCGAATCAATTATCCGCCGCCCCCTTTTTAATGTCGCCGGCTGCTGGCGTGAGCATCGCCGCTACAGTCGCCGTGAAGTCGAAGCCCTTGTCAAGCACTGTTGCTCCTCCGTGAAGTCGAAGCCTTTGTGAAGTCGATGCCGTCAAGCACTGCTGCTCCGCCGCTGCTCCGTCACTGCTTCTTCACCAACACCGCCGCCGCCATCGATTTAGGGTTTCTATGGTTGTGCATCAATGCCCATCGATGCACCATTATCACCGCCGCCGTACATCTGTGCTGTCATCTCAAGTGCATCAGATTTACACAAAGTTTGCATCATCAAAATGGTTTGTAATTTTTGTATTAATTGTAAATTGTGAATCATGATGGTTTGTGCATTTGAAAGGGGCTGGATTTGTGTTTTATTTTTGTGAATCTATTCTTGGTGAATGTCATTCATCACTTATTAATTTTGTGCATCTGTTATTCTTTGTTATTTGAATCTGGTAGTTTTGAATCTGGGCAAACACTAAGTTGAATAAGAGAAAACAAGAATTTCGTTTTTTTTTTTGCATTTCCAAATCTGCCCTTGTTTGGCAGTTACTAAACGTGGATTTTGAAATTTTTTTGTTGACTTTTGTTAAAAATTGTGTGACCAGGATTTCTCGTTACTCTTTGTATCCTAATTCTCTTTTTACAATTCTCTTTGTACCCTATATATATATATATATATATATATATATATATATATATATATATATATATATGTGTGTGTGTGTGTGTGTGTGTGTGTGTGTGTGTGTTGGTAGAAACTAACAAATATCGGGGCACATTACCTTGGGGCTCAACAGCGATGTTACAAACCAAATTAAGAGAACGAGTAGACATGGACATCTCCACATATGCTTTTATATATAAATGTTCTTCAACTCAATCCATACAAAAAATGGACCACTTTTTCTATATATATGATTGTTGTTTGACTAATTCACTCATCTTTCTCATAAATATATATATACACACACAAAGTAAGATACTAAAATGTATATATGCTTCCACAATATTAAAAGAAAATAATAATCTAAAGGACTCATGCGTCTTTATTGTCACCGGTGGTATCATCATGGATCATCGTAATATTAAAAGAATATAAATGATTCATACGTATTAATTGTCGCCGGTGGTAACCTTTCATATATACAAGTTTTTTTTTCTTTTTTCAAAGGCAATGGTTATCTCATCATATAAGCATCTAAAACTTGCTACAACTTCAAGCTTAGTTGTGTTGAAATTTCTATATATTATTTTCCTAATATGTTTTCAATTTAATCTATAGATTGAAAAACTTTTTAGGAAAAATAATATATAGAAATTTCGAGACTTAAACCAACAATTTTAGAAATATCTAGTACACATAATACATGCTACGCTGTAATTCATTTGGTAATATATATGTGCAACTCGACATATACATCTCTAGCTACTTTCTATTGAATTGTTTAATAATCTTCTCTTATGGCATGAATGGTTATATGGCATTTTTTTTATTATAATTATCTTCTTTTTTTTAATTTGAAAAGGATAACAATACATGTGCAAGGCACTAGAATGAAGCTGAACAAGAACACTGACTATTAAAAAAAAGGTAATGGTAAACATCTTTAAAGTCTTCTTATAACAACAGTTAAGCAAGATATATAAACAATTATAAATATCTAAAAGAATTAATAAATATTCTTTGGAAAGAATTTTAACATGTTAGTTAGCATTTCTCAAAAAGTGAAGTTGGATCTATATTAAAATGTGAAAAAAACAAAACAAAAACGCCTAAAAGGTAATTATAACCTAACAGGCATCTCTAATAGTTTTGAGGAAAAAAACAACATAACATTTTGTCCTCTATGAGTCTATGCTACATCTATAGTCTTTATCAGTTATCACCCAAACAGAAGTATGTACATTTGTACATGGATGGCAGTATTATGTGGATACCTTTCTTTTATAATATAAAGTAAAAAAATATAAAAATAAAAAGAAGATAATATAGTAACAAAAATGTCTTTACTGTTAACCAAATACAAATACAAATAAAATATGAAAAAGAAATGACTCAAATGAGTGACTTGCAGTTAAGATTCTGAGCTTTATTGCAATTTGAATGGTTAAATCATAAATGTATTAGGTTTTAAGGGTTTTTCAGATTGACGATGCTTTTAAAGGACATGTACAAGAGCAAGTGTAGACCCGTTTTCAAATTTGTGTTCGGAGAAAAAAAAAATTATGTTTTCAAAACGCAATACTAATCTTTTAGAGTTTACAAAAAATACGAAAACACAATGTAACTAAATTAGAAACCATGAAAAAGCAGCAGGTTTGAATACATATACAAGTGGACTAACTCAGAATCTATAAAACATAGGAATATTAGTTACTAGACAACAGATTGTACACTAGAAGATTATATTTCTACCATAACATGCAGATCCCAAAAAACATGGGCCATTCTAGTAGTAACTCTGAGACCAACAACAGCAAAAAGACATCATACATAATAACCACTAGTTTTAAGCTAATAATGAGGAAGATAAAACACACTTTTGATGATCATCATCTCAAAAGGGCAAACTCTTGGAAGTTGAGATAGATGTGAGTGATCTAAAGTGCTCCGATGGCACGAAATCTTGTGGCAAATTCGCCCTCTTCACAATCCTCCTCATATTGCTATGCAAACTTTGTTGTACCAAATGTTTCACCGCTTTACTCTCGTCACTCATCATCCTATCATCCTCTGAATCCTTTGTGGGGTCTGCTGATCTTGCTGATATGGAATCAGCAGACCCATACAGAGGCGCTGAAACATTCGCCCCTATGCTACCTACAAAGGTTTCAGAGACTTGTTTTCCTTTGTCAATCCTTAAAATTTCCAAAATCCGAGAAGCACGTTTTTGTGCTAATGTGCTACCTAGGAGTGTTAATTCAAGGAGTGAAGAGGTAACCCCGGACTCAATCATGACTTGTCTATCTCTATACGACTTATGGGCCATCACCATCAAGATGTATGTTGCTTTTTCTTGACAATCAGGCGAATCCGTCCAACTTAAAACATCTACTAATATCTGAAACGAATCATTAACACTACTTACCGCCTTCCGCCCTTCAGGGGTTGACACCACATTGCTCAGAATTGACAAAATTCTATCACTCACTTCCATATCTCCTAATGTGGTCAACAAGAATGGAACAAAATCATCAATTTCAATCATAGGTGAAACATTGGAGGGCAAGATGGACAAGTTGTAGAGTGCCCTTAAACAGTCTTGAGTGACTTGTGAATTCACTTCACTTTTAGCTGAATTCTTGAGGGTTTTGACCAAGAAAGAGATGGCTCCTGATGATCCAATGATTGGTTTATTTGAGTCAAGCGCGGTCAACCCAAGAAAATTGGCAACAATTGCTGCGCACACATCAGGGTTTGGTGAATCTTCACTTGAAGATTTAATTAGATCAAGCATCTTGTGTACTGCTCCTGCTTTAACAATGGCAGCTTTGTTCCTGAAATTTATTCAAGTTTTGAGTCAGACCCATGAAGCTAAGAGCAGATCTAAGCTCCAATTCTGTAAACAATTTACAGTGAATGAGAAAGTCAAACAAAAGTAATTTAATTTACATGAAATTAGGTTAAACAATCTCACGGATAGACATACTGGTGTGAAATTCACGTAAAACCCAAATCATAACAAGAACATATGAGATATGCCAGATTAAAAGTATTCGAGTCAAAATCCAGTTTAAATTCCCAAATGGGGTTGAATCAATCTCACATAAATTGGTCTAATGCTGTAAAATTTAATCAAAACCCTAGAATCATGACACAATTTCAAACCCCGATTTTCGTTGATTTCGGCAAAACTGTGAAATAGAAGGAGGTACTTAAACTTACACGTCATTGCCGATTGCGAGATTGAGAAGAGCGTAGAGGGCGGCTATTTGGGAATCGAGATCGTCGGAATCAAGCATGGAGACTAACGGCGGGATTGCTCCGAGCAATGCTAAAGTTGTTCTGGCATCGGAAGCTTCTTTCGCTAACCTTCTCACTTCCTTGGCGCCATTGAGAACTTCGACATTGCCGCCGCACTGCAACCCCTTCACCACCCGCTTCAACTCCTCCAACACCTCCACCTTCTTCTTCACCTCCTCCTCCTCCTCTTCCCACAACTCCGACATCCTCAGCAACTCCGATAGCTTCTCCGACTTCTTAATCCTACTATTGTTATTACTCTTAACCACAGAACCAGATCTGCATTCTGATTGCTTTACTTCCTCCTTCGGTTTCTCCAACACCGGAGAGTGAACAGAGTGACTTTCGCGGTAGCCGCCCCCTCCACATCTCATTGTGTCGATGATTTTCCGACGGCACGTCGACCATAACTTGAAATTCCCACCACCGCCGCCTGCGGTGGTGGGTTGGTGGTCAAGAACAACCGATCCCACATTGTTTAGCTGAAACTTCCCCATTTGTTTACTCTTCAGTCAAAACCATGAAATCAATTGTACATCAGCTACATTAAGAATACACCGACAAATACCCCAAATAGATTTGTCCAACACAAGACACCTCTTTGTGTGTGGATCAAGAGTCAAGACTTGAAATTTAAGGGAGAGAAGAGAAAATTAAGTGGCAGAGGAGTAAATGCTGAGAGGTGAAGCTTCTGAATCAAGGGAGGGGAGGATGGTGACGTGTGTCAGAGAAAGACTAGCTTTAGAGGGAGAAAGCTGGGAATGGGGTCTCGATATGGCCTTTAATAATTTACTACCTTTATTAGTGTTTCTCATCAAACCTTTAAATGAAGGATTTTTCCATTACCATTATCCTCCAAACAAGACATGGTTAATTTATCTACTTGTTGTATAAATGATTAATATCTTTCCATATACTTTTCCTTTTGATTCTTGTTTCTCTTTTTGCACCTAATTTTGTAAGAATTCTAGTACAAATAAAACGTGTATCCTTAACATATTTATGTTTATCGAATTGCTTTTTGAGTTACTTCATTGGTTTCAATTGTTTTTCTGAATTTCACAATCTTCTATCGTGATTTGAAAATCGGTTTGGGTTCATATTACTGCAGCTAAAATCGATTTGAATTCAACTATTTGAATTTCGTTCAAGTTTGGTTACAATACGAATAAAATAAAATCTTAGATAATTTGATAGATTTGTAATTTGTTCCAATTTTAAAATTTAATTTGTTTCAAAACTTTGTGGTGAATATATGTTTCAGCTCTCTAATCGGAGTTTAAACTTCCAATGAGACCGGCGAAGGGTGCTCGCCATCACTGGGGACCAAAGCGAGGACTGCTCCTCGTCATTTCCATTGTTGTGTCTTCGTCGTTTGCTCGTATCCTAAGGCTTGTGGTTGTTGTTACGAGGCGAAAGCCTCTTATCCTTTTTTTTCTTTTTAAACACCAGAAACTAAGAGAAATATTGTATATAGGTTCAGTGAAGGCATTGATGAATTTATTATTGTGATATATTAGTGATTATTAAGTGATGTTAAGGTAGTGGTTAGTGATGCTAGTTATCCTGCGGGTGCTATAAAGATTTAGACAAAAAATTATAGATTTTTTATTAGCTTTATTATTATATAGTAAATAAAAAATAAAATTACAGTAATAACACACAAAAGGGCACATATACATATATTTAAATTTCAAGTCGGATAACGAATTTTTTTATAGATTCAAAATCTAATTTAAAAATCATAGTAAACTTTTAAATCGGGTCCAAAACCAGTTCCAAAATAAATAAATAAATTTCATATCAAATTATTTAAACTAATCATAATTTTTATTTTATAAGTCACATCTAAATGTTCAACACCATTTTATTTTTGTCAATGCAATACTTTGACCGGCAATAATTTAAAGGTCGTGTATTTAATATCAATTCATACTGACTAATAAATGTATAATTCTATTATGGTAAGATATATACGAGATAAAAATCTTATGATTAATGGTTTGTATTTAGGATTTTTTAAAAATTCCGAAACAAATAATTCTATCAAGTATACAGGTTGATCGAATCCTATTGAATAATCACTTTTTTATTACTTTGAAATAATAAGAATAGAAGCATCGATATATTTCATGCTAATTACTTTTATTTAGTTTATTATTTACTAGATCAAGACGACAGGGGAAAGTTCAATGAGAATGATAAATTAATTGAGAATGGGAGACTTAATCTCAGCCGTTCATTTTATAAGTGGAATTCATGAATGGAAAGCATGGGGGAATCGAGTGTGGCAGGTGCATGTGAGTAATTCATGGAGGGGCAATGACATGTAAAGAGGGGAAATTGGACGGATAAGATTGAGTCTCATATTCTTATTTAATTTAAGGTTCTCATTTAAACCTCCCACAAAACGACAAATGTCAATATTAATGAGAATCAAACAAATATAATTAGCAACTCGAAGTATGGGAATTTATTAAAATAAAATAAAGTTTTTAGTAAGAAATAAAAATATATTTTTAATTTAGTATTATATTCATACATTTTACTAGTAATTTATAAATATACAAAACAAACTACTTATGTCCTTCATTTTGTGAAGTAGAATGCTACAACAATGGGAATACAGGAAAATATGATTACCGAAAATGGGACCATGTTCCGTAATCATGATGATGATGTGGTCTTGTTTCGTTAGATCAAGCGGATCTATGACAATTAAGGTAGACAAGCAAGTACGGTATAAAGACTTGTATCATTGTAGTGTGTTTGTTTTTTAGTAGTATTCCAAATTCCAATAAAGCATGAACAGGAAATTGTGACTATTACACAAAGAAGAAGAAAAAATAAATAAATAAAAGGCAACTAATGTGGCCTTTTATAAACTTTGACTACACCCTTTACCGCCAATTCATATAATTAATTAATTAATTTAATTATTTCACACCTTTTGTTACTACATAAAATTTTTCTTATGCCTAGAAAGTCAATCAATTCCTTATTAAAATAAGAGGGAAAGATCTTATGGAATCAGAATTATTGTGTTTAGTCTTACAATATATGTCCATTCTAACATTAAAGTCAATGATTTATATTAGAATGAATTTATGTAGTAATATATTTGGGATATAAGAGATGGTGTCTTTGATCATCCTATTTTAGACCATCAACATACAATCTAACTTATCCAATCAAAAGCATCGCCACATCAACATCCATATCATCCTCTACCTCAAACCCTTTCTAACCCTACAACTCCCACATCTAACTCAATTCAACCCTTTATCAAATAATAATAAAAAAGTATTAATTATATATATATGGGAGAGTTCATACGAGAACCGTTGTTAGTGCGAGAACCGCGAGAACCAATCTTAGCCGTTCCTTGGATATGGGAAGTTAAATGGATGGAGAGCATGGAGGGATAGAGTGTGGCAGGGTGCATGTGAGGAATTCATGGGTGGACAATGACATTGAAGGAGGGGGAATTGGACGGCTAAGATTGGTTCTCGCGATTTTCGCACTAACAACGGTTCTCGCATGAACTTTTTCATATATATATATATATATATATATATATATATATATATATATATATATATATATATATATATATATATATATATTAGGAGAGAGAAGAGAGAAGGGAAAAAGAAAAAGAGAGAAAGAGTCATCTGGTTACCTAAACCAATGGGTTCTCAACCCAAGCCAACCCAATAGGGTGTTTTGGTGTTCCATTGGCTTCAACCCTCCACATCATCCCAACCTATTGGCTTCTTCATCCGATGCGTGTAGTCTTACTGGCAGGTGAATATTGAAAGACTATATAGTGAAGCAAAACACCATCGTCCCTCCCCTTGACCCGTCAGAGAGAACTTTTACATGTTACTAGTCTTATAAGCTCTCTCTCTCTCAGCTCTCTCTCTTCCTTCTCTCTCTTCTCTTTACTTTTTTATTTTATTTTTTTAAAATAGAGAAGGTTGTGTGGAATACACGTGAGTGCTTATGAGATGGAATAGGTTACACAGGAAAGCGGATATGGCATATGAAAAAAGTATGAGATGAGTGAGATGGATACTGATTGTATAAATAGTAACATTCTTTCGTAATAAAATTGAATGTATTTTTATAGAGAGAGGTTTATATATTTATATAATATATTTCTACTTACTTGATTAAAACAAATATTAAACTTGATGGATGGGACGAGAGAAAAGAATAAATATTTATTTTTAAGAAATAGAAAAATAAAGTATGAGAATACAATATTCTTTAATATATCAATAACTTGATATTATATAATATATACATTTTTAGGGAAAGAATTTTGTCATTTAGTGTATTTGCTTTTGTTGGCTACATTCAACACAAAAGAATTACAAAAGCCCGCTTGGAAGACCATCAGCATCCAACCCAACTTACCCAACCAAAAACACCGTCACATCAGCAACCACATCATCCTCCATCTCCAACCCTTTCTAACCCTACAACCCCCATATCCAACACAACTCAATCCTTTCTATTTTTTTATTTAAAAACAAAAGAAAAAAAAAGAAAAAAAAGGAAGCAAGTGAAGAAGCCGATCGGGTTAGTAAACCCATTGGGTTGGGAAGCCATCTCAACCCCAAGGGGGGTGATGGTGTTCTCTATGGGTTCAAAGCTCCACATCAGCCCAAGCCGATGGGTTCCCTCTCCGATGCGGATAGTCGAAGAAGTGGTATGGATTTTTCATTTGACTCTAGAGACTAGGGTTCGATCCCTAGCTTTGTCTATTTTACTTTTTTTTACTTTTGTTAATGTGTAAGATTTTTTAATTTGTTTCTTTTATATTTTGTTATATAATTACTATTTGTATCCAATATTACTTTTGTTACATATCGCCTTAAAATGTATATGTTAAATAACTTATTACTCAGTATTATTTACTAATGCTTAGTATTTTATCACCCTTTAAATATTCCAGCTCACACCATTTTATTGTTTTGTCTTTTATTTTTCTGTTACAAGATTAAAAATCGTTTTGTAAATAACTCTTTTTACAGAACTTTTTCTATATTATTTGTACTTATTTAGACTATGAAATCTGTATTGTGAACTTTAAGTCAATGATATTTAATACTGATGTATCTATAAAAATTGAAACGGATCAAATTAGAACGTCTTTATAATATAATGTTTTCAAAAAAAATTTAATATAGAAACATATACTTGTACATATAAAATCAAATAACAAAGTGTATATAATTACACAAACAACTACATTACATATGTCTTATGTTGTTATTACTTATCAACTAGATTGATAAGCAAAAAAAATCATAAATAGTTGTTTTTCTTTCTTTTATTAGTTTACATATTTAGAAAAAACATGTTTTTAAATATATATTTTTAAATCTCACTGTGAAGCGTGGGCTAAAAACCTAGTTTGGGATAAAACTACGGAGAAATATGATATTTAATAGGATTGTTTTAAGGATTTTGGTCATCCTATGCAGTATTTATAATAATGATATTAAAATCTTACATATAAATTCAGAAAATGATATTAAACTATGACAACATTTGACAATATATCATATGATAATTTAATATTAGTTAAAATTCAAAAATATTTTATAAAATAAATAAAGTGTTCTATGTCTATTATTTTAAAAGCACGTCGGTAATTATTTTCTAATACTTTGGTTAAAAATGGTCAATTTTTTGGAACTTTTAGACGTATTTGAAAACGAATCCAAAATACTAGGTAGATATGCGAAAATGTGCACATCTTTAAATTTTAGGGTGTAAGATGAAAATATTCTTTTTTTTTCTTTCAGAAACTCGGGATCAATTAATTGATACTTAAGTTTCATTTTCAGTAAAGTATACGACATTGTGTTTCAAATATAAACAAAATCAAATCAACCAAAACTTAAGTTAGTTAAGTGGCGAATCCAGAATTCTCACAAACTGGAGTCATATGTCGCGGTCAAAAGAATTAAGCAACGGATTAAATAATCATTTTAGTAATGGATTGGATTGTTAATAGTATGTTACAAGAGTACTTAATATAAATACTAAGAATTAAACATATAACCAAATCAACTATCACAAAATTCTTATATTTGATTTCAACCATATTTCATGCCACTAAAATACTCAAACTATATAATTACTAGGATTTTGGTAACCATAAAATATAAAATAAATTAATATTTAGTTTTTATAAATGATAATTTTGTTTCATGTATAAAAAGTTGAAACTAATTAAAAGGTAACTATGAAAAGAATGAAAAGTTAATTATAAAGATACGAGTTATGATCACCATTTTTAAAAAATAGTATTATCGTTTTTATTCATATTCACAACCTTAAGGATAGTGGTTATCATCATTCTAATTACTAATACCATCTAATATATCATTCACAATATAGTAAAATACAACTTATAGTTTAATCAAAGTTTAAAAAAATACTTACTAGAATATTCAATTAGGTGTGGACAGTGGTGTAAATTTAGAAGGATGTGTGTATTTACCGTTCAAAAAAAAGAATATTCAATTAGATGAATAAACAATTATCCAAATATGTGGTCCAATAAAAAATTACATATTCATATAAGTGTAATAGAAGAATTCTAGTGGTGTCATTGCACCCCATTGAATTCAACATAAATTCGCCTCTGGTTAGTTGTAATTTCAAAGGCCATAAGAATTTTAACCCAATATCTTTGATGTCAAAATTATATTTTACATGACCAAAATATCATTTAATACCTAACCTAAATTTATATTTTTGAAGTGTCTAACAATACCATTCTTCTATGACGTATACAAAACTGTGGATTTAGTTAATGAAAAATGTACAAAATAACCAAAATCCAAGACGTTTTAGACATATCTCATTTATAAGATATTAGATATTTGAATTAAATACTCGATATTATGACCATTGCCACTTGTAAACAAAACGAGTGTACATAACCGCACTTCGTTACGGAAACATACAACCAAAATATATAAATAGAATAATAATAAAATTTAAGTGTAATAATTTATTTAGAAATGAAAAAAAACAAAAATTTAAAAATAGAATAATAATAATAATAATAATAATAGAGTTTAATTGTCAAAGCATTTAAAATATTACATTTATTTATTATTTTATTATTTGTTTTGTATAAATTAAAATATGGAATTGTAACTAACTCATGTTTATAAATATATTATGATAGTTATATATATAGCGAAATGTATTTTTTTAATAGAGATGTGGTATCTTCTAACATTTTTTCCTCCTACTTATCCATCTATTTCCAAGAGAACACAAATGTCAAATCAATGTAAATGATGAGAAAAAGAATTAGTAGACTCTAATGTCATTTTGTGATGAATAGAAGGATGAATTAGTAGGAAAAACTAAAAGTGTATATCATTTTTCCTTTTAGTATTATATTTTGAAAAAAATACATTCTTAAATAAATGTTACACCATTATTATAAAAAACGAAAAAAAATAAGCCAAATAGGTAGTAATAGAAAGAAAAGAAAAAGGTAACAAAAAAAAAGCTAAATATGAATTTGTAGAAAACACTAAAAAAAGAAGGAAAGAAAAGCAAAATGTGAAAAAGGGGTAGCTCGAACCCTGGGCTTGCATCAAAAATGTAATGGTCTTAACGATTAGGATAGAGGAAAGCTTTGTTTTATATATATATATATATATATATATATAGGATCAAATAAAAAGAGTTTTATGGTAAAAAGGGTAAGGATAAATCTGGAAGTGACACGTGTCCTTTTAAACCAAAATTAATTAAAGGGCACTTGTGACATTTTACACTCATTCTCTCTCTCCTCCCTTGATATTCGGTCCTCTCCCACTCTCCCACGTTTACATTTAACATAACCACAAAAACCCTAAGATGCACAAGCAGCCCCCATCATCTATCTCTCTGATCCAATGCCCATTCGCAGATCTTCTCTTCGTCTCCTCGCCACCGCAGACAAACCACCACCATCTCTCCATTTTTTCCGATCTAGGGTTTCTATGTGTGCTCAATCACTGCCGCCACACATTAGGGCTTCGCCGCACAACCGCAACCGCAACAGATTTGGGCTTCGCATGCCTTTTGAAGTCGCCGCCGTGTGAAGGAGACAGAAAAGTGAATCGCCGTCTTTGAACCCACTGGAGATCACCGCCTGTGAACCTCGAGCCACGCCTCCTGTAAACCTCGAGCCACGCCGCCTGTCGCCATTGCACATCGTTTCTCGCTAGTCTCCGCTCGCAGTTCGCACATCGACGGACTTCACTCCCAGTTGAAGGTGCCGCCCCCTGTAGCCGCTGTTATGCACGCCGGCGTCGATATTTAGACCACCGGAATCGAGATGCACATTCTCAGATCTAAAGGGTTAGGGTTTGATGTGATTTTATTCATCTTTCTTACTGAACTCAGATTTATTCATCTTTTTTTCATTTTTTTCTGGTCGTGGATGCACATTTTCAGTTCTAAAGGGTTAGGGTTTGCTTCTATTATCCCCTTGCTGGTCGTAGTTGTACTGTGCATCATAATTTGGTGAATATTTTTATCAATTACTTGGTCGTAGTTGTACTGTGCATCATAATTTGGTGAATATTTTTCATCAATTACTTGGTTTATCAAATTCTTTTGTTCCAAATATATATTTATCAACTTAAAAATTGTTCATCCGTTATTTGTTGTTGCTGAAGTGTATTTAATGTCTGATTATTGGTTGTGTATAATATTTTATTTTCTTATGATGAGTTTTGTTGTGCACCATCAATGGCAGAATGTGAAATTGTTCTATCAGTTATCGATCTGTTCTTGGTTTGATTAAAAGGGGCACAGTGAAAATCCCGTGAAAGTAGCATCCTTTTTAATTTCTTTTTCCAAATTTGCCCTCTAACCGTTAAAAATTGTCTAATAACTTCATTTTCTATTAGATTTTTTATGTTGACTTTTGATTAGATCCTATGGCTGAGATCTCTCCTTACTCTTTGTAGAATAAAATTCTTTTTAGCGGATCATCTCCATATATATATATATATATAATGCGGCGCAACACAAACATATATATTTAAAAATATGTGCTACAACTTAATTTTGTAACCCCTAAGCGTAGGGCGTGTGCTAAGCAGCAGCAACACAAACGGCCCCAGGGCCAGCGTCGCATAATGATATGTTCATTTTTTTTAAACGGCTAAACACGCACATTTTTTAACTTAATATTAAATCTACACTATTTTGTCCGTAGTAGGACTTGAACTCACAATCTTGTAGAACACCTAAACACCACATACCGCTAGGCTATAGCCCTTTGATATGAAGTATTATACTTAACGAAGTAGGGATGTAACGAAGTATTATACTTATGTTATTTGAGTGCTTTGTGAGTGTATAGAATAAAGTTTAGTGGTATTATGGTCAATTTTAAGGCTTGACACACGTCAACCTTCGGTACATGTATACGTAGTAGGGATGTAAACGAGTCGAGCTATTATCAAGTGACTCGAGCTCAAACTCAAGCTCGAGCTCGGCTCGTTCAAGTCGAACTTTATAGAGTTGAGTTCGAGCCAAAAAAACGAACTCAAATTATTTAATGAGTTGAGCTCGAGTTTTTAAGAGCTCGGCTCAAGTCCTTATCGAGCCTATTGAGCCTTGTATAGTATATATATGTATATTTATATATGTAGAGGAAGGTTCAAATGAGAAAGAGAAATTAAATGAGAATGTGAGACTCAATCTTATCCGTTTATTTTGTAAGTGGAATTCATGGATATAGAGCGTGAGAGGATAGAGTGTGGCAGGATGCGTGTGAGGAATTCATGGGTGGACAATGACATTGAAAAAGGGTGAATTGAACAGACGAGATTGAGTCTCTCATTCTCAATTAATTTAAGGTTCTCATTTGAACATTCCACTATATATGTAATATGTATATATAATGGGTTAATATTAAAACATATTAAAATGGATTACTTATTAAAACAAAGTTTATTATTTATAATAAGTAATTATAAATAATCATTAATTTTATATTTTATCTATATTTTGAATAAATGGGGATTAAATTTAATTTTTATATAATTTTAAGCTTTTTGAATCGTGCTCGAGCTAATAAGCACCTTGTCGAGTCGAGCTCGAGCTCGAGCTTCAAGTATGAAAACTCGTCAATCTATCGTGTTAAACTCGAACTTGTACTCGATCCGACTCCTTTACACCCCTAGAGTAACTACCCTATCTCAAATTCAGCACAACATAACAGTCAGCCTACGAAAAGAAGCCCATAACGCAACGAAAAGAAGCCCATAACACAATTAAACCCCCATTCGTATTGTTGGCCAGAGTACATTACATGTGCATAATTTTGCTTATTCTCGTAGGTTTTTCTTAGTCTAACTTTGGTAACAATCTCATTAATTTTCATCAAACATTGATCTTATCCATCGGAATCTTTTATATTAATTTAAGGCTCAAACCTTTTAATTAAAGATTATAGTTAAGACTTCTGAAATGATCCAAGCTATATATGCTAATATTATTTAACAAAATAAATATTTAAAATTTACTTTAATTACTCTTATATTCATAATGGAAACTAGTTATATTAAAACAAATTAAATAAATTAAATACAAGCAATATACGTATTGTTTAGGGGTGATGAATCGAAAGTGAACCATATATAGTGTACGTATAAAATATTAAAAACAACCTATGGAAAAAAAAGTCTTGTGTTGATTCCATCGGGAGCTGCGTACATGTGATGTCTAAGGAGCTAAAAGTGTTATGTGTGGTGTAAATATAATTTAAAACTCAACATTAATTAGTCGTATCTAAATATTATTATTGATTATGGGTAATAATAATAAAACACTTGCCTAAATTAACATAAAAAATTAATGGCTTAATTAAACGATGGAATTGTGTAGTGTGGTGGCCTAACTTCTCATCCAATTGTTTTAAAACAGTTGAAGTCGAATGAAAAAATAAAGGGAATGGATTAGTTTCATTTGCATGTTCCAACGAAGGTTTGATTTGATGGCTTAAAACTATATATATGTACGAGTTTTAAATTAGCTAATTAAGTAACTTAGAATTAATGACTCGTTTTAATTTGTAGAATCAAGTCTAAAACTTTGTATTGATGAAAGGATAGTTGATCTAAATAAAAATAAAAATAAAAATCCTCCAGCCGATTATTGCAAGTATATAATTCCATAGAAATTCGTTGTCAAACCATTCTTTATATGTCAAACCATTCTTTATTGCAAGTATAAAAAGGATGATGGACTGCAAGGATTGTGTTGAATGTCTGTTACTTAAGAAAAATACATGGGAAACTAGCATTAGAGAAATCATGATGTTAAGGACTATATTTTCACTCTGATTTTCAAGTGATCGACACGTGTCGATCAGTGGATCGGAAAAAAAGCCTAAGGTTCGAGGTGAGGTTAGGCTCAATACCATGTTACGTATTGTGGAAACCCGTTAAAGGCGTATTGCATGCATCTATCAGAATATATAATACACATTATTTACGCAAAGGGCCCTACACTATATATTAATAACACTACTAAATTAATTATTTAACAGTAGTCTTTGAATGTATGTGTGAGATAGACACGTACACATAGACAGATAATGGTTTTAGTGTTAGGTTCATATCAAAACATAGAGTTGATAAAGTAAAAGAGTTTGAACTATAAAGAAAGGTGTTGTAGCTAGAGGTTTTAGTTGTTGTCATGAAGAAGTTCTAATTTATCTTGAACAACAAGATAATTTGTGAGGAAGCTTAGTGTATCTTTGAGGCAAAACTTGCAATAAAAAGGCAACAAAACCTCAACGCTTTATGCTAATCCAAGACCAAGGCACCTAAGCAGTAAATGATTTGTACGGATTAAGACGTCTATCACTGAAAAAGTATGAGAATAAAGATCTTTGTAATCTTCAGGAAAGTCCAACACTAATGGCAAGTCAGCATCGTAACATGCATGACATATTGACAGATGTAGCCTACCCCATCCCGGTAGGTAACGTGTCTTTCAGACATTGTATTCCCTCTTACACTGATACCATGAGGAAAATCAACCAACCTCTTTCCTATAAATAGGAGATACAAAGTCTCAAACGTGATACACAGACATAACCCTAAACATACTCTCTCTATATATATGTAACCTAAATGGCTTCTAACTTGAGAGTCGGAGTGGCCTCTATGGAGTCTCCTCAAGGAAAATGTTATCGTTTTGCACCCTTTCTCCTGCTAAACCAGAAAATCGCACTACTGAACCATTGTTAGGGGAAACTATGCACAATCACTATACATATCCAAGAATTCGAAAACGAAAATTGTAAATCGAGGGAAACCCATATCAGACAGGACATTGGCACATGGATGAATGAAAGTGGAATAATTGAGTGATGAAAATGCCCTTGCAACTTCCGGTTTGGCGATTATAGTCATAACCTTGAATCCCCATGGCGAGTGATGCATGATTAAGATCTATTGTTGATGAGGCCTATAAATGATATAATGAACTGAAAATATGCCACCCCTTGTGGAGTTCATGATATAGGAATCATTTTCACTAAGCATATACTTTTTCTAAACGAAGAAAAGTAAAAAAAAAACATACATTCAATCAACTCTATAGTTATCTAAGATTGTGTAAATGTGTTCATATGAACAGTAACATGTATAATATGATACACGTCTAATATTATATGTATTTCTCGACAAAAGAAAAGGTCTTTATTTCAACTTATTCTTATTCTTACAAGTGAATATTTCCTTTTATAATGCTATGGACAAGAAAAGTCAAATTAAAGATGTTGATAAATCTAAACCATCAAATTAAAACAGCATTAAAGTTAGTTGGATGATTTGTAAATGTTAGTGCTAGATTTGACCTTCCTTTTTGTCTTGCTATTTTAATAATAATAATAACAATTAATATATATATATATATATATATATATATATATATATATATATATATATATATATATATATATATGAAGAAGTTCCATTGAGAACCATTTTTAGTGCGAGAACCGCAAGAACCAATCTAGAGCCGTCCAATTCCCCCTCTTTCAATGTCATTGCTCACCCATGAATTCTTCACATACATCATGCCACACTTGATCCATCCACGCTCTCCATCCATGAATTCTACTTATCAAATCAACGGCTAAGATTGGTTCTCGCGATTCTCGCAATAAAATCGGTTCTCAATGGAACCCTCCCCTATATATATATATATATATATAATCAGGATCAAATAAAAAGAATTTTAAGGTAAAATATATATATTCCTTTTGGGTGTTTTTATCGTTTGCAGTAGACGAAATTCCTTCACATTCACTTTCCCGTTAATGCAATAGGGCCACGACCTCACATCAAACCTTTCTGAAAGAATCGAAGACTGAATATGACTCATGCATCTGCTATATATTTTTCTTTCAATGATATTTAGGAAGCACAAAAGAATGTGTAAAAAGGTTGTTATGTCTAGCTGTAAATTAATAATAAAACCTAAAAGATTAATCATACTAGCTAGCTCGATGAGAATGACATAAATGAAGGACTTGTGGTCGTATCATACGTAAATTAAAGAATATATCCTATCAGAATAATGCAAAACACGATGATGATGTTTCTAGTATTAATTTCATTCGATGATGTGTTGATCTAATACGATATTTCTTCGATCTTTAACTACATTTTGCTTATTAAACATAATGGATGTTGTTCTGAGCGAGAGTGCTCAATTGGATGGACGAGTTTGGATATCGAGTGAGGTGAATTTAGTTAGATTTTTCATTTTTGTTTCTAAAACAATAAACTATACGTCCGAGCTATCTCAAAGACCAACCGAACCAACCAAACCAGAATTTTGTTGAATAAGGTCATACAAGTAAGCTAAATATATTGTTTAGGATCAACTGATCAAGACATTCCAATAGAAATTCAGATATTGATTATGCTAGATATATGTAAACTATGGATTAAGAAATTACTAAGAGATTAAGGGTATATATATGAAATACAACATAATAATAAAGTTATTATTTGGTATTTTTTGATCTACTTGTTTCTAAATATACAACGGAAGACCAACCCTAAATCTTTACAATAATTTTTGTTTTTGTTCAAATCAATTTGCAAATTAAAAAACAAGTTATAAAATCTAATTAGATTTGTATACTTTAAGTTAATAATTAATATGTATTTTAGATTTTAGACATATTAATAATAGAAAAATAAATATCGATGTGGTTTATTTACTTTGGAGAAGAAAAGGAATAACTAAAACTCACTTTCTTACAAACAAACACAAGATAGATTCTTTAGATGTCCCACACCCGTTGCCTTTTATATATTCTCTCTTCCATGCACAAATAAATCACACATTTTGATTCCTTCCTTCCATCTTCCTCATCACCATGCTTCCAGAACTAGAGGTATTCTCTCAAAAATTCATCTAAGAATATGCAATTCTTTTTCTCCATTTCATGTTCTAAATTCTTATATTAATATGCAGAAACCTAAAGTTACCGAGATACAACAAGTCCGAATGGACTGTAACGGGTGTGTTCAAAAGATCAAGAAAGCTCTGCATGGCATCAATGGTGAGTCCTAAGGTACCTTGCAATAAGCGAGTTGATTTCTATAAGAAAAAAATATCCATATATAACCTTACACTTGTTAAACATGTACTATAATATTTGTTGAGCATGAATCAGCTTTTCCAAAAATCTCTTTATATAGTTTTTGATCTAATGGTTTGCTTTCATGATTGATTATTGTTTTCAGGCATATATGATACCTACATCGACATTCCTCAACAAAAATTGACCATAATTGGGTGGGCAGACCCTGAAAAAATCGTTAAAGCTATCAAGAAAACAAGAAAGACGGCCACTATATGTTCACATACAAATGCGTCAGAGTTAGAACCACCATTAGAAGAAGCACCATCTTCTGACACAACAAACACACCGAGAGAAGAAGTTCCACCACAAGAACAAACCCCACAAGCAGAACCACCATTGGCACCAGATAATTCTCAACCAGATGTGGTAGCACCACCTCAACATACAGAATCTATAGCAAATGAGCAACCACAATATCGTGGACGGAAAGAGATTGAAGAAGTGCATGTTGTATACCATTATCCACCCGACCATACAAAAAATGTACATGTCTATGACGGGCACGTGAACCACTATTTGGGGAATCAAGGTGGTCGAGGGTTTAGACATGAGCCGCTACAACCTATCCATGTGAACCATAGTTATAACACATACAAGCCTACACCTTACGTAACTGAATATGAATACACTCGACCACCACCACCACCACCACCACAATATACATCTTACGACAGACAAGAACCGCCACAATATACTTCTTATAGATGGCCAGAACCACCAAAACAATACACATATTACACGAAAGAACCACCTTACAACCGCCCAGAGCCACCACAACCATCTTACAACCGACTAGAGTCACCACAACCATCTTACAGCCGACCAGAGCCACCGCCACAAAATTATGTCCAACTTGAGCCATTAAGCCCACATTATAGTCCGCCAAATCTAACACCAGCACATTACAACCGATCAGAGTCACTACCACAACAGGATTGCCAACCAGAACCTCAACAAAATTATAGTCGGCCAAAGCAACCACAACAGAACCGCCAACCAGGGCCATCACAACCACCGCAACAACACACACATTACAGCCGTCCGGAACCACCACGACAACACACACATTACTATCATCAAGAGCCACCACACCAATACACACTACACAATAGACCAGAGCCATCATCACCACAATTACACTACAATAGACTCGAGTCACCATATTATACGCCCTACACTAGTGAATATTATCATAGTATAAGCGAAAATGATGACATTACCTCGGCTTTTGGTGATGAAGATCCAAACGGGTGCAAAATTGTCTAGAAAAAGTTATTGGTACTAAAGATAGGAAAAGGAAAAAAGGAATCTTTAACTCCAATTAGTGCTTGCCTAAAAGGTTGATGGAAAATGACCAAACACCATACAAAAGAATAATATTCTCATAAAAACATGTGATGAGGATGGGGAAGAACATGATTCTTAACTTGTCAGTGCAAGAAGAATATGTGCTTAAATACCAGCTTAGGATGAGGTCTTTATCTCAAACACTACTTTATTGTATTGAAAAGGAACACAATTTCACCTAATAATGAATATTTTTCTTTTCTCACAATCGGTCAACCTTTGACATTACTTTGGGTCCCGTCTTTCCCCTAGATTGCTAGTCCTATAACAAGACAAGATCTTAAATTGGTCCATCAATTAAAGGACATGATAATGTTACGGAACTTTTAATATGTAACGGAAACAGTTACTTTTCCAGGCCATGTCAAGTTGACCAAAAAAGACTTTGGTCAACTTTGATAAATAGTTGATGTTTCATAAACAATAGTGGTATGAGAATAATCTGAATATTTAAATAAAGATTTTATAGGTTGTGCAGACATTAAAAATCGACCTATTGGAGATTAAACGCAACTCAAACCAGCCTATTAATGAATGAATGGATCAAAATTGGCATCTTTAGGTAAGCGATCTATCTAATTAACTGCAACCTTGAATTCTAAATGGAACATAAGTAGCTCAAAAATAAGAGGAACAGTGAAAGACTCTAGACATTTGATTTCATGGAGATGTAAAGCTACAAGACCAGTTACAAGAATATGTATCAACCAATCACTCACACGCACACAGCTACGGTCTCTACTATCTCAAACATGACAGATAATTTTTGTGGCACGAAACTTGCAAAATCTCAAAAAAGTTAATCTTAATGGGGAAATTGATATCTAACATTTTATTAATATGGGATGATTTCTCAATTACCAAATTATACCTTTAAAGAGATATCAGTTCTACATGTAAAAAAATGATATCAAAGGAAGAAAACAAAACATGTGTTTTTGTGTTCATAACCGACCTTAGTTATTAGCATCACTACTATTTTCAGATGATTCATCCTCTTCATATAAAGCAAGTCTTCTTTTTCACCTTCAGCTTCACTTCTTCTTCTCTTCTTCTTTCAAAATTTGACTTTTATCAGCAGCCTTATTGATGCTGCTTAGAATTAGATACAAATTAACATGACAACATGACCAGATGAATCACAAGTTTTATCTTTTGCAGCTAAAGAGAGTAACCTGTGCTATTAAAAGTTGCAAGCGTCCAAAACAACTATAGTAAAGACTGAATAATATCTCCTTTTGACTTTGTAAGCTGCAAAAAAAAAAAAAAATTTAATAGGCCAAAAAAATGTCCATTAAACTCCTACATTGCTTGGAGCATGTTATAGTAATATAACTTTACCTTATACAACGAATCCAGTAAGTGTGATGCAGGTTCTTCAGATTTAATATAGTTGTGATGCACTAATATGCAACATACCCATGGGAGAATGTGTTGTACATTTATTGATTTGCGACAAAATATGGCACACAAATATTAAGAAACTATGTCTATTTAACCCATAATTCTTCATCTGGGGTTTCAGACTTTCAGGATTAAAAAAAAAGTAAAGGGTGGCAAAACAAGTGATGGGTTGGGTAATGGGTCAATACCAGTAATTTCTCGGGACGGTAGGATTGGCACAAAATAACTAGTGTGCCTAACGCCAATACAAAAATCGTATTTAATATTTGGCGTAGATTGATATTAAGATATTTTATTCATTATAATACACTTTCAATCCATCTGGGTAATTGACCCGTTTCCTTCTAAGCTATGTGTTACACCAATTAGAGACATGTCAGCCCATTCATAAGTAAATGGGTGGAAATCGCCATCTAAAAGAAAGCACAAGTATAAGAGGAACACACCTTGATTGCCAAATGGCCAACAATACTTTCAACAATGTAAATGCATCAGCGGGTGTCAGAGATAAAACTGTTACTCTCATCTGCAGTAAAGTAAACAATTTAGTCAAAATACAAATATGGAAAAGGGGCCATGTGAAAAATAACATGGGATCCAAATCAAATAGGTAAGATCAGGATAATAGGTTAAATGCATGCAAATATACGTGAATGAATTAAAAACCTGTTTTTGCTGTACATTAGCTTCAAGATTGATACCCTTCAAGAGCTTTGATAACATAATTGTGTTTGATGTAATATCTTTATCACTGCTGAGGATGTTTTCAGCCTGCAGCCGTTCTTCCAGACATATATGTTACTTGATTTGCATCCACATCATCTAATCACAAAAACATGCCAAAAATTAAGGTGTGAGTAAGGCATAATATACATGGTGCATTAATTAAAACAAATTTATAAGTAATACATAATTAAAACAGCTTTAAGAAAAGAAAGGATACGATACCATTAGTTGAAGCCATCGCTCTCCTCTCGAGATCAGCAACATTATAGCTCTTGGTAATCAGAACAAAGGCACCTTCAGTATTTGCACGGTCTAAAGCTGTAACTGTTGAAATTAAAAGGTTGTTAATAAATTACACAAGTTCAGAGAGCGAAATGTGGTACTGAAAAGTGTGCCAATTAGATTTATGACAAAAACTCTATGTTGATTAATAGTGCTAGCAAACAATATGATAGCATGATAGAAACTTAAGTGATATACGGACTGAATTAGTTTCAAAATACTACAATAATAGTATGAAGGGAGAACATTATGTCACTCGCAGTATATGGCTCATGCATGCTGGTAGCTACTAGAAGAATATACTTACTGTGTTGGACTTAGGCTGGGCAGAGTGAAGTAAAGTCATATTGTCATAATATGACACAGTTTGACATAAATATATAGGAACAAGAGCTTATATGAAGAAATTAAAAAAAAACCCCTTCAATTCTAGTAATATTACCAAGAAAAAGAAATATTGAACCAACTATAGAGTCTAAAAAGTTTATAGCTTCTCATTCCCTTAGCAGATGGCTTACTAACTTCAGGGGAAATTTAGTCTTTTTGAAAAGATCCAACATTTCAAAAGTGCTTACTAACCTTTAGTTTCAGAACTTGATAAAAAGGACTTACTGTGCAACAGGCCAGACATGGGCACCAGCCAATCAAAAGTAAAGAATGACTGTCCTAAAATCATTAATTATGTGACCTTTTACAATGATGCCTGTCAGATTTACAAGCACATTTGCAAACATTGGATAATCCTAGCGTATTTCAGTGCCAACTCCATGTACTAAACATGCATAGCAGAATTAGACTTTATTACTATATTTCTAAACCATGAATGGAAAGTACAAGACCATAGAGTTTGAAGGATTTGTTGCGCATGTCAAATCTTCAAATGATCAATTCTTATTGAGAAAGCTTTGAGATTAGAAATCCACATTTTTATTAATATTTAAAAAGCTAGGTGCGTTAAAAGAATCATAACAAAGTATTACTAAGAAAAAAAACAACTTATTGTGATTCTAGTTTTCTAATCTTTTCTTGGACTTGCTAGATTCGGTCATAGATAAAAGAATCCCATCCATGGAACTGTTCAGCTTTATATCCGTACCATACTGTATCGAGATTTTCTCAAAGGTAGGTTTTATCAACAAAGCATAGGCCAGAAAAACATGCCCAGTCGTAGGTTTTGAAATTCTGTAAGTTTGCATAAAATGTGGTTGGGACCGCACCCTTGTAACTCTTAGAAAGATTGTCTCTACGGATACCATGACTTTTGTTGACTTGGAATTATGTAATTCCTCGATATTTGTTCCACTCCTTAAGTAACAAACATGCATTCAGAAATTGCAATTACAGATAGACCAGTACTATCTACACCAATGATAGCAGGATGGTCCATTGCAAGAACACACCAAGCTGATAACTTTTTGCTACCATCTACTTCCCAGACCGCAACATTTTGACCACCAACAGCAGAGGAAAGTACATATTTACCATCACTTGAGAAGCCCATACACCAAAGGCCCCATGTTTATAAGATACGGGAAGCAAAACCGATGCGAAGATGTGTTTATTTTTTTGATAAGGTAATATAAGACCTTACTGGATGCCCAGAGAATTTCTGGTTTTTTTGCGGTTTGAACAACTGAAGTTCTTTAATGAGCTGCTGCTAATGCTAAAAGCTTCCTATCTGATGATAAGGATTAATTAAAGTACCATTTTTTAATATTAAACAAATTTTGATCATTTGAAGTGAGTAATAATTCTTTTAACAATTTCAGAGCAAGTGAAACACAATTTAAAACTGTAAACGGCCATGATCATAAAATTGTGAACGATATATACGGTATACTTGGTGAAACGAACATTGAAGATATGGCTTTGGCAGATGCTCTAAACTTGGCCAACAGGTTTCTTGTCATGGAATCAAGTTCGCATATCATTCCATCAACAACAACAGTATATACACATGATGCATTTGTAGGAGATGAGATGGCGGTGACACCCCTGCATATTGTGGTGAAGATGAGATTTTGGCAGTCGTAGTAACAAAATTACAAAGTTTTGATTTAAGAAACGGTATCTTTGTCGATTTTACTTTTCTAAATTAGATAATACAATATTGAAATCCAGGTGCCACCGTCGGTTTATCAAGTTCTTTTGTGAAGACTATATAAAGAAAGAAAAATTTGGGACTCACCTGGCAATCACTACCCTCCATTTTAATTGATCAGCGGATACATCCAAAGCCAAGATATCACCAACCCCCGTTCCTAAACTAAGCAACGAGCTTCAAAGCTTCCATTTTTTCTAATAAAACATAATCCATGTAATCGATAACAGCATATTTCATAGACTAGGCAATAAACTCAACCAAACACTTCCCACGGTTTTTGTGTCATGAATAGACCGTTTCACTGATAAGAGACATATAACAAAAATAAAAGCATACATTTTTCTTCAAGGACAGCCATTTGATGCAAGTGTAATCAACAGACAAGGGTCCACGGTCCACCTTCAGGTTTAGCGAGAAAGTCTGTTTCATCGATTGACACTATGTTTGCAAAATCTGTCTGCATTTGGCTCTTTATAGTGTCCCAAATCTGAAGGACAAAATCAAAGAAGCAGTGTATCATGTGTCTGCATCTGGCCCTACAGCGTCCCAAATCAACTAGGATGTTTTTTGAAGATATAGAATATAAAACACAACCATAGCAAACTGCCTAAGAATATTACCAGCTAAAATGCTAAAGTGTGTCGTTTGCAATAAAACAATTAACTTGTTCCATTAAGGACAAGATGCAAACAAAAACTACATTCTTAATGCACTAACTGCGGTCATTTCTTTAACTAGTGACCTCAATATAATCCATCAGCAATTGCTAGGAAATTATAAAATGAGAGCAGACTAGTTTTTCTTTTCTTTTTTCGTTTATTTATCCAAAATTCATATATGTCACTCTACCTTGTAGTAGTTGTTACACACTTCAGCTGTTATTGATTTTCCAGGTAAGAAAAATAAGAATGCACTGAAATTCTGCAGTTTAAAAGTTGTAGGTTGCACGTTTACGGTCAAAATCAAATCTTAATTCGACCATCGCCATAACTGATAGCAAGGAAATCCAATGACAGACTGAACAAGGTCGAAACGTTTCTGAAATTTGCTGCATTCGTTCTAAACCTTTATAACTTCAATGAAAATAGGTTTACAAGTCTCAACAAAACATGGTAAAAAACACATGTACTCAATCTCTGGATAATTAGACTAACCTACTCCCGGAGGTATGTGTAGAAGCAATGCGGCGGCAGCGGCGGCAGCGGCGCCGGTAGCGTGACGTGGCGGTGTGCTTTCCTCCTCTTCGTGGCGTCTCTGCTTGTTGTAAGCTGATTTGAAAGAAAGCTAGAAAAACAACCCTCCACCTTGTGTGAAATGCCAAATGGCCCCTTCTTAGCTCTCTTGCGCCTTGTTCTCGACTTTTTTTTTAGAAATGAAAAGAAAAGATTTAAAACAAAAGCTTTAAAAAAAGTGTTTTTGAGTTTAACTTACTAAAGGAAAGAATTTGGAGAAGAAATGTTGGCTTAATTTAATGTCAAAACTATCCTCCTAAAATTGAGATGATTTACACCTTGTTCTCGAGTTTTTAAATAAAGAGGAAGAGAAGGAAAGGAAAAGATAAAAAAACTCCCCCTCTCAATCATCCCAAAAGTGAGGGGGGGGAGGAAGTTTTTACATATAAAAATGGTTAACCATTTCTTTCCCCTCCTTAAAAAAACTCAAGAACACAGTTTCCATAAATAAACTTCCTCCTCCTTTCCTTCTCCTCTTTAAATTAACTCGAGAACAGGGTGTTAGAGGGGTTTGGAAGGGGAGAAAATCCTTTCCTTTCTTTTTTTTTCCATCTCAACTTAAACTCGAGAACATGACGTTATAGTCTTATTCACCAAAAGTGTCCATTTCTCCAAACTTTATTAAGAAAATGGGGGCAATGAATTGTTAACTCGTTGTTAGTATTGTTACACAAAATTTATTGAAATCATTCTTTCAAATATAAAAACAGCTTCATTGTTTTAGAACTTTTTTACCGTGTACTTTGTTATAAATCATTAGAACTTAACTTATTTAACACTTTTCTAAAATTACATATTGAGATAATGACTTTTTATTTGAAATATAAATATTGTAAAGTTGTGATAACCTTTAAATGTGATGGACATTCAACTATCGATGATATCTTAAAAAAAAGAAATATATTCCTATTGGCCAATCCTGTTACATTTTAGGTGTTGTTTGTTTTTTTAAAATAGATCTATTTTGATTTTGTAATCAGAAAAGAGCATTGCAGATCTTTTTACATCTATTTCCAGCAGAGGTGTATCATCCTCCGTTTTAAATAGACATTCTCACATGTATATTTGTTACACATTCTTGTCCTTGGTTCTAACTCCATATATAATACGGATATTTAGTTGATCGTGTGTGATGAACGGAGCACTATTTGACCACCGGTTAACCAGGTTGTGCACACACATACATATACATACACAAATATACATACATACATACACACACACACATACATACATACATATATATATATATACACACATACATACCTACAGTCTTATCTTAACTTATTTCTTCATGCATGCAATTACTTAGTGAGTTCTTTTAAAAGTAACACATGAAGTGTTTGACCAAATAATTTTGTAAACTTTCATATCATAACTCAACTTTTAGTGTGTGATTACCATGAATTGTGAAGTACATGTCTCTATTTATTTAATGAAATCTTATCTTAACTTCATAAAAACCATTGTGTTATTTTACAAAGTTTACTAGTTCATCACCTTTACAAAAACATCTTGTCTTTTTTAATAAAGTTCTTGAAATTGAGACCCAAGATAAGATACTCAAATTTTAACATCGCAAAAAGTTGCATGTTAGCATATTGTTGCACTAAACCAAGGGATTATAATTCGTTTCATACATGAAGGTTTAAGCATAGTGTGTTAATAACATAAACATGCTTTTGTTCATTTGTTTACAATGTTGTTCAAAAAGTTTGTATAAGTTCTCAAAGTAATAGGTGATGAAGTGATGATGATTCATTTTATTTGAAACACATATGTGAATATAAACTTAACATGTATGTCTACACCAATTTGGTTCATGTGTCCTAAATGTTCTAAGATTTCGGAAGACAGTTGAATCATTTATGTTGCATTGATGTATATTGAGTATTAAGCAAGAGTAAACCTATGTATAAACCTTAAATAGAAAATTGTTGAAAGTGACATCAAGCTCATGGTCGAAGTCACGGTCGACCGTGGTTCGACCGTGGAGCACCTGATAAATTTAGAATTTTGAAAACCTCTAGAGGGTCGACGGTCGATGCACGGTATCGACCGTGGATCGACCGTGAAGCACCTGCTCACTTTTTCTTTATTTGTCTAACTTTCCAATAACAAGTGAGTTGATACTTTTGAGAGCATAGCATGAAAAAATTATCTCAGCTTTATTATGTCAAAAACCTATTTTTCATCATATTGGTTTTCCTTCATTCTTTACCCCTAAACCCAAGGCTTAAACATTACACAAAATTGTTCATACATGATTCATGTTAGATTTATGTGCAGAGTGGAACCCTAAGAAGATAAAGAAGAAACAATGGTGAGGAATTTTACCTTTAGTGAAGAGGATTCATGAATCAAGTGAGAGATCGAGAATGAAGAAGCTTTCACTTGTAGATGGACTATGAATCCAACCCGGGCTTCAACCATAGTTTCAATCATAAGGTAAATTCTTGTTTCTTGCAATAAATTTTAAGCTTTTTGAGTGACTAAGTAACAATGGTGGCTAGGGTTTTTGTGGTGATAATGGGTAAGGTGATAAAGTGGTGAGAAGAGAGAGAGAAATAAGCAAAATAGGGTTAAAGTTCGTCAGACATCCAACGGACGATCCACGGTCGACCGTGGCATCGACTGCGAGTTTTCTTTCAATTTGATCATTTGGGCAGCGGATCCACGGTCGATACACGGCTGAGACCGTGGTTCGACCGTGAACCTTCTGGAAGCACAATTTTGAAAGGTTTCACATAATCAAACTTTATTTCCTAGGGAACATGTTCAATCATTAAACCAAAATCTCATTGTATCAACTACTTCTTTATTAAGTGGTTTAGTACATATGTCCGCTATATTTTTGCATTTTTGTGTGTTTGAAATATTATTTCTTTAATATATCTTAACTAATTTTAAAGCATGTATATAACTTACGAGCACCATTTTTATGAAGCCTCAATTATGATTTATCAAAGTAAGTTGTCTTAATTTGTAATATGATAACTTTTAAATTCTAAGACTATGTTTCTTATGATAAAATCTAATTTGGTTCTTTAATTACTTAAACCCAAATAGTGTATGTGAAAATAAAATCCATGGGATTTAAGCAAACCTTTAATTCTTTGACAAATGATTTATTATTTGACTATACATTTCAATATATAACATATATTTCCATATCATTTAGAGACTCTTAGCCAAAACATGATTTGTGAGAAATTTAATCATTGCATATAATCACTTAAGGCAATATGATGAACATGAACATTGTATATCAAATTTTTTAAAATGTTATTCATCAATATGCAATTTTAACTTTAAGCACAATATTTCTCACATTCAAAAGCAAATACTCTTGTTTAGATGTAGTTTAATTATTCTAACTTTATAAAATCATACATCTAGAATTATTTTCACAATTAATCAACTATCAATTTTCACAAATTTGATATATAATGATCTTCAAGATAGTTTAATGTTTGTCTAGCATATATCAAGAAGGACTTCAAGTTAAATTTGTATGATTTAAAGCACAAGTCCAAATGATACGAGTATAATTAATGTCATTATAGCCCCGCATATTTCAACTTTGTAACTCAATCAAAAAGCATTTCACATGAGTATGGATTGAACTTTGCAAGACATTTAAGCATATGATAAGTATTTTTTTATGTCTTCTACATTAGTAATAAAATACTAGTCATTTAAGATTAAGTTTTTATATCAATACTTTTTGATTTTCATGACAAATTTAAAAATTATTTTCACACACATTTTTATTAGAATATTTTAGGAAGTTTTTCAATTGTTACACATATAAATGAAGTCTTGGTAATATGTATCTACTTGAATGATCATCAAAACTTCAATTAAAATGACGTGTTTTATAAAGTTTCCAAATCCAAGTAGTTCCTAAGATATCATCATACTATTCTAGTACAAAGTGTGACTTTAAACCATTTTGATAAGTCATGAAAATATTTGATAAAGCATTTCATGATACATAACATATTTTCTCATGTCTTTTATTAATGTTTTTGCTACCCCTTTATTTATGTTTATATCAAACCAAGTTTTAATAAAATTCTAGATATAATAAACATAATTAAATATATCAAGTAGCTACACATATGTTCTCATGGTACTTTCAACACATAGATGTTAACATATAAAGCTTTGATAAGTGAAGGAGAAACTTATCTTGATTGTGTTTCATAAATGTAGTTCAAGAACATTATTCTTGATGATTTGTTATCCAAGTCTTTCATCCACACAATATTTCAAGCTGCATCATGAATGATATTCAACCTCCGATGCAACATATAACTCAAACATATTTCATATGTGTGGTACCCATCTTTTCATGGGTCCGGGATTGTTAGTATCAAAAACACCTACTTTGATCCACCTTGGTGTTATCTTGAAACCTTGTTCATGCCTTGAAGTTGGAGTATAAGACTTTATCATATGTTTATTACATCCAACCTTAGACATACTAGTGAAAGAACTAGAGTCAATATTGTATTTTTCAAACTTTTGAAATTTCCAGTGTGCTGACGAAAGATGCACGACATCAACCGTGGTTCGACCGTGGGTCGACCGTGGATCAGCCGTGTATCGACCGTGAGCCTTCTGGATTTTTTCTTTAGCATTTTCTTTCACAATTTTAAATGGTTTTGATGATATGTTGCTTGTTTCAATTGAGAACTCATGACCTCCTTCATCACTTGATAACTTTTGAATTCTAACATTTTTCAAATCATTGATCTTGGTAATGAGTTTTGAATTAATATCAAGTAACATATCATATTTATCTTTTAGCTCATCATAAAGATTATGTAAGTAATCTTTACTACTAGAATCATTTATGAAAGATACCTCATTTTCTTCAAAAGTCATGAAGCAAGAAAGTTCTCTTGATGTCTCTTTTTCTTTATTTCTTCTTGCTTCAAGCTCCTCAAGTTTACCTATATCCTCATTTTCTTCAAAAGCCATGAAGCAAGAAAGTTCTCTTGATGTCTATTTTTCTGCATTTCTTCTTGCTTCAAGCTCCTCAAGTTTACCTATATCCTTCCATAATCTCTTGACACAAGTGTAAGAACACATATATTCATATTTACTTTTCTTAAGAGATTTATGAATAAATATCAATATTTGTTTATTTAGTGACTCTCTTTCAAGCTCATTTCCATCAAAATCACTTTCAATAAAATCACCCATGTCATAATTTATTGATCTTAAGAAAGTCATCATATAGGTTTTCCAACCTAAAAGTGTATAATCAATAAACATGGGTAAAGTGGCCATATAAACCCCCAAACTTAGGTTATCATTTAATTCCATGGATCTAACTCAATATTTTTATAACAAAATGTTTTCTTAAGATAAAAGGGGGGGGGGGGAGTTTTTACATATAAAAATGGTTAACCCTTTCTTTCCCCTCCTTAAAAAAACTCAAGAACACAGTTTCCATAAATAAACCTCCTCCTCCTTTCCTTCTCCTCTTTAAATTAACTCGAGAACAGGGTGTTAGAGGGGTTTGGAAGGGGAGGAAATCCTTTCCTTTCTTTTTTTTTTCCATCTCAACTTAAACTCGAGAACATGACGTTATAGTCTTATTCACCAAAAGTGTCCATTTCTCCAAACTTTATTAAGAAAATGGGGGCAATGAATTGTTAACTCGTTGTTAGTATTGTTACACAAAATTTATTGAAATCATTCTTTCAAATATAAAAACAGCTTCATTGTTTTAGAACTTATTTACCGTGTACTTTGTTATAAATCATTAGAACTTAACTTATTTAACACTTTTCTAAAATTACATATTGAGATAATGACTTTTTTTATTTGAAATATAAATATTGTAAAGTTGTGATAACCTTTAAATGTGATGGACATTCAACTATCGGATGATATCTTAAAAAAAAGAAATATATTCCTCTTGGCCAATCCTGTTACATTTTAGGTGTTGTTTGTTTTTTTAAAATAGATCTATTTTGATTTTGTAATCAGAAAAGAGCATTGCAGATCTTTTTACATCTATTTCCAGCAGAGGTGTATCATCCTCCGTTTTAAATAGACATTCTCACATGTATATTTGTTACACATTCTTGTCCTTGGTTCTAACTCCATATATAATACGGATATTTAGTTGATCGTGTGTGATGAACGGAGCACTATTTGACCACCGGTCAACCAGGTTGTGCACACACATACATATACATACACAAATATACATACATACATACACACACACACATACATACATACATACATATATATATACACACATACATACCTACAATCATATATATATATATACTACATTATAAAGCATTTATCTTTCACTCTCTTAAAAATTTTAAGACTACTTAATTTTAAGTAGTACAAAATTTTTTGCTTAAGATACAAACACTTAAAGCAATAGCATAACCAATCTGTTGGAACCTAGAGGGGGTGAATATGTTTTTTTACTTAGTTTACTAATTTTTACACTTATAAAATTAGTAAGTTGTGTTATAAAGAATAATCTTGAAATTTATAGCAACACAACTAATATAAGAATTTAAAGGGAGTAGAGATAGAGAGATATCACCAAGAGTAGACAAGAGATTTATAGTGGTTCATGCAAGTGTTAACAAACTTGCACTACATCCATTCCTTGGCCTCACCCACCAAGAGTTTGCTCCACTAGCTTCTCTCTTTGAAGGTAGAGATAAACCTTTTACACTTCTCTTTTTCACTTGCAAGAATTAACACTTCAAACTTGCAAGTAAGGTAAAGATAACCTTGCTTCACTTTAATTCTAAAGGCTAGAGTTGATCCTTACTTCTCTCTAATTCTAAAGGCTAGAGATGATCCTTACTTCACTCTAATTTGGAAGGCTAGAGTTGATCCTTACACTATTACAAAATATATAAATGATGTTGTAATGTTTGAACTTTGATGGTTTTCACTCTTGCTTGGATCTTGATCTTGAAAGATTGAATAATATCAAAGTATATGAGCTTACAAGATCTTGTATGTATTCTCCATATTTCAGATTGCAAGAGCTTGGTGAAATCACAAGACTTGAGTTGGTTTAAATAAGGAAAAAGGTGAAAGTTCAAAAAGTGTCAGGATGGTCCACGGTCGATCCACGGTCGACCTTGGCTTCGACCGTCGGCCTGCTGGAACTTTTTGAGCCTTTTCAAATATAGACGTTGGCCTTTTATCAAAACCACACACAACCCATTTTTACCATTAAAATTCACTGAAAATGAGTCTTAGAAAAGTTGGGTTGGTGTCATACTTCTTATGTTTGAATTTAAACACCACATAGGAAGTTTAGAAGCCAAATGCATAAAACATGTTGGAAGTTTGCTTCTTTGGGAGATTCCTTTTCCTATAAGTGGTGTTGTATTGTTTCAATGGAAGATCATGTTTGGTATTTGCCAAAATAAGAAGTCTTGTTCTTAATTAACCAAGCTTGTGATTTTTATAAAAAGTTTGTTAATTTTTATAAAAGTTTTTATAAAAATAATTTTATAAAAACATAAACTTGTTTAAGTGTAAGCTCATATATTCCGAACTCTTGTTTGTAGATTTCTTCGTCATCGGCTTTGAAGATTTCATCTTCACTTGTTGAGTACGAGTTCGGTTGACTTCAAGAAGAACAAGTTGTGAGATGTGCAGTGACGGACGATTCATGGTCGACCGTGATATCGACCGTGAAGGTTGAGTGTTTGCTTTTTTCTTGTTTTCTTCTTTTATTTGTTCTTCACTTGATCATTAATTTTGGGTTTGTGAACCTTTAAAGAATGTAGCATATGAACATATGAATAAAATTGATAAGCAATAATATTACTTGTTCATATTTTTATCATTATCAAAATAAGGAGTGCATTTCTTAATGTGTGACCATGTATGCACTAACACAATCATTCCCTTGATTATCTCAACTAATTTAAGATAATTATTACTTTAATAAATCATTAAACATCACAAAAATTATTTAATTTATCTTATTATGGCTAAATTACTTACATCAATACAATTTTAAGGCTATAATATCTTTTTCTCTAATTATTCAATAATAATATTTTTTAGTTGTTTTTTAAAAACTAATTTAATTTATCTTATTATGGCTAAAGAACCATTTTATTAGTTGCATTTTGGGTTTGAATGTGTAATTTTGCATTTTAGACTGCATTCTCATTGAATCATGTTGGATTTGTATTTTGCATTTTTATAATTTTTGCATTTTGAAGAATCTAGATGAACTGCATGTTTATATTTTGCGTTTTTCGTTATTTGCATTTTGCATTTAGAATGAACACAACTCAAAATGCAAACTTTGCATTTCAAAAAAAAAAGTTTCAGAAATATATCAAGTTTAGTCTTGTTTGAAAGAGGACGAAAAACTGAATCTAACGATATATACTTTTTTTTTTGCAAAAATTCTTAAAAACGAATAAGTTAGGATCATTTAAAGTTGAGTGAGGTTTTTTTAGAGTTAATTGTCCAAATGGTTCTTAAACTTGGTTAAAACTGCCATTTTGGTCCTTTAGCTTTAAAAGTGGTACATATGGTCCTTAGTGAAATATTTTGTAGCCAGTTTGGTCCTTTCTAACGTTGACCGTTAGTCAACACCGTTAAATCAGGTTAAATGATATTTTTACCCCTCTAGTTTTATTTTATTATTTTTATTTATACTTTTACTTATTTTATGTATTAATTATTAATTATTAATATATAAATTAAATATAAAGTTTTATTTTATTAGATGCAATGCAGGTCTAGAAGTCTCTATCTCTAATACTCTCACTACAGCCACCACCGTCTCACTACAACCACCACCGTACACAGTCAACAGCCGGCTGTTTTCTCGCCGGCAACCACCACCAACAACCGTACACCACTCTATCTCCCTCTCTGTTTCTTTCTCTCTCTCTAATACCCTTACTACCGCCACCACCGTACACCAACAACCGTACACCACTCCCTTTCTCTCTCTCTCTGTTTTCTCGCCAGCAACCACATTCGTTCAAGGTTTTCAAGATAAAGCAAAAGAAAAAGCAAAAGATCTAGGGTTTTCAAGCCACACATTCGTTTAGGGTTTTCACCCACCGCCGCTGCCTCATCTTACCTTTAGGGTTTTCAAACCACACACATTCGTATCAGGGTTTTCACCCACAACCGTCGCCGCCTCATTTTCATTGATCTCTAGGGTTTTTAAACGATTCGACTATAGATCTAGGTTTTCACACATTTTAGGTGTCGATCTAGGGTTTGTGTCGATGGTGGAGAGAGAAGGAGCCGGCGGTGGCTTGGGATTTTATGTGGTGGTTGTTGGCTAGGGTTTACGGTGGCGGCTGGGTTTACAAGAGAGAGAGAGAGAGCTTACGGTTGGCGTTTGGAGCTGCCTAGATAGCGGTGGATGTGGTGGTGGTCCTTGGAGACAGAGAGAGAGAGCAGGTGGTGGTGGTCCTTGGAGATAGAGAGAGAGAGCAGGTGGTGGCGGGTGGTGGTGGTGGCGGATGGTGGTGGTGGCGGATGGTGGTGGAGGCTGTGGATGGTGGTGGAGATGGCTTGGAAGTGACCGGGAGTAGGAGAGATGAGAGAGAGAGAGAGAGGAAGAGTGATAGAGGGAGAGAGGGTGTGTGTTGTGTATTAATATATATTTTCTATTAGAAAAAGATATATATATATATATATATATTATGTATTAATATTTTAATTAACACTTTACTTAATAAAAAATTACAAAAGCTGTAAAAAGACCAAATTACCCCTAATTTAATGGTGTTGACTAACGGTCAACGTTTGAAAGGACCAAATTGGCTAAAAAATGCTTCACTAAGGACCATTTGTACCACTTTTGAAGCTTAAGGACCAAAATGACAGTTTTGGCTAAGTTTAAGTACTATTTGTACAATTAACTCTTTTTTTATTTATAAAGTTGATTTTTTCTTTTTGTTGTTATTTTCTAATTTTGCCTTTAATCAAAGTGCCACGTGTCATTATCAGAATGATTCTTTAGGTTCTATGTTTAAGGGAGGTTCTATATATAATCTCACCATATATATATATATATATATATATATATATATATATACACACACACACACACACACACACACATACATATATAACAAGTGTCCTCAAGTTATGGCTCAAATCAAGTGTTTAAAATTCGAGTTGTTTTTATAATTGTACTAAAATATATGAAATTTCTCATATGTTTACTAAAATATAATTGTAACATGACATTATTTCAAACAATTTATAAGTTTAAAAAACAAACAGTATTCTTGGTGTAAACTGCAGACAATTAGTCCACATCTATTTCTGCAGACATGAAAATAGACGGAAACAGACATCAGACATTTTATTTCTGAAAAAACAAACAACACCTTAGTGTACATATCATTGTATCCAGACCTTCTCCGACCCTTCTTCACCCTAAGAAGCATATAGATTCCTATATCTTATTGTTAGAATGTTTGTAATCTATCTCCTAAAAGCTATACGTTTTCATTTGTTGTATATATATATATATATATATATATATATATATATATATATATATATATATATATATATATATATATATATATATTGTGGTTAATCGATTAAACAACGTTTTTAAGCTTCACCGTTATATTGTTTTTCTTTATTATTATTTGAATATTTATATTCTATATGGTTGCTTATTTGTTTTATGAGAAACCTGTTGTGGTTCATCATGGTTTGAATATTCTGCTATCTTATGACATAAATTGACAGTTATCATTGTCGCTTGTTGTTGATCACAAAGATTCAAATAGATATGAGTTTTTCGATTACAAAGTTTGTTCATTGTTTCTTTGTTCGATTATTATTGCTTGTTTGTTTATTCTTATTTGTTGTCGATTTCTAACATGTGAAACTTGACTTATTTTCACTCAATTTAATGTGATAACACACGTCAATATAAAAGAAAGAGCACAGTAAATCAAACTTTTAAATGTTAGAACCATCAGACCTCATATTTCAATTTGAGAATAGAAATCGGAAAACTAAGAGTTTTGCCATATACATCGAATGACACGAACAAACTAGGTTATAAAGATTTAGATATTTTGTATTTTTTTCCTTAATCTATAATATATTAAAAGAAAAACGTTATGACATCATCACTTTATCTTATAATATTTTTTCACTAATCATTTATTTTTTATTTTCTAAAATCTTTAATTTTTAATATATATTAAAAAGAAAATATTATGATATTACCATTTTATTTTTAGAATTATTAATCGCCCCAAATTTATTTTCTAAAATGAATAATAAATGAGAAGTTTCTCACTTCAAAAGTCTTAAGACGTGAATATGAGTTGGGTGTGGGTCTTAATTAAATTCGGGTTACATGTTTTCTTAATTAGTTCTTATGGTTCTTATGTCAATTCCTAATTTCATCAACATTTATCACCGGAAATATGTGATTATATCAATTTTTTTATCTTCCAATTTTATGAATGTTTTATCATTTGTTATTGATATATGAATTTATTATATGTTTAAGGCTTCACACGATAAACATTCTAAAATTTACATTAATAATCCCCTTATTTATACATAGATTATTAAACTAGTTGTAATTAATCAAGAAAAACTGTTGTTTTAACTTTAACTAGATCAAATGCGTGTGTGATACACATGTGGGTTTAGAATATAATAAATTATATATGATACATGTAGTATCTGTGAATTAAGATGGATAATATATGATATTTTGTGGTTTAAGAGGACATATATGAAATAATTTTAAGAATTTTGATTTGAATTAAAGTTAAAATTGAATTATTTTTAACCAAGAAAATTTAAAATTGAATTTTAATTGTTAAAAATAAATAGTTAAAAATTTAATAATTAAAATTTTTATTGATAAGAATTTTATCAGATATAATTAAAGTTAAGTCTTAGAAGATTAGAATATTAACATAGACAGGAGAAACCGAAAATATCGTTAGTTCATGTTATCGTGAGCTAAAACTAACCTTGTAAATATCACGAGAAGTTGATTTAGCGGTTTGCCTATGTTTTACAAAACTATGCTGACAAAGATGCCCTAAAAAGACCAATTTCACAAGCACGCCTCCGTCACCGAGAGCCTTAAGCACTTAAGCCCTCACAAAACCCACCTTCGCATTCCGACCACCTGCTTATCATCAATGGCGTTCAAGAACCAGCAATCCAGTCAACCAAATAAGAGAAAGAGAATTCCAGGCTCATTTAAAGCCGGCGATGGAGGGAAATCCAGTCCTAAGAAGAAACTTAAAACGCCACCAGACAACCAACAAAACAAGGGTTTTAAGAAAACTCTGCCACCCGGAAAACCTAAATTCGATAAATCGAAACCAGCTCAGGATGTGCCCAAAACGAAGCGAGAGCTTCGTATACAAGCAAAGGTTTGTTTACTCTTTATTTTTTGGTGGTACAGTATTCGTTTAGTATCCAATGAGAACTGATTATATAGTTACTGGTCCCTGATTATTGCCAAGAAAAGAATGTGTATATGCGTAGAATAACGTCATGATGTTTCTATGGAATGAAGTAATGGTTTAACCAGCACCTGTTTTATTTATCCTTCCAGTTAACAGAAAGCTCCATTTTGACATTAAATTTCAGAGGGTTATCTCTGATTCATCTTCAATATTGACATACATTTTGAACTTTTTGGGTAAATATGTTAATACTGGTAGGAAGAAAAAGCACCTGCTTTGATATTAAAAATCGAAGCGCAGCTTGTTTTAAACTATGTCCTATTGTGATATCAATATTATAACAATTGAGTTAAATTTGTACTGTTTAGCTGAGAATTTTATGGTTTATATGGTTGCAGGAGCTTGCTGAAGCCAGGAAGAAAAAGAGAAAGCCTCATTACTCACTGGAGCAAGTGTGTACTTCTTTATATATATGTAATTGTATCTATATTATAAAGTGGATCATGGCTTACGAGTATAAACATATTATATGGTTATATACATAGGAATTTTAAGTACCATTCAAATTTTGTTAACACAGGATCTCGCTTTGCTATGGGAAAAGATGAGGCGTCGTAATATTGCGAAGGAAGATAGATCAAAGTAAGTATACGGTTGCATGTTTTACTCACCACATTATACAGTTATCTTCTGACTTTCATTAAAGAATCTATTTAACAAAGGTTGGTGAGCGAGGCTTTAAGGAAGATGAAGGGGAAGATTCCTGAAATCGCAGGCTCCCATGTTTCTTGTCGTGTACTGCAGGTGATTGCTAAAGATTTATCTTTCTTGCTTTTAAAGTGCTTTTCTTTATGGCAAGTACTTACACAGTTTTTTGTTTTTTGTTAGACCTGTACCAAGTATTGTTCAGAAGATGAAAGAAATGCTGTTTTTGAGGAGCTTCGGCCACACTTTCTGACTCTAGCTTGCAACACTTATGCTGTGCATCTCATTACAAAGATGTTGGACAATGGTTTGTAGTAGAATTTAGATGAAGTCTGTAGACCTCAATACCTAATAGTAAAGGTGACAAAATGGAAGGGTTGGGTAACACAGTAATGAGTAATTTAGTAGACTGAGGGTTGAAACGGTTTGGGTTAGGTTGGTTTGAAACACCTTATCTTTCTCTTCTTTACAAATTACAGCTAATTGTTAAGTATGATCACAAAAACTTGTTTTTACAACAAGGATCTATTTATTTTATATAAAAAAATTTAGGAGGTTGTATGCATAACAAAAAAACAATGGTTTTGTTCTGTCCATTTGATCTGTCTGCATTTTAGCTTTATTTTTTGATGTGACCCATTAGGGATAAAACAATCCATTCGGTTCACTTATAACAAGTAAATGGATTTTTGCCACATCTACTATTTAGTCTTGTAAAATTTAATGATCATATGCCTTTCTTCAAACATTTGCAGCTTCAAAACAAAAACTTGCAGATTTTATTGCTTCTTTACATGGACATGTTGCTTCTCTTCTACGACATATGGTTGGTTCAGTTGGTAAGACACATTGCACTTCTTTTACTTCTCATTTTAAATTGCTTATTTGATGATGATCTTGTAGTTGTTTATTTAGTGCTCTCTTACATTCATTCTGTCCTAAAGCTGGTTTTTTTTTCTTTGAAGAAGATATCGCTAACATTTTATTATTTTTATTTTTATTTTTATTGTAGTCGTTGAACATGCTTATCAACTGGGAAATGCGTCTCAAAAACAATCTCTTCTCATGGAATTATACTCTACAGAGCTTCAGTTATTTAAGGATCTATCTTTAGTTAAAGAACGCAGGTTAATACATGTCTCTCATCAGATAAAACAAGTACCATTTTGTCTTTCCATTTATGACTCAGTTTTATTACTATATGCATATGTTCTTTCCAACATAGTATTTCTTATATGTCTCTAAAGTAACTGATGTATATGGACTAATGGATATAAATTGCCAACAGGTTAGTGGATATAATTTCGAAGCTGAATTTGCAAAAAGCAGCAGTAGTGAGACATATGTCTGCTGTGTTTCAACCAATCTTGGAGAAAGGGATAGTGGATCACTCAATCTTACACAAGGCACTTGTGGAGTATTTTACAATTGCTGATAAGGTATTGCAAGTGTTAAATTATATAATTCTAAAGTTTCTAATTTCTCGTTTTGCTTTATTTTCTTCGCGTTAGTTGTATTCCTAAACCAGATGTATGGATAGTCCTCTGCTGCAGATGTTATTCAAAATTTATCAAGTGCCCTTCTTGTGCGGATGATTCATACGAAAGACGGATCCAAGATTGGGATTCTCTGCATCAAGCATGGCAGTGCCCAGGTTTGCTAAAATTACACATGGTTATTTCAAAGTATTTGAATGTTAATTTGGAAACAGTTCATCATGATTAATTAAAATTGTGAAACTCTTGTGCCATTTCATTGCAGGAGAGAAAGAAAATTATAAAAGGAATGAAGGGTCATATCAGTAAGATAGCTCAGGATAGATTCGGCAGTATGGTAAGGATAGATTTGAGCTATGCTTTTTAGCAATTCTTTTGTTTACCTCATTACCTGTTTGACCCACCAGAAATAAAACATTATTCTAATTAACCCAAATATAAGTAATGTTTCAAATGCCACTTCAATCCAGTAACATCATCTGCAGATTCCAAATGTGCTTTTAGTCGATTCATTCTACTTTCCAGTTTCCTCTTATGCATTATTTTAATCATTCTTTGCTCTTTTAGGTGCTCGCATGCATTCTCTCTGTTGTTGATGACACACAGTTAGTAAAAAAGGTTGATTACTAGAGATTGCCCTTATCATAAGCTTATTTATAGTCATGAGATGTCACATTAATTACTAGAATTTTTTGAATAACAGATCATAATCCGTGAACTCCAAACAGTGCTAAAGGAGCTGATATTGGATAAGGTTTTTCTCTCATGTCGCTTGATACGTTTTATTGATATAAGTTCTACTTTATGGCCAATTCCGAGAATTTGTCATCATAGTAATGTTACTAGTTATTTTAATGTGATCTCAGAATGGAAGGCGCCCTTTATTACAGCTTCTTCATCCAAATTGTACACGTTATCTCAGTCCTGATGATTTGTCTTTGTTAGATTCATCAATACCTTCTTTACCAATAAAGGTAGAATTTTATACCATCCAAGCTCTTTTTAAAATGAAGAAAGCCATCTCCGTATGTAATTTAATTTCTTTTGTTTTGGCATCAGGGTGGCTCAGAACCAGAAACTGATACCAAATCTTCAGAGGTTGAAATTGACGAGGATATGAGTAATGCAGAGGAGAATGTAAAAGCGGTAGCCGGTGGGAAAAAAGATCCGATCCTGAGGAGACGAGAGTTGTTGGTTGATAGTGGACTTGCTGAGGTTTGTCTTGGTTGGTGTAGTTGTATAGAAAATTTTAAAAATAAGATCCTGACTATTGGTGGCAAATTGGTCATTGGTGGGTAGGGTAATTGGTCAAATGGGTAATGTTGATTTGATATGGATCAAATTGGGTCGGGTTGGGTTGATTTAATCTTAAACACTTCTTGCCCAACTTTTTCAAGAAGTTTTTTTTAGCATAATTTGTGTTAAATATGAATGCAAAATTATGATCATAATTACCGGAATAATGTAATTTTTATAGTTAAACAATTTGGTAATCTGTAGCGTATGCGTTCCTTTAATAAGAAAATGCACACCTTGGGTACGGCACGTTTCAAATGTTTCCTTTTCAGCTATTCATTTTAAGACGAATCCAATATAATACATATTAGCTAAATGGGCTGAAATGGCCACCCCTAAACTCCTTATACTTGTATGCACATTAATGAAGGTTTCTTGTGCTTATCTTTACAGAATCTCATTGATGCATGTTGCAAGAGTGCAGAGGAATTACTAAAATCAAATCATGGGAAAGAGGTCTTGTTTGAGGTGATGATAGGCCACCTGCTAGTTTTTGTTTTAATTTGTTTTTCTTATTTTTACATGTCTATGTTTTGTGGATCTTTCGTGCACGTTATACATGATTGAACCTAATCTCTGAATAGAAGTCGCAAAATGGGTGTGTTTGGTAAAGGGTCAAAACGTGTATGAACCAAAACAATTACTTTTTGGTATTGATAGGAATTTGTCGGGTTGGGTTGAGACTTGAGAATAATTACTTTTTGTGTAAAATTTTTGAATTTTTCTATACATGATTAGTTTATGTAGTATGGTTGTTGACAAGAATCACTTTTTATGTAAATATTTTAATCTTTTTTTATTCATGATTTGTTTGTGAAGCATGATTGCTAAAGTTATATTATTTCAGTAGTAATAATAAATTTTTTTTTGTGGAAAAAATTGTTTAGATACTTGCTTACATCAATGCACTTTAGGTGACTTTTGGCTGTTCGATCCATTTGGCTTTTTTTTCTTTCAGCTATATTTTCTTACTTGTTATAGATCCGAATTTGACCCGTTCATAATTTAATGGGTCGAAAAGGCCATTTTTAATGAAGCAAAGTTTTACAAACCCAAGTGAGTAATATTAATTGTGGATTATGTTTATTGACCCTTTTTTTAATATCACTTGTGTTGGGCTCTTAGTCTGTTCTTTTCTGTTCAAAAAGTTTCATGGCTTTAACGTATAAAGCGGTTTGAACTTAGGTTGCTTCAGGGGGTTCAGATGGCATTCTCCACCCACATTTGGCGGAAAAGTTGGAGTATTTACATGAAGCAATAGCATGCAAGGTGGCACTTCCTAAATCAGAAGAGGAGCATCTTCTAGAGAACTTCCATTCGAGCAGGACTATAAGGAAATTGATACTAGATTGCCCCTCTTTTGCTTCCACTTTGTGGGACAAAGCTTTCAAAGGCAATTGCGAGACTTGGGCTCAAGGTCACAGGTAACCTGACCACATTTACTTATGAATCTCTTGATTTGTTTTTTTTTTTCATTTCTGTTTTAATATCTCAAATAGGTCAAGTCAAAAAACAAAAAAACAAAAACAAAAAACAAAAAATGTTAAAAGGTGACCGGGTAAAGTCTCAAATGAGCTGAACAGCTTGAAAGTTGCACTGAATCTAGTTTTAACTCAAAACATCCTCCCAAATGGTTTTATTAGATTTACTATTGCTGTAATAATAACATTATTTTTGTAGTCATAATTACTGCATTAATCATAAGACCTGAACAGACAACCATCGTTTTGGTGTGTACTAAAAAATGACATGTTTCAACTCGAACCCATTTGGCTCACTGCCTAACTAATGTTTTTTTATCAAACAAAAGCAGCTTGATATCTATTTGAATTTACAAATATAATTTAGGTCACTTGCAGAAACTTTTAATTTGTTTGCTGAACATTGTACTTGTACTAAACCATATTGCAGTGCGAAGGTAGTTTGTGCGTATTTGGAAACCTCAGATCCTAAGGTGCTTAAAATAGCAAAGCGAGAACTGCAGCCATTACTAGACAGAGGTTTACTTAAATTACCCGAACAGAGTCAACCAACAACAGCAGGCTAAACAACCGAGTTGATGAGCCCAGATTGTCTTAAATTAGACTTTAATGCGGTTTTACTTGCAGTTAAAAGTTTTAATGTAACAATGTGCATTACTATATGAAGTAAACACATAAGAAGATCATGGTATCAATATGTTTTCTTCTACAATTTGCAAGTCAAAATTTTGTTTTGTTTCACTGAGCTGAAACTTGTTAGTACATTGATTGAACGATATACTATTCTTTTTGTTGGTTCTTCTTCGTAGACGGGTTACAGGCTTGAATTTACTAAAGTTTACAGTCGACTGTATTATTTTGTATCAAACTTGATCAATATTTAATTATGTAACACCTCTTTCGTTTTAGTTTACTGGTGCATCACTTTATTTCTGGTGACCATGTGAATTTTTTTAAGGAGTTATCCAACCTGGTATTGTTTCCGCTAAACATGTTTAAGTGTAGAGTTTGTAAGAGATGTCATGCTTATGGCCTCAAAACTTATTGTATGTGCCAGGGCCAATGTTTATAACTTTATATGCGAACTCATGATCTATCTTTTGTCTATAACTCCATGAAAGGAATATGATATCTACGGTTCACTTGTAAAAGTGCTTTCCGTCGCGGGCCTCGTAATAAGAAGTTATGTCAGTTTGAAGTTGAGATAGTATCTTTTCCGTTATGGTTCACTCACTTATCCATAAAAAGAGTGTCAGAAGTATCGGTTTGACAATATTAATTTCAAGTTCAACAAAGTTTCTAATTTGACCGTTCTAAAAGGTGTACTTTAGGATCCTCACTTTGTTTCAAGAAAAATGCGAAAACTTTCGTTTTTGTGTGTATAAGAATGCTAGTTTTGTAGAACGCATGCCTTATTCTTTTGCTTGCTAAAACCTCTAGAAACAACGATCAAAGAAAAAAAAACATAAATTAAGACAATATGGGTGTTAAAAGAGTTTGGTAATCCTTTAAAATTTGATGTTCTTGCTTTGTGAAGCGGTTTTGAGATTATGAAATAAGAGGTTGATGAAGTTGAGCTTCTTTTTGATCATTTACTTTGACCAACTTTCATAATTATTGAATTGTAGAATTCTTCTGGAAAGCCGAGTAAAAACAACAGGGACCAATTTTGTAATTGAAGTTATTTAGAAGGTGTCTGTAATAGGAATTGCTAAATCCAGGATCTGGAGCTTCAGTGCTCAAAAGTTGTTGGAAACTCCATGAATGCAGTTTCAATCGGACCTCCATTTTCACGATCCACGAACCCCCCATGGCGTAGCACGACGTCCAATCGCAGTTTTCGTCTTCCGGCGCTCGCTTTACCAATTCCATTCATTCATTCGCAATCTCACTGTCTGCTCAAACAGCGCAACCGCCGGCGGGTGTTTATTGGCCACTCAACTATGTCTTCTTCCGGCAACATCCTGCCACCGAATCTCTGTCATCATACCGAACTCACAACCGAGTCCGATTTCGAGCAAATTGTTTCTCCCGATGGCACCCTATCTATCTGTGGCTTTGGTTCTCTGCTCTCTGGTACTCTTTGCACTACTATCCATGATCAAACTCATTTGTTTTTAAAGTAACATAGGCACCTAATATCAATATTACTGAATTGGTAACTTCGATTTTGGAATTAAAGTTCAGCTTGTTCTTAAAAATTTCTCTTTAGCAAATAATTTGACGTCACTATATCGCTTCATTATTGTATCTTAGTTGTATAGTCACTGATTTTGTGTGACTAGAGCGGAGTGCCAGGAGTACATTTCCTGATCTAGTCAACTTCAGAGTTGCAAAATTGAGTGGATTTAGACGTGTTTTTGCTCATGTTGCACCCATTTTCTTTGAGCGTGGAATTGCCAAGCCTGAGACTAAGGTATTGTATGCAAGATTATATTCAAAATCACTCAAAGTAACGGTAATGAAACTGGACAATTGAATAAGCTATGACAATGATTAATACTACTTTGCCTCCAATTCCATAAAACTGAGGCATAATTTGACTTTAGAAGTAAAAAAGGTTTCTTTTTAAACCCAAATTGGATTGTTAAATATCTGTCATCAATCTGGTACTGATCTCAAGTACAGACTGCATCTCATTTTCTGCAGCATAGACAAAATTATTTGTTAATTACGGTGATTATCATCTTCTTTTTTTGAACATGGGAGGTGAATTAAATATGTTGATGAGATATTTATTTTGTTGTTCAGGAAATTTCAAGCTTGAGTGTGGAGCCATGTGAAGGTGAATCACTTATAGTTACAGTTTTTGAGATAAAGAAGTCAGAGGTATGTTTGGACTTTGTTAGAATACTCTGGTTGATTCAAGAATTGATGAAAGAAATGAAATATGAGATTATAACACTCACTATTGTGGTGATCAGATTCCACCCTACATCGAGAGGGAGCATGAATTCCGATTTTTAGCTGTAAGTTGCTAAATATTCGTTGCATAAGACTCCTCTCCTGTTCACTTAATTTGTGCTTTGTCCTAAGGATACTATGATGGTTCTACAGGTTCAACCTGAAACATTAGAAGGCTACCCATATATTACTCCCGCTGTGAGTGACATCCGATCATCACGACTACTAAATACTAACTTTTTAAATGGATTTTCGTTTCTTTCATCTGCTCATAAGACTGATCATATTATTGGTTATTGATACAGGTGCTTTGTGCACGTTACAGTGATGAGGAGTATTTCCAGAATAGATGCAAAGGTACTCCACTTCTGAACTAATTGTAGATTGCAGCAACTTTTGAGTTTCTATTACATGTCAGTTACCTACTTACCTTTAATAGTGTCTTTGAGTTACAAAAGTTGGTTGATTTCCAACTCTTGATTCAGGTTCCTATTTCTCCTGTTTGACTGTGGGTAATGTAATGAACCTATAAATAATGTGATGCTTATATTGAATTGACTGATTAAAAAATAAGGTTCCCCTGTACCTATAATCTATTGGATCTGCCATAGGATAATGATAGCGTTTGACTTAAAGTATGCATGCATGCATACATACATATACCTAATACCAGTCTCTGTGATTCAAACAAGGGAATCCAGATAACAAATGGTGCTTTCCAAATATCTATCCACCTTAAACATCATATTGTTGGTATTGACAGCTCCTGTTACTTTGGTCTTGGTCTGAACTGTGCTCCCATATTAATGGGACCCTCTTTTAATGAGCAACTTCAATTCTAACAGACATAAATATCTCAGGTAAATAATAGATATTATATATAGTTGTTAATACTAGATTACAAATCCGTTTATTAGACTGGTAGTTCAATTAGTATTGCATACTATATGTTGTATATCAATGATTTGTTTAGAAAAGTTATACTATACATTATAGTAAGATCACATTAAAGTAAAAGGGTGTGTAAACTGTCTGTGATTGACAGATATCTCTCTTTGATGTTTTTAACGCGAACTGAAATTGTAGGCTAACAAAAATGTGACAAGTGATTTTATTATGTAACAACATAGAATATTACAATTTTTAGGTTCACTACGAAAAATTGAAGCTTTGTTATAAATGATGTGACTATTTTAAATACAAATATTTCCTTTTGACTTTTACAAGTAAAATAGTTGAAAAAAAGACATATATTATGTAAAATTTTATTTGCATAATTGAAAATAAATTAAAATTATATTGTTATGACATATATGATGGTATGCATACCAAAGGTACGGTATGTTCAAATTATTAGACGAATTAAAATATTCGATATAAGAATACCCATCTTCATATTTGTTTAAATGTTGGAAGTAAACGAATATGAATTATTATTTGTATACATCACATACAGATGTTTTAATTATTAATTCTCTAAGAATAATTGGTTATCAACATATTCTAGTAATCTAGTCACCATTTAGAGGCTAAAGTTTAACTAACGTTCAGAGCTCCAGCTGTATGATTATATTTAAAACCCAACTTCTATGCCGAATTTTTACAGGAAGCCAAGAGATCTACCATGAACGGTATGGCCGATTTGGTATTCACAAGATCTGGAGAGACGATGTGTTGCCTTGCCGTGTTTATTGTCGGCATTGGTAAGTTTTGGTTACACCCAATCACTTTTCAGTTTAATATATTCCGACTACAAAAGTTCCATTATAAGCACCTTTTTCTCGTCATCTTTAGGATTCTTGTAGCACTAGCCATTTTCATAATCCTTCTGTTCAATATAAGTATGTCCATAGTTTTTCCGAAAGAAAAACAGTTATGTCCTTGCGGACAAAGGCAAGTGGTTGACCTCTTGATCTTGTAAATACAAAAGAATTGCTACATTTCCGTTCACGAGAACGAATGATCTTCCGGATAAAATGTGTTATTTTTATATGTTCCATAATTTATCCAACTGCACATTCTGACCAAATGAATCTTTTCCCTGTTTTTTACAAGAATAATAGAAAGAAATCCAATGTAAAATTGAAATATCTTCTTGTAGCGTGTTGGCAGCAAGAAATCTCGGGAAAGAAGCATACGATAACTTCTTGGAGCATACATATCTTGCAGACCGTAAAACAAACCTTGGTAAATACTTGGCTACAACAGGCTCTGGGATAATGGAAGAAGAACCTCCAGAGCTGCTTAAGCTTCGGTATGGCGGTTAATGGGGACATCCGAGCAGGCTGGTTGTAGCACAAAAGCTTAGTAAATTGTGAGAGCCAAACAAGTGAGGTTCTAACATTAAGCATTATACAAAGAGAGTTTTATTTGAGGTGTCTTGAGTGATCAATGGTGTGATATATACCGGTTGACGTTAGTAATTTATACGGTTAATAGCATCCAGATAGTTAAAATACAAGATTTTATTTGACCAAGTTGCTACAAATGTTTTTCATATTGTTTCTGAAGTATGTAACTATATATCCCTTCATTTAACCCAATCATTAAGGTGGTGTTTACTTTTGACTTAATTAACTTAATAGGAAAAAAACTTATTCTGGTAAGTTATAATCGTATTGTTTGTTTATTACTTAATCCAGAAAGACGACTTAACACAATAAGTTATGAGTATGATATTTTCTACATTAAGCTCATGATTTTAATCTTTTTCTTATTCAGACAGTTTATTTAAGACATAAAACAAACAACAACACTACTTATTCCATACGGACCTTATTTTTCTAGACAGACACTTAATCCAGACAGCACTTAATAACAAGAAAAAGTAAACAGGCCCTAAGACTTTAAAGTTTGATTCTTTTAAAAAGCTTTTAAAAAATGTTCATTTTTTTTCCGATTTACTATTCAGTATTAAGTTACTGACTTCCAAAAAAGCGCAAGAAAACTTGCGAAGCTGAGCTTTTGGTTACCAAGTTTGATTTCCATGTCGACGCATTTTTTTGTCAAATGTGTTCGTTGTTTTTTTTTTTTTTTTGGTTTTCGAGTATGATTTTTGTTTTCCATTTTTGAATACCTTGTTTCTTTTAATCCGAATTTCGAATACGATTTTTATTTCGATTCCAACTTCAGAGCTCAATGTTTTTATTGTTTGATCTTTGAATTTGATATTCGTTCCAATTTGAATTTGATTGTCTACGTATATTGTGTTAAAGATTTTTTTTTAATGAAGAGAAAGAAAAGAAAACAATCAAGTCAATGTCTTAAGTTTTTTAAGGAGAAGAATGAAAGTAAATTAATAGGGAATACTTAAAGTAAGATAATTAAGAACATACATAATCATTCCTTCTTTTCCTAAATATGTTAAGCATCTAAGTATTATCAACTATTGTGTATGTTCTTAGTTCTTTAATACGTATTCATATACAGTAGTTTACATCATACATAATCATTATGAATTTACTTCGTGATATAATTTAAATCCTACATTTTCTTCCCTTCCAAATCAAAAACACAAATTAATAAGTATCATTCCTTCTTTTCCTTCCTTATACTTTACCTTCTTCACTTTCTTTCTTTAATTAATGAATAATAACTTTTAAATACTCTATCATAAAAACAAATTAATAACCCAAAATCTATGTAAATAAAGTTTTCATGATTTTAAAAAAATATTGTTGTATCTTAATAGTAAAAGCTGATCCGTACACAATAGTTTTTAGTCATATAAAATAAAATACAAATATTTATTACATATAATATATATTAATGATATAAAAAATTAAATTTATATAATTAATTTTGTTACTTTTTCTTAATATATATTAATAATATATATTATAAGATGATCGCCAAAGTCCTTGCTAATAGAATTCGTGTGGTTATTGACTCTATAATCGGGCCTGAACAAACGGCTTTCATTCATAATCGTAGTATTCTTGAGGGCCCCTTGATCACTAGTGAAGCAATGTCATGGGCGGACAAGTGTAATAAAAAATTGATGCTACTAAAGATTGATTTCCAGAAAGCGTTTGACTCGGTAAGGTGGGATTACTTGGAGGAAATCATGATGCATATGGGATTCGGTAACAAATGGAGGAGATGGATTTACGGATGTCTATCATCAGCCAGAATATCAATTCTAATTAATGGCTCAGCAACTGATGAATTTATCATGGGTAAGGGCCTACGGCAGGGCGACCCGTTGGCCCCATATCTATTCATATTAGAAGCAGAAGGTCTTAATTTGGCGATTAAGGTTGCTCGTGATAAAGGCGTCTTTGATGGTCTCAAACTGCCGCATAATGGGCCCATTATTTCCCACTTTCAGTTTGCCGATGATACACTTGTTATCGGTGAATGGTCTGAAAGAAATTTAGCTAACTTATTGAGAATCTTACGATGCTTTTTCTTGTCTTCAGGGCTGAAAATCAACAACGAAAAGAGCAGTTTGATGGGGGTTGGAGTAAACTCAGAGGAAGTTTCTAGTTTGGCTAACAAGTTCAGTTGTAAAGCCGGCTCTCTTCCCTTCGTGTATTTGGGCTTTCCGATCGGGGCTTCCATGAACAAGCTAGAATCTTGGGAACCGATTTTTAATAAATTCTATTCTAAACTCACATTATGGAAATCGAAGACTCTTTCTACAGGAGGAAAAGTAACTCTTCTGAAATCGATTTTGGGAAGTTTAGGCACGTACTACTTCTCGATTTTCAAAGCACCGGACAAGGTAATAAACAAGATGGAAAGTATACGACGCAAGTTTTTTTGGGGAGACTCGGAGAATGGGAAAAAAATTTCATGGATTCCATGGAAGATAATTCTAAACGAGAAGGATAAAGGGGGCTTGGGTATAGGGAGCCTTAAAGGTCTTAATATAGCACTTCTATCTAAGTGGATATGGAAATTCAAGACTCATCATGGATCGTTATGGAAAGCCGTTATCCAATCTATTCATGGAGAAAATGGGGGATTACACGGTCCAAACTCAAAAGGAAGATTCCCGGGTCTATGGCGTAACATTCTTAAGGTTAATAAAATTTTTGATAAACTTAATGTTCCATTTGATGATTGGTTTCAAGTCGATGGCAGCCCAAGATGGATGTTAAACCCTTCAGGTTCTTTTACGGTGGCCTCTCTTCGTCAAGTGTACGACGCACTAACTTTGAATGCGGTGGATAACTTTCAGTTTGAGTGGATCAAAGGAGTTCCTTCCAAGGTAGGGATTAATGCTTGGAGGGTAGTACATCACCGACTCGCAACTAAAACAAACTTGCAGCGACGAGGAGTTATCGTTTTATCATGTTTATGTCCCCTTTGTGGCGAAATAGATGAAACCGAAGACCATGTGTTTGTACAGTGTCCTACTTCAAAAAATGTAATTAGCGAAATAAGTAATTGGTGGGGAATAAATCCGGGGGAGCTTAATACGATAGAAGATTTATTGCGTTTGGGCTTCTCTTCGGGTTTAAAAGGTAAGACTCTTCAATCCTTCTTGGGGGTAATCTACACTTTCTTATGGTGGACTTGGCGATCTCGCAATGATAAGGTTTTCAAGATTCGCGTAAGGGCTGCTCACTGTTTTGCCAAATTCAGATGTATTCTTACTTTTGGATTAAGCACATATCAGGAGAAAGAAATCAAAATCGAAGCTGGAGTGATTGGGTCCTGTTCCCCCGTTCTTGTTTTGCATAATTATTGGTCCTGTTCTCTTTTCTCATTTGGTAGTCCAGAATGTTTTGGTGTTGCTTCCTTATGTTTTGCATGCCACAAGCTTTTGCTCTGTTGGTTTTGTCTTGGCTGTTGCTGTGTTGTTTTGTTCTTGGATGGTGGATGGTTTGTAATGCCTCTAATTGCTTGTTAGAGGTTTTGTTTTAATAAAATTCTCGGGTGCAATAGGTAGGGGTGATGGCGGAGCCGAAGCTCCTATCCTTTTGTTCCTTTGTTGGCCGTTCAAAAAAAAAAAAAAAAATATAACAGCAACAATAACATGATTAATCCCTAGTTAAGATTATAGTCTTAAATAACTTAATGATAGAGGCCTAGATGTTTCGATTGTCCACAATCCACATGCCACATCACACTAATTCAGTGAAACACATTTAGACGTAAAATTCACCACAAACATCGTCCCATCGGCCATTTTGAAAGCCACGTGAACCGGCCCCAAAAGTCACTTACGTGGCCCTCCGAGTATCCACTCCCTTGTCTCCACGCCCTCCCCTATAAATCCCACCACCCCTTCCTTTACCCAACCACAACAAATCACCATACTACTCCACGACCACCAACACCAACACCAACACAACCACCTTCTCTACGTACTCCGACCGCCGTCTGATATGGCAACTTCCTCAGTCTTCACGGCAACCACCGTTGCACATCTTACCACCCAGACTCCCTCTTCCCACTTTCCCAAGCGGAATGCCACCTTCTCCGTCAGATGCATGTCGTCTCAGGCACCAAAAGAAGGTTCCACCGAAGGTTCCCCCGCCTCTGTGCCACCACCGATGAGTACTACACCACCGGCGCCCAGGGTCAGCACTAAATTCTCCGACGTTTTGGCGTTCAGCGGACCGGCTCCGGAGAGGATCAACGGAAGGCTAGCGATGATAGGGTTTGTATCGGCGATGGCGATGGAGCTGAGCAGCGGTCAGGACGTGTTTACTCAGATCTCCAACGGCGGAGTAGCGGTGTTCGTGGGGACGAGCGTGGTGCTGACGCTGGCGTCGCTGGTGCCGTTGTTTAAAGGGGTGAGAGCGGAGTCGAAGTCGAACGGCGTGATGACGTCAGATGCAGAGCTGTGGAATGGGCGATTTGCAATGCTGGGTTTGGTAGCTTTGGCTTTTACCGAGTATGTTACAGGCAGTGCCCTTGTGTAAATACCGATCGAGCATGTTAAATTTCAGTGTGGATTAATTTTGAAGGTGGCCGGAGTTGTACAGTGTTAGAATATTGCCGGATCTTTGTATCAGAGTATGGATTACCTTTTTCACAGTAAAAAGAAAAAGGCAAAAAAACAAAAGATGGATTTGTAAAGAACAATATTTGGTAATGCAGAGCAATTATGTTATTTTTCTTCTTACCAATTTATAATATAATTTCTTATTAATTCAATAGGGGTATTATTAATTTAAATATATATTTTATAATCATCCATGAAATAATAAAAAGAAAAGTTACTATTGTAAATGGGTAGTTGGTAAAAAAAACAAGACTGACATATTTTCATTATGTGTAAGCTTGATTCTACTTAGACTTTTTACAAGATTAAATTGACCACTGTAATATAATTGTCTGTGAATTATAACATATTATAAATCGTAATTAATTTATATGAAATATAAAAAGAATTTAGTAGCACCCATCTATTAATATGATTATACTACTCAATTTTATAAACATGTATTTTTAGTTCTACTAAAAAACTGATATCAATTATTTACTATAATAAATTCTTTTAGTATACATATTATATAGTTATTTTTATTTTTATGTTATAGTTTTCTAACTAATAATGTTTAGAATTTGGTTCTTTGGGGGTTAAGTTGGTTACTTGTTTTGAAAATCCATCTCTACTATATAATCACACATGAGATTTTCTTCTTATACAACTTCTCAACAATAAAATCAATTCATATTAAAGATTCTGAATTCAACTCAGATATAATATAATTAGAATTAAGATATACATGTATTAAATAAAAACATGAATTTTATTAATCTAGATCAATTAAATTTATTACTAATTCTATTGAAGTTCATTTATTTTCGTAGTAAAAATATAAGATGATGACAAAGTTCATTTAAGAGGTTTAAAAGTATTGTATTTTAGTAATCTCTTAAGAACTTTAAACACTTAAAGTAAGCTTGATTAGGAATGTAAATAAGCTGAATTATTCAAGCCTGACTCACTAAATAAATGATGGTTAACGAGCTTGTCAAGTTCCGAGCCTATGCCTAACTTGAAGTTTCACTACGGAAAAATTGAAGAGTTGTTATGAAGACTATATAGTCTTCACAAAAGAACTTTATAAACTGACGATACTACAATTTGCAAGTCAAAATTTTATTTTGTTTCACTAAGCTGAAACTTGTTAGTACATTGAATGAATGATATACTAGCCTGTTTGTTGGTTCTTCTTGGTAGATGGGTTACAGGCTTGAATTTACTAAAGTCATCGTTCAGTGATATAGATCTTAGTTTATAGCAGTATTTTCATATATGGTCCTCTTAAATTACAATGTATCTCATATATCCAAAGAATTCTTTCAGACCATTGTATTTTATATATCAAACTTTGTGTAACTCCATGGAAAAAAATGTCTCCTAATTAGTAGAATAGTAAGATTTAAATTACAATTATAACCATTTCGAGATTACCAAGTGTAGTTTGCTTGGAAGGTCTCAAAAGAGACTTGGGTTCAATCCTCGCTAAGTGCAAATGCAAATATCTTGGACATCTAAGGAGAGTATTGGAAACGGTCCACAAAAATGGTTAGCCATATATAGTAGAACATAGCTCGATTTCCCCGGAAAACCTGCTTGGAAATCTCTTTTGTAAAATATTACAATTCTATTGTTATGACATATATGATGGTATACATACCAAAGGTACGGTATTTTTCAAATTATTATACAAATAATAATTTGATATAAGTAAAATATGTAAATACTTTATAGGTATATAACCTTTATATCTTGCTTTAAATCAATCAAGTATTTTTAATATTATCAATTACTGTGTGTATTCTTCGTTTTCTAATACGTATTATATTATATATTACAATCGGCAACACCTTAAACTAAGCCATAGTTACCGTTCATGGATGAGATTTGCTAACTTGCGCCTTATTAAATTTATATATTAGTTGTGTAGATAAAATAAAGTTATTTCTCCGTAGAGGAGTTGGTAAAACACCTCCACATTTATGGAAGAGCCGGAGGGTTCGAGCCTTGCTACCAAGGTTTTTTTTATCTGCAACTTTGCTTCCTTTTTACTTTTTTACTTTGTCCTTATCTTATTCTTTCACAGCAGGCAACAGGTAAAATATTATTTATTGTATCCTATGTTTTTCTTTTTCTTTTTTTTGCAATTTTGCTTTTTCATATTTACCTTTTTTTTCTATACACTTACAGTTTATTTTATTATTTCATATGTTTTTCTTCTTTTCTTTCTTAATAACATTAGTTTATGATCAAACGTCACTACTATCTAATAAGTCAAATAAATAAAAGTACAATAGGAAATGGTTGTGACACAAGCTTCTGGCAAGATATTTGGTTCGGGTCTTCAGCTTTGGCGCATCAATTCCCTAGAGTGTACGCTAAGTACAATATGAATAATTTGATACGATATTCGGTACCATCTTTATATTAAATTCGGTATTAAGTAAAATCGTTACCGGTCCGGTACCATGCTCACACCTAACTACATAGAAGGTTCCACTGTCCTAATGCAACAACACACTTATTCAATGAAACACATTTCGACGTCAAATTCACCACATCATCCCAGCGGCCATTTTAAAAGCCACGTGAACCGGCCCCAAGAGTCACTTACGTGGCCCTCCAAGTATCCACTCCCTTGTCTCCATACCTCCCCTATATATCCCACAACCACTTCCTTTACCCAACCACAGCAAATTCACCACACTACTCCTCCACTTCTCCACCACAACCACCAACACCACCTCCTCTACTCCGACTACCATCTGATATGGCAACTTCTTCAGTCTTCACGGCAACACCCGTTGCACATCTTACCACTCAAACTCCCTCTTCCCACCTTACTAAGCGAAACGCTACCTTCTCAGTCAGATGCATGTCGTCTCAGGCACCAAAAGAAGGTTCCACCGAAGGTTCCCCCGCCTCTGTGCCACCACCAATGAGTACTCCTCCACCTCCACCACCGGCGCCCAAGGTCAGCACTAAATTCTCCGACGTTTTGGCGTTCAGCGGACCGGCACCGGAGAGGATCAACGGAAGGCTAGCGATGATAGGGTTTGTATCGGCGATGGCGGTGGAGCTGAGCAGCGGTCAAGACGTGTTTACTCAGATCTCAAACGGCGGCGTAGCGGTATTCGTCGGGACGAGCGTTGTGCTGACGCTGGCGTCGCTGGTGCCGTTGTTTAAAGGGGTGAGAGCGGAGTCGAAGTCGAACGGCGTGATGACATCAGATGCAGAGCTGTGGAATGGGCGGCTTGCAATGTTGGGTTTGGTAGCTTTGGCTGTTACCGAGTATGTTACAGGCAGTGCCCTTGTGTAAATACCGATCGAGTATGTTAAATTTCAGTGTGGATTATAAATTTTGAAGATGGCCGGAGTTGAACTTGTTAGAATATTGCCGGATATATGTGTAAGAGTATAGGTTACTTTTTCACAGTAAAAAGAAAAAGGCAAAAAACAAAAGATTGATTTGTAAAGAACTATATTTGGTAACGCAGAACAATTATGTTATTTTTATTCTTACAAACTTTTTTTTTTTGGCAAGGCAACAAAAAATTGTATTAGAAATGAGATATTACAAATCTGCAAGATGCAGAACGACCCAAAATCAAATCGCAAGAAAAGAAAAAAACTCAAAACTTAAGTCTATTGTTGATGAATCAAGGGTTTAGTATCAAAAAGTGTATTCAATTTGTCACTTTTTGCTATTGTATATATTCATCTTTTAAAACTACCATTTAGTATACTATACAAAACTACCATTTTATGCATCGCAAAACATACTATACAAGTTACAGGTAATTATTTTATTTTTGATTTATTTGAAAATTACACATCATATTTGAAACTTGCCATGTCATTAAAATTCATTTGTATCATATGCCATGTCATTTTAATCTATTTTTATCAATAACAAGAAGAATAACACCATAAACAATGAACATGAAGAACACAAGAACATGAAGAAGAACACCGTGGAGTATACAATATCGAAGAACGCTAAATCTGTCTTCAAGCAAAATTATTTGAACAAGCAAAATTTGTGTACAAGATTGAACACACAAAAACACTAAAATCAAGAGCTCAAATTGACCAAGAAAATCCAACGATTTGAACAAGCAAAATCTGTGTTCAAAATCGAAGAACACTAAATCTGTGTTCAAACCAAATTATTTGAAGAACACATAAACACCCTAAATCTGATCTTCATCTAAAGATCACTAAAACAGTGTTCAAAATCGAAACCCTAAATCTAAAGAACACATAAACAAGATTTCAGATCTGTGTTCAAAATGAAACCCTAAATCTGTGTTCAAAATTGAAAGCAATGAAGAACACATAAACAAAAACCCTAATCGCTAACCTCAAATCGCGATGGTGATGGTGCAGTCCATGGTGGTTGATGGTGGCTGCCATGGAGTCAAAGAACCCTAATCGATGAAGCATCTGTTCGAGCCCTAAATCTCGATGATGGTGGTTGCCATGGTTCTTGACGATGGTGGATGCCATGGAGTCGAACAATAACCCTAATCTGCTTTGAAACTTGAAAACCGGATGCATAAGATGAAGAGATCGATGGCGATAAAGATGAAGATGAATCAGATCGATGAAGATGAAGGTAAATCATATCGATCGCCAAACAGATCTGCTGTTCTTGCCATGGTAGCGACGGTCGATTCTGAGAATATATCGATGGTCAAGGTGAAGATCTGAGAATGGTCGATTCGGTTGTTGAAGGTGAAGATCTGAGAATGGTCGATTCTGTTGTTGAAGAACGATTGAGTTCAATGATCTATCTTGTTGAAGAACGATTCTGATGTTGAAGAGCGATGGTCGATTCTGGGTATTGCTATTATTATTATTATTATTATTATTATTATTATTATTATTATTATTATTATTATTATTATTATTATTATTATTATTTAATGTTAATACAGAAAAGTCACATCAACCAAGACTTTTGCCATATCACTCATGACCTTTGCCACATAAGCATTAACCTGCTATAGCAAGTTACCATACATTAAACGGTAGTTTTAGAAACTTTAATACATTAAATGGTAGTTTTGAAAATTGGATATACACAATAGCAAAAAGTGACAAATTCGATACATTTTTTGAAACTAAACCCATGAATCAATAGTCAATCAATAGAAGAGAACAATAAACAGCTACTTAAAAAGCTTCATCCATGAAGAAATAATGAAAAGAAAAGTTACTATTGTTAATGGGTAGTTGGAAATTAAATCAACCCCTGTAATATTTTTGTATGTGAATTATAACTTATATTATAAATCGTAATTAATTGACATGAAATATTAAAAGAACTATCTAAATAGTAGTATCCATCTATTAATATGACTATTCTACTCAATATATAAACATGTATTTTAAGTTCTACTAAAGAATTGATATCAATTATTTACTAAAATAGATTCTTTTAGTATAGTTATTTTTAGTTTTATATTATAGTTTTCTAAATAATAATGTTTAGGCCCCGTTTGGTTCGCTGGAATTGGTCGGAATTGTCCGGAATTGGAATTGAAGATTCCTAATCCCAAGTCGTGTTTGGTTCACAGAATTCTAAGAATTGGATTTGGAATTCCCCCCAAATCCTAAGTTTATGGAATTACAATTCCATCACTAAACCAATGGAATTGGTCGGAATTGGCCGACCACCACCACCAACCGCCACTGCCACCACCATCACCATCACCACCTCCGCCGACCACCACCAACCGCCACCGCCAACCGCCACCACCGTCACTACCGCGCCGACCACCACCACCGTCACCACAGCCGCTGACCACCACCTCCACCGACCACCACCAATTGCCACCGCCACCTCCGTCACCAACTCCACTGGCCACCACCAACCGCCACCGCCACCACCTTTATCACCTCGACCGACCACCACCAACTTGAAATTTGGAATTTCTTTCAATTCCGCGAACCAAACACACGAAGGAGCGGATTCCGTTGGAATCATTCGAATTCCAATTCGTTCCAATTCCAATTCCTTAACGAATTCCAATTCCGGTCAATTCCATTCCGCGAACCAAACGGCCCCTTAGAAGAATAGAAGCTAACTCTGGTATTTTAATATTAAAAGACATTATTTATATTAATTTAAATTTAATAAAAATGCTAACAAATAATGAAATGAAGAATACGTATATTGTTAAAATAAATTTATTTTATTTAAAAGAAAATAAACTTGTTAAAAAAACTAAATAACACGGATGTTCATAAATGAATTTACATTTTTTTAAAGGGTTTAATGCACGGAAATGTAATGAACTATGCGCGAGTTAACATTATATGTAACAAACTAATTTTTCTTACAAATAATACAATAAACTATCATTTTTTACATTATATGCAACTTTGACCTTCAATTGCCTGTTGCCGGTTACCCTTATACACACTCCACATAGGACGTCACATAGAGAAAGTTTATTATTATTATTATTATTATTATTATTATTATTATTACTATTATTATTATTTTGAAGATCAACATTCTTCTTCATATACCCTAAACCAATTGTGTCATCCACCACCGCCACCTGCTTCATCCACCATCGCCACCACTTCCATCTTCAACCACCACCTTCGCTACCTCCATCAACCACCAACACCACCTTCATCTTCAACACCAACGCCACATTCCATGTGTGTGTGAGAGAGAGAATCAGCGATGAAAACCCTAACTCGAAGAAAACCAACGCCAAGTTCATCTTCAACACCAACGCCACCTTCATCTTCAACAACCGCCGCCGCCCGTTTTAGATCTGTTGAAGTCACAGATATGGGTTTTGTTTGGTGTTCCTAACTTCAACCAAAACCGTAACTCGAAGAAAACCCTCTCGCCGCCATCTACAACGTCTTCATCCGTCGCCGCCGCCGCCATCGCCGACACCAGGTTTCTTAGGGTTTTTAGATTTTCCTTTCAGATCTTTTTTCTTTTTTGAGTTTGGGTATTAGGGTTTTCATCTATCGATCTATTTCAACCCAACCGTCGCCGATCTATGTTTTAAGGTTTTCATCGATTTGGGTATTTGGGTTTCATTTTAGTTTCAAATCTGTGATTGGGGTTTCGTTTCTGGTTTTTGGATTAGGGTTTCTGGGGTTTGGATCTGCTCCTAGGGTTTTGACTGATGAGAAGTCCTGAGTTAGATGGTCAGATCTGCAACATTTTGATGTATCAATGATCTTTGTTAGACGGTTCACTGCTTCTAGGGTTTTCTTTGGTCGATTTTTTATGGTGGTTATCTGGTTCGATGTATGGTGCGGCGGCGATGGTGCGGCGGCGACGGTGGTTGTGGTGATGATGGCGGTGGTGGTAGCTTGAAGCTTGAAGGTGGTGGTGGTATTATGAACATCAAGTACAAATAATAAACATATTACTGGGTATCTTAATTGAAGATGATTTGAAATTAACAAATAATAATAATAATAATAATACAAATGATAAACATATAAAATAATGCTATTAATAATATAATAAATAATAATAATAAAGACATGTCAGCATTTTAAGAAAAGAAAAGAATAAATTAATATATTACCTGCTCCACGTCAGCGTTTACCTGGTTTGCATGTCAAAATTGCATACAATGTAAAAAAATGGTAGTTCATTGTATTATTTGCAAAAAAATTAGTTTGTTACATACAATATTAAATCGCGCATACTTCGTTACATTTCGGTGCAGATAACCCTTATTTAAAAACCTTTTTTTATCTGTTAATTTTTTGAAATAAAAAAAAACTTCATTAAATTATAGTATTTAAAATTTTAACTTAACAGTGCATGTTTATAAATGAATTTAAAGTTAACTGCATGCAATAAATTAAAATTTTTAGAGTTAATTACATTTTTGGTCCTTGTGGTTTACCTAAAATTACGGAATTGGTCCCTAGGTCGTAATTTTTACGGGTTTGGTCCCTCCCGACCCGTTTTGTTTGCACATTTGGTCCCTCCTGAACTTGAATTGCCTAAACTACCCCTCTCCTATTACTTTTTTCATTTTCTTCAATTATTAATTAATTTTAAATGTTATTTTAATATTAAATATTTTTTAAGAAATAAAACATGAAGTTAAATATCCTTCTCTCTCTACCTTTATCTCTCCCCCCCCTCTCTCTGGTTCATCATCAACACCACCCAGGCACCCACATCCACCACCACCATTCCATCTTCACCGCCATCTCCACCACTCACAACCACCAACCTCTCTCTATAATCTGTCCACCCCATCTCCGGCGACCACTTTGGTCACTGATTCCGGCCACAGACTCAAAATCGACTTGCCCAATTTTGAAAGAAAAAGAAACACACACAGGCCCACTGCCACCTTCACATCCGGCGATACCACCACAACACCGAACTGCAACCAAGTAATGTTCATCGAACACATGTACACTCCCCGAAATTGAAACCCTAATCGAGATTCATTAGACCCTTTGCCCCGATCAAGTTCATCGCACACCTCCTTCAAAACCCCCTTTTGCCCCGACGAGACATCTTTGACGACGACGCCCTCTCAAAGACTCCTGTCACTTCCTCAAGAAACTAGGTATCTCTCATTCTCCGACGAATATAGCTATTCTCCCCGATATGGGTTTTCGATTGTGGGTTTGCAACTTTAGGGTTTTCCTTGTTGAATTTATTGGAATCGATTAGGGTTTCGTTCTTGAGAGAAAGCAGAGGTTGAAAATCTTGAATTGATTAGGGCTCTATCGATTAGGGGTGATTGTCGAGTCTTCGAAAGTTAATGGTACAGAGGCTTCAAATTTTGCAGTGCTTTGATGTTGTTAATGGTGGTGGTGGGTAATGGAGATGGTGCAGGTGATAGTGGTGATAATAGTAGTGGTGGTTGTCGGCAGAGAGAGAGAGAGAGATAGAGAGTAAGAGAGAAAGACAGGTAAGAGAGGAGACATCAAACCCGAAGTAGGAGAGAGAGGGGGGAGACGGTGGTTGTAGGAGTCTGTCATGGTGACTGAAGGTGGTGGTGGTGGTAAGTGATGGTGGCAGTAGAAATGACGGTGGCTGTGGGTGAACTAGGGAGAGAGAGACGTGAAGAGAGAGAAGGGTAGAGAGGGGTGAGATCTCAGAGAGAAAGGGAGAGAGATATATATACCTTTGATTTTTTTTTTTAAAAAGATTTTATATTAAAATAACATTTAAAATTAGTTAATAAATGAAGAAAATGAAAAAATTAATAGGAAAGGGGTATTTTGGTCTTTTCAAGTTGAGGAGGGACTAATTATGCAAGCAAAACGGGTCGGGAGGGACCAAACCCGTAAAAAAGGCGACCCAGGGACCAATTCCGTAATTTTGAGCAAACCACAGGGACCAAAAATGTAATTAACTCAAAATTTTAAGTAATACAACCCATTATTAAAAACTGTATCATTATATATATGCAAGCTAGCCAGCTATTTTAAATTATATTGCATACATTGACTCATTCTTGAAAATTAGTTATATGATTTGTAGTAAAATAAAGCAAAATCATATACAATGACGATTGTTTATAATCTGGTTCTTTTGGGGTGAAATTAATTACTTATTTTAAATTTTATCCGTACTATAGAACCAGAAGTGAGAACCAAGGCCGGCCTTGGGCCTAGGCCACCAGGACAGCCGCTCAGGGCCCCCTAAAGTTAAGGGCTCATCAACTATCTATAAGTCTGTCTATATATATATATTGTTCAGCCCATAAAAAAGCGGCCCAAGATAGATAGAAAAGGCCACATCTTCAGAGATTCTGTCGTCAAAATGGGGAACGAGATGACCTACACACATACGGCGTGCGCTAAAATGTTAAAAAGAAAATCAAACGAAACGACGGAATACAGAGGGACTTCGAGTCTTCAACTAGTTCGTTATTGATTCGAGTGTTCGTCTCTTTGACTGGTCGAGCATTGATTACGACTTGTTCGTCTTTGTTCGATATCAACAATTGCAGGTTGTTGGTGAATGCTGATCGCTTCATTTGTTTGACAGTTGGTTGCTACAGTTTTTTCTTCATTGCAAAATCCACAAATCCAAATTTCTTGATGCTTTATCATTGAATGAGGGCTGTTGGGGTTGGGATCGCCGACAACAGATCAGAGATTCAGATAATTGCTACTTGCTTGAACCTATCACCAATTCTTTGTTCAGGTTTATATACTTCTTGACCCTTCGATCACCCTTGCTGAGTTGCATCTACTGGATTTTTATCTTTTTGATGTTTGGAACCTTTGATATTTTGATTTCTATTTGCTTATTTGGTAAATGGTAATTTGCATTGCAATACCTTGGGTCTTTGGTTCCAGGGCCGGCTTTGGGCCTGGGCCACCAGGGTAGCCGCCCAGGGCCCCTCAAAGTTAAGGGCCCATCAACTGTCTATAAGTCTTTCTATGTATATATATTGTTCAACACATAAAAAAGGGGCCCAAGATAGTTAGAAAAGGCCACATCTTCAGAGATTCTGACGTCAAAATGGGGAACGAGATGACCTACACACATACGGCGCACGCTAAAATGTTAAAAAGAAAATCAAACGAAACGACGGAATACAGAGGGACTTCGATAAAAAAATGTTTCCTAATTTTCTAAAATAGAAAATGAAAATTCCATCTTTTTTAACCAAACATGATTTTCAAAAATTTTTACACAAAATTGACCATAAAAACTCCACCATTTGTCTAAGAAAAATAAAAATAATTTTCTAAAACTAAACGCAACCTTAGTTACCTATTTAGTAAAATAGTTCGAGATGACCTAGTGGTAGTCTGATTTGAAAGTCTCAAAAGAGGCTTGGGTTCAATCCTCGCTGAGTGTAAATTCTAACATCTTGGACGGTTAGGGAGAGTATAGGAAACGGCTACATAAATGGTTAGCCATGTATATTAGAACATAGATCGACTTCACCGGAAACCTATTAAAACGGAAAAGCCCTTTTGTAAAATATTTCAATTATATTGTTATGACATATATGATGATATGCATATGTACAGGAGACACGGTATGTTTAATTATTATACGAATAAAAATATTCCATATAAGTATAATATGTAAATACCTTATAGGTATCTTACCCTAAATCAATTAAGCATTTTAATATTATCAATTACTAAATGTGTTATTACTTCTCTCATATGTATTCATATAATTGTTGAGATCATACATATTACATAATGATTATGGATTTGCTTGATATAATTTGAATCCTACATACTTTTTCTTACAAATAAAAAACACACATTAATACGTCTAATTCTTTCTTTTTCTTCCTTATACTTTACTTTATTCACTTTCTATCTTCAAATAATTGATAGTAACTTTAAAATACTTTATTATAAAAACAAATTAATAAACCAAAGTATATAAAATAAAAAATTCATGTCTTCATAAAAATACTACTATGTCTTAAAATACAATAACAACAATCAAATGATTAATCCCTAGTTTAAAATCATAGTTTGAAATAAATTTTAGTATAAAGGCCTGGAAGGTTCCATTGTCCACATGCCACATCACACTTATTCAGTGAAACACATTTAGACGTAAATTCACCACAACATCGTCCCAGCGGCCATTTTGAAAGCCACGTGAACCGGCCCCAAAACTCACTTACGTGGCCCTCCGAGTATCCACTCCCTTGTCTCCACGCCCTCCCCTATAAATCCCACCACCCCTTCCTTTACCCAACCACAACAAACCACCATACTACTCCTCCACGACCACCAACACCAACACCAACACAACCACCTTCTCTACGTACTCCGACCGCCGTCTGATATGGCAACTTCCTCAGTCTTCATGGCAACCAACGTTGCACACCTTACCACCCAGACTCCCTCTTCCCACTTTCCCAAGCGGAATGCCACCTTCTCAGTCAGATGCATGTCGTCTCAGGCACCACAAGACGGTTCCACCGAAGGTTCCCCCGCCTCTGTGCCACCACCGATGAGTACTCCACCACCGGCGCCCAAGGTCAGCACTAAATTCTCCGACCTATTGGCGTTCAGCGGACCGGCGCCGGAGAGGATCAACGGAAGGCTAGCGATGATAGGGTTTGTATCGGCGATGGCGATGGAGCTGAGCAGCGGTCAGGACGTGTTTACTCAGATCTCCAACGGCGGAGTAGCGGTGTTCGTGGGGACGAGCGTGGTGCTGACGCTGGCGTCGCTGGTGCCGTTGTTTAAAGGGGTGAGAGCGGAGTCGAAGTCGAACGGCGTGATGACGTCAGATGCAGAGCTGTGGAACGGGCGGCTTGCAATGTTGGGTTTGGTAGCTTTGGCTTTTACGGAGTATGTTAAAGGCAGTGCCCTTGTGTAATTACAGTAGTAAGAATTTGTTTCCCACTGTAGTACTTGCTAATATATATAAATTAAGTTTTTATTTTTTTTAATTTTACATTCACTGTGCATTTTGAAGCTGGCCGGAGTTGAAAGTGTATGTGGTTAGAATATTGCCGGATATTTGTGTAAGACTAGCTAGGGTTACTTTTGCGCAGTAAAAAGAAAAAAAAAGAAGATGATTTGTAAAGAACAATATTTGATAATGTTAATGCACAACATTTATGTTACTTTTACTCTTACAAATTTATAATATAATTTTTGTATTAATTTAATAAAAGATGTTATTATTCGAATATTTAATTCTTGAGTCTTGACCCATTTGACTAATTTGGAGGACTAAATCTTTCTTTCTAAGTGATATGAGTATGTTGGTAGCTTAGAATAATCATGGAGATGATTTTTTTTAGAGATGTGAATATGTTTTGGTTAGTAAATCAGGGTATAATTGCCGAATTGATGTTGAGTTTGTGAAGATTGTTGATTAAAGTTTGCATAAATTGTAAATGGATCAAGATTTATAGTGTTCTTGATTATTGAATCAAAGAATGATCAATTCTAGTTATTATTGTTGTTTTTAGACATTGTTTAGAGTTGATAACAAGTGCGGGAAATAATTAGAAAATCTATTTGGGATGATTTTTGGTCAAAACTCACTGCTTAGGACGAACTGATGCTGAAATGGGAAGGGCAAGGGTGTGCTTGAAAAAGGTACGGACATGCCTATCTAGTGTCAAACACTAGTTCATAAGATATAAAGTGGCTCTAGTTCATAAGATATAAAGTGGCTCGTTCTCCAACTCAAAGTGTCAAAATAAAAATAGAGATTATGAAAGAGAGTTAATGGATTTTACATATCACAAGTTAATATATATGAAGATAGAGTATCTTGTAGGAAAAAACTCAATTTTTCATGTTATAATTAATTATGAAAAAGAGACTTGTATAATAATTATAAGCAATCACTTGGTACCCATAATTTTTTCCTTTTTACGTGTAGTAGGAAATTTATGGCAAGGTAGAGATAGGGTTACGTGTCTAACACCTCTCTCTTAATTAATTTGTTTACTATGGAGCTTGCATGATTTGAATTATGAACTGTGGCATTATATATGCATGTGATATGTCATGCTGATTCTAGATAAAGCTTGCTCAGTCCAAAATAAAAATGTTGATGTTTATTACCTTATGTGAGTTTAAGTCAACTATGAAGGCCTTAATTAAGTGATTGCACCATATATACCTTGTTAGAGCTAACCGAAAATTTAAGGACTTTTAAGTGAGCTCTTATAATTTGTTCGATCACAACTAATTATAAATTTTTAAAAACTGATGTATTGATTAAATACTCGTTACAAAACAAATGGTAATTTACCATATTTATTTACTAAAAAACCATGGGCAGAACCAAAAAGAAATTAGGATATGAAAATAAAAGATCAACAAAAAGAAAAGGGCCTATATAATATATATAGTTGGGTCTCTCCCAAGTTGTTTATTTACAATTACAACTTTACAAGGGCCAATCATAACACTTACAAAGACTCTTTATCTTTAACATAATAATATGTGTCATTTTTGGGCTCCAATTATTGGGCCATGATGTTATATAAGAAAAGATTCCCAGAAGCAACACTTGTATATAAGAACTTAGTTCACTTGATCACAACTACATACACATGGAGATTAATTAATTAAACTAAAAAAAGAAAAGGAAAGACAGCAGCAATTAGGCATTGCTCACCATCTGCAGCATTTATTAATCAGACTCTACCTCTTGTGAAGATGATGGATTGTGGAAAAATAAGCACACAACTGATATGTCATCTGTGGCGAACCCAGGACGCTTTCGTTTCCATTGGGTCGCTGCATACTCAACCAGCCTTTTTGCTGATTCCTCCCTCTCCACTGCTGATGAAACTATCTCTACCGCCTTTTCATTCGATACAACATCCCATACCTGATTATAAGTTTATAACATTTAAATATATGTCAGAGGATTATGTTTTAGCAGTAATCATATGATTATTATGTTTAGAATCCACATAAACAAAGGATTATGTTTGGATAACCATATAAAAGAAGTGATTACCTACATTTTCGAACTGTCATATAGAGATTTTTTTTTGAAATTTAAAGCATCTCGAGACTGGCTTTATGTAAATGCGTTTTCCAAAAGCAAAGCAAATTCAATCCTGAGCATTTATGATAATCACCCCCACAATGGTAGTCTCAAGGAGTATGAGCATGAATAAACTACTGATGTTCTGTATCAGTTTCAGACATTTGCCAAAAACTGATCTGACTATGATTATTTGGGTTAAATACATCAACACAAGTAGAGGGTTGGAGGTTGCGTTAGGAAGCCTGATTACAGGGATAAACTGTCACTATTTAATTATCTATAACTACAGTTAAAATATGATTCTTCAAGTAATAATAATGAGTTTGAGAACACACATTATAGAATAAGAGCATGGCAAAATTAGCTGTAGTTGTCTATCTTCAGAGCTATTTTGTTGGGCTATAACTTTGTGAATCTAAATCTCATAAGAAAGCAATTATAGGATGACAGATATCTTGTCTTGTCAGCTTTCTGTTTGGTTTTCTTCTGGGAATAGAAGACAATCCTCCTTACGTATGTACAACTCAAACCCACGAGACAAACCCACAATTAATAATTGAGGAACCAAAGTATATTCTGTTGAAAAATTCCCATGTGCAATAGCTTATATGTGAACTATCAGGGATGTCATAACTAACATGATTTGGCCATTTAGATAAATCATATTACGCTAATAAGATTTTCAAACCAATTATTTGTTCATATGAATGCATAATAGATTAATATCACCCATGGTTCTAATTAAGAATTCTGATTAGCATTAATGCAAGAGTTAAAGAGAACGATATTGTACCCCGTCAGTTGCCAAAATGAGAAAGCAGTCTTGTGTGGTTACAGTTGTTTGTATCACATCTGGCTCAGAAATAAGACCAAAGTCTTTAACAAAGAAATCACCAAAAGCCCTTGAAAGCGCGAGTCCTGGGCCATCAGGTGTCTCCTCATTTGAAGCACGAATCCTGGAGACTCCTGGTTCATCATCTGATTTGCAAACAATCCCTCCCGACTTGTATATCCTCTCGGTTTCCTCTGAATCATAGCAACAAAAGATCAAATCTAAGTGGCCAGCAATAAATAGTTACATAATCATCTTCATATTATATATTTAAGGAGAATGCACTCACGAGGTAAATTCGGTTTAAAGTCTACAGTAAGCTGAACGGCTACCAAGTGACCATCGTCTGAAGTGGTTCCAAGAACAGCTCGAGAATCACCAATATTTGCTAACACGATAAGATCTCCCTGAGAATCATTATCATGAAAAAAACCTTATTCTCTTTGACTACCATTAATTAGTAATTAGGGTGAAGTTGACACAACTACAATCAATTAACAAGTTCAAGAAACATTAGTGTACCTCTCTAATTAAAGTCAAAGCAGCTGTACCGCTGTAAAAGGTATCAATCATAGGATGAATCTCAAGGTCATGATCAACAGTAGAACAAGCCTTCATGAAGGATTTCTTCCACATACCGAATTGATCAAAGATGGTATTTTTTAATGAATCACCATTCATCAAGATTGAACATTGAGCCATAGCTTCCTGCCAATAATGTAGCAAATAAGCCGGCATTACCTTCTTCACTCTTCTTCCAACAAGGTGCCCCCATGGACCATGCCCATCAAAAACTCCACAAAACATAACATCTTCCTTCCCTCCAAATGCCTGCCAATAGATCAACATCCAAAATACTACACTTATGACTTCATAATCTTTCAGAAAATTATAACGTGGAAGAAGACATGCTTAATGATATTATACCTCCCATACAATAAGGCTGTCTTGATTAATTCCTTTATTCCCTCCCTTAGAATAAGCCGACACGTAATTATCAGACCATTTGGCACTGACGTTGCCGGGAGATGTCAATAACAAACCATTTTTCCTTGCCTCCTTGGCTAAAGCTTCTGTAGCTTCTCTTCCAAGATTAATCCTCCGTTTCTTCCCGTTTTTTGTTGAAATTATTGTTGTCAATCCACTCAAGAAAGATGAAAATTGCACCATTTTTTCTGCAATTCAATTGATACCCACAAAAGTATTATACACATGAAAGAAAACAAGCCCTGTTAATGTTCTTCGCTCTTCACAATCTAAACACCTAAATATTTAAGTAAGTACATCAAGATAATGCATGCATAATCATAAGGATCCCCCAATTTATGCAATTGGAAATATAACAAGTGCGTAGAACGTATATATATTGTTCTAAGACCGTATAACTAGTCAACATCACAAACTGATGGAACTAATTTGAATTATGGTGTTGTCTAGTGTCTACTATCAAATATATGTTCTGAAAAGAAAGACATACTTTGGATATGTTGAATCAAAAGAGAAAAGAATCAACTTGGAAATGATCGATAACTAAAATACATAACAATATGCCACAAATTATTAGAGAACCCGTGATCAAATTTTCATTGGGAACTTAGGCTTGACCTCAAATAAGGTCAAATGGGTCTCTTTCATGGACCATAACTGCAAAAGAACAAAATAGCAGGTATGATTGGTATCCTGTGGTTCATCGTCATCTTGGACCATATATACCGCCTTCATGGACCACTTAACGACCACCCTCCATAACACTATCCTTTGATCTTCCTATAATTACCATTAAATCTTTACATGGAAGGATATATACCCATGTGATAAATGTTTCCAACAAGTAAGCTTTATTTTAACATATTTTCTGAAAATGGAACCTTTTGAAAATTCATTACGGAGTATTGCATATATCTCAATCTCAACAGCCGACAGAGGAATTTCGGCCAGAGTTGGTTTTAAATGATATAAAATGATCATTGAATGCTTTTATTAAAAAAAAAAATCACACATTTATAAAGATTCCCATAGATCCGGTGGGCAAGTGGAGGATCCAAGACTTCAATCAGGGTAAGTACCATAATAATGTCTGTAAGAATCTATAATTATTTGATTCCATAATAGAACTTCAAGCATCAGAAAATACTGTTCTTAAGGACAGGGCTAAAACTCAATAATTAGACTCAAATTTGGCAATTATTTAATTTTCTTTCACTGATTAACACAAACCTAGTTCCTTATAACCCACCAAATTCTTGTTCTTTTGATTCCAGGATTGATAAGAAATCAAACTAAATCACCTAAATCCTATGCGTTATGAATAAAACAAATAACCAAACAACCAACAAACAATCATCAAATGTCATATGCTTTAAACTTGTAAACAAACAATAAGTAAATTATGAAGCTAAAAGAACCTTGTTTTTTAGCCAGAATTGTTTCAGTGTAAGATCTTCAATGGCAGATAAAGTTAAAACGAAACCCAGAAATTTTCTGGAAGCACATAGAAACCGGCAGAATCCCCTTTAGTATACGCAGAGTCTGAAGCTTCATGTAACTTCCACTCCATGTATTTCTTAATGAAACCTTACCAAGTCACTTAGGAATTTATACAAACAGTTTGTGTGCATAACAAAGTTCCACAAAACCCTTTGTATTTGTAATGATCAAGAGATGGTGGGTGGGTGGATGATAATTATATATGCATTACCACCAAGGGCATGTGTTGTACTGGGTCCCTCTGTATCTATATACATATATAATCATGGATGTACTCAAGTTTATTAGATTAACTACCTTTTTGGAGAAAGGTATTATTACACTAAACCCCTCTGAGTTTTGATAATCTCCGGTTACAACCCCTTTGGATATAAGCGTTTTGTAAATTGTCAAAATGATATATAAAAAAGACGTGAATTATACACAATCTAAAGTAAATGACATAAATAGTATATTCACTTTCTTGGACATATAGCTAATTTGATTTTCCTAATTTCTTGAATTGTTGAAGTTTGAAAAATAAGTAGTTCGGTAGCTCTCAATTTTTTTTTAAACCAAATACAAACTTTTATATATACTATATCACTCATTGTAATTGAGGTAATTTATTCAGGAAATGTACTTAAAAAAAGAAAGTGGAATACGAGTTTAAGGAAAATAGCAACATTGTGTGCTACATTATTACAATTACTATTTATCAATAAGAAAGAGATGCTTAATTGGGATGATGCAAGCTCGTATAATGTCAACACAATATATAATAAAACTTTTTCAGACACGAATAATAGTTTTCAAGATAGTTTGATTCATATTAAATGATGCACCACATTTAATTTTCACGCTAATATAGACATATAGTTAAGTTATTATTGAAGTTTTAACTGATATTTTTTAAAAGATGAAAGTAGAGCTAAGCTTTAGAAATAATTTCTAACTTATTTGTTACATGAAATGAAATCTAATTTTTGAATTATTCTATTTTATTATCAAGTATGAAAAGAACATTTATGTAATCTCTGTACAGCATTTCTGAGCCTACCGATTATATGTGTAAATTGAAGATGCAACATTAATTAAAAATGTAAGATGTTTAAATTGAAGATGCAACATTAATTAAAAATGTAAGATATAAATTAAAAAAAATACATGTAAATATAAAGGAAAACAGTTGTACTTGTAAGTATTACGATATATTGTTTAATGATATATAATATTATTTATTTATCTCAATCTATGTGTCCTTTATGCCGTTTTCGTTGTTAATGTCTCTCGAGAAACAATCTATCGGTCTTCGTATAGAGGTATGATTCATTGATTGCCTACTACCTCTTCATATCTTATTCGTGTTTTATAAATATTTAATATCTTTTTGTTACATTTTAAAAAAAGATTATTTTTAAACCAACCATTATACACCAAGCATGATTATAACTAGTATATTAATACACACTTTTTTAACACGTATTGGAATTATTACGAGTGAATAGAAACTCTTAATACAAATTAATTTGTAATAACAAAATATTATTATTCTAAAAAATAATTTTTTTAAAAAATATCACCAAATAGACATAATAATGTTAATGTTAATAATAATAATAACAATTAATAACAATAATGATAACAGTAATCATAATAAAGGTGTTTATTATTTCTATCTTCTAATATAAATAAAAGACCAACTTAAATAAAGTATATTAGAAAATTATAGTGATTAATTTTAGATAAAAATTTATTTTATCAAAGTTTAACCATTTGTTTTGATAAAAAAATTAAAATCTAATTTTTACTTTTCTTGATCAAACTTAAATTCAATTTTGACTTTAGTTTGAATCTAAGTTATCACAGATAATTTCATATATGTTATTCTTAAAACATAAATATATCAAATTTGTCCAACATAATTTACAAGTATTATATGTATTCTTTAAAACATTTTAAAATATCATCCTTAAATATTTTCTAATTATTTAAATTCTTTTTAATTATAACCAATAAACACTTGAACTTATCACATCTAATTGTAACAATAATGTTTACTGACTTTTATAACAAATACAATTACATCTTTTTGTATAACATTGTAATTACAAAACTGTCGGTATGAGTGCCTTCCCACTCACATCAATGCTTCCACCGTTAGCCTAGGTGTTTACATCATTTTTAAGGATTTTAGTTTATTTGCGTTTTATAACTATTTAATATTTTTATTAATATTTAATATTTATTAATTTTATCCTAGTGTATCATGAAGTGATTAAGGTATTCATTCTTTATGAGGTTAAGGGTTTAAATCCTATCATATATAGATGTAGATTAGATGAGTGTGTGTATTTGATGTTAAAAAATTATAAAAAACATTATTTCTAATAATTAGTCTACGAATAAAGAATACGGGCTCACGGCAAATGTTAAAATGTCCCGTATATCACACATACATTTAATCTGGTTATTTAATATTTTTTATTAATGTTTAATAATTATTATTTTCTAAAATCATCTCGTATATCACACCAACATTTAATCTGGTTATTATACAAGTATCTGGCCTAGTGTACCATGAGGTAATTAAGATGTCCATTCTCTATAAAATTGAGGATTCAAATCTTGTTGTGGGTTCAAATTTCATTATAGGTATATTGTAAATTAAACGAGTGTGTATTTAACGTTTAAAAAAATTATAAATAACTTAGTCTACTAATAAAGGTCACGGGCTAACGGCAAATGTTAATCGAAAACTAGCTTAATTAAACTTAGACCGAGAAAATATTAATTAAATAATATTAAAGATTACGGTGAGGTTAGTTTTGAAGGAAAGGACACTTTTTGATTCCAAAGCAATATGAACCAAGCAAATTTTGTGGATTATTATTAAATAAATGAATAGATTTACATATCCTAAGTAAGTCGGTGATAAAAAATTAGTTAACGTATTACAAAGTTAGATTAAAATATTCTTATGGCTTAAAACGACGCTGCAATAAGAACAATTAATTAAATAATCCCCGTGATAATTACTAAATAGATAGATACAAGATTAATTATTTATTTATTTATTGATAGTAGCTTTCCATTAAATGTGAGTTAAAAACCTTCGAAATTTTGTTGGCCTACTACTAAATTCTGTCATCATTGCTAACGATAGAAACGTAAATATAATAAATATTAGAATTCAACACTTTTATTAAGCTTTTTATAATTGAATAAAATATAAAATGTGTCTTATCATGATATAGTTAAATATGCATGGGATATGATGTATGATTATTATTTTAATCTTGATTAGAAAATATATTAGGTATGGTGTATTAAATATGATGACGAGATCCTTAGAAATAATAAAAGTAAGATGACTCGTAACTATTTTGATTTGTTTTATGTGAAAGTGGCAATTTGTTAAAAAAACTTACAATGGTTTTGCCGTGACTACTTTAAGATGTGAGACTTGATTATGCCGGTTTTGGTTTTTCTGTTGGTGAAGCTATGAGCTACATAAATCGAACAAGATCACGCCTTCAAGAAATTGAATTTGAGACGTTTTGTTTAATATAACTTAAATTTAATGAGGGTGTTTATTATTGTTGTTTAAAAAATGAGTTTAGAGTTGAGCCATCGATGCTAATTAACACATCATTATTTAACAAAATATCAAGAAGTTTGGAAAAACTAGTCTTGTATACTTGTAATTTATTCTTTGGGTTGCATTAAAATTTCTAAGAGTTGCATAATATTTATTCTCGATAACACCTATATAAAACAAAACAAATTTCAACAAAACACTATTCTTTCCATTTAAACTCATAGTTAGCACCTCCATTAGATAAGCAAAAGAAAAACTAGAAGATCTCATCTCTTGATTTTATCTTTCTTGTTGAAAACTTTTTTCAGTTTGAAAGCACATATTGTAAAGCAAGGATTTAACAGAGTACGTGTTCTACGTCTAACATGTAATATGATTTTTATATTTATGTAATTATATGTCAAAAACACAAAGTATGTTTGAATTAATAAACACATATAAAAACTATATATTATAGTTGAAAAGCAATCATCAATTTATTTGTGAGAATAATGAGAAATATATTAAGCAGTTTTTTTAATTGAAAGCTTAGGATAGTAACTTTTGTTTGTACAAGGAGAAGAATATCCATACGAAAAATGAAATATCAGAAACAGTGGGACTTCAAGTACCACACAAGTTGCTTGGCCTTGTCAAGGAAAAAGCCACGAGTTTAAAGGCAATATTAGTTGTCACTGAATGATGTTACTTAAAGCAATATATTTTGTCCCTAACTTCACCTTCATCTTCACATATTTGATTTGGATTTGGATAACATTATTACATCAAGTACCCTGAAATCATTGCTATCCATTGGGTGTTCCATTGACCCAACTCCAAAGTTGACCCATAATGTACGTCTAGGAGTGTGTTCGGCAACGAGCTTATGAGGGATTATCGTGGCTTAAAATTTTAGTTTTCATAATCCCCAGTCCTCACGCCTCATTCGGGTATTAAAAATCTTGAGGGGATTATTAAAAATATAATCCTCTATAAAACCCCAAAATAAATTCTTTTTCAATTATGTGGTTGTTTCATTAATGAAGTTGTGGTTGTTTCATTAATGAAGTTTATGTTTGCCTTTCAAAAAAAAAAAAAAAAAAAAAAAAAAAATCTTTTTCAAGTAGCTTACGGCTTGAGTTTGAGATTACCAATTAATAAGTCCCAGCTCCAGCCTCAACCAGTTTCGCCAAACATACCCTATATAGAAATTTAGTTTAACTAGTAATACTCCAAACAAAAATATGATTTTAAAGAAAATACGAAAGTCGATCCATAATTTCCCATAAACTAATGAACTCAGCATGCAATATTATAAGGGGATAATGGTATATTACTCATTTCATCAATTACTAATTTAATTGTCTGAGTACAAAAATAACTATTATAGATGTTTCTTGTCTTAAGAAAAATAATGGTTTAGCAATTTTTTTTCACTTCATCTAAATAAATTTATATATATAACCTCGTACGTATCTCAGTTTCATCTGAACGACCCTGGACTTTACTACCACATTTTTATATTAATATATAAAATTTAATACGTATTCTAATTTTATTAACTCCTGTTTATAAATACAATTAAAAGAAAACAAAACAAAATAATTGAAAAGATCATAATACTTTTAGGCAATTAGGTTGAAGCCAATATCAGTCGTCAATTGAATAGGAGGCTTGAAGGGGTTACAAAAAAATAAATATCGTAATGTTGATAATAATTTGTATACTAAAATTAGGTATGAATATAAATTCAAACAAGAATAAACAAAATAGAAGTCAACAAACATCCAATGATGCTTCAAAATATATAATTGACTATAAGACTGGGTGCATCGGTTCCCCTCACAAGCTCATGAGGGTTGCTCACATGTGTGAGCGCTCGTGAGTACCATCGCAGCCCTCCGTGAAGGTTGGCTCGTGATGAGTTTTGTGACTACCGTCACATGTGTTAGCGAGAGAGAAGAGAGTTGTTTGTCTGTTTTTTTTTTTGTGATGTGAAGCATGTGATGGATGCGGAGGTTGTGTGATGAGATGAGGGAATGGTGAGGGAATGATGTGGCGCTGACGTGGCTGTGTGAAGAGTGTGATGGATGCACATGGTCTAAATTATATGGCTTCACATAAATGCTAGATCACCAACGTCCAAATGTTTGTTATCAACACAAAAACAAAAATGAAAATGAAAATGAAAACATACCTTAATTCATAGAATATATAATTGGAATATATTAATTAAGATGTCTTCTGCAATTGCATACAGAAAAATTAATATGTACCACTAAATCATAATTGTTACTATGTAGTGAAAAACTAGGGATGGCACATATTAATTCTGTTCGAATAAATTTATTTATGGTTTGGTAATTTCCTCATTGCAACTGCTCCAATTGACTGATTTGATCAGACTGAAATTGTCTTAGGAGCTTCAGAGACTGTTGGTACAAATTAAGGTCCATCCCATCTACGTTTCTACCCACTCTTGCTTTCAAAATCCCCTGAAAAAAGTATACATTGAAATACAGCTTCTGAAATTGTATCAACAACAGACATTTGAGAAATGGATATAAAAGAATGGACCAATGTTTTAGCCTTCATAAGAGTAATAGTTAAAAATGAGAGGAGTTACTCTGTTGTTTGTTGTCTCAGAAACAAATTGGTGGTTAAATATTTAACTAATTGTTTCATGAACGTTTCGATATAAAGTAAAGGTGGTATGACGGTGTGGGTTGAGGTTGTGCAACAGGTCAAAACAAGTTCTGGTTGAAACAAGTCACTTTTTAGTAAGGTTCGAAACTGGCTGCTTCAGGTTGGTTGACCTAGAAACACCTTTGTATCTGATTTTTTGTTTGCTGATTATGATTGAAAACACTTTATTATGACAACGATACAGTAATCAAAATAAACCTTTGGCGACTTTCAGCCCATTCGACCTGTTACCCTTATAGCCATCTTTTTAGATTTGAAGCTCATGATAAACACAACTCAAATCGGCTCATTCATAAGTAAACGGGTCAAAATTGCTCTCTCTAGAATTAAGCATACCATTTTCAGTGATACAGACTAAAAGGTTCTGAAATATTTTCTTGTAACTTAAAAATATATGCATTATCCACTCCTCCATCTAGAAAACTTGGTTTTCTTAAGCAAAGGTGTTAGAAAGTTGTATGGTTAGAGTTGCTTGCATATGAAATATATCTTCAACTTCTGCATAAGTTTATGTACCTCATTACTTGGTTGAATGGAGAGTTCTCCAATGAACTGGTAGAGGGAACCCACTCGAAAATTAAGTCTCAAGTGTTGTGTGTCCACTGCCAGGGTGGCACCTCCATCAGCAATAACAGCAGTTGCCGTCTCTACGTTATACTCTCGTAACCTAAATTCACAAAAGCACGTAGAATAGAATAAATCTTCATTATGTGACTGATGAAAAAAGCTAAAGTTGGATGTCTAGAAGAGGTGTTTACAAACTGCTTATAGACTTTCAAAAAGAACAAGGCACTGCTTATAAAAACAGAAAAACAAGAAGACAGCCAGATTCTTTTAGAATCATGTGGTACAGAGAACAAACTTTAATTCAGGCACAATATCATGATTATTACAGGCTTCCTTCTAATGAACAACTACACACATAAGTTACAACCGAAGCTTGAGATGATTGTCACCCGCATCATGCATTCTGTTTTGAAAGGTTAAAGAAGTATTGACTACAACCAACAATGTTTGCTTAACATTTAATTACCTACATTTAGTATAAAAGTTGCTTGAAATAGTCATATTTTGCAGAAGAGAGATGGAAATGCATAGGGAACGTCATGGCAATTGGAAAACAGGTGTATGTGTATCATCCTTTGAAATTGAAAGATTTCACTCACTTTCCAGTAACCCTAAGGGATGCTCCATGCTTGAAGTGTGGAGAAGATGAGTTGAGTTCTTGTAAAATAACCAAGGCACCAGAGGGTATATCAGCTGACGACATTTAACCTCTAACAATTCACACAAAAAACAGTAATTGAGCAATTGTTAGTCCTTCTGTTAATGATAAATAAAACCAAAACAATGTCGCTCGTTTTTGTAAAGAAAAAGTTCTTTAGGGCCATCATGGCAAATCATGATGATCCTACCAATCAACTTGTAAATTCGAAAGATATTTGGGACACAATACTCCTCTGCTATAAACAGTTATGAATGAACACCATCACCACCGATAAAAATCAAAGCCGAGGAAAAGAAACAGTGTTCTTCGATACTCAATAATTTTCAAATAGATATAAACACATACAAACTGAATAAAATATACAGCTTCTTTAAATTTGAATAACTCCTTAAGATTTAAACCAGGCAACAACACACTCCACTCCTGGATAATTATGGGACAAACGGCGGATGCCAAATAACAGTGAATACAATAGGGTCTGTTGTGCTTGTGAGGGTGTGTGTGTGTGTGAGAGAGAGAGAGAGAGGGAGAGAGAGAGAGAAGCCATTTCAATCCCGGAGATCCAAAAGATCATTTATCGTTCTATATACTTTCAAATCATACATAACGAGCATTCAAGCAATATTCAAATTTCAAAAGCAAATAAGAGAGAGTAAGGATTGGGAATGTTTACACGTGATGAAGTGATGTCGGTAAGCCGATTAATATATGGATGATTTAAGCCACGTCGAACTATTCACTCCGCGTCGATGATTTAGTATTCAAGACTCGTCGGTCGTTGGAGATTAGGACTTAGGACTTCCTATTGAGCTTCGATTTTTTATTATTTACCGACGTTGGTGGTTGCCGGTTACTCGATTAGGTTAGGACTTAGAAAAGAGGTGTTTGGTAAGTTGTTTTATAATGTCGGATTTGCAAGATAATTAGGGGTGTTTGGATAAGTTCATTTATTTTTAGTTTAAGTTTGTTAGTGAAAAAAGTATTTGGATTAACTTGAAACTTATAAGTTAATAAGTTATTTTTAAAAAAAGGGTTAAACATGAAATAATTATCAAAGTTTTATTTGTTTTATGGTTAAATTTCAAAGTATTTTTTAACACGTAATAACCATAATGTTTCATTAAAAATAATGTTTAATTCCTCAAAGTTTCACATGTATTTCAGTTTAAACCTCAAAGTTTTTTTAACATGTAATAACCATAATGTTTCATAGAAATTATGTTTTAATCCTTAAATTCTCATTTGTATTTCAGTTTGATCCTCAATGTTTTAATCCTTAAGTGGGGAAATCGCAATTAAACTAAAACTTGAAGGATTTAAACAAAATTCAAACTAAACTTTATGGTCAAACCATTTAAAAACAAACTTTAAGGGTTAAACTGAAATACAAGTGAAACTTTGAGGATTAAAACATAATTTAAATGAAACATTGTGGTTATTACATGTTAAAAAAAACTTTAAGGGTTAAATCGTAAAACAAATGACACTTTGAGGATTATTCCATGTTTAACTTATAAAAAAAAATGTTTGACTTAGCTTATTATTGTAAAATGACTATAAAATACGTGCTTAAGTTTGAGGAAGAGAAGGTGGTGATAAAAGGAGAAAGTAATGATGGCAACGGGGCGGGGATTCCCCGTGACCCGTGGGTACCCGACCCGAACGGGGCGGGTATTCCCCGCCTTAACGGGTGATGAGTCGGGGATGGGGATGAATTGGTGTACTCGAAGCGGGGATGGGGCGGGGACGGGTATAGTACTATTCGCCCCGTTTAAGACCCGATATATATAAACATAATATTATCAGTTTATAACTTTATATAATGGATCATTTATTAAATACACCGGGTAGACATTCAATGAATAGTTATAATTACGAGATTTCATGGTGAATTGATAATCCGCTGGTGATGATGATTGAAGATGAAATGTTTTTTTTTTTTTTTGACGATATTAAGAACTTATCGTTTTTGTTTTATTTACTTTTCAAACTTGATAATGTTGTCATCATCTTTTTTGGGTTTTGTCATAGAATATTGTTCGTATTTTGAAGTATTAATGTTTATCGGTGTTTATTTTTATATTTTTAACCATATAAAAAATTGTCATTATTTAGTAAATGGGTACCCATCGGGTTCCCCATACCCGGTGGGGATTATTTCACCCGAACCCATTAGGGGTTTGGTGGGGCCGGGGCGGGGATGGGTTTGCGGCTGGAGGTCGGGGATGAGGATGGGTATTGTGGTCTCCGTCCCCACCCGTACCCATTTACATCACTAGGAGAAAGATAAACGTGTATATATATATATATATATGGTAGTGATCTAGTAAAAAAAATATTATGATACTAAATGTAAGGAGAAATATGAGCCATAGGATTCATCAAAAAGTCAAAGAAAAAAGTCAAAATTTACACCAGATTTATAGGAATTAAAAAAAATCAAAAGGCTATTAAGGTAAATTCAGGAAAGAACGTGGGCAGTTCCAGTGAAACCCTAGAACAACCTTCTCTGCGCCGTTCACGTCCTCGTCGACTACTCATCATCGCCGGTCATAACAAGGTTGCCGGCGTCAGGCTTCTTTGTTCCCGTCGGCCAGATGCACACAATACATTTTCGATTCACAGATTATAAAATGGATTGTGCATCAACACAGCCTAAACCATCGATTGTTCATCGACGGCGTAAGGTCCGGTGCTTCATCGACGGCGCGGCCTATGTGCGTTGGCGGCGGCATGCGTACATATTAGATGCACAGAATAAAGAAAAATACATACTTTATGTGATGCACAGGACACATATGGACCGATGAACGACGGCGGCGGCGGTGGTGGTGCAGAGGCGGTGGTCATCGATGCACAAAACAGCCATTGCAAAGATCATCAAATGTGGGTTCGTGTGGCGGTGGTGGTCGGCAACATCACAGATGCGACGACGGGGCAGTGGTGCATCTGAGAATGGGCGGCGAGCACTGCGATGCCGTCGGCGGTTGCGTGTGGACAGAGGGATGGAGGCGGAGGTTGTACTGTGCTTTTCTAGGGTTTGCAGAGGAGAAATAGATTAGATATGAAGGGTCAAAGTGGGAGAGGGAATTAAGGAAGGAGAGAGAATAAAATTATAAACTACCTAATTTACCCTTCTTTTTTAATGCCACATGTCACAACCACAACTTTCCTTATATTTAGTACCTTAATATATTTTTACTTGAACCTAATTCTATATATATATATATATATAAAAGTACAAAAATAAACTCATGTGAAGAAAAATAAATTGCTTTCACTTGAGTTATCAAAATTAGCTTATTTTTACTAAAAATAAGCTCATAAACTTAAGCTAATAAGATAAGCCAAACACCATATTTTTCATAAGCTTATAAAATAAACTAAAAAACTCCTAAAATAAGCTAAAACAAACACCCTCAAGTTTTTCTTATGTATTAACGTGTGTTGGTGCGTGAGTTAGACTCGCCAGCGATTGAAGGTGGTGCAAGTTTCCGGTAAACGACCTCGAGTGGACGCATGATGAAATGATGTCCAAGACCTACATGGCTACATTACAACCTGGCTGATCCATGGGCACGTATAGTCTTATGCGAAATAAACGACATAATTGATTTCTTTTTATATTTTAGTTAAACCTTGTATTAATTGTACAACTTTAAATGTTGTGTTTTTTCCGTTGGACAATAATTTTGGAACAAAGTATTATTTTAAGAGAAAAGGAACCATTAGGTAAAAGTATGTAGCTACACCCATAATACATTTAAATCACTAAATCACTAAACAGTCAGATGTCATAAATAAATTTTCTTTTGAATTAAGTTGCAAGTACAATTGCACCAAGTAAGTGTACTTCTAGTTGTACGAATCTTTTACCCTTCATTTAACTAGAATAAGCTGTTGATTTTATCGGGGAAATAGTTGTAAATTGTAGTTATTTATACGATTCTACTGAAATAATAATAAGAACTAACAACCAAACCATACAGAAGTACCAATCCGATGCGTTTATAACCAGATTCAACCTTCGATTCTTTGGTCGTTTTCCTAAATAATGCCGTTTCATTAAAGTGTATATTAAAATTTTGGTTCGGACTGAAGCAGGAAAAAAAAGCTTATTTGCTACAAGTAGAACCAATGATACTATTTCTGTTCAGTGTTCTATTTCCCGTTCAATATTGATTTTACTGTCGCATGCCAAATTTCGCACCCACTGTTGTAACCATATAAAAAAAATATAATCTCTGTATAGCTCCAAGTGGAAAGACCCAATTCAAGATCAACAAGTGATGCCACACTTTACAACTTAAGATTTAGAAAATTAAGACATTAATGCTAACAGAGTTTTATCTAAATGAATGGTCCAAAATAAATACCAAGTTCTACAAGAGTTGCAACCAGTGGGCATGAACAAAAATCTCTTTCGGATATGTAAAGCTTAGAACAAACCGTTAACTGCACCCGCAAAAGAGTAAATTGCCACCACTTGAGCCCACGTGGATATTGGATCACCGTGAGCCGAGAATGCCATGGCGAGCGAGACAAGCTACAGTGCTGTGACCCAAGGTTCATGACTGGTGGACCATTGGCAGCCAATTCCAAAAATCTGTAATCTGTTCAAATTGCAAGATGCAACTCACCTTGAATAGGTAAGATATATTACAGCTATTTACAGTAGCATTAAATACTGATATGAATGTAGATTATGGGTGCCTGTTATCAGGTTGTATTGGTGCCTTGTCCCTAGAACCCAAAACAAGAAGGGAACATAGAGCACTTTCTGATGTAAATATTTACGTTTTTGAACCCCAAAGGAGCAAAAACCCCAACGCTGGATGCTGCATTATCCAACTTGTATAGTAATATACCATATTCATCAGACTCAGTGAAAAACTTGAGGTGATGCGTAATACTCGCTTTCTTTGAACATGGGCCTTAAATCTTCTTTCAACATAAAATCTGTAGGAAAAGAAACCAGATGGCCCTTCACTGCTTCTAACCTATCCATGGGATCGATTCCCTTCACACTTCCATCTTGATAGGATTCAAGAATCTCCGGGGCTATTCCTAGATCAATTGTAGTATGCCCGAGTTTTGCCCTTCTCTCACTCAAACATTGCCTTAAAGATGCTCTGCATGTTGGATTTGGACATTATTAAACCAGGTCCAGGTGGCATAGTGGGTGGGTCAAATTGGGAAAGTTCCTTTTGTCTTAAAAAATATCAATCTACAACTACTGTCAAATATGACTAAAAAATATATTATCTCAGTAATCATCTAAAGTATTAAATATTTGAATACTATGATTAAGGAAGTTATACCCTTAAGGTAACATTCACCCATTTCCTTTTAAGTTTATCTTTTTCAGTTTAACTGTTTAAGTTAGAGAAAGAACATAACCCGAGTTCACCCATTCAATAAGAAATGGGTCAAAATTCCCACCTATAAGAATAATAAAAACAAAGAGAAATCAATGTAGGGGGAAGAAAATTACCTGGAATGTATAAGATCATTAGGGATGCAAGAGAAGACATCTTGGTAGATCATGGTATTTGTCTGTCAATAATAAATTGGAAGCATGGTGATTAGAGACAAACATTGCACTTATTGCCAACTGTTATTGAATAATTGTTTGGATTTGCATGAACAACTCTGGACAGTCTTTCACACTTGAAATTTAGATCTTACCCTTGCAGTTGCCATCCATATATCTTTGTAGGTGGAATCAATCACTGGGTCAGCTATTTTGTTAATCTGCAAAATGAAAATTAAGCATATGATACTAAACCACCATCCCTTTTAATAATCTTTAATTGTAAGACATGGGGGGATTGGGGGTGATGATGTCACAAGATGAACAAACCTCAGTACTATGAAGACCAAGGTGCTCAGACCATAGTGAAAGGCGAAGACTCAAGGCAAATTTTCCAGCCTTCCATGGATTCCCTCCCATGGAAGATTTAACAAACTCCTTATCTTCAATAAGTATTCCGATCTGGGGCAACATATTCTCATGATCAAATTAAATGTACTTTAAATTAGACCAAAAGTAATAGCCGCGAATTTAATCAAGATGAATAAATTACCTCAGAATCACGTAATCCAAGCAAACTCCTATCATTGATATTAGCAGATCCGACCAAGACTGTATTGTCATCAACTATCATAACTTTGCTATGCACATACACCTGTAGTATACATAGATAATTATTTACCAGATAGGATCTTGGAAAATGACGCCACAAATTCACTTGGTGTAATAAAAGAATCAAGTACTAAGAAAGGCAAAACTGCATATTCATTAAGGCAAGTATTTAGGACTTACTGGACTTGACGCAACAAGACCATTATCAGAAAGTCGACCATAAGCCCTGAGACCGTAGAAAGAGATATAGTCATGAACTCTAGGACCAAGAACATCTGAAAGATTGTGCAAAATAGAACTATTTCCTCTTGATATTGTTCGATACTGCCAATGCATTATGGCTCTAACAGATGCGGCCCCCACATCATCCAGACCTCCCTGTAAAACTTCAGTACGTGAAAACCAAAAATTGCAGAGCTACAGGAGTAAATTTTATAATAAAAACCAACCTGGAAGCCAGGTAAGAGTGGTATAACAATAATGACCCTAAAATAATGTTTTTCATTATATGCCTTCATGATACGCCTGTATAAGGATTCCAACACACGATTTCGAATTATCTCATCTCCAGAAAGACCTGAGATAAAGAATTGGTTCTGGAAACAAATTGTATTCAATAAATCAACAAACATGAAATGAAAAGTTATTAGGTATAGTTTCTGTATTCATATGTTTCTTCCACTTAAAGTACATCCATGATTTGATCCAAATATAAATTAACTCACATAAAAATAAAAATATTAAAAAATTGGTGATCTTGAAGATGAAAGAGTTTCTGATGTACCTCAATGTAGACAAAGTGTTCAGCTTTCTCAATAAGGGAACAATAAGCTTTGTGAATGCTCTCTTCAACTTGACTTGTCCCAGCTGACCATTGACTTACACTCCTTACAACCTAAAATGAGAAAGTCAAGGTGTTTCATAAAAAAAATCTAACTGAAAACTTTTATTTCAAAGAAAAAAGAAAAATGTATGCAGCATTTCAAAGACGATATATAGGCGCTTAGAACACAGCATGTAGCAAATCCAGCAAACAACATGGTACAGACAAATCTAGGTTATAAACAATCTTCCAATAATACAACAGTATAGTTGCATATAAATCAACCTTCGGTACGACAGGCTAAGAGGCTGGCAGGAGGAATAGATACATCACAACTAGAGGTGTTTACTTATGAAAGGGTTGGTTTGTGATTTATCTCAACAAGTCAAATTAGAAATCAAATAATATAGCTAAAAAAGAACTGGTCAAACAGGAAGAAACTAGAAAGTCATCCAAAGACTTGATTGTGCATACAAATTCGAACATTTAGATTATTAATGTAACATATTGTTTTATAGTCACAACTTTAATTCTAAAAATAGGGATTTTACCCGGTTAGGGCTCTTCCCGGGTGGTTGAGCATTTGCGAGTACCTTACACAGTAGGCCATCAGCTGATGGTTTTTTTATATTATAACTAGCGCACTAATTTCTTATATAATTTGAAAAGATGGACAAAAATTCATTGCGGGTCAAAAGAACCCGAACAAAGTCGCTCCAGCCTGAACTAATTAATGACTTAGTTCAACTCAAAATCATTTTGACCTGTTACACAACCCTCCCATCATGCCACCAGATTAATCGCAGATTATATAATCTCTCAAAAAGGCAATAATATTAATCTAAGTAATTAAAATAAAAAAAGGAACCAGTCATTTCAAGAGTAAAAGCTAACCTGACAACGACATGCAACACGAGGACCAACTTGTCCTGATTCATCTGCAGAAACCACGAGATTGCCTCGCTCCTGAGTCTCCCACCATTCTTCATCAGAAGGTTTCATGCTAGGACGCACCACTACATCAGACAACAATTCTTGCTCAAGATTTAAAGTATGTCGCTCATCTACAAAACCTCTCATCGGCATATCTGGGACTAAAGCTTCCACTTTGGATTTCCTGAAAGAGAAAGGAGTCCTGGAAGGCCTACTTGGTTGACCATGAAACTCATTTGACCCATTAATATTTAGTGGTCCATTAGAAGCATCCACCCCATCAGCCTCCTGAGGGATTAGCAATGGGATGTCTTCAGAAGATACAGATGAAGAAGAATTCTCTCTGTTGATTACTTTCTGAGTTTCTACAACTGTTGAATTTTCATCCTCTTGTTCTATATTATTGCCCATGTAATGTGGGATCACCATGTGCTGCTGAGGCATAAGTAGTGGAATAGCTTGCTCATTGAGAGCTTTATTTCTCTGAAAGAATTATAGCTATGTTATGTAAGTTCATATTAACATATAATTCAAGCTAATAAAGCAATCAATTTGACGCACAAACAAAGACCTTTGCATAATTCCAACGCTGAACAAAGTGTCGAGCAACATCACGACATGGTGGGCCCCATAAAGCACAATGGACATCATGCCATGGCATACGAGGATATTTTTTACGATCAAGCTCATCCTTCATAGTATCCTCCCAGGAATTTGGTTCAGATTCCCTGTAAGAACAGGATAGAAAAGTGAGGCTGACTCATAAGGTCAGTGAATATTATAAGAAGTGGTTTATATGAGCGATTTCCTGTATCATGATTTAATTTAATGCTTTAATTCGTACTACAGTGGTGAAACAATATATTACCGAGGGTTATAGTAGTCCTTTCCAGGCCAAAACATAGCAGGTTCATCACCCACTTTGTGCTCATATGAGTCATAACGACCAAAGCAAAGATCAAGTCCACCAATGAAGCATACATCATTATCAACAATGACCAATTTCTCATGGTGGGACCTATGTAATACAAAGAATAAAAGATAGAAATAAATTGAATTGATTATAATAAATATAAGAAGCAAGAAGCAAGACATAAACAGGAAACAGAAGGGGAAAAGAAAAAGGTAAGCAAATGTTTATAAAAAGTACAGGCAAGACAGGTTGCGAGATAGACCGCTTACCATAGATACACGCCACTAGAGAAATGGTCTGGAAAACGTAAAACTCTGACATTCTCATGGATGGCTACCAGTTTTTTCTTACTATAGACGCTATTAATTTTCAACGCAAGAGCAAGCTCTTTATACATAAGAATGTAAATCTGCAGTCAAAAAGTACCAACAAAACACGATAAGTTGTCCAAGCCATTGATTGCAATTAAAAGAACTGCTTTTAAAAAACCCATGCACATTGTACAAGTTACTAGCATAGAGCTTGGTATCCGCCCATATAAAATTGCAACTAGGGTGAATTAACAAATAACTTAAATACATTGTTTCCATACTAAACCAACTTTAGACATAGAGATCAGGAGGGGCTGATTATTGTGATACAAAGTGGCTCGATAATAGAACACAGAAGAATGGAAAACAGAACAAATAAATGAAACAGATCAGATTAATTAACTTTCTAGAGGTCAATCAGCTCTCCCACGGTTTACTTTTGACATGTAAACCAACTCTCCATATCATATAAAAATCACCAATCAAATTATGCATAGTAAAAATTACAACACTAATGTCTAATGACCTAGTTATATTAAGAATTTATTCTTAATATTTTGTCTAAAATACTATTATTATTATTACTATTATTATTATTATTATTAGTATTATTATTTTGCAAAGATGTGTAAAATATAATACATTGCATATAACAATGATATATAACCCAGAGACGTGTCAGATTATTGTTAAGGAGAATTGAAAGAAGCAGCATCACTATGAGAGTTGGTTTACCTCTCAAAAGCAAACCATTGTCTAGGAGAGTCTGCCTCTCTTTAGAATATAAGCCATTATTTGTTCATTATCTGCGTTTATTACATTGTATTTAATCTACTGTTTAACTTTGGTGTATTTCAGGACCGGGTCCTATCAGGATCAAGAATTTCTATTGTGTAATGTAAATTTACAATCCACCCTCTAAACAAAATCAGTCTCATGGTTAATAGTTCTGCATGGCTGGATGTAAGTCTAACTTTAAAGAACTAGCCAACCTGAACACCTTGCTTGGCTTTTGCCTCCAGCAGAGCATCAAGGCGAGAAGATGCATGGGCCTGAAAAGGGCGTCGCAAATATAATTCTGGACACAGCCACCAACCACAAATAAATATCTGCATGAAAAAATAGCCATCAAAAGGTAATTTAGATTTAGTAACAGTAGGAAATCACTAAGAATCAACATGAATTAAAATATAGGAAATTAGGAATGAGGAAGAAACCTCTGATTTTGCCCCTTCAATTGCTAAAGCAATTGCCTCAAATGCTGCTCTACCATCAACAAACCACTGTGCTTGGCTACCATCATCTGTCAGACCACGAGGTGGAGCAAATGAACCAAAACGGTGAGGATAACACCAACCCTCAGGAGGCCGGAGTCCAGCATCATTGATTGCAGCAACCCAGTCCCTAACTTTAGTTTTATTTCTACTTCTTATCGTTATACTTCTGCTTCCACATGATACCTATTGTCATTTTCATGGTCAAGAAAGTCTAATATGAATTAACTCATTTTTAACACAAGATATGTAATGATTCTTTTTGTAAGTTAAATAAAAAAAATTGAAAATACATGGATAAAGTATCTAATAAGATGTTTGAATATTGGTTACAAGTACAAACATATTCCTTTATTAGTCAGTTGGCTCTCTACAATGTAACAGTAACGGGATCATTCATATACAACTAACTAGTGCATCTGGGTTTCTACATTCTAGCAAAACTGTATAGCTTATAAAAAGAAATTGATTAAATAAAAACTTTCACACAAGTGATCCTGGTTTTTCACAAACTTTCAGTTTTCAGTATACCATATCTACTCTTCCACAGAGGTACTCAATTTGCAGAGAACCTTACTGCAATTTTTGACTGAAATCATTCATATGGTAGGAATATCACTTAAATGACTTAAATGCACAAAACTGTTCAGAAGAAATTGGAAATATCAAAATTGGAGGAAGCCTATAGACTAGAAAAGATATGACTTGACAAAAAAGCAGAAACAAGCAACTTCAATTGGTTGTTGACATTAGGCCTGTAAATGAACAGAACGTTCATGAACCGTTCGTGAAATTGTTCGGCAGGAAGTTCGTTTATGTTCGTTTGTTTAATAAACGAACGAACGTGAACAAGATTTTCCGTTCGTATAATTAAACGAACGAACACGAACAGAGCTCTCGTTCGTTCATTTATGTTCGTGAACGTTCGATTATCCGTTCGTTTATGTTTTATATAAATATATATATATATATATATTTATATTATACGTGTGTGTTAAAATATAGTGTTTATTTGTGTTTAATAATGTTGGATTTGTATTTTAGTGTGTTCATTCGTTTACGTTTGTTAAGTTTATCACTTAAATGAACGAACAAAAATGTACACGAACTAACCAATTCTATAAACAATCGAACACAGATGCTCGTTCGTATATCGTTCGTGTTCGTCTATGCAGTTATCGCGGTGGGAAATCAAATAGCGGTCAAGGTCCTTGATTTGGGATAGCGGTTATAGCGGTGGGATAGCGGTTTTTAATATTATGTAGAATATATATTTATATATGTATATATATAATTAAAATCATAAAACATTTATTAAATTCATTGTATAAAACTTAGTACACTAATATAGTAAAGAGTAATACGGGAATCGACCGTGGAATGTAAACCGAAAACAAGTATAATTTGCAAAAAAAATAAAAAAAAATAAAAAAATGTGAAAACCGCTATCCCACCGCTATTTGACCGCTATTTTGCCTCAAATAGCGGAAATAGCGCTCAAATAGCGGAAATAGCACCGCTAATAGCGCCTCCGCTATTTCCCACCGCTATATGAAAACGCTATTTCTCCTAAGGCCGCTAAACGCTATCCCGCCGCTATTGACTGCCCAGGTGTTCGTTTATTTGTTCGGCTAAACTTAAACGAACGAACACGAACACACATTTTTGTTCAATTATCTGTTCGTGTTCGTTTATTTGTTCGGTTAAAGTTAAACGAACGAACACGAACAAGCCCCGTTCGTGTTCGTTCGGTTCGTTTACAGCCCTAGTTGACATACAATCTTTGATTAACTATGGTAGCGATAACGGATACATGAACAAGGAAGCAATATCCTAGTAGAGGACGTCTATTAGGTAGTCATTGAAAATATAATTGATTTATCTATTATATACCTTGCTAACATATATTTATTAATTGTCATATACTTGCCAGAAATGAATGCCGTAAGGGGTTATGTTCGTTGATTTCTTTCGCTAATGACACACGACCTTCTCCATTGCCATTTGAAGGAGGTAGAACATCGAATACAATTATGTCCAATGGCTCAGCGTCAAATGGATCTTTTAGCAGGGCTAAGAATCCAGGTTTCAATACAGCCCACACCTGTATGTATTTAAAACATCATAAAGGCAGAAAACTTGTCACCATGATAGAATAATGGATGAACTAAACTATAAGACAGCCAAGATCTCGTAAACAAGTCTAAATACAGGAGAACAGCATCAGAAAATAGCTACAGAAAAAACAGAGTAATCGTAAAGAAACTAAAAATAGACAAACGCTGGTTTTGATTGAATAACAGAACAGAGAGAAACAAAAATGGAAACTGCCACTAGATTGCTGAAATGCTGAGTACCCTATCACATTGAATGGATGTTAATGTCATTGAACGCTTGGGATCCATGATATATACTATGATTTCATAATTGCAAAATCTATGGCTCACAATGCAGGTCTCTAAATAATTTCTTAAATGTGATATTTGCATTAAAGTTCAGGAAGTGGCTTAATTGCTAAACTTGATATTCTGGAACAAAGTGAAAGGAATAATGTGGTCAGTACAGTACTGCTTTTAAAGAAAATGTGGTCAGCACTGTTTCTGGCGGTATTGTTTCAATGGTGCCAACTATATATGGTGATATCATGGTTACAAGCTGTCACTACCATCAATAGCAAGTAGCACCTCTGCTGAGCAGCCATTATCCTAAACAACTATTGCCCCACATAAGTTTGTATTAACATTATTGAAGTGACACATGTATTTTGTTTTTCTCAAAAAATCGAAAGATTGGCCAGTTGGCCACGGAATGCATAAGCATCCATAGAATGCATATGGGATTGACATTTCCCACTTGCATGATAAAAACAAGGCTGCTATGCACATATATAGTAACCACAATAAAGTGAATTATCTTTTTTTTTTGGTAAACGTGTGGATTGTGCTTCTCATGAAGTTCCTTAAGTATTGCCACTTGAGTGTGAAATCTACACAAAGTCCCTCCCTAGACTCCAATTGATCTTATCTTTAGCAAGTTAGAATGTTTTATGATTTGTTCCAACTTGAGGAGGAAGTTTAATATATAGGATCAACATACTCATGCATATATCTTTATAGATTGTATCAGCACTTTAGCCCACCAAGTACTGCATATACCATATCTTTCTCTCAATAATTATGAATTCCTTGTGCAAACATATATATTGATTTCTGATCACATGATGGGATGTAAGTATAGATCTTAGGAGCAAATTGTGACCCTTGTTTTTATGCCACATAAGCAACGGATGCAAGTATATTCATACAAATCAGACAACCACATATGCAGATAAAGAGCACATGAGTTATCAACTGTAATATGAGGCAGTGATACCTTTTGCCAATTGTCATTGCAGCAATTGAACCACAGACAAGCAGAACATTTTCTGTCATTGTCCGCGTTTGGAATTGTTGGTAAGTGCTTCACTAATACATACTCTTCTTTTAGCTTGGATCCATACTCAGGGCAAAAGGATAATTTAGAAGCCCCCATAAATTTGCAAACCTGCTTTATAGAACATTCATGCTAATTGTAAGAAGGTGACAAGGCACTAAGGCAGTACTCGACAATACTGTAATTTAAGGGTCAAACGGAATATAGATAAAAAAAGAACATATGATAATTTCAAACGATTTATTTATGAATTGGCTGATTTAGGTTATGTTTAATCTCTGGCTAAAACAGGCAAAATAAAAAAGAATATAAAATAGCTTAATAGTACACACGTTGTAGGTAGTCCACAGTGTAATTTATTAGCATTAAACCTCTGAATCATTTTATAAAAAAAAGTAGATTATTACTGAACACTATAACTTATAATTATAATTATCACAATAATTGTTTACAAAAATCTTAGGTATTCTGGACAAAATTTGTTTTGGGTCAGCCAGACCCATATAGAAAGTATTTTGCGACCTCTAACAACAACTGAAGAGGGCCTTGGGAAGTAGAATACAATTGTACCTCTCTGGAATTCACAATGTCCAGGTTCCCAAGAAAATGATTCAAGTATTCCTGCATTGCAGTCTTTGCTCTATCTGAAATGGAATATTGCCTTCCAAGTGCTGGGCGTATCATTGGCAGGGCTGCACTTGAGGGAACATCTCTGAACAAAAAATCACCTGTAAGAACTATGATCATTATAGCAATGAACCAATATCCCCACCAATCCTTGTAAGTTAGATACTTAATAATCACCTGTTTTTAACACTTCCCTCGTTATTTAATGTCATTACATTGTCATCAGGTTCATCATCATCATCATGCACAACTGCTGGGTGGTCCCCTATTCCAAGGTTTTGAAGCCATTCTTTAACCTTCATATGGAAGATTGTGAGTCATACTATGATACAAACAAAAAATGCCAAATATAACTAATAGCTGATAAGAAAGATTGACACACCTGTTCCTGTTTCTCATGAATTTCTTCAATAATGGCGCGTTTCTTCAATGCAAAGTGTAAAAAAAATACGTGTGAAGCTTTCTTCACTAACTGCCACTTGAACTGCAGCTCAAGGTATAGAGTAAACCAGTAAAAACTGAACTGGGTAACAAATTCATAGAGCTGTAACACACTAGCATTTGAAAGAGGCAATAAAAGAAAAGAGACTGAAAAATAGTTGCAAAATCAATCCCAAACCTTCACCATACTTTCAAGGGTTAAGTGACTGTATTAGTTGTCAGTTGTCACTCTAGTTAATACATTACTAATCCTAATTAACCACTCCACTTTATAGTTTAGTGACCAGATTGTGGGTTAATTAGTAAAGTGCTTACATTCACAAAAAAATTAAATTAGAGGACTAATAGAGTTAATTGACACTGTTTTGAAACATTAAACGCTGATACTGATTAGCATCAGGAAGTTAAGTGCAACTTAGCTAAAATATTTTTCTAATTTGTAGACAACTGTGTATAACATAAAGCAATAAAGCAACAAAACAACAAAGATCAGTAACATTTGCACTACCATACAAACAAAGCAAGTCCACAGATCAGCTAAAAGTAATACTTGAGACATGACACCATTTTGAGTCTTAAAAGATAACCCTTTTCTACCATTTTAAGTCATGGCTTGCTGTTGTCTAGCAAGGAATTTTGAGTTTCAACCACATACTAAGAAAGATCTATGAAACTGTCTCCTATAAGAATATGAGAGTTTTGTAATATCGTTCATTGAGCAATTCCATCAGTTTTCGGTGGTGCAGTTTGAGCTTCTTCAAAGATGATACTATGAGAGATCATAGTATCCTGGAGATTACAGATGGAAACTCTAGCTTTCTTAGCATTATTGCTCAAGCTTTCAGCTCAAAGTTATCGTTAGAGAGCCTTTACAGAATTTTGACCGACCTAGAGCTGAACGGAAAGCTCCTCTTATCGTACTCCAAATGAAGATCTGAAGGGCAGGAGATAGGTAGTCTAACCTTAATGAATATACTGTCGATGTACAAGCAAGAGAACTATGTAATGAGCAAAAAGTTGTTGCAATATGTATCTCAAGGTGTAACACTAATCAGTCAGGATTCATGAAAACAAACAACAGAATCTCTGCAAGTAAGAGAAAGGCTCAGTCAGCTTACTAATCTCTGGCGATAACATCCATAACTTGCCCAATGTTTACTAAATATGTAGTAAAACCTACCAGATAATTCTCTACTTTCACACTTCACTCAATCCCTAAAACTAATTCAAAAACTTTGGAATGGAAGAAAAGCCCATGGAATTGAAAAAATGAGGGTAAAACTGACTTTTGTAGTTTTTCACTTCTGTCAGAATTGACCAAGGTTCCAAATCAAAGAAGAAAAAGTAACTAAGAAAACAAGGGCTATGCAATGACATGCATCATTCTTTTTGCAGTCTTATCAATTTCTTTCAAAGGTTGTTTTGTTCGTGATTACTTGAATAGCAACTGAGTTGGGGATGTGATTTAAACCCAATTTGATTTCCATCCTTGTATCCTTACTTGGTAGAGAAGAATACTTTTCTGTTCCTTTCACTACATTCTAATTCAAGCACGATTCACCAATCTTATGCAGCTACGATTACTGTTTATATAGACCAGTAAGGCAGTAATGATGTAACTTCAGTAGATGTATGTATGTAGGGCTAGTCCATAGCCTATCTATTCAGAGATATAGAATGGTTCCCTACTTTGAACGCGCCAGCAAAAAAGCCTATGACTTCCTCTCCAATAATAATGTGAAGAGGAGCTCTGCATTACACCTAAAACTACTGCCTTAAGTACATTACAGCTAGCAGAAATATTAATTTCTGACAAAAAGTAACTCATTCTCAAAGTCATAGTGCACCAATGAAGCAAGGCTGTGTGTTTTGACCACAAGCTTTAACCACCGAGTACCCAAAATACCATAGAATTATGTACCCCGAAAAAACTACAAATCATTCTCAAGAGAATTTGTCTTCTGAGGTGATTTCCTTATAGCAAGCCCGGTAAGAAAGTCTCTACTAGATAGGGCCTCCCCTGACCCCACTATTTATTAGATACTCCTATCTGTCCCTAGAGAAGTCCTAAAATACGATAAACATTCCTTTGGGTGACTGCTAGAAGTCCTACAATGCGACTGAGATGAGGTTCTTCCATCTAGTCTGCACAACTATTTCTTTTGCGATAAACATGGTGCAATAGTGTCGTGTTGCCACTAGCCCACTAACTGATTTCACCTCAAGTAAAAAGCACAAACTTTCGTTTGATGTTTGATACAAGTTAACAAAACAGTCAAACAGACAATTCCTAATTCTATATCTACTTGCTCACAGAAACACCTAGACATATTTATAATGTACAGCTCTAAGTGAAATAGAAATCATGTTTTGCGACCTTCTTAGTTCTTACCAAGTTACCATCCTCAAATACACAGCTAAGAAACCTCTATCAATTTGTCCACATCCATTTTATTTTTAAATTCATTCATCAAACAGCAGTTATTCAACTGTTTGTTAACATCTTACTATTATTCGAATTTTGATCTTTATTGGGTTGTGCAAGTGGTAACATAACTTGCAATGGCAAGTTCCAAATAGACTAGCAAGAAAAGTATGTTTCTATTTATAGCGTTAGCCCATAAATAAAATACAAAAGATGCAATATGCAAGCTTATTTTAGAATGAAAAATAAGATGGCTTGTAAGGCTTTTTTGTTTTAGCCTGTTTGTTAGACAAAATGCTGCTATATTTCTATTTAGTTGCCAGTAACTTGGATCTCACTCTAACTTTCTTATTAAACAAGGAGTTTGATCACACACAAAAACTGATACATGCTCCTTATAATTAAAATTATTCATGCTTTTCAAAAAAAAAATTAAAATTAAAATTATTCACAGCCACATTAACCCTAGTTAGTAGTACAGCAATTAATATATCTTGTTGATGAACTGTTTACAACATTTACCAATTTTGGACTTGAGAATTAGCTAGGATCGAAAGCATGAAAATTCTCCTGCTTAGTGCTAACAACATAAATGATCAACTACAGCAAGTATTTGTCAATTACCAATTAAACTGAAACGCATACATGATCAGGATCAGTATTCAATAGAAGCTATGATTAAAAAAAATACCTGTTTGTACTGGAATTCAATAGTGTAAGAAAGAAGCATAGGACTGATATCGCCGGCATCGGGACGAGAGACTTGTACAATTGTTGCCTTGGGCAACTCATCGAAAATTCGAGTTGCCTCAGGCGGATTTTGATGAAAGGAGAAGAAGGAAGACAACCTAGAGGGCTCGGGTTGCATTTGCACATAGTGGGATCCACTCCCCCCGCCGGCCATCAACTGCTCCGATGCCATATTATAACTCTCAACTCCGATCAAAACAATGAATAATAAGAATCAATGTGAATTCTATACTTGTCAAGATTTGTAGATGTATACGTGTATCAGTTGCCGTCTAAGATCAAAAAAGGAAGATGTTTATGTTAGAATTTATTTTTGATTTTTCAATTGTTTGAGAGAGAGAGAGAGAGAGAGAGAGAGAGAGATTTGGTAGGTGATGTAAATTACAAATCTGTGAACTCCAGTTTTGATTGGAATGTTGGATTTATGGAGCAAATACTATGAAACGGGTCGGGTCGTGACCCGTGTATTTGTGTTCCACGGTTTTTGAGTTTTTCCTTGTTAAAACCGCCGAGGCCGTCAAGGGGAACTTCTTTTTGCCCTTTTTCCCCACGTGTTTAAATAAAACGGATGAAACTCGGTGACTCACCATGTTCGATCAATTCAGGCCCTTCAGCCTTCAGGTTTAATACTTATATGGTCACTCACATGTATAGTCACATGTTTCGGTTTTTGTTTGTCAACGATGGAAATTGGAAAGGCATTGGAGGGTGATTTTGTTTAGTATTTATGGTAGTGTTTCATGGTTTATAAAATGGTATTTGCGGGCTTTGTACATGAACTCGAGTTGAGGCCTTGCGGGCTTTGTACATGAACTCCGAGTTGTGGACTTGAAGCAAATAAGAATAAAGATAATTATAATACAACCAGGAACCAATTGAACAATATACGAAACTAATAGTCACTCACGAACTTGTATGAGGGCATGGGTAGCCAGTGTTATATGTTAATTTTTTACGTGTAGTGTAAAATTTTAAATATTATACATTTATATATAAGTGTAGCGGATCAAATTTGAGAGTGCTACATGTGAATTTTTTCTTCTAAGTGAATAATCTAATTAAATAATTTAAAAGCGCAATATCCAATTAGAAGTAACACGATTTTCAAAGCCTGATAAATAAGAAAAATAAAAAAATGCAACCTAATAGACTATATGTATACATTAGTCATGTGCCATGTCATCCATTTAGTTGAATTTAGTTGAGAGTCTGTTACACATGTACTTCATCTATATATAGATGACACACTTTGTACTTTTATGATATTATATACAACACAGACTACTTTTATGAATGAAAAATTCAAGAATTGCCTTACATGGAGTAATAGGAATCAAAAACCAGTTTTCTACTTTGTGTATCGCCGATTGCTTTAATCACCAAGCTTGCTTCAAATTTTCAAACATTTGAGAGTTTCTAGTCACTGAATGCTTCAATTGTCGAGAGCTTTTGATGATACAAGTATTAACTTCATGAGAGCTTTTCCTAGGATTTCTACTTTATTTCTTTTTAGGTTTTAAGTACAATTGTAGGAGGCCAAGAAGCAATATCTTTAAAAGGTCTTATTTATTTATTTATTTAGGTAGACGTAGTAGACCTTTCAGGAGGCAGAATATGTTTTGTTTCTTTGTTTTATTATACCTTCGTCGAAATGTGTAACAGTCATAAGAGTTTATTGTTCTTTTATCATGTGGTCTAGTTGTATATTTGAGTTCATAGAGCTTTTAGGCATAACAATGTTAGGTAATTTTATAACTCATAAATTCTTGTTTTCCAACCTGGATTATTTGATTATTTGAACATCTTTCATAGGGATTAGATACATCTTATAAAATGTTTTTATGTTTTTATTGGGTAGCTTAATTGAGAGGTTTTATAAGAGAAAAGTAATGTGGCCGTTGCAAAGAACAACGTATGAAGCTATAATGGATCATTTGGTTACTACTTAAAAATATTACGTGGTTGTTGCAAAAATATCATGATAGATTGTTATCAACATTACTATTCGACATCATTTTGAGGTTGACATACATAACACTATTTTGAATATGCAAATATAAGAGTTTGGTGATCTTTAGTGAAGTAAGCATTGATTTACTCGAAAATATAGCGACTCTAAGTTCATGTAATTTGTTTTCAAAGTTTGACGCATCAAAGCAAATGAAATTTAGTGAGATGTATGCAAATGATGTTGCATTTGTAGGCTTGAATAAAATTGATGATCTTGCTCATGTGATGGTGGAAACAAAAAAACATGTATTTTTTGTTGGTTTATCGACTATTGAAGCTAGCGTTGGTTTTACTGCTGCAACCACAATAGGTGAAAGATGTTTTCTCAAAACGACCCTCGTAAACTTGAATCTATGCAAACTACGAGTGAGATCTTTTATACTAGGCTCCTATTTGTGCTATAAAAAAGGAAAAGGTTGCTAAAGTTACAAATAAAGCTATAATTGATCGTTTTCAACACAAAAAGGATCGTCAATAAAAGCTATAACAAGCTAAAAGGTAAATTGTTTTCCTTTATTTTTCAAATATATAATAAAGTCATACTTTTGTTAATAATAGTTTATTTTATACGATGAATTTTGGTGTGCTACGCGTGAACCAACTTGTTACGCGTGCCACTGCTAATAGTACAACCATCATAGCACCAAATGAACTCCAATATGCTCGACAACTAATTAAATGATCGTATTTCTAACCTGACCGAGAGCAGAAATGAATCACATTACTAATCTAAATAAGAATCGAAATACTAAGCAAGCAGTGAGTGAAGTGAGCAGCAAGAGACGGGCTTCGAGAGGCTGACTTCCATATCTGCCTTGGCAACACGAGAGAAACCAATTATCAATCTTTGGTTGGGGACGATTGTGTTGTTGTCGCATAATGTGTATCTTAAGGTGTTGATTTTAAATATAAATTATAATTATATATACAATTATATAAAAAAAATACATAATTAGGACTATACGTCCCAGGTTTCCAATATGACAATTCTCTTAACACAACTTGAAAAGTACGACTTTTAACAAGTCCATACACATCTATATTGGCCTAATTTATATATCCATATGTTTATCAAGAAAAAAAATTCCCTAATATAAATAATATAAAGTTAAAGATATCACACAAAGTTGTTTTGCCGGATTGGTAAAATAGCCCTCCATTTTCACACATGGTCTCAGGTTGGAGGCTCAGGCAACCCTTCCATTTTGCTTTTCATTCTTTTTTTCCTTTTCATATATGCAGCCCCTTCCATTTTCTTTTTATTGATTTATATTTTTTTGAATTTCCTGTTTTTGTTTTATTTTTACTTCAACCTCCTTTATATTTTTTTTTATTTTTTAAGTTACTTTTTTTATTCTATTTACATAGTTATTTATATAAATCATATTATAACTTAGTTGTGTCTTTGGCAAATGATCGAGAAAGGTAACATATATATCAAAATTTGTCAATAAAGATAACGTGTAATATTTTGTGTCGAGAAATGATTATAATTTTAATCTATCATAAAAAAGGATTGTAAATTTCAAGTTTGCATAAAAAAGAGATAATAAATTTTATTTTGTTATTAAAAAGAGTATCATAACATCCTAAAAATTAGTCAAGATTCACTTTTTTGTTAGAAATCAAATTTATGATCATTTCTTAACCACAAAAGGACGTTACCTTCATTGATATATTTCGATATTTAGATTACCTTTCTTGACAATTTGCCTTTGTCTTTTAAATACTTTTTTCTACTTCCAATTTCAAGGTTTTTATTTCTTTTTTGATTTGAGTAGAAACAGATTTTTCTCTTTTTTCTTACACATTAAATTTTGTTACTTGCACTATTATTTATGCATCTCAAAATAGTTTTTAATGATAGTTATAAAGTTAAATAACAATATTTAGTACACATGGAGATACCAGGAGTCCTCCAGGACTTTTGCAGAGTGCTTTCCTCTTTAATCATTTACTACAATGCATTTCGGTTAAATTATAATTACGTTTTAGTTACATGTAAGTGAGTTTAAATAATAGATTACAACTTATGAAATATTTCGTTATAAAAAGACAAATTGATAAACTAAAACCAATATAAATAAAAATTTAATATTTTTATAAAAACTATATATTTATAAGAGAATAGTAATATTAAAAGTTTATCCCGCCGCAACGCGCGGCTCTAAATTGCTGGTGTATATCAAACTCTATGTTTGTCTTGGACCTTAACCTTCTCAAACCTTCTCAAACCTTTATGAGAGAATTGTGACAAAGCTTTTACTAGGGGTGTTCACGGGGCGGGGCGGGGCGGGTAGTGGATTTTTTGTAACCCGTAACCGCGGGGCGGGTATCTAATTTCAAAAACCGAAACCGAACCGCAAGCAGCGGGTACCCGTTGTGCGGGTACCCGAAGGGAGGCGGGTATCCACGGTTCGGGTCACGGGTACCCTAAAATTGAACTTTTTTGATTTTTGATGTTTTCAACAAGTTTAGATTCATAATATAACAATAAACAACGGTAGAAAAAATTCAACAATAATGAATAAATCACTAGTAGAAATCAAACAAATCTTCGATGAGAACCTCGTAAAAACAAAAAAAACGATATGATCAAAGTTGACACTTCTGATCGATTTCAGTGTCTCCATTTTGAACTCTTGATAGTTGTAGGCTTGCAAATTCTCTATATCAAAACTAAAAAATGAAGTGGGGGAGACGGTATGGGCTACTAGAAGTAAGTTAGGTAGTTTTGAGGAATTTAAGTTTTTTCTAATGGCTTTGTTATTTCATACTAAACAATATATATACATATATACATACATACATATATATATATATATATATATATATATATATATATATATATATATATATATATATATATATATATCTTAAAGCATACGGGGCGGGGCGGGTACCCGCGGATATCAAAATTTAAAAACCGTACCCGCCCCGCGTTTAGCGGGTACCCTAGTTTTCGGGTTTTTCGGGTCGCGGGTTTTACGGGTATCGGTTTTTTCGGTTTCGGTTCACGCGGGGCAGGTCGGTTTCTCGGTTACTCGGTTTTTTTGAACACCCCTAGCTTTTACCAAACTTGTTCCCAACTCCCGCCTGTCTTTACTCTTTAGATGTCCCCAAACTTGTTTCCAAACAACCCCTCATTCTATATAAAGTTCATTGAGCGACAAATTTTGATTTCCGTATGAAGAATATCCCTCAATTTCGATTAACTGAACTGTCGAACTCCCCAATCAGCAATTGATCAATCGATCAGTTGTGATTGTTCGAACACTAAATTCCTTGAAAACGATGGAAATTTCAGTAATATCCGATAACGTAACAACAATCGAGACAAAGCGCAGCCATGGCCTAGGGTTTGCTAATTCCTTCATCCGCCGACACAATTTCATACTATGTGCACCCGATCAACAACGAAGACTCGAAATTTATGCCCAAGTATTACCGATTGACGCTGTCGCTCCACCGCCTGTGAAGCCTAGCACCATACCTAAGACAAGCGCCAGGAAACGTGCTCGTGTTAGGAGGAGACTGAAAATCGACGGCTTTGGTGCTGATGGAGAGGACGGAGGAGGATTCTTTGGCGGCGGCGGTGGTCCCTTTGGTGGTGGCGGCGGCGGCGGCAATTTTCATGGGTTTAATTGGGATGAATCGTCGCCTTCGCCGGCGGATCCGGCTTTCGATTTCGTATACGCCGCACTTAGTTGGTTTGTTTTATCTAATTGCTTGCATTTTGCATTCAAGCGGGTGGTAAGGATAGTCGTCGACGGAGCTGCTGATCCCGGAGAGAGAAGGTTCCGATGAGGTCTACATCAGTATACAAAATCAGTAATTGGTAGTTTGGTACCACACTTTCCGTATATCAACCACGCCTTCATATAATAGATTAATAGTTGTTTAGGATGGTTATGAAGCAAATACTGTATATAATTTGCCTTGCTTACGTTCCTTTCTATGTTTCTTGTTACTGTTTGTTCATATGGTAATGTATATATCTTGCAAAAATCTGTTTCACTAGTTTATATTCATGCCATTTATATTTGCGTGACTCCAAACTAGTATCTGAATAATAAAATGCTCGAGTGTATTAAACAGCTATCTTATTGTTGCCAATGGTATCTCTTTTTGTAGCCTTAGAGTTAGAGTGCCCGCCTGATCGATCAGTTTCGTTATCGTCTATCTATACATTAGGTGACTCGAGATGGTTGAACCCGAAATGACTTTTGTTTTCTCACCTGGAGTTCTGATTGCAGAGTGCAGGTTTTATGAAAGAGTGGCTCATTACTTCACCATGAGGTGTTAACAAATGGTTAGATGGTTGCAGGACTGGCTAATTGGGGTTAGCAGACTTATCATCAGGGTTTCCGAGCAATGTTCTTGGTAAGTATAACGTGAACCAGAAAACCCAATTAAAGGCACGAGTCACATTTAACCTTGGCGGCCTGATGTGTGAGACATGCATCGTTCGGTTCATCATCATCATCATTGCATCAAGGTGAGCAATTAGACGTACAAGATCTGTTGCCTTTTTTTTAACGGCTCCTAAATCAATCCCACTTTGTTTTTAACAGGACTTTAACCCATAACCTTTGGGTCACCAAAACACCTAAGTAGTTTGGCAGGCATAAGTAGGATGTGTTTATTTTGTGTGGCATTGACCCTGACAAACTCATATTTTTAGGTGTTAACTTTACTAAATTAGAACTGTGTAGTCCATCAGGCTTCTTGCATTATATGTAATATGTCATGATTTTGCTAAGAAGGTTGTTAGGAATAGTGAACCCATGATTTTGCTAAGAAGGTTGTTAGGAATAGTGAACCCTTAATTTCTTGCATTATATGTAATATGTCATGATTTTACATGATTTTGCATTATATGTAATAAATTGAACCCATGGGGCATTGAGGGTGATGTAAGAAATTAAGAGTGTTTCGTGGAGTAGCATACGCCAAACAATATTAAGAAATTAAGAGTGCATAACATTATAATATAGCTATTTATTTTGAAGAGGTGATTTTTTGACGGCAAGTTGATAGATACACACAAGGTACTACGTAATTAAAACATGGGTACAACATAAATACTTCATATGTACCCTCAGTTTTTTTCGTATACAAAATCACCTCTAAGTGTGTGCAGTAGTAACTTGCAAGAGCATTAATTACTAGGGGTGTGTTTGTTAGCCACTTAATAAAATCATTCAGCAATATATGCTAATCGGTTAACGTGGAGTGTGTTTGGCAAGAAAATTATTAAACCTCTGAACCTGAAAGGACCTCTGACTCATTTATACACATTGTCTGTACCCAATCATTCAGAGATCCTTCTTTTACCCAAATACCCTTCAAACTCTACACCGTTCCTCTCCGATATAAAGAGAGAATTTCGTTTATATTATTGGAAACTCTCCTAATTACGTATATATCCTTCTAAATATTGGAATTACATATATATCCTTACAAAACCTAAAAATTCACAAATATACCCAAACACTTAATTTAATAATAATTTATCAATTTAAAATCTAAAAAAAAAGAAGATAAACATCATCTTAAATTGATTTCTTAATATTAAAAATGTAATTGTTTTGTTAGATTACAAAAGTAACCACATGAGGGGTGGGTGTGGTACCACTCCCTTAAGGTGAGGTAGGAGAAAATATGTAGTATTCAACACATGTGGTTAGGTGTGGGGTGGGTCACTTAGCTTTTTAACTTTCTTTTAATTAAATTTTAATTGTTTAGTTGAGTAATATGTGGGTTCTATAATTTAGTGTAGTGAGAATTGATCACTACAAGGCTAAGTGGTTGCAGAAAAAAGCCGACATGACGGTGTGAATGTATGATGGATGTAGTTCTACATGACCACTCCTTATACTCTATGTATTTCATTTCATAGTTGCATTTTTGTATGCTTCTTGCCCACCTCAGATATGTACGTACTCGTAAGCATGTACGTGCATAAAAGAAGACTAATGAAGTATTTTTGTTCATACAAAATACAAGGCATGTCATAGTATCATACAATTTAAATTGCTTATAATTATTGGAGGTATAACAACATTTGAAGTTATAAAATAAGAACAACAATCATCAGCCCACATTTTATTTCCTTGACCCACCTGGACTAACTTGAATAGGCCCAGCTGTAGTTTCAGTCTTTCAGAGGTTAACCACTACCCAATAACCAACGTCTACCCCCTGGTAGAGGTGCACAAAAAAACCGAATATCCGATTTATACGAAAAAATATCCGAAACCGGATTTTGTAGAAACCGGTTTTTTTTATCCGGATCGGATTTTCCAAAACCGGATAGTATAACCGGTTATAAAGATTTTGGGCCGACCGGATTTTTTACCGGATAAAAAACCGGTTTTTTTGAAACCGGTTTTTATCCGGTTTTTTATCCGGTTTTTTACTACTAGCCGTTAGGTTCGAAAAGTAGCCGTTTTCTAGCCGTTTGGGGTGTTTCTTGACCGTTTTTTTCTTATTTTTTTACCATTTTGCCACCCAAAACACTTATATATAGTGTGGGTATGTTGTGGGATTAAATCACAACTTACATCTTCCAAATTCTCTCCAAATTCTCTACTTTTATTCACCAAAGCTCACTTTCATTCACTTTCTTGAGATTGATATCATGGCCGGTAGTAGTAGCATGCCGAATACGGGAGAATCTTCCGTCGGAGGAAACCCCGATGTGGTGAGGATTCTCGAGCATAATAGAAATAAAGAAATTTGGGAACATTTCGACTTGTGCGAGATGTCCAACGGTTCAAAAAGGGCTCGGTGCAAACTTTGTCACAAGTTTCTAGCACCCGAAGGTAACTCTACTTTGAGGGCTCATATTTCCAAGTCATGCAAGGCGCTAAGAGCAACATCCGATGCAACTCAAGCCAACATGACGAATCAAGGTGGTGTTTTCATTTACGACAACGACAAATTACGAGACGCTTTTACGAGGTTCGTGATTACAAAAGCTTTGCCGTTTGACCACTTTGATGATAAAGATTTCACCGAAACCATCCAAACACTAATGCAACCGCGTTACACCGCTGTAAGTCGTACTACCCTTAGGCGTGATGCAATAAAAATGTGGCGTGCGGCTAGAGAAAAAATGATTTTAGGATTCCAAGAACACCGTTATGGTGTGTCACTTACATGTGACGTTTGGAGTTCTCCACATAACACCGGACATTCTTTTCTAGCCGTCACGGCCCATTGGCTAGACCAAGATAGTTGGCAAATGATGAAACGTACAATCGCGTTTGAGTTATTTGGTGAACCACACACCGGCGCAAATTTATTTGCGCTTTTAAAAAGGGTGATTTGTGTTTATAACATACAAAACAAAGTTTATTCTATGTCTTTTGATAATGCGTCAAATAACACAAACGCGGTTCCACGATTAAAGATACTACTTTCACCAATTTTAGACGGTGTGTTTTTTCACACTCGTTGTGCTGCACACATCATCAATCTTTCCGTTCAAGCCGGTTTGGAGGTTATTGACTCCAAAAGAAAAGAATTCAAAGAAATGATAAAATCGATTTTTTGCTCCAACAACAAACGGTTGAATAATTATAAACGTTTTTGCAAGTCGGTTAATTGTAAAGCTTTGGGTCCAAATTTGGATTGTCCAACTCGTTGGAACTCCACTTGGATGATGATGCACTCCGCCTTAAGGCAAAGAGATACGTTGCAAACTTTTCACAAAAACTTGTTTGATAAAGGTCTTGTAGCACAAGAGTATCCGAATGACGGTTGGGAAATGATTTCAAAACTACACGATTTACTTGAGGTTTTTAAAGACGCAACAACTTGTTTATCCGGCGTTTATTATCCCACTAGTCCGTTGGTGCTTAACCAATTGTTTTTGATGGCTAGCAAAATTGGTGACTTTGAGTTTGAAGGTGAAGAATTGAAACTCGTTGGGGCAAAAATGAAAGAAAAACTTTTAAAATATTTTAAGGAAATTCCCTTGGTATTTACTTGTGCCGCCGCTTTAAACCCTTGTTTAAACGTTGGTGGAGTTGAAACATTAATCGAACAAATTGCATTTTCTTTTAACCTTACCGAAGATGATCCCGCTTTTATAACTAACCAAACCAATTATTTCAATAAATGTTTTCGAGATATGTTTGAGATCTATTTGGGTAAATACGGGACATCTAGTGCCATTCATGATCAAATGAGAGCGGAATCTAGTAGACGCCAAAGTAATGCGGGTTTGTCACTTTTTAACACAATTATGAACTCTCAATCCAAGAGAGCACGTGGTTCCACCCCAAGTAGTGAGTTGGGGAATTACATGTCAACCAATTTTATAGCAAAATATACATATGAGGATTTTCAAACTTTTGATATTTTGGCTTGGTGGAAGGAAAGGGAATCACAATTTCCGGTTCTAGCCGCCATGGCCCGTGATCTACTAACCGTCCAAGCTTCTACGGTAGCTTCGGAATCTGCTTTTTCTGTGAGTGGCAGGGTCGTATCCGCAAGAAGATCACGGTTGAGTCCCGAATCTGTGGAAGTGTGTATTTGTTTAAAAGATTACTTGGATGGTGCGGCTAGAAGACAACACGTGACCACACTAGAAGACCCAATTGACGTCGACTTGGAATCAAACATACACAATGAAGAAGTGGAACTTGGAATATCGTCTCCCGATGAAGAAGAAGAAGAAGAAGAAGAAGCGTGAACGGGTTGCTATGTAGGGGTGATGGCGATGCCGAAGCTCCTCCCTGGCTTCCCACTTTTAATTCGAAGTTTGAATGGTTTTAAGTTAGATGTTTGTAGTTTGAATATTTTTAATTAGGAAGTTTGTAATTTTAACATTGTACTTTTTAAGTATTTAAATTAATCAAAATTTGAGTTTTCTTTCACATGTATGTTTTTTTATAGTATATATTATAGGAAATGTATTTAAAACAAAAAAACAAAAAAAAAAAAAAAACAGTGGGCTACATAAAACATACGCGGACCGGATTTTTTGCCTAGAATAAAAACCGGTTTTTTATAAAAACCGGTTATAGTATAAACCGAAACCGGATAAAATAGTATCGGAATTCGATATCAAAACCGGTTAATACTAAACCGGTTTTTTTCGTAACCGGTTTTTTTTTTGTCCGAAAAATCCGATCCGGTTTTTACTATAACCGGATATAGTAAAAACCGGTATTTGTTCACCTCTACCCCCTGGCCACTATTAAGTATTAACTAAACGGGCGGTTAATGATAAGAATTAACCGAAGGTTACGTTATGTTGAGTTTTGGGCTCGTACATAAATTAAAAGCAACATCGAGCTTAGTTTAAGACCTCAATCACATTATATATTATAACATTTAGCAGGAATGATTTGACATTATGAATAGTAACTTTCTGTTACTTGTTATATATTTCTAAGCTGATAAAATTACTCAAATGGAAGTTTGGCGTAGTGGTGCAGCAAGTAAATTGTGATGGCCAAGGCCCAGGGTCGAATCTTGCTTCTAATTATTTTTCTAACATTTTTTGGTTTACGGAATTACGTCGGACACTCCTTGCAAAGGAAAACGCCACGTTAATATACTAAACTTTATTTTATTATTATTATATTACATGATTAATTTTATAACTTATTTGTATTTCTATTATGATATTTGATATGTAATGTTTGATATAAATATGAATGTATTTTTGTGGTCAACTTATTTTTATCTACATTTTGATATAAATTTCATCTACATACGTCATTTATCTAAAAACTATAAATTTGTATTGAAATATAATGCTAAAAATATATATTTCGTTAGATAATTATTATCTTTAATGTATATTAAAAGTGAATGTGTTATAATATCATTCTAATTAAAAAAATCATCAATTATTCTTCTTTATTTTCAGAAATGACTTACAAATTAGTTTTTTTTTCTCAAATGTTAATTTTTAGATGATTTAGTATATTAACATTTATATATCTTTACAAAAATATATATTTAAATCATTTAGTAGATACATATATATATTTTCATGGTTATTGACGTAAACACGAAATGGTTATAGAATACATATTTCTAATTTAAACAAAATCATACTTTGACGTAGTGGTAAGGAATGTCGTAACTATTATATTTATAGATGAATATATATGATATAATTGTTATTTTTTCTTTTTATTACTTTTAACATATAAGTTTTGGGTTAGTATCCTCTTATGTTTGGGTTAAACATGAACCATTATGTTTCCTCATAAATACGAGAGTAAAACTTATAAAGGAACCTATTAACATACCTGTTTTTTACTTAAGTAAGTGACTCCTCTCATGTATTCATATTTTAAAACTAATAACTAGAATACTTCTAAAAGTTTTGTTTGTTAAAATCAGTATTAATAATAAATGATTATGTTATACATGACATGAAATCAATATTAAAATCAGCATCCTAAATATCCAAATTTTTTCTACTTTATCTAAATTTGTATGCTAAAATATTAGTTTTATATTAAGTTCATTCTAAAACATCGTAGCAACGCGCGTATAAAAAAATTACTCGTTGATAACTAAACAACACACATGTAAAACTTTTAAATACATAAAAAAAAGATTTAACATGTGATAGACACATAATTATATGTATTCAAGTTTCATTAAACGGTTATTTTGTCAAAACAATCATCATATGGATTACTTAGAAGCTGGTTGATAAAATAAAATATTTTAGTACTTGAATGGTTTAAAAGCCTGAAATTGGTCAATAACTTTGAATGATTGTAGTTTCATTTGAAAAAACTATTGATCATGCTTTTGAATATATAGTCCGAATAAAATAATATTACCATATCACCCTTCTATATGATAACCGAGTAATTCGATCTAGGGTGTTCTTCGGGTATACCCGTCGGGTTTCTGATAATTCGGGTCGGGTAGTTCGGGTATTTTGATATACATAATTTAACTGATAACCGGACTGTTTAACATTACGGTTATCGGGTTTGGTTAGAATTCGGGTACAGGTCGGGTCGGTTAATTTCGGGTATACCCAATTTAGAGACTTTTTTTTTACATTTTTTTTGCCAAGTATCCAAAATGGTATATTTGTATAGCATTTTTTATTACATTTTTGGGTCAAACATTCATTGTATCCAAAATAAAACATTAATTTGGCCATCTTGAATCAAACCTACATCTTCAAAAAAAAAAAAAAAAAAAAAATTAAACGGGTATTTCGGGTATACCCGAAGTCTGAATAACCAACCCGTTACCCGAACCGAATTTATAACGGGTAAACCGAAACCCGAAATAATGCTACCCGAAACCCGAAATAACAGGTCGGTTATTCGGGTTACGGTTATTTTCGACACCCCTAATTCGATCAAACACCTTGTATATTATCTCATAAATTACATGTAAATATCCACAAAAAATTACAATTTACTACACATAAGTTGATGAATCATGAAACAAACGGATTGAAATGAAACAAACGGATTGAAGAGATGAACATATAAACAAACAAATGAACACAAACCAAAGATCACGTGAATCGCACTTATGAAAGAGAAACAAAACAAAAATTACAATCAACCGAATCAAACATATGAGCTTTTCGAAAGAGCAAACAGATCTAACATATGAACTTTGGAGCAAAAATTACACCAACAGAAAAAATAAAATTACAAGCAAACATCATACCGATCTTCAAAATCGCACTGTGGAGAGCTCAAAAATGCTAATTCACGAAATCATAGGCAAACTTCCAACCGATGTTCAATATCGTCACATGAAAGCGAAATTGATGAGATAAACTCAAAATCGCCACGTGACAAAATAAAAAAAACAAACCTCAAACCAGGCTTCAAAATCGTACCAAGAAAGTGAAATTGAGCACAAAAAAAAAAAACTTGAATCGCCAAGTCAGAATATCAAAAAGCAGATTGTCACCTGAAAGCAAAATTGACCAGAGAAGAACGCGAATGCAGACTTTCGTTTATATTCTTAGAAACTTCTCTAATTACGTATATATCCTTGTAAATTTTAGAATTACATACATATCCTTACAAAACCTATAAATTCACAAATATACCTAAACACTTAATTTAATAATAATTTATCAATTTAAAATCTTGAAAACAAAAATAAACATTATCTTAAATTGATTTCTTACTAAAATTACAAAAATACCCATTTAATTCCCTCCCATAATCATATCTAGATCTCCTTCCCATTCACATTTCTGAAACTGCCTATACGTCTTATTAGGAGAACAACGCATAATCTACTCCAGTCGAACCTTCATCTCTTATGGTCCATTTTATAGATTCACTCGCAATTGATTTATGTTACAGTTAGGGGTGAGCACCTTAACTGAAAAACCGAACCGAAACCAATAAAACCGTTAAAACCGAACCAAATGAAAATCGACGGTTCGGTTTTTAAAAATTCATTAACCGATAGTTATTGGGTCGGTTTCGGTTTTATACCTATAACCAAACCGTTAAGAAACCGAACCAATAAGGATTTATTAATTAATATTTTTATATATTTAATTAACTAAAAGATAGGTAGTAGGTAGTCTTTGAAACAAAATCACATATCATCTTGACTTTTATTTAGTCTAAGGGCCCAATTCTAGTTATCTACTAGCCTACTAAAGTTATTAATTATAAAACCATAAAAATCAGCTCAATTGTTTGCATGTAGGGTCCAATTTCGTAGCCCAATTATTAAATATTGAAGCCCAAAAAATTGGCCCAGCTTAATATAACGGTTAACCAATAAAACCGATAACGAAACCGATCCGCTACCATTAACCGTTAACTGCCCCATTAGTAACCAATAACCCAACGGTTTGAAAAATCCATTAACCGATATTATTGGTTATGGTTCGGTTTGGGGTCAAAACCGACCCATACTTCCCCTAGTTACAGTCGACATCAAGTGTTTCATCTGTTACAGTCGATCAAGTGTTTCATCTGTTATAGTTATGTCTCAGTGGAGTTCGATTTCTGTGTTTCCTCTTGTTTCGGTAAGAATACGAAATTGATTTCAATCAAGTCTTCTCAATTGATTTATGTGTTGCCAAATGAAATTCTCCATTCTGTTTTTTAGTCGAGATTGATTTCAGGTGCTTCGTCTGCTTCTTTTTGTTCCATCATGGGTTTTGCATCCTAATACTACGTACAAGTCTAGACTTCATCACCTATTCAAAACTAAGATTTGAAGAAAATGACCTGAAGAAACAGTCTGCAACAGACCCAATACCCATATACATAAATGCAATTACTTGACTTTATCATTTTGCTGTAAAGTAATTGCTGAATTACTTCACAGTTACCTACACTGTATAACTATATGAGAGAAAAATCCATATTTAATAAATATGAAGCAATGCCGAAAAATCCAAATTTAATAAACCAATTACCTGACATTTTCATTTTGCTAGTAGGGATTAAAAAAGGGAAGGCCAGGAGGGTTCAACAATCGGTGGTTCTCGAACAAGCATAAAGCGAGAAGAAGCATAAACTCGTTGATCGAACCTGAGATTAAGCATATATACAAGTGTCGAATCAATCAACCTTTGTTCACCCATCGGCATTGAACCTGAACTCGACGAACTCTTCTCCAAATCAAGCATTCTTTGTTCAATCGATCGGTGGGTACTCGACTTCAATCGAAAATCACAACTTGTTCACTCGAGTTGTTCTCAGTTCTGGAAATCTGCCTAGTTCAATCGATCGTTGGGTAATGAGTTTCGATGGGGTGTTTGATTTGGGGGAGAAGGGGTTGTTTGTGGTTTTCATGAATATCCACAGTTCAATCGAGATGTACATTGAGGGTACCTCACGACACCCATTCACCATCTTCCACTCCTTACACTCTTAGATGCACATATCAAGTACTAAAATAGGAAGTAGCTAAGGGGTAATCCAGATTTTAGTTATGTGTTTGGCCAGCCATGCAAATATAATAGTCGGCCATCCAATTACAAATACATATCATTAATTGTTACCGATCGTTTATATACTTATGATGATGTTAATATTTTTTTTATCTTTGTAACATTTATTTATTAGGTAACAACGATTATTTTGTGTTCGTGTTCTGTGAATAGTTTATGGAATGAGTGAAAATTGGTAAAAAACTTGACATTATCTCTTGATTATATCACTGTAATTTGCAGATCAAAAACAAAGTAAGATATGGTATCTTAACTCACACTTTATGGGACCTCAGCATAAAAGACAAACGTAATGAAACCAGTAAAAAGTCGGACACTCGATTGTCAATTTTAATTAGTAGGTCAATGTTTAAAATAATTTTGATGCATTTACTATGAGGGTTATATGTTTACTTGCACAACATATGGAGCGATGTGACTATGCAAGGCGAATGAAAGAAAGCGGGAAAAAAATGTTGGTTAACTTAACGAGTAAATATATCACTATCCGGAACATATTTTTTTTTGTATTCACGTTAATCATGTATATACATTCATTTAGTAATTTGATTATTATATAATTGTCTATTACATCTTAACTAAGATATAGTAGAAAATGTAGAAAAAGAAATCTAGAAAGACGAAAGTAGTTGTATTAATAATCCTATTCACAACTATAATTTTTATTTGGAAAGTAAAAAAAATATATAGAAAGTAGTTATATTACTAATTTTATTCACAACTTTAATTTTTATAATTAGGAATGTGTTCTTTTTAGTAAATTAGGAGTGTTTGTTTAGACAATCCCTTTAATGTAGGTAACAAAATAAAACATATATTAGGTACTAAAATAAAACACTTATTTTCTGTTATTTTATGCTTGTACTTGTTGTGTATAAATTAATTTTATTTTTATACAAATCAGCTCTCATATTTTAATAATATCAAAAATTACAACTTTATGATTTTCTTTAACAAAGTTCAATAAGTTTATAACACGACACTTTAATAATACACTTTTAATGCTACGAGTATTCGTCCCTCCTAACCTCTCGTCTTTCTTATCACATTAACGTGAAATCATCCTTCTTAACCAACCTTCTAACCTTACAACCAAGGAACTACCCCTTTAATTTTTCCTAATTTTTTAATTAAACATAAACAAAGAGAAAGAGTAGAAAGAGATAGAGAGAAAGATGAGCAAGAGAGGAATCGGGTTGGGTGACATGGAAATGGCTCCTATGGTTCTACCGCAGGCTAAAAGGAGAGGGGCAATGGTGTTATTTAGCTTGCAGAGATCCGCCATCCACCCGCTAGATGGATGTGCATGACCTAACACACTTGTATTAATATAATAATTCAAAAACAATGCAAAGTATTTTAAGAGTGAAGGTTTGGTAAATATTGGATTAAAAAACATTCCGAGGACAGGAATAAGAGTAAAGACCTTCCTTTTCATTGTGGGTTAACCAGTTAAGCATATATGAACCGTCCTTTTAGTTAATCGCTATTGAAACAGTTCGATTTATTTGAATTGTTATATCTCTAAAAGAATTTAGATTCAGTCAATCGATTATATTTCTCACTAAAAATAATAAGTATGTTTCAATTCAGGGTTAAGGCCATAAAATAGCAATCTACTTTTTCAAAATTATTTATGTAGGTTGTTATTTTATGACCTTAACCCTTCCATTAACTACTAAAAGAGTCTATAAGACACCATTGGATATATGCATTAAAACTTTAATCTTAATGACGTTTTTACATTAAGTTTCACATAATTCAAAACCTTTGGATATATGCATTCGATTCAACTTAATGACAATATAAGGGTGATACTAATATAGTATTGTACTATTATAGTTGCAGCAAGACTATATTCTAATTCAAAAGCTAAATACTAGAAGATGTGATATTAATTATTGGCACAATTTCGTATATACCCTTGTAAAAGTTGCTAATTACGTAAATATCCTTACAAAACCTAATATTACTTCAATATCCTTAGAAAACCTTAAAACTCTCAAATATACCCAATTTATTATTTAAAATCAATTAATTAGTTTTTATATTAATAACTAATTATCTAATAAATTAAAAAAATACAAATTTCCTATATTACCCATACTACTACTCACGTTCATCCTAAACAACTATCTACTCTTATATACGTATTAGGGTTTATCATACATTTCAACTTCAATCGTACGTGTTCATCCTTTCTGTGGTTTTCTCATTTGCAGGTATCGATTACGTTTCATCAACATCCCTACATATCAAGTTTAGATATGCTTTTCTTTAATTGCTTCTTAATTTATTCTCCAATTTAATGGTATATTCATCGGAAGTATCCAGTGCTCTGAACCATGCTTTCTTTATTACCTTTATCTCCTTTCTTTATCTGCTTTCTTGAGTTGCCAATTCCCCTGTTTCATGGATTATCTTTGACACAAGAGGGAAGAAATTGATAAACTTGTTGAAACTTGTTTCATGGATTATCTAAGCTAAGCTCATCGGAAGAAATTGATACGCTTGTTGAGACGATGAAGAAACCCGGATTCTAGAGAGAGGGAGAGAGGGGCTGCAGTTTCGGTTTGTGTGTGTGAGAGTGTTTTTGTGTGTGTGCAGCGGGCACCTGGACTGCTGGGGGTAACCGCCGGCGCGTGGGCTGCGTTGCTCAGAAGAGGGGCTGCTGGTAGGTTGGCGATCGGAAGACAGGGAAAGAAGAGGGGCTGTAGGTGGTCAAGAAGGGGCCAATTAAGAAAGAATGATTTTGGGGATGTTGCTGGGTAACCTAGACGTGAGTAGTAGTACTAGTATGGGTAAAATAGGAAATTTGTATTTTTTTAATTTATTAGATAATTAGTTATTGTTATAAAAAATAATTAATTGATTTTAAATAATAATTTGGGTATATTTGAGAGTTTTAAGGTTTTATAAGGATATTGAAGTAATATTAGGTTTTGTAAGGATATTTACGTAATTAGCAACTTTTACAAGGATATATACGAAATTGTGCCTTAATTATTAAATGAATAATTTAAGAGACGTGTGGTAAGGGAGAGGGTGGTACTATTATACTATTACAACTAGTTATTTGAATTCAAGGGTTACGACGGAAATAAAAAAGAAATAGAATAAAAATATATCAAAACTAATATTTAAACAAATGTTTAAAATAAAGTAGAAAATGATAGAAAACTATTGTGCATTTACGCCATCTAATTCAATACCAAAGCGATCTATATTTGTAACCAAAATTTTTTTAGTTACATGCCGATATATATTTTAGTATAATTGTTCGAAAATATAATAAACTTACGGGTTAATTGCGCGAAAATATAATAAACTATGGCTAAATTGTCATTGTATACAACCAACTTCATTTTTTTATCAAAAAGTACAAACAACTTACAATTTTGATTCATTATATGCAATCAGTGACCTGATTATCAGGTTGCAGGTTTTTTTCATGAATTTTGATTTTTTCTTAATTAGCAAATTCATATCTTCTTGGTGTTCTTCAAGGTTCATCTTCATGTTCTTCATTTTTTAAGCAAAAACATAAAAAATATACTGAAATCATAAACCATATAACTATTCACATATGGAACATGCACATTCAAACCTTAAGAAATCATGGTTTTGAAACAACAAGAAGAACCCTAACAAATGATAAACTTTTATGGATCTCGAATCCCATATCTGCCGCCGTCGCACCATCGCCGACCTTCTTCTGTATACCCAAATCTGCACCGCCTCCATCTCGCCGTCGCATCGCCACCGTCTGCACCGCCTCTTCTCGCCGTCTCCTTGCGAAAAACAAAAGTAACAATGAAACTGAAACCCAGATCTGCATAACCGAACCAAGAATCAAACATTAGCAAGTTATGGATCTCGAAAAAAGTCAAGCGATGCCCAGATCTGTAAATCTAATATTGAAACTGAAACCCAGATTTCGATTAGATGAAATTAAAGCCCCAAAATCATGAATGAAGAAGCAATCCATGAGCAAATTCGAGAAAAACAAACCTTGTGGAGATTGTGGACTGAAGAAGCACATCAACGTAATTTGCCCCTGTTGAGTTTTTGGTTGAACCACCAGGCTTTTTAATAACTATGAACTCCCTTCTAACAATAAATAGTTGCATATAAACTTTGACCATAACCCATAAATAAAAAAAATAAAAAAAATTAAAAAATTAGTCGCTGGAATCTGGAAATAGTTGCCAGAAACCGGTTGGTATAGGGTGACCTCTAATAGCAGGTCATCTTGCATACAATGAACACATATTTAAAGTTTGTCGTATTTTTTGATAAAAAATAAAGTTAGTTGTATACAATGACAATTTAGACATAATTTATTGTATTTTCGCGCATTTTGCCCTAAACTTACTCTTAATTACTATTGTATAGAACAACTTTTATATTTTTAAAATGTTTATTATAAATTTTCTATTGTATCCAAGTTATTAATGAAAATTATGACAAAGCTCGTTATATACAATGGTAGTAATAACCATATACATAAAAAGTTGTTTCCTTACCATGAAAGAATTATGAAAATAATTGTATTGTCTTAAGGGGAAAAAAAGTTAGTCGTATAACGGTAACCAAGGTAAAATTCATTTTACTTTCATTCGATTTGCCATAAAATTTAATGTAACACTATATTTATCCAATAAATTTATATTTTTAATATTATGTTTTGCGAAAAAATCTTTTTTTAGATAAATATCGTATTATTATAAAGTTTATATTAAAATTCAGATAAAATTTTGATGGTTTTAAATAAACATATATTTATACTAAACATTCTATAAAAAAACTATAAAATAAAATAATAAAAATGTGAGTAATAATTTTAATATAATAGTAATAATAAAAACATCAATGCCTAAATACTTATATGTTGGCCCAACTTGTGTATTCAAGGTGAGAAAAAAGAAAAAAGAATTAATAAAATTTCGAAGGCTGTTTTAGGGCGGAAAGGGAAAAAAAGTAATGTAAGTAATCGAAACCTAGACCTAAGATTCTACATTCAACACATTTACCACTTCGTCCAAACTCAAACTTAATAAGCATAAGCAGTTGTTAAATATATATAAATTTATAAGAAAATTACTGTTCATTCCCCTGCTAAATGTTATTAACTTATTGTATATAATAGCAGCAAAAACTATATTCTAATTTAAAAGCTAAATACTAGAAGATGTGATATAAATCATTAAATATATGATAATTTAAGAGGCGTGTGGTGAGAGTGTGGTAAGAGACAGGATGATATTAGTATATTATTACAAATGCAGAAAAAACTATATTCTAATAAAAATCTAAATACTAGAAGATGTGATATTAATTATTAAATATATAATAATTTAAGAGGCGTGTGGTAATAGATTCAAGAATGGAAAAGGTTTGGCAACTGACAATTGATTATTAGTACCAAAATGGTTGATTAGGGCATTTTATATGATTTCCATGTAGTAGTGTTGCAGAAAGTGGGGACAAATTGGAATAAGATATTAAGGATACATTGCATCTAAATTTCACTAATTTAATTAACCTAGACAATTAGATTCTCCATTTGATGGGGAATGATATCTATCATTTAGACTTTTGTAACTATATATATATTCTTCTTTACAATTTACAACTTTAGATTGTTCTCACATAGAGTTTTAAAATACTATTATATAACTAACTTCAAGTCAAGCATGTTGAAAGGGTAAGTGGGTAGTATTTATTTATGTTAGTTGTTATTATAAATTATATGGTTTATAATGGACAGATCTAAAGTAGAGTAACAAAATCAACTAGATAAAGTGGTCGATTATTTAAAGAACGGTAACATTGAACTAAATAATAAAAGTGTTTATTGACATTTACAATCGATCAAGTTTTCTTGCTTGTCTCTACTATATAGGTAAACATTTAAACGAAAACTATTTATCGTATGAGAACTCCGAAAACTGTTTTTAACGCAATAAATAACTTATTAATAGGAGTATTTTAGTAATTTATATATTTACCCGACCGTGAATTACGTTCAGATGAGCCGTCATTAATTTATGAGACTTGAATTTTCTGAAATAACACTAATTAATGTGTCATTAACTCACACATATACCCAACTACCTAACTTAATGGTAATTAATAGATTTAAAAGTTAAACAAATTATTTTAATATTTAATTTTATATAATTAAAAAACTATTTAACTTGTCATTTTACAACATTACCCTTCTCTCAAGCATACTGATACAAATCTGGATTACAGGATAAATTGTTTCAGTGCCAGCGATAACAGAGAGTTGATTCAGTTGATAACATTATACTTCATGAAATCACTAAAGCATACTTCATGTCTTCATGAACTCGCACAATTTTTCGATTAATTGAATAGAGTTGGGGTCTAAAATCCATGTCACTCATGATGCTGATAGATCATGATTTATGGTCAATTGAACTCACCTGTTTGGAGCTTCCATCGATCCAAACACCGATAGTAAATTCAAAACCCGACCCAATATCGAGCGATTGAAGAGGGCATGGAGTCACCCTACGTGAACTCAAGCAAGATGTCAATAAATTAAACAGAGTTAGGGTCAATTGAACCCTAATTAAGATGCCAGAAATGAAAATCGAATTTTGTTAATGGAGCTTTTGCTCATCCTTCGGTGTACATTTGATAGTAGGTTAAACAGGTTAACTTCATTTAGAATAATTGAAAATTAAATTAAATACCATTTAAATAATAATAATAATAATAATAAGAGTTAATTACTGAAACGGTCCCTGAACTTTGCCAAAAGTATATGATTTAGTCCCTAAACTTTAAAAATTACGTAGATGGTCCCTACTGTAGCAATTAAGTCCCATGGACAGTCCCTGGACTTAATTGCTACAGGGACTGTCCATGGGACTTAATTGCTACAGTAGGAACCATCTACATAATTTTTAAAGTTTAGGGACTAAATCAAATACTTTTAGCAAATTTCAAGGACTAATTAACTCTAATAATAATAATAATAATAATAATAATAAACCAACTGGGTTTCTTCATCGCCGCTTCATTGATTCAATTCACCTGTTTAGTTTGCGTTTGCGTTTGCTCTGCCATAAATGAAGGGACTTCGATTCACTTCATCTATATAAAAACAAAATCATCATCTGGGTTGAGATGCGATTTAGATCTGATTTCATCTGCGCTTTTAGGTCTGGTTGAATGTGCGTTCTCGTCGATCTTCATCTGCGCTTTTAGGACTAATTTAGGGTTCATACGATTTAGGGTTTTGCGATTGTTCTTGTTCTTGTTCAAATTGTTGTTACAGGTTAGTGTTTGATTTAGGGTTCTTCATCTTGAATGAATTTGTTCTGATCTTCAAATTGATATTCTTGTTCTTGGTGTTAGCGTTGTTAGATTATCTACAGAGATAATTAATGGGCACATTGTATCCAATGTTATAAGAGACTAAAGGGTCACACCGCCGCACACCCAATTCGGAACAGTTGGTTTTCACCTTTATTCTGGTGGAAATAATTAATCAGTTAGATTAATTATTAAAGAGTAAGAGGAAATAATTAATCAGTTAGATTAATTATTAAGGATAATTAATCAGTTGGATTAAATCATCAAGAAGAGAGAAATAAATAATTAATCAGTTTGTATTAATTATTAGAAAGGAATAAATAATAAATAGTTATTTATTATTTAAAGAGAATTAAATATTAAGCTTTAATATTTAACGGACAGTTAATTAATAGTTAATTAATTAACTAGTAAAGTCCAAGGGGTGAATATGAGAAGAGTTGAAAGTTTAATTAAAACCAGCGGACTTTTAATTAAACGGGCTTAGGTCCAAGTTAATCCCTATAAATATATCCTTAAGGCTTAAGGATTAATATATGAGACACAAGGGATTAACCCTAGCCGCCACCACCTCTCTCTCGATCTCGCCTTCCCTCTCGTAGCTCTCTCTCTCGGTCGACGCACTCTCTCTCGGTCTCTCTCTCTCGAAGTCGCAATCACAAAACACCAAGGGTGTTTTGCGATAGGGTGGTCGACGCACACACACACAAAGCTTTCGGTTTTTTAAGGCTTGGTGATCCAGGAGCGGTCTAGCAGCCAGTTCCAGTGAGGTTCAGTAGTGGTGGAATATCTTTAGCAATCCTAAAGGTTTTGTTCAGGTATAATTCTATAACCTTATCTATGGGTTGTTTGTTAAGAAACTATGTTGATCATGTAAAAGTTTAAAGATCCTAACCCTTTTGGGGTTTAGAGGGTTGTGTTCAATCCAGTTCCGCTTTTAGGATTGAGCCAGTGGAATCAAACCCAGGCTTGACCAGTTTGTGTCATATGGTGGTTTGGTCAGGTTCAAAACCCTTTAGTGGTATCAGAGCCTCGACTCTATGATCCATAGTTTCTAGTTTTATCTGTTTTTGGGTTAAGGTTTGATTCTTGATCTTCCACTTGCTCTAGCCTATTTCGAAAATCACCAAGGGCAACAAAACAGTTTGTTTTTGTTATCCAGTTTAATCCTATTAATCAGAAAGTTTAAACAATTAGTTTAAACGGTTAAAAAGGATTGTGGTTTTTGGATAAGAACAAGTTTAGGATTAAGATAAATTAAACAGTTTGTTTTAATTAATTAAACCTAGTTAATCCATTGTTGGTTTGTTTAATGGTTAAATGATCTACTTCATCTTGTTTCTTTCTCCACAATTTTTCGAAAACCATAAGGGATAAAAACAAGTTTTTCTGTTTTTATCCAGATCATAAAAGGTTTGATTTTGACCAGTTAGGTTTAAACCAGGTTTGTGTTTAAATGGTTAAAAAAGATAAATCTTTTATCTAAAACTAGATTTTAACAAGTTTTTGAACTTTTGTTTAAAAAAGGTTGAAATCAAGTTTTAGGATAATTGATTATTAATAAAACAAGTTTTGTTGAAATTAATAATTGATAGTTTTTTTGTTTTTTGAATTAAATCCAGTTTTTAATCAGTATATTAAAACAGTTAGTTTTAATAGGTTAAAAGGATTTAAATTATTTTTTAATCGGAAAACGGGAACCAAGATCATCACTGTATCGGGTGAGGGCTGTTAGCGGCGCTAAGGCCAGATGGGCCTAGCGGTGCCGGTTAGCGGCGCTAAGGGCGAGGTGGGCTTCGGCCCAAGTGTTTTTCAGCCCAAGGCGGTTCCCGACCCAAGGTGGGTTCTCAGCCCAAGGGGTTCTCGGACCAAGGGGTTCTCGGCCCAAGGGGTTCTCGGCCCAAAGGGTTCTCGGCCCAGTGGGTTTCTCGGGTTGACGGGAGAGTTTGGCCCAAGATAGATTTTCCGGATTAATATAAAAGGATTATTAATTTTAAGTTACAAAATTAATAAGGTGTTATATAAACTAGTATTATATATTTTAACTAGCTTAGTTAAAATATATATTTTAGATAATTATTTATTATGACTAGTTTAGTCATTTTGAATAAATTCTAAAAGGGATAAAGTTTATATAATGGAGAAACAAATAAGATAGTATTTAATTGACCAAGGTTGTCGGTTTTAAGTTTTTGTAAAACTAGTAATAAAACTCGACGTGGGGATTTTCATTCAAGTTTTGAATGAGATCAAGTTCTAAGTTTTTTGTTGAAAAACTATTTTGGTCAAATTAAACTAAAAGATCATAATTCTCATTTTTTGGTTAATAGGTATTAATCAAAAGGGTAAATGAGAATATTTAAACAAATCAGGCTGCGTGCTTAACAGCACAGTTTATTTTTTTATAACTGCGTGGTTGACTTTTATATATATAGTGCTTATATATAATTGCGTGGTTGTGATAGCTATAGTTTTGCCGACTTAGGACTCGTTTTTTCTTTTCTTGTTTATTTTGGTTTTGGGAAGGCCTGCGTGCCAATTACAATCCCTTTTTTAATTGTGATATTGTACTGGTTCGGGGAGGCCTGCGTGCCACTTACAACCCCATTCAATATTGTATTTGTAATAGATTAGTAGTAGTTTAATCCCACAACCAAGTTGGACTCGAAGAAGGTGATGAAGAAAATGGTGTTCTCACGCGAAGCATGGATGCTTCGGGGAGGTGTCAAGGCCAGTGGGAGCAACACATCAAGAAAGACGAATCTAAGTCATTTTGTCCTTAGGTTTGACCTTAGGATTAGTTGGCAAAACTATAGGTTTTATCTGCTTATTATTATCTGCGTGGTTGTGATTTATTTACTGTTTTTTATATATGTATGGTATATATATATATATATATATATATATATATATATATATATATATATATATATATATACATGCGTGTGATGGTAAATAAAAAGGGGTTTAATGACATATTGTTATTAAACAAGTGAAAAACCACGCTTTATGACAAACTAGAATATGACTTCAGTCTGGTAGTCGTATTAATTAAATTTTTATAAATTTAAAAGTTTTGTCAAGATTATAAGTTTGAAACTTATAAAGGCCGTTTTGTGCACCTAGTTTAGGTACACATATAAATCGTACTTTTAAAACAGTTAGTTTTAAAATGGTTTTTCAAAAACTAGAAAATTAAGTTTTTAACTTAATTATAAAACCCAAGAAAAATCTTAGATCAGTGTGCTACCCACCTAATGGTACACCCTAACTGTTAAATGGTACTCGAGTGTCGGAAGTGCCCAAACCTTGGGCATCAGGGTTCAAACCATTGAGGGAAGGGGCATGAAAGATTCTGCGTTAATCGGGAGTCCCGACCAGAATTCATGCTGTCTTAGGTGGTGCGATCTATTTTGGTGATAATCGGGAGTCCCGGCCCAAAAAGCACTAGAGTAGAGTTAAACATACTAGACTGGGTCTAAGTGCTCTACGAGGTTCTAGGAGTCGTATCAGTTAGGTACGATTGGTACAGGGTGTTACCTACCAGAAATAGCATGACTTGGCGGGAAGTGCCCAAACCTTGCGTCAAGTATGTGAAATATGGGTCCTAGGTCTAATATATATTATTTATGGGTTTGATGATATATGATTAGAAAGTTTATTTGCAATTACTAATTAAACCGGGTTTTAATTTGTAGATGGCAACCAACGTTACCAGTACTAATAACCTCTCACTCCGCTCTATCCTTGAGAAGGATAAGCTCACCGGGTACAACTTTCTCACTTGGGAGAGAAATCTCCGGATCGTGCTAAGGCACGAGAGAAAGTGGTATGTCCTAGAACAACCTCTAGGAAATCCCCTTGCCAACAATGCCAGGGCAGAGGTCAGGGAGGCTTTTCAGAAGCGCTCCAATGACGCCTTGGATGTCAGCTGCCTCATGCTTGCAACTATGAGTCCAGAGTTGCAGTCATGCATGATGGAGACTCCTGCCTATGACATGATCCGCCAGCTGAGGGACATGTTACAGGAGCAAGCCCGCACAGAGCGTTATGATGCCACTAGGGCATTTAACTCGTGCAAGATGGCTAAGGGGACCTCGGTCAGTGACCATGTCATGAAAATGAAAGGTTACATGGACCACCTAGAGAGACTTGGGCACCCAGTACCGCTGCAGCTAGCAACGGACACGATACTCAACTCGTTGTCAGATGACTATAAGCCTTTCATAGTCAACTACAACATGAACAACATGGAGAAATCCGTGGCTGAGTTGCACTCAATGCTCAAGACTGCTGAGCAGAGTATCGGGACCAAGTATAAGGACATTCTTATGGTGGGGCATGGAGGACGTAAGAAGAGGAAGGGGCACAACGGAAAGGGAAAGGGCAATGCCCAGCCCAGCCAGAATGCACCCAGAGCTAGTAACGACAACAAGGGCAAGAAGCCAAAGCTAAACAAGGCAAGGACCGAGAATCGGTGCTTCAGGTGCGGCGAGGCCGGACATTGGAAACAATATTGTACGAAAGGTCACGAGGCAGGAGGAAAGTCTGGCTCCTCAGGTACTGCGTGATTAGCTTCTTTGTCACTTTCCTACTTGTAAAGTTTTACGAGTATTCTAATATCTTGCAATCGTTTATTGCAGGAGTAGATGGAAAGTGATGCGGCCCATCATGAGAAGATCCTACGTGCAGTTTACGGATATTATAACAATTTCTATTTCCTAGTTAATTAAACCTTTTAAGTTTATTTGAACAATTTTATATTGCTTATGGATATTTTTTTTAAGTTTATGGAAATTTAATTATTTGGTTATATATCCGTGCACGTGTTCTTATATGAATCATGATTAGTCAGTTGAGACTAAAAGAGTGTTAATAAGTCAAAGCTTTGACTCGATTAGTGATTCATAATAATCTTATGCTATGGTTTGTTGTAGTTACATAAATGTCGGCTCTACTATATAAATACTTGTATAAACAAGTTTTGTTTATAAGATTAGATAGTTTTTCTAATTCAACAAGTATTTAAGTTTTTATGAAAAGTGAATGTTCAAAGTCTTGAACATATGAAAATAATAGTCATTATTTCAGGATAAAGTAGTTTTTTGATAAAAAGTTTAAGAAAGTATAAAAGTGATTATAATAGTTATTATAGTCAAGGGAATTTTATACTAAATGTTTTAAGAAAAGAAATTTAAAATACCATTATGAGTATTTCATACTTGTGATCATGGTAAGTTTAATGAAACCACTTTCCGTAATTGGAAAGATGGATATATGGGAGATCTAAGTTTTTGGTTTCATAAAACAAATTTCTTGCAAAAACTAAGTTCTTTAAAACATGTGTTTGGAACACAAGTTTTTAGGCATGGTAGTCAAGTTTTGACTAAGGCCTAAAAAGGTGTTTTAAAGAATGCACTTTTTCATAAAAAGATAGTGGGAGCACCTGACTAATGTATTTATCAGAGTTAATAAAAGGTTGTTTTTTAACCAGTGTGATAATACAAGGTTGAACTTTTAAAGTATATAATTATCGGATGTTTTTAGAAGTTATCTAAAACAGTAAGTTCTTGAGAAAGAACTAATCCGAGAGATGCATGATTTATTGAGAGGTACTCAATAAAGATATCATTGCAAGTTTTTGAGTCAAGCTATGACTTAAACAAAATTATACTCATTAAGTTCAGTAGGTCAGCTTAATTAAATGTTGTTGGTTGGTTAACGTTAGAAATGATAAAATAGGATGTTCTTTAACATTCTTAGTAATGATATTAGATTAGTGTTGGTATACACAAGGAATCTAGTTTCAAGTTTCTTACAAGTAGGTGTAAGAGGTTTTATCATTTCAAAAGGATATAAATCTAGTAAGATTTAATACATCTACAAATGTAATTAAAGTTTTAATTACAGGGAGGTTATTTTATAAATCAGAAACAAGGAGTTATTTCCAGTTCTCCAAGTTTAAGGAATTTATAAAATAAGTAAGCCTAGAAGAGTTCTTAGGTTGCAAGAACGATTTCTAGCAAAACCAAGAAAGAGTACTCCAAAGTACTAGTCTTGTGTTTTATGGTTTATAACCATATTATTTTCTTTGTAATCCGTGATAAGTTACAATGTAAAAATAATAAGCAATTCAAATAAACACCGTGAATCGAGTCAGTGAAATGGTAGAAATTATACATCTTTATTCCAGGGAGGAATATGGAAGGATGTAGAAATTAGTTTCATTGTTCTTCACAATTTTGTATGTTTTGGTTTATCCAGGAATAAACTATGTTTATTCGAAACATTACCCGTGACTACTTATCTTGGTGGGAACCTCGATAGGGCTGTAAAGTCATCGTAATTTTGGGGTAGATTCGAAAGTATATCGAATATAGCTGCGAACGTTTTTTTGCGGACCAAAATTTATGGATATTCGTTAGGGTTACGAATATTGGATTGACCCACCGTGAAAAATACTTCGTGGATTCGTGTCAAAAGTATTTATCACATAGGTTATCCTTAAGCCTGAGGTATTTGGTTTGGGATGCGGTAATTGTTGTTTTCTTAGCGCGTTCGAACGCCACGCCGTAACAGGGTAGTCATAAGGGGCGTGTCTAGATTCAGTGGGAGCCGTATTGCCAAATGCAAATATGCAAGATGGTAATTGCACCTCTTTTTTAGGAGAGATATTTCCGGGCCCCTTGACTGATAAGAGAAACTGGTAAGTGCACGGCCGTGCACAAACGAACTGATATGTTCTTTGTCGTTTATCACGCAGTTTCGAAATCAAGTATGTCATGAACATAATTCTTGAGTCTCTGAGTTGACCTTTTCAATGCTCATGCTCAAAATTGAAATATCGCGCTGCAAGGGACAAACCTATATATATGCAAGCTTGTATATATAAAGACGTACCCATTCATAAACAGGGAGTTTATGATAGATTAGTTTATAAACAGTTAGTTTATAACAGGTCACTTCTAAGCAGGTTGCTTATGAAGTTTTATCACAAGTTACTTTGGGGTATAAGAGTTCTTATAACTTGGTTATCCTAAGTGTCTGGCTAGGGACCTTCTTAGGCTAACAATGTGCAGTAACTATTACTTATCTTGCACAAGTGGGAGTCTGTTAGATTATGTGCAGAGATAATTAATGGGCACATTGTATCCAATGTTATAAGAGACTAAAGGGTCACACCGCTGCACACCCAATTCGGAACATTTGGTTTTCACCTTTATTCTGTGTGGAAATAATTAATCAGTTAGATTAATTATTAAAGAGTAAGAGGAAATAATTAATCAGTTAGATTAATTATTAAGGATAATTTATCAGTGGGATTAAATCATCAAGAAGAGAGAAATAAATAATTAATCAGTTTGTATTAATTATTAGAAAGGAATAAATAATAAATAGTTATTTATTATTTAAAGAGAATTAAATATTAAGCTTTAATATTTAACGGACAGTTAATTAATAGTTAATTAATTAACTAGTAAAGTCCAAGGGGTGAATATGAAAAGAGTTGAAAGTTTAATTAAAACCAGCGGACTTTTAATTAAACGGGCTTAGGTCCAAGTTAATCCTTATAAATATATCCTTAAGGCTTAAGGATTAATATATGAGACACAAGGGATTAACCCTAGCCGCCACCACCTCTCTCTCGATCTCGCCCTCCCTTTCGTAGCTCTCTCTCTCGGTCGACGCACTCTCTCTCGGTCTCTCTCTCTCGAAGTCGCAATCACAAAACACCAAGGGTGTTTTGCGATAGGGTGGTCGACGCACACACACACACACAAAGCTTTCAGTTTTTTAAGGCTTGGTGATACAGGAGCGGTCTAGCAGCCAGTTCCAGTGAGGTGCAGTAGTGGTGGACTATCTTTAACAATCTTAAAGGTTTTGTTCAGGTATAATTCTATAACCTTATCTATGGGTTGTTTGTTAAGAAACTATGTTGATCATGTAAAAGTTTAAAGATCCTAACCCTTTTGGGGTTTAGAGAGTTGTGTTCAATCCAGTTTCGCTTTTAGGATTGAACCAGTGGAATCAAACCCAGGCTTGACCAGTTTGTGTCATATGGTGGTTTGGTCAGGTTCAAAACCCTTCAAGCGTTTGATTTAGGGTTCTTCATTTGGCTGTTATGGATTTAGGTTTGGTTGAACATGCATTCTGATATTCAAATTGTTGTTCTTGTTCTTGGTCTGATTTAGGGTTCATATGATGTTGGGTTTAGCGTCTGTTCAAGTGTTCTTGTTGTTCAAGTGTTTAAATCAAGTTTTTGTAGTTCTAATATTACGATTGTTCTTGTTGTTCAAATTGTTGTTACAATTGTTCTTGTTCATGAAGATGATGAAGAATCTTTTTATTCGTGAACACTTGTTCTTCATCTTGAATGTGTTCTTCATCTTTGTTCTTCATCTTGAATTTTTAATAAAAATAGTAATTAGCAATATTAATTTAGTTTAAAAGTAAATCTAAATTCTAAAATTACCTGCAACCTGATGGGTAGGTTATTTTTAGAATATATCAAATGGTAGTTTTTAAGAATTTAAGTATATTAAATGGTAGTTTTCAAAAATTGATACACACAATAGGAAAAAGTGACAAGTTCGATACACTTTCGAAAACTAAACCCTGTAAAATATAATGTTTATCCAGATTCTTAGTTGCCGTTTTAAAATATTTTATAAACTTGTTTAAATTCTTATTAATTATAACTAATAGATATTTGACATATTGTTTCTAGTTGTAAACCAATAATTATCGGTTACTTATATAATATATACGATCATGTCTCTTCGCATCATAAAAGCATGTATTTCTACCATCATGTCTGTCATTCCACTCACGTCAACATTTTCATTTGGTCTAAATGTGCGACGCTGTCAGTCACCATTCTTTAATTAGCATTTCTTTCTTTTTTAGATTATTTAATACTTCTTTATTTATTTAATATTTATTATTTTTAAACTAATCCGTTTATTAAATCTCGTAAATTATTAAAGCACTAATATTGAAATGGTCGGTCGTGAAAGGTGTCACGTCGGTAGGTTCATGCTTCTCCTTTTTGTTATACGAGATCTATTATATTTTACATAATAATATATTTAAATTGAGTTAAAGTTTCGAAGATCACGAGCCAAGCGTCAAACCAACTGGTCAATCAATTTACTAGTTAATTAAGTAATTAAGTAATCATTAATCCAGTTATCTAAATTCTAATGAAATAATAATTTATAGTTTTGTTTTTGTGTAGAGGAAAACATATATAACCAACTAGGGAAATAGGTATAATTTATGAATATACTAGTAAATCCTTTAAGCTGTGTTATGTACGGTCCACAACGTATAAGTGTTTTTACTCCATTTCATAATTAGCATCAAAATCAGAATGGCGGAGTTAATTTCTAACCAAAGAGTTAGTGACAAATGATGCATCAACTTTAACTAGTATAAAAGAGATTACTCATCATACCTTGTATGAAACTAAGTTTTCATACGACTGGGTTAAGCGATCAGGAGTAGGGATGACAATGGATCGGATGACGCCACATCCACATCTATATCCATTTAACTTTTCATCATCCATATCCATATCCATATCCATTTAAAATAATTTCGTCCGTCCATATACATATCCATTGGGTTAAACGAGTAAATGGATATCCATCGGATATCAAAAGAACTTTTGACCTAAAGAAAATACCATATTTTTATATATAATATATATAATTTCTGATCTTTATTGATATAAATACACATTTTCTTCCAAAAAAAGATAGAAATCGTAGTTTTCTTCATTTTGACACTTACATGTATATAATCAATACAACTGTACAAAAATATTATATAAGAGAGTATGAATTTAACCTACATAATTACATATATCTTTATTAATATATTTATATATAAGTTTTAAAATTAAAATACATATATGAAATTATACTTAATAATATAAAATTATAATTTTATCAAATTTAATTCGGGTTATTGGATTCATCTATGGATGAAAAATCGTTATCCATATCCGATCCAATAAACATCCATATCCACTTCATATCCAAAATTCATTCATTTAACTTCGTCCATATCCATCACAAATGGATCGGATCGGGTGGATGATCATTGGATCAGGATTGCCATCCTTAATGAGGAGTAAAGCTCATGAGTCTTAAGGTTTTCTTGCCACTACGTTGTGTCGTAAAAATGGAAGCTAAACAAGGTTAAGCGTGTAGTTACTAAATTGCCATCAGATAGAAAAAAAGAAGCAACATCTACATTAGTTGTATAGAATGTATAATTGATTAGGTATACCAATATAGATTATGTACTTGTCCTCTTACAATTTAGTTAATTGGTAAAACAACTATATAAAACAATTCTGATTAGTTAAGTTTGGACAATATGGTCTGGTTGTTTAATAAACTAATAAATGTTATATTACCCTATGTTTAAACCATATTTTTTTAGTTAGTAACTTGTGTTCGTTTGTGAATGTGTCAAAGTTCACAAGCTATAAGCTTCTATCCATTTTATTTTATTTTATTTTAATGTTTTAAATTACATTCAAGCAACCTCTTAGAAAAAAAAATCTTCTATCAAGTGACCTCTTAGAATATATATCTTCTATCAATGTTAAAATTTAAGTTCGTGTTTAGTAGGACATTTTTATTGTATTTTAATAAATACTTTAAAGCAAAACAAATAAAGTGGATTAAAGTATGTGTAACAAGTTGTTCACTGTTAGAATAATGTTTTAGAAAAGAATAAAAATGCTTGTTTTAAAGAAAGATGGGTTTTTGTTAATGGAGTGTGGTGTGGTTCTTGGGATTGGAAGTCGACAATCAGAGGTAGATCTCGGGATGGTCTTCAATCTCTAGAGAATCAACTTACTTTGATGTCTTTTAACATGTCGGGATAGGGTTTTTGGTTGTGGAATTGGGATAAGGATGGGACATTCCCAGTTAAAAAATGACCATGATATTACAGGCTTCATATGATTCTGAAAGGAGATATTAATGGTTGTTGTGTTTGGAACCTGTTAATCCAAAATAAAGTCAATATTTTCTTATGGCGGTTTCTTAGGGAGGCAATTCCAATAAGGTTTACTTTGTCTACGAAAGGGATCTCGATCCAACCTTTAAATTGCATTTTTTGTGATAAAGATATAGATACAATGGATCACTGTTTCTTCTCTTGCCCGATTTCTAGCTTGCTTTGTAGGAAAATTTATGCATGGTGGGACTTGAAATTTCCACGTCTCTCATCGGTCTCAGAGATTCAGAATTTGATCTCGCAGGTGGGGATTCATCGAAAGTTCGGGGCGATCCTAATATCCGTTTGTGCTGTAGCGTTATGGCAACTTTGGAGGTGGTGTAATGACATCCTTTATGCAGAGGAAGGTGACTCAACTAGGAAGAAATGTGAAGACCCATTCCCAATTGTTCAGAATTTAGCAAAGCTTTGGGTGGGTAACAGGAGCCGTAAATTACACTTAAATTGGGACAATTGGACTTCCTCACCTTCTAGTATCTAGTATGGGTCATGGCTTGTTTTGATTTTATGTTGTTTTGTACTCATCTTTTTGGTGTTGTTCTTATTTCCAACTCTTCGTGTACTCTTGGTTCTAGCATCTTGCTAATATTTAAATATAAATGGAGTCGCAAGTCTAGGGTGATAGCCATGCCGAAGCTATAGTCTTGTGTCTCTTTCCTCTTGCTTTTCAAAAAAAAAAAAAAAAAGAATAATGTTTTCGTCATCATTAGGTTAAAAGGAAATATCATGTATCTATAAACCTTAGTATCTCATCACTTGCTAAAAAAATCGGCATAAATATATCAAGTCGATACTAATCAATAACAATAACATCCAAATTCATTTGGTCAAAGGAACTAGTGTTCTTTCGAGAGATATATTTACATGTTAATTTAAAAAAATAATTATTTAACTGACAGAGGTTATATATCAAGAAGCAGCAGTAGCAAAAATTAAAAAAAAATACAAGTACTTATTATATGCGTCGAATTCAACAATTGCTAGTGGATCTTTATCTTGATTTTTTTAATAAGGTAGCTTATCTATATGCACTTTCTGAATCATGAAGAGAATCCTATGAAAACTTCGTGTCATCGGTATTTCAAACATAAACACATAAACTAAAAGTAAATTTATGCAAATTCCAACTAAAACTACATAAACGAAATATATCCATTTTGAGATGAAATATCGCAGAAAGCCTATGTGGTGTAACTATAAATGTATCAAAACTGCAATAAAAGAATGAAATTTGTGAACGAAATACATGTAAAGTGTAAACACTCAATCAAGAACAAGAATAAAGTAAAAATATATCATAAGCAGAACTTTTTCTTTACATACAATTAGTGGGTCAAGCTGGCCTGTATTAAAAAACCACCTGTTGATCGAAAGTTAGATGCTAACGATATACTGATTGTTTATTTACAAGTGTGCTATACCAAAGCTAAACACACGTAAAGAAAATATTTATTATAAGCAGAAACATGTTTTTTTTTTTTTTTGAAAAGCATAAGCAGAAACATGTTATTCACGCAGATTGCTAGCTAGTCTGGTTTTAATTGTGTCAAGTACTTTGGATGCGTGGACTACTTGAAGAAGTAAAGAACTTAAACATTCAGAATCAGGCCAACGATAATTTGTCACATCAACGTGTAACGATTAATCAAAACAATTATAGGGAAGAGTTCTTGAACTTAGGACCTTCAAGTTAATTATTAACAATCTATACTTTTATTTCTTACTATGCCAGGCTACGTACCTTCATACAATTAATTTATATTAATAAATGTTTTGAATGTTTTAGTAGGTTCTCACAAAATTAAAGGTATGAGATCATCTCGCCCTTGCTGCTGTGATAATTAAAATACTACCGGTAAGAATCGCACTTAAAACCTTAACAGGAATATATATTATAAGATGCGGATAACAGTAACAAGATAAACACGATACTAAGATATAACATGGTTCGACCGTTAGAGTTACACCGTACGTGTTTATCAATGAACATACAAAACTAAACAAGAATCGGTGAAAATATACAATAACGAAAATTTGTAATATTGTACGTTGTATTTATTGATGGACAGAATACATATACCAAAATTTTATAAATCATACGTTGTGTTTAGTAGTGAACACCGTATTAATAATAAAGTAGAAGTAAATTCTATAAATTTGAAAAAAAAAACTAGAGGGAAGAATTAATTAAAGGGGAAAAATTAATTAGAGGAGAGGTAATGTTTTTTACTAATAACCCTCACTATAAAAAAGATGCTGATTATCCACACTTTTTTATCAATATGAATACACTTAAAACCGTGGAGAATTACGATCAAACGTGGAAAAAACGGGTGTTACTAATTTCTATCAAATCTTTACATTTGAAAGTGTGAAAATTGGAATCAAAATTCACAATTATTAGCGTGGACAAATTATCTAAATGTTCACACTTCTAAGCGTCAAAATTTTGAAAAATAATTTTAGGGTTACAAAAGTCCACGCTTCTAAGTGTGAACTTCTATAATCATCTATTTATTACTAAATTCACACATTAAAAAGCGTGGACTTTTAAAAGTAAAAGTTCACGTCTATAAATGTTAAGTTTTTTCTTTTTCTAACAATCTTTATTCTTCAAACTATTTTTCACACTTATAAGCGTGATAATGATTAAAATTTTTACACGCTTTTTATGAAGCGTGTATAAATGACATATTTTTTGTAGTGCCTTTTGAAATAAATAAAAATATCAATTATGATTAATATAAATATCAAAAACAAATTCATGGCTGAAATTGCTTCTCACACTTTTCACAAATAAAATAATTTTTGTATAGACCCTCTCGATATATATATATATATATATATATATATATATATATATATATATATATATATATATATATATATATATATATATATATATATATATGTGTGTGTGTGTGTGTGTGTGTGTGTGTGTGTGTGTGTGTGTAGGTTTAAATGAGAATGATAAATTAAAGGTGAATGGTAGACTCAATCTCGTCCGTTTATTTTGTAAGTAGAATCCATGGATGGAGAATATGGGGAGATAGAGTATGGCAGGGTGCATGTGATGAATTCATGGGTGGACAATGACATTGAAGGAGGTGGAATTGGATTGCTCAGATTGGTTCCCGCGGTTCCCACGGTTCTCGTACTAATGATTCTTAAATGAACTTCTTCATCTCTCTCTCTTTCTCTCTCTCTCTATCTCTCTCTCTCTCTCTCTCTCTCTCTATATATATATATATATATATATATATATATATATATATATATATATATATATATATATATATATATATATATATATATATTATGTGCGTGTGTCATGAATGACCATTTACATCAGACAAGACAAGAAATTTGATCTATAACTAATATATATGCAATATTACAAACTCAAATAATTCTAAGCATATATAGTATACAAATCAAGAACTTATATAATTAATTTGAGAAACATTTTTATTATGAATATCGTGAAAAAAGTATTTAAATAGGTTAGCAAAAATATCTACCAAACGCAAAGGTATTTAAATACGAAAATTATACTAAATCAACGAAAAAGTTATGCTCTTTATTATAATATCCATATTATTATACTTTTTTAAAGAATTTTTTTTTTGTTTTCGCTGAGGTTTTTTTCTTTGATATCCATATTATTAAAATACTACGGGTGATAGACGGCGACAACCAGGGGCGGGAAGTCGATGACCAGATGTGGCGGAGGCGGATATTACGCTAGGGGATGGCGGCGTAAAAATTACAGTTCTAGGGTTATGGAGGGAAGTTAGTGGCGGTGGTTTCAATTTCTAGGGGAGGTTAAAAGTCGATGTAGGGTTTAAACGTGGGGAGAGAGAAATAGGTTAGCAAATTTTTAGGAGAGAATTTCCTAAATTACTTTTTTAACTAAAATGACACATGACATTCTAATATTTATCCTTACTATTTGTATCTAAATTTTCTTTTTATTTGAACCTAACTCTATATATATGAGAGGATTCATGCGAAAAATATTTTATTTGTGAAAATTGCAAGAAGCAATTCTAGACTCTTATTTATATTTGATATAATGGCTTAGGTTAAATCTTATTTTTTATTTTTCTTAATTCAAAAGGATACAAAAGTAATAAATTTTCTCGCTTTAATTTGTTTCTTTTTCTTACAATTTTTAAATAGAATAAATTAGAAATAATTTAATAATAAATTAATACATTCATATATGGTGTTCAACAATGAATATACTATATAGTCAAATTATATGAGTTTTTAGTTATTAAATGTTATGTTCATTACATTTGTTCACTAGTAAATTATTGATTTATATTGTTTAACAAAAAAAATTTTATTTCTTCTTTTTTAATCTTTACGTTTTCTTCCTATATCATTTTTCCTAAATATGTTGTTATCTTTTTTTTCAAATTGATTATTTTATTCTGTCTTGATTTTTTATACTTATTTTGTAGGATGTTCTTTATTCTTTGTTCATCAATAAACAAAAAACCGAACAACTAATGAATGTTCAATAATAAATAACATAAAAGAGATAAATTTGTTGTATACAAATGATAAAATCTATATTCAATATTAAACACACATAATAAACCTATATTCACGGTAAATATATTTGATTTTAAAATTTTAAACACTTTTATCAATAATGAACATAGGCCTTTAAAATTTTTCACTTTTAATTTTGTATATCCAGAAAAAAACAAAAAAACAAAGAAAAAAACTGATGATGCTGCTGCTAAGATGGACACATGCATACAAAACTTTGAAAAGGTTTACATAAAAAAAGGATTCGATAGGGCGTAGTTGAAAACCCTAGCCTCCGCCATCTTTCCATCGTGACTAAACCCTGGCCGTCACCATGCTTACCGTGAGCCTAGATTTGAACGATGATGAAGGAACTAGTTAACCGTAAAAGGTGAATGTGGAGGCCAACGGTAACATCGCTCGATGAAGACGGCGAAAATCAAAATATTTGTTGTGAAGAAGAAAAGAATTTTTCGGCCATGGACAAAGTGGTAACGGCATGGCGGTTACACCCAATATAGTAAGCGTAGATCTGAACAAGAAGCATGAAAGAGACCGGCAGTAGCACTGTGGTCGGTGGTTGTCGGCGCATATCTAGTATCAAAATCGCCTTAGGCCAGGATGCAAGTGGCCGGTGGCTGGCGGCCAGCGGCGTAATAGAGTGAGAGATAGTTTTCTACATTCTTGAAATGGTAAAGAGACGGGATGGGGTCGGCTGAATTAAGAGAGAGAGAGAGAGAGAGGGGGGGGGGGGTATAAAAGAGATCAGAGGAGAGACAAACCATAACACTTGTCGTACTTTTTGTAAAAGTATAACTTAACAAAGCACATCGATCACAACTTTCATACGAATTGAAGAAGCGTACAATTCATGCATACAATCCATGCATGCACAACTGCTACGTACAACACATGCATATCATGTATATTTAATTAAATAATTTATACAAGCAAAATGAGCAGTGGTAGACAATCTTTTTCTAATTAACATATATATATATTCACTAGTAGCACGCAAAATAGCAATTATTAATAGATAGTAGCAATAATAATCGACCGAATTGATGCCCAGCCGGTCAGAACTGATCAAACGGTAACCACGAGCTCATCCAATATATGCCCAAACATCGCTACAGTTTTCGCTTCCAACCCCATTGAACTCATGCTCCAGACCCAAGAAAGTCTCCAAGTTCAAGATTTGCTCCTGCAATTCAAACTCATCTACCATTGGTGAAAGTGACTCAGTAAAGTTCAAGATTTGTCTATCGAGCTCGTATTGATCCATCAGTACAGGTGGGTTATTGTGCTCTACTGACTCGCTGGAGTCGGTGGTACTGTCAATACTACGCAGCTTCTTGGCAGGCGGTGGCTGCACCTGCACCTGCAGGGTTGACGGTGTGGTTATTGGCGGATGACCTGGGAAGTTGAGCTTGGCCTTACTACCTCGGATACGTGTGGCGGCTTCATCGTAAGCTTTAGCAGCTTCTTCGGCGGTGTTATATGTCCCGAGCCACAGACGAACGCCCTGGTGTGGGTCCCGGATTTCAGCAGCCCATTTGCCCCATGGTCGCCGCCGGATACCTCTGTACATGTTCTTCCGGGGTACTTTTGTCTTTTTTTCGATCAGTTTCTGAGTCTGATTCTTTATGCCTGCAAAATGAGATTCACTGAATTTCGGCTGCAGGTGTCATTTTATATTTTTTGTTCTATATACTCTTTTTCACCGGTGTCAAAATCTAGAGATACAAACAGAGATAATTAATAAATTTTATATATATGTAACCATTTAGTAGTTAGGAGAATGAATTATAAAATTTACTAAGATGAAATCTAATTTTGCATTTTAAATATTAGTCAAGAAAACCAAATAACGTACCCTTTCTAACTATTGTTTAAACCTAATTAAAATTTAAAAGATGCGGTTTTTTCTAATGTAGGATTCAAATCCAAATTTGATAGTTATTTTTATTCGAAGATGCTCGATACTAACGACTTTTTATTTCGATGCATCTAAAGGAAAAATAAAATAAAAAATATTGGTTGGAATAAATTAGTGATATGATCAATTCATTTTTCAACACAAGATTATTCTTTTCTTTATTAAAAATAGTGGCATATTTATTTTATCATTATTGTAGAATTATTAGTCTAATAAAATAAATAACTTAAATAGAAAAAATCCTGTAGTGGAATCGTATATCAATAATAGAAAAACTACTGTTGTTCTTGTGATCCTATCGATCAACCCCATGAAGTTCAACAAAAATAAAATAAAAGATGTTATGATTTTTAGGAAACAAATAAATATCGATCATTTTTTAGGTACTAAGATTTCTTATTTCCCCATCTATACTTATGGAATAAGTTGACTGCACTTGAAAATTGGATGACCAAATTCGTGCCAATATAAGGTTTGGAATATACATAATCGATAAAACTCTACTTTTTAACTTATATTTTTGGAGTGTGTAATACTAAAAGATAGAAAAAAAATCACACCGCGTAGATCTTAACATCTAAACAAGGCCAAAAGTATTTAAATCTATAGATAAATTATATATCACCCAATACCGTTACGAACCACCGCATCGAATTTGCAAATTGAGCATTTCATACTTCAGGAATCAAAGAAATAAACAAATAAATGGCTCTGGTTCAGTTAATTGATCGAACACCTCCGCTGTATCAAAAACCTCTTTCAAAATAGCGAATCAGATGCAGGCGGATTCAGTTTTAAACAATATAATTAAGCAAGTAAATGCAGAAAACTTACAATCTACAATTATTACGTCATAATTTCATGAGCAGCAAATAAAACGGTTGATTTCTAGTTTTTGAGAAGCGCGGTAATTAATAGGTTGGACCAAAGTATTATCGAAAACGAATCTGTCTATCGTCGAGTTATCTAATGCCTCGATTCAGCTTATTTCTAGCTACGCATCACATTTAACTTCAAAACTTGTATGTGCGTTTAAATAAAACAGGATGTTCACCTTGCTTCGACTTCAGTGTTGAATCGCCATCGTTCCTGGAGCCGCGGAGTGGAAGCGGTGGCTTGATATCCCAGCCGAAGAGATCACAGGTGTCGAAGTCGTTCCAGAGATCTTCAGCGCTTACCTTCCGGCTACGTTTGCCGATCGGATCAACGTCGGAGATGATGGCTCCTCCGCACATTTTTTGGTGTTTGGTAAAATAAGAGAGACACGTACCCAGAGAGAAGAAAGAAAAGAAAAAGGAAGAGTAGGAAACTGGGGAATGACCGGTGTGAGAAGAGTATTTATAGCGGAGGCCTACGCAATAACAAAAGTTTAATATATACTCGATATTGTAAATAGCAAGATACAGAGTAATATTATAATTATATCAGTATTACGAAAAATAATGATCAAGTACAAACTTAATTTACATTTTTTATGTGGTACGTACGCGTTGATAGGAGAAAGAGATAGTAATTAAATTAAAGTACGAACCATATTTTATATGTTATGAAAATAACATTAAACTATTATATATACAACTTGTTTTAAAGAATGAATTATTAAAAGAAATTAAGATTTGAATACAAATTTAATCGGTTATAAGAAAAAAAGAGTAAACATAGTGGTAACTATTATTATTGACTTTCTACTGTTGCTTGTTTGTTACTATAGTTATTACTTATTAGTTTGAACAATTCATAAATTGGATTTCCATATTATTTGCTTAGTTGTTGTTTTTGTTACTTTGGTGTTTACTTATTAGTTTGCATGTGATTTTACTTGGTTAATATATGGTTATTACTTATTAATTCGTTTGGTTAATTGGTTATTGCTGTTTCATTTGCTTCATTGCTTGTTTCACTGTTTGTTACTTTAGTTACTAGATCTGTTGATTTATTAATTGCCTAATTTCCAAATGCTATTTAATTAGTTATATTAATATGCTTGTCTTTACCCCAAACTCTGAATATATTTGAATCTGCTCTTAAAATCTTAAGTAACTTTCACCCCTAAACACCTTTAGCAACCCACCATATATATTCCATTAACATGATATATACAAGAAGATTATTGTGAAGTTGATGCTGCCCATGAGCCCATATGGTTACAAATGACTTCGGGCCTAACGGTCGCCAACTTACTCGATCCATACATTTATCTGATTAATTTCACCATATATGCTTGTTTCTTTCACTTTATTAAGTCGGATTATACATCTACTCGGATCATCAAATATCAAGTCATATTATAACAATGTGATACCTTATTTGGAACAAAAGAAAAAGAGAACTTTTTCAACATAATTAACCTTTCCTTAATGTTCATTACCTTGAGGTTCATATTAAGAATATCAATCCATAATCATTCTAACTTCAGGTGTTTTTGTTATTAAACATGACTTTAAAGGTTTGTGCTTCTACTTTTTAAATAATATACCATACATGGAAAATTGCTGGTTCGGAAAATTTAAAACCACTTTGGGTTTTTTGTAATTATATTATTCATGTAATAAAAATAAAAAATGTAATTAATTATTTTAACATCTAATATATACCTTTATATTGTACACTTTATAAACATGTCTTAGTATTGGTAGACGAAAGAACATTCAATTAAAAATGTAATTAATCTAAAGGTGGGGAGGGATTCATGCATCTGACTGAAAAAGTCAAAAACATTTAGAATTGCATCAAGACGTTTGTATGGTTTCTAGATGAAATTGGACTTCCACAAGTGTCGCTTTACCCGGTTACAACTTACAAGTAGATAACATTTTAGTTAAATGGATTAAAACAACTTTTTTATTTTTTTATGCTGAGTATAGTAAAGATGTAAAAAAAATTCATGATATTAGGTTAAATTGGACTATTCTGACAATTTATTTAATTTGATCGGATAGTTTATATTTTTACCTTTCTTTTTATTCATAACCTAACTATAAATTGCAACGATAATAAATTGTGACGAGTGAAATGCAACCGGGGAATCTAATAGATCAACATTCACTATAAAAAAATCGACCTTTAGCATCGACAAATGTCGCTGCTAATACCCTCAAAAGTCGCTGCTAAAGGTTTTAGCAGCGACATGTCGCTGCTATTGCGTCGCTGCTATTTCCTTGCTGCTAATACCCATAAGTCGCTGCTATTGCCTGTCGCTTTTAATTCCTTCTGTCGCTGCTATTGATGTCGCTGCTAATGTCCCTCCCCCAAACCATTTGCTATCATTGTTACTTCCCATTGTCGCTGCTATTGATGTCACTGCTATTGCCTGTTTTCATTTTTTAAATAATACAATATAATAATAATTCTAACCTGTTTTATATACTATAACACCAATTAAAAACTGGAAACTGATATTATATAAAACCATATAGGCTATTACCAAATCCATAATATACACAAAACATAGCTAATACATAAATGTTTTAATTAGTTCATTGTTGTTTGTCAACACACAAAACATAATCTATAATGAACTACTCGTTACTATGTTCTTCCCCGTTCTCCTCGATGTTCTCCACATTTTCATTTTGTGTCGGAAACGATTGAATCACATTTTTCATTGCCGATTCCATCGCCGCTCTAAATGCGGGGTTACAGATTATATATATGTTCATGTTACTAATGATATAACGCGGGTATTCCAATCAATGTCTATAGTACCAAAAAAAATTAATGATAATAATAAAAAAACCTTCAACTATATGATGGACCATTCTAGCCTATATATGTAGAAAAAGAGGTTTAATTTTGTACTGACAATCACATATTACATATAGCTAGCTTTATCAGTCAATTCTAATTAAGTTATTCATATGCATGCTTGGTTACGCACTCTCAATGATACATAATACTATTCAAACATACATACATTCATGTCATAACATACCCACAGACACATATTCATACTAGATTTATCACATATTCATACTATTCAAACATACATACATTCATACATATTCAATCCCAAATATGTATCATCACCTATTCAAGCAGGAGTCATAACATTGTTGGATCTTTCACCTCTTGCTACTTAACTACTAGTTAATTTCTTCAAACATACATACATTCATACATAATATACCCACAGACACATATTCATACTAGAATTATTACAATATTCATACTATTCAAACATACATACATTCATACATATTCATTTGCGTTCCTAACACACACTAACTCACGCACAACACACAACACACGCACATCTCACACAACACACACACAAAGCCAAAACATTTCCAGATAACAAGAAATTAACATATATTAACAACAAATAAGTTATAACAAAGCCAAAACAACAATTTATTATCAAATCAGTTCCAAATAACAAGAAATTATCATAATCTATAAACTATGAACTTGAAGTTTTAGCATATATTAACACCAAGAAATTAACATATATTAACAACAAATAAGTTATAACAAAGCCAAAACAACAATTTATTATCAAATCAGTTCCAAATAACAAGAAATTATCATAATCTATAAACTATGAACTTGAAGTTTTAGCATATATTAACACCAAGAAATTAACATATATTAACAACAAATAAGTTATAACAAAGCCAAAACAACAATTTATTATCAAATCAGTTCCAAATAACAAGAAATTAACATAATCTATAAACTATGAACTTGAAGTTTTAGCCTAAAACATCAAAAATAACAAGAAATTAACAACATATAACATATATAAGTTGAAATTAGAAAACTAACCTGGTGAAAGAGAGCAAATGCGGCTGCGGCAGAGGGTGGGAACGGCGGCAGTGCGTGGGAACGGCGGCGGCAATGGTTGGGAACGGCGGTAGAGGGCAAGCATGAGAGGCAGAGAGCGAGGCGCGAGCTGCAGGGAAGGGGCGGCGACTGGCGAGTGGAGGGGCGGCTTGCGACGTCGTCTGGAGAGGGTTGCGATGGAGAGAAAAGGAGGGGAGTGTTAGTCGCTGCTAGGGCAAATGGGGGAGAAATTGGGTTTAACCTGTTTTAAAGCAATAGCAGCGACATACTATTCACCATTAGCAACGATATTAGTTTTAGCAGCGACACGTGAAAAATTAAGGAGGGAAATTTTGACCGCGTTTTTTTAAGGAAATAGCAGCGACAAGAGTAATAGCAGCGACACGTCGCGCGTTCAGAATTTTAATAACTAAGATTTATTCACTCATCAACCTAGCTTTTATTATCTTTTATCTTTTATCTTTTATACTTACTAAAAGGCTAACTATTTAATATCATCAATTCACTAATCAACCAATCATCTTTCAGAATTTTAAAAAATTTGTTCCTAATTTACTCCTAATTTTGACCTCTTAATTACCTATCTACCTTTAATTTTGAATTTACACGTAAGCTAATTAGTTCCCCACATGCTTAACAGACTCCATTCTCTCTCTTCCTTGCGTTAACTCCCTTCTCCAATGTAAATCCTTCCATCATTTGCCTTGAACATAATATGCTATACCATTTCGAGAAATTGAAGATTCGATTTAAATCCTTCCACCATTTCGAAAGATGCATCGTCTTGACGTTGGTTTTTCACTCCATTATTCAATCTAAACCAAAAATCCTTCGATTGATGCATCGTTATTTGATTGAGTCATCAACCATGGGTCGTGAGTACTCACGAGAAGGTTCCTACGAACAAGGACTAGGGTTCCAGGTACACTAAATTAGGAACAAATTCGTCATTCTCCAATTTAGGGCTTAATTTATAGTTTGCACACTTAATTGAACACCTCCACAACACCAAGGTTTCAAACAAACCCAGAGTTATTTTTGGTAAGTCAAAATCAAGGGGTTATGAGTTTCAGTTCTACAAATTTATTGAAACTCATATCTAGGTTCTTTGTTCTTGTTTAGGGTTTATATTTGTGAATGGTTTGTTGTTTTGATCCCACATTTCATACGCGATTAATGATTTGAAGTTTACATCTGATTTAGAGTTCAGACTCATAGTTTAGTTGTGATTTGTGATTTAGAGTTTACATTTGTGATGTTTTGTTGTTCTTTTTGTTTAGGATTCACAAAATTTGTTCTTTATTGTTCTTTTGTTTCCCATGGATTTGTTTTCTTGTTCAATTCATGTTTGGATGGTTTTAATGATATTCATCTTCACATAATGAGGGATGTTGTTGTGATTGTCAATTCTTTTTTTCTTTTCAGTTTTACAATTTGTTTCAGTTTGGGCTTATTCATGAAATAAATATCATTTGAAGATATGAACACTAAGAACACAAATATACCTAAATTTTTAATTGTATAATACTAAATAAAACATTATTATAATAAATTTTTTTAAATAAAAACAAAGAGGTGGATAAAGGTAGTAGTGTTTTTGTTACGAGGCTCAATAGAAAATATACCAAAATACCTTTGATTAACGACTAAACTTAACAAAAGTTATTGTAACGAATTAAAAGTGAAACAAAATGACAGCTTCAGTAATTATTTTTGTAATTTTTGAAGTTAAATATCTAAAATGAAATTTCATGACAACCACGTAGACCGTGTTCATAAGTAAATCTAAATGCCATACAACTAGAGTTTGGAGGATGTCATATTTGTTTAATATAATATTGTAAGCCTAAATCATGTGTCTAAATGTTTGTCTTATAAATAGATAATAACGGTGTCAAAATTAAATTTGGAAATTACGGAAGAAAAAGTATTTAAGCCAAATGTCAAACATAAAATTAACTAGCTAGGCACATGTTTAAGTCGATAAAAACAAATGAATTAAAAGTATAACCCAACTTTGCCACATTCCCTCCCTCTTCTCTTGCATCTTCCTGTTATAAGGTGTTCTTGAGTTAGTCGTTTAGTCATAGTAGAGGGAAGTAAACTGTAATTCTTTTATAGTAGAAGGGTTATATTGTAAATAGCTTATGTTCCTTATAAGCTGGTTAGGTCATCAGATACAGATTACCAATTCTAATTTTTCTGATACGTACTGTAGTATTCTTCATTTTGTAGTCAGTGATGAAGTAATTCTTAGATTCTCAATAATAAAGATCATATAATCTTGTGTGTGTATTCTTTGCATCTTATTCTTCGATTAACAACAAGTGGTATCAGAGCCTTGTGCTCTCAAGGCTGGGGAAAGAAGAAGGAATCGACACGAAGGGATCTCAAATTGAAACAGGGGATTACGGTAACACGATCAGTTCTTGATTTGAAGAAGATCAGAGCAATCTCTATTACGCAAGATGACTTCCGCGAAGTTTGATTTGGAAAAATTTGACGGGAAGAACAATTTTGGTCTGTGGAGAGTTAAAATGAGGGCTCTATTGGTGCATCAAGGGATCGTGGGGGCTCTCGGTGGTGAGGCAAACTTACCGGCAACACTTTCAGCAAGAGAAAGAGCAGAAATCATGGATAAGGCTCATAGTGCAATAATATTGAGTCTTGGTGATCGAGTACTGCGAGAAGTTGCAAAAGAAACCATAGCTGCTGGAATTTGGACTAAGATGGAGAGCCTATACATGACGAAATCACTGGCAAACAGGTTATATCTCAAGAAAAGATTATACACGTTTCAGTTGACACCAGGTAAGTCTCTCGAAGACCATGTAGATGACTTCAATAAACTGGTTCTTGACTTGGAAAACATTGATGTGGATCTGGATGATGAGGACAAGGCAATAATCTTCTTGACATCACTTCCTGAAACATATGAACATTTTGTTGATACTTTAATGTATGGCCGTGAGACCCTGTCCATGGAAGAAGTCTTAGCAGCTTTGAATTCGAAAGAATTGAAGAAAAGATCAGACCCAAAAGACGAGGTTGGTGAAGGGTTGTTTACACACGGTCGTTCAGATCGTAGGGACTTCAAACAGAAAGGGTCTTCCAGATCTAAATCTCAGTATAGGAAGAAATGTTTCATATGCCATTCGGAAGGGCATTTGAAGAAGGAATGTCCTGAAAGAAAGAAAAAGAAGACTGATAATCATTCAAGAACAAGAGAGGCGTCTAAGTCTGATTGTGCATCAGATGGTTATGAAAGTGCCGAGGTTCTGATGGTATCAAACTGTAAATTCAAAGATGAATGGGTTATTGATTCTGGGTGTTCATACCATATGACACCATTTCGAGAATTTCTGAAGGATTTCCAAGAAGTTAATGCTGGTAGTGTCATGTTAGGAGATGACAGGAAGTGCGAAGTGAAAGGAGTTGGCAAAGTCATGATTCAGATGCATGATGAGTCAATTAGTGAACTAACAAACGTTAGATATGTTCCTGAGTTACGAATAAATTTAATCTCTCTTGGGAATTTTGAAAAAGATGGGTGTTCTGTTAGTATAATTGATGGAAAACTAAAGGTAAAAAGGGGCTCTCGAATTGTTTTACAAGGGATTCGAGGGAAAAGCGACATATATCTTTTAGATGGATGTGCTAAACCGGGTGTAGCTGCTGTAGTAGAACATAAACAGCAGGATCTCTCGATAATTTGACATAAAAGGCTTGGCCATATTAGTATGCAAGGTCTCAAAGAATTAAACAAAAAGGAAGTGTTTGGAAAGGGAGAAATAAGTGACATAGGCTTCTGTGAGCATTGTGTGTTTGGCAAAGCTCATAGAGTACGATTTAGTAGAGGGACACATAACACAGAAGGAGTGATTGATTATGTTCACTCGGATCTTTGGGTGCCTGCGCATACAGATTCATTAGGAGGAGGAAGGTACTTCTTGTCAATCGTTGATGATTTTTCAAGAAGGGTGTGGGTTTATATTTTAAAGCACAAGAGTGAAGCCTTTGAGAAATTTAAAGAATGGAAGATTCTAGTGGAAAATCAAACTGAAAGAAGATTAAAGAAACTCAGAACTGATAATGGTTTAGAGTTTTGTAATCATCAGTTCAGTACTTTCTGTAAATCAAATGGCATAGCTAGACACTACACTGTTGTGGGGACTCCACAACAAAATGGTATTGCAGAAAGGATGAACCGGACTTTGTTAAATAAAGTAAGGTGTATGCTATCAAATTCAGGTTTACCCAAGATGTTTTGGGCTGAGGCAGTGTCCACTGCAGCTTATTTAATAAACCGGTCACCATCCACAACTATAAACTTGAAAACTACAATGGAAATATGGTCTGGAAAACCTTTAGATTACAATCACCTACGGGTATTTGGTAGTGTTGCTTATGCACACACTAATCAGGGGAAGCTAGAACCAAGGGCACAAAAATGTATTTTCTTGGGTTACCCTGATGGAGTAAAAGGATACCGATTGTGGAGATTGGATAATGTAAGGCCAAAGGTAATATTGAGCAAGGATGTGGTGTTTAATGAAGACACCATGTATAAAGATACATTTAAAGACACAAGTTTGAATGTTGATAAATCTGCCACTTTTCAAGTTGAGGTGGAGCTTGAAGATAGTGGTCAAGATAATGGTCAAGAGTGTTCAACTAGTCAAAGCAATGATCCAATGGGTGGTCAAGAGTCTATAAGAAATTACCAGTTGGCTAGGGACAGGACTCGAAGACAAATAGTCCCACCAATGAGGTATAGAGGAGATGATATAGCTGCTTATGCATTCACTGCAGATGAATATGGAAATAGTAGAGAGCCACTCAGTTATGAAGAAGCAGTTGTTTCACCTGATAAAGAGAAATGGGCTCAAGCTATGAAAGATGAGATGAACTCCCTGTATCAAAATAGAACCTGGGAATTGGTTGAGAGACCTGAAGGTCAGAAGTTAGTAAGCTGTAAATGGCTTTTCAAGATCAAATAAGGCATACCAGGTGTTCAAGAGCCTCGGTACAAGGCACGACTTGTTGCAAGGGGATTCACACAGCGTGCAGATATTGATTATAACGATATTTTCTCACCTATGGTAAAACACTGTTCTATCAGAGTCATATTAGCTTTAACAGCTTGTGAAGATTATGAATTAGAACAACTTGATGTAAAAAATGCGTTCTTACATGGGGAACTTGAAGAGAAAATATATATGAAACAACCACAGGGTTTTGAAGTTTCAAATGAGTTGAATAAGGTTTGTTTGTTGAAAAGGTCGATTTACGGATTGAAACAGTCTCCTAGAAGATGGTATAAACGTTTTGATTCCTATGTGGTAGCTCATGGTTTTTCAAGAAGTAGCTATGATAATTGCGTTTATTTTAAAGAGTATGATGAAGGAGAATATGTTTATTTGCTATTATATGTTGATGATATGTTGGTAGCATGCAAAAGTAAAGCAGAAATAGACAAGACAAAGTCTTTGCTTAAATCGGAATTCGATATGAAAGAATTGGGAAATGCAAGCAAGATTTTGGGCATGGAAATCACTCGAGACATGAATAAAAGGATCTTGAAGCTGGCCGAAACTAGCTATTTGCAGAAGGTATTATCAAATTATTCAATGCTAACCAGTAAAGTAGTTCAAACTCCTTTTGGTCAGCAATTTAAGTTGTCTGCACAAGATTCTGCTAGTACGAGTGAAGAAGTTCAATACATGTCAAGAGTACCTTATTCAAATATGGTGGGTAGTTTGATGTATCTCATGGTGTGTACTCGTCCCGACATTTCATACGCTGTAAGTGTCGTAAGTCGATATCTTTCTAACCCTGGAAAACAGCATTGGAATATGTAGTAATTGTGATCAGTCGTGTGAGATCATTGGATACTCTGATGCAGATTTTGCTAAAGATCTTGATCGAGGAAGATCTATTGGGGGGTATGTATTCAAGTTCTTTGGATGTGTTGTGAGTTGGAAAGCAGCTCTGCAACATGTAGTAGCATTGTCAACGACTGAATCAGAGTATATTGCACTAACTGAAGCAGTTAAAGAAGCTATGTGGCTAAAAGGATTTGTTACCGAACTGGGTGTGACACTAGAGCATACAGCAGTGTTGTGTGACAGTCAAAGTGCGCTGCACTTGTCCAGAAATCAAGTATTTCACGAAAGGTCAAAGCATATTAATGTGAAGTTGCATTTTATAAGAGATGTGGTGGATTCTAAAGAGGTTGATGTACTGAAAGTTGACACAGAGGATAATGCAGCTGACATGTTAACCAAGGCGTTACCTAGTCAAAAGTTTCAAAAGTGTTTACAGTTGCTTAAGATCAGCAAATGACTCAGACTTGATCAAGAAAGGTGGAGATTGTTATAAGGTGTTCTTGAGTTAGTCGTTTAGTCATAGTAGAGGGAAGTAAACTGTAATTCTTTTATAGTAGAAGGGTTATATTGTAAATAGCTTATGTTCCTTATAAGCTGGTTAGGTCATCAGATACAGATTACCAATTCTAATTTTTCTGATACGTACTGTAGTATTCTTCATTTTGTAGTCAGTGATGAAGTAATTCTTAGATTCTCAATAATAAAGATCATATAATCTTGTGTGTGTATTCTTTGCATCTTATTCTTCGATTAACAACACTTCCCCTGCCCCTTCCTTTTCTCCGAATTCTGACTCAAGTATCATCTCTTTAAAGCCCAAACATACTCATCCTTATATCATATAATTCTGTCACATGAGAAACTCTTTGTTTATGAATCAATAACAACTTAGCAATGTCTGATTAACTTTTTTAATATAAGTAACTATTGTTTTGAATATGAAATAATAACAAATTTCATAGTGTATTCAATTTTAACAAACAATACTAAATTACTTTTAGATGCCCATCCAATGAAATTGGCCTTTCGCCATAAACACTATAGGTGGTAGTTTTCAGTTTTTCACCAATTAACTTATGAACTCGTTCCGTCTTTTTAGGTTAAGTTTATGCATGCATGTAAATAGAGAAAAATGAAGTTATGTTCAATAAAGTCAATATAAAAAACATAGTCTTAAAATTTTGATATTAAAACTTCAAAAGTAACCCAAAGTGTATTTTTCTACGCATAAATGATCCTAATATATCATTTTCAAATATAGATTGTAACATGAATAACATGAATTTTGTAATCATATTCGATCTGCTAATTATAGACGAAAATGTGCAAATGAAGAAAAAAATGATTCAAGACACCCTAATCGAAACAAAATGTATATTCCTAAAATAAATGATATTTATAATAATAACAATTGTCAAGTGTTTAAGATGCACCAATCATAATAGGCTTTGGCCCTTCTTTGTAATATATTTATGGTAGATCAAACCTATTAGCATTCTATAGGTTGGCTCAGTGGAAAAAGGGATTTTTAGGCTACAATATATCTTTGTGTTCGATTCCACGTGCGGCAACTGGATTTTAATTTTTGTCAATTGGGCCACAACACTTAAAACAGGCCCACATCACTCAAATATATTTCATTATATCTCATAGAAATGGGCAAAATCGGTCCTGGACCACAGCCGGTCCGGTCCGGTCCGGACCTAGTCGGTCCTGGGCCGGTCCGGTCCTCGGCGGACCGGTCTTCGCGTAAGACCATTTCGATAAATTCGGTCTTCGGGCGGTCCTAGACCACTTCCGGACCGGTCCAAGTCCGGACCAGTCCGACTTCGGTCCTGGACCGGTCCGTTTTTCGTTCGGATATTTTCCGGTTCGGTTTAGACATTTCCGGGTTTTTTTTAGTTTCGGTTTAAAATTTTCCGGTTTTCGGTTCGTTTTTTGTTTGAAAAAAAAAATGGCTTGTTTTCGGTTGGACCGGCTCGTTTTCGGATATTTTCCGGTTCGGTTTAGACATTTCCGGGTTTTTTTAGTTTCGGTTTAGAATTTTCCGGTTTTCGGTTCGTTTTTTGTTTGAAAAAAAAAGTGACTTTTTTCGGTTGGATATTGTTATTTATATCAAAATAATGACGAGTTCTTCTAATTTTGAGTCTAAATTTTTTTATGAACATTCATCAAGTTATTAGTTATGTACTTATTAAAAAAATTTATTGCACCTTTACAATTTTAATAAATAAAGATTAACTTTTAAAACAAGTCATTATATATGTTTCTCTCTTTTTTTTAATTCCATATTCACAAATAATTTAACATTAATTTATTACTCTTTATTTGTATAATACAATACTATATATTTTATAAATATAATGAAATCGTTCTGAATTACATTCTTATATAATTCGATTATAAATAACTATTTAAATTATATGCTAATTGTCATTACAATTTTTTTATGAAAATTTTTAAGAGATTAATATATTCATTATTATGGGTATTATTTATATTTATTTTTCCTGCTTTAATATTGTTATTTATATCAAAATAATGACGAGTTCTTCTAATTTTGAGTCTAAATTTTTTTATGAACATTCATCAAGTTATTAGTTATGTACTTCTTATTAAAAAAAGTTATTGCACCTTTACAATTTTAATAAATAAAGATTAACTTTTAAAACAAGTCATAATATATGTTTCTCTCTTTTTTTTAATTCCATATTCACAAATAATTTAACATTAATTTATTACTCTTTATTTGTATAATACAATACTATATATTTTATAAATATAATGAAATCGTTCTGAATTACATTCTTATATAATTCGATTATAAATAACTATTTAAATTATATGCTAATTGTCATTACAATTTTTTTATGAAATTTTTTAAGAGATTAATATATTCATTATTATGGGTATTATTTATATTTATTTTTCCTGCTTTAATATTGTTATTTATATCAAAATAATGACGAGTTCTTCTAATTTTGAGTCTAAATTTTTTTATGAACATTCATCAAGTTATTAGTTATGTACTTCTTATTAAAAAAAGTTATTGCACCTTTACAATTTTAGTAAATAAAGATTAACTTTTAAAACAAGTCATTATATATTAAATACGTGTCGAGAATTCTGCGACAACGCGCAGAAGAGAACTCTAGTTAAAACTAAATATTTTATACTGAAATAATACAAACCCGTATATATAGTATTAATTTAAATAATATAATGGTTAAGGTTTCGGGAACAACATCCATCTCACATAGTACATAAAGTACAGTTGTAAAATCAAAAAATTTGACAAACTTACATTCCATTTTAATTCAAAATAACATAAAAATAATAAACTTTTAAATTATATTAAATTCATAGAATAAATATAGTAAATACATATAATTTTATAGATGTATCTAGTTTTTCTAAATACATATAGTAGATATATCATATTTTTATATCATTTAAATAAATATTTTAAAGGCTCAAATGCATTTGCTCTTATAAAAATAATCACTCTTGGATCAATTAAATGCATTGATCAAACATCTGTGTTTAGGTATAAAAAAAAGGAACAGCCAAAAGATTGTATGTGTTTAGGTATGAAAAAAGATTAAGGGGGTGTTTGGTTCATTCTTTGATTTTGGGAGGATTTGGATTTTGGAAGGGGAATTGCATTTTATGGGAATTCATTTGGGGGGATTTTGAATCCCATACCTTTGTTTGTTTCACCTCTTCCATCCAAAACACAAACCCACCATCCAAGCCATCTTTGTCGCCGGCCACCACCTCACCGCCGGCCACCACCTCACCGCCGCCCTTCTCTGCGAACGCCGGCCACCACCCTCACCGCCGCCCTTCTCTGGACCACCTCACCGACGGCGATGACGAACCAGATCTGCGATGGACCACCTCACCGCCGCCCTTTGTAGGTTAGGGTTTTGAACGACGGCGATGTAGGCGATGAAGGTGATCTGTTGCAGCGAAGGGTTTTCGAAGGTGGCTGAGAACGACGAAGGTTAGGGTTTTCGAAGGTTAGGGTTTTCGAATGCGGCGGAGAACGACGAAGGCGGCGGAAGGTGATCTGTTTCTGTCGAAGGGGTTTTCGAAGGGGAACGACAAAGGTGACGGCTAGGGTTTCTGATTGAAACGGTGAGAACAGATCTGTGAAGGGGATGAAGCGGCGGCTAGGGTTTCAGATCTGCGAAGGACGGTAAGCGACGGGAGGACGAAAGAGTCAAAGGGGTGACGGGGCGGTGAAGGGGTGACGGCGGCGGCGTTTTTTTGTTGACTAAGGTTCGCCGGAAAATATGCTGGATGGTCGCCGGAGCAAATCCCTCATCTGTGGATTTCAGAATACTAGGTGGGGGGTGGGAGGATTTGGAAATCCCTCATCCATAGGATTTCATGAATTCCTGGGAATTAAAATCCCACCCTCTTTTGCCAAGCCAAACACCTCATTTCATGGGATTTGAATTCCCATTCCCCCCAAATCCTCCAAAAAGAATGAACCAAACACCCCCTAAATACATTGGAATTTCTGTGTCATACTTTCTCCCCCAAAAGAGTTGTAACGTCGAACGAAATTTCCGTTTTTAATCTCGCATTTTCTTAAACAATCTTCTTTAAATTGGAAATTTGGTTCTTATATTGTTCCCAAATTCAAATTTCGTAAGAACTCAAACCCTAGGTCACCAATTAGAAACTGAAATGGTGCTCGAAGACGAACAGCGGCAACAACAACTAGTGGTGAGCATGGGTCGGTTTGGGTCGGTTTTGACCCCAAACCAAACCGAAACGGAAACCGATAATATTATGTGATTTTTCTAACCGTTGGGTTATCGGTTTCTAATGGGGCGGTTAACGACTAATGATAGCGGATCGGTTTCGTTATCGGTTTTATTGGTTAACCGTTATATTAGTTAAGCCAACTTATTGGGCTTCACTATTTCAGAATTGGGCTATGAAATTGGGTTATATTTTTTATTATTTTTGATTTATAGTAGCCATTAAATTGGATCAAACAATGTTACAAAATGGGCCTAATAATACATAGATCTATTCTCTAGACTTCCACCAATTCATAACTTGTAAATTCATTTTTTATTAACACATCTCACCAAAACTCAAACACATTAACGGATTAACACATTAATTAATTTCATAATACATAGCCTTCAGACCAAGAAGGTCAAGAACAACTTACTTTTGAGTAGCCAAAAGCGTGCAGTAGCCAGTAATGCGTAGTGCAGTCTGTTTTCATGTTGTCGAACCAAGAAGGTCAAGAATAGTCGACTTACTTTTGAGTGGCGGCTAGGGTTTTCTCAAAGACAAGGATGGGGGTTGGGGCCTGGGGGTCTCGATTCTCAAACTGTCAAAGTAGTCGCCGCCCGCGGCTAGGTTTATCCTTTGGTGCGATAAGAGGAAGTCAGGACTCGGGAATCGGGAGAGCAATGAAGAATCATCACTAGCCCAAACAGAACGCTCTAGAATGTCCTAGAATATTCAAGAATATCGTGAAAGACCCTGGAAGATTATGGAACATTCTAGAAGATCGTGAAAGACATTGGAATGTCCTAGAGTTATTTAAGAATATGACGGAACATTCTAGAATCATATAGAAGGTTGTAATAAATATAGATTATGGTAGAATGTTCTTGAATAATCACAAATGAATTTAGTGTGTAGGATGATCTAGAATCTTCCAAAGAGGAGGTGAAGAACACCTATAAATAGGCATGAAGATCATTTACTCCATACCACTAAACAACCAACCCAAGAATCCAAACACAATACAAGAAATCATAAGTGTAGTAGTCTCTAAAGAAATTGTAGGTTCTTCTTAAAGTGGTCTTAATAAAAGGAGTGTTTGTTGTTGCCAAAGAAGAGACATACTCAATAAGCGATAACGATAGCAATAGCGAGTGGGCGAGAGACATAGAGGCGATAACCGGTCCAAGAATGGAGAAGGACAAAAGAAATTGTGAAAGTGAATGGTCCAAGAAAGATTTGGGCTTTGGCTAAAATCCAACTTAAAAGTTTTTTATATTTTTTTATTAAAGTTTTTACTTTTTAATAACTAAATATAAAAAATAATGATTAATAAATCCTTAACGGTTCGGTTTGATATCGGTTCGGTTAGAGGTACAAAACCGAAACCGACCCACTAACTATCGGTTAATGAAATTTAAAAAACCGAATCGTCGGTTTTCATTTGGTTCGGTTTTAACGGTTTTATCGGTCATGGTTCGATTTTTCGGTTAAGACGCTCACCCCTAACAACAACCAAAGAAATTGAAGAACATTATTCACTCCTGTGAAACGTCATCGGAAGATCCTTCATTTGTTCCTACTCTTCCGCAAGAGATCATTGTCGATATTCTCACCAGGCTTCCTGTTGCATCCCTCTTAAGATGTAAGTCTGTTTGCAAATCATGGTGTTTGTTAATATCCGATCCTCATTTCATCAAATCTCATCTCAGTTTGTCAGCTTGCAATAATCACTATGCACATCATCGACTAATTTTCACCACTGGGTCAAAAATCAGTCTCCACACTTGTCCCCTTTATGATGTGTTGCATGACAAATATGTTAATGCATTGGAGCATGGTCATCCATTCATTAAACTTGGTTATAATCCTTTTCTTACGATCGTCGGTTCTTGCAATGGATTGCTATGCATAGTTATAGGTAACAATACTCTGTTTATCTGGAACCTCGCTACTAGAAGATGGAATAGGTTGCCTTACGGTTTTATGTATGACTGGCACGTGCGGTATGGTTTTGGGTACGAGGAGTCTACCGATGACTACAAAGTTGTTGGAATAGCTTGTTATCACGGTTACCCACGTCGAGCTAAGAATGAAAACAAAGTAAAGATATACTCAATGAAAACTCGAGTTTCGAAAAAGATAGGTGATTATCCTCATGGTTATCCATTGAATGGTTCTGGTAAGTATTCAAATGAAGCTATTCATTAGGCGGCTAGTGGGCCATCTTATCCGTGGACGATAGTATCTATTAACTTAACAAATGAAACATATGGCAAAGTTGTACAACCAGTATATGATAAAGGTAATAAGGATTTGACATTGGGGTTTTTGGAAGAACGCTTGTGTGTGCTCCGTTACTATGGTGGAAAACGTGCGGATGTATGGGTGATGAAGGTTTATGGATTGAAAGATTCTTGGACTAAATTGATTTCCATCCCGTATCTCACTGATCCTGGGAGAGATAAGTTTTCAATTCCTTTGGTTATTTCAAATGATAGCAAAGTTTTGTTACAGTTAGGGTCGAAATTTATTGTCTATGATTCCCAAAATAGTTCATTCTCCAAGATTCAGAACTTTGATCATTGTTTTGATGCACATACCCTTGTTGAGACTTTGGTTTCACCCCCCGGCAAAAGCAAGCTTAGGTAAACTTTTCTCTTATAACTTGGTTTAATTTTCGGGTTTGATGTAATTAACTAAATCTAAACATGACACAGTTGTTGCATCGGGAGGAATACATATCAATTTTGGAGTTTGTTCTTGGTCCTAAAATAATTACAAATTTACGAGTTAACAGTGTTAAGAGAACTAAAGTACTTAAAGTCTCCAACACCTTTCATGTTTATGAAGTCTTCTAAAAGTTTTTTGTAATTGTTGTATTGAGCTAATGTGTGACATTAGTTTGATTACATGCCAGCTTAAAATGTACATCTAAATTCTGAAGGTGCAATGAACTTGTATGTTTGCTTTTTAAACAAAATGAACTAAAGATAATTAATTTAGAAGGCGATATTGTCATTAGAAATGTCTCCATTATAACCTTCATCATATTAAAGTTTTAATCTGGAATATTGACTTTTATATTGCTAGCTGACAAGATTTTTGTTATTTCAGGAAACGGTGAATCCCTTAAACGTACATGTTTTGCAGGATTTTTCTACATATATCAACATGGAAGATATTCTGCTCACCTCGAACTTCAATCTGTTAGTAGCATCAACCAATGAGATATAGCTACTCTTTTGCTTTTACTTCTATGGTATGGTTCTTCAATTTCCGTTAGCTTTTGTTAAAATTTAATATTAGTTGGATTAACATTTTGCCATCCAATGTCTTCAAGTTCAATAGCATGTTCTTAAAATGAATGAATGTATCTACCTTATTCGTCAATCACGGTTTATGACTTTGTTAAGAGATTTTTAATTTTGCGATTATAATGGTCCATCCATCATTGCACAGATCACAGTTCACAAGGTTTTGATTATAATGATCAAAGGTGTTAACTGCCCTCTAAAGCTAAATCCTTTATTCATCCAATTAAGGGTTTCCATTCACTGAAGACTGATGGAAACTTGTTTCTTCTATAGTTAAACATGAGTAGTCTAGCTGTTATATGTACAAATTTGATGTATGATTAAAGAAAGTGAACTATAATTTATGAGTCATTGGTATAATTAATTTCTAAAATGAAAAGACTATGAAAAAGAGATCTTGACTCTCAAGATGATGTTGACATATGCATTACCAGAACAAATAAGAGTTAAGAATTGAAAACTAGCAGTAGTTGCATGATCATGTGAATAGGTGACAGAGTATTTTGAGATGTTTATGGCATAGCAAGAAGGATTGTTATAAATATTAGATAAGTGGTAATTTGGTGTTCATATTCTGATATTCATTGTTATGGTAGAGTTTTGGAAGTTTAAGATCAAATGCATGAACTAGGAAACAAGGTTATGACTTGAAGATAGATGACTGGAAACATGTGATTAAATCAAATTGGTGTCTTGAGTCTGATCATAAAACCTGTGAGGAGATTTCTAACCTCTTGCCCATGATCTTCACACTACTTTATGTTGATATGCATATTTCTTCCTGATCTAGAGAAAACCCCTTCTTTTTTGTTTTACGGTCGTGAAAATTTGCCATCTATCTCTAATCAACCTCTATTGCCCATTACACCATTACCTCCAATGATCTTCATTTGTAAAGATAATAATACAAGACTTATGAACCACAAAGGAAAAATTGACATGTCTAAGCTGATCTTAGCTACCATTCTAATACAACGAATCATGGTAAGGGGCGGACTCAGGATTTGTGGGGACTGTTGGCACCATATATTGATAAAAATACAAGTAATTAAAATTACTGGTGTTGTTTAGGTTTTTCCCGGGTTTCCCGTTAGTCAGGTTGGGTTAATGACGTTTCAGTTGTTTTTTCCGGTATAAGGCTAAAATAAAAAACAAAACACAATTTATATGAAATTCTATGAATTAAATTGTTATTTCTAAAGTAAACTATAACATTTTAAAAGTATAAATCGAATATTAAACTATAATTTATCATTTTAAAAAAATATTCATTTTACATTAAGTTTTTGTGGCATGAAAAAATCATTGGTGAAACCCAAAACTTTAACCGATAGCCGACTCAAAAAAATCAAAATTTTCACTATGCCTGCCAAATTGTTTAGTGCCATGTGCCACGCTGGACCCTTAATAGCACATAATGATGGTTCAAGTCTTCAAGATCGATCCACACGCCTATTATATTGTTCAAAGCCCTCTTTGGCTATGGACCATGATCATAAACTTATCTTTCCTTTTCATACGTGGTGGTTTGGTTGCATAATTTTTTTTGATATTCTTTATTTAATGCAAAGGATAAAAATTGATAATTCCTGCGCAAGGCTTGGGTTCCTACTATTTACATATTAAAAATTAGAATTTTTATTAAACTCTATAAAATTGTAAGTAGAATTGTTCATTTTAATTATTGAACATAAAGAAAAAGAAGAAACAATTTCTCCCTCTCTTCTTGGGCGGGAGCTTTCAATAAAGCATCTCTCGCTTTTCAAGTAGGAACCGGTTTGCTTTGGAGATCCCGCATAATGGCGAAAGAGGATATGTCTATCCAAAGCCCTTCTCTTCTTCACTCAAAGGGGCAATGCATGACCAGTGTGGTGGCGAACACACTTTGCTGTAAGCTAAGCTATTCACCTTGTAGACGTAAGAGATATAGAAAGTGTTTCGTGCTTGATTCATAAGATTCTATAGTAGAATCAATATAGAAGGCCCGCTACCACGAAGACCAATCAGATTCACATGAGAAAATGTATGATTTAGAACCATTTCACTACAACACAAACAGGCTATTGCGACAGAAATTTGCGACGGACGATATCCGTAGCAAAAAATAGACAATTTGCGACGGTATTGCGACGAACTTCAAGGCATAAACCCGTTACAATCATGTGGTCAAAATTAGTGACGGAATAGCGACAGATTTACGACAGACGGCTTTGCGACGGAAATTAGCGACGGAATAACAACGGACTAGCGACGGAGGGATTTGCGACAGTGAAAACGGACGCAAATCCGACGTAAAAGTATATATATATATATATATATATATATATATATATATATATATAAATGACTAAAAATTATATAAATAAACAGTCCGTCGCAAATCCGTCACAAATTTCACACTTTTGCGATGGATTTGCGACTGACTGTTTATTATTATTTTTAATTCTTGAATAAAAAGTCGTAAAAGTGCCTCCAACAAACACAAATCATACCATTTATTATACTTGTTGCCGTTTGGTAAAGTAAGAGGCTTTGTATATGTTTTTATAGACACCCTCGTGTGCATTTTTATGTATTTATATACACATCTACTAATGTTAAAAATCGTTTTTCATACAACGACACGTCTGAATTGGGTAAATAATTTATTTTATTTTTTTATGTGTTTGTAAGTTATATAATAGTGTATTATACGATATACGAGTTTGCTATACGGAAAAAACTATTAAAAAATAAAAAACAATTTAATGTCCGTCACAAATCCGTCGCAAATTTCACACTTTTGTGACGGATTTGCGACGGACTTTAAATTATATTTTTTAATTTTTGGATAAAAAGTCGTAAAAATGGATCCAACAAATGCAAGTCATATTTATTATTATACTTGGTGGTGGTTTGTCAAAGTAAAAGGTTCTATATTTTTTTATAGACACTTTAGTGTGCATTTTCATATATTTATATACACATCTACTAATGTTAAAAAATCGTTTATCATACAACGACATATCCGACTTGGGCAAATATTTCTTTTTAAATATTTTTATGTGTTTATAAGTTATATAATAGTGTATTATAGAATATACGAGTTTGCTATACGGAAAAAACAAGTAAAATTAAAAAAAAAGTTTAGGTCCGTCACAAATCCGTCGCAAACTTCACACTTTTGCGACGGACTTTGAATTAATTTTTTTTGTATTTTTAGATAAAAAGTCGTAAAAATTGCACCAGTAGACACAAGTCATCTCATTTATTATACTTGTTGTCGGTTTGGTAAGGTAAGAGGTTTTATATATTTTCTAAGACACGGTAGTGTGGATTTGCATATGTTTTAATACAGATTTACTAATCTTGAAATATCGTTTATCGTACAACGACACGTACGATTCGGGCAAATATTTTTTTTTTTGAATATATGTGTTTGTATAATCATTTAATAGTGTATTAGAGGATAAATGAGTTTGTAATAGGGAAAAAACTATTAAAAAATAAAAAAACAAGTGTAAATGGCGGTCTCGGCGGCCGATTAATCGGCGCCTTGATAAATCTTGCTTAGCGGTCACGTTTGGCGGTGGTGGTCAAAATCGGTCAAAATCGGTCTCGGCGGTCCTCGGCGGTCAACGAAAGTCAAACATTTTAGAAAAAAACCTAGGTTTTAAGTCACTCATTGCCATCGATCGAGAAACAGAACATCAATTTCACTTGTAACTTCGTAAGACCTAGGGCTCCGGCGTTAGGTGACCTCCACCCCGGCGACCTCCACCTCCACACAAAGTTGAGTTCGGAAAGACTTTTTCTGAAGTTGCCGCTTCAAGTTGTGCTCGAGTGCTCTACTCCAATTTTCTTTCTTTCTGAACTTGATAAGGAGGGCGGCTAGGATTGTAGTAGTCATATTTTATGGTTAGAAGACTTTTCTACCCCTTTTATCTTATATTAATTACCCTTCTAGCCTTATGTTATTAACCCTTTTAGCCTTTCTTTCTATTTAATTACTATATTATTATTGGAATAATTTATGATTCAAATATTATCTAACTTTTATAGTTAAAACTTAAAGTAATTATGTACTTATGGTCTTTATTTTTCAAACTTGTTAAATTTTTTTATTTTTATTGACTTATTTTACTAGGATATTGTTAATATTTATTTAATTTAAATAAATTCCTTTAAAAATTAGGGTCTCCGCCGAGAAACCGATTAATCGCCGCCAAGACCGATTAATCGCTTGGCGGTAGTCGACCGCCGACATACCGCCGACCGATTTTTACAACCTTGGTTTCATATATATAAGACATATTAGTATTTAATAAGAACTAAAAGTCAATAGATAATCAGCTTTCATTAGGTACTTTTTTCTCAATTAGATCTAATGTGTAGAATTAGAATTTTGATGAAAGTCATTTACTTGGTGAAGGTGAAGTATGCAGATTTTAGTTCTAAATTCTGGAACAAGACTCAAAGACAAGCTGTAAGTATATACTTTATAACATGGAGCATGCTTGTGTGTTTGTTTTTAAAGAACGAAAGTATAATAGGGATTTCAATTTCTCAACGATTTGACTTGTTAGATTGTGCTTGTTTAACATGAAAATTTCATGATCTGTGGCTCGTTTTGAGAAAATAGAATTTATGCTGGTATAAATGCATAGTACCTGCTGTTGATTTAGAACATGTTACAAATGTCACAATTATAAACAGAATTAGGCTTATCAAATGAATATTGCTAGTTATTTCAATTGCTAAACCATAGGATGTTGCTGTTTTTATTTTTTAGAGTCATTAGTTGCTGTAGTGGTTGGTTATGACACTTGTTAATTTTGCTGCAGCAGCTCAGTTATGGTTCATATGAATGTTTTCATGTTTTAAATGGTACATTTATTGTCATGTTAAGACTCGTTTGATACAAAAACAATGGTATAAAGTTGAGTCATATTTGTATGAGTTTTTCTACTATTGAAAGCTATTAAGACTAGTTTGATACAATACAACTTCTGTTTGTTGTATGTTCACATAAGTCACAGACCATATGTACAAGCACATTCATAACACTCCCTTGTTTATATTTGCTATTTCTCTTTACCTATCGAAAATCTGTATAAAAATATGATTTTGTTTTTCCTTTTGGTTCAGGTTAAGAAAAACAAAGTTCTTCTCATTTATTTCAAATTAAAGTTCTAGACTGCTTATTGGTATTATGGTGTATATATTTTATTTGTTTAGTTTAATAAGGAGTATTTGAGTATATATATATATATATATATATATATATATATATATATATATATATATATATATATATGTGTGTGTGTGTGTCTAATACAATATTTATAATTTATAGATCGAAAATTGACAAAGTTGGTCGACGATATGGACAAAGAAAAGGAGATCGAAAGAAAAGAAAGAGAACGGTAAAGAGCCGCTTACGAACAAGAAAGAGAAAAGAAAGATTAGAAAGGGAAAGAGAATGAGAGAAGGAAATAAACGAGAGGGAACAGATATAAAGTCTATTTTGGATTATTATGAAATTCTTGTCAATTAAATGAATTATATTTGTTAGGATTTGTATAACTTTTTAAAACGTATGCTATGTTGTATGTTTAAGGATATTTGCGTCTTTATATGAACAAAAAAAATGGATATTATAAAAGCAAATATTCAAGAAAAATGTTTTACTATTTTTGTGACGGAATTGGGACGGATGGGATTTTGTACAAAATGTCAGACCCTGACACAAAACCGTCGCAAATCCGACGCAAAAATTAGCCGTCGCAACTTAGATCCGTCGTAAAACCGTTGCATTAAACATCCCAATGTTTTTGTTCATGTGGTAAGCATATCTCTCCAAAGCCATGTGTTAAGAGCTTCAACAAATCTGTACCAATGAATATATCTAACAAAAGTTATCAAATAACTATTGAACACAGTAATAGAAAAGGCATAAATAATCAATAATGAACAAAAATAAAAACATGTAATTAAGGTTTATAAACACCAAATTAATTTTCATACGTACTTAAACTAAAAAAACCCAAAAAATTTTAGAGTCTTCATTAATTAACAGAAATAATCAGAATATTATGCAAAAACAAAATATTGATTTGATTCAAATACAAAAGAGGTATCACAGTATTGAACACCCAGACTCTATTTACATTGGTGTTTAATGACTTTTTAAAGAAAAAATATATTGACCCTCTTGCATTCACAAAACGTCTTAGCCCACCACGTTGAGACATCGTCTTCAGATTGTCCTTTATATACACATGATCTTTTTAGGGAAAAATAAGAGTACTATATACCAAAAGTAATTAAAGAAAATGAAACCACTATACGTACACAGATGAACCTGGGATGTTAATTAAGATATAGGTCTCCATTTTACTGCACAATAAGCTACATATTATTAAATATAAGAATTACCTGAGGAAGCTGCAGGTTTGCAAGTTGTTTTAACAGTTCTATACATTTGCAAAATGGTCATGTATGATTTATCATCGCGGGCAACCCATGAGAGAGAGAGGTAGAGGATGTCGGCGGCCGGTCAATATGGAGAGAGAGAGAGAGAGAGAGAGAGACTGACCGTGGCGGAAGTTCTTGGCGGGGATGACGATCTCTGGCGACAGCGGGTGGAGGGGGAAGCCGTTCATCACTTGCAAAGGAGAAGGCGGCGGCGGACACAGGACGGGGATGGCGACGGCGGTTGAAGGTGGGAAACGGCTGCCAGGCTTCTGAGATTAGGTTAAGACGTGAGGGCTGCGAGGCTTCTGAGATTACGTTTTTAAATATGGGCTTGAGAGAGAAATTAGTTAGATATATGTTAAAATGTCTAGTATGCCCTTTTTATGTTTAAATAATATTATTAGAGTTTGTTTTAATTACAAATATGCCATGGATGATAATAACCATTGATCTAATAATCTAAGGGTCCAAATCAGTTCTCGTATTTTTCGTAAATAAGGCCCTTTCGCATGAACCCTTGTCTATATATATATATATATATATATATATATATATATATATATATATATATATATATATATATATATAGTGAGAGGTTCAAATGAGAACCTTAAATTAATTGAGAATGGGAGACTCAATCTCAGCCGTCCAATTCCCTTTCTTCAATGTTATTGTCCACCCATGAATTCCTCACACGCACATTGCCATACTCGATTCCCCCGCGTTTTTCATCCATGAATTCCACTTACAAAATGAACGGCTGAGATTGAGTCTCCGATTCTTATTTAATTTCTTATTCTTATTTGAACCTTCCCCTATATATATATATATATATATATATATATATATATATATATATATATATATATATATATATATATATATATATATATATATACTTATTTGCGTTATTATTTAAAAAGAATATATTCTATAATATTAGCAAGTGAAGATAGTTATTTTTTCTCCACATGGGCTTATTTTTGTATATTTACATATATACTCTCATCCTTCTTCCTTTTCCCATTACATTTTCTTCCTCAAATGTAAAGTATGTCTTAGTCATTTCACAATAATAAACTAAGACAAACACTTTTTTTAAAAGTAGCTTATTAGCTTATAAGTTATAAGCTAATCCAAATACTTTTTTACTAATAAACTAAAAAGCAAAAAAAGCTATTAAGATAAAAAACTAATAAGCTTAAACTAAAAAAATAAACTTACCCAAACATTCTTTAAATATGAGAGGAAAAGAAAAACATAAAAAAATAAGACATAAATTTATTTTATCACTTGTCTTCCCATATTATTAAAAATTAAAATTAAAAAAAAATAGAATCAATTAAAACATCACATTATTTTAATATCTCTTGAGAAAGTCAATATATCATAAATTGAGTATATCATGATATTAATGTGTATTTACCAAAAAGCCCCTCAATTTCTCAACAGAAATTGGCAATTTATTTCCTTCATTTGATATATAGTATAATGCATATTACAATCATATTCAATATTATTTACACTTTTATTGAATTTTATCTAGATAATAATAAACTTACGTGATCAATCACATTAATTTCATTTTGTAATGCTCACTAAAAAACTTATGTTTATAAATATTTTAAATGATATATTTACATATAAAAATAAAAATAATACCAATAACATATTTATATATTTAGCTAAAGTATGAAAATATTATCTATTAATTTATTTTTTGAAAACACTAAAAGAGATAATAGTGTATATAAATACAATCAAATGGATAAATAAGCACTAAAAACATGACACCTCATCACCTCATAATAAGAGAAAATGTTAGAGATGCCACAAACATGTGCAAGTAACCCACCCATTTGGCAAAAATATCATGACTTGATCAAATTCTCATTATATTAAAACAAATTACCAAACTACCTTCCAATTTCTCATGCTAATTTGATGATTTAGTATGTGAATTGATATATAGTATAATGCATATTACAATCATCTTTTGAGAACCAATCTAAAAAAATATTTGCACAAGTAATTTTACACTCGTATGGTTTCCTTACTCTACCAAATTGGTATCCTCTTTTTTAAAGCAAACACTCATAAACATCACACACTTGCATAGCAACAATGTCCATGAGATAATTTGACATTCGATAATAAAGTAAAGTCAAATGTCTAATGAAAACAAAAAAAGCATAAGAAATTTCATACAAGTGACTTGAGAGGATGAAATTTGTCTTTAAGAAATTATTATCTTCATAGAAATGAATTTTTTTATGTTAAGGCAAATAGCTGATAAAGACTAAAATATATAATTTATTTCTGATATCTAATTTTTTTTAATTGTATTTTTATAAGGGATTAGGTTAAACGAGAGAAATAAAGCCGCGCTTCGCTGCGGCATAAGAACATATTCATTTATTAAAAATATAAAAATTTCTATAATATATACAACTAAAGTTTATATTTACCAATAATATGAAATTAGTGATGAAACTAAATAGTTGTTGTCATGTTTAATGATTTGTTAAAGCAATAATTGTCATAATTTAGTTGATATGATATATTAGGAAAATGATTGATTAGGTTTTTGTTGTAAGCATTTTTTGTTTTAATACATAAAAACATATATTATTTAAAATTAAGTAGTCTTAAACATTTTAAGAAAAAAATATTAAATCTATACTACTATATAGAGAATGCATCAATAAAGAACGTATGTTTAAATAAAGAACCTAAAGAACCAATCTGGACAATTGAATCATCAAAATCAATGGATGAGATTAAAGATGGCAAAACTGTAATTATCATGTATTAATATAGAAAAAAAAAAGGTAAACATGGAAAATCCCCCCTCCCAACAACCACGATTTTTTAATAAAAAAACCCTCAAAAATCTTAAATTGTCATAACTTTTTAAGTTTTGTGAATTTGAACAAAAAAATTATATCAATCTTTTAGTTTTCTAATCCTCTTTCAAACAAGATCACTCTTCTCATATTTTTCTAAATTTTTTTTGAACATAAAAATTTTGTTTGCATTTTGGGCAGCATGTAGTGTTCTGTACGGATTTTGCATTTTGGGTTTGAATGTGTAATTTTGCATTTTGGCTGCATTTTCATTTGAATCATGTTGGATTTACATTTTGCATTTCATAATTTTTGCATTTTGGAAGCATCTAGATGACCTGCATGTTTATATTTTGCGTTTTCATTTTTTTGCATTTTGCATTTAGGTTTGAATGAACCCAGCATCTACGGATTTTGCATTTTGGGTTCGAATGAACCCAGCTCAAAATGCAAACTTTGCATTTCAAAAAAAAAGTTTCAGAAATATATCAAACCCGGTCTTGTTTGAAAGAGGACGGAAAACTGAATCTAATGATATAATTTTTTTGTTAAAATTCATAAAAACGAACGAGTTATGATCATTTAAAGTAAGTGAGGGTTTTTTTTTTTAAAATTTTGGGGGACGGTGGAGGGTTACGTGATTTTTTATTTTTTTATTTTCTTTTTTTGCCCCTAAACAATGTGTCACATGTCATCATCAGAGGAGACTCTTTAGGTTCTATGTTTAAGGGAGGTTCTATGTTGAACTTTACCCCTATATAAATCATTTTACATTCTCTCTTTCTTATTTTTAAGAGTTCTTGTATTTCAAGCAAAACAAATATTGACCTTTAACTTTATGTAAATTAATCTTATCAACTCAATCTTTAACATCAACATAGTTCTTAAAAATTAATGTCTTTTATAATTTATTTTTAGAATTAATCAAATAGTTAATGCAAATAGACGAAAACTTAAAAAACGGACATGTTTATGAAGAAAACTTTTTCGTGACTATAAATTGCACGAATATCATCATATTATTCTTTAAAATAACATGTTACAAAATAAAAACTATTTGCCGTCACAGCATTATGCGAATATGATGCTAGTATTTATAATATAGTATAGATAAAAGCACTTATAAAATCAAAAGAAAATAGAAACTTAAAAAAATTAAATTGAAAGATGTAAGATTAACGACAAAAGGAAAAACATGTATAATTCTATAACGTAAAATCTTACGTGAAAAAAAGGTGTCCTACGTTTTATTTTATTTAATTCGAAAGTGGTGATACTCCAAAAAAATGTTTCACAAACCGAAAGTAAAAAAAGACGCAAAGGTTCGAAAGCATAACTTGCTGGATATGGGATGTAGAGCTTACCACTTACGCTAAGCTGCTTTTCTGTTAAAGTTGTATGATACAGATATATATTGTAAAAACAAAGTGGTGCAAATTAGTATATCCCATTAGTGAACAGTAATCCACGTACGTTTTGATAGCCACAATTGTTATATATTATAAAATGACATAAATGATTGTTTACATATGTTTAAATGAATCATAAAAGAGAAATACTAGAATAGTAGAATCAATGAAAAATGTTGTAAAGAGGAATAAAAAGTGAAAAGGTTGGGACTCGGGAGAGCATGAAGATTAAATAAGGGTTGGATTATTCTACCATATTAAATAAGAAAATTGAAATTATATTAAACGTGGTTGGTTTGTTACATTCCGTTTGACCTTTCATATATAAAAGCTGAGGAGGCTGTTCAACGGAAACATGAAGGGCTGATATTGTAAATCTACTCAACTCACATGCTAACCCATCCATATATATTTTCCCTAAATTCAAATTCCTGCTACATCGATCTCAGAACCCTAAACTGAAATGGCGCTCCAACAATCAAAGAGATTCAAGAAGTTTCAAACGTCATCGGAAGATCCTCCATCACTTCCTACTCTTCCGCAAGAGATCATTGTCGATATTCTCACCAGGCTTCCTGTTGAATCCCTCTTAAGATGTAAGTCTGTTTGCAAATCTTGATATTCGTTAATATTCGATCCTCAATTCATCAAATCTCATCTCAGTTTTTCTGCACATCATCGACTAATTTTTAGTTTTTTACCACTGAGACAAGAAAGAGTCTCCACACTAAATATGTTAATGCATTGGATTATGGTCATCCATTAAAAAATATCCTTATGATCGTTCTCCTTCTATCGTTGGTTCTTGCAATGGATTGCTATGTGTAGTTGTAGGGCACGATACTCGGTTTATATGGAACCCCGCTACTAGAAGATGGAATAGGTTGCTTCATGGTGTTAAAAAGTATTGCTCTCATGTGTTTTATGGTTTTGGATACGACAAGTCTACTGATGATTACAAAGTTGTTCTAATATCTCGTCTAGGCAGCGGTTACATAGGTCCAGCTAAGACTAGATACAAGAACAGAGTGAAGATTTCCTCAAGATTATCCATTGGACGAGTCTGGTAAGTTTTCAAATGGAGCTCTTCATTGGGCGGTTAATGCGCCATATTATCCGTGGACGATTGTATCTCTTGATTTAGCAAACGAGACATATGGGGAAGTTTTACAACCCATGTATGATGAAGGTGATATGGATTTGACATTGGGTGTTTTGGGGAAATGCTTGTGTGTGCTCTGTGATTATGCTGAAACTCATGCGGATTTATGGATGATGAAGGTTTATGGAATGAAAGATTCTATAAAATTGTTTCCATCCCATATCTTACTCATCCTGGGAGAGATCAATATTCAATGCCTTTGCTTATTTCAAATGATGGCAAAGTTCTGTTACAATTCTGTTCGAAATTGTTTGTTTATGATTCCAAAAATAGTTCGTTGTCCCAGATTCAGAACTTGATAATTGTTTTGAAGCAAATACCTTGGTTGAGAGTTTAATTTCACCCCCCGTCAGATGGAATTTAAGGTAAACTTTGATCTTCTAACTTGGTTTTACCTTTGGGTTTGTTGTAATTAGTTATATCTAAACATGATAAAATTGTTATCATCGAGAGGAATACAATATAAATTTGGAGTTCATTTTTGGTCCAAAAATAATTTTAAGTTTACAAGGACATAATGTTTAAGAGAAATTAAATAGTACGTGTCTCCAGCAACTTCTTTCAGTGTTCATCAAGTATTTTAAACTTTTTGTAATGATCACATTGAGCTAATTTGTGACATTGGGTTGATTGTATTGTCACCTTACGATATACAATTTCAAGGTGCAGTGGACTTATATGTGTGCTCTTTAAACATCAAAGAATGAAAGAAGTGAATTGAAGATATTTAATTTAGAAGGAAATATTTGTAATCAGATTAAATTATACTCTTCATAATGTCAAAATTTTAATCCGGGATATTGACCTTTATATCGTTGGCTGACAAAATATTCGTTATTTCAGGAAACGGTGAATTTCTTGGACATACAGAGTATTACTGGATCTTTGTACATTTATCGATGCAACGAAGATATTGTCAACATAGAATGCTCAATTTGACACTTCAATCTTATAGTAGCATCAAGCATTGAGATATTGCTACTCTTATCATTTTACTTCTGTCATATGGTTCTTCAATTCCCATAGCTTTTGATAAAATTTAAGATTGGTTGGATTGACATTTTGCTATCCACTGTCTTGTGTCTTCAAGTACTTTAGACTGAAACAAATGTATCTACCTTTTTTGTCAAACATGGTTTATGACTTCGTTAAGAGATTTTTCTTTTGTGGTATGATTTTTTACAGTTCCTTGTATGTTTTAGGCAAGAATCATACATTAAATTACTGGTTACTATGTTTATTTTTTTGGGGAAAGAAGGGGGGAGGTGTTTGACTTCAACTATTCTAATAATAGTATTTACCAATGTAAATGTTATGTTGACAAGGCATCAATAAAAATCCTTAGAAACTCACTTTCATCTCTCTTTTCACAAAATCCTTTGTATGTATCCTATGCCTCTGCCTCTGTGATAGGCATCATGACTGACACCCCCTGCATCACCACTACCGCCTTTGCTTAAGCCTTGTGCTGCCTCCACCGATTCATTGCAGGTCACTCCATTCTTCTTGATTTCTTCATTGTTTTCTCATGTATTTTAGTATTGTGTGTGTGTGTATTTAGATTTGAGTATGTCCTTAAGTGTGTGTGTGTGTGTGTTATGAATACGTTTGTGTACGTTACCGAGTATCTGTTTCCAGTGTGTGTGTGTGCCTGCTCACTGCTCAGTGTGCGTTTGATGAATGGGGATGGATTTTGATTCTTGAATGGGTAATTTCACCCATTGTGTGACTGATAATGTCTTTTATGTGTTTGGGTTTGAATCCAATTTCACCAATTTTGTATGCCCTTTGTGTTCGGCCTCATAACACATTACACACACACATACACATGAACACGAGCATGCCTTTGTTTAGAGTAAATGTGTGTGTGTGGTTGAGAGGGTCTAAATTGGATTTGGTCATGCTTTAACTCATGTATCTCTAGTGAAATTAACGAAACTGGAGAAAAATTAATATTTAGTTAAAAAGTTGTTTGTCCAAATTGCCACCAGAAGGAGGCATGAATATACACAAGAACTACTATGATGGTAATCACTTGTGTTCTTTCAATTTCATCTCAATCTTTTTTTTTTTTTATCACTCTTTAGCTTAAGTTAAGTGATCAATCCATCATTTGATCTCAACAATAAGATCTATATGGTAAAAAATTTGGATGTTTTCTTCATCAAACAAGTTTCCACTGTCTGCTATTTTTGTAATGCCTAAAACTTTCTAAAATTGTAAAATACTATCATTTGCTGGCCATCTTGATCTTTGTAGGTATGTAAAGTATGTTCCTTGGAAACTCTGCGGTTTCTATTGGATTAGGTTATTAGGTTATTAGGTTGTATATTGTTCTGGGTTCATCCCATTTAGTTGCTGGTCATTTGGTCTTCCCTCTATGTACAGATGTCAAAAGGGTTTTAAGGTTCACTCTCTCTATCTCCGTCATAAAGTAAGGTATTTCGAAAAACAGATATAGAAATTGTTCTCAATTTCACATGATGATGCAAGCACTAAACTCCTCGTCAGCCTTTTCTTCTACCTATTACATACTCTATCTCTTCTTATAAACCCATTCTTATAATTGCGTTACTCGTTTGATTTGATACTTCGCTTTAAATGAAATTGAAGTATGATGTGAGTTTCTTGGGTATCGTGGTCCAGGTTAAATAACGGATTTAGTCCATGTAGTTTAAGAACTACTCGTTTAGACGCTTCCAACCAAAACTTATTACGAATATGGTTCTTCCACCTAAAAAGTCCAAAATACAAATATCCTATACTTTTATATATTTTTTTCCTTTTTATTCATTTAAAATATACTTAATTTTATAATATAAAATTACTCTAGAGATGGGTCTAAAATGGCCACTAGATCCTTCTATTCATAAAAGATTTAGGAAAATATGTTTATGTGCCTGTATATGGTGCTACCTGCAAAGTGTTCAATCGAAGTGGGTTCAACGCTCTTTAGTGGAGGCAATATATATGGGTCAAGTCGCAATGATGGGAGAAGTTGATCTAGTGGTGGCATTCGCGTCGTTTTCGTGTTTGTGTATCAAAGGTTGGCAGGTCATGACATGAACACCCCATTTACTTATTCGAGTCAAGGTGTATGACACAAACTCGTGTACTTGCAAATACGACACAACTAGCGTAACCTATTCAAATATACATGTTAAAAGTTCATTCATGGGTTAACGGATCATTCATGGGTCATAAACAAATTGACAAGTCATAAACATGTTGGTTGGTCAACGTTGTCTAGTTTAACTAATATTGTCCCTTGTTTGTTAGAGTGCATAATTGCAATGCAAAATACCAAATAAAGTTCAAACCTATCTAGATAATTAAATCCAAATACAAAAATTTTGAAATTCTAAGAAACAATTTACCTACTTGTGAAATGTGATGACACATCGATGATTTGATTTTGTCACCAACCCGAATATGACCCACAATCCTGCTAACTAACTCAAACATATTTATCTGTATGTCTTGTTCGTGTCAATTATTGTTACCCTTAGGGGGTGTTTGGTTCATTCTTTTAGGGGGATTTCAAGGGAATGGGAATTCAAATCCCTCCAAATGATGTGTTTGTTTTGTAATTGGGAGGAAGGAATCAAAATTATGGGAATTCTTAAAATCCCATGAATTGGGGATTTAGAAATCCTCCCACCCCCCCCCCCCCCCTGGTATTTTGAAATCCCCTACCTGTGGATTTTCTCCGATGACCCCTCCGGCTAACATTCCGGCGAACCACAAACCCTAGCTTCGTCTCGTTTTCGTCTCCTTCTCCGGCGACCTTCGTCTCGTCTCCATCTCCGGCGACCTTCGCCATCTTCTTCTCCGTCAAACCGAGTCACAGAAACCCTAGATCTTCTAGGCTTTCTTCGAACACAGACGACCAGATCTATCGTTCGGGTTTCTTCTCCGTCCAGATCTGGTGGCGGCTAGGGTTTCTTCGAACACAGACGAACGGATGACATACGACCTTCGCCGTCTTCGTCTCCTTCTTCGTCGCCCAACGAAACCCTAGATCTTCTTCGTCTATCTTCTTCATCTTCGTCTGTAACCGATTGCCCAACGAAACCCTAGACGAAACCCTAATCGCAGTCTTCGAAACCCTAGACCTTCGCCGTCTTCGTCACCCAACGAAACCCTAATCGCCGCCGTCTTCGTCTGTAACCATCGACGTCGAAGAAACCCTAATCGCCGCCGTCTTTGTCTGTTCTCGTTACCCGTTTGACGTCGCAGGTGGTGGCCGGCGTTCTGGTGGTGGCCGGCAGTTTGGTGGTGTTGTTAATGGGTTTGTGTTGGTGAGGTGAACCAAACAAGGGGATGGGATTTTAAATCCCACCAATTGAATTCCTACCAAATGCAAATCTCATTCATAAATCTCATTCCCATCAAAATCAAAGAATGAACCAAACACCCCCTTAGTTGGATCTAGGCATATGTATTTCATCATAATACATTTCCCCTTCTGATTCGACAGAACATCGTGTCAATAAATGTCTCTTTCTTCATATGTGTGGTTGGTTCTAGCAATTTTTGGGATTGAAGATCTCAGTCTAAAAGGTGGTCGGCTTGTAGACTGTTATGGTCCATCTTAGGTTAACAACTCCAATGGTTGGTGAAAAATTTCATATCAACATCCATTACTTTTTTTAGCCTACATTTTTATCCTTGTTCTACAAATATAAATAATTATTACGATAAATTATCGTAATAGTTATCGTAATAATTATTTATATTTTCATTTTACTATTATAAGTATTCGTTTTTATGTCACTTGGTCCTATGATTTGACCAATTGTAAATTCTTGTTTTGAACATTTAAAAGATTTTGAAAAGTAAAATTATTAAATAACTTAGTGTGCATATCTTGATTTTTAATTGATTTTTTTGAAAGAGGTAAGATCCGGTGAATCGGAAACAATTAATTAAGAATAAAAAACTTTTTTTTATGGAACAGACATATCAATATGCGTGGATAATACATATTCTTCCACTTCCGGTTCATATGTTAATAGGGTTGGGACTTCTTCTTTTTCCGACGGTAAAAAAAAAAAGTCTTCGTCATATGTGGGCTTTTTAGAGTGTTTTATAGTTAAGTATAGTCATGGTTTTTTCCATGAATATATCTATTTAGCAAATAAATAGCAGTTTTGTCTATCAATATGTATGGTCTTGGATTATCAATAATGATTATTCTTTAAAAATCCGGATTGGTCCACTTTCTTCTATTATACAGATGCGGAAGTGGGGAAGCCGGAAGTGGCTAAAAGAAATCGAAAGAAGAAAGTAGTTGGACAACTGTATACACAGGGGTACATTAGTCTTCTGAGAATTGGCAAGATTCGACTTGACCGGAGCGGATCGCAACTCAAGCACAACTTGAGTTCACTTACCCACCCACGTGTCTAATACTTGATGTGATGACTATAGCCCCATGTCGGCTTCATTGACGAGTCATGATGTTGCGATATAGGATAGAAACTTTCAGTTCACTTAACTCATCAAAGCAAGGAGTGGCTACTAGATAGACAATTAGTTCCGAGACTAATAGATCGGGCTATCGACCGGTATCCGTTGAAGTCAACAAAGAAGGAAAGCCTTCCCCCAATCCAACATTTTCAGGTGAAAATAAGATAGAAGACCGAGAGTCGCGGGATTTTAAAAGCGCCGCATCTAGCTCAGCAGCTTCTTCAAAAGAGACGACGGACAAGAGCGGTTACCACCTGTAGGCTCAAACACCAACTAGGCCATGAGTTTGCTTTGTGAACGAGCAGAAGCGGAGACAGAGTTGTCACCCGGATCTGAGATATTAGCGAGATTAGCTACACGCCACTTAACCTACAGAAAGGTCGATCTGAGAAAGGCTTTTTAAGCTGATAGGAGAACTTCACTTACTAAATTTCTTGAGTAGCGAGAATCTTTACTTAGAGGCACGGGAAGGGTCTAACCCATAGGAAAGACAGCAACTTGAGTGCAGAGAAGGGGAAAGGGCGCTCGAAGCAAAAGGAACGTAAAGCACACCATATAGGTTAGCAGCATCAGCAGTTGAAGAAGTTGACGGTCGGATTCAAGCAAAAAATGGGATAACCCGAGAAGGAGAGGACTCATTTCTATATGAAAGACGAAGATCTGGCTTTGAAGCCTCCTTGAGTCCAGCTTAGCTTTAGGTACGAGTCAAGAATAGAAGAAGGGGATCGCCACAATCAAGAAGCAAGCTAAAAAAAAGATGTTTATATGAATTTATGTTATGAAAGAACCTAGAAAAAAAGTAATAATTGGAATAGCCCGCCAAGTAGAGGCTTTCTTAGCGAAAAAAGTATATTCGGATTAGGGGAAAGAGTCTTCACCTTACTTTCAAGAGTCAATCATTTTTATTGAACTTTCTTTTCAGCTAGCTCTCGGTAGGGCACATACACACGAACACACTTTGAGTCGGATTCGAGCTCCAGTAGACCGTGAGACGGCCATTGTGGTAGATGGGAGCAAAGCAAGGGATAGAGAGGTGAGTGACGCCAAGGGGAATTCCAGTATGAAAGAAAGTGTTGTTATCACACGTCTGTCATGTCTCATGCAATCAAGGAAGCAGATGTAGTTTGAGATCGAAACAAGACCTAAGAGAGACTAGACTTCTAGTCACATTAGGTGTGCCTTCGGTTGAGGAGATCACAAGTAGTGGTTATGAGTTCTTTCTTATTCCGGTTTAGAAGAGGTCATTCCTTCAGTTGCGAACTGAGACTATAAGTTGGACAAAGGTCTTAAAAGAGAAATAAAAGACATTTTTCTTTGAGAGAGCTATGCTTAGGTCAGTTCCTTCAATCCACTTTTTAGGTAAGCCAAAAGTTCACTTTAGGTAAGTAAGTAGCTCCGTATGAAATTAATAGAAATATCTGGCTCTTGAGGAGGTCAATCTTAAGTTGTCGGAAGCTATTGCTAAGGTACTCCCCCTCATAGAGGATAAGCAATTGAGAAAAAATAGGACGATAACGATAAACACAGGAACTTAAATAGAGAAAAAGATGACTTCCGTAGAGGAGAGGAGAAACTGCTAGATAGGGTGATAGCCCGGTTTTGATTGAATATCCTATCCTGTTGCGTTTGGTTTGAAAGGCATGGTTTTCAGTATGTCTCCAGATAGGCCCCCCGCTAGTCCGACTAGCTAGTGAGTGGTTCTTTCGGGCAGGAAGCAGGCCGGGCCCTACGGGCGAGCATCTCCCACAATGCAAGCATAATTGTTCGCCACCACCCGAGAAGCAAAAGATTATATAGTCTAGGCTGAAAATACATACATAGATAGTGGTCTAATGACAAGGCCGATGACGGAAGCTAGAGACAGAGCCGTATAACGCGGAAGTCTCGCGTGGAGCTTCAACCAATCACCACCGGTTGATTCCGCTTTGGGGCCACCCCTTACTCTACCATTATTATAGGGGTATGGGGTTCGAGACAAAAAAAAGATCAAGGCACCATATAAGCTTTTCCTTTATATTTTGCATGTATCTGTTTTTATGTTATTAGCTATTATGTTGATTCTTTTCCAAACAGGAACCACCGATTTACATATTTTATTAACCACAAAATTTAGTAAGCGACGCCAAATCTTTCTATGGATTGTTTTTTTCGCCTCTTTCGCCTTCATAGTGCCTATGGTACCAATTCATATTTGGTTACCCGAAGCTCGTGTAGAGGCACCTACGGCAGGATCCGTCATCCTGGCGGGAATTCTTTTAAAATTGGGAACCTACAGCTTTTTAAGATTTTCAATACCCATGTTTCCTGAAGCGACACTTTGCTTCATTCCTTTCATTTATACTTTTAAGCGCAATTGCTATAATATATACTTCCTTGACCACTTTAAGACAGATAGATCTTAAGAAGATCGTTGCTTACTCTTCAGTAGCTCATATGAATCTGGTGACTATTGGTATGCTTAGTCTGAGAGGTAAAAAAATATTTTAGAAAATCATCATTTTATACTGGTTATTCATATATATCTAAAACCCAAATCTTATAACCACGACCTGAACCGAATTAAATTAAGGTTATTCAAATTACCCGAACAAGAACCCCAATATTTGACTAACTCGAACCGGATTAAGACAATTGATTCCAAACCGGTTGGTTTATTCTTGTACAACTTCATCGACACCCCTATATTAGACCTCCATCGAAAATTCACTACCGAAAAACAAAATCACTACTCAGCTAGCTCAATAATGATGTGCCATGTATCCGGAAGTTATAGACTGGCATGGCTTTGAGCATGTAGCGACGATCTGACGATAATTTGCTTAAACTCCATTAAACTCGATTATTATGCTTCTTTTGGCTTATGTTTTACCCAATCGCTCAAGTTGACAGTACCTTAAAAAATAAATTAATAGACTATTTGGACCGAAATGAAAAACTAAGAAAATAGTGAAAGAGGAATCGGTGCTGCTTTAAACCGAATGAGTAGCGACAAAAACGTAACTAAGCTGCTGCTAAATTGGCCTATAATTAAAAGAAACCAATTAACACAAAACACAAGTTAAAGAAGTATAAGGGAACAAGCCATGTTTACAGTCGATGCAAGAAAGAAACTATAATGGAACATGACGAGACCAGGAACACAACACACTCTTGTGATTTTTTTTTTTTATAAAACTCCAAGGCATCAAATACAACTTTTCAAAGATTATTGCCCATAAATTTGATATTTAAGGGAGTATAATATGATATTGAAACTCTTATAGTAGAAAGGGTGTGGATGAGTGAAATTACTCTTTATAATTCTTTGCTCAGCTGGCCAATTTGGTGAGGCGGTGTATGGTACTTCTCGCAACCCTGTTTCCAGGATCAATGTTCATCACGGTTCTTAGGTCTTCAGCTCCAAGCTTATATTTCTCCATGCTCTCGTATAACAGTGCACGTTGTACAAGGACTGAAACATTTTTGCCATCTTGTTCTAGCACCTACACAAACATGTATCATGAGGTTTGGTTTTCAACCTTTAACAACCATAACAAAAAGGATAAAGATAAATAATTAGGTATATAACTATTGGCAGATTCTATGATCCAGATGATGAGTAAATGCTTTACAAACTCAACTAGTGTGGCAAAAAAAAATTAAATATTTTAAGAACTTGTGACAACAAGCATAAAATAACAGAATAAGTATAATTTAACTATGAACAATGTAAAAAATGAACTTCAATCACATAAAGCTGTCCCACGTTATGGTAGTCTGTAGTCCCTTCCTTTTGCAGGCTAGCTCACACTAATTCTTGCCTGAATCACTCCCAATTCTTTAATTATAATCATCTATTATGATATAAGAACTTGAGAAGGTTCACTTTGTTGGTTATCATTTCCATTGGCAAGAAGTGGTTCCTTTTTTTATTGCTTAATGAATGTTTATCAACATATTTATGGCTTTTTTCTAAATACATGATGTTGACCACCTTAAGGTTCACTTTTTCTGAACATATTACTTGTTTTTTTCTAAACAACTTATAAGTTATAAGCTTGTGTAGACTCATGCGGGAACCTTGTATTCCATCTCAATATTTGTAGTTCAAAATGAGATAAGATTCACAACAGATCTCCTATCTATACATGAAAAACGAAGTGAAATCGGATACTAACTAACTCTAATTCCTTTGCTTTACTATGAGTAAATAAAGTAAACTACAAACTTGAGAAACTGAAACTGAATCTCAACATTTGAAGTTACAGCCAATCAGGAGAAAGATTAAAACATATATCCCAACTATAAAACGATACATGCGAAATAAGGGGAAAGGAAAAGAAGATAGATACTGAGAAATTCTAGTTCCTTTGCTTAACAAGAGTGAATAGACAAAAACAGAACTTGACATAATTGAATATGAATGAAGCTGTAAGAAGAAGAAACTAAGGCTTGGTTATCATTTGGAGGTAGCCATATCATGACTCCAAAATGTTATTAAAAGATGAAGAAAAATACTGATAAGTTGATATAGGACACAAAAGTAACCGGTGTATCTTGTGTAATTGTGCTTTAAGACCTATGCATTTAACTTTAAAACAAATATACTAAAACCCACACATAGGTAACAAATAAAATGATAGCAATGGATTACATCTGAGTAAAAATGGAACTATACCTTGGAACAGTCAGCAACTGCTTTCTTGTATTCCCCAACTTCTTTGTAACATGAAGCCCTGGATGACAAGACTTCCATAGTGCCAGCATTATCACCGGCCTTTTCCAATAGAATTACAGCCCAAGACAGCCATTTTATGGCATCAGGATACTGCCCTGCTTTATAATTATCCATTCCTTTGTTCTTTGCAGATGAAGATGTCACACCAGCAGGTGGTGGTGGAAGCCCTTCAAGCTCAGTAGTTTCACCAACATCACCTCCACCGCCAATGTCAGATTCAAAACCCCAATCCTCAGCTCCTGCAAACTGCTGGTTTATAACATTTTCTGAACCCTTACCAGCTGAAGCTGAAGAGGAAGAGAATAGCACATCAAAATCATTTCCTGCTGATTGTTGAACTGGTGGCTGATTTTGCATACCACCAAAACCCAAATCATCCATTTTCGATTGAGAACCCGTGGAACTAGTGTTACTCTGGAAGAAACTACCTCCTGATGATTGAACTGGTGGTTGATTTTGCGTACCAACAAAACCAAAATCATCTAATTTTGGTTCAGAACCGATGCCTGAACCTGTGAAACTAGTGTTACTAGGGAATGCATTTGAGCTAGATTTAGATGCATTTTGAAAGCTACCAAATGCATCCCCTGATGTTTTTGAAGCAGTTGTTTTATTTCCTGCTTTCATGCCAGCAGCAGGTTTAGAGCTGAAATCCACTAACGAACCAAAGGGGTCCTTGTTGGAACTCATGCCACCTCCAACACCACTCCCTGTTGAACTCTTCAGAGATGGACCTCCAAGATTTTGATTCTTGTTACCATAACCACTCGTATTATAATTCCCAAAATCTTGAGAAGAGCCCCAACCACCACCACTGTTTACAGTGTTACTAGATTTTGGCAATGAATCAGCCATACCCCCCATTGAATAAGCACTTTTACTAGCTGCTTGTGATGAAACAGGTGCAACATTCTTTAGAGGAACATTACTACTGCTACCCTTACCTGAACCCAAATTTGATCCAAGCAAATCACTGAACAAATTAGGATTTTTATTCGCAATCCCAATGGTCGAAGATGCATTGGTAGAAGGCCGCTGCGGTCCAATCGAAGCCCAGCTCCTTCCGGTGATATCTCCCACCATGGATGTAGGACCATTTAGAGACCCGCCCAGAGTAGACGTCTGCGTAGGAGCGGCGGGTTGGTGCGTCCAGGAAGGTTTGTTGGGTTGCCAAGACGGCGTCGTCGAATTAGGCTTGGATTGCGTGTAAGTATTGTTATTCTGAGCATTAAGAGGTTTGGAACGATTCGAATTGATTCCGAGATCGAAATCAAAGTTGTTGAGAGACCCAGATTGAGTTGATCTTCCGTAGTTTGAATTCATAGTTAGGATTTCTCAATATTTCCTAAATTTCTAACCTTACAGGATCTGAATCAAATGAATATTTTCGGAAACGATATTGATGATGCAAAAACGAAATTAAAACAAACAGATCGGAGAAAAATGATGGAGATCTGGATAAACACAGGGTGCGTACCTTACGTAGTAGCAGTTGACACCGTCCCAGCAGTGTTATGACGGAATTTTGGTTAGGTTTAAGGGATCACCGGATACCAGCTAAGAAGATTTGATTTTGAACAGATTGATTATTGGATTCTCTGTTCGCCGAAAGAAGCGTTTTGGTCTGAATATCTAAATTCTATTCTAAAGTTCATTAATGACCCCTTTGGTATCCTAAAGAACACCTTTACCCCCTTTTGGCTTCCTCGATCTTTATATAAGGTTTTAATGTTCGCGTGTTACACAAAAAAAAATTTAAAACTTAGTTGCAAGAAGCACAATTTCCATGTAAAGAAATTTAACAAAAGTTTATTCATAATACATCTTGTATGTGATTGTAAATTTCATATTCATCATAAACGAATTATTAAATCTTTTAATCAGTATTAGATGACATTAAGTCTGAAGGCTTGAGTTGTCTTTATCTGTCTAGTAGCCTTCTTTCTGGCTCAGCCACTGACTTTAGTCTACTTGAAAGTACAAATTTAAGTAGTTCAGAATCAAGTAAAACAAAATAAGCATGATTTACGGATGAATTCAAACACTCTTTCGATTATATCATTAAATGGCCATGAAAAATTAAAGTTTAAAAAAGAAAGAAGACAGAAAGCGCATTTTATTGCACAAGTATTTCACAACATAACATGGATCAGTAGTTCTGTTGCATTATTCTTAGTAAACAACACATCATTTTTATAAGGAAACCTCAACAAATTCATTGAAGGATTAAGTAAACTCGTGTCATGCTCAATAAATGACAACAATATTCATGAATCGTCTAGTCAAGAAATGACAGAATGTAGTGATTTATCAAACTCAACAACACTCTATGAAGTATGAACGGTGAAAGGAAGTGTGTACATACAATTTGTGGCACAAATTAGGAGATCCAAAACGTCACAAAATCTAGAGTAATTATATATAATAGCAAGGACACAGGAAAATTAATACCAAGTATTTACCTGCGTGGTGTTGAGTTGAAGAAGATGAAAAGGTAACAAAAATCAACTTAAACAATAATCATAAATTTTTATTAAATTTTCATTTTGAAATTCGTCTACAAACAGTAGACTTTCGAACCAGATGAAAAGGTAACAAAAATCAACCCTCATATGCACTCTAACCTATTAACAAAACATGTTTTAACTTTAGTCCAAAACACACTTGGGAACATAGTTAAATTTATTTATTTACATTTTACTTGAAGCAATTCAAATTTAAATCTAACTTTAAATAGACAAATATCGTTATTCATTTATATAAAATTTATTCCGGATATTACAGCCTTCCATGATTCTTGTCGGAGAGTAATTGCGGTCCTAGATAGAACTTAATAGAAAGAACATAATTGCTCCGTTTAAACCAGGCTAGCCAGTCCCAGACTTGGGACTAAGAGATCTAGCCATGTAACTTACTGCGGGGCAAGTGGTCATGACGCGCATTATGTTTAACACTACAACTCTGCAAGTAGCCGTGAAGACATAGACGATTTTATGTTAAAACGTAAATATGAAATTATAAGAAAATTTAATGTTATTTTCGTAACAAGCAACACCCACTAAGAAGATTCACGTACTGATCGAAGTTATCTAAATATTCTGAACATGCCAGTCGCTCATGGAAGTATCAACTGTTAGACCCTTGAGACCCACCCTGGTTTTGGGGTAACCCAACACCACCATTTTGAGGATGAGTCGGGCCTGCAGCTGGTTGGGCTAGAGAGCCTCTCTGGCTTTGGGCCCAACCATCTCTTTGAACCGGTTCTCTACGTATTGTCTGCATTGTCTCACGACGTTTATCATATCGGGGTCTTGGACGTGGCCTACTGTTTTGCTGCCTATCAGTGAACCTGTACTGAGGCCGGGGTATGACTTTTCCATCAATAAATAAATCGCCTAAACAAGAGAAAAATAATAATAAAAATGTAGGACACATTTTTATGCACATTATAAAAAGATGAAATATAAACAATGAAATAGCGATTAATGAAACATCATCTGTAAAAACCTCCATAATCTTTGTTGGGAACATCAAGATATGAATCAGGCAAAACCCAAAGAACACCAGGTAGACCTGCTCAAAAGAAAAAAATGCTAATGTGGTCAGCATTGAAGACAGACTTACTAAAACAAATAAAGGTGGAGCTCCTGCTCACATATGTTATACTAGTAAAACAAGATCGAAACAACGTTATTTTAAATTTCCAGCTTATCAATGCCGATATTTAGTCTGAGGAAGTAGGAAGGATTTCACTTTTTAACTTTTCTATCTCAAATTAAACAACCTATATTATAATGCCATAGTCTATGTTGCCAATTTAGCAAATTTTGGGAACTTGATGTATCTTTGTCGAATTGTCTACTTCGCACCAACAAATGCATAAATAACGAAATAGAAATTGATAGATATTTTAGTGACAAACTGCATGATGTTTAGACCCATTAGCCCTATAAGTTACAAGATATAGGGAAACCTTTGACTTTGTAGGATAGCTCCTCAGATATCAAAGCACCAAATCCGGTATAAGTTGTGGTAGAAACAGAGTATATTTTCTTCTTTGCCTCCTCCTCACTGGAAACCACCAAACAAAGAAAACACTTGATAATTTAATCACATTACAGAATCCAATCCTTATGCAGTAATGCACAGATTAATATTAAACATGTAATATCCAAATAACACAACGTTTAGCAGCTTCAAAAAACACAATGCATTGAATGCATATTAATCTTGAAATTTCAATGCTTCTTCGTATATGGCACTATGAATCTATGATAGTATGATCAATCAACAATTACATGATATCTCCATGGCACAACAATCAATAGTTCCTAACTCCAAAAACATGACAAAATGTCTTGCAAATTATAATAAAAACTAACAGCTACGGCAAAATACGTAGAAAGCAATCAATTACAATGAAAGTTATAAGATAGATTAGGGTTTTAGGATTCAAATAAGTAGGCTTTCGTTATAACACATAAAATCAAGCATGGATTATAATATAACAAAACATATATAGATGATTAAATACCTTCCGAGAACAGAAGCTAGGGTTTTGACATAAGAATCTATCATTTCGTCTTCGGAGGGTTTAGGGTCGGTGGGGAACTCCATAACTATAAGCCAATGCTCATAATCACAGCCATCGAGCAAAATCGTCTCCTTTGGCGGACGATTGCTCCAGTTGGGTGAGGGATCGTTCAAGGGAGAATAGCCCGACCCGGATGTTTTGAGTCGAACAGGAATCCGTGGAGCGAGTTGGGTTGATTGATAGAGGTGGTCGAGGAGTGGGAGAGCATATCTAGAACGAGAAGAGACTGAGGATGATGGTGATGATAGGATGCGACAAAAGAGAGAGGTTAGGGTACGTCTGGTGGTGAAAATCGCCATAGCCTCCCGAAGCTTCTTCTATAGTATTATGTTCACAGAGCCGAGGGCTTTGTTCGGAGGCCTTCAAAAGAAAACTCTCATATTTGTCGACTAAATAAATAATTCAATAATTTTAACAAGATACAGCGTGTGTTACTGTGGGATTTTAATGCCTTTGAACGAGTGGAAAGTTGGAATCAACAAATTTAATTAGATGCGTATACATATTTGAGCTAGGGGTGTTCAAAAAAACCGGAGAACCGTGAAACCGAACCGAACCGAACCGGCTGATCCGAAACCGAAAAAACCGTGAACCGAGGAACCCGATACCCGAAAAAACCCGAAAATTAGGATACCCGCTGTTGACGGGTCGGTTCGGGTTTATTTTTCGGATACCCGCGGGTATCCGACAAACCCGCATTCTAATAATATATATATATATATATATGTAATATTTATGCAAAAATTACACAGCCCATTAGTAATTAGCCCAATAACGCCAATAGCCCACATTAAACCTTAGAAGTCTAAAACCCTAAAGTGAAAAAAACAAAAGCGCAGCTTCTCCTCGTCCTGTTGCCCCTCCGTTTACGCGTTTACGGCAATTCTGCGAGACAGCGACAAATCTCCTCCACTCACGGCAGCCGGCAACGGGAGGTCGGAAACTCATCAGCATACGTCGGTCGGCAGGGTTACATAGCGGCTCACCACAATCGGAAGTATGCTAGCATTTGAAGGTTCTACTTGCTACTACACCACGTTGACCACCTTCTCTCTATCGATCTCCACCGAGTAATCCAACCGCGCAGTCGGTAACTCTTTTCTCCCTCAATCTTATGTGGTTATATACAATAATATTGTTAGTTTAACCTGATTTTTAACCATCTAGAGCTATCTTATACACTGTTACTTAAATTTCTTTGATAACTTATATGGGTTTATCTGAAATTAAGGGGTTTTTCGTATGAGATATTTTAGATCGATTAGGGTAAGTTATGTAAGAATAACTGAAGATGCCAACTTCAACGAATTTTTTCTGCTAATTATGAAATATCCCTTTTTTTTTTTGCGCTTTTTTAGATCGATTAGTTTATCACCCTTTTTTCTGCTAATAATGAAATCATGCTATATATATTATGGACATTGTATGGTCTTTGCTCTTTTTCTAAATGAATCCCACGAGTTTCTATAGCTTAAACTTCAACGAATCATGCTATATATATTATTGATGCTAACCTGTAAAGTTATTTTACATAAAGAAGAATGCATTTAGTTTATTACTGAAATTATAAATATGGGTAGAACTATAAAAGTGATAATATGTGAACTCGATATAATAGATAAATAGAGAATGTAGAAATGGACAATCTTAGCTTTGGGACTTCTAGCAAATCCTACTAATATTTGGCTTCTATTACAAGTTTCATAGTTTACTTAACTTTTGTTTAATGCATGGTTTTGAATTCAGATTCGAATTCACGTGAGTAGATGACAAAAGTGAAGAATGTCTTGTGGATTGAACTATGAGGAACATCATGCTTTCATAATTGTTGTGGCGTGCACTTTGGGTTTTACTAATAATGAACTATCTGGTTTGTCAATTTGTTATGTTATTGAGTTTGGATAATGAATCGTGTTTTGTGTTTCGATCTTTAATTTGTATGTTTGAATCTTCTCTTTTATGAATCCGAACTTGATGAAAAATAGGAAAAATGAAGAACAACTCAGCTTGCGGGTACCCGTGACCCGGACCGTGGATACCCGTCTCTCTGCGGGTACCCGCGACCTGCGGTTCGGTTTCGGTTCAGAAATCTGGGTACCCGCCCCTTGGCCGCGGTTAGTAAAAATGACACTACCCGCCCCGCCCCGTGAACACCCCTAATTTGAGCATGACCAAGTATCAAAACAATACGTAAATACATTCCAAGTATTATGATTATAATTACATGTTTTAGTTACAAAATAGAATTCGATATTAGGTGGCCAATTGTAACATAACGAGTGGTAGATTCCCGCGCTTCGCTGCGGATATATTTCGCTAATAGTAATGGTAAAGTAGATATGAAAGAGGTTAATAACGTCTGAACCATTATAAGCAAGTGTAGAGAACAAAAAAAAATTAATCACGGGATTCAAATAAATCCAATGATTATAATTTGGTATGAAGTTATTACTGTTTTCATGATTATGTAAGCAACAAATTAACCAAAGTAAAGCAAATAAATACAATGGTAAATTTAGTAGGCAAGCTAATGAATATCATAAAAGTTAACACACTAAGCTCAATTACAATTTACATTATGTATTGGCTCGTGAATTCTTTAATATATTGTACTTAATTACCTGATCTTAAGTGATGACAAAAGATGTGAATGTAAAAACTATGAACTAATACAAAACATTATCGTGTAGTTTTTCCATCTCCAAAATAACAACTACTTTCACAATCCTATTTGCATGATGTCATAACTTACCAACATTTGCTAAGCAGAAAAGCTAAATTGATCGATTATTTTGGTTTTTTTTTTCTTATTGGCAAATTGGAGTTTACAAAGGAAAGCATTAAGCAGTAGCCTCAAAAATTATGAACAACCTACTTTACACACTAACAACTATCAAAGAAGTATCAGGCAAAGGAACAAACAATTGGAGTGCATCGTGTTAAATAAACGAAATAAGGTCACGAAACTTGAACAATTAGTTTAGAGGGACCAAAATATTACTAACTTAAATTATTGTATAAATATCTTATTTATTTGTAAACAACATTAAATAATATATAAAAAAAACCATATACATGCTATAAAAAGACAAAAGATCCTGAACTAAAGTAAATGAAAAAAATTTTAAAAATTTAGAAAAAATGAAAACTCTTATTTTGATTATGGATTACAGGATGTTTTATGTTTTCAAAAGATTCTCTAAATTTTACTCTTTCTTTTCTTTTATATTGCAGACCTACTACCCATCATCATTTCTTTTATGCTTTCAATATCGAAAGTAGACATGGGCCGCCCAGACCGACCGGACCGGTCCGACGAGAACCGCCCAGACCGAGCCGGTCCAAGACTGAAAACGCGAAAAACGGTCCGAACCGGGCCGAACCGGTCCAAAACCCGAACCGGTCCAAAAACGATCCAAGACCGGTCCAGGACCGAACCGGTCCAAACTCAGTCCAAACCGGTCCAAGTTCCAACGGATATGTTTTTTGAAAAAAACGGTAAAAAACCGGTCCGAACCGGTCCAAACCGGTCCCAACGGCTAGATTTTGAATTTTTTTTTTTTCAACAGTATGTAATTTTATTTCGTAATGTTATTTATATGTTTTTATTAACTTGCAATTATATATGTTTATACTTTATATTTTATAACTTGCAATTTTTTTTTTAAATTTACAAGTCACTTTTTTTTTCAAACAAAAAAACAAACCGAAAACTAAAAAAAGAAAACCCGACCGAAAAACTAAAAAAACCCGGCCGAAAAATGGAATTAAAAAACCCGGAAATGTCTAAACCGAACCGGAAAATACCCGACCGAAAAACGGACCGGTCCAGGACTGAAGTCGGACCGGTCCGGACCGGTCCGGACTTGGACCGGTCCGGAAGTGGTCTAGGACCGCCCGAGGACCGAATTTATCGAAATGGTCTTACGCGAAGACCGGTCCGCCGAGGACCGGACCGGCCAGGGACCGACCCGGTCCGGACCGGACCGGACTGGCGTGGTCCAGGACCGTTTTTGCCCATGTCTAATCGAAAGGTTTCTACACTTCTATAGTTCTACCGGCTCTCTCTCCCTGTCTTAAGTTCGCTGCCGCCCGCCGGCACTGGGGACGGTGCAACCGGTAAAAAGATTTGTGCACTCTCTTGAGTTTCACCGGTCGTTGTTCTCCCACTTCATCTGTATATCACTGTAGTCTTTGTTGAAGAACCACATCTCGCAGTCGTCTGTCGCAAAAGATAAAGGTTGGTGCAAACGGGTGCTCTGTTGGGTCTCATTGTTGTATGAAACATTGAGGTTTGCTTCATTTGTTCGCTATTATCATTGGTTAGAAACAGCAAGAAAAAGTAATGAAGAAATAAGCATCAAGAAGAAGGCAAGTGAAAGTAATCAGATGTGAAGAAGAAATGGAGATCCAATAGGAGAGTGGCAAGTCAAAGGAAGTGGAATAAGAAAGTGACAGTTGTATGTCGCAAGGATGAAAAAGAGAGGAAAAAACATGGGGAAGTAGGAATCGAACACCAGACATTGATTATAATATGGAAGAGTGCTAACCATCTGTGCTGCTGTGAATATGATGGTCATTGCTCACTAATAAATATATAACTTATAGAAGACGTATGATAGTAAACCCTTATGAACAGTGAAAGAGGCGCAAATTAAGCATTGTGTATTGTATATATTATAAATATAAATATAAATTTTCGCAACACTATGATTAAGTGATTAACATTATTAATTGATGAACAAAGGTGTAATTTATTTGTTGTGGTCATGTTTCTGAATGTTATTTAATTATTAACTAGTGTTGGGATACACTAGAAGGTGTTAGTTTTGAATTAAGTATGTGTTTTGGTTAAAAAGCCTACTAATATGGTCAAACAATCTGTTGGAAATATGTCTACACGGGTTGTGTACATGGGTGATAGTCGTGTAGGGTGTCGTGTAGAGGCACGCGAGCCGTGTTCCGGTACATGGGGCGTGTACAACCCTTTATGCCACAGGCCATGTAGAGATGCTTTGGACCATGTATAGTTATACTACACGTGCCGTGTAGGGTTATGGATTAACACTGGCAAGACACGACCTATGTATCTGTGTAGAGAGAGAAATCCGTGTAGTTTAACACAGGCCGTGTATAGCACCATTATTGAGTAGTCTGAGATCTGAATTAAAGTACAATTTATCATAGGTGATCGTGAATATATGCTGATTACCTTGCTCATGACAATGAAATAAGACAATATTTAGCATTCCATATGAGTAACACGATCCTTTAACAATGTATTAGATGTATGTTTGTGATATATAAAATGTGTTGATCAATGTAATGATGTTTGTATAGTAAACAAGTGAAATATTGATGATAAAAATAATGCATGAGTAGCAATCCATAGCCTGAATGGCAATTTAGTAATCTAAGTGTAATGAATAATGGGATAATAGAACTATAATTAAATTATTAATATTACTTATGATTATTTGTATGCAGCATGTGGTTTACTACAATGAGTTGGGATGATTATGTGCATAATGTGTACTATGTAATTATGTAAATAAGACAGATGATGTGTGATGAGCTAAGTGGCAAATAATTAACCGAGTAACAATAATTAACCTGAGTAGCAATATGAAGGTCTAAGTGGCAATATGAAAGCTTGAGTGACAATCTATTAGCTTAAATGGTATTATGAAGTCTGATTGACAAATTACTAGCCTGATTGGTATTGTGATGACCTAAGTGGCATATGTTATGAGATATTATTAAAGTTTATGATTTATGATGATGTTTTCATGTATATAGGTTGTGTGTGTAATTTTATATATATATATATATATATATATATATATATATATATATATATATATATATATATATATTGTGCACAGAGCAGAGAGAAAATCTGATGTGTCACAATAAATGTCATGTCAATGATGACATGTAAATGTGACATGGCAAAAATAATGAAACATGATTGGTGGGATGTGGGATGGATTGTGAGAAACCGTCAAATTCAATTTGAATTAGGAGGGTGTTGAATGAAAATTTTGAGGGTGTTTAATAAAATATTTGAGGGGATTTTATGAAAATTATATTTTAATATAATTAATTATAAGTTGTTTAGAAATTATGTTTAATAACTTGTGATATATTTTGTTTAGAGAAAAAATAATTATATATTTGCGACCGTCTCATTTTTATCTACATTTTGGTATAAATTTTATCTTATTATGACATATTTTTAATAATTAGTATATTATTAGTTTTTGTGTACATCAATTGCGTGAATTGCATTGATTGCTAGATAATGGGGAAAACAGTTACATTACATTTAAATTCAATATAACTAGACATTGTATATAATGATAATTTTATATAATGATAATTATGCAAGCTTGTAGACATTGTATAGCTTATAACAAAAAATAAATTTTAATTATAGAAATCTCTTTATATATATTTTATAAATATTAATCATGTATATACATTGTATAATTACTATACGTAATATCTACTAAATTATATATTGAATATCTAAGTGTTAAAAATGATTAATTATAGAGGTTTTTTCTATATATGTATCGGATTTAAAATTATGTATAAAACATGTACTTAATACTGTAGATTTATAATGACTTTGATCATTGATATACACACAAGTATATATATACATTAGAAAAACTGTCCCAGACGACGAACGGGTATATAACACTGGTGTACAATTTTATGTATTTGGATAAAGAACTTATGGATTTTATGTTCTTTATGCACCATTATGTGATATGTAAACTTTAAATATTTCTATTTTACGAACGTGTATAACTCAGTTTAATGACCTTTTTACTCATCTTTTAAATTTGTAAAATAGGTACGAAAAATTTACACACGTACATATATATATGTATTAGCAAAACTAACACACATAGACATGCATATATATGTATTAGCAAAACTGACCCGGCCAATGGACGAGTATAGCACTAGTTAATGATTTGTTAATGAAGTATTTATGATTCCTTTTTACAAGATTTGGTAGAGAGAAGGCTCCGGTTTGAGGTCGACAGCTCTCTGCTTCCGTTTGTTATATTTTTGGATCATTAAAGGAATTTTAAAAAAACGTATAACCATGTAAACTTTTGTAAAGATGTATATTTATCATGATTGATATCGCTTTTATTACTTATAAATTTTACACGATATCCGGGTAATTTTTTAACGAATTATTATGCGAAATTGTTCAAAAAAGATATTTGTTACCTTTGTTTATTTGTTGCAGGTTGAAAAGGTAAGAGTTAGAATAATTTGAAGTTTAATCGAGTAAAAACCAAGATAGAAGTGAATAAAAGAAATAGAAGATAAAAAAAATACAAAATTTGGTGAGTGACGCGGTGCGTCCTAGCGGATTACACCGAAAGTTCAAAGTTCAAATTTGATGAGCATGCATGTTTCATCCTTTAGTCCATAATGTATGTTTTTAGTTCCACTAGGTTTAAATTTATAGATTCAATTTATAGTTTTATATTCTATTTTTTTTTGAAAGGGTATGTTTTATACTACTATATTTTGAGTTGGATATTTTTGTTTAAAAACTATTTAGGTATTGGCTAGAAGTTCAAGTTAGATGAAATTTATTTTCCATCAACAACAATAGTCTAAAAATGGTAAATATATTCACTTCTTAATTCATCGTATAAACATTCAAACGCATCATTAATATCATTATTTTTAAATCAATGTCAACACTAAGAATCAATATAAAAAATACATAATTCAAAGGCGATGGATCTTTTTTCAGAATGTCAACTACAAAGTTTCAGATGGGTGGCAGCACGGTACAAGAATCGAAGACTTCTCTGGAGGGACTGGATTATATCTCCTCATACGGTATAGCATCAAATGAGCTGGTTCGTGATCTGCTGTGTATCTTTGGTTGCTGTTTGTATTTTGGGTTATTTCACTGCTGTGTTTTTCAAATTGCTGGGGTCTTGAGTCAGGCAGGGAGCACATGGAAAGTGTATTCTTTTGTTTTGTTTGGTCTTTGGCTGTAGTTTTTATAATTTCTCAAGTTCGTTGATGTTCTAGCTTTTGGTTTGTAATGCTTTTGCACCTTGAAAAAGCAAAGGACTTTGTGTAACTTTATTTAGGTAAGGTATGGTATCCAGCTTTTCAAAAAAAAGTAATCAAAAATACCATATATCAATATGTACTTTGATTGTGCTTATCAGATGGTTAATCCTCCTACATATATACAATTTATTCAAGTTTTAAGCATCGTCTTAGTATTAAATAGCAATTTTATCCACGATTAGCTTATACTTTATGCTACCTTCTTCATTATATACATGTATTTATATTCTCCATTTAAGCTCTAATATCTATCTATTTCCTAGCTAACTTAAGATCTCTTTAATATGACAATAATTAGGTTTAGCGTTTAGTTAAATGTATACAGTTAAATTAATGCCTACACAATCAGAGTTTATTTGTTCGTTCCGGTTATGCATGCCACACATCTAAGTGCATTTTACATCATGGACATATCAAAGCTACATACAAACTCTAAATAACTCATCTGAACATCGAAGGCCCTTGCCACCGAGTCCTGTGAGTGCTTTAACCCTCCTCGACGATAGTGCTTGAACGTTTGGGAGCTCATCAGCTGTTCAGGACAATAATAATGCTTCCTTCGCATCCATCCACCAGAAACACATTATGCTAAATCAGCCGCTATCCTCCATCCGTTCATGTCCTGTAACCATGGTGTAGAGCACATTCTGGTTATCTGCCCTGCAGTTTTAGATGTCAAAAACGCACAGGCCATCGCATAAGATCCGAGATCAGTCACTCTGCAGGGACATAATAACGCTCCAATCACAACCATCAGAAGACCCACATCATGCTGAATCAGCCAATGACCTCCATCCATTCGTGACCTGTGACCTCCTTCAAATTATTTTCTTATTTCATCTCTAAAAATGAGCAAAGAAAATGAGCTTATTAGTAAGCTAAAACAAAAACCTCCTCGGATGTTTAGATATATAACACGCAAATTGCAGTAGCTAAAAAAAACAAACAAATGGCCTATATTATTTTAAAGCTATTCTACAGGCTACAGCTAAAAACTAAGCATACCCGTGATCGGGACCATGGTTTCATATCAGTCACATACTGCAGTATACATATTACAAATACTCATTAATCATTGACGAAAACGAAAAGCTATTGAACACAAAATCAAACAGATAAACAGAAGAATTTACGATGAATGTGTAATTGAACGATGCAAAGAACAATAATCAAAACGGAAACAAAACACAATAATGAAATTCCATACAAAAATAACAATAGTAAACTGAAGGAAGCAAGAACAATAATTGATGAACCGGAAACAATCACCAATTAGACCAGAATACGAAAATTTACCATGGCGAGGCGTTCTTCTCTACAAACAAAAAAAAACAAAAACAAAACAGTGTTACACGAAGCATTCTATAAGAATTCATAATTAAATTAAATGCAATGAATATCGAGTCCTCAAATGCGTCCAATTTTAGAAAGACTATAACACACTAACGTTAATAGAGCAGATTGTTGGATCAGGCCTTGTTTTTTCACGTATATATATATATATATATATATATATATATATATATATATATATATATATATATATATATATATATATATATATTTGAATTGTTAACCGGAAGAAAAACTAGTGACAGAAAGTGAATGCTTAAAAGAAGAAAAGCAGTACTCTTTCTTTAAAGCAACAGAGGCTATAAATAGCCTTTTACATCCCCTCGAGAATCAACCTACTATCCTCCTTTTTAGCCACGTCCTAGCTTTCTAAGACTCCTTAATAACCGGTCAACCATAGCCCACTCACCCATGACTCTCTCCACTAGTTGCTTAAATAATTAACTAAACAAATACTAATCAAATAGGTAAATAATAAAACTACTAAAATACTAAATAAATAAATACTAAAAAGTACTACTGAAAGACACCATCAATCAAGATTAAACCCAACATTCAACCCCTTAATCTTGATTTGTTTCTTCATTAAAGCAACGCCGGCTCATCATCATCTCGAGTCAAATTAGCCACTTCTTCCTTCGGTTCTTGTTAAGGACACTCATACGCATAGTGCCCATATTCTTGACAATTATAACACTTAATATCTCTTTTATCCCGATACGCATCTTGTTCTCTTCGGTCTTCATTTGGTTGAAACCGGCCACCTCGACCTCTACCAAAACCGCGACCCCTTCCTTGACCACGACCTCGCCCTTGTCCAAATTGATCATGATCGAATTCACCACGTTTACTTCTCTCTTCCCAATCCTCCTTTGAAAGCAACAACTTGTTTTGAAAATCATCCTCCACATCAAGAACTTTGATCCTATCTTCATATGCCTTCAACCTTCCCACGGCTTCCTCGAGTGACATATTTTCTATCTCCGAATATTGTTCAATAGAAGCTACAATTTGTAAAAACTTCTTAGGCACCGAATTAAGTAGCTTTCTTACCACTATCTCGTCTTCCAAACTTGACCCGAGGCTCTTAAATTTGGTAGCAATCCCACTAAGTTTGCCCGAAAACTCATCAATCGACTCCTTCTCATCCATCTTCAACATCTCTAGCTCGGTTCTAAGAGTTTGAAGCCTTGCCTTTTGAACTCTATTGGCTCCCAAAAACCGCACACGAAGCGCTTCCCACACGTCTTTTGCTTGCTTATACTTTGCCACTTGAAGTAACACGTCTTCGGGTAAGGTTTGGAACACAAATGCTCTTGCCATTAAATTCGTCTTAGTTGGGACTGCTCCTCCCGTTACCGGATCAATGGCTTCCCACAAACCGTATGCTTGTAGGATCGACTCCACCATAATCGACCAACTCGTATAGTTTGTCGTTGTTAACTTGGGGCATTGCAACGGTATACTACCACCTTGGTTACTCACCGGTACAACCGGGCCTGCTCCATCGGGACCCAACATCGTATCCTCTTTTTTTTTCAACGCGGTATCTTCACCACACAGGTTGCTTCTCTCGATCACACAGATCACTTTCTTCTTGGTTTCACATAGAAAACTTGCAGCTCTCTATCGTCTTCTTCACATGAACTCGGCTCACACAGATCTTCTCCTTCACAGATCTTCTTCTTCTTATCTGTTTCACACAGAAACTTTTATGTACTTCAGTTGTCTTCTTCACATGCTTGGTTCACAAAGAACCTCCCTCACAAAATGAGCCCCTTGGCTCTGATACCAAGTGTTGGATCAGGCCTTGTTTTTTCACGTGTATATATATATATATATATATATATATATATATTTGAATTGTTAACTGGAAGAAAAACTAGTGACAGAAAGTGAATGCTTAAAAGAAGAAAAGCAGTACTCTTTCTTTAAAGCAACAGAGGCTATAAATAGCCTTTTACAATTCCTCGAGAATCAACCTACTATCCTCCTTTTTAGCCACATCCTAGCCTTCTAAGACTCCTTAATAACCGGTCAACCATAGCCCACTCACCCATGACTCTCTCCACTAGTTGCTTAAATAATTAACTAAACAAATACTAATCAAATACGTAAATAATAAAACTACTAAACTACTAAATAAATAAATACTAAAAAGTACTACTGAAAGACACCATCAATCAAGATTAAACCCAACAGAGATCACATTTGTAGGATCTCCTAACTGGTTTAACTTGTAAGAATAGAACTTAGGTGTAACAAAACATGGCGTTTATACAACATTTGGATGCAGAAAGAACCTACCAAATATACTATTTGTCATCACCGCAGCAGCAGATATAAATAATAAATCCATCGTAACAGGTCCTAATATCTTGCATATCCCGCCAAAAAAATCAGGTAAGCATCATGCATTTAGGGGTTACACTATCTCTTCTTTCAAGTCAAATGATCACGTGAACAAACATTTCTCACCCGAAATGTATATCGAGATCGATGCTCAACTACACAGCAGCTTTGAACTCCAATGTAAAAATCAATTTCTAATTACCTGCAATAATGAGAAAACCAAACTTTCATAAACACAAATTTAACGATGAAAAGAAACGCACAAATAATGCAAGATTAGTAATAGAATAAGAATCTCAACCTTGTAAAAATGCAAACATCCTCTAGCAACACTGCCCCACAATTGTTGCCCCTGCAGTTCCAAATTAAAGTACACATTACTATTAAAACGAGTGGGGACTCGTGCGAGGCCGGTATGTACTCGTTGTTTAGATAAACTGCATAACATTACATTTACCAAAAGTAGCAGTTAAAGTAGTAGTTAGAGTGCAGTTATAGAGGTGCTTAGTTACATCACCACAATCAAAATACGAAGGCAACGACACATCAACAGTCAATACATCATCAAAAACAACACGAGAACGACGCCTGCGACCACTACTAACAGGTGTACCAGAAACAGGCCAACTAACACCCGGTTCAAGAGCAGCACCCCACATCGAAAATAAACAGTTAACAAAAGCAACAACACAACCAAAATACGATACCAACCTCGACAAAAGCTTGAGGATCTACAACAAAAAGAATGCCACGTTAAGTCCAATATAAATAAAAATTAGAATTCAAATATGATAAGTTTAAGATCACATATACTGCACGAATAGATTTGTTTGATTGCCAATATTATAGTAGGGAAAAACATAAGGAAATGGTATTCAGTTTCAAGCAAACTATCTCCATTTACCTTCAAAATGAAATAAAGATACTAAAAACAACTAAGAAATAAACTAGTTGTTTCCTTTCCTTATCATAAAAGCACCTTAATGTTTTTTTTGCAGTTTATGGTGAATCAATGCCAAATTATTTCGAGGCTAACATAAATTCAATGCTAACACTTTGAATCCAATATGGATAATCAACAATCAGCGTGGAATCCAGTAAAAACGTTCATCCTATTTTTCACTTCATTTTTAGTATCACACACGTATAGCTGAAGAAATTTAGGTGTATCACCGGGAGGAGGACACAAAGCTCCGATCCAATGGTAGATTTGACCGGAAACTTTAAATACGTAAGGCCCTGAGCCATGATTAATGGATTCATCGACGGAAGCTCCAAAAGATGTCATCGAAAACATTGAATTATACGCTCTAATGTTTTCCATGAAATGTAAATCTGAGAATAGTTCCTTTATATATTCTGGTGGATTCAGCGGCATAGGTAACCCTACCTTTCCGACATTGCAAAATTTATTGTAGTGCAAATTTCGATCTTTATAATATTGCTTAGAACGTTCTTCATACCAAAAGGTTGCCTGAAAATACTCGCATACATGTTTGCAATCACCAAGGTCTATGTACAAAGACGTAGGACCTAAGATAATAATAATATATAAATATACACATATACAAAGAAACACATATGTGTGTGAATATATATATATATGTGTGTGTGTGTGTGTGTTTGTATGTGTGTGGGGAGAGGGGGTAAGAAAACAAATTCAAACGTAAGCATGTTTATGTACTGTAAGTTGACCTGAATCAAACGATGAGGCACCTATGTAGGTCGTCGAGGCACCTATGCTAGCTTGTTCATGTAACCCACTTGAAAATAGTTGAGTTTCTAAAGCAGGACAACAAATTTGTTTGTGTTTTTCATCAAATGCAGCATTTAGAGAGGAAGATTTCCTTTTATTCCTCATCATACAACGTATTGAAGAAATAGTGTCACAGGACTAAAATATATAAGATTGTATACAACCATTTTAAAGTCACCAAATTTGCATCATACCATTAATCATCATTCCATTCAAAGATAGATATGTCAATTCGTGTCACAAATTAAAAAGTGTAAACATTAAGTAAGAAATGAATTACTAATTACCTTCAAAAGCAGTAGCAGTTAGTCTATGACTTGAAGCGTAGATAAAGAGCTTAAACAAATAAAAGAAAATAATTAGTAACAAACAAATATTGCACATAAAATGCAAAAAAGTATACAGTAACAAATGATACATCTCTTCACTTCCCTATGAATTAAACTTCTTTAAATTCTTCTGAGTTTGACCAATAAAACATCTATTAGTTTTTTGTTACTTTTGTTAAACTTGGGTGGTGAATAAAAAGTTACAGTTAAACCATACTCATTAACCGACAAAACAGACTACTTAATCAGTCATGAAAACAATTGCTTTCTGTTTTGAAACCCAAAAAACATTTATAGTTCTTTAATCTTCTAAGAATGCATGCATAATATCAGTAATTTTATTTAATCATCCATGAAAACAATTGCTTCTAGTTTTGAAGCCCAAAAGAACCACATATGATCTAAGTGTCTTGCATTGCTTACAGAACCATTATTTTATATCATAAGTATGATGATTACTTAACAAAAAAATGAATTTCTTATAAACCAACTGATATTTACATCTGATATGCACTAAAGACTACTTAGCATGCACCTTTAAGGAATGCATAAACCTTTATGATTTTTAAAACGTGTCTTGATTTAGTAATTAATAAGAGGATAAACATGAAAATATTTAACATTTCTTTTACAATTTAAATGGCATCATTATTGATTCTTGTTAATGGTACTGTTATGTTTACTTGCATTGCTTAAAGAAACTGCTACAGTTATTTTACATCATAAGTATGATGATTGTAGATTGAAAATGTAAAACTTGATTCTTCTTTTCTATAACAATTAAACATTTACAGTTTTTTACTCTCTTAAGAATGCATGCATAAGATATATGATATTAAAATTAAAATTAGAACAACCAAATGTATTAGTGGTTTGTGTTTTTTTTCCACTGAATATGATTAATTCAAAATCTCCACAAACACAGATTCTATAAACAGATTGATTAAAAGTATAGGTATTCCTCAAGAATGAGTAGAACAACCAAATGTATTGACATTAGGCTCTAATGTTGGGCAAAAGGTTAAAAGTACAGAAAAAAGGTACATGCAGAATACACAACAATAACATACATACCTTGTTTTTTGCTTGTTCTTTCTGCAGGTAGGAAAACAGAGAAGAGAATGTGATAGAAATAAACAAACAACCAAGTATTCTCTCTTTATTTACACTGCAAAATAAAAAAGAGAGAGATGTGTTTAATCCAAGTTATGACACGTATTTACTATCCACTGCCTCATTATATTATAATAATATAATAATATTAAAGAAAACAGAAATTTTAGATAATTAATTTTACAAACTTAATCATTTATAGAAAACTCAAACTCACAGTACTACTTACTAGAAATACGAACTGAAGAAGAAAGTAAAATATATCCTCCTTTAATTTCAATTGAAACCCACTGGAAATAATTATCTCATTTATTAAAAGCTCTAATTTTCAATTCATTCGTTAAATGATAGTAATCATCTATTTGTATCTTTTTTTTTATTTAATTCCAATATCATCTCTTTAAAGATGTTTTCTGTGACTTCTCAATTTCCTACCTAAGACTTTTCTTCCAGCGCACTTGGAATCTTCTTAATTTCCATTATCTCCACCGACCCTCATTCCCCGTCTCCTTTTTTCATCCAATTCCGCCGCCGCCGTAAATCAACTAATTTTCTGATTATAAATATAAATTTTCGAATTTTGATTACAGCAACTTAAAGGGTAAAGATCGCACCTGTTTGCCATTCCGTAGCTTCATCACAGTTAATCAGACGGAATCAGGGGTCTTTCCGGTCATCTTCTGCAAAAATGCGATAACGGCAACATCTTATTCTTACATCTTATTCTTGATTCATCTTCGCAATCTCCTGAGTTTTACAACAGATAGGTAAGAAAAGGTTCTGCTTATTTACTTCAGTAGGGCTATATGTACGCATTAGAGAAGGGATACTGGAAATAATCTTCTACTTTTAGTGCGTTCACTTATCGATGTTAATAATCGGTGAAAACCCAAAACCAAAAAAAAGTCCAAACAACCAAACCAATACCCGGCCCACGCTCCCAAATCCGACCCGGTATCCATTTTTTGCACAAATCCACAGGACAACACAACTTTTAATTAATAGAAGAATAACTGCTTAATAAAACACATTCAATTTAGCATGTCCATTTTAAAACTTGGAAGACCTACCTGCAGTCAGAAACCCATAAAATTACACTCTTGAACGATGCCAGACCCACTTTGGAGAATAAGCAGGACATTGATGCAAAAATCAATAAAGTAATCGATGACCTCAAAGAAGTCATAATACTTTTATAGCTAACTCACAGGACGCAGAGGATATCCAGATATATTTAGCGGCACTGTGCTTGATGACCCTACTCCCTATCTTAGATGATGATACTTGCAGGAAGCACGAAATTTGTACATTCCCGTTCGCATATAATACTAACAACAAAGTCGGAGTTCATGTATATTTCAAAAACATAACAACTTTCCAGAGTGCAAAATACGAATTTATCAGCAAGAAGTCAAATCAATGCAAAGAACATTATATATTGGTGTGTGTATAACTAACATACGAAAAAACAAAAATGTAATAATGAGTGATTACCAAATCTACATTCTTTAACATCTCATTAAAAACAAAATCCATGCTTCAATTTAACTTAAAACATATATAAACATAAAGGTAACAAAAAGAATTGGCATTGCATCCTCTGCAATGAGTGATATACAACACATACACCTTTCCAAAACGGAATTGCAAGGGCAACATTGAATAATAAAAATTTAATCTAAATCAATTCTAAAATACACTAACATTCTGAAATATTAATGAAGAACTTACATCTAGATAACCATCAATGTCTTTTTCCATCAACATTGTCAGTAATTATGTTAAACAATAGAATAGGATTTAATAAGAGTCAAAAGAGTTAATGATGATAAGATGAGTTTTCTATGTCAGTAATTAGCTTTGAAATTTACCTGCAACTCGTTTGAATCCTGTGTCGATGAGTTTTCTACGGATCTATAATCTTCTTCCTCGTCATTATCATCACCATATGTCATCAGTTACATCAAAAAATGATTTACTGCTAGTTTTCTCTTCAAACCTGTATCCAAATGAGAATTATTTATCATGGGCTCCTTAGAGGATGTTAGACTATAAATTTCAGGAAATCTTGAATTTTGTTTACCTTTCTCATTCCCACCACTTATTTTAACCTCATCATTTATATTAGAAGTATGGAAACCCTTTCTAACATTCATCAAATCAGCTTCTATACACAAAATCGAAGGCATAGAACAACACTCTAAGATGACCATCATTAGAACATGATGTCTTTTAAAATCTAGTTGAGACATTTTATCGAACATGTGGCATGCCAAAATTTCCAATGATTTGGGTTATTGAAAAAAATGATCAAAACATATTGTAATCACTATCAAAAACCAAAATGAGTTGAAAAGGGTTAATTCAACTCACCTTATGTGTCCTCAATTCACCATCGTCAATTTGAACCATCTCGATAGGCATAAAACCCAATTTGGAAACCTTCTATTTGACCTCAATGTATTAACGATGTCGAGCAGGAACAGGGAACTATTTATACAGTGAGGATGAGGAAACCGTTTCATCTTCATAACCGAAGAAGCAAAATAATTGAATCAAGAAACCTAATCGTTCCTGCTCCGGCGCCAAACAATGATAGTCGGTCGTTCAGTATACCTCCACCGTTCAAAGCATTTGACGTCGTTAACCTCTAATTACGACACCACCGTTCATGCATCCCTCATTCAATGAGCACCGTCTCTGCTACTCACTCAAGGACCTCGCAAATGACTTTACACATACTTGCATAGCCCAGAAACATTCTACAGCCCATTCATCCGTTGTTTAAAAGCCCAAACATCCCAATTAAGCGCCACATCATATTTTAAGAATCAATTATAGGGCTTAATTGAAGATTTAGAGAAAGATGGGATTCTATAATGCTTGTTTTAATATAGATATAGATAGATGTGTATTCAACCATACAACAGGATCCAAATTACTTATAAAACATTGGAGCGTCATCATACATGATTTTTAGTAAGAGTATATTTACTAAAAGAATGCATATACAACTTCTCTTGAATGTTATATCTAACCTAAACATTCACGAGCCTCATGCTCTAATTGTGTGGGTGTGTTAAATAGTTAATTAGTAACTTCTCCAACACCATTGCCGTATCACTTGTTCAATAAGCTTTCAAGCCGGGCTGGTTACAAAAAAAAAAATTCCTTCTCTTCTCTCTTTCTCCATCTCTTTCTTAATTATTACATATATTTTATTAATATTCTTTTATCTTCTTTCATCTTTTTATAGTTTTAGCTTTTACTCTTTTATTTTAATTTTATATATATATATATATATATATATATATATATATATATATATATATATATATATATATATATTGTTTTTCTTTTTACTACACTTATTATTTTTTAATCATATTTCTTTTATATCTTACTTTTTTAGGTATATAGTATTTTTATTTTTTTATTTCTTTATTGAATAATTTAAATTTTACATGGCCGGAGGTTCTTTTCAGGAAGCAATTTCTCGACCTACAGGTTGAGGTATGATTGTCTACATGTTACCTTTCTCATACCCCGCTTTAAACGAGATTGGGTATTGTTGTTATTGTTGTAGATGTGGGTTGGATGTGAAGGTTTGTGGGTTAGAGAGGGTTGAAGATGAGAGATGATGTAGATGCTGATGTGAGATAATTCCGAGACGAAGTTGTAGTACGTGAACTTGACCATAAACATATAGTTGACCAAAGTTGTGATTTAACAACTCGAGTGAGAGGTGCGCATGCAATTGGACCAATTGGTGCAAGCTAGGAAAAGCAAAAGGCATCCAATGCCAGGAATTGAAGGTGGCCACAACGTATAATTAAGTCAATTATATAATTAAATGATCGAGATTGATTCGGGACAGATGGAAATTAAACTTGAAAATATACTGCAATTCACTTGAAATAAATATTTATAAATCACTTTTAATGTAAATATATATATGCTTGAGGAATCGCCATGTGTTTGATTAATATATATGGTAAATCTTTACGACTTAATTGGTGTTATGCGTATAAAATGTTCTAATATATATAGTCTCGAATGAGTTAATTGGAAGTAAAATTAAACACGACGCTCGAAAAAATTAGAGTCCAGAAAAGGTTGTTAATGGAGGGGTGGCCGATTGTAAGAGCTACAATTAATGAGATTAGTTTTTGTTGGTGCGTAATGTATGAAATCGGATGAAAAAATAACTTTGTAATGTACATTTTTAATAAGAGTCATAAACTATTTTATTCTCACAAACTTACATATAGTGTTCTGGTCATATCTTCTCCTTCTCTCTCTTGTGATGCATGCCTGCATCTTTGCCGCAATCGCCATTGAACTACATATGGTTGTCCGCGCTGCGTTTCTTCTCCTTGTTGTCTTCTTGAGTGGCGACTTTCTTTCTTTTCTTTACCCTCTTGTCTTGCCCTTTGAACGCATTGTATATAAAAATATAGTAATTTTCTTTCTCTTGTCGCTACTGCGCCTCCTGCTAGCTGCATGTTGCCGTCGCGCTTCTTGTATCCACCGTAGTTGTACTTCCTGTTGTTACAGTCGTAAATTCAACCATCTTCATCATAGTTATAACTTTTGTCACTGTATCATAGCTTTTCCTTCCACATGTGTTCAACAAGAAAGAAAAAGGATGGAATTTTGATTAGTTAATTTTTAGGTGTTGTTTGGTGGAGGTACTTGCTATTTATGCTGGCTTCTGTTCGTTTACTTAGTGCAGGGTGGAATTAATCTGCATGGTTCGCTCTTATGCTTTGGAAGTTGATGACTTATGATATTGATTTTGATGAAAAAGGAAAAAAGTATCTTCTAGGCGTAGATATTTGGGGCCAGGTGTTTATATTTGTGTATTTTACTTTTATTAACATATTTATCATATTTATATTTTACACTTTATAATATACATATATGTGTGTGTGGGGGAGGGTGTTACGACATATATTCTCAGCAGGTGATTCTATTTCAACATTTGATTTTTTATAATCAAAATTGACTCATTTAATATGATATATGTGAGTGCATGACATGTATTTAAAGCTACGACATATTTTGTATGTAGAGCAAGGGGGTTCACATATAAATATAGTAGCACCAGTTTTGACGATATAATGGTAGAGCTATTAATTAATGTAACCAATAATGATTTAGCATGTGCGGTATATATTCTTAGTCTTTCAGATCATGTCAATATGGTATCATTTTCACTATTCATTATTACATAACACTATCTTTCAACTTTTAAATATATAGTATTTTTAATATTCGAATTATGTATGAGAGAGAGAGAGAGAAATCTTGTGAGGGAAAAATCCACGAATGAGGGAAGGGAGTGGGGCAAGTTGGTGTTCCTTGTGTTGTGGTAGGGAATGTAGGCAACCACGCAAGTCTATTACAGGTATATACTGTTTGGATATGACTCGAATTTAGCGATACGATTAAAGCTAGAATCTAATTAAATGGAAAGCTTGAAGTCCACGAAAATTATCGAGATTTAATTAACTCACATGGTGTGGATAAGGTTTAAATTTTGAATTTGGTGTGGTTATCTCAATTATGAGGTATAAGGCCGATTATATGAACTCAAATTATAGTGATTATCTTTGTTTATTTGAATTTTATTAGGATTAAGATTTCTAGTTTGTTTCGGTTATAAATATCCTAGTTAAGTTTGAGTTATATGTACTACATCAAACATTCTCAGCTAATAAAGAGTTTCTGATTCCTGTCCGTGGACGTAGGTCGTGAACCTGACGATCGAACCACATTATATTCCCGTGTTTGTTTATCTTGTTTATTATCCGCGTTCTTTTAATGCTTTAAGAGTGTTCAATCCTTACATATACATACTACATGCTTTTCAAGCATCCCTCTAAAAACAATAAAAGTATTCTGTCTATAGTTAAATTCTTTGTCGAAGAAAAACTACAGTGAAGTTAAAAACTATTTATTAGAGTCTGAGTTGGTATTCGGCTGTTCGGACTCGGAATGAGTTTATGACCCAAACCGAACAATGGAAAATTTTTGAATTGTTAAATCAACAGTAAAAGTATTTAGAGTAGGCTAAGAACCGTTAGTCTGTTAGACAACCAACACAATAGTTGCTAAGGGTTTATTTATTATTAAATATATGTAGCTAGAGTTTGCAGTGTAGCACTAGTTACAACAACAACAACAACAACAACAATACTCAATCCCTCTAAAACGGGGTATGGGGGAGGTGTGATGTAGACAATCATACCTCTATCCATAGGTAGAGAGATTGGTTCCTGAAAGCGACCTCCGGCAACGAAGAGACAGAAAACAATAAGAAAAAAAGGGACGCAAAGAAAACACGAAAAGAAACAAATAAATAAACAAATAAATAAATAAAATAATAATAATAAAATAAAAAGTGTAGCACTAGCTAAAAATAGTCAAATGATAGAAGATATCTCTAGTTTTTATTCGTGGACGTAAGTTAAACCATTAAATCGATTTACATAAACCATGTAAATCCTTGTACGTGTTGTATTTTTTTGCTTTTCTTGATTGCATCCTACAACACCATGCTTTGTATAGATTTCTAGGCTTCAAGCCTCCCATATATAAGCAATTGATAACAATTGATGATGAAAGTTATATGACTTTTCTTTAATGATGAATCGGTTGCCATCAAGGTATATTAACGATTAAGTAGCTTAAACTAAGTTTACAAACTAATTAAGATGCAATCAGTATGTTCATGACCGAGATGCTTCAATTCGTTGAACCACCGAGAAAATTACATATTGTAATCATGTTAAATCTACATGGCTACCTATAGAGTTGTTGGAACGACATAGCCGTAGCTCATATATCTTGTAGCTAGCTAGTATCCGACCACCACAGAACTCATCTGCGGCTTGCAGTTGATCATAGTGGCATCTTTTGTTGGAGCCACCTGAAGAACGACGGGCCGTTGGGGTATGTATTGATAATGGCAAGACTGTTGTGGAACGACGGGCCGAAGGGGTTTAACAAGGTACACCTGTGGTCTCATTTTTTGGTGTTTAAGAGGTGAGAAAACTGAACTTGTTCTTGATCTGCTTGTTGTGTTATGAACTCATGTAAGCAATTTATAAAGGCCGGAAATGCTAGGGTAGTCATTCTAGAACCCTAATTCTATAAAATAACATCAATCATTTTAATAAGAATAAAGGGTTATAGAATAGGGTTCAAGTACTGTGAAACAAGTGATTGATGATTCCTTTGGATAATGTTTTGAACATAAAGTGTAATTAAGTCTACAGCAAAAGGCATCTAAAACTCTATCTCCATTGCCCATTGGAAGTTAGTAAAGCTATATATATGGTTGTACATGAGGGCAAGATTAATTTGAAGATTTAGGGGGTGTTTGTTTTAGTTTATTTAGGGCTTATTTTTCGAGCTTATTTTTTATAACCTAGTTTTTTCAGACTTATTTTCTGATGTTTGAGCTTATTATAAGTTACAATAAGAAAATAAGCTAGACTAGTGAAAAATAAGTCTGAGAAATCGAGCTTGTGAAAAAAATAAGCTCAGAAAATAAGCCAATAATAAGCTAAAACAAACACCCCCTTAGGTTAAGATAGTGGCTAGCTAGACTAGATTGTTAGTTTAAAGATTAATTAATTTGTGTTTTGGTTCTTACTTTAATTTGTGTTCGGGTATATATCCTATTTTTTTATAACTTTGTAGAAAATTATTGATCATCAGGTAATTGATCATATCTAAAGCATGTATTTGTACAGAAAATTTTCTTTTGTTTGATAAATATGCTCTACCATTTAAAAGAAGTGGTCATATAAAAGAACGTAAGATGATCCCGAAGAAAGTTTGTGTTTGTATGACGAGTAATCAAGGAAGACCGACTTATAATAGATTTAATATGAAGAGGTGTTAACCTTCACTCTATTTTTGTCGTTGTAAGGAGAAGAAAAAAACAATGGTTCATGTCCTTTTCCAATGCTAACTTGCAAATGATATTTGGAATAATATCTTTGGGTACTAGGGACTAGAGTGGTTTCTTTATGTTCATAATTTAGAAATGGTGATTCTATTTAGACCGAGCCATGTAATATAATATATGTGAGTGTATGACTTGTATTAAAAACTGTAATTAATTATATGAAATGTCTAGCATGTAAGATGAAGGATGTTCAAATAATACGCAGAGATCCAAATATATCTTTAAGCTAATTATGATTTCTTTTCAATGAATAACTAAATTGAGTTGGCAAACAGTGGCGTACATGGTTAACATCTTACGGGATTTGTAAACGTAGTAACGAGATAATGATTAACAACGTCAAGGTGGGAGTCGATAAGATATGTTAGAAAGTCAACTGAAGTCTTTTGAATAATATATATATATAAATATATATATCAATAATGATGGTCAAAGATAAGCTTTTATGAGATCGGTAGATAATAAATTCTTTTAAAGAGACTAGTAGTATAAGAATTGACTTGTAAGAATCACTTAATCTCTAATCAACATAGAGAAATTTGTGTAAGAAGATTCAGATTTAAATAGTGGCTAGACTCGATCTCGAGTCTGAAGATTTTGTGTTTTAGTACTGTCTAAATTAGACTTCAATAATTTATAGTAAGTGTAAATAAAACAATTTTTTATATCTTTTAAAATAACTGGTCATTTATATTTTTAGGTATTAATGTACCGATAACTTTTTCCAAGAAAATAAAGAATAAATCCATAAATATCTACACTTTTACATTTTTGGGAAAACGAACAACCGAATGTATGCGTTTCTACGACCTCATCTAGTCATCTATCTTTACGAACCAACATAGACATCTCTGCGATTGCGCCACGTGTTGATCTAGCGGTTGTATCTAGCTTCACCATTTCTTAACGATAGCCGCCAAGATGTCCATTTTCGTAATTTCATCTAATATTTAGCCGAGTTACATCATGGGCTGACTCCTGCCTCATTGACTCGAGATCCGACTCGGCGGCCACCGGTACACAACTAGGTCCGACACCTGACGATGGCGACACCGCCGGTGATTTTCTGCTCATGCTTATTATCTTCTTCAAGGACAGCAATCGACTTCCCGGAGACCTATACCCCTGACTCGGTGACGGTAGCCGGAACTCATTCTCCGCACCCAACTCGTTCCGGTTGGGCACATCAATTCGGATATCAATTCGTTTCGTCCTATCCCCCTCCGACGTCGTTTCGTCCTGAACCGCGGAGCTAGCTGAAGTACTCGAACCGGGTTCGGGTACAGAATCCGAATCCTGCTGCTCCACTAGTATCGCCATTCCCGTTTCAAACGGCTCCACCGGCGACCGGCAAAGTGGGCATGTGGAGTGACTGTGAAACCACATGTCGATACACTCCGTATGAAAACTATGTTTGCATTTGGGTAAAATCCGACCCTTCTCGCCGTCTTCAAACTCTGACAGACACACAGCGCATTCGGGCATATTCCCGTCGGAATCCGATTCCGACGAGAACACAAACAAGGGGAGTGATTTCAACAAAGACGCGTCAAGCCCACCGGTGGGAGGAGGTAGTGCTCTGTTATTGTCTACGTAGAAAACGATACGAGTGGAACGGTTGCGGCGATTACGGCGGCGTGTGCTGTTACGACGGTGGAGGCGGACAAGATACCAACGTGCGTAGAGGTGGAGAAGGACCAAGAAAATGACTATGGCGAAGAGGATGATAATTGAGGCGAGCATGATTTTGCCGCTGAGAGCGTAGCTTTTGGAATCTTGTTCTTGTTCCTGGCCGTCTAGCCAGTGATGCCGGATTGGAGAATCTGTTGCAGACATTGATGGGATGGGATTGAATGAAATGAGGGAGCAGAGATGTATGAGTTTAGCGGTGGTTTAGAGAAAGATTAAAAAAGGGGGGGAGTAAGGAGAGAGGAGGCCATGGGAAATTTCGAGGTTGGTTCCTCGAATGGAAGATTTGAAGTAAGTTGTTCAGAGAGCAGCTTCCGTTGATTGAGATTTGCCTTCCCTGGAAGACGCCAACCCTTTTGACGCGGGAATCTTAATTTACGCAATTACCCTTCTTTCTTTCCTTAAACTTTTACTTCCTTCCTTGCCCTCCTTTACACAACTCTTTTAGTCAATTTTCACTTTTTTAGTCAAAACTCATATTTAATGTGTTCTTATCTTTTGATATAAGAAATTATAATTAGCTTAATAGTTATTAATATGATTATGTTATCATATTTTTAGTCTAAGATTTAAGATGATTTGATCTGGACTTTTCTTATAATCTAAATTGACTTTTTTGATATAAAATGTAATTATATGACTTACGTTAAAAAAATATATAACTAAATGACTTTATACATACTAGACATGTCAAGACAATTACATACATTATGCGGATCATATACTCACATATATCATATTGTGCCGGACAATTTAGATCTTCAATGTGTCTAAATGGAATCAACTTTTTAGAAATATTTTTATTTGTTCTACTATTATGACATTATGCAAGTGCAAAATCAATAAAAATGTAAGGGAAGAGACTTAGTGGATTACACATATATCTTTTATAAGTAAGAAAATAAAAGATGAGAAATAATATGAATGAATAGAATTCTTCTTATTACAATTAGAAGGATTTGTACAAGTTTATAGAAGGATACGTAGTTTAACTTTACAAAATTAGAAGGATTTGTACAAGTTTATAGAAGGATACCTAGTTTAACTTTACAAAAATTACATTCAGTAACTATATAGGGTGTTACACTTTATATAAAAGAGTCACTTTTTTCTGTGGAAGAATTATCTTTACTCAATCGATTTTTTTTATTTAGTAACTATAAAGGGTGACTCAATGAAAAAGTTAATTTATCAATGAAGAATAAATGTTTTAATAACTTATATATTAACTATGAGTGTGTTATACTTTATATAAAAGAATCACTTTTTTAGAGGAATTATCCTTGCTCAATCAATTTTATTCATTTAGCTAAATGATAGATTATTTTTTGCATGCAAACTTTGTTAATTACATTTTTTTTTCTTGCAAAGCATAGATATGTAAGTATCTTTTTAAGCCTTTATAATTAGATTATGATTCGATGAAGTTGCGTCAACGTTAAACGCAATACTCGTGAGATCTACATGGTGATTAACAAAGAAGAGACAACTATTTCTAATTTTAAGTGATTTAGTTATAATAAAATGTGTTTTATAAATATAGAAGAGTGTTAAGAGGTTTTAGACTATGAACTATGGTCGTCTTTCTGTCTCATCATTTTGTTATTACATTGTCCCATTATTTACTCTCAAGTCTTTCTACCTAGTTTTTTAACCCTACTATACCTATCTTTCTTTCATATTAATCTTCCTCTCCCCCTTTGAGAGGCGATAGATCAAAAGAGATGAGGAAATTAATGGGTTGGTAAAACAAACACAAATAGAGAATTTTCCCGGTCGTGTGAAGGTGTGATGGTGCAGAGATGCGTATCATCCAATCTTATAAGAATATTAACGTAATTTAAGATTTTCAATAAAATATATATAGTTTCCAAGGCTACAAAAATATATTAAAATATTCATGTAAAATATAACTATGTATTTTAGTAACTGTCTTATTTTGATAAACATATTTTTTGTTGGAATTTTAGAAATGTATCATTTAATTTGGTTTAATTACTTACTACTTATTATCTTTGGGATTGGTCATAGGGGTACGGATGGAAACTAAAAAGAAGCTGGTCAATATAGCATTTGCTTTCCTAGTCCAAACTCTTTCACACTATCTTGACTTTTTGCTCAACATTACGACGTAATATTAGTTGTGGACTTGTGGTTTTGTTCACTTGCTTTACACGCATACGGCAAATCTTTCTAAACACCGACTAATTAATTCTCATTAGTTTAAATTACCAATTTACCATAAGCGCAATACTCAAATAAATTTTTTATTTGAACAAATATGACATAGAAATAAATCGTTAGTATCGTTAAAAGAAATACGACGAATTTGATATGTAAACATGTTAAGAACTATGTAAATAATAGGGATTTATTACAGATTTTTTAGTGGGAAATTGTGGGGATATTTAAATATATATATATATATATATATATATATATATATATATATATATATATATATATATATATATATATATATAAGGGAGGGTTCTATCGAGAACAAAAAAAAATGCAAGAACTGCGAGAACTGATCCCCATCTTTTTAAAACTAAAATATCTACCAAACGGAAAGATATTAAATTATGAAAATTATACCAAATTAACGACAAAAATATGCTCTTTAATATGACATCCATATTGCTATATTTTTTTCAACAAAAAAAATTCGTTACATATATGTAACATACCTTATAGTACTGATTACAAATATGTTAAGTACTGATTACATATATGTAACATACCTTATAGTGATAGAAAAAACACCTAGCAAAAACAAAAATTTTTTGTTGAAAAAAATATAGCAATATGAATGTCATGTTAAAGAGCATATTTGGTATAATTTTCATAATTTAATATCTTGGCGTTTGGTAGATATTTTACGGTTTAAATCGGTTCTCGCAGTTCTCGCATTTTTTTTTGTTCTCGATGGAACTTCCCTCTATATATATATATATATATATATATATATATATATATATATATATACACATTTAAAAGCACATATGAATAGTGTTTACACATTTAGAAACACTAGCATGTAACTCGCGCAATGCGGCGACGACAACTAATTCATACTGGGTAATATGTTCGTTTTCGGTTACATGTTATATATCAGGTTTATGAGTTTTAGTTATACAAATTTTCTAAACTTAAATTAAAATATTTTTAGTTTGATAGAATATTTAAAATAGTATTTCTATAGAGATTTTTATTTCATTTTTTTATTTGTTTAATATATTATAGGTTGAAATTAATTTGTATTGACTTGATATTTTTAAAAATTATTTTTTAAGAAATGTTTAGTTATTAAATAGGTATTCAATGGTTTCCTTTTATGTTTAAATGAAGGGTAAGTTAGGGATTTCAAATTACTTAAAATTTAAGAGATTAAGACTTTTAGGAGAGAGAGTGTTAAATGTTTTATATAATAGTATAGATATAGATGAGTTTTAGTTATACAAATTTTCTAAACTTAAATTAAAATATTTTTAGTTTGATAGAATATTTAAATAGTATTTCTATAGAGATTTTTATTTCATTTTTTTATTTGTTTAATATATTATAGGTTGAAATTAATTTGTATTGACTTGATATTTTTAAAAATTATTTTTTATGGAATGTTTAGTTATTAAATAGGTATTCAATGGTTTCCTTTTATGTTTAAATGAAGGGTAAGTTAGGGATTTCAAATTACTTAAAATTTAAGAGATTAAGACTTTTAGGAGAGAGAGTGTTAAATGCTTTATATAATAGTATAGATTTAAATAGGTAGATAGTGAAATGACTAATATACATGGGCGGACCTAAGCATTAACTGTGGTGGTAAGAGACACCACTCATTTTATCCCTGTAGTGTAACTTTTAATTTTTTTCAAGGCGGTACTTTCATTTCGTAGTGTAAATTTTGATTTTTTCGAGTTAGTGCTACCACTCATTTCTAATGATGTCATAACCTATTTCAAATCCTGTGTCCGCCCCTGCTAGCATACCCTTCAAAAATGTTTATGGTGTAATACATAAAATAGATATTGCTAAAAACATATATCTATGTGTTTAGAATGGAAAATCGAAACAATTACTTATTTTAAATAGCAATTTGATTAAAAATTGATAAAAAGAATTAAATCCTAATGCCTCAAGACAGAAATAAATATAATATAAAATATAGGTAATTATTACATTAAGTAATGGTTGATTGGTTGGTAGAAGGTGTTGTCAAAGAAGATTCCTAGATATTTCTTGCACTCACAAATGATTCAAAGAATAATAGATTCTCTTTAAAGTTCGATCTTCATGCTGCTATAAAGCACGTACGTCAAAAGTAGCATAATAATATTTTAAGTAGATGACAAATTTGTGGCTTGTATCAAATTTGAGATGTCAAGTTGTTAATTTTTTTGAATTGCATTTAACAACAAACTAAGAAAATACTTAATTCTATATGAGTAAGATATAACGAATCATATCAAAAGTATAGAGATTGATAGAATATCTTCGGCTTAAATCAAGTTTTACATGACTAACAGGTTTTGAGTTAAGTTTAAAAGTTGAAAGCTATCAAGAACAGAGGTATTAAATTAACTTTAGACTTAAGTGAATTTTAAGATATCATAACTTTTTTAAATTATTTATGCACGGTTACACTTATGACTCATCTTCTAAAACTTTTTTGAGTTAAGTTTAATGCGGTATTTTTGTCTGTATTTTATAATTATATGTATGTAGTGTATACTTATTTTTATGCAGATTGCTGATAATCACACAAATTGAAAGCAAAGTAACATTATACAAATTACAAAAATCAAATTTATAAAAGTCCAATATACACGATCGCAAATCCGACACAAAAAAGTTACTTTTTTTAAATTTTTAAATTTTTTTCACGCCACGCCTTAAAAAACTCGTCATTTGGCGGGTAAAGGCGCGCCTTGGCGAGCCTTGGCGCACGCCACGCCTAATGTTCACGCCATGGTCCATTTCTTAACGTCGGAGCCACACCTAACGCCATGGCGCGCCATGACGGCCGCCATGGCGCGTTTTTTAGAACAGTGGGTGTAGCCCACGTTCACAACTCCACTTCTTTTCTTAATTCTTTTTTTTCAAAATAAAACTCAAGAGAGTCAATGTTGCAGGGCATTTAAAGTGCTGCTTTAGTTGCTTGTACAGTACAACTTACTAATGCGCAAGCCATCCAACAGCTAGTAAAACATGTACTTTTCTTGTGCATATTTTACTTGTTCCTTTTTTCTTCTTTCACAGCATTTGTCCAATCATTGAAAATGTTAAAACATGATTAGTAGGACCTATTAATTGCAAAAATAAGTATTAAAATGTAAGAGTTTGATGATAAAATATGTATAAATTAACACTTGTCACACGCCCCCACACTTAGCTCATTGACCGTCCCCGGCAATGACATCATCTAAACATGTAATGGTTCAAGAACAAGCAAGCATTTTAGTCATTCATAGCATTTCACGAGCTCAAGACTTCAAAACAAGTAACATATCATTAATTTACATGTAGCTTTCATATTGACATAAGCTAATTCCATGAACATTCACCGAAGGATATTAACACTCGATTCGCTCAAAAGGGTTATGCGTGCATCACTAAAAAAACATCAATTCAACTAGAATTGGTTTGCCATAAGCTTGCTAAAACTCTCATTCTCCACTACTCGGATAAAATGCATACACATGAATCAAAGGACTTTTAAGGGTTGTAGCGTGGCTTAAGCTTGGGTAGGAATAATTTCTAGGAAAGTAGCTAAGACCATCTTAACCAGATGAAGAAACCACCGGCTTTGAGACATATATAAGCAAGCTGAGCAATTCATTTTTTTTCTCACTTGAAACAAACATGCTCACTGATGACATGAAATGAATAATGCTATATGATGCAAGTCATCTGTTATTCAAGCTTCTTACATACACGATTCTTTTCTCTTTTTTTTTCTTTTTCTCTTCCATTTTTCTGATGTTTTTTTTCTTTTCACAGCTAGTGAGTGCTTCTCAATTGTTATATGATTACCACTTGGTTTCTCCATAGGTCAATTGGTCGGGTAGGAAAGTGTTTGGCTTGGCTTGTAACATGGGTAGCAATAGAACGGGTAAAAGGCTCAAAGTGGCTTGCAAATTGGAAATCATACATTTAGGTTAGGCCATTTGGCTAAAATGGGTTAAACAAAAATAACAAGAAGAAGGCCTTTATCACACTCACATGTATGCACCAATCAATGTAATCTTGAAGAGACTTTAAGCAAGTTCTAGAAACACAAACTAGGGAAGATGTATCACTCAAGAAATAAAAATGAGACTGATTTTTTTATGTGCAGTCAAAGGCTCAAAAGTCTCACGGTTAAATTTTGCTCATGAAATTAGCAAAAGTTAATAAAAAGCAAGAACACGCAAACAAATCATTTATGTCCTCATCTGAAAACTCGATCATGCTATAAACGGCTAAACTTGCAATTATCTCTAGACCATAAACATGAAAAAAAAATTCAGCCATAGCACAGAAAAGTCATTTTTTAAAAACCCCTAAAGATCATAAATCAAGAGAACTCGCATAATCATGTAAATGACACCCCCGCACTTAATTCATGCATTGTCCTCAATGTATGCTCGGACGAAAACTAAAGCAATAAAGGGTAAGGGAAACAGTAAACTCCCCTGAAGTGTGGCATTGGTGTCCAATTAAGCTCCATGCTTGGGGAATGAACAATCTGAAAAAGGAAGCGAGAAGAAAACTACTTAGACAGGGACAAACACAAATAAAATTAAGGACAAAAAAAAAAGAAAAAAATGCAAAATGTAAAAACTTGGGTTGCCTCCCAAGTAGCGCCTTTCTTTTACGTCTTTGGCTAGACCATGGTCCGCTCATTCTTCGTAGCTTGGTGTGTCCAAGGCTACATTCTCTAAATTCTGACCGTCAAACCCTTCATAAAACGGCTTCAGACGGTGACCATTCACCTTGAAGATCTTTCCTGTAGATAAACTTTGAATCTCGACTGCACCATGCTCAAACACGTTAGTAACAACAAAAGGTCCTATCCAACGGGACCTTAACTTACCTGGGAACAACTTAAATCGAGAGTGGTAGAGAAGAACTTTCTGACCTTGAGTAAAACTCTTTCTGGAGATGCGGCTGTCATGGAAAGCTTTGGTTTTGGCTTTATAGATCCGTGCATTCTCGTATGCATCATTTCTTATCTCCTCTAATTCCTGAATTTGTAGCTTCCTATTCTTACCAGCCTCATTCAAGTCCATATTTCATTCTTTTACTGCCCAAAAGGCCTTGTGTTCCAACTCTACTGGAAGATGGCAAGGTTTACCAAATACTAACCGAAAAGGGGACATTCCTATTGGTGTTTTGTATGCCGTGCGGTAAGCCCACAAGGCATCATTCAATCGCAAACTCCAATCCTTACGGTTAGGTTTCACCGTCTTTTCCAAAATCATTTTAATTTCTCGGTTAGACACTTCAGCTTGTCCGTTGGACTGAGGGTGATAAGCGGTGGATATTCGATGCACAACACCATATTTCTTCATAAGTGATTCGATGATCTTGTTGCAAAAATGAGTCCCTCTGTCACTAATGATAGCCCCTGGTGTTCCAAACCTGCAAAATATATTAGATTTCATAAAATCAGCAACAATACGTGCATCATCAGTTCGGGTAGGCTTGGCCTCAACCCATTTTGAGACATAATCAACAGCAAGAATAATATATAAATTGCCACAAGATGAGGGAAACGGTCCCATAAAATCCATGCCCCATACGTCAAATATCTCACATACAAGTACCGGGAATTGGGGCATCTGATTTCGGGAACTAATATTTCCCGTCATCTGACATCTAGGACAACGCTTTCAAAATAAATAACTATCGCGCATTAGAGTTGGCCAAAACAGCCCGCATTCAAGGATTTTTCTATAAGTTCGCTTATAACCAAAATGACCCCCACAAGCATAAGAATGATAAAACTGAAGCACAGACTGGAATTCTTGTTGAGGTACACATCGCCTGATGACCTGGTCACGACAGTGTTTCCATAAGTAAGGCTCATCCCAAATATAAAAACGTGCATCTCTTCTGATCCTATCCCTCTCAGATCTCGCTAACTCACTTGTCACTAAAAAATTAACAATATTAGCATACCATGGATGTTCTTGAGAAATAGAGAAAAGATGCTCATCAGGAAAATCGTCTTTGAGTGGAGTTGGATCTCCATCCAAAACAAGTCGGCTCAGGTGGTCTGCTACTAGATTTTCAGCTCCACTTTTGTCACGAATTTCCAGATTAAATTCTTGAAGCAATAAAATCCACCTGATGAGCCGTGGCTTTGTATCTTTTTTCTTCAACAGGTACTTCAATGCTACATGATCAGAATACACAATCACTTTAGTACCAAGCAAATATGATCTGAATTTTTCTAAAGCAAATACAACCGCCAATAATTCTTTCTCGGTAGTGGAGTAGTTGCATTGCGCACTATCAAGTGATTTAGAAGCATAATAAATAACATGAGAGTTCTTACCATCCCTTTGTCCCAATACCGCACCAATGGCATGATTACTAGCATCACACATAATCTCAAAAGGCAATTGCCAATTTGGCCGTTGAATAATAGGAGCAGAAGTGAGCATGTCTTTCAATAAATCAAAAGAACTCTTACATACCTCGTTGAAGTCAAAATCTACCTCTTTTTGAAGTAGCTCACACAAAGGACGAGTGATCTTGGAGAAGTCCTTAATAAATCGCCGGTAGAAACCTGCGTGACCAAGAAAAGAACGTACTTCCCTAACACTCGAAGGGTAAGGTAAGGATTTTATGACATCGACCTTGGCCTTGTCAACCTCAATACCCTTCTCAGAGACAATATGACCTAAGACTATACCTTGTTTTACCATAAAATGGCATTTTTCAAAATTTAAGACCAAATTGGTCTCAATGCATCTCTTTAAGATCTTAGTCAAATTCTCTAGGCATGAGCTAAAAGAGTCACCATAAACCGTAAAATCATCCATAAACACCTCTATGATGCTCTCTACATAGTCAGAAAAAATACTCACCATACATCTTTGAAAGGTTGCCGGTGCATTACAAAGACCGAAGGGCATCCTTCGATAAGCAAAAGTACCGAATGGACAGGTGAAAGTTGTCTTCTCTTGGTCTTCGGGTGCAACCGGAATCTGATGGAAACCTGAATATCCATCCAAAAAACAATAGTGAGTACGACCAGCTAAGCGTTCAAGCATTTGATCTATAAATGGTAGAGGGAAATGATCTTTTCTAGTTGATGCATTTAATTTACGATAATCTATACATACCCGCCACCCGTTTTGGACACGAGTAGGCACCAACTCACCTTCGGAATTTTGAACCACGGTAATACCTGATTTTTTTTCAACCACTTGTACAGGGCTTACCCACTTACTATCCGATATGGGATAGATCATACCGGCATCCAAAAGCTTGAGGATCTCTTTCTTCACAACCTCCATCATTGGTGGGTTTAGCCTTCGTTGAGCCTCACGAAATGGTTTAAACTCCTCTTCAAGTAGAATTTTGTGCTTGCACAAACTAGGGCTTATACCTTTTATGTCAGCTATCGTCCATCCAATGGCTCTTTTATGCTCTTTCAAAACCTGCACCAAGTCTTCTTCTTCCCCTGGTGAAAGTGTGGCATAAATGATTGCTGGAAGAGTGTTTTCGGAACCCAAAAAGACGTATTTTAGATGATCCGGTAGCTGCTTCAAGTCAAGTTCAGGGGCCTGTTCAAGAGAAGGTAGAAGTTTTGTGTGAGTATCAGGTAAATCTATTTTAGAAACCTCATACCTTGGCCTTTTTTTCTGCTCCAAACATGTAACCAGCTCAGAAAACTCCTCATTCAGATCATAAACTTTTGCAAGTTTATTAACACTTTTAGCATCCAAGTTCCTGTTTAGTATCACCTCTAGCACATCTTGATTAGAAAAATCAAACATATCATGAGAGAGGGGTTCAATTACATCAACAAAGCACAAAGAAGACACATCAGTCGGGTACCTCATGGCATCATATATATTAAACTTTATAATCTCACCATCAAACTCCATGGTTAAAGTACCATCATGGACATCTATTTTTGTTTTAGAGGTTTTTAAAAATGGTCTCCCAAGCAATATCATCCCAGATTTGGAGGTATTATTCTCCTCCATATCAATGACATAAAAATCTACGGGAAAGACTAATTCATTCACTTGAACAAGTACATCCTCCAAGACACCCTTTGGATAAATATTCGACCTATCTGCTAGTTGAATAACTACACCTGTTGGTTTTAGGGTGCCCACATTCAAAGATGAATAGAGTAAATAAGGCATAACATTTATTGAGGCCCCTAAATCCAACAAAGCTTTGTTGACCGAAACATCGTCCACTTTGCAAGGTATAGTGAACATGCCCGGGTCCGAACACTTAGGTGGTAGTTTCTTTTGTAAAATAGCAGATACATTTCGACTCATATTTATTTTTTCATCCCCTTTTAGTTTTCTTTTATTAGTGCATAATTCTTTTAAAATTTTTGCATATCTAGACACCTACTTAATAGCATCTAAAAGAGGGATATTTACTTGTACCTTCCTGAAGGTGTCCATGATTTCTTTTTCTTCGGTTTCCCTTTTTGAATTTTCGAAACGCCTGGGAAATGGTGGGGGCTGGACCATGACTCCTGGTAATTTATTACCAGAAATTTTGTTTTCCTCATCTTTTGGCTCTGGTACAATAACCTATTTCTCCTTTTCTGTTGAACCCTTTTCTTTCTTGATTTCTTCTTTAAGCTCTTTTCCGCTTCGCAGCGTGATTGAATTGACATTTGCTTTTGGGTTAGGCTCAGTTTGTGAAGGTAACTTTCCTTTGTTTACAAGCTGCCCAACAGTAGCTTCCAAGTTCTGGATACTCGTGCGAGTTTCCTGTTGCAATTGAAGAACATTATTAGCCAATGTTTTAACAATATCTTCAAGTGGGGTACCTGAGCTACTTGAAGCTGGAGGTTGAGGTGGTGTTGGCTGCTGAAAATGAGGTCTTTGCTGAAATTGTTGTGGCTGAAATTGAGGCCTCGGTTGAAATTGACTCGGCCTTGGGGCATAGCTGAAATTGGGTTGATCACAAAAACCCGCATTATACGTGTTCGAGAATGGATCATTACCTCTACTCGACGAGCCTTGATAATTTCCTATTGCATCAACTTGTTCAGGTGATTCTTGAAGTGTAACACCGTACTTTCTAACACTACTTTGAAATACGTGCGGAAGCTAAAACACATTGCTAATATAATATAATAATGAAAATACAACTTTAACTTGTTTGATTTACAAAACACATTTACAGTGTTACTAAAAAAACAGGCTCTTTACAAAAACAAACAGATATCAGAGTTATGATCAGTCCATAAATCCAGCTTCACCTCCTATCAACCACATACCAGGAGTATCCTGTAAAAGAGTTCAACAGTGGGGGATTAGTACAAAGCTAACTGAGAAAATAGATTTCAAAAATATACAAGGCATAAAGCCCAAACAACCAAGCTCGAGCAAAAAGAGAACCGGTGGTCTTGCGGGACCTTCAACCAAATGCCGGCAAAAGCATAGGTTTACCGATAGCCCAGTTATCACAGATAACAATACTAACACCTCTTGATTACAACAAATGCTTATCAAGACGATTGCTATTACTGTATATCCCTAAACATAGGCCCAGCTGAAAAACAACCGCCAAGCTGATCTCCACAACAACATGTATATATACAGTAAACAAAAGATAACATCTCAAAGAGCAACCAATCAGGAGTTATATCTTATACATCTAAGATATTTATCCACTCACCGATATCTTAAAAAGTAGATCAACTCAGTCTTTTCTTAACTACTGAGTCTTGTCTCCACCTGAACAAACAACTAACAATCAGTATTTGCTTAACCAATTCACAATAAGCACAATACTATAATCAAACACATATGTACATAAAATCATAAGTACATATTAAATTCATGTATATCCAAACAATATACTGTCATTCGCTATTACCCTTTACATACTGTAATTCTGTGAATTCATCCAACTCCTTAGCTTAGGCAATACATACATTCCTTTCATAAGCCAAGGCCACACTTGATGTACAAGTCCATGTTCATCTTCAAATCATCAAAGAGTTGATCTTTTATATCATAACACACAAATTCCGAGCATAGGTATTGTTGGAACTCCGATTGTGTTCTATTCCGATATCATCAAATCCGATAAGTTCAAATCCGATAAAACATGAAATCCGAGAATAATCAATTCCGACTAAACTCCAATTCCGAGTAAAGGCAATTCCGATCTAATCGAATTCCGATATTATGCACAATCTGAGAAAACATACAATCCGATTACATGTATTCCGATAAAAGTCAAATCCCGATCACTTCAATCCCGAGAAAATGTCACATACCGAGTAAATGGAATCCCGAGAATATAGGAAATACCGATATAATGTTAAGGCATAGTTCATATACCGAGTAATTGTCCAATACCGAGAAAACCAATCCCGATAAAATCGAATCCGAGAAATATGTTAAGACTACAGTTCAATTTTCTCGGATTCCTATCAATTCCGATAGATTTAATCGGATTTCACCAATTCCGATCGATTCATAACTCGAATTCCGAATGTTTCATAACATGAATTCCGACAGAATCATATCTATGCATAACTTTAATTTCTAATCTGTTTTTGAACATGCAATAACATCTATGTTTCCAGAATTGATTCTAAACATGTATTGGTCATAAACTAACATCAATCCCTAACATGCATTCAACATAGATCATCAATTCATCATATAAACATTTCAATCGGAATTTCATATATAAACATTTAAAACCGAAATTAACATCAATTAACACATTGATCCAGAATTCTAACCTCTTAGCTGTAATTCACTTCAATTAATGGATTGCACAACCAAGATCAACAATTTGAATTCTTTCTTTTTTTTCTTTCTTTGTTCTCGGCCGTAGGTACACAACACACACACAACACCTTTGATAATTTTGCATGAATGAAGTTGTGGTGTCAAGTTGGTGGTGTGTAGGTGTCAAAACCGACACCTCACAACCCACTTACAATACACACAAATAATTAATTATTTCTTCACAATTAATTAATTAATTAATTAATTAAACACATAAAACAATTAATTAACCAATAATATAAAGGTAATTCAATTTAATTACCTTAATCCTACTAGGCCGGTAAGGAGGGTGTTACAAATCTTTCCCCCTTAAAAAGATTCCGTCCTCGGAATCTGATCGCACTCAAACAAAGAAGGGTATCGGCTTTTCATATCAGCTTCGGTCTCCCAAGTCAGATCTGAACCTAGGTTGTGCTTCCACTTCACCAAAACCATTGGTATCTGTTTATTTCTCAGCTTTGTTATCTTGCGATCAAGTAACTCGACAGGTTCCTCAATAAGTCGCTTGTTAGAATCTACACGAAGATCTTGTATTGGTAACACCTATGTTTGATCCTCCACACTACACTTCCTCAGATAACACACATTGAAAGTATCATGTATACCAGCTAACTCATCAGGAAGATCCAAGGCAACTGTCTGATCATTAACCACTCGACGAATCCTGAAATGACCGATGTAGCGAGGAGCCAGTTTCCCACGTTTTCCAAAACGTATTACACCCTTCCATGGAGAAACTTTAAGGTAGACTTGTTCACCCTCAACAAAATACACTGGTCGACGACGTGGATCTGCATACATCTTTTGTCGATCTCTTGCAGCTTTCAACTTTTCCCGAGCCACTGCAACTTTATCCGCTGTGATCTGAACAATATCTGGCCCAGCAAACTGTTTCTCTCCTGCCTCTAACCAACAAGTAGGAGTTCTGCACGGTCGCCCATATAACATCTCATACGGCGGCATTCCAATACTGGAGTGGTAAGAATTGTTGTAAGCAAACTCAACCAGCGGTAAATGCGAATCCCAAGAACCTCCAAACTCTAACGCACATGCCCGAAGCATATCTTCTAAAGTCTGTATCGTTCTCTCTGATTGGCCATCTGTCTGTGGGTGGTAAGTTGTACTCAGATTCACTCTCGATCCCAACTCTTGCTGTAATCTATTCCAGAAATTCGACACAAACCTCGAATCCCGATTCGACACAATAGACAAAGGAACTCCATGTCTAGATACTATCTCATCAATATACAACTTGGCTAACTTACTCAAGTTTGCAGTCTCAGCAGTAGCAAGAAAGTGTGCACTCTTGGTTAATCTATCAACAATAACCCAAATCATATCGTTTCCTTTCTGGGTCCTTAGAAGTTTTGTTACAAAATCCATTGTAATGTGATCCCACTTCCACTCGGGTATTGCTAACTGTCTCAGAGATCCATACGGCTTCTGGTGTTCAGCTTTCACTTGTGCACATATGTGACAGGATTCCACGAATCGAGCAACATCTAACTTCATAGTAGGCCACCAATAAAAAGTCTTCATACTATGATACATCTTAGTGCTACCAGGATGAACAATCATTCTGGACTTATGTGCTTAAGTCAAAATCAATTCCCGCAAACTACCAAACTTCGGCACCCAAACACGATTCTGATACATTTTCAATCCACGAGAATCAGTTGTTAACTCATGCTGTCTTTTAACCATCAACTCATCTTTCAAGTTTTATGCCTTCAGTGCTTCCAATTGTGCAACCAGTCATTGATCTATCAAATCTGACTTAATCTCTAACCGCATAAATTTTACTGAATCTGCAGAACCCTTCCTACTAAGTGCATCAGCAACCACATTAGCTTTCCCTGGATGATACTGAATATCGCAGTCATAATCTTTAATCAGCTCTAACCATCGGCGCTGTCTCATATTCAATTCCTTTTGTCTGAACACATACTGCAGACTCTTGTTATCAGTGCAAATCGTGCACTTTGTACCATACAAATAATGTCTCCACAACTTTAAAGCAAACACCACTGCTGCTAACTCCAAATCATGAGTCGGATAGTTCTTCTCGTTGGGTTTCAATTGTCTGGAAGCATAAGCTATAACTTTACCTCTTTGCATCAGTACACATCCTAACCCGGCATGTCAAGCATCACAATAAACCACGAAATCTTCAGATCCTTCAGGCAACGCAAGAACAGGAGCTTGACACAGAAGTTACTTCAAAGTCTGAAAAACATTCTCCTGAGCCTCACCCCATTGGAACTGAACATCCTTTCTAGTCAACTTGGTTAACGGACCAGCAAGCTTCGAAAAATCTTTAATGAAACGCCTATAATAACCTGCTAATCCAAGAAAACTTTTGATCTCTGTCGGTGTCTTAGGAGCGTTTCAATTCATCACAGCCTCTATCTTTGTCGATCCACTTTTACACCGTCTTCACAAATCACGTGACCCAGAAACTTGACTTCATGCAACCAGAACTTACACTTGGACAATTTGGCATACAGCTTGTGTTGCTTTAGAGTCTCCAAAACTTGTCGCAGATGCTGATCATGCTCATCCTCCGTTTTAAAATACACAAGAATGTCATCAATAAACACGATAATGAACTTATCCAAGAATGGTCGACACACCCGATTCATCAGATCCATGAACACTGCAGAAGCATTAGTCAGACCGAACGGCATAACGAGAAACTCATAGTGACCATACCGCGTACGAAAGGCTGTCTTCGGTATATCCTCTTCAGCCACCCTAACCTGATGGTATCCCGACCTCAAATCAATCTTCGAGAAGTACAAAGCTCCCTGAAGTTGATCGAACAAATCATCTATTCTTGGCAACGGATACTTGTTCTTGACGGTCCTCTTATTCAAATCTCTGTAATCTATACACATACGCAGAGTCCCGTCTTTATTTTTCACAAACAACACCGGTGCACTCCAAGGCGTTGAGCTTGGACGAATAAATCCCTTGTCTAACGGTTCTTGTATCTGAGTCATCAACTCTCTGATCTCTGAAGGAGCTAATCGATACGGAGCCTTCGCAATAGGCGTAGTACCAGGCATCAGATCAATCTTGTATTCGACATCGCGAACAGGTGGCAACCCTGGCAAATCATCTGGAAATACCTCCGGATACTCCGAAACCACACGGACATCGGTAACAGGCCGCTTTTCTTTCTTCACATCGATAGCATAGGCTAGAAATGACGCACACCCTTTGGCTAAAGATTTTCTAGCCTTCATGTACGAGATAATCGGAAGAGAAGATGGAGATCTATCCCCACGAGCCACGACATGCGACCCGTCAGCCAGAGGAATAGTTATCAGTTTCTTATGACATTGGATACTAGTATGGTGACTCAACCAATCCATGCCTAATACTAAGTCAAATCTAGGTATAGGCATCACCAAACAGTCTACAGGGAAACTAGTACCATCAATACTAATTTGAACTCCAGTCACAGAAGTTGTCACAGGTACTACATTACCATTAGCTACTTCTACCTCTAAAGGAGTAGTGTTCACAGAAGCAGGTAATTTCAATTTATCACACAAAGTCATAGATATAAACGATCTATTTGCACCAGAGTCAAACAAAACATGTGCAGGCATAGAGTTAATTAAGAACATACCGGTAATCACATCATCACTGCCAGTAGCTTCCTTGGCAGTCATTTTAAAAGCCCTGCCTTCCGCAGAAGGTACAGTTTTCCTCTTCTGACCTGCAGAAGACGATCCCCCGGTGTTACTTACTCCTGCCCCGGTCCCCGCGGTCTTCAACCTTGGACAATTTCCAGCTCGATGTCCCTCTTCTTTACAATTCCAGCAAACAAAGGTGTTAAACCTACAAGCACCTATATCATGACCAAACTCACCACACCTCAAACATTTGCAAGTTTGCGGCGTGCACTACTCAGCGTGACGAGATTTGCAACTATGGCACCATGGCTTATTCTGAGAAGATCCTGATCCCTTGGACCTCTGATCGGACTTTCCATGATGACTATGCCCTTTACCTTTACCTTGATTCCCACTGGAACCTCCACCAAACTTGCTGAAAGTCCCTCTGTTCATTTTCTCTCAATCTTTAGCATCATACTCGGCAGCTCTTGATAATGTGAATGCCTGTACAAGCGATGTCGCCAGACGAGTGTTACCCCGATATTCTGGTAACAAAGCTTTCACAAAGTGTTGAACCTGAGAATGTTCATCGGCACCCACTGTTTTGCAAATCTGAGAGTCACTTGAAACTTGCTGATCAACTCGTCCACAGACATATAACTTGTCTGTGCCAAATCTAGTAACTCTCGTTGAATCTTTGCCATGTCGAACGCATTGCAGAACTGCTTACAGAATTTGTCCTGGAATTGCTCCCAGGTTATAGCTTTAACAATCTCTCGCGGCAAATGAGTAGTCAATGAATCCCACCAAGTCAAGGCTTGATCCTTAAAACGCCTTGTTGCAAACTTTACCCACTCAGATTTCTCACAATTTCAGGCCTCCAAAGCCTTCACAGTCTCTTTCAACCAATTCAAAGTTACATTAGGATTTGAACTTCCTGCATACTCAGGTGCTCCACACGCCACAAAATCTTTGAATTGACATTTATTCCTAACTTATTATTGTGAAAACCACGGGATGAAGAAGTTCTGTTGTGGTGTTTGATGTTGGGTAGACACTCCTTGTGGTATAGGGATAAATGGAAATGATCCATAAGGGGTCGACACTGTGCTCACAGGAGCTGTTGTGTAAACAGGTGGCGGTAAAGGTTGTGTAAAAATGGCTGTTACAGGAGGCATCTGAAGAGTAGAGGTTGGTTGTGAATATTGGGTTTGGTTTATCTGTTTCTCAAGCTGTAAAATTCGGTCTCTCTGAGTTTGCAATGTATCTTCTAGCTGCAGTACATAATTGTAACACCGTATTTTCTAACACAACTTTGGAATATGCGCGGAAGCTAAATCACATACTAATATAATATAATAGTGAAAATACAACTTTGAACTTGTTTAATTTACAAAATGCATCTACAGTGTTACACGAAAACAGGCTCTTTACAAAACAAACAGTTATCAGAGTTAGATCAGTCCACAATTCCAGTTTCACCTCTATCTTCCACATACCAGGAGTATCCTGTAAAAGAGTTCAACAGTGGGGGATTAGCACAAAGCTAAGTGAGAGAATAGATATCCAAAAACATACAAGGCATAAAGCCCAAACAACCAAGCTCAAGCAACAAGAGAACCGGCGGTCTTGCGGGACCTTCAACCAAATGCCGGCCAAAGCATAGGTTTACCGATAGCCGAGTTAACACAGATAACAGTACTAGCACCTCTTGATTACAACAAATGCCTATCAAGACGATTGCTATAACTGTATATCCCTAAACATAGGCCCAGCTGAAAAACAACCGCTAAGTTGATCTCCACAACAACATGTATATATACAGTAAACAAGAGATAACATCTCAAAGAGCAACAATCAGGTGATATATCTTATATATCCAAGATATATATCCACTCACCGATATCTTCAACAGTCAGGCAACTCAGTCTTTACTTATCTACTGAGTTTTGTCTCCACCTGAACAAACAACTAACAATCAGTATTTGCTTAATCAATACACAATAAGCACAATACTATAATCAACCACATATGCACATACAATCACAAGTACATATTAAATTCATGTATATTCACATCAATATACCGTAATTCACTATTACCCTTTGCAATCTGTAATTCTGTGAATTTATCCATCTTCTTAGCTTACGCAATTCATACATTCCTTTCATAAGCCAAGGCCACACTGGATGTACAATTCATGTTTATCTTCAAATCATCCAAGAGTGGATCTTTCCTAACACAACATTCACCAATTCCGAGCATAGGTATTGTTTGAATTCCGATTGTGTTCAAATCCGATAGGGTCAAATCCGATTAACATGAAATCCAAGAATAATCAATTTCGACTAAACTCCAAATCCGAGTAAAAGGCAAATCCGATAAAATCAAATCCGAGCAAAGGCTCAATTCCGAGTAAAGGCAATTCCGACTAACTCATACATTCCGAGTAATTATATGGATTCCGAGTAAAGTCACATTCCGACTAAGAGTCGGATTCCGATCAAAAGTGTTAGGACATATCACAGTATGATTTCATATTTAAATCATGAATTCCGATAGAAGTCAAATTCCGAGTGAATCCAATTCCGAGCATAGGTATTGTTTGAATTCCGATTGTGTTCAAATCCGATAGGGTCAAATCCGATTAACATGAAATCCAAGAATAATCAATTCCGACTAAACTCCAAATCCGAGTAAAAGGCAAATCCGATAAAATCAAATCCGAGCAAAGGCCCAATTCCGAGTAAAGGCAATTCCGACTAACTCATACATTCCGAGTAATTATATGGATTCCGAGTAAAGTCACATTCCGACTAAGAGTCGGATTCCGATCAAAAGTGTTAGGACATATCACAGTATGATTTCATATTTAAATCATGAATTCCGATAGAAGTCAAATTCCGAGTGAATCCAATTCCGATTGATTTACTCGGTTTCTCACCAATTCTGATTAAAAGTCAAGGCAACAGTTCAAATCTCTCGGATTCCTATCAATTCCGATAGATTTAATCGGATTTCATAAATTCCTATTCATTCATCCATGAATTTCGACTGATTCATACTTATGAATTCCGGGTCATTCAAAAATCATACTAAACTTCGATTTTGATCTGATTTTTAGCATGCAACATCATCTAGGTTTCCAGAATTAATTTCTAAACATGTTTGATCATAACTAACATCAATTACTAGCATGCATACATCTTAGATCATAAATTCATCATACAATTATTTCAATCGGAATTTCATATATAAACATATAAATCCGAAATTAATCAACAATTAACATATGATTCTGAATTCTAACCTCTTAGATGATACAGAATACTTCAGTAATCAATTTGCACAATAAAGATCAACAATTATCAATTCTTTCTTCTTCTTTGTTCTCGGCCGTAGGCACACAAACACACACAAACACCTTTGATATTTTGCATGTATGAGGATAAGGTGTGTGATGGTGGTGATTTAGGTGTCAAAACCGACACCTCACCACTCCACTCACAAACAATACATTTAATTAATTATTTATCACCATTTAACTAAATAAATTAATTAAACTCATAAAAAAATTAATTAATCAATTAATTAAAGTAAACCAACTTAATTACCTTAATCCTACTAGGTTGGTAAGGAGGGTGTTACAATAATCTTGGTTATCAGACTCCCCGTTGTGTGAGGTACCAGCTCTGTGTTGTTCATTGGCAGCAGTAGAGGACACATTGTTGTGTTGCCTTCTTGGGGATGAAGGGGTAAGTACTAGGTTCTCGTTGTTGTCAGCCATAATCTGTTCTACACAGCATCTCACCAGTTGTCAGATTATAATATGTTAGTACCATATCATATTATCAACAGCTATCTTACTAATTACTCACCCTGGAAATATTGGACTGATCAGAGCCTCGGTTCGAGTATTGCACAACTCAACAATGCAAATCCTCAAACCAGGGCTCTGATACCATTAATTGTAACACCGTACTTTCTAACACTACTTTGAAATACGCGCGGAAGCTAAAACACATTACTAATATAATATAATAATGAAAATACAACTTTAACTTGTTTGATTTACAAAACACACTTATAGTGTTACTCAAAAACAGGCTCTTTACAAAAAACAAACAGATATCAGAGTTATGATCAGTCCATAAATCCAGCTTCACCTCCTATCAACCACATACCAGGAGTATCCTGTAAAAGAGTTCAACAGTGGGGGATTAGCACAAAGCTAAGTGAGAAAATAGATATCAAAAACATACAAGGCATAAAGCCCAAACAACCAAGCTCAAGCAACAAGAGAACCGGCGGTCTTGCGGGACCTTCAACCAAATGCCGGCCAAAGCATAGGTTTACCGATATCCCAGTTATCACAGATAACAATACTAACACCTCTTGATTACAACAAATGCTTATCAAGACGATTGCTATTACTGTATATCCCTAAACATAGGCCCAGCTGAAAAACAACCGCCAAGCTGATCTCCACAACAACATGTATATATACAGTAAACAAGAGATAACATCTCAAAGAGCAACCAATCAGGAGTTATATCTTATACATCCAAGATATTTATCCACTCACCGATATCTTCAAAAGTAGATCAACTCAGTCTTTTCTTAACTACTGAGTCTTGTCTCCACCTGAACAAACAACTAACAATCAGTACTTGCTTAACCAATTCACAATAAGCACAATACTATAATCAAACACATATGTACATAAAATCATAAGTACATATTAAATTCATGTATATCCAAATAATATACTGTCATTCACTATTACCCTTTACATACTGTAATTCTATGAATTCATCCAACTCCTTAGCTTAGGAAATACATACATTCCTTTCATAAGCCAAGGCCACACTTGATGTACAAGTTCATGTTCATCTTCAAATCATCAAAGAGTTGATCTTTTATATCATAACACACAAATTCCGAGCATAGGTATTGTTGGAACTCCGATTGTGTTCTATTCCGATATCATCAAATCCGATAAGTTCAAATCCGATAAAACATGAAATCCGAGAATAATCAATTCCGACTAAACTCCAATTCCGAGTAAAGGCAATTCCGATCTAATCGAATTCCGATATTATGCACAATCTGAGAAAACATACAATCCGATAACATGAATTCCGATAAAAGTCAAATCCCGATCACTTCAATCCCGAGAAAATGTCACATACCGAGTAAATGGAATCCCGAGAATATAGCAAATACCGATATAATGTTAAGGCATAGTTCATATACCGAGTAATTGTCCAATACCGAGAAAACCAATCCCGATAAAATCGAATCCGAGAAATATGTTAAGACTACAGTTCAATTTTCTCGGATTCCTATCAATTCCGATAGATTTAATCGGATTTCACCAATTCCGATCGATTCATAACTCGAATTCCGAATGTTTCATAACATGAATTCCGACAGAATCATATCTATGCATAACTTCAATTTCTAATCTGTTTTTGAACATGCAATAACATCTATGTTTCCAGAATTGATTCTAAACATGTATTGGTCATAAACTAACATCAATCCCTAACATGCATTCAACATAGATCATCAATTCATCATATAAACATTTCAATCGGAATTTCATATATAAACATTTAATACCGAAATTAACATCAATTAACACATTGATCCAGAATTCTAACCTCTTAGATGTAATTCACTTCAATTAATGGATTGCACAACCAAGATCAACAATTTGAATTCTTTCTTTTTTTTCTTTCTTTGTTCTCGGCCGTAGGTACACAACACACACACAACACCTTTGATAATTTTGCATGAATGAAGTTGTGGTGTCAAGTTGGTGGTGTGTAGGTGTCAAAACACCTCACAACCCACTTACAATACACACAAATAATTAATTATTTCCTCACAATTATTTAATTAATTAATTAAACACACAAAACAATTAATTAACCAATAATATAAAGGTAATTCAACTTAATTACCTTAATCCTACTAGGCCGGTAAGGAGGGTGTTACATGAAGTGTAGGACACATATTTGTGGGGTGACCAACCATTGTGCATATACCACATGTTTTTGCTTGTTTAACATTTTGGCTTTGTTGCACGTTCGTCATCGCCATCTGCTTAACAAGGTTAGTCAAATCAGAAATTTGAGTTTCTAGAGACTTGATCTGTACCTCACTAACACCTCTGATTGTATCACTCCGAGTACTAAATTGTTGCGAATTTTCAGCCATGGTTGATATTAGGTTCCTTGCTTCTGCTGGGGTCTTGTTCACAATTGCCCCCCCACTTGCTGCATCCATCATCATTCTCTCCATAGGAAGCAAACCTTCATAAAAGTATTGAATTAGAAGTTGTTCAGATATACCATGTTGTGGACAACTTACACATAATCGTTTAAAACGCTCCCAATACTCATATAAAGACTCTGCATTCTGTTGCTTGATCCCTGAAATTTCTCTCCTAAGCCCGGCGGCTCTCGATGCTGGAAAGAACTTGTCCAAGAACATTCTAGCCATTTGTGCCCAAGTGGTTATGCTTCCTGGGGGAAGATAGAACAACCAATCTTTAGTGCGGTCGCTTAAGGGGAAGGGGAATGCCCTTAACTTGAGGTTGTCCTCTGTAGTACCATTAGGCTTCATGCTCGAACAAACTATGTGGAACTCCTTGAGATGCTTGTACGGATCTTCATTATCTAAAGCATGAAAATGAGGTAATAAGTGAATTAATCCGGATTTCAAATCAGTACTTACCTCTTCGTTAGGATAAGTGATACACAACGGTTGTTGTGTAACATCAGGTGTTGCCCATTGTCTCAAAGTACGCCGGTCAGCCATTTGAAACGGCTCTTCCTCGTACGTATGAACTGATTGTTTTTCTGGTGTTTCTTTTTGGTCGTCAGAATCGCTTGAAAGCTCAATATCCTGCCAAATATTAATAGTTGGCGTTGAGGATGACTCGCCTTGCTTCTTTCGAAGCTTAGCTTGTTTCCTTAGCTTCTTTGCGGTTCTTTCGATTTCTGGATTAAACTGCAATGGTGAACCTGCCCGAAATGATCTTGGCATGAAACAATTAGAATTGCCGAGTCCCCGGCATCGGCGCCAAAATTTTGACGGGTATCGAATCCACCAAAATTAATAATACCTAATACCTCCGACTCAAAATAAATTGAGATAGTGGTAAGTAGGGTCGTTCCCACAGAGACTCACAATTTAAAGTTAAATACCAATAGTAATTAAATGCAGAAGTTGTTCGAAACAATAAAAATAATAAAGGGGGGATTGGTAATTGTCTACGATACTACTAACATAAAATGAAATAATTAAAGTCAATAAAACGAAATATCTAGCAATGGGTATTCAAATTATGATTCAAAGATGTGTATCATGGACCTCTAAAACATGAGTTCACAATTGATTCTAAGTTGGTTATAGACACCAATACGCATTGCATGCCCTGTTCATCCTTACTAACAGACAAATTAATGAAGCATATAATTCACCCCTAATCAGCTTACGTGATCCTAGTTACGAACATAAAAATCAAGCAGCCAATTGCATTAATATTTAGATAAACACCAACCCTAACTAATAATCAGACGCCCAATTATCTAAGCTATATCATGAGAGCTTTTAACACAAATCAAATGACCTGGTAATCTTTTGAAGCGTTAATTGTTACTACATCAAAAATAAGAACAATTACGTATCCCTACTTTTGATTAACAACACAAAATTGAATCAAAGAACTAATGTGGTCACATTCAATCAATGAATCAACAATGAGAAAGAAATTCAACCAAAGCTTTCATAATCAGAATCAATGTGGTAGTGAACCCATAAGAAATCTCAACACAATCTCTAGAACCAAAACTACAAACCCATTACTAGAAAATAATGAGATTACAAGAAATGGAGAATTCCGAAAAATAATGAAAAACTACGAAGATCCTCCGTTCTCGTTTGCCCCTGCGTGCGTTTTTTTTTTCCTCCTGTTTTGACTCCACGAAAAACTGCCGTAGGTTTGCTCTTCTTTTCTTTTTTTTTTTGTTTTGCCCTCTTTTTTTTTGTGTGTGGCCTGTAGCCCACGTTCACAACTCCACTTCTTTTCTTAATTCTTTTTTTTTCAAAATAAAACTCAAGAGAGTCATTGTTGCAGGGCATTTAAAGTGCTGCTTTAGTTGCTTGTACAGTACAACTTACTAATACGCAGGCCATCCAACAGCTAGTAAAACTTGTACTTTTCTTGTGCATATTTTACTTGTTCCTTTTTTCTTCTTTCACCAACATTTGTCCTATCATTGAAAATATTAAAACATGATTAGTAGGACCTATTAATTGCAAAAATAAGTATTAAAATGTAAGGGTTTGATGATAAAATATGTATAAATTAACACTTGTCAATTGCTCTATCCTAAAGGTATGACCGTTTGTATTTTACTTTTTCCATTCGTACGAGCTCTGTTATTATTGCTAGTTTTGAACGTATGTTTTTTCTTAATTTCTCCTTAGTACAATAACGTAATGGGTTAGGATTCTCTCATGTTTGAGTCTAACATGACCTATCATGTTCTCTCACAAACATGAGAGTGAGTCCCTTATATTAGTCAATAATTGTCCCACTTGTAGGGCTCACTCTCATTTTTGTGAAAGAACATGATGGGTCATGTTAGACTCAAACATGAGAGAATCCTAACCCTAATGTAATAATCTTCAAATAAAACTTAACACAAATATGAATGTTTCAAGTAAAGTTTATAAGACATTTTACAGAAATCAACTTATTAACAATATTATCGAAGGAAAAGGGTATCCTACTTTGTTCATTTCATTCAAATGAGGGAATACAATTCATGGATTAGTGAAGTATTTTTCAACGAGTGGGTATTTTAAGACGGTTATATAGCCACATTAGTTGTTATTTTTTAATTTTTTATTTTTTGACGGTTAAAAAGAAAATTTTAAACTTGAAAGGTTAATGATACATCAAAACTCCACCAGTTTTCAAGATAATGATATGGAAGAAGACTACCAAAATACAAAAAGATACTAATTCCAATTGCAGAGATAACTCAAGTAAGAAGACGACTATTGGTTAAAGAACGGAATTAATTTTGTAAGATCGCAACCTGGAAACCGACTAATGATATTGTCCATTTTGGATTGTTTCTCATTATAAAGAAGAATGAATCCTCCTTATCTTACCGATGTGTGACGCTCCTGTATTGCTACATGAATGATGAATTTAAGAGTCATAAATTTGACCGGTTTAGGGTTTAGGGTTTAGGGTTTAGGGTTTAGGGTTTTCGTCTACCGTTTTTCTTTTCTGTTTGTTCCGGTCGAGATGTTCCACAAGCTTCAGATCTTCGCTCCAGGTTCAGATCGCTGTTCGTTGTTTAAGTTCAAAGTTCAAGCTTCAAATCGTGGTTACACTTTCAGATCGTGGTTCGAGTTCGAGACTCCAGTTAGTGTGCTCGGGTTTGTGTCTTTGGTCGTTGTTCTTTCAGCTTTCGTGTATTGCTGTCTGAGTCTTTGGTCGACATTCCAGATCGTTCTTCTTTCAAGTTTCGCGTTCTTTCAAGTTCGAGTTTTCAAGTTCAGATCGTGGTTCAGTTCGTTGTTCAGATCATTGTTCAGATCGTGGTTTAGATTTTCAAGTTCAGATCGTTTTCAAGTTTTAGATCGTGGTTCAGATTGTTTTCAAGTCAGATCCTTTTCAACTCAGATCGTGGTTCAGATCGTTGTTCAGATTGTGGTTCAGATCGTTGTTCGAGTTTCCAAGTTCAGATCGTGGTTCAGATCGTGGTCTAGTTCATTGTTCAGATTATTGTTCAGATCGTGGTTCAGATTTTCAAGTTCAGATCGTTTTCAAGTTTTAGATCGTGGTTCGGATCGTTTTCAAGACATATCGTTTTCAAGTCAGATCGTGGTTCAGATTGTTGTTCAGATTGTGGTTCAGATCGTTGTTCGAGTTTTCAAGTTCAGATCATGGTTCAGATCGTGGTTCAGATGGTGGTTCTTTCAGGTTTCGCGTTCGAGTTTTTCAGATCGACTTTTCAGTTTGAGTTTTTCAGATCGAGTTTTTAGATCGGATTGTGTACTAGTTTGGGTCTTTGGTCGAGTTTTCAGTTCGAGTTTTCAGAACGGATGTCAGATCGTGGTTGGTTCGAGATTCCAGTTCGTTTTCTTTGGTCGAGTGTTCAGATCGCATTTCAAGTTTAGATCGTGTTGCTGGTTCAGATCGTGGTTGGTTCGAGGTTAGTTCGTGTTTCAGATTGTGGTTAGTCTGTGTGGTTCGTGGTTAGTTCCTGGTTCGTGGGTTCCAACTGTTTCGGTCGGTCCCGTTAATCTACTCTGAAATATCGTATTGCCACCTGGTTGGATGTGGGAACCTTTGTTAGTTTGTTAGTTCGGGGAGTTTGTTAGTTCGGAGTTTAGATTGAGGTCGAATAGGTTCGAGTCCACCAAGTGACTGTCCTTTGTGCTTTACGTGTTTTAGATAAGTTGACCGGATTGGTCTGTCATGTTGGATATTATTAGATTAGCAGTGTAGGTGTTTGTGTAAAATTTTGGTGTTTGTATCGTTGTATTAACTAGCATCTAGCTAGTTTTTAAAATTTATCTATAAAATACATTGCCTTTCAAAAAAAAAAAAAAAAATTTGACCGGCTTAAAGAAACGAGAATATATAGAGTCAAATCTTGCACCCGAAAAACTCCACAGCTTGGATGCTTTCCCCAAAAACATTTTACAATTAAAGCTGTTAAAAAGTGAAAATTAAAAAACCCCACCAGCTTGTACTATACAAAGGTTTTTCTGAACTTTTGTTTGCTTTGATATGATTTGATATCGCAGTTCAAAAAAAATCTATGTACATTATAATAGTACATTTCAATTATATGTCAAATGCGCGCTACTTTACATGTTCAAATGTTTAATCCTTGCCTCATGGAATCTTGGATCCATGTAATATTAAAACAAAACAAACATTATTAGAATTTTAAAAAAATTGTCATATAGAAAAACCTTTATAAATTTTTGGCATGTGATTATTTTTTCCTTAAAAAGTTGGGAGCATTTTGCAGTGCTATTTATATCACACCCTTGTCTTTATTGTATAACAATGATTCGGTTCTCTGGGATGAGAAATGTGTTCCTCTTTGTTTTTTGTTTCTTGGTCACATGTCTATCTTATATTAATAAATAAATTAAATTTTGGAAATCAACTTTTAAGTATAACATCACGTTTTAATATAAAATGTAGATTTGAAGTAAGGTTTAATTCTTTAAAAGATATTATGCCACTATTGGCAGGTGTAAAAAATCTCATTATTAAATCATTAATACCTTTGTTTAAAATATTCTAGACAAGTAAATTTAATAAAATTACATGTCACAGAAGTTCACACATGTATATTAGATATTATTAATAAGATTTTCATCTAATTAAAAAATGGATAATAATAAATAATAACTTCTCATCCATGTGTTTTCTTTGTTTTTGTTTAAGATCGTTGTATATTATGGTGTTTTTCGATCTACTTTTTTAACGTATTCAAGTAAGTAATTATTAAAAATTTTAATTATGATTTTGGTTCTAGATAGAGTTTTCGTAAATGGATTATCATCAAACATTTGTGAGTTGTGTCCTAAAGAAATTCATTCCGGATAGTAATGTTAGTTTGATCGGCATGATAACAATCACGTTATCAGATTTCATAACCTTAATAAACATTTATGCAAATGGATGGAGTGTAAGAGGATACTCATTAAAACATTCATACCAATCCATAAAAATTAGAATTAAAACAAAAACTAAACAAGCGTAAAAACCGGTTGGTAATCAAATGGTAAAGATTAATTGTATACAATTGTAAGGATCCGTTTTTTTTAAACACTTTATATCAAAAATATTTTCATATATAAATATTCTCTAAAATATAGTCCAAATTCACATTACAAAATATTAAACTGTAGATTTTTAACATGGCTGCTAGTTACAAAAATCTGCTACATAAGCTATGAAGTGTTAGTTGTGAGCAAAAATTGGGCTCTAATCCTTCCCATTAGTATCTGTTGTATCTGAAAAGTGGTAAATGCTACACAGGTAAGCATAAATGCTTAGTGAGCACATAAATATCCACACAAACATAACAATATATAAACCTACAAGAATAAGCACACAAAAATGACACACTCCAATATGATAAAATCTCCGGCTAACACAATACACACATATACTGTTTTCTGCTAACTGCTAACTCTTAACTACTTCTGCTTTTTTTTTTATTCACAAAGACTTGGAAGTAGCCTCCTCTGTTCACATAGATAAACACAATATGAGAGTTACCTCTGCAACTCACACAGATAATACAATATGGGAGTTACCTGTTAGGATTGGTTTTATACTCAAACTCTCACAATAATAAATAACAATAAACAATCCAAGAATACAATAAAGAATTTTGCGAAATAACACTTTAAGTTTACTAAAATTTATATCGATCACTTAATTCATATGATTACAAAGAACTAATGATCATAAGCCCCAATATATTAATTAAGAACAATTCAACACACGTACAATACTTCTCTATTGTAAGGATCACAAGAGACCTTGAGGGTAAAACTCTAATCACACTATATGCTTAAGATATCTACAAACATATGAGTATTTATAATATATTAAGTTACAAAAACAAAATCACCATTATCGCTAACAAGATTATCTAATTACGGATAGATAAGCATACATCTCATCCAAAATTATCATCCCTAAAATTAAGGAATTCGTCCTTATCTCGAAGAGCAATATTAATTATGTTCTCTTCAAGAGCAACATCAAAATCCGTTAAACAACATTAAGTTTGTTGTAGATCTAGCAGCATCAAACTTTAAACACTACAAGTACTAACTTTATTCATCAGCATTAACAAGTTGAACTATCAACATTAACTTTGTGCACCTGTAGTAACCCTTGTTCTGACAATACTAACTTCAAACAAACAGTATTAACATTTACTCGTCAGTACTAACAATCATTTCATTCAATCCTTATGTTATAAACAAAACATGAGAGTTACCTCCTCGGCTCACATAATAAATACATAATGGAAGTTGTCTTCCCATCTTATCACGTAAGACACATACCGCCACACATACAAACGCTTAATCGTCTACCTACACTTATGTTTTGTACGGAATTCGTGTAACCCGCCTCAATATCGAGTATTGTTCAACCAGTATCACAAAAGTCGGTTACAAAGTCACGTATACGCCAACTATATATACCTACAATTAATATTCTAATAATATATATCAAATATTGAATTTTGAGTATTTGCAGGCCAAGCATACCCTAGGCACGCCCATACCTCAAAATCGAGTGTTGTGCCTTTTCCGCAGGCACGCCCATGCCTTTATCAAGTACGCCCATGCCTTTGTTAAGTAGCACGAGGTGTACCTTATAAACTAGGGTTTGACACTAGACGATAGGCAGTACCTTTCTTAGGCACGTCCATGCCCTTCTCACATCAGTTCGTCCAGAACAATGGGTGTTCAACCAAAAATCATCCCAAAACAATTTTCTAAGTATTTCAATTTTCAACTATTTTATAATCACAAAATAACATCTATTAACATTACTTAACAACAAAATAACATTACTTGATCGGTTCTTGATTATAAACACTATCTAAATCAATTTTTGACCCACTAACATCAGATGTTGGTTGAATAACCTTACCTTTGAAACTTAAATTTACAAGATACACCCGAATTCTGCTCCAATATCAAACAAATTCTAATTTTTTGAAGCTTTTCTCTTTGCTCTTGTCTCTTCCAGATAATTCACTACCACCATTTGACTAAATGGTCAAAGGAGTTTCTTAATACACACATAACTTTGGGGTATTGACAAGTTAAGTCCCTCTAGTCTCTTTTATGATATTTACACCACAAGAATCAAATACACCAAGGTCCCGTTTGGTTCACCGGAATTGATCAAAATTGGAATTGAGAATTCTTAAATCCTACCCTTGTTTGGTTCACATAATTCAAAAAATTGGAATTCTAAAATCCCCCTAATTCCATAATTAAAGGATTTGACAATTCCATCCATAATCCAAAGGAATTAAAAAACTTTTCACGGGATTTCACATATACGCCCAAACTTATACGCATTCACAGTCGACCCCGCTATCGATCTCCGCTGGAAACATGGACAATATCTCCGCGAACCAAACACACCTAGGAACCAATTCCATTCCAATTCCAATTCCTTAACGTATTCCAATTCCGGTCAATTCCATTCCGCGAACCAAACGGGCCCAAAATAAATATCTAGAAATTTGACACTTTAAAACCCTAAATTTTAGTTTAAATAAAATTCAATACATTTATAACACTTAAACTCGTTACAACAATTTAAAGACAACACTAAAATTTAGAAGTGCCCCATTCATTTATTATAATATTCATTTCTAAACTTTGGGGGTGTTACAACAATTAACCAAAATTGCAAGTTAATTGGTTGTATTTTTTGGTACAAAACGAAGTTGTTATATACAATGACAATTTTGAACGGAGTTCACTATATCTCCGTCATTTTCTCTACATCGTTTCTTTGTAATACAAAGCTAGATCTAATAAGAGTGTTAGGAGTTGTCACACTTCATGATACAACCACGCCAACTTTTTCTCCGCAACGTTTCTTTGTAATACAAAGTAAAATGAATGGTTAGGATTTAATTATAATTAAATGGATGTTCAAGATCTTATATTTAGATTGATGAATATTAGTCTTTTATTTATATTAGAAGATTGATACTTGTGTTGCTTTTATGATTAGAAAAATAGATAGAGTTAGATAGGAAAATATAAAACAAAATTAGTATATTCTCCTACTTTATTCTCCTAATCATAACATGATAAGTGAACTTCGTTATTTCTCTTTCTTCACCTCATGTATTGATTTTAACATTTTTATGAGCAAAAGAATAAATAGGAGTAAATATCACCTCTCAATAAAAATATACCTACAGCTAAAGATACATATAATGATATAATCACCTCAATCTCATGAAATAGAGACTGATAACACGTCACACTCTTGAAATAAAAAAAAAGGTTTGCCGAACGCCGAACATGAACATTTCCATGAAATCGAGTAAACACCCTACTTTACGAGGACCATTGGGCCACCCTAATTACTACAGGGGTCCACCATGCTCACGGATGGCTTCTGAGATCATAAATGGCTAAATGCCATCATTCTTATTGGAAATTTACACTACTTACCCTCAATTTATGCAATTTTCCCCAATCCCTCATTTCTTACCTGCAAAACTTTCACCATTTCACTTCAGAATTCAAAAACCCTAAAAAGCTTTTATCTTTTTTTAATGGCTGATTTGGACATCTAAGCTTTGCTACGACACTTGAATCCCGGATCTTTTTTTTTTTTTTTTTTGAAAGGCTCTTGAATCCTGAATCTTATGACAGCTCTGTTAATGTATTGAAAATCATGCCAACAAGCTATACTAATTTCATTACTACTAGTATTTTGTATGGTCATCAAATAAGTTCTAAGCTATATTAGAGTATGATGAGCATGTTTATTATCTTGTTAAGCAGAAAAATATTCTGGGTTTGATTAATGATGTTGAAAGGTAAAACAGAACAAGTGAGGGACTAGCAGTATCATAAGGTGATAAGCTACACATTTTGTATTAAATGTCAAACAACACGCTTTTAGTGTAGCAGTATCACAATGTAGCCCATAATTTAAGAGACTAGAGTTCTTAGTTGAGACCGATATAAATATATACTATGTTTCAAGCATGTGTAAACACAGACCAGCATGTAAGATTTTTTTAATATAATTTTATATTTCTACGTTGTGAGTAGTATAATGTTTGTTAGTGCAAAAGGTGTATTTATAGTTTTTAACCAAACGTATCACTCATCATTCAAACCCAGCTAGTGAGACATCAAAGATGAGGAAAATTAGAAAATTCAACTTCATACGCCTTTCTTTCCTTTTGGGCAATTTAAGTACACAATCTTTACATTCATAAAAGTTTCATGGCTTTATTACCAAATAGAAGTATAGCAGCTAGTAAAATGTCCAACTTTGATTAAAGTAGAATGGGCATCGGGCACAAATGGCTGCAAAGCAATATAAAGGAACTGTGTCACGATTAGTCAAAGAAGGCTAAAAACAATGTCTACTACTTGATACACAAGTTGTTGCAAACTAAAACATCATATATGTTCTCAAAAAATAAATCTAATCACTGCGATTCATGTGAAATAACAGATTAGATATATAAGAAATAAAAAACAACTAAAAACAAAATGTCTACAAGAAATACATTTCATCTACTGTTTGCGCAGACTTACAAGAAAACGTTGATCAGGTGAAAGAGATGTATCTGCTATTGTCCATCGCAAGCTTCTAGCACGAATATTTTTCTTAACTTTCCACCCATTATCAACACTATATATCTTAATATCACTGTCCTGTGTACAATATTATTATTATTATTAATGAATAAATAGACTTAAAAAAGAAAAGGAATCAAAGCTTAATAAAGATGGTAAAACTAAGTATTATACATTGTACCTAAAAATCTTGCAACAAAAAGAGTACCATTAGCCGAAAACTGTGAAACATAGGCACATAAGCTGCTAAATAGGAGTATCCTATTCAAACATCCCTTCATCATAAACTTCACAAAGTGATACAACAATAATAGAGTGCACAAATTAACTTTAGTATCATGTGAAAGCAATCAAATTCATGAGATTAGGATAAAAAAATATCCCAAAGTAAAACTTTAACAATTCTACTGGAAGCATGTTCGATGTGCATATTACACATTCTCTTTAATTATAACTGTCCAGACCAAAAATATGTTGCTAGGAATTTTTCAAGAAAATCAAAACCCATAAATTACTCAAAAAACACAAATCTAATTGGTACAAAAGAACCCTAAAGAACCCGAGTAAAAATCACAAACAATTAAAGAGCCAATGAATATTGATACCTTTTTTAATGTTGAGATTTGAATTTAGTGATTCCTTATTTCTGTCACTAACAAATTGATCCAGAAAGCAATTACCTATATAATAACAAAACATGGCAATCATCGAACACGTGGTGTAGATAAAAAACTAAAAATATAATCAACATAAAGTTTATAGGTAAAAGGTTTGATGTCGATTACATTGACCCAAAAATCAACAAAAAGTTGAGACGGTAAACAATCGACGAATAATTTCTATTGTATGTACTACACACCCTGCATCCATTATCAGTTCAGTTGGAAACATATAAATGCATATCAAATAGATGTTAAAGCTTAAGAATCTAGATAAATTTATTTGCTCATTGTGAGAAAATCTGCCTCCAGCTCCACATGTACATTCACCTCTTTGAAATGCACGACATACTTCTCTTGCTTTTCGTTTCTGCTGCTCTGCCTTTTCAGTAGTAAAGAGAAACTGTTTGCTGCATTCTGGATTACCAAAAAGTTCCGTAATACAAAATCCACAACAAAATATACATGAAGTTAAGGATCAAAAAGTACAAAAAATTTACAATAATGTTGTTCAGGCATTTCAAGAGTTGTCACCACTCACCACCATGCATAGTAAGAGGATGATTAATACAGCTTTGCTGGAAAATTGTTTCTTTGAAGACTCTGCCTCACTCAAAGATCCTGTGAATAGACATTAAAGTAACACAATGTAATTAGATTTTAATTACGGTGGTGGAAGACGTTTACATGCAATATTTTAAAAGTAATGTAACAGTTTACCAGAATTGCAATTGCAAGAGACAAAACAATTGGATTCATGACCTGCAGCCACTGAAGGGAGTCTATCACCAGGACATATGCATTTCCATCTATTTTGACTTGAGCCTTCTGCAGCCACAGAGAAGTAAATATACAATATAGATCAAATATAAGAAGATTATTTCAAATAACATGCATAATTGATCTAGATAACTAAAAGCATTTTATTGGAAAAGCAATAGTTATTTGTATTTCTAACATTGTATGGTACATTATACTATAAATTATTATGAAGTTAGCATACCAAAGCTGCATTCACAGGATGAAGAGCAATTAGTTGGGATGTCAGTTGGCTGGTTCACTTTGTTCACATAGCATGTACATGTCCACTTGATTATGTCTGGAGTCTCTGAAACTTCATCTGCCATAAATAGATTAGACAATATGCTAACAGATTAGAGTTACAAAAACATGTTCTTCTAGATTAGACCATATTGATCAAAGACCAGCTATTAATGGCAGGCAATATCCATCACAAATTAATACAGAAATGTCAAATTTGGTTGAATTGACATCCCATAGGGACCTAATTATAAAGGGTTTATTTTAAAATATAGCAAGATTATAAGTCCATCACCCTAACCCACTTCTCTCAAGCTGCGATGAGAGAGATGCCTTTTGGCTAACCGAAAACGACCTCTCAACCAATTTTAAACATATACAAATTGTATACTCCACACCCACACAATTATTAAACCCGTTTAATCACAGACTTGTGCTTGATGCCATTGATTAACCAAATAACTATTTCTTCAAACCTGATTCTTTTATGTTCATCTATCAACGAAGCAATAGGCTCTTCATCAAATAGTTGCTTCATAATGTAGTTCGAGCCTGATCAAATAAACTTTACCATTAGCTATACCTTAAGCAACATATGGTGTCATGTGAATCCAAAATTTTCAAACTATCAGAAACTTGAAACAACTTACCTACTTAGAAAGTCCTTCCTCCAATTTATATTGTTCTTTAACAAACGACTTGACACCCATTCTTGCATCGTGCTTCAACCTTGGAACAAAATCACCTAGAACAGATCCACAAAACCTCTCAATTGTTTAATCCCGTAATTGTCTTTAATTATGTACTTGCCTTACTTTCCATTTAATTCATCTGATATAAACATATACATGACACAAGGAAACCTATTAGATTAGTTAATAACAAAAGAGAAAAAGAAATGGGTTTGAAAAGTTGTTTGCCTCAAAACATACAGTTGTAAATTTTGTTAATTATAATATGTTCTATTTTAATCATGGCAAGGCGAATTGCCGCATAAAGGTACAATTGGACCCTGCCAGTTTCAATCATGGGTTTGATAAGTTCTCTTTTAACCTGCCAGTTTTAGTCTGCAATGACCAAGAGCTCTTATCAAATCCTTGAGAAAGAACTTTAGCTAATTGGACCCTGGCACCACAAGAAATCATCCATAGAAAAATATCAGTTTAATTGAGCCAAAACATTACTAAACTAATGAGCACGAACATGAAAAGCACACAAAAAATCTAAGACTCAAAAAGATGCTGATTGCTCATCTAATAAGTAAACCCTCAAGGGCAGAACTATGAAACTTGACTCCATGAATACTAAAAATAGTATCTTGATCAACATATCGAACTTAAAAACCTAGTGAGAATCACAAAATTAGAAATTAAAAACATTGGATATAAAGTAACGTGTAAATAAATTCAACAGTTGATGGCATACCTTAAAAAAGAACTCACAACTTGCCAAAAGAAAGACTTTTATTCTTCAGGATCAACTATGTTTCCAAGAGGCTAAAGATCACGTGTTCTAGAAGAAAAGAGTGTTATACAAAAGAAATACAACCTCATAGAGGCTAAAAAATACAAAAGAGTGTTTCCAGTTTTCTTATCAATGTTATCATTTGCTAATATTAATTCATCTCTAACTTTATTAGACACCAAACTAACATGATGAAAGCAACGCACCATACCTTGAGTTTCACTTAGGCATTACATCAAACATATGGTGTGCGTAATATGCAAGTGAAAAAGAACCATGGATAGACTGAGATAAATAAACCGGAAAAGGGATAATAAAAGACATCCAATTAACGTCTTTTTCCCATAGCTTTCAAAACTAAAAAAAGACGAAATCAATAACTAAGAATCAAACATTTATAAAATTATAGTTAGATGATGTACCGTGGATGTTTATTCAGGTCATTTATCAATTATCACAATGCGTTGCGAGCGGGGTCTCCTGTGAACTCATATCTATGTAATTCAGTTTCAAGAAAGTTTTAGCCAAAAAAATGACTTATCACAATAATCTGATTTTCACAATAAGGCAAAAACTGATTCTGATTATAATTTTCCGATCATTTAAAGTCAAAATGATCTGATTCAGAGAAGCAGGTAAAGGTGGTTGCCATAAGAAAACTGATTATTGATATAAAGGTCAAACAACCCAAGTATCCCTACTTTTTAAGTAATAAATGACGTATACATACAGCTTGATAACTGAGTGACTTCAAGTTGAACCTCGATGGAAGATCAGCCAACCCATATAACCGCACCAGCCATTTTCAGATCATTATCAATGCTAATAGTTTACTTCAGGACCATTTTGTCAACAGATGCAATAACCAACAATAAGGGCCTTGTCATACTATCATCATCAGAGCAATGCTGGATTCACACACAAGCATATGTGTTACTAATAAGCAAACAACATAAACAAAAATTGCAAATGAACAATTATAAAAACAAATACATAAATATGTAACTAATACGCGCAATGTTGCAAACATTCATCATCCGATTATCATAAGAGCTAAGGATTAATAAGGGGCTCATAAGTCTAAACAGCAGCTAAATGGTCACGAGAGAGTGCAACTGTTACCTGACCAAATTTCCGATCGATCGAGGTACATTACCTTGATTCGACTCAGCTCCTTCTCGGTTATTCCCTAACGACGAACATCGAATAAACATTCTTAGAATCTCGTTCCATCAAATGTTTGTTTCAGTATAGATATAGATTCTTCAAGAGTCTAGGCATTCCAACAAAAACATACAAGCTTCAATTGTTCATTTTTAAATCCACACAATCCATGGTAACAAATCAAGAAAAAATTAACCTCAATATTTTCAAATCTGTTGCTAGGGTTACCCATTGTTTTGTTTCCATTATCGTACCTGCATTTCAATTGCTGGTGAGGAAAACAGGCGGACAACCAACAGAACTCCATCGAAGACGCCATTTACTGCCCTAGGCCGATCATTGGTACAAGACGATAACGTACAAACCATTCCGTCGACTGGTTAGGGCAACATGAATTAGGATCGAATTAGGATCGAAGAACAATTAATGGCGCAGATGAAGAAACCATGAGTTTCGTATAACCAACCGGTTGACGTGAAGCATTAATGGGCAGAGCCCACATAGTAGTAATTAGTAAAGAGGCCGATTTAGTGTCCAAGAGTAGTCCAATTCCTTGAATTAATGTCACATCAGCATTTTTACAATTTGTAATTGCTCACACTTGAAATTTTAACAATTAATAGGCATTGACATATGGGATATAAACAATCCTAAGTTATATAGGATATAGATACGAGTTTTTGCTATTACAAAAATTTATACCGAGCAGGTGTGCAACAAGTAACTTAAACTAAGTTTATGGATAGTTGGTGCATAGATGAAGAAACCAGACTCAAGTTGTCCATAACTTTTAAATTCCTTTTTAGTTGGGTGTGCACATACTCATGATGGGCCAGATGTTATGCAGCCGAGAATTCTTTAAGTATTTAGTCAAATTATTGAAAATAAAACGTTCAGTATAGTGGGAATCCTTGTAACTATTGAGAGGCACCTAATAATGTTAGCTTTTTATCTCATACTGTGTTATAAACATATTCTATTCAAAAGTTTCCCAAGTTGTGTCAGTGATCTCTTTTATATGCTAAATTGATGCATCTGAAAAGATTGAGATTTCAACATATGCTTGAACAGTTCGATTCCATGGTTAATTTGGTATCGAGGGTGCCACGTAGCATTTGCATAGGCTATATAGTCACAATCTGTTCTTCTCAAGAACACCGATAACTTTGCATTTTGCCTTTGTTATTAAGTGTGTCATTGTGTTGCATTTTAGTTCAGCATAAGCTAATTTATACAACAAATATAGGATATGGGAGAAATTGACAGATCTTAGTTTCTCTTTTTTCTTGATAAGAGAAAATAGATACACAATGGTCTTCTCTGTATGTTAAACTTGTAAACATCGTAATCAAGTTCATGATGTATATGATTCGTACAAAAAAAACTGTGATATATTCGTGCTTATGGTCATCCTACTATTTTATTTTTCATACTATAAGACCATGCGTTATGGTCGACTAGAGGGTTTCGGGTACCCTCGGGAACACCAAACCACATATAGCGGGTACCCAAATCGAGTAGGGTCTTCGGGTCTTCAAGCTCGATCGAGAAGCGTGTACAACCCCACCCCCACCACCCTCTCAACCAATCTCACACACACACACGCATTTAATTCTTTAATATATAAATAAAAAAAGTGGGAAGAGTTTGAAGGAGATGTATAACACTTGATCTGGGTAGGAAAAAATGATGGGAGAGAGAATGATGTGGCGGTGATATGACATTGGGTAAAGGAAAGGAGAAAGGTGGGTATAACTCATGACCTAAGAGTATTTGTAACTTTTACCACCTATTAAATTTTAAGACCCAGCTAAATCTTATTCAGGCAATGTGTCGGTTTTTGGTTATCGTATTCATTAACTGTGTCAACCTGTTTTTTTGAGCCCTTTATTTTCGTGTTAGGTCCAAGTCTTGTCATCTATTATTGTGTCAGGTACGTGTTGATCCATTTCTGGTCAATTGTGTTGGAATTTTTTTTTTTCTATATTCGAATATGAAGTTAATAAAAATGGCAATGAATTACGAATGAAAAATGTAAGTTCTACTTATAGCTTTGAAATCGTACAACCCCAATAAACCACTATGAAATTCTTTTTGTGGTCGAGCAATCCACATGAGAAAGACGTGAGACGGCGATGACAAAAAAGTAATGGCGACGAGAAGACTCAAGACTTAAAGATGAGTAACAAGAGAGAGTTAGTACTAGACATCATTGTTCACTTTTAGAAATATGAATGTGAGGGAAAAAAGACAAAATAGTAGTAAGGTTTAAGTTCACAATGTAGTTGTCACTTCGATTTCATTATAGAAACATCTATGTTTGGGAAATGGTCGAGAAATGTAACATATATATCAAAAAATTTCAATAAAGGTAATATGTATTTTTTTGTGCCGAGAAAGAATTATAAATTTTAATTATAAAAAAGGATTGTAAATTTAATTTCGCATAAAAAGAGATTATAAATTTCAATTTGTTATTAAAAAGAGTATCATGACTTGCTAAAAATTAAGGTTATTTGGTTAAGATTCCATTTTGTGTTAGAAATCAAAATTTATAATTATTTCTTGGCCAAAAACATTGGATATTATCGTTTTTGACAAATTTCGATATTTAGGTTTTCTTTTTCGGGAATGTACCCTTTATGATTTTACCTTTATCGTGTCATTATCGGATTTTGTGTTCGCGTCACCAATGTCGGGTTCAAACCGACCCACTTATTTTATCTTCCAGGTTCGTGCTACTTTTTCAGTTTTTCTTGGGTTGGTTCGTGTCACTTTTCTAAAATCGGATTCATATTGTGTTAAAAATTGCTAGTCCCTATCGGTCGTATAAAGTTTGTTGTATTTTATTACAATAAACAAGTATATTATTCGAAGTATTTATCTACCGCGTTAGACTAACCGCATCCATGGAGGAAGCCGATGGCTTCAGCTGATGTGGAGGGTTCAACCCTTCGGGAACACCATCGCCAACCCTTGGGTGGTGGTGGGTTGGGAACCCATCAGGTCCACAAACCCGATGGTTCTTTCTCTCACCTCTTTTTTTTTTAATATAAAAATATAAAGGGTTGTATTGGGTTGGATGTGAGGTTGTAGGGTAAGAAAGGGTTGGAGGTAGAGAATGATGTAGATTTTGATGTGACGGTGAGTAAGTTGGGTTGGATGTTAACGGTCTTACAAGATGATATATGGAGGACTCCGTGTCTCCATAAACGGATTTCGTGGAGATTCGAGACCAACTAAGCTGCTGACTTGGCATTTCTGATAGTAAAAGAGATTAAAAATAATCAACAAATTTCTTCCTCCCAAATTTCCCTCCACACATTGGAAGCTCACCTTATCTCTCAATTTGTCTGATTCTTCAATTCCTTTCCCGAAATAAACACCGCATAATGAATTCTGTTTCCAATTTGCATTCTCAACTCCACCACCATCACGGCCGCCGGCGAAAATGGCATCCAAATTGAGTTTCACCATAACCTCTTCTCGTTTCTTCACTGCTCCTATTCGAAGACCCTCTGCTAGTTATTCTATATCTGGTTCTTATCGGCTGCCTGCGTCCAAGGCTCAGTCTATTCAGTTGATTGGAAGAGAGTTTGCTAGTCGACGTAGATGGATTATTATTTCCCCAAAGGCCACCACTGATCAGCCAGGTTAGGGTTTTATTTTTTGTCTTGTTGCTGCTTTTGGACTTCAACAATATTCAACGATATTATTATCTCTAATAATATAATGCAATTAAACGACAATCTAGCATATTACAACCCTTCATACGTAGCATATGAATTAGACACGTAACATCTGGTAGTTGATGGGCTTGGAGGATTATACATAGAACCAGATGGTGCTATGGTGACCTTGATGTTTAGTAGTTAAGGATTTGATCTAGTATTAGTTTATTGGTGCTTTCTTCTAGGTTTTTAGTTTCAGATGCTATGATTCTATATCCGTAAGTCATGTTAGCCTTAAAGAATATGGCATATGACTAAGTGCTGAAACTAAACTAAAATTGTGCAAATGACTAAGCTGGTAACCCACTACTAAACTGCAAATGTCGAAGACTGAGAATACTAGACATCAATCTCAATGTTCAACTGTCATTATGTGGCTTCTTAAATTTAACTGAGAATACTTATATATGATGTATATTGAATCTGGACTTAAATGGAAAGAGAGAAATGGGGCTTCTCAACTTCCTCTTTATAAGTGGCCTTGCTTATTTGAACTATGAAATACTTCTAACTTTATGTAAGTGTTATTTGTTTTTTACTGTTTTTTTCATCTGTAAACCTAATGCAATTTGGTTTAAAGAAGTTAGATAAATACTCACACAATTTTATTGGTTTTTGTTGATGGATTCTGAGAATATATAGAACACAATCTTTAGTTGAACAATATAACATTTGGATTTATGTTTTTTCTCCTACTTTTCATATTTACATATGTTATATATGAAATTTCAGATTTTTCCTAACATTATCAAAGAACACATTTAAGACCTGTGACCCTTCCTTTAACCTGTTTTGAGTCTAACAATTGTGAACTCGGTGTATTAACCAGTTAACCACCAATTCGTTTCTAAATATCACAGCTCATATGCCACCAAAACCAGTGGAGTTTGCACCTCTCCACACCCCAAAGGCCCCCACGAACCTGAAACTCTGAAAGTTGTGGGTTCAAGTCTCACAAAAGAAAAATCATGAACTCTGCGGCTATGATGCTTTTATAGTCATGCAACTTCAAGCTATATTCATATTTGTTTTTCTTTCAGGTCAAGTTAAAGAAGATGACGTTGTTGATAGCAATATAATGCCTTATTGCAGCTTAGAACAAAAGAAGAAAACAATAGGAGAAATGGAACAAGAATTTCTTCAAGCATTACAAGTAAACCAGCCTACTTTTCCCATCCTTTTGTTTAATTTTCTTTCTTTTACCCTCACTTTGCTGCCTGTGTATGGCGAGTGACAAAATTTCACAAGGAGCTTAAAGCATATTTTATCAACAACAAATCTAAATCACTACATTCCACTCTTCTGTTTCACTATTTAACATGACAAAAGTTCTTGTCTTCTTTATTCACCATTATTAGACTTTCGTTATTCATTACTAATTGTGTTTCTTATGAAGTCATTCTATTACGAAGGAAAAGCTATCATGTCAAACGAGGAATTTGATAATCTCAAGGAAGAACTGATGTGGGAAGGAAGCAGCGTTGTAATGCTAAGTATGGATAACTTGTACTTGTTTTTCTATGTCACTTATCAAACTCTTCAAATATCATACCATGAAAATGTCACCCAATGCTCTATGTATATGATTGCTTTCTTATATATAATGCGTTGCAGGCTCTGATGAACAGAAGTTTTTAGAAGCATCAATGGCTTATGTATCTGGTAAACCGATAATGAGTGATAAAGAGTTTGATCAATTGAAGATACAATTAAAGGTATGCAAATGATTGCTTCGCTGTTAATGACTTACACATGGATTAATAATTTCATTAACTGATGATCTTTATTGTATTCTGATATGATGTGTGTGATTATCACAACAAAAATTGCAGCTTTCTTGAGACTTATTGCATAGTTGGCAATTAGTATTTTCTTTTAAAAAGCTTTGGCAATAAGTATTTATTATACACAAATGGTGCCATTGGTTTTTATTCTTTCTTTATGTTATGCTTGTTATATTATTTTCACACACCATACTGCTTCATTTTTTCAATTACATTCTTTCAGAAAGATGGAAGTGACATTGTGGCAGAGGGTCCAAGATGCAGTCTTCGTAGTAGAAAGGTGTGTTCCTTTAAAATCTTGACTTTTTTTAATAGATTAAGCTTATAGACGCTTTGCAGTGTGTTGTATGGTCTAGCAAATCCACGAGTGTCAAATCTTGATTCTGCATGATTATATACGTTCATTTAATGGATTTGTATAAATATTGTTTAGATAAGCGCTAATGGCATGAATACAAATCTCAAACTGAAGGTCCTATATTTGAATCCTAATATGTTTAATCAACCTTGCTATTATTTAATTCATTCATATCAATAAAAAAATGAACGCCATTTGAGTAATAAAATGAACTGTGTATGTATGAAAAACTTTGTTGCTTGCAGTATTCTAATGTGATTGGCTGCTTATAAACTTATGTGATTATAGGTTTACAGTGACCTAACTGTTGATTACCTCAAAATGTTCCTCATAAATGTCCCAGCTGCTGTTGTCGCTTTAGGATTGTAAGTGAAAGTTCGCTTATTCTCTTACACCTGGTTCATCATTGGTAATTTTTTTTTCTTTACACTAACATTCAATTCCTTGTTATATATGGTTTGTGTAGGTTCTTCTTTCTGGATGACATTACTGGTTTTGAAATCACATACCTTTTGGAGGTAAGTGTTGTTTATATGTTCACATTTTCTTGCAATTTAAAGAGCTCTCTCTCACTCTCTCACACACACACACACACAAAACAATTCAGAAACTCTAACATTCTTGTTGGGACAAAGTTGCATGTGCTTCCTTTATTCTTTTTCTTTTTTTCCATTTTGAATTGTTTATGCTTTGTCTTTAAGAATTTAATAATTGTAAATACTTTTAAATCAGCTTCCAGAGCCATTTAGTTTCATCTTCACTTGGTTTGCCGCCATACCATTCATATTATGGTTGTCCTTTACACTTACCAACGTCATTGTGAGAGATTTTTTGATATTGAAGGTATGCTATCTTCAACATTAAATTTTAGGTTTATAAATTAAAGCTGATTATTTGCATTAACTTAACATAAAAATTTTACCTTTTCAGGGCCTTTGTCCAAACTGTGGAACAGAGAATACTTCATTCTTTGGAACCATATTGTCAATTTCCAGTGGGGGTTCTACCAACAATGTCAAATGCACAAAGTAAGTTCCATAACTTTTGACCTTAATCTTGGGCCTGATACAAGCCAGCCTAAACAAGTGCAGGGCTAGAACTGGGAATTGAAATAAATTAGAAGAGTTGAACAAAAATAAGTGTAACGGTTTCCTCATTGAACAAGAAAACTTGTTCGCTAAGGTAGTCTTATATCATAAACTAGATTGTTCGTTGAAGAAGCATATTACCTGGTTAACCCTTTTGGATTCCAAGAATGAGAACAAATCTCCAAAGGAGATGAGAACTTAGTATTCCTAAGATTGCACTTTTTGAAGCTGATTATGAATACCCTTTGAAATTGATGTTTCCTACTGTGATAACGATGTGTGTCAGATATGCTAACAAGACGGAGGTCTAGTAATAGGATAAACTAACTGTACACTCTAATCTCTAATGTCAAAACTGATTATAACTTTGACCAAATTAATCTATGTTTGTTCAATTAGAAAATACTGTTAATTTTGACTAAATGAAGGGTTATACACGCTCGACACGGGTTTAAAATTTGTTAGTTATTATAATTTAAAGTAATGGGAAGGAAGTATTGGGTAATTACCTGCATATATTCACCCAAAATACTATGATATATGAAAAGGAAGTATTTGGTTAATTGGTTTACATTGCAACTACGGGATGCAAAAAGTTAAACATGCCTCTGCCTAAAAAGTCAAAATTGGAATTCCAGTTTTGATTAAATAGATGGTCAAGATTGAGCAATAAAAATTATTTTCTTATATGAAAGGTTAGGATCGTTCAATAGATTTTATAAATGTTAGTCTTATATTTATATTAAAAGATAGGTCTTAAGGTTGTCAGATTATTATAGAGAGTTTTGGGTTGACAGACTTTTGGTAGACCACCTACTTCTCAAACTGTAGGAAGAAGGGACTGTTGGTTCTTTTTTCCACTCTTTCCTTTGGTTACCAATTGAGATTGACTTGATTTATCAGGGTCTCATCGAGTATTTGTTATGAAATCTAGATATGATCATGCTCCCACTTGAATGATGAAAAATGATGAATGGACCCACGAGGCCTCGAAACATAGATAGAAAGAAAATGGTAGAGGTGGAAAAGCCTTAAAACATGAAGCTAAAGCTCGACCCAAGCTTAATTGATCTTTCATTTTTAATGTTTTTAACCAGGCCTAAGGAGTTAATCGGTACTTGGAGCCTGGCTCTATTTTTACTTCTTAGTATTACAAAATTAGGTAGTATTCACAGACCTGATACGTTGGTGCTCATATCGACTTGACTTGATTACATAGTATGGCACTATGACTAATCACGTAAATTTATATAAAAATAGGGTAAAGATATAGAATTACACAAGCTCAATAAGTCTTGTGAGCTTTATACTTCAATTATTCTACTGCTCAAGATCGACTTAAAAGTCTACTTCAGTGACTCGAGTTTGACTCGTCTCAAGTCAAATCTATTTCATACTTTTTTTAAAGAGTCTTGAGTAGCTTGTGGATTGGCTTGACTGGATGTTCCCTGAAACAATTTATTATGGGATAAAGATTAACTTTAGATCCACTCTCTGATTCCAGCTGTCAAACCTCATTAGTGTTTGATCAAAGTACTCGCTTGATAACGTTGCCAGAAGGAAGTGAAGCTTGATTTGGGTATGAATTCTGTCTCTGCAACATTTTATTAACTTCATTCTGAGCTTCAAATATATCTTTCAAACTACAACCCAACTGAAAAAAAATAAATTAAAAATGCAGGAAGGATTGATTGCCATTAATGAAGCATGACAGGAGGTATGTTTGAAGGACAGGAGGATGTTACTGTAAATGTACCTAGGTTGGTTTTTTCCTGAATAGGGGGTTACGCGTGCGTTTGTTTAGGCTGTATTGCATAAGCGTGCATTCGCAATTTCAATCATAGTCGATGTATGTTCATGTGTATAACATGCGACCATGGATTATGTATGTTCATATCTTATGTATATTTTACACTGGGTGCATGCTCTGTTCATAGAAAGCAGAGTCTTTAAGTAATAACATCCCCACATTATACATCTGTTTTAGCTTTAATAATCAATCATATTTGTAAACAAGCGACAATGATTTATGATGTTAAATCAGCAAGATTAATGTAAAAAGTGAAACATTTGACCAATTTTTTCACTTGTAAAATGGTGTGTAGGACAAAGCCAGCAGCAGTCTTGAGTCCTAACCGTCGATAGCTGGTTTAGTTTTTAAACTCCTAATTCACTTCTGACTTGTACGGATTGTGAATTCATAAAATTTCGGTTAACAATAATATAAAAAATAAACTCTTGTCGGCTGTGGAATATAATCTTTTAAAATTATTTTTGCTATCCAACACAAAAATTGTTACAATCACGAATTGTAATGAGTAATAATTTGATTCTGCCAATTCGGCAAATTCTGACAATTGGGTAAAAAACTTAAAATCCTCTTATGTTTGTTCAAACATAATCTATCACGATCTCTAACAAACATAAGAGTGGATCCTACAAAAGAAACCAATTCTTCACTAAAATAAGTGACTAACTTTTATATTTGTAAGAAAACATGACAAGTCATGTTTAATCCAAACATAAAAGTATCTTAACCCTTGATAATTTCATCTGCGAACATGTATCTAGCCAAACAAACCACCATAAAATCTGCCCTCACGTTGTGAACCTCTTGGGATTTCATTCATGAACATTTAGATTATATCACGTTCAAATCTTGAATAATAAATGCAACACTGCATAACAGTTATAAAAGTGATGTGATTGCTTAGTTCTAGCTTAAGATTTTAATATAATCAGGGAACTCAGAATCTCGTTGTGTACCATAATAAATCTTAAATAAATGGAAGCTAAGGTTGACTTAATAATGTCAACCAACGTGATGGTCACAAATAGAAGCCACCCACTTCTAACATTTTGTCGCTTAGATTTTGGGTCCTATAAATTGCTCTTGATGTTAAAGTCGATAAACAACACTCGTACAAACTTCACACCATCTTTAAACATCTAGAAAGCAAAATCAAAATGGATTCATTTTATCATTTACCGAGATTTTGTTTTTTATTTGATATCATCGTAACACTCACATTAATCGTCTGGTTCATAAACCCTACCGGTGCTGTCTACCATGGCTATGTTCCGAGCCCATGGACCCTAGCTCATGCCACATTTTATGGCGACGAATCTGCATCTGCAACAATGGGTATGTAATACAAGTGTTTATTAACATGGTTTAATGCATTATCGAGCTAAGCAATGCTTTTTATTTGGAGTATAAAACTAAAAATAACATTAATATTCTTAAATTTATGTTTCAGGAGGTGCTTGTGGCTATGGAAACCTGATCACTAATGGATACGGAACCGATACAGCCGCATTGAGCTCGACAATCTTTAACAATGGATTTGCATGTGGTCAATGTTACCAAATACGGTGTGTTCAGTCTCCATGGTGCTACACAGGTTACACCACAGTCACTGCCACCAACCTCTGCCCACCCAACTGGTCCCAAGACTCTAACAACGGTGGATGGTGAAACCCACCACGAACCCACTTCGACATGGCTAAACCTGCGTTCATGAAGATCGCTCAATGGAAAGCGGGGATTGTCCCTGTCATGTACCGCAGGTGCAAGTTAACTTTAAGTTTTAACTTTTTGCATGATGGTAGAACTATACATTATGCACAAATTAACCAACATCTCAACTGATTTGGACTTGGTCAATGCTTCTTATATGCTAATACTCCATTTTCGGGTAATTTAGGGTTCCATGCAATGGCATTAAGAAAGGAGGTATCCGATTTTCTTTTCAAGGAAATGGATACTGGCTTTTGGTGTATGTGATGAATGTTGGCGGTGCTGGTGACATTGGACAAATGTGGGTGAAAGGGACCAAAACAGGTTGGATGAGCATGAGCCATAATTGGGGTGCTTCGTACCAAGCATTTGCGACTCTTCAGGGTCAAACACTATCATTCAGGCTAACTTCATACACCACCAAACAGGCTATTACAGCTTATAATGTGGCTCCAGCTAACTGGAACTTAGGATCGACGTACCAAGCCAACGTCAACTTCCACTGATTTATCCATTTAAATTAAACTTTTACCCTATATTTGAAAGGGTACGTTTGACTCAGTTCGATAAGTCCACCTGTTCTTGTACTTTTGTATCCCGTTTAGTTGTTTTCCATCTTGTATTTCCTCATCCATCCCTTTAAAACCAAAACGTTTTAATTGGGTTAGCGATGAATCTAGTCTAAATATATATAATACACCATTTTTAATAATTCATCTCTCTACCACCCCAATGTTTGTTCCTAGCTCGCACATGCATGTATATAATGTCATGATCGAATGATATATGGTAAGGAGTGGAATAACATTGGCCTTTATTTAAAAATCAACCAGAATATATAAAATCAATACCAAACTATCAATTCCTAAACTTATTTAACCTAACCAACACACATACCATCTATATATTCTAAGCAAAAGTTACTTGATTAATTAAGGGCACAGACCATTTTTACATATGATCGATCTCAACTTCACTTAGTTAACTCCTACACACCATGTTCCACAAGTATATTTTTGTGCTTATTTAATCAACTCCTACATAAACACTTCATATTGTGTGCACGTCGTACACACACTACCGAAACACATACACACCTCACTCCACTTAAAACGAATCATTATCTCTTTCTCTCTGCTCGACTTCTCTCTAAATCAAAGAAGAATTTATCCCCTCTCTTTCTTATCAAGCCACTACCACGTCCATGCACCATATAACTAGGATTGTTACATGGATTTCGATATCTCTGTGCCATGACTGTAAAATAAGCATAAAAAATATTTTTATATAAAAGCGCACTGGAAATCCATGAGAAATTTACACGACTCTACAACAACTTACACATGGAATTCTTCTCGTTCTAAATTCACGAGAAATCTACAATTTCATAGAAATTTAATAAACCTTATCCAAAAATTCCTTAAAAATCCGTCAGAAAGTGTCTTAGTAGTTGTTAATTTTGGAACCGAAATCAAATTCGTGAGATTTATACCATAGGATAATTATTCAAATTTCCAACAAATTTTCCATGTATTATTTTCTGTTTGCAAATACACAGGAAATCCTTTTGTAATAATTAAACTAGAATCCGTAGAAAATATTTTTACAAAAATTGCAATACAAGTGTTGTAGTAGGAATTCAGTTTTTGATGCCCGACTCTCTAGTAATATACGTCAATATATCGATTGTGATGGATCAGCTGGAGACCTTGGTTATATAAATCGATCTAAACTAGTAAACGTTTTGGCTTTGATTCTTTTCTTTCTTTACCTAATAAATTACACCTTAATTCACCCTTCAGGGATATGCATATATGGTTGACCTTTGATAAGGCATTAATTAATCCGTTTAATAATATGATAAATAAATTCCGGTGGAACGACAGAGTCAAATGATCAGGAAAACCCAAAACCAAGACGTGCAATTAAAGAACATTTGTATTTGTATATATAATAACTTTCAACAACCAAAAAATTTAATTACTAGTTAATAAAGCTAGATAACGTACGTACATGCTATTAAAACGTACGATCGAGGATATATATATTCTTCTATCCGGCAGGGAATTAATAACCTTATTAGCTAGAACTAATCGTATATATATTAATAATAATTAATAATAATTAGGAGGCCGGTATATGAATATAAAGCTCATATATAATAATCAAGTTTGTTGCGACAAATTATGAGGAACCGACGACTCGCACGTTGTACATATATGATGGGATTTCATTCATCAACATATATAAGAATAATATGGTTATACCGTAACAAATTTTAATTATTTAAAAATTAATTTTTAACAACGTATCTTCAGCTACGACTAAACTCGTCAATGTAGGTTCTGAAGTTTAGCGATTGTCGTCCCAAAAGAGCACCATAAACCGACTTTTGGCAACGACGCACTTGTCGCCGTGTTTATAGCGGGTTATAGGGACCACTTATGGTGTCAGACAATTTACGGTGTCTAAAAGTATCTTATTTTCTTGTAGTGGTTTACAGTGTGGACGTATATATTTGTAGCTCGTTTTCTTTTTATATCACTTACATAAAAGATGATTATATATATCCGAATGAGCTTATGTACTTTACTGTGCATGAATTAAAAGGAATCTCTTTCTTGTACCAAATTTATATATCTTAAAGAAATATTGTAAGCAGCATATATATATTATTATATATATATTGACTTATAACAATGTCAACCTTCGTGAGGGTCACAAATTAATCAGGCCTGTACCTGCTTCTTAAAAGAATGTTTCTAAGTATTAATTTGGGTCCTATAAATGGCTTATGATGTTAAAGTCAATACATACAAACATCACAACGTCTTTAAAGACCAAGGAACCAATTAAATAATTAACACATGCATATGGCTTCATTTCACCAGTCCTTGAGTTTCAGCTGCTTCTTCTTTACCATCGTCACACTCATCTTACTAACCTTGTCTATAAACCCTATTGGAGCCGTCTACCATGGCTATGTTCCAAGTCAATGGAGCCTAGCCCATGCAACGTTTTATGGTGACGAGTCTGCATCTGCAACCATGGGTATATATGCAACTAATTAACATTGTTTTATGTATATATAAGAATTAGTTAATTTGGATTAATACAAATTAATAACATTCATTTATGATTCAGGAGGTGCTTGCGGATATGGGAATCTGATTACTAACGGATACGGAACCGATACAACTGCATTAAGCTCGACAATCTTTAACAACGGATACGCATGTGGGCAATGTTATCAAATACGGTGTGTCCAGTCCCCATGGTGCTACACGGGTTACACCACAGTCACTGCCACCAACCTATGCCCACCCAATTGGTCTCAGGATTCAAACAATGGTGGATGGTGCAACCCTCCCCGAACCCATTTCGACATGGCTAAACCTGCCTTTATGAAAATTGCACGATGGAAAGCTGGAATCGTCCCTGTCATGTACCGCAGGTGCGTTTTTGTTATTTATTAGATAACATCAATTTAACATTTCCACAAGTTTTAAGCTTTTGATGGTACAATCATTTTGACTCTTATTTGCTGATATTATTTGGGTGATTTAGGGTTCCATGCAATGGCATTAGGAAAGGGGGTATCAGATTATCTTTTCAAGGAAATGGCTACTGGCTTTTGGTGTATGTGATGAACGTTGCTGGTGCTGGTGACATTAGACAGATGTGGGTCAAAGGAACCAAGACCGGCTGGATGAGCATGAGCCATAATTGGGGTGCTTCGTACCAAGCATTTGCGACTCTTCAGGGTCAAGCACTATCATTCAGGCTAACTTCATACACCACCAAACAAACTATCACGGCTTACAATGTTGCCCCGGGTAACTGGAACTTAGGATTGACGTACCAAACTAATGTCAACTTCCATTGATTCACCCACCAGCATTGTTTCCATGATCCGGGCACCTTAATTAGTTCATTGCTATTTAATTCTCTTGTTGACCTTTTTTTATCATCACAAATCATATGTCCCGGCCAGTATTATTTGGAAGGCCTTGAGACAGTTGATCGAATAATACATGCATCAAGTTCCTATGTAATCTTGTACGTACAAGTTTAGTTGTCAACGTCTTGTTTTCCTCGTGCATCATAAGGCTATGCGTTATACTGGACTCACCAAGGAGCGAGTTCAGTGGGTAAGGAAAAGGAACACCATTTCGGGAGTTGTGTACTCGGCGGGTAGGGAGCTCTCCGGCTTCTCAAGCTCGCTGAAACATTCCCACCCCACACCCCCACATTCTACCAATCAGATTTTTATTTTATTTTTAAAGTGAAAAGGAAAGGGAAAGGGAAAAGGGAAGGTATAACGCTTGTAGTGGGTAAGGGAAAGGAAATGTGAGGAAAAATGATGTAGCGCTGATGTGGCAGTGGGTAAAGAAAACGCTTAATCGGGTTAGCGATGAATTTAGTCTATAAATGATTCAACACACACTCTCTATCTCTCTCTGATTAATTAATGTGTACGCGATCTACAATATATACTTGCGACTTAAAAGTTCTCATTTCTCCGACAATTCCTCGTGGTATGTTCCGTGTTGACAAATAGTTAAATGTTTGTGATGAGTATTTCTTTTTACTATTCAAGCTAATATTCGTTTTCAGTATTTGAATTTTTTGTTTGTTTTGGTTCGAATTTCAAAATGATATTCGTTTTGCTTCAAATTAACTTCATAGAGTATGTGGTTAATCAAAGAAAGGACAATAAAACCACGAACGAAAATGTAAAGTTAACTTACAGTTTCAAATGAAGATTTAAGTTTACTTACAGTACGTTTTAAATTCATACAATCGCAATTAATCACCATATATGAATCTACGTGTGCTGAAGCAATCAATGACAGATTGTACAGGATATGGTGACGAAGACGTTTTTTATATTGAGAAATAAGAATGAGATATAATGAAGTTAAAACTAGCTAGTAGGCTTTCAAATTTTAAGTTTTCGTGCATGCCCCCGGCTTTTAAAATATTATACGATTTTACACTTTTTCTGTTTATTATTTTTTGAACAACTCGTAATTAATATACTTTAAATTTGTCCACAACTAGACTATAACTCATGATCTTAGGCCATATTCACACTAAAACTATACTACCCTATACTACTAGAGTACTAGACTATTAGGTGTACTTTGTCTGATCATTTGGGTAACTAAGGGCCGGTTATTAGGTTATAAGAGCATGCGGAGTACTCTAAGCATGCGATCGGTATGGTGATGTGGCGGTGTGGTACCGAGCCAAACACCACCCCTCTCCTCTCGGTACCGATTTTGGACATGTTTTTGGAGCATCTGGATGCCGAAGAGAAGAAGAGAGAGGGATGAGAGAGAAAGAGAGTAAAGAAGTGAGAGAAAAAGAGGGTATTTTTTAATAATATTTTTAAAGCATTGAAACTTTAGTACGACGGTTTAAGCATAACTGAAGCATAGGTGATGTGGTGCTGAAGCATGAGATGCTTTAAACGTGTACTCCTTTTGCTCTAATGAACTTAAAGGTGTGTTTAATAAAGTCCATACAAAAAACATAGTCATTAAATTTTAATATTTAATCATATGTGATTCAGCATACAGTCACATGTGATTGTAAAAACATCACATGTTAATTACGAAAATACCACTCCGTCCAAAATTTTAAAATTCAATCTGGAGCATTGATGGGGCTGATCCAAAGGCTAAGATTAGTCCCCTGAGACTATGAAATAAGTATGGACTATATTAAACATTTTTCAACGAACTTAATGACCTACTTTTTCATCGATTTCGTGTAAACATATCTGAACTATACATTTATGTTACTTTTATGGGTTGCTTATTTTAGAAACAAGTGTTAATTAATCTTTTTTTTTAAACTTCCTTTCTATCTCTAGACCACGGATGGCGTCAAATGTTGTTACAACGGGTGTAGTAACGGTCAAATGTGGTATCTGCATGAATAGGTTAGAGCTCCGACCTCCGGACACTGTCTTAGATCTGCGTAAGAAAAAAGAACCATTAACCTCGCCGCGCGTGTTTGGGTCCGTGACCAAGCTCCAGCGTGAAAATAAGTTTAGAGTAAATCAGCAACTGGCCGGGAGTAATTAATGAATGGATCTACCGTAATATATGGTTGGATTTATATAGTACTCGGTAACTAGTGTTTGTTAAGTATTTTGACCATTGATCCGTGCGACGTTCGCATTGGTACTTCCTATAATCTGCCATCAATGAGAACACTATAGATAGTTTAGGTCGGATGAAATTTTATTGCCGCCGAATCACGTGACATCTTTTCGGTTAGTGCATTTAATGAAGCGTGATGATGATGTTTTATGGGTTTACTACCTTCGTCTTCCGAAACTCCTTGGTTACACTTGGGAGCTTTGGATTGCGTGTATGCCGAAGTTATTAACACCTTCGGCTATACGTCATCAACATGGATAATTTTTTAGTCGAATACTATTTTCCTATTCTATATACTAATGTAATGTCCGTGTATAAACACGAAGATTGTTTTTGTAAATTTTAAATATTTATTGTATGAAATCTTAAACATATAATAATCCATATACCAATAAAAAATCAATAAACATTTATAAAAATCGAAAGATAATGAAGGAAAATTGATATACTCACACATTTGCGTGGGTGATTGTTAGCCATTTTTGGAAATAAATAAGTACAATTAGTGGAAAAAGTTTTAAGAATAATTTGAAACTATTTAAAACAGAGGATTCTAGTTGGTAAAAAATATATTTTAAAAATAGTTTAACGATATCATAGACTTATTCTTTTAATATTAAAGATAAATATTAAAGCAAAGATAGCGTTCTAATTTATATATATATATATATACTAGTTTATTGACCCGCGTACGCATGGGTATTTCGAAGTGTATTTGAGATATTTAAATTTTTAAACAAAAATAATGCAATAAATGAAATATTACCGAAAACTTACATATGTTAGAATTCTTAACAAAAAGAAATAACTAAATTTTTGAAGCACTTCTGTGTAAACTACATTTGCTGTTTTGTTTGTAACATTACCATTGTTGTCGCAAATCAAAACTTTTAATCATTTTTTATTTATAACAAGTGAAACAGCAACATACGATTGACCATGTGTAAACACAAGTTTCCTGAGGGATAGACCAACTTCTGAAAGTGGATATTCTTGACTTTTGTTAATCGTCGTATCAAAGCACAATATCAGAGAATTGTCTTCTTTCAAACTTAACCGTAAGTTTTGTATCTGATGTAATCATTTTCAGATATAAAGAAAAACTAAAAGTTTTTCATATCTAGAGAAAATGGAAATCTAAGTTCACATAACTAATAACTAAATGATGATTTAAGTTCACATAACTAATAACTCATCTACATGCTTAAATCCGCTACTAATGAACACATATCTTATCTTTTGAATAGACTCAATTGCATTTCCACTTCTAAAGCCGAATTTTCGTATACCGTCCAAGTAAAAGAGAAAATATAATGACTCACGTGTTAAATATTAAAAAAAATCAAGAATAGTTTCCTGTTTTGTGTATAAAAAATTAACATTTATATTTTTGAAGAAAAGTAAAACCTTAGATGAGAATCCTTCAAAACGACATAGATTTTCTAAAAAACATGATTTTTTTTCAGAAAATAACAAACTCACGATACACCTACTTGACTTATCTAAGATCGATTTATACTCCAAAGAAATAGACCCAGGGCATCGAGTTTCTCCTCCGACGCCTTTGCAATCTTCTATTGAAATCAAATCACAACCCATGGTTGTCTCTAATTTTTTGTTTTCGTGCGTATATATTCCTTCATGTTTACGTTCATTTCATATTCCGTTAAACTCCATTTTCATATATTATAATGTTAAACAAATAACAGAATATGAAGGTGATGATTGCATCTAAGTGAAATGAATGTAAAAATTAGAAGTAAATCAGCTAATTAAATTGATGAATTATACGTTTAAATCTTCACAATTAAAAATGAACGTGATTTTAGGGTTGTTAAGATAAGATTAGTTTTATTATTAAAGGATTGAATTAAAATGACGTAGTTTTGAAAGTTTCACGTATAAGTTGTATGCGAAACAACCCCATATTCACTATTTTCATATTTTAGTGTTACATTTACTAACTATTTATACTAATAATATAGTTTCAGGACGATCAAGAACAACTATCTTTACATCATCGAATGTAGATTTAAATAAATATCTAATATATCATCTTTTAATTATGCATTTTATTTTAAATCATATTTTACAAAAAGTTTTATACATCTTTCTAATAAGATTGAAAATATTTTAAAATCAATAACTAAACACTTTGAATAGCATATTCAAGTTGACCACTCATCTCATAATCATAATCTTAAAAAAAATCCGCTCAGCTAAACAAAAAAATACCTATCAACTACTATTAAAGGATAACCAAAAATTCAGAATATACTAATTTAAAAAAAGTGTCATATTACGATAAAATTTATACCAAAACGTAGATAAAAATGAGACAGACGTAAATATATAATTATTTTTTCTCTAAACAAAATATTTCACAAGTTACCATACATAATTTATAAACAAATTATAATTAATTACATTAATATAATATTTTTATAAAACCCCTCATATTTTTTTAAAAGCCCCTCACATATTTTATAAAAGCCCTCACAATTTTCATCCAGCCCCCTTACAATTAATCTAATTTTGAATTTCGAATTAGTCTAACACGATTTAAATCTTTCCAAAATTGTTTTTAAAATTGAGTAATTTTGCAATTGAGGGTTCATTGTTTGATTGAGATTGATTTAATGGTTACTTTTGAAAAATTTGCATGCATTTTATATATATATATATATATGCGAGAACCGTTGTTAGTGCGAGAACCGCGAGAACCAATCTCAGCCGTTCCTTGAATATGGGAAGTATCATGGATGGAGAGTGTGGAGGGATAGAGTGTGGCAGGGTGCATGTGAAGAATTCATGGGTGGGCAATGACATTGGAGGAGGGAAAATTGGACGGCTTAGATTGGTTCTCGCGGTTCTCGCGCTAACAACAGTTCTCGCATGAACTTTTTTCTATATATATATTAATTTATATTGGTGATTCGAAATATAATGTTACAACAAAGAATTGTTTGATACAACATAGTACTAGTACAAATTAACGAACAACTAAACTCGATCACCGAGGATGAGGATGAGGATGAGGATGATGATGAATATTATGAGGTGGTCGAATCACATGACCAGCCATGGAAACTTGAAGTGCTTCCTCTTCGTAAGCCCTTCTTTCAATTTCCTCTAATCTTGCTGCTTTCTTCTTCTCTTTCACAAACATAGCAATTAAAAGCAACCCCAAAAGGAATGCCCCGATCGCCGCCCCAAACGAGCTTCCAAACACCACCTTCCACTTCTTTATCTTCCTCCTCTCCGGTAACGATACCGGAGATTCCACCACAAGCCCGAAATGACCGTGACTCGTGGTAGCACAAATGTTCGGCGCCACTTCTTTTTCAAGTGTAACCTTACCATCATCACCAAATGTTGCACACATTTGTATCTTACCATGCAAAGTGTTATTCTTCTTACTTGTTGTATAATTACTGAAATCAATCCTTATTCCGTTTACGTTTGGAGACTGAATTTTAACCTCGAATTCGACACTAAATCTTGAATCATCGGCAGCGTTGTAAGCTAGTAATCCTAAGACAGGTGACACGAGTTGATAACCTAGTAACTGGTCGTAATTATCGTAGTAAATATTTGACCAATTGTTTCCTAGGTTTTGTGTTACTATAAGGACTCTTTCCACATATGGTTGAACATCAACACCAACTCCTAAGTGAAATTCTTGAATACTTGCTCCGTATCTCTTCAGACTTCCACAACGATACTTTATGGTGCGAACGTTGATTCCCGTGAAATTTGATGGCAAATGGACGCTATACGACTTGCCGGTTCGGAAGCTTTTGTACGATTTGAATGTGTAATATCGAATCGCGAGATCAAGGAGCCGTGTCGACTTGATCGCGTGAGCTTGAATGGCAAACTTTGTGGGCAATGCCAAGATAATAAGAAGAACCCAAGTGATAAGAGAAAGGTGTTTAGAGTCCATTGATTTGAGGACTTGACTGTGTTTTGTTGAAGGTGTGCATATCTTGACAAGGGTTTGCTTTCTGTTAAGTTGGAAAGAGAAATGTTGAGAGGGTGTTTATAGAGGTTTATTATAATGTCAAAAGTTGGAAAGAAAGGTTTGAAGATGATGATAGGAGTGTTAGAGAGAGAGAAGGGTGATGTGGGGTTGTAATCTTGAGTGTTGCTTGTCAAAAAGCTGGTTGCTTTTTAAGGGTGGGCGCTTTTGGGGTGGGGGTGAGGTAAAGATATCTTTTGCATTGAGTGACAGTTGTAAATGGTTTAGTGTGTTATAATGTAATTTTATTTTCAGTGTTTGAGTTGTAACAACTATATGGTTTTTATTTACTAATATACCTATATATATGAGACAACAAAGCTGCTAGCCTGCTACTGATATTTTTGAACCGGTTTTATTTCATGTAATAGTAACCATATTTAGTGCTAGAATTAATCTGAGCTCTAATTCTTCTTTCTTCGATGTCATCATCCACTCATGAAATCATCAGATACGTCCTGTCACACTTGATCCTAATGCTATACATTCATAAATTTCATTTATCAAATCAACGGTTAAAATTTGTCTATCACGATAGTCATATGAAATCGGTTCTCAAATAAATATTTAAATTAACCTTCTATACATATATATGAGTTGGGTGTGGGTAACAAAGATTCTGATCCTATTTTAATATGATTTTGCCGCCGAATAGAATTAATTTAAAAAATGTTGATAAAGTGGAGAAGTAGCATGGTAGGTAAGGTTGGAAGAATGATTTGGTTTAGGGGAGGTTGTGGGAGTCTAATGATTATGATTTGTTTGTCAAAAAAGAGTGGTCATGGCATGCTTGGGGATTTGACAATGCATGCCTCCCTCCCTCCCTCCCTCCCATATGCAATCATATTCATTATATATATTGTGTGGTTATCTTAAAGACTTAAACTAATAGAAAGGGATCAAAAACCTATTATTATGTTAACTGATTTACAATCAAACATATTAAGCTATTTAATTTCAAAGGTATATTTCCATATTCACAATTCACACTCTCACTGAAAGGATCAAGAATTAAAAATGGTATAATCATTCAAGTTTATACTACATTTTTTATTTAACTATTTAATTGATATAACCGTAATATGTTGTTTGATAATTACTTTAATCCTCTAAATATTTTTTTTGTGGTCATTTAACCCTTCTGATTATCTTTAAGTTGCTAAACAAGTTAATTTTGAATTTGTAATTTCTATACGAATACATATATATGAAACCAAATCACTCTCAAAGAGATAGGTGAATAGAAATAACATCTAGAAAGATATAGAAACAAATTTAAATCAAAATGCTATAAACTTCATCCTAAAAAAACCAAAAAAAGCACATTTTCGGGTCTAAATGACGGAATTTTCCTTAAATCTTTACAATCGCAAAACATTGCGTCTTGTTTAGAACGTCATTACCGCCCATAAATCAGTAATTTTTTTTGAACGAAATCTAAGTTGTTGACTTTATGGTCAAAGTCAAGCTGGTCCTTTTTAGGACCTCGGTGCTCCAGCGGGGTCACAGGCTTCATCACGAGCTGCATCAGTGACACTCAATTTTGTGGTCGATGTGAAGTATTTTTTTACATGGATCTTATGTTATAGTGAAATAATATGATGTATGTATTCTTGGTATAGTAGTGATGGAGAAAGAAAAATGACATTGATGTTGAGACCACATCCAAGTAGGGCTGATAAATCCTGACACGATCCGAAACCCAATCTGAACCTAACGCAATTTGGGTCGACACGAACACGACACGAAACTAAACTGGGTCAGAAATGGGTCGAACCGAAAGTGACACGAAACTTTTCGACACGAACACGATAACCCGAATGTAACCCATTTAACACGATCTTTTTATAATAAAAATTAAAAAAACCCAAAAAATATTTAACTTAAAAATATTTAAAAATTTTATATTATAAATATGAACTAAGTCATTAAGTAAGTAACTAGTATAGTTAGGAAGTATCAAAATGGCGGGACTCATTTTCATTATTTTCATTTTACCTTCTAAATTGTGAGTCAAATCAAATATCGTCAATCTTAATTTTGATAAAATTAATAAATATTCATAAGAAATTAAGAATTAAGGAAGAAAAAAAGGGGGAAAGGGGAAAGAATGACATATGTATTCTGTTTATGTTGGTTATATATATATATATATATATATATATATATATATATATATATATATATATATATATATATATATATATATATATATATATATATAGGGGAGGGTTCATGCTAGAAAACCGCGAAACCAATCTCAGCCGTTCCTTGGATATGGGAATTATCATGGATGGAGAGCGTGGAGGGATAGGGTGTGGCAGGGTGCATGTGAGGAATTTATGGGTGGGCAATGACATTGAAGGAGGGGGAATTGGACGGCTTAGATTGGTTCTTGCGGTTCTCGCGTTAACAACGGTTCTCGCATGAACTTTTGTCTCTCGCTCTCTCTCTCTCTCTCTCTATATATATATATATATATATATATATAGGGGGTTCATGCGAGAACCGTTGTTAGTGCGAGAACCGTTGTTAGTGCGAGAACCGCGAGAACCAATCTCAGCCGTTTCTTGGATATGGGAAGTTCATGGATGGGAGAGCGTGGAGGGATAGAGTGTGACAGGGTGCATGTGAGAAATTCATGGGTGGGTAATGACATTGAAAGATGGGGAATTGGACGGCTCAGATTGGTTCTCGCGGTTCTCGTACTAAGAATGGTTCTCGCATGAACTTTTTCCTATATATATATATGTATGTATATGTTGTTTATCAATATATATGTTTATAAGAAAGCTATACATGCAACATTTTTCTAAAACATAATTCGATATGAAAACCCGACATGAAAGTCAAGTTATTTGACCGAAAACATAATTTGATTTTTTTCTACAAAAAATGGGTTGACACGAAAACACGACCCGAACCGAACACGAATTAAATGACACGAACCAAACACGACACGAAACTAAACCAGGTCAAGAATGGGTCGACACGAAAGTGACACGAAAATGGTTGACACGAACACGGCCTGAACCATTTAACACGAACACGACCCGAATTGCCAGGCCTACATCCAAGGTGGTCTATAGTCAAAACTAATCTGTTTAGCCTTCATGTGATTTTAACACGACCACTATCTAATAATTGGTTATCGTGTATCTAATAATTCCAAGTTACTTAAAGAATTAAAATATTTACAAAATAAATTTAAATTTTAGTTAAGAATAAACTTAGAAACATGATTTCATAGAAATGTATTGTAACACCCGCGTTTAGGGCCTGGTCGTTTCGTGGCGGTGGTAAGTTATTTAATTGTTTATATTAGTATATTTGATTGTTTATAATTATCTGCTATTTATTTATATATTTATTTGATGCTTACTTGGTATTTAAATTGGACCGCGAGATAAGAGGTAAAAATATTAGTTTAATATTTTTATATGATATTGGTACCATATGATTCGTTTTTATACGAGGGTCCCGAATAATACCTCGTTGTATATTTATTAAATGTTTAGGACTGCTTTATTTAGGTTCCTGTATGCTAGATAACAGTATTTGACACTGTGTGTTGTTTTAATTAAAATCTCAGCCAACTTTTGTGGTTATAATTGACTTTGTGAAGTCAAGTTTCTTCATTTTGTGCTTATCTTGCTTTCTTGGTGAAGTGAAGAGAAAACCCCAAGAACAAACATATTCCATCCTTTGATTCTTCATTTTGTGTGTGGGATTTGTTGATTAAAGGTATGTTTTATTGTTTTTGGTTAGTTCTTGATAACTCTTGATGGGTTCTTGATTGATATTGCTAATCTTTGATTTTTAGGGTTCAAGATTATGTGGGTTTATACCCAATCCGAATTTGGTTTATGTTTATACAAGTTCTTGAAGTATTATTTACTGATTTAGAGTTGGGAATATGATGATTTATGTGTATCTTATGAACTTGAGCTTCAAACCCATTAATGGAGATTTTGAGTTCAAATTGAGGATTAGGATTTATGATTTGATGATTAGAAATGTGTTTTGTTGTTCCTTATATGTTAGTTGATGTTGTTTGGATGTTTGGAAGTGTTATTGTTCGATTTAGCTGCCTGGAAATCGAGTTTCATGTGGGTTTTTGGCTGCTGGTGCGAGCAAACAGAAACTGCAGTTTGCTGTGCGTAAATTTACGCGGCGCGGAGGCTAGGGGTGGCCGCGGCGCGAGATTTCCCTGCACAGCTCTGCAAGTTCTGTTTTGCTTCGTGTTTTCTTGTATGCTGTTATTTGCTGCTAGTACCTATTACATGCATGGTTATAGGATATGTATATATGAATGGTTTTGATGAGGAAACATGTGTTGAACGATTTGAATTAATTATGTTTAATTCATGATATAAGGCTACTTTAATTTTATGAATTGAACTTTAAATGTGTTTTGTTGGTTGTTACACTTTGTTGGTAACATATATGGATATCTTAATTGGTTTTGGAAGTTTTCCATATTGATTATATGAGTTTTGTGTAATGGCTTAGTTTTGACCCATTTGTGTAGCTACTTGAATTATTGAATTAATTGAGATTAGATTCACTAATTCGGTTGTATTGTGTTCTCAGGGAAGCCTAAGTGAAATTAGACAACTGAGCTTGGTGGGTGTCGAGGACACAGGTGAGTGGACTTTAATGCACCGGTGGTTTTAGTTGTAACTGTTATGGTTACTTGAATTTTATACAATTAATCATGCGATAGACTGTTTAGTCTGATTTGATTGTTTGACTGGTTATGTGATGATTATTGAAATTGTGTCCAAGATACGAGTATCAAGGCATGAAATTGTGCTCATGATGTTTGTGGCAGAGGTCAGCTAAGCGTGGTTTTGGGCTGGGTTAGTTGCTTCTGGTTAGGCAGTTTTAGATCCTCTGTTGCATTTGTTGTAGCAGAGGGGGTTTAACTGTGTCAGTTAGCAGATGGCTATCGGTAGATCATTGCTATGGCCAGCATTGGTCGTAGGCTCGGCAGAGCCGCCGGTCCTTTGATATTTGAGATAAACTGTTATTGTGATCGTTGTGGTTCTGCTTTAATTGCTTGTGGCTTGATTTTCATTCACTTAGCTTTGTGCTAATTCCCCACCCTAACTCTCTGTTTCAAGTTTTGAGAGCACGGTAGGTTGCAGCTTTTGAGTACAGGGAAAGTTTGACCGTAGCTCTGATATTTTGGGTTTTAGAATGATGAGCCATACTTTATGAAATGTTTTGTAACACTAAAGGAAGTACTGTATGTTTGTACAGTGTTGGTTTTAACTTTTGATGTTATTTCTTTTTTAGTTTTATGACGTATTACTTCCGCTGTGATTTAAAAAAATATATATATGACTTGTATTTTTGCGGTGTTACATGTATAAACTAAGGAAGTGGAAAAAAAATCAATTGTGTTTTAAACTTAGAGGCTGTTTGTTAAAACAACATGATTAAACACTGAATAATTTTGTGGACTGAATAATTCAAATGATTTGAATGAATCTGTCTCTGAATATGACATGTTGTTTGATAAATACTTAGTTCTTAATGATTCGGCATGTAATTTAAGATAGAACGATTCAGTAGTACTCTTCTGTTTCATTCAACACAGTTTTCATTCAGAGGCAAACAATCAAACACGCCAAATGCTAAACGATTCAACATTCAACAGTGAATGGTTCAATTAAGCAGCAAACAAACAACCCTTTAGTTAAAATATTCGTATACTAACCCAAAGGACTCCTCCTCTTGTTATATTAATAACATATCACATTGAATTTCTTTTTCCTTTCAAATTCAAAAGTTAATATAATATTTCTTAATTATGGCTCACTTTTTATTATTTTCTATAATATATATTTATTAAAAGAGAAAAAAGAAAAAGAGAGAGACAATGACAAGAGAGATGGGCAACTATCGGCCTGGTAGACTTGATAAAAAGAGTCGATTAAGTTAAGGGATGCATATACTAGTGTTCCATCTCACAAGCTACCTCATGATTTTTCTTTCTCTAAACCGTTATCGAGTTATTTGTGAGAGGAAGGAAATAATTGTCAAGGGAGGAGAGTGGAAATTGTATTCTTAAGTTTTTTTATGTCTTAAAACTTTCTTTCCACGTCTAGAATGATTTAAAAGGAAAATTTCTCCAGCCTTTCAATTCTTCTCATTTCCGCTCCTTCTCTTTCCTTCATTTAAAACACCGAAAACACATCGTTACGAAAGGTGTTGTTATAGCTCTACTATGACGAAAGAAACATATTTTAAATTGTTGAATTATAAAGTGGCAAACAAAAAAATATGCATAACGTGATTGCTCCCGCATTGTGTCATGGTTATATAATAATGTTATTATAGAAACTAAACTCCATCCGAACACACTAATGGTAAAAATAATAATAATATTAACTTTAAACATCTTTCATTAACTTTGACTTTGACCTAGTTTAATTTACTTTAAAATAGATTAGACTTTCTCTTTGGTCTACCAATATATTAAGTTTGAATAACTTTTTTAGTTTTTTATGTTTTATTTAAAAGTCTCATCGGCAAATTAAAGCAAATGATGCACTGTCAATATATTATGGATTGTCGATGCACAACTTCAAAACAAATAAATAAATATAAATTGAAACAAATAAATAAATATAAATTGATATTTTCTTGTTGAATACGATCTTTGTTTATTGCTCATCGCCTCATCCATCGTTAATTGTTTTTGTCCTTTAGGCCATGCAGAATGGTACTCGGCATATTTTTGGTATGTAGTTGTGATTGTTCATCCATGATTAATTATTTTTGGTATGTAGTTTCATAATCGAATGTGAGAGGGGGGAGTGAGGATGCATTTAATTGAGTAAATTCTACCATATAATCAATTCTACCTTATAATCAATTGACAAATAATTTCACTCACATAAAACTACTATTCACTTCAATTTTAATTTTACCTTCTAACAAATTTTACTTTTTCACCTTTTTAACTTCTAAAGGTTGTATTTGATTTTTAGTTCTTGATTTTTTTATCACAAATAGGTTTATATTTTTCATCTCCAATTTTTACAAGATTACTTTTTACACCATAACATAATTTATAGCTTAATTATAATTATTATTATTTTTTGTTATTACTACAACTATTATATATGCTTTTAGACCAAATTAAATCGTATAGAACTCTAAAAACTAAAAGTATAATAAGAAATGTGTTAAGCACGCAAGATTATGCAAGTAAGAATACAACATGAGATGAAACAGAAAATTAATAATTGAAAGTTGCTTAGAATAATAACATAATTTATAGCTTAATTATAATAATTATTATTTTTTGTTATTACTACAACTATTATATATGCTTTTAGACCTAATTAGATCGTATAGAACTCTAAAAACTAAAAGTATAATAAGTAATGTGTTAAGCACGCAAGATTATGCAAGTAAGAATACAACATGAGATGAAACAGAAAATTAACAATTGAAAGTTGCTTAGAATAATTTAGTAAATCGGCATGAATACAATTCACAAACAAAAAACCACTATTCATTTCAATTTTCATTTTAACCCCCTCACAATTTTCTATTTTTTACCCTTTAACTTATATTAATTGTATATGATCTTCATTTTTTAAATTTTCATCCACAAATATATTTTTATTTTTCACCTCCAATTTATATTTAGGGTTTAGGGTTTGAATAATAATAATGTCTAAATGTGATAGTTTATTTATAAATAAAAATTAGATAAAGAAAAAAAATATAAAGCAAAAGAAAAAAGGTTAATCATAGTTATCAAATAAGAAGAAAAAAACGACAGTATTACGTTGCCTAAACATAAAACAAAACTTTATATATAGCTTAATAATAATAGAGTTTAAATATAATAACATAATTAGTAAGAAATTGATAAATAGGAGGAATAGTTCGATGAGAATTGGACGGGGATGAGAAATGCAATCATTGATATCACCAAACAATTAAAAATTACACTTATGTATTATTTAATTATTTGTTATAAGTTATTAATATGTTATGTTTTGTATACATCAAAATATGGAATCGTAATTAACTCGTTCTTGTATATATTATGATGAGTTGTATTCAATAAAGTCCATATAAAAAACATTGTCCTATAATTTTAATATTCAATCATATGTGATTGTAAAAGCATCACATGTTAATTACAAAAATGTCACTCAGCCTAAAATTTTAAAATTCAATCTGGACCATTGATAGGACGGATCCAAACGCATGTTAATCTCTTGTCAAATACAAATATTTTAAATCATTCATATCAAATTAAATGCTAAGAAAAGATTATATAGAAAAAATCAAATCATTACATAAAGGAAAAAAGAGAAATAATTGATCAAAATTGGAAAGAAAAAAATATAACAAATATGTATCTAAAAAGTAAATATTATAAAATATATATAGTTAAAAAAAGCCTTTTATATCAGAAAGAGAAAAAAAAAGAAAAAAAACTAAATACACCATGACGTCAAGAAGAGTAGCAGGAAATTAAAAAAAACAAAAAATGGTAACAACAGGAATCGAAATTGTGACCTCAGGGTTGGAGTGGAAGGTGCTACCCAACTCTTCTATAGCCATTATTGCTTCTAAAAGCGCAAGTTAGCAAATTTAAGCACTGTTCATAGCGCATTTTAACTCTTGAGAATTTTATATATACAAGATATATCAAGCCCACACGTTGGTTGGGTGATATTCAAACAATCATATTCTTAATAATTTAATTCTTTAAAATTTTTCATTATACATCCTTAAGTTTATATAAGTTATACATCATTTCAATTTTTAAATGTAATCCTTAAACAAAATTTACCTTTTTACAAAACAAATTTTCACCTTTTGCCTTTCAATTTGTATATAGATGTGGAATAAAAAGTTTGTGACAAACGCTCAATAAAACAATATTATTTACAAATTTATTTACTCATATACCACTATTCATTTTATTTATTTTATTGTAACTTATACTAACTTTTTCTTTTTACCTCTTAACTTATACATGTTACATTTAATCTCATACTTTACTTATTATTATTAGTAGTAGTAGTATTAGTGCACACACATGGTTAAGTTTCTAATCTATAAAAACCAATTACACGTAAACTAAATATTGTTTACTTATGAACTTAAAACCAAAACAGAAAATTAACAATTGAAAGTTGCTTAGAATAATAACATAATTTATAGCTTAATTATAATAATAATTATTTTTTGTTATTACTACAACTATTATATATGCTTTTAGACCTAATTAGATCGTATAGAACTCTAAAAACTAAAAGTATATTAAGTAATGTTGTTAAGCACGCAAGATTATGCAAGTAAGAATACAACATGAGATGAAACAGAAAATTAACAATTGAAAGTTGCTTAGAATAATTTAGTAAATCGGCATGAATACTAAAATAATACAGTTAGTTTTGTATAATATATAAATAAAACAATATTACAAATGACATCATAAAATATGCAAATACAACTAAATATGTTAGAGAAATGTTAAGTAATGTTAGCGAAACCTAACTTAATTAAATGATAAATTACTCATGCAGTTTTTACATTTTACTTAAAAATCTCCAATTATTTATGATGTATACTTAACGTGAGGATAAGACATTTAAGTTACATGATGATACCATCACCTAACATTTTCTCATAAATGTTTTACTTTATATGTATATTACTTGGAAAATATATTTTTCAATGTAACAACTAATTTAGTTAGTTAACTATTTGATAAACTACACTTTGCTAAAAAAACTCTATTTTTTTTCTTAGATGATGATTATCAATCTAAATAACATGTATGTATACTATCTTTGAACAATCATCTATAATACTATATATAGATTATATAAATATGAGTGTGATTATTAAATACTAACCTGGCGCAACGCCCGGACATTATATATCTTGTTGTTTTCAATTTTCTTTAAAAAAAGGTTTTCTAGTGACTATTTTGAAGAGATTGTATGATATTAAAATTTTGTCTTATAATAAGAAAACTAGTTTAATGCCCGTGTAAACACACGGGTACTCATTAAAATATGATTTTTAAATTTATTTATTTAAATATATAATTATTTTATATTGATAAAAAAGCATAATATGAAATTTTATACTAAAATTAACTTTGATTATTAAGGGTTATTTTTATTTAATTCACATTAGTTTGACTTTAAGGAGTTAAAATTAAAATTTTAGAATTAAATGAATGAGTGACTAAGATTAAATCTTTTATTAAATAAATGGTCAAGATTATCTAATTATCTAATAATTTTTTTTCAAATTAATTTATATATATATTAGAAGATTATTATTATTATGACAAAATGAAAAGAAAATTTAATTTTTGACTCAAGCAGCATGACTCGATCATTCTTTTGTTCTTCTTAAGTGTGTCCTTTTGTTCTTCTTAAATGTGTCCTACGGGATTTGTATTTTCTTTAAAGGTAGGAATAAAGAATTCACTTTAATTTTAAAAATTAAATTTGATTAAAGGTTAACTGTTATCTAATTTATATTAGTTTGACTCTAAAAAGTCAAAATTAGAATTAAATAAATGAATGGTTAAGATTAAATCTTTTATTAAATGAAGGGTCGAGATTATCTAATAATTTATTTCAAATTAGTCTTTTATATATATTAGAAGTTTGATAATGAAACACTTTTATTTTATACATTTTCTTAGAATCAAAAATTTCCTTAACGATTCGGTTAAACTTTTAATTGCCTTCTCTAAAAGCAAGATATATCAAAGTGAAAAAGTAATTTGGTCCATTAAAATCATATACGATATCTCAATTAAAAAAGAAAATAAAATATATTAACCAAAAAAGAAAATCCAATAATCCAATAATAATATATTAATTTCGCGGCAGAGCCCTATAATCTGTTACTCCGATTCCCGGGTAAATAATGGAGGAGACCGGCCACCATTAAAGTTATCGACTTTCACCCCCCTCTGCGATTCAATCATTCCACCAACACAAGATGAACGATAATCAATCTTCATCTTCTTCATCTCCATCCTTACCACCATCAATATCACAAGAACGCACAACCCCCTCATCTCTAAATTATTATCACCCCTCTCCTTCACGCACCATCTACAGCGATCGTTTTATCCCCTGCCGATCCGCCTCCAAATTCGCCCTTTTTGACATCTCTCCTCCGCCGCCGCCTCCGTCTGATGCCGTCCGGGGTGAAGATAATTCTTCCTCATCCGCCGCCTACACAGCCCTTTTGAGAACCGCATTGTTCGGGTCGGATCTGGGCTTTGTTGTTCCTCCCGGTACGCCTGATAAGAAGAGTTTCCCGGTCAGTACTTCGCCTGCCAACCAGAATATTTTTCGGTTTAAGAGTGAGACTAGGCAGTCTTTGCATTCTCTATCTCCGTTTGGGTTCGATGATCACTCGATTGGGGTTAGTCATAGCCCTGTTAAAGCTCCAAGAAAAGTTCCAAGATCCCCTTATAAGGTTAGTATTCTCGACAACCTTTTGATCATTCAGTTTTTTGTTGAGTACTAAATGCTTATTATGTTACTAATTTACATTATTTTAGTTTGGAATTGTAATTTTTGGGTTTTGCATTCTTGTTAGGTTTTGGATGCACCAGCATTGCAAGATGATTTTTATCTAAATCTTGTTGATTGGTCTTCACACAATGTATTAGCTGTGGGATTAGGCAATTGTGTTTATCTATGGAATGCTTGCAGTAGTAAGGTAACTTTCAAACATGAAGTTTGACATTGATTAAAAGATATTCATTTTGATCTTGTTGATTGTTGATAATCAAAGTATAATTAAAATGCAGGTAACTAAATTGTGTGACTTGGGAATCGATGATAGTGTGTGCTCTGTTGGGTGGGCACAACGGGGGACTAATCTTGCTGTTGGGACTAGCAACGGAAACGTGCAGGTAATTTTTCATCCTTTAATGGTATTGTATGTTTATGTACTCGTACATTGATCGGTGAATATTCCCTGGTGTAGAACATTACTTCAATGTATTTCATATATAAGTTGATGACTCGGTGCCTCTTTCCATTAACCGCAATTTGATTACTTAAATAGTTGTAACTACGCGATAGGTGAATCTCAATGAGCTTATTTCAATTGACATGATGACAAGCAAATATGTACTTAGATGATTTCTGGTTAGAGTTCTACTCATGTAGCATGATGTTAAGGACCAGAACATAATCTATGTATCGTCTATTTTTATTTCAATTGACATGATGATTTCTGGTTAGAGTTCTACTCATGTAGCATGCTAGATCAGCATGGTGGGTCCTGGAATTTGATAGAGGTATTCATAGGCATCATATCTCAAATATGTACTTAGATGTTGAAAAATTCGCCCTTATGGAGTAGTGTTTCTCATGTATATTTTCATAAATTATTAATTTTTGTTTCTTACAAACTGTCATTACTTTCCATTTTGATACATTCACTAAAAGATGTAGACAATGACAAGCAAGTCGTTACGCTACTAAAATAACCATTCTACTTGTTTAAACTATTGGTCTGTTGAAAATGTAACATCATTACGTTATTAAACCAAAATAAACAAATAGGGTATCTGACCCAAATAACCCTAGGAATAAATACCTTATCTCATTAAATATCTTTTTTAATAGAAAGATTGGAAACCCATAACATGTGCGTAAAAGCAATATAGAAAAGATTTAGTGCAATATCTCACTAGATAAATGTGAGTTACTCTTGAGTATCATATAGAATGGTAAAGTTAATTTAACTAATTAATTTTTTATCAATTAAGATTTGGGATGCCTCGCGTTGTAAGAGAGTAAGAACCATGGAAGGACATAGATTACGTGTTGGTGCACTAGCTTGGAATTCATCTATGCTGTCTTCTGGAAGCCGGGATAAAAGTATTCTTCAACGAGATCCTCGAGCACAAGAAGATTTTGTTAGTAAGCTAAGTGGTCATAAATCAGAGGTAACCTATTTTTATAAAGTCAGATTTATTATCTGTTAATTTATAAAATCAACTACCTTCTTTCCATCTTACTTATATCAGATGTTGACATGTAGGTTTGTGGACTCAAGTGGTCTTACGATAATCGAGAATTAGCATCAGGTGGAAATGATAACAGGGTAAGTTATTAGTGTACTTATGTTATTCATCTCTTTCATGTAAGTAGCTATTTTAACTTGTTAAGTTTTTTTTGGTCTCTGTGCAGCTTTTTGTTTGGAACCAACATTCAACACAGCCAGTTTTGAAATACTGTGAACATACGGCTGCTGTGAAAGCAATTGCATGGTCTCCACATCTTCATGGACTTCTGGCTTCTGGTGGTGGTACTGCAGATCGATGTATTCGGTTTTGGAACACAACCACCAATTCTCATCTGAGCTGCATGGATACTGGTAGCCAGGTAACATCTATTTTCCGGATTTCTCATAACGATTTTAACATCTGCTTTTTTACAAACTTTTCATGCCAAAGTTGTCACTTTGGCATACTCATAAATTGTTACTATTAAAGGGTGTTTTAGACGATTAGTTAACAAGCAAACACTATCTAAAACTTCATGTTTAGCCAGACTTTAGAATCATGGGTAAGTACTTATACAATTGCAGGTTTGGGGGAAAAGTAGTTGTATAATTTTCTAGGGATAATGTATACGTAACCCATTCTAGTATTAGCATTAAAAAGGTTAGACAAAGACCCAAATATCAAAAACATCATTACGAGCCATCGGTGGCAGACAGGGAACTTTGTTTCACTGGTAGCACCAAATAATCACTAAAATAGAAACAAAAGTAATTGAAAAGCAGTAAAACTTTATATAACTCATCAAAAATATTTAAGGCAAAACTGGGCTGGTGTAAAAGGATTTAAGTTTCTTCAAGTGAAAACTTAAATATTTATCCAACTAATCAAATTTTCACTCAAGAAACAGTGTTAGCATAACCCTTGTATTGTTTTTAACATTAACCTAAATCAAAACTTAACAAAGTAACAATGTTTCAAATTTCAGCAGTAACAAATTAACAATTCAAATCACATTAAGCACTCAAATTATTTGACTGGTAGAACTTTATTTTGACCGGAAGCACGGCTAAAAGAATGCCAAAATTTTCCACTGCTCATGCTCCATTGACTAGTAGCCCATGTCCCCATTTCTTCGTAAATAGGTCTGCCAATGCAAGTCATTCAAGCACCATCACCCGACCTTAAACTTGCTGGAATATTATAAAATAACAAAATTGGCACTAACTTTATATCTTTAACCGCATCTAGAATTGCAAAATGGCAAAGGTGCTCATTCGGAGCAATCCATATGGAGTTTATTCTTTTGCGTATATTCAGGGGCATTTTTTTGGGTTCTGCAGTTCTAGATGTGGCAAAAGATTTAAAGTTAAGGGTGTTTATGTCATTTTAGAATTTTTTGTAGGAAGTTTTTGGCCGGATTGGCACAAAGTCACAAAAGAAACCAAAATGTGGTGGTCTGTATTGGTTTAATATATAGGTGGTCTTGGATAGTATTTGATTTTGACTTAATTTGCTTAATTAGAAATGGCTTAATTCATTAACTAACAAAAGGTTGTTTTGTTTTTTGCTTATTTGAAAAATATTGTCTGTATATGAAAAGTCATGAGGTGATGGTCTCTCCATACACTTTTCCACTCGTTCCCTATAAAAAACTTAATTTAAAACTATAACAAGGTTGAAATAGTTGGGTGGCCTATGTAACATTGTCCCCTTTTTTTATCATAAGGTTATATATCCAATTTATGTTTGATTTCAGTGTGACCAAGGTTGAAATACTTGGATTTGCCACTGATTTGGAGAGTATACAACTAGTAATTTGGAATTGTTTGATTTGACAGTTGAGTTTCATAAATGTTGGAGTTTGCTTTAAAAAAATTACTCTCCTGTTAAAAAGTGTTTGATTTTCATTTTTTCAAGTTCATAATGACATATAAATTTTTAGGTGTGTCACCCGGTGCTATCTTCTGCTAGTACTATTTATATCTTTAAGCACTTATCAATCTTGTTGCTTGAATACAATTTTTCTGTCAATTTTAATGTTAGAAAGTAGATTATCTCACACTGTAAAAGACACAGATGATGGAGTATGTTAACCTAAAACTTTGTTATGAAGTTACATTACTGTGGTTCACTTTTAGATGTTAGAATTTCCCTAGCATGTTTTGTCAGAGTCCTTTTTATCATTTTATTATTTGTTAATAATTCCTTCACTTCACTCAGAATTGCGACAATATCCATTTTGGAATGCTCCAAATTGGTTGCAGCGTTTTCCCTTTCTAGAGCTAAAATTACCTCTTGCCATCGTTACAAACTATCAATGATTTTGATAGTCTCACAAGATTTTCTCTCTGTCTTTATTTAAGGGTAGTCTACACATTTGACAAATAGGCTGATAACTATTGTTTAAATGGCAGGTATGCAATCTTGTATGGTCAAAGAACGTCAATGAACTCGTTAGCACCCATGGATACTCCCAAAATCAAATCATTGTTTGGAGATACCCTACGATGTCAAAGGTAAATTTTTCCATAACCAGTTGATTACCAAAAGCAGAAAAACGTATAATTAGCACACACACACACACGAGTCAATATGGGTTGGGTTGAAACACTTTTTGTATCTTTTAAAATAAATAAACTGTGTATTAAATGAGATAGCAAAAACTACAAATTATGAGGTTGGTATGCATGAAAAGTACATTTTGGGCAACTTTCATCATGTTTGGCCCTTTTTTTTGTAAGTTCATAATTTTTATTACACCCATTTGACCAGTTAGAGATAAAACATGATCCAAACCGACCCCTCTAATACTATTTATGATAACTATCTGAGCATTAATCTGTGATTTGCAATGCAGCTCGCTACACTTACTGGGCACACATACAGGGTTCTTTACCTTGCAATCTCACCAGACGGGCAGGTAGGTTATTGAATCACTTTGTGGTCGTTAGTTCAACAACAAATAACATAAGTTTAACAACAAATAATGGGTTTTGCAGACAATTGTGACAGGAGCTGGAGACGAAACACTTAGATTTTGGAACGTGTTTCCTTCACCTAAATCTCAGGTAATAATAGCTATGTTTTGATTTTAGGTTTAGCTTACACTTTTAGTTGTTTAAAAATAAAATCTTTTTTATGAGTGATTGGCATTTCAAGTCCTATTGCACACTTTACTTCTAAAAAACCAGCAAAACTCAGAATGGCTTATTCTTCGCTTTTCATTTTTATGCAAGTATGGTGCTCTTCTATAAACAGTGTCAGGTGCATTCTTTTGAATTCTAATTAGTAGTTTTATTGTGTATTTTTTATAAGGGTTAACTGTGGAAATAACATCATACTTCAACATGTTTACCAGTATAGCTATGTACTTAGAAAATTATGAAAACTAGCAACACACTTGCATTTCCTTACCAATCATAGCAACATTCTAAAAAAAACCAAGGGGGGCAATATATGTGTGCATTCAAATTGTTTGACACTTGCTTTCTCTCTTTTTGTACTTCCCCATATTGAATTGTTGCACTAATATTCACCAAAAAAAATCAACAGCTATTAAAACATACATATGATTTGTGTTATGCAGAATACAGAGAGTGAAATTGGTGCATCTTCCTTTGGTAGAACGCACATACGTTAAAGCCCATTTCACATTCAAGGTTTGTTGGGTCATCATTGAACTTGCAAAACTCAGGAAAGAACATAACTACACCCAGGAATGTATAATATGAGAAACTCGACAAGCAACGAGTTCGCCATGTTTGATTAGCTTGATCATGCCATTGCAGATGCTGCAGAATCTCATGTTCTAAATGACTTCTATCCGGATACTTTGTAAATTAATAACCAATGCTGCTGCTCTGCAGTTGTGAATATAAAGTTAACAGTGCTTTTAGCCAAAAAAAAGTGAAATTGGACCGAGTTAAACCAGGCTAGTTTGGTGTCCGCCATTCGTCTCGGTTTGGTTTGTGGGTTTAGTAGTCAAGCAAACCAGACAAAACTTGTTTGCTGAAAGATTGTATCCAAATACACTCCCTTTTCAGCGACAAGAATGAAGTGTTAATTATTTTCTTTCAACTCTTTAGAAAAGTAGACTGTATTATGAAACTACTAGAATTCCAAAAATGAGAACTGAAAAATGAAATAAACTGGAAATTGGACTAATAATCTTCTAAGGTCTAAAATACGTGTGTTATTATATCCTTAGAAAGGAGATTACGACACATATTATTATAAGAGAAAAAGTTTATAATAAATGTGTCGTATATGGAATGGACTAGCATAACTTTAGATTGAGTTATTGGATCTATATACCATTATATACTCCTTGTAGAAAATTCTAGAGTTGCATATTTACCAGGGGTAGACCCACCTTAAAGACGGTGAGGGTACGGGACACCAATCAAATTTATCTGCGTAGTGTAAATTTCGATTTTTTTGAGACGGTGCTATCATTTCGTAGTGTAAATTTTAATTTTTTTAGCAAAATACTATCATCCATTTCACCAGTTTCAAATGGTGCTACTACCCGTTTCAAACCTGGGTCCGTTTACAGACGGTTTTGGTTTAGAAGTGTTTCTCCCTTGGTTTCACCAATTTTGCTAGCTTCTATGATCGCTTTTAGACTTGAGATTTTGTTTTTAAGATGTTTCGGATTCATGATCTATAATTGGTTTATGCATTTATCTGTCATATCTGTCTTCATGATCGAGTTGGCTTATTATCCTGAGCTTGAATCATTCTACAAATATGAAAGACTCGTTTAAAGCGAAGCCCCATGATCCACTATTGATGCGTCTCTCTCTAGAAAAGGTAGTTAATACTATTAACGCTTTTCAATAGTCAGTTATGTTACCAAGTTTTTATTCGGAGAGAAAAAGAAAGTTTGAAAGGAAATGGAAAAAAAAAGTTCTTGTGTTTTAAGTTCTTTTCAAGAAGAAAAGGAAAATGTTTGAAAGTATAAACTTGGTTATTTCTCTCAAAAAACTTTAGAAAGACTTAGAATGAAACAAAGTTGTAGCGAAAGAGTTATCCATAATCACACTAATAATTTTAAAAAATAAATGTATTGTTGCAAACTCACCCATTTTCTTTCTTTTATCTCCTAATTGTGACATAAATATTATTCTTTTCTCTTTGTTTCTTTTCTTATAAACATTAGAAACACCAAATACTTTATCTATTATCATTTCACATATTTTCTTTTCTCTTCTTAATTTCTTTCTGTTTGTTCCTTTCGTATCTAAACTCCAAATCACAGCACAAGGGTAAACGGAGGGGTGAGGGTTATAATGAGTTAAAAGTGGGTCTAGATGATCATCCCTTTGTCTCTCTTGATTGATTAGTGAAAATGTATGTTATTAAATAATTTAGTGTGGTGACAAAGCATCATTAAAAGATGAGTTGTGAAATAGAAGATTATGTATTGTATGATGGAGTGATAGAGCCTAAAGTGTGACAACCCATTATTGTGCTCTAAGATTGTTTCTTTAGTTTTACTTATTCGTCTACTTGTTAGATTAACACGTGTTAAAGTTAATGGACGAAGTAAAAAAGAATTGGTAAATCATTTAACTGGTAACAAAACAAAGTAATATATATATATATATATATATATATATATATATATAATTTTTATTTATTAAATTATTTACAATTTTGGATATACGAAGGGAAAAGGAAATGAAGGACGAGAGGACCACTCGAGGGAATGATCACCCACACGGGATGCCTTCTTCATGTCATAGCTGATAGCACCCCAACCTAGGAAGGAGGATATCATGGAGTGGTTGATTTTCTTACTTTTATATTTAGATTTATTATTTTGTAATTTTGTAATTTATTATTATTGCAATCTTAGTTAGTGCCCAAGTAAACCAGAAATACAATCTCAACCCAAAAATAAATATGCCAATGCATTTTCAACCGCAATTTCAAAGACATTTATTTATAAACAAATTAAATTAAATTAAATTAGGGGGTTATTTATGTTGTCACAAGGTATTTATTTACAAATAAATTAAATTAAATTCTAGAGTTTCTCCCTCCCTCCCTCCCTCCGTCGCTATATAAACTCTCTTTGTGCGATCACCAGATTGGCAGATTCTCTTTCTGGCGTACGTCTTCATCTACACCAATCCGCGTAGTTTTCCTCTCTGACTTCCCTAAATACACGCACAAATACACACAGTATTCTGTTTGCAGCTACCGGAAGAAGAAGTTGAAAGTGGTAATCGGAAATGGCTTCACCGTCGCAAGATCAGAGGAATCTTGATGAGACTCCCACGGTTAAAGAAATGATGCATAAAACGAAAAATATTCAGTTCTTTGGAAGAACTACTCCGATTATACTTCAAAACGACAATGGCCCTTGTCCTCTTCTCGCTATTTGTAATATTCTCGAACTCTTTTACTCTTTTTTAGGGTTTCTTGGTTTTGCTGAAATAGTTTTTCAAACATATTGTTTATATGATTTGTTAGAAAGCGATTGTTATGATCCAGTCAGTTATAAGTTGCGTGAAGGACTTAGGACACAATCGCCAGTTATACGTTGTAGGGACCTGCAACAGTGTTTCTTTATACAATTCATTTGTTGCTAATTACTTAACTAGGACACAATCTCCAGTTATAAGTTGTAGGGGCCGGCAACAGTGTTTTGATGTATTTAGGTCGAAATTATAACATTTTTCAAAGAACTGGGGACACATGACCTTCGTGCATAATTTTTGAATAATATGGGAATGATGGTCAATCATCCAGTTGTAGGGACTGCTAACTAGATTGTTAAGTCTTATGCAACTATTTGGTTGCATGGTTATCTACTTGCTTGTATTTTTGTTAAAGATATTGTATAAGACAGTTTGTAATCATTACCAATTGGTTCCATGAACTGGAAAGGTTGTTGGTTTTTATTGACTAGATGGAACATGGAGATAAAACTTTATTTTGGATGACTGAATTTTGCTATCTTTTTTAGGCAACATTCTGTTGTTGAGAAACAATTTGAGTCTGAGCTCAGATGTAGCTGAAGTATCGCAGGAAAAGTTGCTATCACTTGTGGCAGAGCGTCTAATTGATTCAAACAGTAATGTTAATGTAATACTTTATTTTATTTAGTTTTTTTGGATTTTGGTATAAGCATATTAGATGTTGCTAGGATGAACAAGTAGAAAAGAGAGCATTCGATTACAAAAACCGCTGTCTTTTCTAATTGACCATCTTACTATACATATCAGGTTCTTAATATAAGTAGAACGATACTTCTCTTCATTCTTGTTTTGATTACTTTTGGTTCTTTTTGCAGAACAAAGATGCGGGGTATGTTGAAAATCAACAACAGAATATAGCTGACGCCATTGATTTACTCCCACGTCTTGCAACTGGCATTGATGTGAATATTAAGTTCAGGAAGTATGTTTCTTGCTTCTAGTTTATTTCTCTATGTAAATGCATACATCTCTGCATGATTGTGGCTGTATTTTGTCCGATGATGCTGCGCTTACATTTCCTTGCTATATTTGCCTTTACATAACCCAAATTGACAACATACAAATATCTGAGAAATTGCAGAATTGATGATTTTGAGTTCACAAGGGAGTGTGCAATATTTGATTTGTTAGACATTCCACTTTGTCATGGTTGGCTAGTTGATCCCCAGGTTTGTTTTTTTCCCTAGCAGAATTTTTGACATGTAAACCTATGTATGCAATAGGATTATAGGAATATTTGTCAAGATGAACTTAAACTACTTGAGTTTCTCCTTTCTCTGATTTAAATAAGCATATCTTTGCATTGATGTCAGGATTTTGATACTTCAAATGCCATTGGCTCAAAGTCTTACAATACACTAATGGGAGAACTTGTTGCTCTTGAAACTCAAACTATGGAAAGTTTTTCTAAGAACAATTCTGAAGAAGATAGTGTTGACACTGTCGCTTTAACAACTAACTTAGAAGTCCCTCCATCCCTTTCTAGAGGTTCTCTTCACCCTGTCACTGATGAAACTGAAACAGACCTTGAAAAGGAAACAATGTTATCTGTATCCTTAAAACTATCAAAGACTGTGGGTCCAACTGTGGAAAGTGATTTCAATGCTGTTGGTACAACTGAAGAAACCAGCTCTACAAATTCAGAGGTCGATAATAGCAGTATAAGGAACACTTGCAATGATGATTTGATAACTTTTGACACAAAAGTTCTTGGGGAAGACGTTTGTTCGTCTCTAAAAGTTGACAAGGAAAGCCGTGATGGACAAATAAATACTATCAGTGAATCAGAGAAACACGAAAGTAAAGATGAGATTGAGAAAACTGAAGTAAAGAGAAAAAAAGAAAACATCTCTATGAGTTTATCTGCTTCGGATTCTTCATCTCTTGTTGATATCCATGTGCATAATTCAGGAGGAGATGAAAAGATACCTGACCAGACCACTTTGAACAACCAGGATCTAAATGATGTAGAGAACAAAAATATTGATGAGAAGACATCATATGAATCATGCTCATCTGCACCTAATACAGTTTTAGAATCATCCAAAGGCACAACAGAAACTATTGTTGAATCCAATTTAACTGATGATGGGAAAGAACCGATTTATGGGGAGAAACACATATTGGAGATGAGTTCTACAGCAAATGAAGTTCAAGAGCCTATATATGAAGCTGAGGGGGAGAAGGATAGTATTAGTATATGTATTGATACTATGAGGCCAAGACCTGGAACTACTGCTAGAGTAGGTATGAGTTTAATTTATAGAAATATATGTAGAATTTAAATATTTCATGATGTGCTGATTGATGTCTCTTCAATATTTAGGGGAACTGATCAGAACTTTTCTGAAGAACAGTGCTAGTCAGTTGACTATATACGGGTAGGTTATTCGTATTTAGTTCATTCAGATTTATCTTTTCCTGTTAAAACAAGATGATGCTTTCTCTTGCTTACTAGGAGAACCTGCTTCTTTTCTGCTGTTTCAATGTTTGCAGCTTATTTTCCTTGCAAGATGGTCTAAAAGAACGCGAGCTTTGTGTGTTTTTTCGAAATAATCACTTCAATACAATGTTCAAGGTTTGTTCTTTTGCAAACTTTGTAGCTCATCTACTATGCAGTCAATAGCGGTGGGATAGCGGTTAGCGCCCCTAGGCAAAATAGTAGTGGGAAATAGCGGAGGCGCTAATAGCGCCACTATCTTTGCTATATGAGCGCTATTTCCGCTCTTTGAGGCAAAATAGCGGTGGGATAGCGGTTTGCACTTTTTTTGTTTTTTGTTTTCGCAGATTATACTTGACTACTTGTTTCGGTTTACACTCCACAGTTGATTCCCATATTACTATTTACTATATTAGTGTACTAAGTTTTATACAATGCTTTAATCAATGTTTTATGATTTTAATTTTATATATATAAGTATAAATTTTATGTAATATTAAAAACCGCTATCCCACCGCGATAACCGCTATCCCAAATCAGGGACTTTGACCGCTATTCTATTTCCCACGGCGATAACTGCATAGCTTATCTATTACTTGATGTTGTAAAATAAAGATTTCTGAAAGCTACTCTCCTATATGTTATCTAACCTTAATTTATTTACAGTTTGAAGGTGAACTATACATTTTAGCTACGGATCAAGGTTACTTGAATCAACCTGATTTGATATGGGAAAAGCTAAATGAGGTATCCAATTATCCATGTTCTTCTTTGTTATGGGCTTTTGAGAAACTTTAGTAAAATCTTCTAGCTATTGGTAATAAATTGCAGCCGAGATAATATTATTGAATTAATCACGTCATAGAAATCTGTTGAGCATTTGGATAAGTTAGGTCGATCTTTCTATATGTGCCTCAAATGGATATATAGAAGTCAACAGGAGGTCGCGTATTCGGCTTTCTAATTATACTATTTGATAATGTGTGATTTGGTTTCAGGTCAATGGTGATACAGTATTTGTCGACAATAACTTCAAGAAATTCATAGCAGAAAATCACGAGACACGCCCATGGGACGTTCAGAATGCGATGGCTAATACTGCTGTATGTTGCTCTTCTTTAATAAATATATAAGTGTAGTATCACTAAATTTTAAGTGAACTATTATGTGGTGTTCCATTGGTTCATATGAAATTCTTACTTCAGTTTTTGTATTCAGGAATATCTTGCCAGGATTGACAAAACAGCACAAGGGAACACAAGTTTCAAGTAAGTATCTGCCTTTGTGGCGTCATATCTTTCTTACTCAAAACATAGCCGTATAAATGACAGTGTGTTATCTTCTGCTTTGTTAACTGTTGTTACTAATTATTAATTTATTATAGTTACAAAGTATTACACATAATTCTACTGTCTAATTTCTACATTGACGAGGCTTCCTATTATGGGATGGTTGATCTTGGTGACGTCATTGATCTGAACATCTGATTTCACTTTCAGTTTCTAAATTCTGCATTAACATATATATTTTTTTATTTTTTTTTTAAGATTCCTGCTTAAGATCTATTTGAGAAGCAAATTCAGGTAATATTATACTTGCACGAAAGAAATCTAAGTTTTTGTTGGTGTTGTATGACAGTTCTGATCTGCAATTGGCTATAGCCCTTCAGCAGCAAGAATTGGAGCAACAGCAGCCGCAACAGCCACAGCAGCCACGACCACAGTCCCCAACTACTTCGCGTTCAGGGCTTGTTGTGGGTCCCCAGGTTGGCTATCAATATTCAGATTTGAAACTTTTTTCATTTAATGACCTTCATTGTGGTTGAAAATTTTAAAATGTGTGAAATGGGAAGCCCACATGCAGCCATCTTGGGTTTTGAACACAGGATTTTAATTACCTCATGTTATAGTTCATTGTGATGTACTGATGTGTACTTAAGTTTTTAGTCTTTAGGATTATTAGAGGGTTTTAGCAAGCCTTTTCTAAAGCCTTTCTAAAAATAAGTAAGCCTTTGCTACAACGTTTGCTATGTTGAATGATCTAACTAGGGGTGATGGTGGTTGTGTTTCCAGAAAAAAGATATTATATATATATGTATCATGTTTAAAATGATGAATAGCGTGACGGAAGATATTTAAGCAGATTTCAAAATAATCTTGCACAGTATTTGACTATTTGTTGATCAGTACTTGTCCTGTTATCCAGGATTGCATATTCTACTAATATAACAACATTTTTGAAGAAAATAAAATGTTAAAAAACGAAAGAAAATGAACAAAAGAGGATTCACTGAACTGATTATCAGTAAGCAGTTTGAGATTGCCTTGTTATTTCAGAAGTGATTTATCTTGATGGATTCAGAATTTAAAAGTTTATGCTATAGGGGTGAAATAAGCTATTTCAGATTATCTGCTACTACCTGTCTACCTATTAACCATAAGTTGTTCGAATAAGCTAACCCAAAACACACACTTGGGGACATAAAAATGCAATTTAACGATTTGTTTGCATTTGACAGCATGTGCATCCATCAAGACCCCGGAATTCATCTTCATCGTCCAGGCAGGAAACAAAACCATCAAAGGAGAAGTGCACTGTGATGTGAAACGCAAACTGCGGGTTTGGACTATCAAATCTTATCTGCCATACATGTGTTTTCTTAGATTCACCTTTCTTTTGCTGTAAATAGTGTAGGGATTGTTTGGTAAAATGGACAACTTGAGTGTTGGCATGTTGTACCATTTGCACAGAATGTTGTTAACACATATACAGTTAGAGAAATTGCCTCTTGTGTACAAGTTACTATCCATTTTTAGCGAAATTCATAATGCTTGCAGTTGCAAGAAACTTCGACATCTTTGTTTGTTCATCATGTATAGCTGAACTTAATGCGAGTTACAGCTTATAATTGCATGCGGTACAACTTTTATGAGTCACTTATGCGTGTTCTGCGTTCCGATTCCATTTCCATTTTAACTTATATTCTTTCAGTTCTTGTTTGTCGCTTATGTTTAGTATTTGAATCCTTCAGTTTTCTATATTCATGGAAGAAAATGTGAATCCAATTCATAGTGTAGGGTTAGGGTTTGACATTGTAGTGATTAGTATCAAAGGGTTATTGTATTGTTTATCATTTAACTGTGGTTTTAGACCCTTGTTTTGTATGTATGACGTGACTCTTGGTTGCTCCTCCATTAATTTTTGTACTTATCACAAATTTCTTAGTATATGGTACATAACATATACTATTTTTTGGTCCAAAAACAGTTCAATACATTGTTTCCTTGCCCAAGACTTTTGATGTTGGAAAATTCCACTTCCACATGTTAAATCTTTCTTTCCACTTCATTCTTCTAACCACCAAATCATGATACGTGAAATTTACAAATTCTCTTTCTTAATTTCTAATCGAGCAGGAGCGGAGGATATAATATTCCTCTTTTAATGAAATTAGCTTTGATAATAATTATTTTTCTAGTGATTGTTACTGGGGAATGAAGAAATTTTACATTAATTTCTAATTAATATTGAAATAAAAATATTTATTCTTACAAACCATAATGCTTATTATGTTAATTTATTATTATTATGCGCAGAGGCGAAATGCTGACAAGTGACTTTGGGTTCTACTAATTCTTATTATCCAAACATGACATGGCTATTCGTTGATGAAAAACATAGAACGGCTTCCTGTATCGATTGGAAAACTATCAACCATCACTGAACTTGATATTTCAGACAACCGTATCACGGCCCTTCCATCCTCCATCACCAATCTTACCGCCTTAACCAAGCTCGATGTCCACTCAAACCAACTGATCAACCTACCCGATTCATTCGGTGAACTGGTCAACTTACTCAACCTTGATCTCCATGCAAACCGATTGAAATCTCTCCCAGAATCATTCAGAAATCTTTCAAACTTAATCAATCTTGATTTGAACTCAAACCATTTCACGCATTTGCCCGACCTCATAGGGAACTTAACCTCTATGCAAATCTTGACCGTTGAAACAAATGATCTTGAAGAACTCCCCTATACAATTGGATCATGTTCTTCACTTGTGGTGTTCAAACTAGACTTTAATCAACTGAAGGGACTTCCTGAAGCAATTGGAAAGCTGTAGTGCTTGGAGATTCTTACTTTGCACTATGTGTTTCTCCCCATAAATCGCTTCATTCCCATCATCAGTTAAATTGGATTCAACAATAGTTTCTGTTGTGCCTTTGGATGATTCTAAAACTGTATTAGGTGCAGATGAGCATGATTCATATGATGTCTTCTCATCAATATTTTTGTTCGCTACATCATTTACATCCTGGTTGTTCAAAGTGGTCTAGTCAGGTATATTTTCATCTCCTCCTGAATTATGCACATGGATATCAACAATAGATGAAGAATCCGATCCAGAAAAACTCATAGAGATGTTTTCTTTTTTTCTCTTTACTTCAGTTTTCTCAATCCCATCTTTACTTTGGTGTTTCTCTGATTCACTAATAGTATTTATTTGTCCATCACGGCTTTCCTCGTCAACTTTTAGAGACGAACAAACGTCTTCCGCAAGAACTTTTGTGTCAAAAGTTATCAAATCATCATTGCAAAGTGTTCCTTATACTGCTATTATCGACCTCTGAATTTGTAGAAATGGTTTCTTCAGTTGTACTAACAACATTTAAATCACTGTCCACAGTTCGACCCACAGTCTTTGATAGTTTTAAGGCTACAGATAACATTGTTTCTTTTTCAAGGTTTGTTTCAGTTTCATCAGTGACAGGGTGGAGAGAACCTCTAGAAAGGGATGGAGGGACTTCTAAGTTAGTTGTTAAAGCGACAGTGTCAACACTATCTTCTTCAGAATTGTTCTTAGAAAAACTTTCCATAGTTTGAGTTTCAAGAGCAACAAGTTCTCTTATTAGTGTATTGTAAGACTTTGAGCCGATGGCATTTGAAGTATCAAAATCCTGACATTAATGCAAATATATGCTTATTTAAATCAGAGAAAGGAGAAACTCAAGTAGTTTAAGTTCATCGTGACAAATATTCCTATAATCCTATTGCATACATAGGTTTACATGCCAAAAATTCTGCTAGGGAAAAAAACAAATCTGGGGATCAACTAGCCAACCATAACAAAGGTGTTGTTTGTTTTTTCAAAACAGATCTGTTTTCCTCTGATGTCTGCAGACATGCAGACATTTAAAGAACAGACTGTTTGTTTTTGCAATCAGAAAAGAGCTTTGCAGATTTTTTTACATCTATTCCCAGCAGAGGTGTAGCATCCTCTGTTTTAAATAGACATTCCCACATGTACATCTGTTACACATTCTTGTCCTTGGTTCTAACTCTATAATCATATTATTATATAATACGGACATTTAGTTGATCGTGTGTGATGAAAGGATCACTATTCTACCACCAGTCAACCTGGTTGTACACACACATACATATACATACATAAATAAATACATAATACATACACAAATATACATACATACACACATACATATATGTACATAAAGATATATACATACATATATATACACATACATACGTGTATATATATATATATATATATATATATATATATATATATATATATATATATATATATATATATATATATATATATACACACACACACATACTTACAATCATACATGCATATGTATGTCTATGTATATATAATATATACACAAGATAAACACACCCCCCCCCCCCCCCCGCACATACACACGGACACACACACACACACATATATATATACATATACATACATGTGTGTGTGTATATATGTATGCATACCTACAATCATACATACATATATATGTCGATGTATATATAATATATACACAGGATAAACACCCATCCACCCACACACACATAAACACACGCATATATATACACACACACACATACATACATATATAACAAGTGTCTTCAAGTTATGCTCAAATCAAGTGTTTAAAATTCGAGTTGTTTTTTATAATTGTACTAAAATGTATGAATTTTCTCATGTGTTTATTTACAAGTTTACTTTGTAATATGACATTATTTCAGACAATTTCTTAAGTTTAAAAAACAAACAGTCTTCTTGGTGCAGACTGTAGACAATTAGTCCACATCTATTTCTGCAGACATGGAAATAGACGGAAACAGACATCAGACATTTTATCCTTAAAAAAACAAACATCACCAAAGTGGAATGTCTAACAAATCAAATATTGCACACTCCCTTGTGAACTCATGTAACACCCGCGTATAGGGCCCCGGTTATTTTAAGGCGGTGGTAAGTTATTTTATATTTATTGTTTAATTATTTGTTATTTATTTGATTATTATTTGATGAATTAATTAGGCCGTAAGGTAAAAAGGTAAACATATGAGTTTTATATTTTTATGTGTTTATGGTGCCTTTAGATTCGTTTTTACACGAAAGTCCCAAATAATACCTCATTGCATGATAATCAATTGAGTAGGACCACTTTATTTAGGTTTCTGCATGTCAGATAACAGTATATTTCTGTGTGTGTTCTATTAATTCATCAGTAAACTACAAGTCTTATTTAACTTTTGAGGGGTCAAATTCTTGAGTATTATGTGTGTGTATACTTTCTTTGTGGTGAAGCAACTCAAGAACAACTACACAGCCCCTAATCTTTGAATAATTGTGTTGATTTGATGCAATATGCAGGTTAGTTTATGATTCTTAACATGATTTGATTAGTTCTTAAAGCATTCTTGGCTTAAAACACCTACTTGATTTCTAGGGTTTATGCTTAACTGGGTTTTAATAAATTAAAGTTGGTTTGATGTTTCTTGCTGTTAGGGTATAGATCAAATGATGAAATACACTGATTTAGTATGGAACTTAGTTTGATTTCTGTGTATTTGAAGAGTTGAGCTCCAAACTCCATTAATGGAGGTTTAGATGAAATTTAAATATTGATTTTCATGGATTTGATGTTCCTTATATGTGTTAGATGTTGGTTTATATGTTTCTTGTAGTTTATAAGTGTTTTGGAACTATTTTAGTCGAGAAAACAGTGCTGGAAGTCAAGTATATGTAAGTTGTGTTGCTGCTGGAACGACGGGCAGATGGTCGCGGCGCGACGACCTCTGCTCCAGTCCATGTTGTTTTCTTGTTTCGTGTTGCCCTGTTTGTTGCTGGTTTGCCTTGTATGATGCCATTATCCGTATTACATGTTATTTATATGGTTTATATGGTATGTTTGAAGTGGTTTAGATGATGAAACTTAATTATGGAGATAGTGATCTATTTATGTGCATATTAGCGATAATTATTACATTATTTTTATGAAACGAATTTAGAAGACTCATGTTTGTGTTCTGCTGATTGCTTTATGTTTCCTATCACATATAAAGTGATCCTAGATTGTTAGACATGTATTTCAAGTTGATTTTATGTGTTAAGCATAACGGGTAAATTTTGACCTGTTTGCGATTTAAATTGATATAGATGTACCTTGAACAGGTTTTGTCGGTTGCTACATGTTTTATATTATACAAGGTTGTAAAAATCGGTCGGCGGTATGTCGGCGGTCGACTACCACCAAGCGATTAATCGGTCTTGGCGGCGATTAATCGGTTTCTCGGCGGAGACCCTAAATTTTAAAGGAATTTATTTGAATTAAATAAATATTAACAATATCCTAGTAAAATAAGTCAATAAAAATCAAAAAATTTAACAAGTTTGAAAAATAAAGACCATAAGTACATAATTACTTTAAGTTTTAACTATAAAAGTTAGATAATGTTTGAATCATAATTTATTCCAATAAAAATATAGTAATTAAATAGAAAGAAAGGCTAAAAGGGTTAATAACATAAGGTTAGAAGGATAATTAATATAAGATAAAAGGGGTAGAAAAGTCTTCTAACCATAAAATATGACTACTACAACCCTAGCCGCCCTCCTTATCAAGTTCAGAAAGAAAGAAAATTGGAGTAGAGCACTGGAGCACAACTTGAAGCGGCAACTTCAGAAAAAGTCTTTCCAAACTCAACTTTGTGTAGAGGTGGAGGTCGCCGTGGTGGAGGTCACCTGACGCCGGAGCCCTAGGTCTTACGAAGTTACGAGAGAAAGTGATGTTCTGTTTCTCGATCGATGGCAAGGAGTGTCTTAAAACCTAGGTTTTTTTCTAAAATGTTTGACTTTCGTTAACCGCCGAGGACCGCCGAGACCGATGTTGACCGATTTTGACCACCATCGCCAAACGTGACCGCCAAGCAGATTTATCAGGCCGTGGACCACCGCCAACCGCCTAGGCGCCGATTAATCGGCCGCCGAAACCGCCATTTACAACACTGATTTTATATATATGGATATCCTAGATGGTTTTGGATGTATTTCATGTTGGTTGTATATGTTTGGCGTAACGTGTAAGTTTTGACCCGTTTGCACATTAACTTAACCTTTTGGAGTTAATTAGATTTGTTTATGCTGTATTCTCAGGGGACCCAAAGACTCAGTATAATAAGACCACTGAGCTTGGATTATTCGAGGACGCAGATGAGTGGACTTTTAACTCACAGGTGGTATTAGTTGTAACGGTTATGGTTGCAACTGTTTATGTGCATGATGCATGAAAAGACTGTTTAGTTTGATTAATTGATTATCTTAGTTTATGATAGTTAATTGTTGAACTGGTGATATTGTATACATGGTATGTGATCGGGGCCAACTATACGTTGTAATTGGGCTGGTTTTGAAGGAGGTCAGCTATACGATCAATTGGGCTTGACATTGTATGCTATTGATTTTCATTTATGGGTTTTCTGATGCATTCGTTACAACATAAGGTGTTTAACTGTGTCAGGTAGCAAAAGGCTATCGGTAAACCTTTGCTAGGCCGGCATTGGTTGTAAGGTTCGGCCAAACCGCCGGTCCTCTGGATATTCTTGATCACATGTTTCCATGATAATTGTTGTGACTGGTACCGTTTGTTAGTTTAACTTTCATTCACTTAGCTTTGAGCTAATCCCCCACCTTAAACTTCTTTTTGCAGGTGTATGGTAAGTTCAGCCGTTGCGCTGGGTTTGTTGCTTCTGGGGAATGTTTTTTACTACACTCTGATATATTTTGACTGTAGAGACTTTTGTAAACTATGTAACACCGGTTTGAATTACTGGTCATTTGTGTCAGGATGTTTATTATTATTTTTATTCTACCTATGTGAATAGGGTTGTATTTGTATTTCCTCGCTTCCACAATAAATTCATTTAAAAAAATAGCGGTGTTACAACTCAAAATCGTCAATTCTGCAATTTCTCAAATATTTGTATGTTGTCAACTTGGGTTATGTAGAGGCAAATATAGCAAGGAAATTTAAGCGCAACATCATCGGACAAAATACAAGCCACAATCGTGCAAAGATGTATATATTTACATAGAGAAATAAAATAGAAGCAAGAAAGAAACATACTTCCTGAACTTTAATATTCACATCAATGCCAGTTGCAAGACGTGGGAGTAAATCAATGGCATCAGCTATATTCTGTTGTTGATTTTCAACATACCCCGCATCTTTGTTTTGCAAAAACTACCAAAAGTAATCAAAACAAGAATGAAGAGAATCATCGTTCTACTTATATTACAGACCTGATATGTATAGTAGATGGTCAATTCGAAAAGACAATGGTTTTTATAGCTGAACTTGGTGCGAGTTACAGCTATCCATTTTTTGCGAAATTCATAATGCTTGCAGTTGCAAGAAACTTCGATATTGTTATTTGTTCATCATGTATAGCTGAACTTGGTGTGAGTCACAACTTTTAATTGCATGCAGTACAACTTTTATGAGTCACTTATGCGTGTTCCGCGTTCGGATTCTATTTCCATTTTAACTTATATTCTTTCTGTTCTTGTTTGCCGCTTATGCTTAATCTTTAAATCCTTCACTTTTCTATATTCATGGAAGAAAATGTGAAATCAACTCATAGTGTAGGATTAGGGTTTGATATTGTAGTGATTAGTATCAAGGGGTTATTGTATAGTTTATCATGTAACTGTGGTTTTAGACCCTTGTTTTGTATGTATGACGTGCCTCTTGGTTGCTCCTCCATTACTTTTGTACTTATCACATATTTCTTAGTATATGGTACATAACATATACTATTTTTTGTTCCAAAAACAGTTCAATACATTGTTTCCTTTTCCAAGACTTTTGATGTTGGAAAATTCCACTTTCACATGTTAAATCTTTCGACTTCATTCTTCTAACCACTGAATAATCATACGCGAAATTTACTAATTCTTTTTCTTGATCTCTAATCGAGCATGAGCGGAGGATATAAAATTTCTCTTTAAATGAAATTAGCTTTGATAATAATTATTTTTCTAGTAAATGTTACTGCGGAATGAAGAAATTTTACATTAATTTCTAACTAATATTGAAATAAAAATATTTATGCTTACAAACCATAATGTTTATTATTTATTTTATTATGCAAAGAGGCGAAATGCCAACGAATGACTTTGGCTGCTACTAATGCTTATTATCCATAAATGACATGGCTATTCGTTGAATTTCATTTTTTAAATATAATTCAAACACTCACAGTATTAATGTTTATTTATTTATTTATTACTTGCATTAAGTTATAACAATTTGTAAAATAAAATTAATTATAATTAAGGATATATACACACATACACTTGTTCATGAAAAACACAGCTTACTCAATTAATCAATTCTCTCCCATTATCACACACCAAAAGCCTCCATGGGTGTTATGTCTAATAAAGATGCATCACATGCATATACAGAAACTGTAGAAGAGATCATGAAAACATACAAATCACTACCACCAAGACCCACAATTGAAGAGGTTGAAGCAGCCATATCTGTCATCGAAAGTGTCAACACAGAAGAAAAACAGAAACTTGATGAAATCTCCACACAGATCTGCCCTCAAGATATCTCACCAGAGCTTTTTGATGTTCTTCAGAAGGTGAGACAAACCATGGTCTCATTTCATAGCCAACAGCAAAGGAAAGAGGCTCAGCATATTGTTGAGTTTGACCAGACTTATCAGACCTTTGATGAGTTGATACAGAGAGCCTCCAAGTGTGTTTCTGGAGATACCCAGTTGGATAAAGAAGATCTGAAATACCCAGTTGGTAATTTTGAAAAAGAAGTTGTGATCAGTGATGAAAGTTTGTTGAACTCTAAGAACATCAATAAAGTTGAAAGCTTTAGAGGTCTAGTCAAGAGTTCTTCCATGACAGTAATCAACTTTCCCACAGGTTTGCTCAATTATGTTCTTTATAGTCCTTCACTTTACTGATCATACCAACTTTTGTTTTCAAAATATGAAACAACAACAAAAATGATTTTAAAGCTGTGAAGTTGTGAAGATGTAAACAAAGGAACACATAATATGACAAATGATACCTTTTCACTTGGTACAGAAAAAGTGGTTGTATCCTCATAGAAAATAAAAAAATATAAAAAAACAATTAAGTGATTGTTGGTGTTGATTTGATTGTCATATCTTCTATGTATGCTTTTTTGGTTTTCATGAAGCATGATTTGTAGTTATGATTTGTTCCTGTAGAAGAATCTGAGAAATTGAGTCTGATAAAAGTAGCAGCCTTGATTGAAACCATAGCCAAACAAGAGGGAAAAGTTCTTGATCTTCAATCAAAATTGATGGAAAACATAGAACGGCTTCCTCTATCGATTGGAAAACTATCAACCATCACTGAACTTAATATTTCAGACAACCGTATCACGGCCCTTCCGTCCTCCGTCACCAATCTTACCGCCTTAACCAAGCTCGATGTCCACTCAAACCAACTGATCAACCTACCCGATTCATTCGGTGAACTGGTCAACTTACTCAACCTTGATCTCCATGCAAACCGATTGAAATCTCTCCCAGAATCATTCGGAAATCTTTCAAACTTAATCAACCTTGATTTGAACTCAAACAATTTCACGCATTTGCCCGACCTCATAGGGAACTTAACCTCTATGCAAATCTTGACTGTTGAAACAAATGATCTTGAAGAACTCCCCTACACAATTGGATCATGTTCTTCACTTGTGGTGTTCAAACTAGACTTTAATCAACTGAAGGGACTTCCTGAAGCAATTGGAAAGCTGGAGTGCTTGGAGATTCTTACTTTGCACTATAATCGGGTACGAAAGCTGCCTACAACAATGGCAAATCTCACTAGATTAAGGGAACTTGATGTTAGTTTCAATGAGCTAGAAGGGATACCCGAAAGTCTTTGTTTTGCAACCAATTTGGAAACACTCATCATCGGTAATAACTTTGCTGACATGACCACTTTACCGCGATCAATTGGTAATCTTGAAAACCTTCAAGTGCTTGATATAAGTGGTGATCAGATAAGATTTTTACCCGAGTCTTTCGGGTTATTATCGAAGTTGAAAAAATTTCGAGCGGAAGAGACCCCTCTGGAGGTTCCCCCAAGGGAAGTCACGAAGTTAGGGGCTGAGGTAAGATTGGTGCACCATGGTTCTCTTTATGTCCTGTTTTCTCTTGCGCATTTTAACGAACACTTGGTTGACATTGTTTTTTTTTTTATATCAGGCTGTCGTTGAATACATGGCTGATTTGGTGGCCAAGAGAAATGTGATGAGAGCACCACAAGAAATCAAGAAAAAGCGCAAAGGACTTTGGTCATGGATATGCATGCTCTTCTCAGGCTGATCGGGTGAAATAGAAAGAGTGTATTTCACAATTACGGTGTATATATTTTTTTTCTTGTAAATATGTTTGTGATTTGTATTTAAAGATTTTCTTATGTATCATAACAATTTTTAATGAAGTTTCAGGCAAATATACTATATACGCTATTTGGATAAACTTTTTTTTTGTAATTTGTGATATTAACGTCTCGACTCAATTCACTGCGTGAGGCAATATGTTAGATAGCTATAATTTAGTCGGAACAAATTTAGGATTTGAAATGAGTGACGGCACCATTTGAAATAGGAGGTTGTACTGGCTCGATAAAAATCGAAATTCACACTACGAAATACTAGCACCGCTTCGAAAAAATCAAAATTTACACTACGCGAATAAAATTGACTGGTCTCACATGCCACCGCCGGCTAAATCATGGGTCCGCCCCTTAATTTAGCTAAAATGTAACTAAAATCTAATCTAAATTATACTAAACTTGTATTAAAACTTAGTTTATTTATTCTTTTTAACTGAACCAACTGATGACTACGTAACTCCGGCCCTGTTATCAAGGTTATATGTACAATTGCAACCCAAACCTTTAATGTTTCAAACAACCGAGGTAGCCTATTTACAAGTCCATATGTGAGTCGATTACATTAATTCTTAAACCTTGTCACGTATCACTGAAAACAGAAGTTGGATTTACTAGTAACTAGTTTTGAGGGACTAGGTTTAGGGTTTTTGTACGTTTTCATTATTTAACCATCATAATTTTGAACCATAGGTTTAGGGTTTCTGTTCTACAACTTTAAGTATTACATAGATAGATGCATTCGGAATTGGAAATCCTTCATGTCTTGTACTTACAGGAGTTTTATGATATGGTTCAAGTTGTGTAAAGCCTAGATGGCTTAACTTAGGCTATATATGTAACCTTCTTCATATTTCATTAATAAATTTTAGCCCGATAATACCCTTTTATATATCTATCTATCTAAATGTAAAATATATATTAATTTATTTTCACAGATAAAAACGCGTTTTCAATCAAATGATAAAAAAAAATTATGTATGGTTGAATTTATGAATGATTAGGATAAGGGCGTTGAATTGATGGTAAGTTATGTGATAGCGATTGGATTAGTTGACCTTATAATTGTTCTCGTACGTTATACTCTCAATCTTATCCCTAAAGATTCTTTCTCTTGATTCTTTCGGTAATTTTGTCTCACCATTTTAGATCATTCTTTCCCAAGATTAATTTTGTTTTATTAATAAATATGTTCATTAATTAATAATTATACTATTTCCATTTTAAACTTTTGCAACAATAAGATCCAAACAATTGTAATCTAAGGATTGACTGCAAGAAACTTATAGCAAGGATTCAAGGATCAAAAACTTATAATCATGCCGTTTAACTATGTATTACATAATATATCGTTATTATATTAGCTGTAAGATTTGTTAATATGGGTTACTAAAATAACAATAGATCAATTGAGGGAGTTTATATGTATGATCGGTATACATGACGTAAAATGACTGTATTTCAAAAAATTAGAGAAGCTAACAATAGCTTTGATTGCTATTTTGTTTATCTATATATGTGGATGTATATTCTACACTTTACGTACTCAAAAATTTGAATTTACCATTTTCACTTTCTTATAGAAATATTTAATTAATATCAAAAGAAGTGTATATTCTCATAACTTATATAACTCATTTTACCTAATAAAAAAGTACCGTGGATTCCATATAATAAGTTATTATGTTTAGCTAATGACTTTATTAGGGCAAGTTGAACCATTATTTAATTTATTTTATTGTTTATACAAGATTAATGATAAGTGCTTTCTATATCGATGTTAAATTTTGTAATAAATTAATATTGATTAAGTTTATAAAAATGAAAATTGAAAAGTGACTTTTTCATGAACGAATCAGATAGTACTTTTAGGCCCAATGGGCTCGTGATAACTTTTCCACTCATTCAGTGATTCAAGTATTCAACTATTCTATTACTAAAATTGATTCCATTTGAAATATATGTATAAGATTGAATTCTTTTTTATTTTTATTTCTTAAAGACAATAATATCACAAAACATAGTTTAAGGATACCACTTGGATGAGTCGGATCTAAGGCCAAGAAGATCCAACTAAGCTTACATGAAAAATATATCTAAATAATGTGACTCAAGAAACCAATCAACTTTGCTACCTTATATGTAAAGCAAATGCTAAAAACAATTAAGATACACATGAATTTAAACCATATATCTCAAATGTTACTTTGTTAACTCTCCTCAAGTATTTACCGGACTGGGTGGGTGAGGTTTCAAAATCCTTGAAAGCTTCCTTTTTTATGTAGTTTTAATTCCGTTATAAATAGTGTCAAACTGCTTCAAAATATATCTTATCATATATATTCATTTACATACTCCCATGTAGAAATTAAAATATGTCCATCATTTGGTTACTATAGTGTACCAAGTGGGCATGGTGAGAACTAAGGACGTGTGGTGGTCTCCACACATCACGTGATAGTGGTGAGACAATGTGGTAATGATCACGCCATCATGGGGAAGGAGGACATGTGGTGTGTTTTCTTTTTCTTCTCGATTGATCGATTGTGTTGTATGTAGTTTCTGGAATAAATTCAACACGATCAAAAGATTTTCTAACTTTATTGTTTACCCTATATAATATATGGGGAAATCATCCGTAATGTTAACATTACGCAACTTAGGTGATGTTACACTCACAATCTACTTTAATGAAGGGTAGTTTAGTCATTTCAGTATATACTCATTTAAATGATTTGTGAGTGTAACATCACCTAAGTTAGGTGATGTTAACATTACGGATCATTTTCCCATAATATATATCCCATTTACCTCAAAACCCGATTTAAATAATTCTGATAAATTAAAAGCGGAGGACTTTTAACGAGGAAAATGGACTTTGAAGGCTATCAATAATTCAACAAAATACAATGTAAGAGGGACCCAAATAGAAAAGGAAAGAAAATTTGAAACTATATTTATATAGTGACAAAATTGAATTCTCTCAATTAATACATTGGCAAGTATGCCAAATATATATAAAAAATTACTTCTAAACCCATCACTATATGTCTACATGTAAATTCAATGTCACGTTACACTCGTTAGATCCTCCGTATCTTTGTTGAATTTTAATATATGTTATTATAAACGAGGTATTCGATCTTTGATTTATACAACTTATTTAAAGTTATTTGATATGAATTTATAGTATTGTGACAGATTATTTATTAACCATCTTCTCGTAGCCTACCAAATAATTTACTTGTCATTTATAGGATATTTTAAGTGTTTGGGACTCATGGAGTTTTAATAAAGAGTAATCATGAGATCCTTCGAAAACAATTACAGGTAAAAATAGTTAGACTGTCAAGTCGTCTTAAGAAACCTTCATTAGAAAAAACTGGTAATTATTTTAGATCTTATTATAAAATATATATTGTACAGAATTAGAAAAACTATAGATTATTTTGAGAAAGATATATCATTTTTTATATTTAATGAACTAAACCTTAGTTTTGTATAAACTCAGCATTGTGATCTCATATATGTCTTTTCAGTTACCATCAGATATGTTGTGGACCTTTTTGCCCTTGTCAAGCAGACCATTAGATTCTCAATTAGATCACCATTGTTAATTTAAAAAGGAATAGAAACTCACCATGCAATTTCTCATTCTCATATATATATATATATATATATATATGAAAAAGTTCATGCGAGAACCATTTTTAGTGCAAAAACCGCGAGAACCAATATGAACCGTCCAATTCCCCCTCTTTCAATGTCATTACCGCCCCCATGAATTCCTCATATGCACCCTACCACACCCCATCCCTCCACGCTCGCCATCCATGATACTTCTCATATCCAAGGAACGGCTGAGATTGGTTCTCGCGGTTCTCGCACTAACAACGGTTCTCGCATGAACCCTCCCCTATATATATATATATATATATATATATATATATATATAGAGAGAGAGAGAGAGAGAGAGAAAAGTTCATGCGAGAACCGTTGTTAACGCGAGAACCGCGAGAACCAATCTAAGCCGTCCAATTCCCCCTCCTTCAATATCATTGCCCACCCATGAATTCCTCACATACACCCTGCCACACTCTATCCCTCCACACTTTCCATCCATGATACTTCCCATATCCAAGGAACGGCTGAGATTGGTTCTCGCGGTTCTCGCACTAACAACGGTTCTCGCATGAACTCTTCCAACCATGGACTAAAGAGAAGGATGCTAAGACTAAAAGAGATATTAATGAGTAACCTTAAATTAATCAAACTTATCCTTAATTAATCAAGGATATTTTTACATTACTTTCATATTTTTTTAAACTAATATATACATCAAACGGAAAGGTGTGAAATTACGAAAATTATACCAAATTAACAATAAAATTATGCTCTTTAATTTGAGACCGGTCTTGAAATATTTTTTTAAAAAATATTTTGTTTGCTTGGGTTTTTTTCTGGTACAACTCGACATGTGCACTAGTGCAAATTTTACACATGTGCATATGCACAGATTCACCTAGGGTCTAGGGATGGTAATGGATCGGATATGGATCAGGGGACGCCATATCCACATCCATATCCATTTAATTTTTCATCATCCATTAGATGTCAAAAGAACTTTTGCCCCAAAGAAAATACAATATTTGTATATATAATCTATGATCTTTATTGATATATATATATATTTCCAAAAAAAAGATAGAAATCATAGTTTCTTTCACTTTGACACTTAGATGTATATAATCGATAATACTGTACAAATATATAGAAGAGAGTGTGAATTTAACATACATGATTATATATATATTTATTAATATACTTTTTAAAATTAATATATAGAACCAATCTGAGCCGTCCAATTCCCCCTCCTTCAATGTCATTGCCCACCCATGAATTCCTCACATGCACTCTGCCACACTCTATCCCTCCACGCTCTTCATCCATGAAACTTCCCATATTCAAGGAACGGTTAAGATTGGTTCTCGCGGTTCTCGCACTAACAACGGTTATCGCATGAACCTTCCCCTATATATATATAGGGGAGGGATATTGTAAGAAGAAAATTAAACTAAAAAAAGTAGGGAGAAATCTCAGTCACTTTGTTAAATCATGTCCCTAAAAACATGGAGTTTTTTCTTTCTTTTTTAATAATAAAATATCAACAAAAGGGTATAACAGTCATTCAACACACTTCTTACACCCACGTCTGAATTTTTATCAGAGTACATATCTCAAAATTCAAAAATTTAACTAAAATTGATTAAGAACTTCACCCAATGCCCTACGTGATTCTTGATGCACGATTAAACCCAACGAAGAATGCTGATACTTGATGCACGATTAAACCCAACGAAGAACGCTGATACTTGATGCACAATAAAATTATAATGGCTCAGATACACAATCCAAATGATTTCAAGAGCTGATACATACAAATTGAAAAATATATTTGAAACAAAGAATTTGATGAACCAAGAAATTGATGAAAAATATTCACAAATATATGATGCACAGTACAACTAGATTGGGAAAAAAATAGATTACCAGATTTACTAAAATATGATTCACAAAAATATGATGCACATTACATTTCCGATCACCATCGACGGTTTTGTCTTTGTTAGCAGTCTCACTAAGCAGCAAAGCAGCAAGCTTCGATCATCGAAGTGGGTGTGCATCTGCAAAGCATCGGCGGCGTTCGGAGTCGGCAAATAGAAGCAACGGCGTTCGGAGTCGGCAAACAGAAGCAACGGACCGGAGTCGGCAAACAGAAGCAACGACGTAGAAAAGCGACGAACGGTGGTTAGGGTTTTCGTTTGCGCCTGGAATGCCGTTTAGGGTTTTCGTTGGGGCGGCGGTTAGGGTTTTCGTTGGGGAGGCGACGAACGGCAACTTTTGCACGTGAAGCGGCGGGGTTTTCGTTGGGGAGGCGACGAACGGCAACTTCAAAGGGCAGCGGACTTCACATCGAGGGATGAGGGCGATGAGCGAACGGAAAGAGGCGATCGGCGACCGGCGACCGGCGATCGTTGAGGGAGGCAGGATGCAGACGCATGGTGGAGGCGGTGGATTCTTATTAGAGTTTGAAAATTGATGAAGAGGGATATGGTGAAACGTGGGGTTAGTAGGTACATCAGGGAGAGAGAAAATTTTTCCCTTTTTAAAAAGTTCATATTTTACCCTTATTTCTAAAAGTACACGTGTCATCTTCACAACTCTCCTTACCCTTTTTACCTTAAAACTCTTTTTATTTGATCCTGATTATATATATATATATATATATATATATATATATATATATATAATATGAAATTATACTTAATTATATAAAATGATAATTATATCAAATTTAATTCGGGTTAATGGTTCCATCCATGGATAGAATATCGTTTATTATTGTGAATACCGCGAGATCCAATCTTGGCACTTGATTAAAATAAATCAATGACAAATTTAAATCAAGGATCACTAATTAAGGTTTTGTAAATGATTCATTCAAGATGTATTAATAAGGGATATTTTGAAAAAAAATCAAGTCTTGTTATTTAATGATGGCCTACTTAAATACAATTCATGGTTAAAAAAATATAAAATATACTAAAAAACCTCTAATAATAAACATTAATGATGATCATAAATAACACTCATAATACTAACAATAAAAACAGATATTAAATAAACTTCTCCAAATATATAAATTAACTGAGATATATATCGATCAATAAAATGTTTGTCCTCCCTGAAGGATAGGAGGTTTGGTTCACATGGGTAGTCGGCCCCAAGATCGGATGTAGTTTGGTCTGTCATTGTTATGTAGGGCCAACATGCATGTTATTTAAATAGCTTAGTCTAATCTTGTAAAATAGACTTGACTGAATTAATGTTTGTTTTTCTTGTTATCATGTATTTATCTTAAAATATTCATGTAGATTAGATATATATAATGATAGATAGATAAAGGGTACGTATACGTACAGTTATACTATCTAAATCCACAACTTAAGATTTATATATATATATATATATATATATATATATATATATATATATATATATATATATATATATATATATATAGGGTAAGGTTACACCTAGAACCTTATTTAAACATAGAACCTAAAGAACCACTTTAGGTGATGACACGTGGCATCCCCTTCCCTTCCAACAAACTTTAAAAAAAAACCCCTCAATCTTTAAATGATCATAATTCATTCGTTTTTAAGAATTTTAACAAAAAAAGTATATCGTTAGATTCAGTTCTTCGTCTTCTTTCAAACAAGACCAGGCTTGATATATTTCTGAAACTTTATTTTTTTTTTTGAAAATGCAAATTTTTCAAAATTTACATTTTTACCTGGGTTTCATTTGAAAATGCAAAAATACAAAAAATGAAAATGCAAAAATAAAAAATGCAAGTTATGCATATGCTTCCAAAAATGCAAATTTTGAAACCAATACTGAAAATGCAAACAAGAACTAACTGAAAATACAACCAAAAATGCAAAACAAAATTTGCATTTTCATAAAAAAATTTGAAAAATATGGCAAGAGTGGTCTTGATTGAAAGAGGATTAAAAAACTATAATATTGGTATAATTTTTTTTTAAAAATTCACAAAACTTAAAAAGTTATGACAATTTAAAGTTTTGGGGGGTATTTTTTAATTAAAAACGTGGGTTTGTTGGGAGGTAATTACAATTATGTCATCCTTAATCTCAACCATTGATTTTGATGATTCAATGGTTCAGATTGGTTCTATGGTTCTATATTTAAATAATGGTTCTATATTGATCCATTTTCTATATATATATATATAGGTATGAGATCAAAAAAGATGTGAATTAAAGTGAGATGTGAGAGATGTAATGTGTGAGTGACATGTGTCCATTTCTGAATAAGGGTGTTTTAGGTATTTTATTTATTTTTTAATTATGTATTCCTTAAATCATGCTCACCCATTAATATTTGAATCAGATTTCTTTCTCTATATCTCTCTCTTTCTCTCTCTCTCTTTCCACACTTTTCATAAGCACACACACCTCTCTCCTTCTTTCTCTCTCTTTACACCATCCAGATCTGAAATGAGCCGCCGCCGACGATCTCTCCGGCAATCTGAAAGTGAGTAGTCGAAGCCGTCGTCGATGGTATCCACCTCCACCTCCGCAGGCGCCGCCTCCTCCTTCTCCGACGACCCTGGTACTCCTCTCTCTCCGACGACCCTGGTACTGCACCTCTGCAGCCGCCGCCTCCTCCTTCTTCGTCGACCATTGCCATCGATAACCACTGAGCATCAGATCTAAAAGATCCGCCTTCTTTTTCGCCTCCATGTGTCGTAACCCTAGAATCAGATCTGCCGCCGCCGCCTGTGTTGTAACCCTAGAATCAGATCCGCCGCCGCCGCCCTGTGTCATAACCCTAGAATTAGATCCGCCGCCGCCCTGTGTCGTAACCCTAGAATCAGATCCGCCGCCGCCCCGTGTCGTAACCTTAGAATCAGATCCGCCGCCGCCCTGGGAGGCCTTGAAGGTTATTCATCAATTTTTTTGATTTTTTAGTTTCGATTCCTATGTATAAAATTTATTTCATCATTTTGCTAATTTCTTTTTGTTGTAAAGGATTCATTTTCATCATTTTTATTGTTCATACATCTGTTTTTTATATTGTACAGCTCATTCATCATTTTTATTTTACTGTTTGTTAAATGCCTTTTTCATCTTTAAGATTAGTTCATCATATTCTTGTATAATTCTAGTTATTGATGGTTGTTTGATGAATCTGGTAATGGTTGTTTGATGAACCTGGATTTTTCAATGATGTGATTTGTATTATAAATTAATACGTTAGCATATTTTTAGGGGATGATTGAATGATGAAAAGGTCAAAAATACCCTTAATTACCATTTTTATTAATTTATTTTAATAAACAGAAACTTTCTATAATTTGTAGATCTGATGAAAAATGGACGGTTCAGATCGCATCTTTCACATCTTAGGATAATTCACATCTCTCAATAACCCTACTCTCTCTCTCTCTCTCTCTCTCTCTATATATATATATATATATATATATATATATATATATATATATATACTTATATCATACGTTAATATCCACGAACTGAGCTAGTCTTGTATGTATGTATATATGCCTTTTGATGAGGGTTAATTGGTGGAAGTGATCTATATGTTGATACGCAACAAAAAATAATTGTTTTGACTATTATACCCTTAAATTTGTGGATGAAAATAAAAGATAGTTGGTTGGTAAGAATATAAAAGTCATGATTGTTATGTATGACTAATTTGTGTTATGTACAAATCATCTCCCTTAATTGATACCCGACCTATATATATATTTGCTTGTTGGTCTAAAATTTCTTAGATGCAAGTTTGACCTAGTCAATGTCTATATACTTTAGGCTTCATTTTAATCCAAGAAACACTTATGAAAATGCCGTGTATAAATAAGAGAATGATTAGTTTAAAATCCCGTGTATAAACACGAGGATTGTTTATATAAATTATATATATATATATGATGTGAAATTTTAAATATATAATAAATCAATATATCGATAAAGAAATCAAGAAACACTTATGAAAATCGAAAGATAAAGAATGAAATTGATATACTCACATATTTACGCTGATGTTTGTTAGCCATTTAGGAAATAAATAAGAATGATTAGTGGGAAATTTTTTAAGAATACTTTAAAGACATTTTGAAATATAGGATTCTAATTGGTATACGATATTTTAAAAATAGTTGGATGATGTCCTAAGCTTATTCTTTTAACATATAATATTATATTATATAAAAGAAAATGTAAAGATTAGAGGTTATATGAAATAAGTAAATAACTATCATTGTTGTTTTATTTAGGTTTTCATATATTATTGGGTTTAATATTTTTTAATTCTTTTAGAATGATAACTTCCAAAAGTTTAAAAACAACTATCAAAAAAGTTTCGATGGATTTGAATTATTATTCAAATTGAGTTTTAATAATTGACTTTCAATTTTGACTATAAAAAGTCAAATTTATGTTTTAATTATGATAAAATGGATGTATACGATTTAATATTTATTAGATAAAAGATCAAAATTTTCTAATTAAATTGATAATAGTTAATCTTTTAGAGTTGTGCTCCATATAGTCTTTATAAAAAGTGTAGTTTCAAGGGACAAACCTCAGCCCTCAGATCAATTCAACGATCACGATCAGATCAATGGGAAAAACACGGAGGGGCATTTTCATCAATAGAAACTTTCATTAAATGACGTCACCTCCGTAGGTTTTCTTCATTCCTTCTCCCCCGTTCCAGACCCCCTGTTCGAAAAAACGCCGCTAATCAGAAACCCTAAATCGAGGTTTCCTTCTCCGGCGAAGCCAACAGACGTTGATTTCTCCGGCCTCGCGTTCAAAACTTCCATTACTGCGTTCAAAATCTTCAGCTAAACTGATACATCAATCGAAATTTCATTCATCATTCCGTGAAACAAAAACAACCATCATCATATCGCGAAGATAACAAAATAGAAGTGACAAATTACACGACTTTGTCAATGGATATGAATCAAGACTCTGTTGATACAAACGAAGACATAAACAGTAATCAAAATTCAGCCTCTGGTAAGAAAAAAACGATTCTGGTTTTGTTTAGTAATGTAGCTTATAGCAACACACAATCACATATGATTGCATAAGTTCTACTACACAAATTGCAGAACTAGTAAACAAATTATATGTATAATCACATGTGATTATGCACATATCACCTGTTTGTTTATGTAAAGTTTAAAATTATACAATCACATGTGATTATACATATGTTAATTACCTAATCACATGTGATTAAGCATATGTTAAACTATATAATCACATGTGATTATGCATATATCACCTGTTTGTTTATGTAAAGTTTAAAATTATTACAATCACATGTGATTTTAAATATTTTAATTACCATGTGATTATACATATGTTAAACTATATAATCACATGTAATTATTATATATGCCTGTATAATCAACCTATCATCATGGACCAATGTCTTTCATTTTTTCCCTTTTCCAGCTTCTAATCACAATACCACTCCAAGACCGGTCAGAACAATATACTTAAATACACCCGGAGGAAGCCTATTCTATGTTCCAATTATCGATCAGGGACTACTACCAATAAAGGGGACCAGGTTTCGATCACTAGATGACTGTGTTGATATGTATAAATGTTATGCATATAACGGAGGGTTTGACATAGTAATGTCAACACAAAAAAAGACATTGTCAGGGTTAGTAAAGGACATATATATTTGGTGTGACAGATCTGGATTTCCAAAGAAGCTCAATGTTGACACCCTCAACACAGAACAAAGCGTTAAACCGGTCAAAAAAACAAATACAACGAAGATAGGATGCATGGCTCATGTTAGGTTTGTTTGGATATATGGATCAACAGAGTTTTCGCTTGTTGACTTCCAAGACAAACACAATCACGAGTTGATTCCTCCAGAGTATATGCATTTATCCAAGAAAAACAGAAAGTTGAAGTTTGCTGAACAGTTATTTATACTCAATGCCTCACATGCAAACATAGGTCCCACAAAAGCACACCAGCTTTACAGTAATATGAAAGGCTGTGAACAAAATGTCAATGGTACCGTCGATGATTTCAGAAAATGGAAGAGAGATTTGAATGTGTATATCAATGAAAGTGATTCTCAAATGCTTGTAAACATGATGGAAGAAAGTAAGAAATACACCCCTGGTTTCACCTTTGAGTACAAGGTTGAAGACAGTCAATTGCACTCGATTTTCTGGGCGGACGAAGTGGCAAAGTGCAACTACAAGGAGTTCAGCTACGTCATCTCATTCGATGCGACATATAGAACAAACAGGTAACCCCAATCCTTTAAATCACATGTGATTTACTTGTTATTGAAGTTGATTAACTGTAGAATCACATATGTTTACAGGTACAACCTCATGTTTGTCCCTTTCACCGGCATAGATAACCATCATAGGTGTGTCACTTTTGCTGCCGCACTAATAAGAGATGAGACCGCAGAGACTTACATATGGCTGCTTAACTCCTTTATGAAGACTTTCCATAAAGAACCTCTTATGGTTGTAACGGATCAAGATGCCTCTATGAGAAAGGCTATTGAGACAATCTTTAAAACCTCCAAACATAGACTATGCATGTGACACATCACACAAAAGTTTCCGTCAAAGGTAATAATTCTGTTAATCACATGTGATTTCCATATATAGCCATACAATTGAAATACAAAACCCACTTGTTGGGAAATACAAAGGATGCGCAAACGATAAGCGTTTAATGAGTGGTAAAGAGATGGGAATCAAAGAAAGCAAGAAGAGAAAGATAGTTTGTAGTAAATGTGGAAAGACAAATCACAACAAGAAGATCTGTGATAGACAACAAGATGAAAAAACACAAAAAGACAATGATAATGTTCCTGTGAACAATGAGTGAAACTTAATCGTCATATTTGTTAACAATTCTTTTCATACATTTACTTCTACTAATTTTCTATACATGAATAGATACTATTTTTGAGTTTTGCTCTTTGATGTCATCTTTTTTAATGCTTTAGAGTGTATTCAAATGTTTGCAGCGAAAAAATCACAAGTGATTGTGTTTAATCACTTGTGATTTGATTTCATAAAGATAATCACAAGTAAGTATGTATAAAATCACTTGTGATTTGAAACAAAAAAAGTCAATTAATCACAAGTGATTGTGTTTAATCACTTGTGATTTGAAACAAAAAATCGCAAGTGATTATGTTTAATCACTTGTGATTTGAGTTCATAAAGATAATCACAAGTGATTGTGTTTAATCACTTGTGATTTAAACAAAAAATCACAAGTGATTGTGTTTAAATCACTTATGATTTGAGTTCATAAAGATAATCACAAGTGACACAAGTGATTGTGTATAAAATCACTTGTGATTTGAAACAAAAAAAGTCAATTAATCACAAGTGATTATGTTTAACCACTTGTGATTTGAAACAAAAAATCACAAGTGATTGTGTTTAAATCACTTGTGATTTGAGTTCATAAAGATAATCACAAGTGATTGTGTATAAAATCACTTGTGATTCGAAACAAAAAAACTCAAAAGATTTTGCCAGAATTTCAAATGCCAACTAATCACATGATATTAACAAACTACAAAACCAACTAATCAAATGCCAGAATTTCACTTCTGATTCGAAAGTTGTTAGTTCTAAAACCTACATCAACAAATACCAAATTCACATGATATTAACTAAAAAGACAAAATTCCTTGTTCTAACCTACATCCAGAAACACTACACAAAAAAGACAAATTGTTTGTTCGAAACTATCAACCATAATCACAAATTGTTTTTCAAACTCAATTACCACCTTCATCAACAATTGTTTTACCTTTGTCCTCAACACCTTTCACACCTTCTTGTTCAACACCTGCAACATCCCCCTCAACACCTTTCCCAGCAACATCTTCTGGATCAGCATTTCTTTCTCTCTCTGCTCTCATTGCCCGAGCTCCAAGAACAAGTTCTCTAATTTCTTCCTTGTTATGCTCGTTCACAAACTCTGTCGCCAATCTCATTAACTTCTTAGCATAAATATTCATATCATGCGTTAAGATCTTTGATGCAAACCTCATTCTTAATTTCAACAGTTGGGCTTTCTGATATCGGCCTTCAACAGCTAAATCGCAATCCCACCTGTCTTCCGGTTGACCCATGTATCGCTCCATGTGGTGCATGACAAAAACACCACAATCAATCACATTTTCAACCGACCTCCAATGTACCTTCATCTGTTTTGGCTTCATTCTCTCAAAAATTGCTCCAGTAGCATTCTCATACATAGTCAAATGTCTTGAAAACGCATATTGCTGTAAAAAGAAATTTTAAAAAGAAATACTCTAATATAAATATACAAACAGTATTGGAAAGATTAATTTAAAAACTTACCACAAATGAAACTACACGTTTGTATTTGGCATTGAAATTACCACCGTAGCGGTTATCAATTATATGGAAAGCCGGCTTTCTTAGGTCAAACACGATAAGGTAGAAGTGATCCGATCGGCAGATTGGGAAGATTACCTGTAATTGAATAAAACAACAAACTAAGTAAAACAACAGACTAAAATGAAAATCACAAAAAGTGACTGTGTTAAATCACTTGTGACCTGAAATACAAAGGAAAATCACAAGTGACTGTGTTAAATCACTTGTGATTTGAAACAAAAGAATTACAAAAGTGACTGTGTTAAATCACTTGTGATTTGAAACAAAAGAATTACAAAGTGATTGTGTTAAATCACTTGTGATTTTAAACATAAGAATTACAAAGTGACTGTGTTAAATCACTTACCAAATCAACATTATTGAAAGCCATCAGATTTACATCCTCATGTAGAGCATAAGCCAAATTCCCCTCAAACTGTTGAAAGTATAGTTCTTTGTTCATTCTTTTTGAAGGATCAAAAAAATCAACAGGCTGTTTACACAAAATGAAAAAGTTAATATTTAAATCTAACAACATAATAACAAATAAAAAAAACCAAATAAAAAGTAAATTTTACAAAGACCACTGTATCTATGAACCTCCTTCGCGGGGAATTTGGACTTCGAAACGTCTCTTCATGATTTAAAATTTTGCACCAAAGGTCGATAACACTTGCCTCAACGTAAATTTCGGGACATAATGTTTCCAAGCTCAACCGTGTACCCATAAATTGGCCATCAGATGTTTCAAATACAAGCTCCCTATCATAAAAAAAAACTAATAAAAACAAAAACCACAAAATATATCTCCTATATATCAAGTGATTGTGTTTATTCACTTGAGTTTTGAAACAAAAAAAAATACAAGTGACTATGTTCAATCACTTGTGATCTGAACACCAATCACTTGTGACTGTTCAATCACTTGTGATTTGAACACCAATCACTTGTGATTTGCATACAAAAAGAAAAACACAAGTGACTATTCAATCACTTGTGATCTGAACAACAATCACTTGTGATTTGCATACAAAAAAAAAACAAAATAATTCAGTTTAATCACTTGTGATTTCAAACAAATGAAAACACAATTATGTTCAATCACAAGTGATTTTATTCAAACAAACTAATAAAACTCATATAGGATCGCCATGCATTATAAACAGGTGCATTGACACTGCATACTCAGAATTTGACAATCTTGTGTGTACATCTGTCTTCCTATTAATGTAAGGCGACCTCATAACAACTGAAGGCTTCACATCTTTTCTCAGTCACCGGGATAGACACAGGAGCATCGAAAACAGCAGCAACGGAAACTGGGCTTTCAATTCTGGCTTTCCCTGACAAAGCAATCAATTTATCCTTTGTCGAGGCACCGGGTGGAGAAGATTGAACAGGTTGGTTTTGTTGAGTGGTGGAAGGTGTTGAGGATTGTAACGAATCCTGAGATAAAAGTTGAAAACTTGGAGCGTTTATGGTGTGAACAGTTGGAAAACGGTGGAAGGCTAAGTGAAATATTAGAACAATTTAGTAAAGAGTTGATCGAGCACAGCTCCATCACCTTATCAGCATTCTCTGTCCACCATTGGGATATACACTCCTCTTCATCCTCTGCATCCTGACAAACAAAATCATTAACTTTTTCACCATGTGCTTTCCCAGCCACATTCAATTCTTCCACAGGTACTTGTTCATCATCTCCAAGATTAACTTCCTCACCATTACCACCTTCAACATCCTCCTCTGCATTACCACCTTCAACATCCTCCTCTGCATTACCATATTCTCCAGCATCCTGTCCATCCACATTCTCAACATCTCCACCTTCATTGTTAACAACTTGATCCTCTACAACCTTTCCAGATTCATCACCACCATCTTCACCCTCATCATCATCATCATTATTACCATCATCACCATCATTATCACCATCCTCATCACCCCTGTCATCATCATCATCACCCTGATCATCATCACCCCGAACCACATAAAAAATTTGAAAAATACAATTAATATCACATGTGATATTATACAGAAGCAAAAACGGTATAACACATATGATTATATAAAAAGGATCACATGTAATTAAGAATACAATCACAGTTCGATAAAAAGAAAAAAACAATCACAATTCAATTAGTCAGTCTAAAAAATACCTCATTCACCTTCTTAACATCCTTCACATCTTCTTCACCAAAGTAGAAAGTTGGCTGCATGCAAAAAACTTTTTTCATTTTCGAATAAAAAGATTCAGCCTTCTTATCCGGAGACTTATACCTTGATAAAATCTGCTTAAAAATATCAAACATATTCTTCTTCTCTTTTGAAACGTTCAACAGCTTCTTCTCAATCATTTCATATAACTCCTACAAAATATGTAAATATTACAGTTAAAACCAAATACAACAGAGGTGATATTCAATCACATATGATTTACAATAAACACAAGTGATTGTGTTCAATCACTTGTGATTGAACATAAGCCGGTGTCAGAGATGTCATGACATTCGCCAGTTGAGCTGGCGTACTCCTGATTCGAATAGATGGTAGGCCTTGGCTGACAGGAACATTTTCAGCGTCCTGTGATGGATTCATCTTTCCTTTCCCTTTGTCACGATCATCCCTTGTTGGCTTCTGTTTCTTACTCTTCTGTTCTTTGTTCTTTGGGAGGAATTGCAGCATCCGTAGCTTTACGTTTCTTTCCTTCTTTTCCTGAAACTGACTTGCTAGAAACTCTCTTAGCCACTCTTTTCACTCTTTTTTCCCTTTAAAGACGCCAAAGTAGCGCCCAAATCAACTGAAGTACCTGTAAAACATATATAAAACAGAAAAATATAAGAAAAACATGAAAACATATATCAATCACATATGATTAACTACAAAAACACACATAATCACAAATGATTATCTGCAAAAACCACACTTATGATTAACTACGAACACAGATGAGTAGAAACACAGATGATTAACTACAAACAAACATGTCATTTGATACTAAACATAACTACGATCACATATGATTAAATACAAACACAGATGAGTACTAGAAACACAGATGATTAACTACAAACAAACATGTCATTTGATACTAAACATAACTACGATCACATATGATTAAATACAAACACAGATGAGTACTAGAAACACAGATGATTAACTACAAACAAACATGTCATTTGATACTAAACATAACTACGATCACATATGATTAAATACAAAAAACTAATATAACATTAGCACACTTACAAAATCACAGATGATTAACTATAAACATACATGTCATTTGATACTAAAACAGTACTACAATCACATATGATTAACTACATTTCATAAACCAAAACAAAATAATTAACTACAAACAAATATCACATATGATAACTACAATAATAACTCATTTGATAACCACGTGACTATGAACACATATGATTAACATTAAACCTAAACACGAGTAATCAACTAAACACATATGAGCACAGATGACATGATTTTCAAAACAAAAACAAATAAAAACAAAACATCTATACAAATCACATATGATTTAAGCACAAACAACAATGTAAACAACCACAGATCACAAAAATCCCTAAAAAATTCGAACAGAAAACCGTAGAAAAATCAAAATCGTAAGAAAACACATATGAACACAGACGACATGATTTTCAAAACAAAAAACAAATAAAAACAATAACATCTATATAAATCACATATGATTGAAACACCAACCACAAAATCACAAAAAAAACCCTAAAAAATCAAACAGAAAACCCTAAAAATTCAAAACCCTAAAAAACAACAAACGACTAACGATTTTAGCAATAAACACTAAAAACAAGTAATCTTACCAGCAACATTGTCGTTCGACTCTTTTTTCGAACGAGGGGATGTAGAATCTGTCATTACTAACAAGTAGAAGGTCGTCAAACTAAGAAACAAGCAACAATCCTCGTCGGAGTACAAAAACCGTTGATCGCCGTAGATTTCAAGGGTCGTCGGAGTACAAAAACGTTGATCGCCGAACGAGACTTCTTTGTCGTCGAAGAGAAGTTACGCAAAGTGAGGGAAAAGAAACGAGAAGGTGGGATAATGAATGAGACAACAGTCAAATCAGTTACTAAATGTACAATTACATTTGTACCCCCTCCGCCCCAAATTCCTTTTAAATTTGAAGATGTGATCTGGACCATTAAAAGGGATAATCTAATGGCTGAGGACTATCCCTTAGGACTATAAAAAAAATGGACTATGTTGAATATTCCACTAATCTTTTATATATTTATATTATTATATTAAAAGATTCTTCCGTTGTTAAAAGCAAAAAATAAAAAAAGGAAAGAAAAACTATCTATATATAGCTTCTCGTGGGTAATTCTCAATGTTCTAAAAACCGGTTTTTTAGTTGACCCGATCTTCTCACCTGGTCACAGGTCAACCGGGTCAACTCGGCTTATAGTTTTTTATTTATTATTTTATATATATGTATACATGTTTGTATACATATATGTAAACTACAAAAAATGTAAAATGAAACATAAACCTATAATATCATTAATTCAAACAAAATAATTAAGTTCAATATACAATAAGAAAAAAATAAGGAAATTCAAACAACAATTGTCACAAGCTCACAATCAAACACAATTAATTATTTAAAGACATTTTGAGTATTGTACCCATCAAGCTTACAATCACTTAATATATGAAAAGGTCGATTAGGGTTAAATGATTTAAATTTTTTTAAAGAAAAAGAGAAAACCAGGTCGATGTTTACTGGTCGACCGTTTCAACCGCCACTCTGGACTGGAAATTGCCAAAAATCCACCTTATATTAACCTGGTCTAGGAACCAGGTCCTGGATCAACCGGATCGATCAACCCGGATCTTAAATTATTGGTAATTTTACCTCTTAGAAAGGAGAAACAGAAACTTCTCCGGTTGGTACATTACTTGGATTATATATTAAGTGAAGGTCAAATTTGGATGAATTTCTGTTACAAATTTCACATCACACCCGCTGTATATCGGAAAACTCCATTATTAGCTAAACTTTAAAGTCACAACAGTCTATTGGTCCATTATCTTTCAGATACTGGTGCCAAGCTAGGTCTATAATCCACGGTGTTAAGTAGAAAAACTTGTTTATAATATAATTTTTTAAAACCTCCTTTTATTAATCCAACATTTATGTACATAAAAATAAACCTATAATCTAATACATATTAGATAATATGTAAACCAGTACCACCTTCAATATAATATATAAAGTGTTCATGATAATGTAAAAAAGAAACAAAGTAATTGCTATTTTGTATGATTAGTACGAAGCATTATGAATTTAAAAGCTTTTATTTACTAAAATAAAAGTGTTTAGTCTGGTTTGGATATAGAAGTAAATAATTTATGCTTAAAAATATGTATCAAACCAGAAAACTACTTTGAATAGTTTTTAGTGTATAAAATATAATATGGATTTATGGAATGTTTTTATGTTATCATTTTATAGTTTTCAGCTTTAAAAACTACCTACTCTAAGAAATACATAAAACGAATAAAAATCCAAAGATTTAGCTTTTAACTACTCCTATCAAACATGTCTAATATTATCATTATTGATACTCGTTTTTGGCTCTCAAAAAGCTAAAAGAACTAGAACCTTAAAATAGTATATATGCATGTTTGATAGGAAATAGCATGGACATGATATTTTCTCATGGAGGGGAAATATGTAGCATCACTTAAAATAAGGATGTAGATTTTAAAGTGTATATAAGTTCAATAGTAGAAAGAAATACACACAAAGAGGCATGACATATAGACTGTTGCTAATAGGTGTATTTAAACTAATCCAAATCCGTTATCCGAAAACCAGATCCAAAATTATCCGAAAATTCGGATATCCAAATATTGTATTCGGATTCGGATAGTGTTTTCTTGAAGTTTCGGATATTTCGGGTATCCAATATCCGAATTTTTTTATTTTTTATAATTTTTATATTGCTTATTTATTTAGTTTTCTTAACATATATAGTTTTATATACATGTATTTTTTTTATTACTTGAGCTATGATTAAAGTTTGCAAAATCGTTAATTAAATAATGATATAAATATCGTTATTTAGTAATTATATAAATAGTGTATTTTTTTTTAAATTACCGGATATTGCGGATATCTAATATCCGAATCCGAAATTCGAGGTATCCGAAATTTCGGATTTGAATTCGGATACCAAAATCCGCTATCTGAAATTTTCGAATATCCGAAAATGAACATCCCTAGTTGCTAACAATAAATAAAATGCTATTACTTGAAAGTTAAGGACATAAGTTTAAAATTGTACGTTATCCAAAAGTGTAAGGGCCAATTGTAAAATTTGTTCAGATTGGAATGCATGGTTACGTACGTGGAGAAACAGAAGCCGCATAATGTGGGCACGACAAGAGAGTGTGTGGCTTGCTTAGGACGTCATTCTTTCCCCCCGTATCCATCCGTATTTTGAGATTCCATTTTGTTTATGTTTGACGTCATTACCCGAGGCTCTCGAGCCGTTTATAAATAAATAAAGGCCATATTTATAGTATAATTATATACCATTTTAAAAAATAAATATTAAATGACTAAAATGATCTTTGTTAAGAAGGGTTGTGAGCATTAAGCATTTAAGCATGCATTATTTACCTATCTATCAAAACTATCAATAGGTAAGAAGTAAATTTAATAAATTAAGAGCTTGCATTTTTATTTATTATTATTATTACATTTTTTTGCAAAGCTAGCTAGCATAAATGAAGTTTAAGACATCGCAAGATATGCATGCGTGTGTGTGTGTTTTTACCGTTGGGAAATGAGAAGTATGTTGACGGGTTGCAAATGCCAAAAAGGTTCGATTAGTGAAAGAGTAGTTATCATGTTTTAATGAAGAGAAATATAATATAAAGTATATATGCTACTTGTTTTGATGTAAATTGGTTAGTATTTCTAACAGTCGTTGGTCAAAGTTGGAATGTATTAATGCTAATGATACATTATCTATTTATTAAATGCTTCTTTCTACCATAATTAGTGATTGTAGGGTCGGAAGAAGGGGTAGCGGCAGCCGCAGGGGAAGTTGATTGAAGCAATGAGGGCGGTGAACCTCAAGGCCGAAGGGGTGGCGGAAGAAAACCCGCCGCTCAGAAGTGTTAGGAAAAAGTCACGAATTCTCAAGAGAGAAGGCTCAATGCCATGTTGCAGGGTGTAGAAATCCTGTTAGAGTTTTATTGCATTACTCATTAATATATACATGTGGAATATTACATAAGACATAAAGATAACTTATAGATACAGTCGTCGTCAAAGTTAACAATTATATAGAATTTTAGCTTGACTGACATAACAGAAGAATTAAGAATCTTATACATGAAGTGTTACATATGATAATATCAAATTTTGATGGTTTAAAATTAAATCGATTGTATGAGTTATGACGCGTGGGAGAGGCAAGTTGGTGATGGCCCCCATTTTTGTGAACCCCAAATTTGTTCTTAAGTGATCAGCATCCCTTCGGTCTTGAATACATATATACTAGCAAAGGTATATGCTTGCCCCACTCCTATAATAATTGAACTCACTCACACTTGATGACATAAATATGTGCCACTATAAAGCTACCACAATCTGTCATCCATCTACTGTATTTGTTCCATTTATGTCTTTTTAATACCAAATTTTCATGTGGGTGTCTCTAATTTCACTCCCCTTTTATGACACTTTATGCTAACTCTGTTTCTTGAAGAAAGTGGCTTTCTTTGACCCTTTGTTTCTTGATTTTTCACAGGTATATGATGAGAGTACAAGTCACAAGAGTGTACTCCATGCTTTGAAAGTGGTCATATTTGACTTGTGGGGACTTAAATCAGGAATTGAAGTGGAAAAGATTTGACTTTCACAATGCCAGTTCCTCTTGCTCCATATCCAACTCCTCCAGTACCATTTACACCCCCTGCAAGTGGTAAAGTAGCTTTGTTTTTATTAATATTTTTATTCTGTTTTCTTCTGATTCCAGAGAAGGTCTAAACAAGTAAAGGATGTAATCCTGCACAAAAAGATAAGATCATTTTTCTTGATGTATCGAGTTTGACCAGTTCAAGAAAAACTAATGTATCACTCTATAAGACATTTGATGCTAAATCTTTTCATTGTTTTTGACAAAACAGCATAATTTACAATCACACAACTTTCCCAGATGGCCAGATGAGCTTCTGTGATTATTGTTATATATAACTAGATAGATTGAACTAAAAGTCCTCTTTTATAATTCTTGAAAATTCGAAGTCAAACTCGTTGAACTTCAAATGCAGAATTTGTATAGGGTTTCTTTAATTTTGTAGCTCATAAGGCTTAAAAGACATGAAATCTTGTTATAAGAAAATGTATATATGGGTTCTTTTACTCTAATCTGAAGTGATTCTTGCCGATTTTGAAAGTGAAAACTAATCAGGATGACATTAGTAAATAAAGCAACCGATTTTTCCTTGAACAGGTTCTGAAAGCCAATTAGTATGTTCAGGATGTCGAAGTCTTCTACTTTATCCTGTCGGAGCAACCTCAGTTTGTTGTGCCATTTGCAATTCAGTCACCGCTGTTCCTCCTCCTGGTATGCACAAAATCTTTGAAATTTTCGGTTATTTAAATTATTGAATGTTAACTATTCTTCAAACAATAGAATTATGTCATCTAAACTTCACATCACAAAGAAATATTACACCATCTTTGTCAGCGTCAACATAGTAATTAGATAACATCTGATCATTCATATCTAGATTGTCATAATTGAAGCCATATACAATTAAAATCATATATAATAATATCCAATACTTTTGTCAAACTTTTGAATATGCTTCATAGGTACTGAAATGGCACAATTGGTGTGTGGAGGTTGCCACACTTTGCTCATGTACATCCGAGGGGCAGCAAGCGTACAGTGTTCGTGTTGTCATACCATCAACTTGGCCTTGGAAGGTACCCATTCCTACACACTCCTAAAACACTTCATTATAACTCATAATTGAAGTTTAATATGTTAATTATGTTGCAGGAAATCAAGTAGCACATGTGAATTGTGGAAACTGTAGAATGTTACTGATGTATCCGTATGGTGCACGATCTGTGAAATGTGCGGTTTGCCAGTTCATTACATCAATCGGGGTGAGTCTGGAACCTTAATCTTCTCTTTGTTAAATGCTTTAAAAGATTTGAGGTTGCAAACTTAAATAGACAAAAAATTAGAAGCTTTATAAGTTTGCAAGTTAAGAAGTTGTTCCCAGTAATAACAGAAAGATTATGTTGGTTTCTCTTGTGATATATGGAACTTGCATGACTGCAGGCTTCAACAAGCAATATAGAACAGAAGCTCGTCACCTGAAATGCGCGATGACTTTTCTCCTTGCCACATCTATAGAGGAACAAATTTTCTCTTGCCAGAGATTATCGTTATTACTATTGCTGTTGTTATAATCTAACTTTTTGTAAGAAATAAAAGTCAAACTTTTGTATATACACAAATGTATATTGGTTTTGTATTACAATAAAATGACGAAATGTTGTTGGGGAAATTTCTCTTTAGCGAAAAAAAATTATAACTGAAAAAACAATTGATAGACAGACTAGAACAATTGTACATGACATGACTAAAATAAAATATTTCGAGTAATCAAGTTTAACCCAATTTATAGTTTGCTTACAATGTGCTCTCGAGTTTTTCAAAGAGTGAAAGTGACGGATTTGAAAGAAAACAAAAGAAAAAGTTGTGGTCAAGTTCTATTAAAGAAAGAAAATGCGAGGAAATTGAATGATTCGAAGGAGAAGCGTAAACGAAATTACCTTAAATCATTTAAAATCATTTTAAAGTAAATAATGCTCTATATTCTCTTAGTGCAGAGTTTCAAACTGTAAAAGGGCAGTGTTGGAGATAAAAGTAGAATCCTGTAAAGTAGAAAGTGACTGATGAGATAAAAGTGGATAAGCATACAGGGAAAGGTTGAATCAAATAATCTTCCCCTTCTTGGAATAAAGTTCACGTTTTGCACCTAATAATAATATAAATGCATAATACTTTTCAAAAAAAATTAACAATAATAATATAAATGCAAAAGGTAAGAATACTTACCCTACAAATATAATGTTTTGTACCTGATAAATAATGTTTAAGGAATATATTCCCTACACAATCTTGTGTGTGCACAAAGCTACTGTTTTCCCTGCTAATAATTACAACAAATAACATTAACCATTCTACAACAGGCACTATTCGACATGCATGAATGCAAGATCAAGAAGGCAAAATGCCATCTATGAAATATATTAATATTTTTGAAAGTAAATAGCAAGTCATAAGTACAGAGCTTATCGAATGTCCTAACAGTATAAAATTGTGTTTAAAAACTGAGATTACAAAAAGAAACAGTACTGATATCAATTTAATTGATGGTTTACTTATAATTTACAATTTAGCTAGGAGCCTACTCGTCGCCCATGGCTAGTTCAAGTGCATAGTCGTCCCTTTCCTGCGCAGATTGACGATGATATATGTAAGATACTCCTCAAAAAGCAAACCATAAGATCAAATCCAATAGACTGTTTCGGTTCTAAAAGGGTGGGAAAATATTTCTGATCTTATTCATTAAAAAACTTACAATAGGTCCTCGCGCAAAATATCGTCCAAACTGAAGCCAATATACCTGCACAGTCCATGGAGGATATATTTGGTTAGATAATTAAGCAGAATTTAATGAGGAAGAAAAAGATACACAATGTTATTTTATTCAAAGTCAAATGTCAGATGGATATTCACCAACTGATTAAAATAATCTTTAATGTATTTGGGTTTTTTCATCATGAAAAACAATTTTAGAAACATGGACTAAAAACATAACCACCATTCTTGCTCTATCTCAAAAAGCTCTTTCTATTCTCCAAACCCACAATTTTCAAAAATTGGAACAGTTGAAACTTGAAAGTGTTAACTTTAGAGTTCAAAACTATAACACTGTTTATGATTTGTTCACCAATAAGAACTTTCTAAATAATTGAAAAAATATGCCTCAATCAAGGGGCAAGAACAAACTTCAATTGGTTTTGTAACCTACTGAGAGTTGTTTAGGATAAGTTAGCAATACTTGACAACTAGTCACTGCATATTACTGTGTAAAAAAAAATTTATCACGTCATATTCTTCTCCTAAAACATGTGTAGATACTTTCGACATTTAACTGGCTTCTAACAGAAAATTTTACTACATTACACGCCACATATTATTATTAGGGATACATCACCCCAAGTAAAATAGTAAGTGTATTATTAAGTACCCATTATTATAAATCTGCAGTTGCAAGTAAATTTTTATTTTACTTTGGTTATGCGTAACTTACCTCATCCTCATCTTGTGTCTCAACTTCAATATCAGAAGATGGGAAACCAACACAAAGGAGTGCATAACCCTACAAAAATGTATAAATATACGTTATTTTATTCAACGAAATCAGATCACATCATATGAAGACACAAACAGGATACATTTTAAATTAATTAGGGAAGAGAAACAGCATGCCTTAGCTTTCAGTTCTGCAGATATCCCTAATGCTTCAGGTTGTCTAAGTTCTCCAGATTTTATACGAACAGCACAACTAGTACAACAACCTGCCATGGGAGAGCGATTTCAGCTAGCTGTGAACATTTGCGATAGACATACCTTGAATTAACAAAATGAAAAAGGATCCAACGATACTTCTAACTTAGATAATATCATCAATGCAAATATGCAATTACTGAGAATTTAATAATGCTAGATATCATATTTATGGAGGTTGCTTAGCCATAGCTTATAATCCTTCAAGATCCATCAACAAAATTCCTGCTAGAGGAGTGCCTAGTGTGGTTTTCAGGGTATCCAAATCATCAAAAAGGCAACAAAATACATGATTTGTTCACTCATACAAAATTTGTTACAAGAGATGGCAAATTTGTTATAAAGGAACACTTGTAGCAGTTGCAGCCATGCAAGGGTCACTGTAACCGGCAAAGAAAAGGTATTGGTTATGCACTTACTTTTGCTCCAGTTGCAAAAACAGTCACTGTAAGAGCACCTGTAGCAGTTGCAGCCATGCAAAGGCGCAGCAATAGTTTCAAATGCCTTTCTTCATGGGGACTTGTTTAACAAAGTATACAAGAAATTACCTTTGGTATATGCAGGTAAGGCCGTAAGGGAGCCCATTAATCCTACTTGTAATAGTTCTAACCAGTTCTCTGGTTTGCAAGCTTAACAAACCACAGTATGGCCTCGAACAAGCTCGAAGACATTGGTTCTCCAAGTTCTTAACAGCCATAGTTTCTTTTAGTTTTCAACACTCAAAAGCTGACTGTTCTCTTTTCACTAAGAAGACTACAGATGACTTCACAACAGTTTTGCCATATGCATGTAATCTTTTAGACTGAACAGTAATATTGGTCATTTGGTCATATTAATCAGCTAAACACTGATTAAGTGCTCACTTTCATATGAAAGATCTTGAATCTTTGAGCTTATTCTTAGGACAGGAAGTCACAAAGGCTGATCAAGGTCTTTCATTTCTCAGAAGAAATATGCTATGGAACTGTTAAAAGAAGCAGTTGTCTGTATAGTAAATCACCTGCTCATCTGATTGCCTATTGTGATTCTGATTAGGCCAGCTGTCACTATGACTAGAAGGCCAACTACTGGCTAAGTGGCAATTATATTCTATTAGATGATTCACCTATCTCATGGAAATATAAGAAGCAAGGGGTGGTTCACGTTTATTAGTTGAAGCTGAATACAAAGCCATGGCTCTTACGTGTTGAGAGGTAACTTAGTTTGTTAAGCTCCTCATAGATCTGGGCTTGAAAGAATTGGGTTCTATTGATCTTACTGTGATAACCAATTTGCCCAACTATTGCTGCTAACCCAGTGTTTCATGCTAGAACAAAACACATAGATGTTGATTGTCATTATGTTTAAGATCAACTAAAGGCAGGCACTGTTATTCCTACATAGTACATAAGCATTAAGGATCATCTACCTGATACTTTTACAAAGGTTATAACTGTGGATTAGCATAATCAGTTGTTAGCCAAGTTGGTTGCTTCGACATATCTCGCTCACAAACTTGAGGGAAGTGCATAAGGGAGCAAGCAATGTTGCATGACAAGGGGAGAATTGTTACTTTTATAGAACTTTAGGGATTAGAATTTACGTGTTGTAAACTGTTAGATATAAGATATGTTTGTTAATCATCTCAGTAATAATTTGTCAACTACTTGTATATGAACAAGAGTGTAATCAATATGAGTTCAGTTCCAATGAATAAGTCTTTGATTCCTTATGTTGCTCTCAAACTCTATTTACATTTTTCTGACATCTAAATCAACATTACTCATCTAAACAGGATGTCATATACATGCAAACTTGCACAAACAAATGAACTCAAACAATATCAACATACATGGAATCAGTCTATTACCGCGAGTAAATTTAGCTGCAAGTAAAAGAGCGTGAATTATAGAATAATACCGTGCCTGCAAGCAAATGGCAATGATATGTTCTGTGCTTCAGCTGTGTGCAATATATATTGGTCCTGCAAGATAGCAATGAATTAAATTTGTCATATTGTATGAAATCGAGCTTCTTAAGATAGTAAAAAGATAAGTTAATCCAAACACCCCATACAGATCATCGCGGAAACACTTGAGTAATCAGAAACACTATTCTCTATCCAAATTTATAACAGGAATTGTTTCTTCTAGAAACAAACCTGCGACGGGTTTTGCCCAAATTCACATCAACAATGCTTTGAGGTTTTATTAACAAATTATACACAAAAATTCGTTGGTTCTCCGAAATATGAAGAATAAAGTAACAAGAAATAAGTTGAAGGTTAGTATTTTTCGGTTTGTAATTAACAATTACCTCTGGAACGTAGAATTCGTGAACGACGTCTCGTTGTCTGTCGTGAACGGTAACTTTATGGCTCGGAGCCGATGACGCGACGGAAATGCGTGTGGAGGGTACTTCGGGTGGAACCGGAAGCTCCGCCGACGTCATACTACGGCGGCATTTCAATGAAGTCGTGGGGTAGTTAATTGCGCTTCTGAAGCGGGAAGATAGACTAAAAAGTGATGGAGTCCGGTAGCTTGTGGTACAGAAAATATTGCAAGGGGATTGAAGATCCATCGGAATCAAGACAGCAGAGTTCTGGTGGCGGAAGCTCCGAAGAGTGGCTGGTGGTGGTCTGTTGTTTTTAATTCTTATCTGTTTATTATTCGTCGTCGAACATTATTTTTTCTTTTAGAAAAAAAAAAGCTCTCGGCAAAGTTAATTTTTAGATTATTCATTATTGACAATCTCTTGTTTTTTCCTAATCAATACTGTATGTACTATATTTTATTTTGTTAAACTTTAGGTTATAACACTTATTATGTGTTTTTTTATAGATCTCAATTATATCAAGTGTATTAAAACAAATCAAACAATGAGTATGAACTTTATGTTTGCGTTGCATTGCATATCATTAAGGGGTGTTTGTTTTAGCTTATTTAGGGCTTATTTTTATAAGCTATGTTTTTACGGTTTATTTTTTGACTTTTGAGCTTATTATAGGTTATAAGAAGAAAATAAGCCGGATTCATAAAAAATAAGCTAGAAAAAACAAACTCGTAAAAAATAAGCCGGAAAAATAAGTCGTTGATAAGCTAAAACAAACACCTCCTAAATAAACAAAATATTCGCACAAATGACCCTGTACTATATACAAGTATAGAAGTATAAAAATACACAACTCCTATTTAACTCACCCCCCTCGTTCAAGCATGATATGCTAATGTTTTTGAAGTCATTTGGTAAACATGCCTACAAAATGATATGCTAATGGAACATGTTGTACTTGTATATGTCCAATAGCAACACGTTTTCTAACAAAATACAAATCTATTTCCACATATTTAGTTCTTTGGTGATGGACTAGGTTAGAAGCTAAGTACATGACATTAACATTGTCATAAAATACAACCATAGTATGATTTGAAGGTCTATAAGAATGTTACGAAGCCAAGTTGAAAGGAATGTTAAACTCCCTTAATATATGAACTAGTGTGATAGGTGTGTGTTTTTCTAAAAAATAGTAAACTCGTGATGGATATGTGAAACACAGTATTAGAAAACCTTAATACGTTGAAACTAAATGATATTGTTTGTAAAAAGTAAAACATCATAATATAGTATCAGCAAATGCCTCTAATCAGTGATCAAGATCTTTTGCCAATCTTAAACATATGACCTGGTTAATAATTAGTGAATGAAATAGACAATCCTTCTAACAATCTTCCACTCCTATTAATTAGATCAAAAATATATGTCAAAATTAAGAAATAAGATTATAAAAGAGAATTAGTATGTTATACATGTCGAAATATAGTGGATAATATGAGCAAATATAAAAATTTAGTATGAATAAATAAAATATTTATATTTCTTGAACGAATGATACAAACACAAAATATATTTGTAGATTCTTCTAGGTCTATTAATCCCTTCATATGAACATCCAAACACCCATGCATAAATAAATTAATGTTAGAATTTACATCATGTTCTCGAGTTAATTTAAGGAGGGAAGGAAAGGAAGGAGAGAGTTTATTTAGGGAAAAATGTGTTCTTGAGTTTTTTTTAAGCAGGGGAAGGAAAGGGTTGGAAGGGGTTAGGAGGGGCACTTTTACCCTTTTTGTATGTAAAAACTTCCCCCCATTTTTTGGATGATTGAGAGGGAAGTTTTTTTTATCTCTCCCTTTCCTTTTCATCCTTTCCTTTCCCTTCATTTAAAAACTTGAGAACAGACCGTTAAGGTTCCTTACATCTTATTTCCTTTCTAAAATCAAAATCCCTATAATTTTAACACGTAAATGAGACTTGAACTGAACATGCCTAAATAAATAAAACAACATTTATTTCAAACAACCGTTCATTATACGTTTGTAACGTTTCCATACCGAGTACCTTATCCTTTTTGACTTGGATAAACCTTAAGACAGGGAACAGGTGCCTTAATTCTAGACTAGCAGCTGTTGCATGTTGACACGTGAATCACTCGTGTCACTACTCGCATAAACGCCGTCACTAAGCACAGTCCTTAAAAGACACAAATAAACAACAAGACACAGAAAAACAGAGACCCGGGAAATTGAAGTAAAAATATGCATTCTGTTAAAGAGAAAGTTAGCAACGCAGCCAGTGCTGCTAAAGCCCATGTTGAATCCTACAAAGCCAATCTTGAAGAAAAGGTAAATAATTTCACGCTTTCAACTGCTCGACATAATCATACATTGTTGGAATGGCGATACATCTTTCTTGGCGTATGAATTGATGTTCATGGGATTTGATTATTGCAGGCAGAGAAAGCAACCGCAAGAACAGAAGAAGAAAGAGAGATAGCACACCAGCGGAGGAAAGCCAAGGAAGGAGAGGCTAAGATGAATTTGCACCTTGAGAAAGCCGACCACGCCGCTGAGAAGCTGCATGGGAAACACCATGTTCTTGGCCACCACCAAACGCCTGTTGCTGCAGCTGGCCAGACAACCGTCCCTGGAACCACCGCCGCCACCGCCCTTAGCCACCACCAACAGCCTCTTGGAACGGTTAACCCCGTTACCGGAACCACCGCTCCAACCTATCCTCTGGGTGGACACCTTCATGAACATAAACATCTCTAGCCTTATTTTTTTCTTGTTGGTGTTGTATTGCTTGTAAATTACGTTTAAGTTAATAAAGTAAAGACATGTTTGAGCAACCGCAGAGATCCTAACAGATGTTAACAATTGATCAAAAGTTTATAGATGTTCAGATAACAAGATAATATACAATGTTATGTCGGAACAGACTCGTTCTTTGATCTGCTTTATCAGAGCAGTTGCATCCGTCCTTGGTGTTTGACAAAGTGATGAACGTTTCCTTGTTGCGACAGACATGGGTTCCTTGCCTTTGCAGGTTTTGTGCATAAGTTGACTTGAAGCTTTGACCACGCATTTTCATCTGATCCTGTTTCAAGAAACACCTCTTCAAGGAACTCGTCTGCAACGTCCCCATCTTCATCTATCGTGAGACTCTTCGTATACCATTCTAGTCCCTGAACCAATTAACACAGCATGATAAACTAGCAATCATATGATGTATTGTAGAGGTTAAAGATTATAATCATTTAATGTCCCATCTGTTTAGACCGCGAGGACACTTGATGATATTCACCTGCTTTGATCTAGGTGAACGTATTAGCAATGTAAATCATCTACAACTTATTGCTCTCATGATTAATAATGTGAAAAGCCATGGCAGGGGTGGGTTGTAAGAAATCCAAGAAACCGTCTTTTGACACATCAATCAATCGTATATATCCTAAAAGGAAATTCCTAATTCAGCTCATAGTCTGTCTGCTTGACATTTCAAATACGGGATCGGGATGTTTGTTCTAATCACCTGTTCAATTTTGTCATTCCTGTAACAATGTACTCGATATAAATTAAAAAACACACCTAAATTAAAATTGGATCATAGACAACAAGTGGTGAATATTCCAACAGCAGTACGAACGAATATAACTAGTCCAGTTAAAAAGATCTTACCTGAACAGCACCATCAGCAGCGGGGCACGGCGCTAGAATCGGGCCGATCTGATGAGCTCCATCAACAGGGACTTGAACGGAAACGCTAAATCCCTTTCGTGGGAGGCCACCATTAACGTAATGATGGACCTCTTCTACTGATTTGGGATCATCGTGCACGTCTACATCAGTTTCGTCTTCTTCCGAATCTTTGTTGACTTCGTGATTTCCGAATCCTATCCATCCCACCAATCGCTTAATGAACCTCATTTAACTTGGCTACAATTCTAGAGGCGAAATTAGGGCAAGAGACTTTTATAGTCGCAGGGTCCTGGGTTTTATATGTATTGACGAAGGAATCTGAAATATTGTAGCTGCAGTAGAGGTTTAGGGGGAAGAGGAGGCGTCTGCTTCGGTTAAATCGTAGATTAATTGCTTACTTGCAGATAGCCCAATATGATCAATTAGTCATGTATGTGTTCTTCGTTCATGCTTATAGACTTGATTCGTGTTACACAATCATGCTCTTGACGTGGTTTTTCACTTTTTTGTTTGTATTTTTTAATAGAGTTAATTACTTCATGTGATTTAATAAAAGTTAGTGATTTCTTTTCTAGACTTAGAAAAGTAAATGAATGATCCATACTATAACATTTAAGTACCGTATTCGGTCCTCAATTCTAATTTCTGTCAAATGGTTCCATTAACCTCCTTTTGAGGAGGGGTATTTATGTTTTTTTGCATCATATGTAAATCAAGTCGAAAATCTTTTCACCTTTTTTTTTTAACAGCAGAAAATCTTTTCACCTTTAGTCACTCGATGTCATGTCAGTTACCCATCGCCATTACTCCCTCCATTTTTACGAGACTACACATTTTCTTCCACCTTTGTTCTTATGCTACAAACCCTAATTTGTTCATTTTCTCCAAAATGCTGCTGACATTGTGAACGATAAGAGGGAACGACATCACAAATGCCGACATTCTTCAAGTCTATGGTAAGGAAATTGCAATTTGAGTATTTTTATTCATATTTTGAAACCAATGGTTGTCACTGATCTTGATCAAAATCCTTAACTTTTTCTTCTTCAAGTTTTATCATGATGGTGTGTTCACAACTAATAGGCCACGTAAGTATGTAAATAGCAAAATAATTATGTTGATTTGGTAGATGTTGATGTTTTTTGTGCGTTATGTAAATGGCATGATGAAAGAGTTAGGTTACAATGAGGATGAAGTCATGTACTATCATTTTCTATTACCTAATCTTAGCGTAGACTATGAGTTGATGGCTTTAGGTACTAATGGGGATGTGATTAAGTTAAGTGAGTATTTAGAAAAACACAAGTTCATATTTATGTATGTTGAACATGGAATGACAGTGTTGGACACTTATTTTAAATCACCACACAGTTCAAAAGTTATTATTGAGTAGTTAGAAGATGAGACTAGTATAAGACCTAAGAGTAATGTAAAAAATAAAAGTCACAAAAGATTATTACTTGAATGAAACAACCAAAGCCAAGAAAGTTACATTGACCGTGCCCATTAGGCTCATCTAGTGTCAATGTTCAATCTAATCAAACCTTACTTGGCTCATCTAGTGTAACTGGTGAGTGTGATCAAACCCAACTTGACCAACCTAGTGTTAATGTTTAGTGTGATCAATCTCAATCTGACCAACCTAGTGCCAATGTTCAATTTGATTTGTTTGGGAATATATTTGATCACGAGTTTAATCATTTTTTGGGAGATGAGGAATTGAACAACACTAGCATAGATGTCAATGTGAGTAATGATAAGGGTAAACAAGTGTTGGATGATAATGAACATTCCAAGGTTGTTGATGATGATGGAGGTAATAGTGACTATATAAATGATGATGAAAATTCATTGTTTGATATAGAAGTTGACATAAGGGATTTTAATTGCAATGTTGACTTTGAAGTTGAGTTTGTTGGGGTAGAAAAACATGCTGAAGAGCATGAAACTGATACAGTGGTTGTTGAGCATGTTATAGACAATGATGAATTTAATAGTGGGGATGGGGAGGGTATAAATGGCTAAAGACAGAAGCTGTTACAGAATCTTCAAAAGGAAGGTGAGAGTATTTATATAGGGACTAAGAAGACTATTTTCTATGTTGAAAAAACATTTGGTAATTCTAAAGAAGTGAAGGAATCGATTAAGAGACATGTAGTGAAAACAAGAAGGCAAATTAAAATCATAAAGAATGATAAGTTTAGAGTGAGGTCTGTTTGTGAGGGAATAATTCCAGAATTAGGTGACCTCCAATGTGAAATAGGTCATTCAGTGGGGCTCACAGTTGAAAAAGCAAGACATTGTCAGGAATCTCTTCATTGTGTTGGGTTTAATGGTTTCTGTTTGTCAACTGTCTTCATTTGCTCATTGAAGACAGTTTTTAACACATGAACCAACAATTTTGTCTTCATTTGCTCGTTTGGTTTGTGTTGATTTTGCAACACTACTACATTTGGTCATTTTTGTTATTTATGACAGTTGTTGATCCAATATTTCAATCAGTCATTATTTATAAAAAACTTTGATTACATTGAAAAACACTACTACCCAAAAAACTATTACACTTTGCAATTCATTCATTAAAGTGTTCTAAGGTAAAATTAAATACATTACAAACACTAACCAACTAAGCATTAATATCCCCTTAAACATTCTATTTTTACTTTCTGCATGTTTGACCTTCATTTCTAGTTCATTTCTTCCTCTTAGCAATCCAGGAATGATTTGAACTGATCTAGACATATAGGAGGATTTAGCCATCCCATGAATCTGCAAGAAGATCCTTGTAACAAGTATAATATATACTTTATGATAGACCCAAAATATTAAATTTTTTATGTTGAAATCACTTACATATTTAGGGCATGAATAAAATCGATGACCTGGGTTGAAGCTTGTCCATGATGTTTTTAGTACAGTAGTTCTTCCACACCAACAATATGCCATATCATGTACGCCTTTTCCTTCTCAAACCCTTCAACGTCTGTAAATGTGGGTAAATGCAACCTGTATAATGTTCAAATGAAGAAGATGATTGTAAGTTAAATAAGGTGGTTAGTAGGTCCTTTTGTAGTGCAAAAATACATACATATCCCTTAAAATGAGGTTAAGGGAGCCATTTGACAGGAGTTAGACGTAACACTGCTATTTCTTTTTTTAAGGGTTTCACTTCGGAATCGCATATACAAACATAAACCTATACACATAGGTATATAAAATAATAATAAACAACTTGTACGAAAAGATCAGTATATCAAAGGACAGTGTTACATAATTACAAAAAGGCTCTTCGATAAAAAAATATCAGAGTATCGTTCAGACATTCCCAAAAACAACCAAAAGTTCCCAGAACAGCAGGACTTACCACAACCTGCAAATTGGAGCTTACTGTGGGGGATTAGCTCAAAGCTAAGTGAATGAAAGTTTAACAAACGAAAAGCATCAGAACAACAAGCAATGATACTACAACATCAGATAAGCACGTATCTCAAAGGACCGGTGGTTCGGGCGAACCTACAACCAAATGATGGCCTAGCATAGGTTTACCGATAGTCCACTTATCATTCTCACATAGTAAAATCCATTAAGATGCAACAAATGCATAAAAAGATCAAGTGCTGATAGCCGATGACAAAATAAGCCCACCCTACCTGACATGGCTGACCCCATCCAAATAACCCAGGTCAACAAACAACTGTTCACAATTACAAAGTATATACATAGCATATCATAACACCAGTAGATCAATTACTAGGCTACACAATGTATCAAAACATAAAACGGTATAAACATTAATGTAGTGTTCTCTAAGGAAAAGAAGGAGATTAAATGATTAAATTTTGTTACGTCTTGAGTTTTTTAAGAAAGAAAGAAATGGAGGGGAAGAAGTAGTTACTTTATCTGAAATGCATTATCCGAAGAGTGGGATGCTAACAAAGAGGTTAGATTATGTTCATCTATCTTCCTTCGTTCCCTTGCCACGTTTATGTCACATCATTTTTCCTTCCATTCCCCTTTACCCCATTAACCTCCACGCCCATCTCTCAACCGCTATTTATTTATATTTTTTTTAAAAAGAATTAAATTAAGATAAAAGAAATAGATAGACAGAAGAAGAAAGAGAAAAAGGAAAAGAGAGAGGAAAGACGATGTGACCATGCACCAGCTTGACCTCTCGCTAGGGGATGAGGGTGGTTGTGTCGAAGACCCTTACACCATCCGTAACACACCCTGTGAACCCACTGAACCTTGCTGCCACATCTGCGCCACATCGGCTTTTCTCTCTCATACCCTCTTCCTACCCTTAAGTAGATTACCACACCCCATCAAACCCCACCATTTTCACTTTTTTTATTCTTTTTTTAAATACATTTAATAATATAACAAAATAAAATATTTTTATATTGATTAAAAATTAAAACAATACAAATAATAATATAAAAAATCCTAACATTACTAAACACTAAAAATAAAAAAACAACATAACATTCAATATTAAATATAAAATAATAAAACATCTAAAAAACTAGTTATCCTCGTTGTTTTCGTTTCGATTGCGCCAAAGATGTTCGATCAAATCCGCTCGTAGGTTAGGATGGATCTCCACATTCTTTACTTGCCGAACAATTACAGCGCGTTGTTGTTCTGTTTGTTGTGTTTCGATATAAGAGAGTGTTTAAAATAGAGAGAAAAGATAAGAAAGTTTGTGTGAAAAATGAATATATGTGTGTGGTATTTATAGTGAGTTAATTGGAAAATAATTAATAATTAATAATAAGTCTAGAAGGGTTGGAGGCTTAAAAAACAAAAAAAAAGGAAATAGAAGAGGGTTGGAGCGGTTTTGGGAAACCGTAGGTGGAACCGTAGGGTTGAAGCCCCAAGGGGCGTAGCGGTGTTCGGCCAGAACCGCAGGAACCCACACCCCTAAACCGCTGGCGCTACGGATGGTCTTATACTACAACCAACTGGTTAGATGCTCACAACCTTATGTTCCATACATTTTACTTTAAAAATTTTAACGCATTAGTGTATATTTTTATTACTTTTAGTTAGTTATTAAATCTACTTTTTATGTTTTTCAAATGATTTTAACGTAATTACATCATATAAAATATTTTTATTACTTTTAATTAGTTATCTACGATTTTCAAATCACATAATTAAATTATAAAAAATAAATGTTTAAAGTTATAAATTATGCACCCTAAAAAAGAAAAGAGTCTACCACTTCATTTTTCTTATTTTCAACACAACACAAAATAATTATTCCAATTATTTTATTTTTGTTCCTTCAACTTTCTTAAAACTCGAGAAGAAGATTTATGTTGTTTTGTGAAATATTTTTGAATGAAGATTTGTTTTACCTTTTTCAATAGTTCAAAAGAGTATATAGATTTAGATGAAGATTCAAAATTGCCGACGAAATGTGTAAGCAGATTTGACCATGATCACTGCACCAGGTGTCAAAAGCTCTCTACACCTTTACAACAATACCCAACTTGGTACATGTAGTAGTAATCACCATTTCGTGCTTATACGGCCGCTCCAAAATCAAAAAAATCTGATCTTTAAAACCCTAATTTCCTTCTTTAACTTTCTTTCTTCAAACCCCTAAATCGCATTTTTCAAATCGGTAGGTTTCAAGTAGCCGAAAAGATCCACCTACATTTCAAGATCAACAACAACCCCGCAACAATTTTGCTACGTTCTGTGCGAAAATGGACTCTCGAGAGTCTTTAGCACCACCGCCGTCCCTGCAAAGACACCAGGCCCACCACCAGCAGCAGCTGCCGCCGGGGATGATGATGCCACCGAACTCTTACACCACCCACCACCACCTACCCAACAACTCCAACACCACTGCGCCGAACAGCAACAACAACATCATAAGTGCCGATTCGATGCAACAACGTTTTGCTTTCGATGCTCCTGACCAGTACGGTGACGGATCGTCTCCCCCTGGTGGGTTTAGGGCTGGTGGATTTAGCATTGAGCCGGCCAGGAAGAAGAGAGGCCGGCCGAGGAAGTATTCGCCGTCGCCTGACGGCAACATTGCTCTTGGTTTAGCTCCTGCTCCGGTTACCACCGCTTCTGGTGGTGGTGGTGGGCATTTGGAGTCTTCAAATGATGGCGGTAGTGCCGGTGGTGTCACCCCTAACACCGATCCGTCTGCTAAGAAACACAGAGGAAGGCCACCTGGTTCAGGGAAGAAGCAATTGGACGCTTTAGGTAAAATTTCGATTTTTCTTCTTGTTAGTTTCATGTAGATCAAGTAAGTAATTATAGCGACATATATGTGCAAAAAGAAATCTTATTTTTGTTGTTTTTGTTATCAAATTAAGCAATTAATTAGCTTTGTGATAACTTTTTTCTATCTGTTTCATTCTTAGCAGTAGCATTATTCTATTTTAAAACAATCTTGTAGGGGATAGGATTTTGACATTTTTAACTTTTAAATTAAAGGGTGTGTGTATGAGAAACTATTCTTCTAATTATTTGATTTTATTTGCATAAAATATGCCAATTAGTTGCTAATTTGAGTTTATACATCCAATCTTTTGTCACTGTTCTTAATTATTATTATTTTTGACAGGTGCACCGGGTGTTGGGTTTACCCCTCATGTGATCACGGTTAAAGCAGGAGAGGTATTGATCCCAACTTTCCATATAATCTGAAAATTTTATAAAAATTTGAGTCTTGTATCTAATTATCATAGAATGAAAAACCGGACTATATTTTCTTTTTAAGAGTCGATATTCTTGGATTGGATAGGTGGTAAATTGACTAGTCAGTTTACATGTTAAAACAAGATATTAATGTCTCGTTTTGAGTTAATGTATGATATGTATCTCTGATTGCAGAGTTCTTGAATTGTAGGTAAGTGTAAGAATACAATATGGTTGATGTCCAAAATGTTGCAACAAGCAAGTAATTGGAATGCATCACTGCTATATAACTAGTTTCTGTAAAATATCCTTTTAATAGAAATAAAAGTGCATGCAAGGCTCCTTTGTTGAATTGCTACCAAAACTAGTAGAGAATATGTCGTCAAAAGAAGGAAATTTTTGTCAAATTGGTACAAGTAACCTGGGCAGTTAAATTCGGTGGGATACAGGTAGGATAGCGGTCTTAGGATAAATAGCGGTTTCAAATAGTGGTGGGAAATAGCGGAAGCGCTAATAGCGCCGCTATTTCCGCTATTTGGGCGCTATTTCCGCTATTTGAGGTAAAATAGCGGTGGGATAGCGGTTTTCACAATTTTTTTTTTTTTTTTTTTTTTTTTTGCAGATTATACTTGTTTTCGGTTTACACTCCACGGTCGATTCCCGTATTACTCTTTATATATTAGTGTACTAAGTTTTATACAATGCAATTAATCAATGTTTTATGATTTTAATTATATATATACATATATAAATATATATTCTACGTAATATTAAAAACCGCTATCCCACCGCTATCCCACCGCGATAACCGCTATCCCAAATCAAGGACCTTGATCGCTATTTGATTTCCCACCGCGATAACTGCATAGCAAGTAACACATCTCCTAGGGTGGTGCGAATAGTCAAAACTTGAAAATTTTAATTTATTTTTATCTTTGTCCCAATTTTTTAAATCATTCTTCTTTAAGAGAGCTTTTGCATTTTCTACCCTTTCTTTTTATAGTTACAAGGATCTTTATTTTGGGATGTTCTATTCTTACATGCCTTTCTTTTATAAGCTTTAAGATTAATGATCTTCATGCTCCATGTTTATCAATTATGGCATAGATTCTATTTACAATATCTACTTAAGTTTGAAAGTTAAAACTATGGTTAAAACAAAAAACACATCCATATTATGATGACATGATGCATATCCCTAACTGCTATGGTGGGTTTTACAATCGTATCCTTTAGTTGTTAAATAAAAAGGGAAATGTAGAAAATAAAATCTTGATTCCTGGTGAGGTAAAAAGATGGAGAAATGAAGATACATGCTTGTAACGTTATTATGTATGAAATCTAGAATTAGCAGTTGTAGATATAGAAGCAAGGTAGTATAAGTGAGGTGACACAATGTAATCTCTTTCTCGATGTTATTCAAATGTTTCTCTTGATTGTCTACCATGTTGTCTAAGTGTAGCATCTGTGAGATAGATAGATAATACATATCTCTTGATTTTCTGCTATATATACATACTCCTAGATTCCAGACAACAGGGTCCTTGTATTACATTGTAGAGCTTGTATCCTTGAACTGTATAATTATTATTGTAGACCCTTGGAGGAGTTTGCCATGAGTGATAAAAGAATGGCTTGTTTGTTACTTGTGCTTCTAGCTATTTATGAGTTTCCGGAGTTAATAATTATCATGTTTGTGGTTGTCAACGAATGTACCTATTTCTCCATGCTCTTAGGCATACATGCATACATACATCCATACATGCATGCATGTATACATACGTCTATATGTATGTACATGCATAAATACAGGATATGAAGCCACTACATAAAATGGTCATAGGCACAACGATCATAGGCACTCATAGTGACGAAATAAATGATCATATGTTTTTAATCATAGTACATTTGTGAAATCATTGCTTTCAAACTAGATATTGACTTCTTTATAACCTTTTTTGATAACGCTGATGACATGCCTTTAGAGATACTTCGAAAATCTGAATTATGTTATCTGAAGGTGCTTTTGTGATTGAAGGAAAACATAACAGTAGTAAAAAAAATAATAATAAAATAAATAAACAAGTAATTTAAAAATATTATTAATAAAAAAGGAAAATAAAAAAGAAATGAAGTATATAATATAATCATATTGTGGTAGTATCCACCATCTACTATGATAGTGTATACCTTATTTTCATAAAGTTCAACATTGACTCGTTGACCGACACTTGATAAGCTGGAGGTTTTGAAGGAATCAGTCTCTAACTCTCTATACTGTTTGGTAGAGATATGACTCTTACGGTCTTACCTCTCCATACCCCATTGGCCCATTTAAGTGGGTTGGGTGTTGTTGGTAGCAAAGCATGCGACAATGGCTTCCGTATATGATTGTGCCACTCAAGTTAGAACGTTTACTTGTGTGTATTTTTTGAAGTATTATTATCTGTTACTAATTTTAATATATATACGTAAGTGATTGTTTTGGGTTACATATCGGGTATTGCAGGATATAGGGTCGAAGATCACGGCGTTCTCACAGCAAGGACCTCGTACTGTTTGTATTCTATCAGCTAATGGTGCCATCAGCAATGTAACCCTTCGTCAGCCAGCAATGTCTGGCGGCACTGTAACATATGAGGTCTGCACCTTCTTTCTATGGTTATTCTATTATATAATATTCTTTTTCTCTTATTCCAAAATTGCTACTTTATTCACTCTTCTTGTTGTAGTTATGTTTGCTGAAGTTGTTATGTGATTCTTTCCATTAAACAGCCATTAAACTGATACTGTTGGGCCATACTCCCCTTGGTTGTTTTACTAATGCTGTTTGTGGTGTATCTTGTTTTTTCATATTCTTTACATGCAGCTGTTGCAAAATAAAACTTGTCCTTTTTGACACCTCTTAAGTCTTTTTGTTGACTTGAGATTTCTTGTTAGGCTGATGATGTGGTTTTTTCAGGGGCGGTTCGAGATAATATCTTTATCAGGCTCGTTCCTGCTGGCAGACAGTAATGGCAACCATGGCAGCAGGTCTAGTGGATTGAGTGTTTCCCTTGCTGGTTCAGATGGTCGGGTTTTGGGTGGTGGAGTGGCCGGGTCGCTAGTTGCAGCAACACCCGTACAGGTTTCTCTCTCTCTCTGTGTGTGTGTGTGTGTGTGTGTGTGTGTGTGTGTGTATGTATGTTTGTGTGTCATGCATACACATGGCATCATGAAAATCGTCTTGATTGTAATCTGTTTTCATCAGGTGGTCGTGGGTAGCTTCATTACGGAGAACAAAAAATCAAAATTAAGTAGCGGCCCATCGGCGGCAGCGCCTGCAAACATGTTGAATTTTGGTGGTGGGTCAGTGCCTGGTGCGAGTCCACCATCTGATGGACCATCAAGCGAGTCATCTGAAGATAGCGGCAGTAGTCCTTTTCATAGGCACCCGGCTTCCTACAACAATGTGAGCCAACAGCAACAACAACAACAGCAGCAACCACCGCCACCAGCTATGCCGATATATTCAAATATGGGGTGGCCAAACTCAACCATGAACATGCTCCGTAACTGAGACATGAGATGACTTGGCTAACTTAAGGAATTTGTTGGGTTGGGTTGTGGTATGTCTGTACCATTGGAGGAGGATGTTGGTGTTTGTATGATGATGATGATGGCATTTGGAATTGATGATTTGTAGAATATGTAATGTAGGGAGGCAGAGTATTAATGTAGGATTAATTCTGATGCATAATATTTTAATTTCTATCTGAGAGTCTTGTTATTTAAAATAGAAAATGAAATTAAATTTGTGATGTATGTATGTGGGGCCATGTGGGTGAGGTTGTGATCTAACGGGTACCCTTTAATCCTTCTATCATATATTCATATCTATCTAAACACTCGACGATGTCTAGTAAGCTACTAAGCTGACCTAAAAGGCTTTGGTTGCCATAATTGCTTTATTAATCACATATATGTTTTTTTTTTTAAATAGTGAAGTTATGTTAGTAAACCTGGTTTGCTGTGACATTTATATAAGACAGTATGTGAACCCAAGTCATATGTCATGAGGGAAATAAAACCCTTCTTAATTGTTTTCTGAAAACCGACATAGTGAAACTTAAATTCAAGACCTTATAGTAGAATAATATCATCCGTACCACTAGAAAATTCCTAGTTATTTATTAAACACATATATGTAATCCCCCTAATCAGGATGTGGCGCTTTGTTTTTATAAGATATGTATATATGATTCTAGCATTTTGCTAAATTTTTACTAATATAAATTGGGTTGAGTATGATGATATGTTCTGGGCATAAGATAAAACTATGAGTATTTGTTGTAAAAAAAAATTTATTGGTATTTCTATATAGCCCATCTTGATTGTCTATATGACTCCCTTGTTGAAATATATGTGAGTATGTGACATGCATTGAAATTTATAATTGATAAATTTGATATGCGTTGTATGTGAGTGGAGGGGCCAATAGCACCCTAAAATTATTAATGAGATGAATTTATGTTTGAAAATATTATTACGTGAGATTATACCATGTTTTTTCAGGCGTCACTCAACTTTATAACTTCCAAACTCAAAAAGCTTTATATAGCAATTTACCAGTTGAAACATTAAAATGGTTACTTTATTAGTTAAAATTCTTTTTTTTTCTTACTTTATCTTTCTATTTATCATAAGATAACATGTAGAATTTACTAATTTTTTAATCACATCCTTATATGATTTTGATTTTTAATACTTGTATTAATCTTGTAACTAAGAGATCAAGTAAATGCTAAATATGATGTCATAATTACTAAAAAGTATTTAAAGAAACCAAAAAGATAAATAAAAAGGTAGAAAAAAGTTATACCATTACTTTTTTTTTCAAAAAACAAAAATTTAATTATAAGAAAAATGATATATAATATTTTTTGCACTACAATTTTACTGACATACATTATTCTTATAATAGTTTTTTTTGCTGTATAATCAAGTGTTTACGTAAAGACTAATCTCACCGACGTGATAAAAAAAAGAAAACGTTAAATTTTTTCCGTATGTGAAATTTCTATGTGGTATTAAGAGGTGACTGGGTTTTCAAATATATATATATATATATAGGTTAGGTGAGTGGTGTAGCAATTAATATAAGTCTGAGACAGACACGCTTGTGTGAAGCTGTCTTCACCAGTTTCATTGTGGGTGTAACCATGACTCACTCACCCTATCCAATATCACCTACAGCTGGAGACACACTCGAGATGAGGCCTACCACCGGCCTCAACACACACGCCACGCCAGGATTATAAATCAACACTTATTTACTTGACCACATATGCTTTCATCCAACACTACCTACCTCATAGTTTGTTTGTTTTTTAAGGAAATGGAATTTTATTAAACTATCAAGATGCTATAATGGAAAACTATTAGACAAGTAGAGAAATGTTCCATATAGTCCATACTTATTGTTTAGTCCTGAGGGACTAATCTTAGCTCTTGGATCAGCCCCATCGATTGTATAGTGAATCACATGTAATTTTATATTGAATCACATGTGATTAAATATTAAAATTTAGGACTATATTTTTTATATGGACTATATTGAACACAACTCTAGAGAAGTAATGTAATTAGAGTTTTAGCATAGTTGGGTTTAGTTCACTAGGATCACTATCATACTTTTTTACTCTATATATAGTTATTATTATAATATATTTTACCTACAAGTTTTTTATTATTCACCAAAAACAACATACAATGTTAAAAACAAGTTTTTCATCTTACCCATTTTAATCATATTCATCCTCCAATATCAGTTTTATCCTGTGATAACATTTTTATATTAACTATTAAGGGAGTAAAAGAAATAATTAAAATTTTGAAATAAATACCAATATGAAATCAAAATAAAGCCTCTTTACTAAAGACGAAGGTTGTAGTTGTAGAAGATCCATTCCCGTGATTATCAAGAAGAAAATAAAGCCCCACACGCTCCCAACGCTCTTTTCCCCTGTCACAATTACCAATGCCTTCTTTTTCTATTTAAAATTAGTTTAATCACATATGCTTATCAAACATTTTATACTAGTTAATTTTTTTATCTTCTTAGTTAGTTTTTATACCTGCGAGTTAATTTTATAAATAATTGATAAGTAGAAATTTGTTATAAGAAAATATATAATCTCTATTGCTATATATACAAATGGTAATTATTTATAACAAGTTTACAGAAAAAGATAAATACACATTCTTACTTAATCGGTAAATGTTAAATATATATTATATTATAATTTATGTTTAATCAAAGGAATATAACTACGAATATGTAGTTGTTTGTTGAAATGGTCATTTGATGAAATGACAAATTTTTACTACTATTTTATTTTCTCATTGGCACACAAATTTGTACTTTTAGTTAAGAACAAACAATCGATTAATTAACGAATACTAAATAAATTGATTAATTAACGAATACTAAATAAATTGATTAATTCCTTTTCAGAGTTTATACTTATTATTATTTTTCTTTTGTTTTTTAACAGCTCAGAGTTTAACGCTTATAACACTTATTAAAAATTATGTGAGATTCCCTAATTGCCTAATTTTTAAAACAACTTTGAGAACAAATAATGTTAACGTCTAACATACAATATAATTTAGCCTTCATATTAATGCCAACGTAAATATCATTTTTACGGCAAGATACAAAAATAATTTTACTTATAAATCTATATTTTATGTTCACTATAAAACTTAGATCCGAAACTATAAATAATTGTAAGGCTATGCGTTGTACATTACCTGCAACTTGCCTTTACACACTGTCACATCAGCGTCACATCATACTTCTCTTCCCTACCAAAATTAAGTGTTATACCTCTCGTTCAAATTAACTCTAGTTTTAAAAAATTTTATATTAATAAAAAAAATATGTGTGAGTGTGATTGGTTGAGAGGGGGTGGGGGGGGGGGGTGGGGTTGTGCAAGTTTCCATCGAGTTCTGATACCCGCTACTCCTACTCGACGAGCTTACCGAAAATCACGTTTTGGTGTACCCGCCTTACCCGATAGGACACGATGGCCATCAAGTTACCCACAACACATGGTCTAATAGTCTTGATACGACTGCTAAACTATAAACCATTTAATTTTCGTAATTCCCAACAAATTAATATAACAATAAATATGGTTAGTTAAAGAAGTTATTCCTTTACAGGCAAAAGCGCAACGGCTACAAATATATTGCGAGGAAACCAACTTTGATAGCTCCATGTTGGTTCCTTTGTTTGTTTATATCTCCACATCAAATTATTAGCCGTTTGGTTGGCAGATTTGTTCAACTTCAACCACTACCATACAAATCCCACCTTTCACCACCTCTTTTTCACATTTCTTCATTTTCTTTTTTTTTATTAATTCAAATAAAAAAAAAAAACTTTGACTTTATCCACCACCAGAACCTTATAAACATACACCCAATCACACATACAAAGTACTTATTAATTCGCCTGCCTTTCATCTCACTCTCACAAATTCTCAAAATGGACTGCTTGGTTCTACCAGTCTCGATCTTTAGCCGTGGTTGTTATGGTCAGCGGTTAGGTTATCAGCAGCTAACCGATGACTTCTTTGTGGGTTCGGCTGATCCGATCACGGTGGTGGTGGGGAAGGAAAAGAAAGAGTTTTTAGTAGACCCTTTTGTGTTAGATGAGAACCCTTTTAGGGTTTTGATTGATTTGGTGAAGAACAAGAAGCAGAAACATTCATCATCATCATCATCAAGAATGACGGTTGATTTGCAAAAGAAAAAGAGAGTGTTGTATGTGGATGTGGATGCCATCTTGTTTGAGCACATGTTATGGTTGATGCATAATGATTCATCTTCATTGTTCAACCTCAATCTCAAGGAAATTATTGATTTCTATGCTCAAGATTATTAGATTAATTAACTAATTAATTATTCGATTAATTAGTTTTTCTATAAATATATATAACATTATATATAGATAGCTACACACAAGAAAAGATTCGATTAATTTATAATCTATTTTCTTCTCTTAATTTTCTGGTTTTTTTTTTGGGATAAATAAAATCTCTTGTACCTTTTATAATGTTAAGTTAATAATGTACAGTAACATACTATTATATTGTTATTAATTGGTTGTATGTCATCTTCCTTTTTTCTTTTCTTTTTTCCATTTGTTCGTTCGTAACGGCATTAAATGGAATTACTACATATAACTGAGTTTATTCATTTTTTTTTTGTTGTTGCAAAATACGTACGTATTTTGTTTGTTATGGAATAACGTAGTTATGAAAAGAGCAAAGAATATATGGTGTTATAAAATTTTTTTTTTTTTGTATCCACATGAGAAATTAATGGTTAAGATAATTTATCAGGGCCGGCTTATTTTTTGTTTGATTGATTGTATTTTTCATTATAAAAATGAAGTTGCATTGTGTAACACATCACACAAACAAAAATTTTCTAATAGCAAAACACATATACACATTAGAAGACACGTACACACTAATCTACACTGGGACTTGAACCAATAACCATAGACCAAGAAGAACACCTTCCAACACCTTATAGGCTTATACTGCTAAGCTACAAACCCTTTAGTATCACACAAACAATTTATTATTAAGAAAATGCAAGTGTGTCAACATGTTCATATAAGATTATATAGAAAAAAAGTCAACACTAAAAGATAGAAGCTACCATTTAATAGATATTGGAACCCAATAATACAAATTACAAAGTAATAACTATTTACAATCTGCCAAAGGCAAAGTAGAAACTACTGCAATCAACACCCAATAATACAATTGGGACCTAATAATACAATTTACTATTTCCTTACTGTTTTATTTTTAAATCAGGTATCTCTATCCACCAGTAAATTAGAACATCGATAGATACTTAGAAACCAAAGTTTTTGGGTGTACTACTTACCAATAGTATGTTCGAATCTCTGAGAGATGAAATTAAACAAGGCAAAGACAATGGATTGTGATTGCTTCATAGACTAGACCGACCGAATAAAAAACCATATAAACCCGAACCCGTTTCAACTAGCTACCCAATCTGAACCAACCCGTCCGTTTTATCACCACTAGCTACACTTATATTCGTAATGTTCTTATCATATCATAATTAGTTGATATAAATAATTCAAATAATTCGTAGTTTTTCTAACATTTTCATTCATACCCTGGATGTTCATAATATAAATATATTTTGAATCTTCATAATTTATAACTATATTTATTAATTACAAAACCGTTATTTTCTTAACCGAAAAAAGTGGTTAAAACACAAAATTTCCATATTTGTATGTAACAAAAAACGTCAGTTATCTGATTATAAGAAGAACATGGGCTTACAAAATTGGTGACACCCACACAGAACACACGTACTCGTAACACAGTTGAAAAACACACACACTCAAATCTAAATACATACACAGATACAATACAATTTTAGATGAGAAACAATGAACAAATCAAGAAGAATAAAGTGACCTGTAGCATGGGAGACATATGAATTGACAAAAGGCGAGAAGAAAGTGAGTTTCAAAGGACTTTCATTGCTGAGTGCCGAAGACAAAAAAATATAGAAGAAAAAAACTCACACGCACTAAAAGAAAAATTAAACAGAACATAGCATGATGCACCAAGAGACCAATTTATCAACCAAATTGAAAGAGTGATGATGCTTTCCCAACGCATTTGCTAGAACTTAAAGTTGTGTCTATTTATATTTTAGTCTAGCCTAATATTGCTATTGACATTAGTCATAGTACAGGGTATTGTTTAGTAAATACATTATACGTATATATACTTATTTACAGACCCTAATAATCTAAGCAATACAATTCACGTTCAAGCTGTTCAAGAATCAAAGAGATTCAAGAATTCTCACTCCCGTAAAACGTCATCGGAAGATCCTCCATTGGTTCCCACTCTTCCGCAAGACATCATTGTCGATATTCTCACCAGGCTTCCTGTTGAATCCCTCTTAAGATGTAAGTCTGTTTGTAAATCATGGTCCTGTGTTAATATCCGATCCTCATTTCATCAAATCTCATCTCAGTTTGTTAGCTAGCAATTATCACTATGCACATCATCGACTAATTTTCACCACCGCCTCAAGAATCAGTCTTCACACTTGTCCTCTTTATGATGTGTTGCATGACATGTATGTTAATGCATTGGATCATGGTCATCCACTCAATGAACCCGCTTATAATCCTTTTCTTTCGATCGTCAGTTCTTGCAATGGATTTCTATGTGTAGTTATGGGGCATGATACTCCGTTTGATTGGAACCCCGCTACTAGAAGATGGAATTTGGAAGAAAATTGATGATTTTCCTAATGATTATCCATTGGATGACTCTAGTAAGTTTGAAAATGGAGCTCTTCATTTGGTGGTCAGTACGATATATTATACGTGAACGATCGTATCTCTTGATTTAGCAAATGAGACATATGACAAAGTTTTACAACCCATGTATGATGAAGGTAATAAGGATTTGACATTGGGGGTTTTGGGGAAATGCTTGTGTGTGCTCTGTGATTATGCTTGAATTTATGCGGATGTATGGTTGATGAAGGTTTATAGAGTGAAACATTCTTGGACTAAAATGATTTCCATCCTATATCTGACTATCCTGGGATGGCTATATTTCAATGTCTTTGTTTATTTCAAATGATGGGAAAGTTTTGCTACCTATAGGGTCGAAAATGATTGTTTATGATTCCAAAAAACGTTCATTCTCCATGATTCAGAACTTTGATGATGGTTTTGAAGTAGATACCTGTGTCGAGAGTTTGGTTTCACCCCTTGTCTGTGTTCATAATGTCACATTATTAATCCGAGATAGTAACCTTTATATCATTGGCGACAAAATATTCGTTGAGTCAGGAAACAGTGAATTCCTTGGACATACAGAGGAATCTCCTGGATCTTTGTACATTTATCGACGCAATCGAAGATATTGTCAACAGAGAATGCCCAATTTGACACTTCAATCTTATAGTAGCATCAAGCAATGAGATATTGCTACTCATCTCATTAAACTTTTGTCATATGGTTTTTAAATTTTATCAAAAGCTAAAGGAATTGAAGAACCATACGATAGATGTAAAATGAGATGAGTAGCAAGCAATGATGCTTACTATAAGATTGAAGTGTCAAATTTTCGATTGCGTCATTAAATGGACAAAGATCCAGGAATAGTGTATGTCCAAGAAATTCACCGTTTCCTGACATGATGAATATTTTGTCGCCGACGATATAAAGGTCAATATCCCGGATAAATGTGACATTATGAAGAGTATAATTTTGTCTAATGAAAAACATATCATTCTAAATTAAATATCTTAAGGTCACTTCTTTGATGTTTAAAGAGCCAACATACGAGTCCACTGCACCTTGAAATTGTATATTGTAAGGTGACGATACAATTAACCCAATGTTACAAATTAGCTCAATGTGATCATTACAAAAAGTTTAAAATACCAAGGTGTTGGAGACACGTAGTATTTAGGTTCTCTTAACATTATGTTTCGTAAACTTGAAATAATTTTTGGACCAAAAATGAACTTTAAATTTACATCGTATTCCTCTCGATGATAACAATTTTATCATGTTTATATATAATTATTTACAGCAAACCGAAAAGTTAAAACAAGTTAGAAAAGCAAAGTTTTTAGACAAGGGGTGAAACCAAACTCTCAACACAGTGCTTCAAAACCATCGTCAAAGTTCTGAATCATGGAGAATGAACATTTTTTGAAATCATAAACAATCAATTTCGACCCTATAGGTAGCAAAACTTTCCCATCATTTGAAATAAACAAAGGCATTGAAAATAGAGCCATCCCATGATCAGTCAGATATGGGATGGAAACCATTTTAGTCCAAGAATCTTTCACTTCATAAACCTTCATCAACTATACATCCGCATGAATTTAATCGTAATCACAGAGCACACACAAGCATTTCCCCAAAAACCCCAATGTCAAATCCTTATCATCTTCATCATACATGGGTTGTAAAACTTTGTCATATGTCTCATTTGCTAAATCAAGAGATACAATCGTCCACGGATAGTATAGCGTACTAACCGCCCGATGAGGAGCTCCATTTTCAAACTTACGAGAGTCATCCAATAGATAATCATGAGAAAAATCATCAATTTTCTTCTAAATTCCAGTTTTCAATGAGTACATCCTCACTCTGTTTTGTATGTATTCTTAGCTGGACCTATGTAATTATTTAGACGAGATATTATAATAACTTTGTAATCATCAGTAGACTCGTCGTATCCAAAACCGTAAAACACATGAGAGTAAACTTTTGATCAGCAGAAGGCAACCTATTCCATCTTCTAGTAGCGGGGTTCCAAATAAACGGAGTATCGTGCCCCATAACTACACATAGCAATCCATTGCAAGAACCGACGATCGAAAGAAAAGGATTATAAGCAGATTTATTGAATGGATGACCATGATCCAATGCATTAACATATTTTTCATGCAGCACATCATAAAGAGGACAAGTGTGGAGACTGATTCTTGTCTTGGTGGTGAAAATTAGTCGATGATGTGCATCGTGATTATTGCTAGCAGACAAACTGAGATGAGATTTGACGAAATGAGGATTGGATATTAACAAAGACCATGATTTGCAAACAGACTTACATCTTAAGAGGGATTCAACAAGAAGCCTGGTGAGAATATCGACAATGATCTCTTGCAGAAGAGTGGGAACCAATGGAGGATCTTCCGATGACGTTTTACGGTAGTGAAACATCTTGAATCTCTTTGATTCTTGGACTGCCAGTTCTATTTAGGGTTTTGACTTTTGAGTTCTATAAGAATTTGAATTTGGGGAAAATATATATGGATGGGTTTGCATATCAGTTGCGTAGATTTACAATATGCACCCTTCGTGTTTCCGTTACATAATGTCCTCAGCTTATATATATATGGAAGGTCAAATGGAATGGTTAGTCCGAAATTTATAATTTTGTTATTAGTTATGGATGTTTATGTAACAAACTCGTTTACGATATAAAGTTTGTTGGTTATAATAAGTAAAGAATATTTGGACTTCAGCTTAATTGGCTTCATAAACAAAACAATTTGAAGTCGTATTAAATATTGCCGAACCCACTCTCTAACCGAAGAATGGTAGCAAATCGTCAGGAAAGTTCCCTCCGGGCTCTCCTCTGACCACGAGTGGCGTACTCCGGTATGAACTCGTCTTGAGCTTTCAAGAGTCTCTTTCATACACCGTTCCGGGTCGAACCAAGGACCTATGGAAGTCGGGGCTAGCCCGTCCCCATGGGCAATGCAACGGTGTCCTGAGGGACCTGAGGGAGGATTTTAAAGGCCTTATAGTAGTACGGACTTCTTTTTATTTCTAGGTCATGCGAAGGGGGCTAGTCCAAGATCGTATTGTTCCTCTACAAAGACAACAATCATATGTATTATTATTAAGAATGCTCTAAGATGAGTGTTAACGTAATTTTGATGGTATATTATTTCAATTTTCTTATTTGATATTGTAGAATAATGACATTGGATTTGACTGGAAGTAGATACACTAAAAAAAGAATTACAAAATTTTGAAGTTCAAATAGATAAAAAATCAAACAGCTAATATGATAATTTATCCGGTGTGATATCGAATTTGAGTGTCAATGTGTCATAGCAAGCTCTCAAGCAAACTTAAATTATATACATAAATAAAAATAATGTTGTTTAAGTTGAAAATGGAAGTCATAGATTAGTTATTTGCTTTCGTCTATACGAAGTATAAACTATGGGGGTGTTTTCCATAGCTTATTTAAGCTTATTAGCTTTTTAGCTTATTAGCTTATTTAATTAAATAAGCTAAAACAAATAAAAGTATTTCCCGTGGTTTATTTAAAGAAGACTTATTTATGTTTTAAAATGATAAAAAAAGGGCATGTCTAATAAGCTCAAGTGTTTACCATGTCTTATTAACCCTAAAAATCGGAGAAGAAGAAGCAAGGAAGAAGATGAAGCATACAAATTAAAGGGTAAAGGATGTAATTTGGATAAATAAGGGTTTAGGCTCTAATAAGCCTCAAAATCTTGGCTTATTTAAAACTCATATATAAGCTAATAAGCTCATCCTTAATAAGCTACGGGAAACACTATTTAAGGCTTATTAGCTTAAATAAGCTAATAAGCTAATAAGCCAAATAAATAAGCTATGGAAAACACCCCCTATGTAATACTTTAACTTGTATACACATCTTGATAATATAAATAGATTGTATACATTATCAATCACACATTCAACAAACAAGCTTTGTAGATAAAACAGTATAGTTATCAACAAAAATAAACAGACAAAAAATATAGAAGAGAAAACTCACACACACTAAAAAAATCAAACATAACATAGCATGTTGCAGTGATGCACCAGGAGACCAATTTATCAACCAAATAGAAAGAGTGATCAAAGTATGATGCTTTCCTAAAGCATTTAACCAAAAACAAACATATATATGAAACCCTAAACCCTAAACCCTAAACCCTTTAACGAAGTCATAAACCATCCTTGACCAAAAAGGTAGATACGTTTCTTTCAGTTTAAGTGCTTAAAGACAGTGGATGGCTGAAATGCTAATCCAACCAATTCTAAAATTCTATCAAAAGCCAGGAGAATTGAAGAAACATATTATAGAAGTAACAGCAATATAGTAGACATATCTCGTTGCTTGAAGGGATTGAAGTTCAAAGTGGGAATTCTAATTTGAGAATATCCATGATTGCATCAACAAACATAGAAAAAACCTTGAAAACTTGTGGGTCTAAGAAATTCACCGTTTCCTGATATAACAGATATATTGTCAGTTGACATATATACACACGTCAATATCCCAGATTATAATCATGACATGATGAAGAGTTTAATCAAAAAAATTCTAATGACAAACAATTCCTTCTAAATCAAATATCTTCAGTTTAAAATTTTTAATGTTTAAAAAATAGATATACAAGTCCATTGCAAGGTTTGCACCTTTAAAGCCGGTGATGTAATCAAACCAATGTTACAAATTAGCTAAATGTGATCATTTACATAATTAATTTTATAATACTTAATGAACATTGAAAGATGGTGTTGGAGACGGGAGTATTTGAGTTCCCTTAACATTAATTATGTGTCTTTGTTGATACATTGTATTTCTCTAGATAATAACAATCTTATCACGTTTAGATGCAGTTAATTACAACAAACCTGAAAGTTAAACCAAGTTAGAGGAACAAAGTTTACCTAAGCTTCCATCTGACCGGGGGTGAAACCAAACTCTCAACAAAGGTATTTGTTATATCACAATCATCATCGAAGTTCTGAATCTTGGAGAACGAACTATTTTTGGAATCATAAACAATCAATTGTGACCCCAGACATAACAAAACTTTCCCATCATTTAAAACAAGCAAAGGCATAGAAAATCGAACTCCCTCAGGATCAGTCAGATATGGAATGGAAACCAATTTAGTCCAAGAATCTTTCACTCCATACACCTTCATCATCCATACATCCGCACGATTTACACCATAATTACAGAGCAGACACAAGCATTTTCCCAAAACACCCAATGTCAAATCCGTATGACCTTCATCATACGCGGGTTGTAAAATTTCTCCATATGTCTCATCCGCTAAATCAATAGATATTATGGTCCACGAATAAGATGTCCCAATAGCTGCCCAATGAAGAGCCCCATTTGAAAACTTACCAGAATCACTCAATAGATAATCATGAGGAAAATCATCTAATCTCTTCCAAACTCCACTTTTCAATGAGTTTATCTTCACTGTGTTTTTGTATATGTCCTTACCTGGACCAGAGTAACCGTCTAAACGACATATTAGAACAACTTTGTAGTCATCAGTAGACTCATCGTACCCAAAACCATAAAACTCATCACAACAATACTTTGTAACACCAGACAACCTATACCATCTTCTAGTAGCAGGGTTCCAGATAAACGGAGTATCACCCATAACTACGCATAGCAATCCATTGCAAGAACCTGCGATCGAAAAAGCAGAATCATCAGGGGGTTGATTTAATGGAAAATGATCCAATGCATTAGTATATTTATCATGCAGCACATCATAAAGAGGACAAGTGCGTAAACCGAAACTTGACTCAGTGGTGAAAACTAGTCGATGATGTGCATAGTGATTATTGCTAGATGACAAACTGAGATGGGATTCGATGAAATGAGGATCGGATATTAACGAGCACCATGATTTGCAAACAGACTTACATCTTAAGAGGGATTCAACAGCCTGGTGAGAATATCGACAATGATCTCTGGCGGAAGAGTAGGAACCCATTGACGATCTTCCGATAACGTTTTACGGGAGTGAGACTTCTTGAATCTCTTTGATTGGTGTTGCATCCGTTCTTCTTCGAGCGCCATTCACCTAGGGTTTTGAGCTTTGGGAATTTGAATTTAGGAAATCTGCGATCGGTCACCAATTTGCATGTATATGTAACGCCTTGTAGATTTACAATATAAGCCCTTCATGTCTTGCCGAGTTGCCGTGCACACTTTTTTTTGAAAGGCAGTATATTATATAAATTTAAAGCTAGCAAGACGCTAGTAATACAACGACTTAAAAAACAAACAAGGACATCTAACCTCGAACACATAACCTGGAAATCTAATGATACCCAACGGACGAATCCAATCAACCTATCTAAAATTCGCTAATCACTTAGGGCAGTCACGTGGTGAACTCGATCTTAACCAAACTCGACCTTAACGATTTCAACAAACTCCCCGAACTAACAGCTAACAAAGATCACACCGTCCAACCAGGTGGTGAAAATACGATATTTCAGAGCAGATATAGCGGACTGTCCCGAACAGTTGGAAACCACTAACCATGAACCGACCACGAACAACACCACGCTAACCATAACCACTCGAACTATGAATCTTCTGACCACGAATCTTGAACTCTAAGAGAACTATTAACCCCACGAAACAAACAGTACCGTGAATGTGAACCTTGCCAGGTCGAACCACTACTATTATACCCATCATCGGCCAGAAACTGACCTACGACGGATACGACACGAACTATAAAACGAACAACATCCTCGAACTTGAACCACGACGTCGGTCGGAAAAGGCAAAGACCGGCCGTAGCAGTCTATAACAGATCTGAAACTGAACATAAACGATCCAAAACTCGAACCGTAGTACGAAAACTTGAACGAACAGTGGTACACGAACCACAATCTGAAACTTTAACTTTGAAATTGTGAAAACCAACCTGTAACTCGAACCACAATCTGAAAATAAAGCAAGACCCGTAGCTTGAACAGGGATCTGAAACTCGAACCACGATCTGAAATGAAACCAAGAACCGTAGCTTGAACAGAGATCTGAATACTCGAACCACGATCTGAACTTAGAACAAGATCCGTAATTTGGAGAGGGATCTGAAAGTCAAACAAGGGATTTGAAACTCGAACCAAGATCTCGAACCACATCCGTAGCTTGAACAGGGATTTGTACACTCGAACAAAAGATCTGAAACTCGAACCACGATCTCGAACCACCTCCGTAGCTTGAACAATGATCTAATAACTCGAACAAGGGATCTGAAACTCGAACAGTGATCTGAACTCGAACCACGATCTGAACTACAACAAAATCCATTGCTTGAACAGGGATCTGAACTCGAAAAGTGATCTGAAGTCGTTACAGGGATTTCAAACGAAAAGGAAAAAACAAAAGCGAAGGAGGAGGTTCTCCGGACCGCCGGCTAACGCCGACGGCCGGAGAAGGGAGCGGCGGCGGCGGTTGTGTAGCTGGGATTAGGGTTTTTGAGAGAAAGAGAACGTCGTTGTTTTAGTTAATGCACAAGAACTGCCGTGCACACTAATATCTTATATTATAATGATAATTAAATTAAAACCAATTTCCTTATACACATATATGATATTATATATATAGAGAGAGAATGGATCAATATAGATCCCTTCTTAAACAAAGATACCAAAGTCCAAATCTTAGCCATTAGATTAATCAAATCAATGGTCAAGATCTATAATGGCATGATTGTAATTAAGTAAACAATTATAAGATTTAATTATAGAAGGAAGGGTATTATGGTAAAATAGGAATTGAATCCCAAAGTCCAAACTCACGCGCATTCTACAGCCATTCCAAATTCAGTTTTTTTTATTTTTTATTTTACCCCTTAAATCTTTAAATGATCATAACTACTTCAATTTTATGAGTTTGAGCAAAAAAATTATACCAATCTTCTCATTTTTTAATCATCTTTCAAACGAGACCACTCTTCCTATATTTCTGGAAAAAAAATTTTGACGAAAATGACAAAAATGATATGAATGACGAAAATAATCATTTTCGGCTGTTGGAAGAGAGTAACACCTACCAGTTTAATCATTTTCGTCCATCACCTTCATACCCATAACACATAACAGTTTTCATCGTTTTCGGACCTCTGTTCACCTTTTTTTTTACGAAAATGATGAAAGCAGGTGACGAAAATGATATGAAAATGACAAATTGTTATCATTTTCGTCATCTGCTTTTACGTGACATACAGGTGACGAAAATGATACAGGTGACGAAAATGATAGGGTGAGGTGATGAAAATGAAAGCAGGTGACAAAAATGATATACATGTGACGAAAATGATAGGGTGAGGTGACGAAAATGATATACAGGTGACGAAAATGATATGGTGAGGTGACGAAAATGATAACAGTTTTAATCATTTTTACATGACATACAGGTGACGAAAATGATATGAAAATGACGAATTTTTATCATTTTCGTGCTCCCTTATGTCATGTAAAAGCAGGTGACGAAAATGATATGAAAATGACGAATTTTTATCATTTTCGTCACCTGCTTTTACGTGACATACAGGGGGCACGAAAATGACGAAAATGACGAATTTTTATCATTTTCGTCACCTGCTTTTACGTGACATACAGGGGGCACGAAAATGATGAAAATGATGAAAATGACGATTTTTTCATCATTTTCGTGCCCCCTGTATGTCATGTAAAGGCAGGTGACGAAAATGATATGAAAATGACGAATTTTTATCATTTTCGTCACCTGCTTTTACGTGACATACAGGGGGCACGAAAATGACGAAAATGACGAATTTTTATCATTTTCGTCACCTGCTTTTACGTGACATACAAGGGGTATGAAAATGATGAAAATGACGATTTTTTCATCATTTTCGTGCTCCCCTATATGTCATGTAAAAGCAGGTGACGAAAATGATATGAAAATGACAAATTTTTATCATTTTCGTCACCTGCTGTTACGTGACATACAGGGGGCCACGAAAATGATGAAAACTGTTAGGTGTTATGGGTATGAACGTGATGGACAAAAATGATTAAACTGGTAGGTGTTACTCTCTTCCAACAGCCGAAAATGATTATTTTCGTCATTCATATCATTTTCGTCACCTGTATCATTTTCGTCACCTCACCCTATCATTTTCGTCACCTGTATGTCACGTAAAAGCAGGTGACGAAAATGATAAAAATTTGTCATTTTTATATCATTTTCGTCACCTGCTTTCATCATTTTCGTAAAAAAAAAGGTGAACAGAGGTCCGAAAACGATGAAAACTGTTAGGTGTTATGGGTATGAAGGTGATGGACGAAAATGATTAAACTGGTAGGTGTTACTCTCTTTCAACAGCCGAAAATGATTATTTTCGTCATTCATATCATTTTCGTCAATTTTTTTTCTCCAGAAATATAGGAAGAGTGATCTCGTTTGAAAGAACATTAAAAAATGAGAAGATTGGTATAATTTTTTTGCTCAAACTCAAAAAATTGAAGTAGTTATGATCATTTAAAGATTTAAGGGGTAAAAAAAATAAAAAAACTGAATTTGGAATGACTGTAGGATGCGCGTGGGTTTATTTCAAATTGGTTCAATTCCTATTTTGTCCTTTTAAATGAGTGGCTGAGATTGAGACTTTGGTATCAATGTTTAAGAATGTATCTATGTTGAACCTCACCCTATATATATACATACTAGTTTATTACCCTGTGTAAAAGCACGGGGATGTTTAAAAAAAAAATTAATGGTATGAAATTATAAAAGGTATAGTAAAATAAGTGTAAAAGTGTTTCAGAAATGTTTTGAGATATTAAAATTTTCAGATAAAAATAATAAAATACCACCAAACATTTACATATGTCAGAATTTTAACAAAAAACAATAACTATTTTTTTTGAAGTACTACTATTAATGGATAACAGAAAATTAAGAATATACTAATTTTTAAAAAGTGTCATATTACAATAAAATTTATACCAAAACGTAGATAAAAATGAGACGATCATAAATATATAATTATTTTTATTCTAAACAAAATGTATCACAAGTTACTAAACATAATGTATAAACACCATATAATTAATTATATTAATATACAATTTTTATAAATCCCCCTCACATTTTCTTAAAAACCCCTCACATGTTTTATAAAACACCCTCATAATTTTCATTCAGACCTCTCCCAATTGATTTAAATTTGGAATTCGATGAACATTAATCTTTCTAAAATTGTTTTTGAAATTTAATAATTTTGAAATTGAAGGTTATGATTGGTTAATTAATACTCAATTTATGGTTATTTTTAGAAAATTTGCATGCTTTATATATATATATATATATATATATATATATATATATATATATATATATATATATATAGGGTAAGGTTACACATAGAATTTTACTTAAACATAGAACCTAAAGAACCACTTTAGGTGATGACACGTGGCATCCCCCTCCCTTCTAACAAACTTTAAAAAAAAAACCCTCAATCTTTAAATGATCATAATTCATTCGTTTTTAAGAATTTTAACAAAAAAAGTATATCGTTAGATTCAGTTCTTAGTCCTCTTTCAAACAAGACCATACTTGATATATTTCTGAAAATTTATTTTTTTTGAAAATGCAAATTTTTCAAAATTTGCATTTTTACCTGGGTTTCATTTGAAAATGCAAAAATGCAAAAACCGAAAATGCAAAAATCGAAGATGCAAGTTATGCATATGCTTCCAAAAATGCAAATTTTGAAACCAATACTGAAAATGCAAACAAGAACTAACTGAAAATGCAACCCAAAATACAAAACAAATTTTGCATTTTCATAAAAAAATTTGAAAAATATGGCAAGAGTGGTTTTGATTGAAAGAGGATTAAAAAACTAAAATATTGGTATAATTTTTTTTTTAAATTCACAAAACTTAAAAAGTTATGACAATTTAAAGTTTTGGGGGATATTTTTTAATTAAAAACGTGGGTTTGTTGGGAGGTAATTACAATTATGCCATCCTTAATCTCAACCATTGATTTTGATGATTCAATAGTCCAGATTGGTTCTATGGTTCTATGTTTAAATAATGGTTCTATATTGATCTATTTTCTATATATATATATATATATATATATATATATATATATATATATATATATATATATATATATATATATATATATATATATATATAACGAAATATAAACAAATACTTTTCAAATATCTCATGAAAATGAAATTATAACAATTTCGTTTTATACAGCTCAATGTAGATACAAGAGTTAGCCGAGGATTTTGATTTGAACGAATATGTACTCCGCATCATCTTTACTCTCTACCATATTTAAATAAATCAGTGTATTAAACTGAAATAACTAACAATATCGCTCAAACGAAGATGAATTTGTTCAATTACAAAATGTTGTTTGCGTTATGTTTCTTAAAAAGTATTTTTAACATGTCAATTCGACAATCTATTAGAATGTATACCAAAACAAACATTTCATAATTACAATGTCAATTCAACAATATATTAGAGTAACATGGTAAGATTCAATAGATTCTTGAACGATGTAAAATTGGGTAATAAAAAGTCCACAATGATATGTTTTAAAGGTTTCAAGTTCAGTAAATTTGATAGATTTCTCGTTCGGTTGGGTTCATTGAAAACTGGGGTCCAATTGCTTGTAAGGCATTGGAGTTGAAATTTTCTAACCATGTTCCCATAATGTTGTTCAACAAGTTGATGAATTCAGGGCTGAAACCCTTTGGTTTCTTCAATAGTTGGTTGGAAGATGCAAATTGTGATGAGATAGTAAAAGGAGCATGGCAGATCCAAACAAAATCCAAAAGACCTGATTGTAAGTTCATGGAGAGATTGAAGAATGTGAAAGCTGCCTTAAAAAATGGAGTAGCCTCAAGTTTGGGGATCTTGATAATTAAATAATGGATTTGAAAAAGGAAATCGAAGTTTGGGAGAAACAATCAGAGGAGGGATCATTAGATGAAGAAGATAGAGTAAAATGGATGCTACAAAAGAAAGAATGGCTTGACAAAGAACGGTTAAAGAGAGAGATGATGAAACAGAAAGCAAAGTTAAAGTGGTGGTTTGAAGAATACCAAATTTTTTCACAATGCAGTTAAGAGAAGAAACACAAGCAATTTTATTGAGAGAATGAGGTTGAATGATGAACGGATTGAGGATGCTGAAAAAGTCCAGGTCTGACGGATTCGGTTTCGTTTTTACAAACATTTTTGGCAACTAATCAAGAATGATCTCGTGAAGGCACTACATTGGTTATGGAAAAATTCATCTATCTCAAATGATTGCAACTCATCATTTATAACACTAGTGCCAAAGGTGAAAGACCCACTTACATTTCGGAATTACAAACCTATCAATCTAATTGGAGGCTACTATAAGATCCTTTCAATAATACTATCAAACAAATTGAAAACGGTAATCTCGGGTCTGATCGGTGAGGTACAATCTGCCTTTTGTAAAGGTAGATCAATACTAGATGGTGTACTTATTGCCAATGAAACATGGAATGATCTAAAAAAGAGAAAAAAGAAAAGTTTGGTTTTCAAAGTTGATTTTGAAAAAGCTTATAATAATTTGAACCGGGCATTCTTAAAAGATATTCTCCAACAAATGGGTTTTGGGAACAAATGAATCTCTTGGATGATGGCCTGCTTATCTTCATCATACACATTAGTATTAATTAACTTCATCATACACATCCGTATTAATTAACGAATCACCGTCGAAGGAATTCCAAGCAGAGAAGGGAGTGAGACAAGGTGACCCACTGTCACCTTATCTTTTTTTGTTGACAGGAGAGGTCTTAGATATCTTGCAACTCGAAGTTATTTGGAGTATTGTTTGGTGAGGTAAAGTTCGGTTATCTCATCTACAATATGCGGATGACACGATGATTTTTGGAAATTGGACATTTAAAAATATGAATACGTTAATTTCCATGTTGAAGTGTTGGCAAGACGCTTCAGGCCTAAAGATCAATTGGAGAAAAAGTAAGCTTTATTGAATTGGTGTTAACTTGGAAGAAATCAAAAGCTTCGCAGACCTTGTGGGTTGCAACGCAGGTGAAGGCAATCTGATATACTTGGGGCTGCCGATTAACCTATATATGAGAAAAATAGCTCACTGGGAAAGTGTAAATCAGAAATTCGAGTCCAAATTGGCTTCCTGGAAGAATGGATTGATGTCGAGTGATGGTTGGTTGACACTAATCAAGTCGGTACTATCCAGTCTCCCTATTTATTTCCTCTCATTATTCCGGTTGGTATCCTTAATGTACTAGAGAGTGTTAGAAAAGATTTCTTTTGGGATGAGGATTTTAAAAAGAAAAAAATGGCTTAGGTTCGGTGGGAAAACGTTATGCACAATTTGAATCTGGGTGGGTTGGGTATAGGGGACTCAAATTCACATAATTTAAGTATGTTAGGTAAATGGTGGTGGGGATTCTTCGTTGAATCTGAATCACTTTAGGTTAATGTTATTAAAAGTATATTGGGTTTTCGGGGGGTTGGTCTTACAGTCTCGGATTCCTTATAATGGTATTTGGGGAGATATTATTAAAGCGGTTAATGATTTAAACAATCTTGGAATATCGATCCCCTCTTTTTTAAAGATAGAGGTTGGTAATGGTCTATCTACTAGTTTTTGGTTTGATAAATGGGTGGGAGTTGTACCAATGAAAGACCGATTCAAAAGAAGATTTGCTAAAGCAAAAGTACAAACAAGCTTTAGTCGGGAATTGGGAAAGCAAATTCCGCGAACCAAACACACGAAGAGACGGATTCCGTTGGAATCCTTCCAATTCCAATTCCTTCCAATTCCAATTCCTTAACGAATTCCAATTCCGGTCAATTCCATTCCGCGAACCAAACGGCCCCTTAGAACAAACAGAGGTATTGATATACCTTCACTTCTATGCCCACTTTGTAATGAGGATATGGAACAATCGAGCATAGTGTTTTTCAGTGTTCAGAAGTTATGATGGTCTGGAAAACTGGTGGAATCTTGAATTCAAACAAGGAAACAATTTCAAAGAAGTCGCCGCATGCAGATCGACTGAACGGTCAATTCCATTCCACGAACCAAACGGCCCCTTAGAACAAACAGAGGTATTGATATACCTTCACTTCTATGCCCACTTTGTAATGAGGATATGGAACAATCGAGCATAGTATTTTTCAGTGTTCAGAAGTTATGATGGTCTGGAAAACTGGTGGAATCTTGAATTCAAACAAGGAAACAATTTCAAAGAAGTCGCCGCATGCAGATCGGGGGTGCTATCGTCAAATCAGTTCACAATTTGGGAAGCTTTGGTGAGAATTACGGGATATCAAATCTGGAAATTCGGGAATCAACTTATTTTCGAGGACAAGAAACGACAATAAGAGAAATAACGATTGCTTTTAAACTATTATGGTTTACTGCTCGGTCAAAGAAAAAGGGGACATCATCAGCGTCGCGGTGGTTTATAGATCCGAGAGTTATGGCGAACTTATATGTTTGATTATCAAGTTCTATGTAAGATCAAAATAGTGAATACTCGTTCGATGTAGTGAATTCAAACAAACCAATAATAACAGGTAGACTTGCTAGTTGTTATTATATCTTATAATGAGAATTAGCTTCGTATATAAATAAAACAAACCATTGCCTTTTTTTTTTAAAAGTTCATAATTAGAAAATTCCACAGAACGTTAGTTCATATTGTAACATAATGGACCCAGTTTTGCAATTTGTGTTAGAAATGATGCAAACTCAAGTTACGAAAACAGTTTCTTTGTATATAGTCGTTTATGGTACATAACATTGTATAGTTGTTTATTAATATACACTCTTTGATCCTAAAAGGATGTATTTCCTATTAACACTAATACTAGGCCTGTTTTAGAAATTTGAGTTTTGTTCTTCAATATTAAGCTGCTGAACTCGTTGGCGTAATCTTCTTCTGTGATCATGAATCTTCCAAAGACCATGTCCCAGAATCGTTGCGGAGTAAATCCCATGCGTGATGATAGGCGCTAGAAGGTTGTTTGTCTGCCAAGAGGACAAAAACATCATTTTAAGAAATTGAATTGATGGGCATCGAGGACAAAATCGTCATTTCAGAAGTTCATGTTACCTGGTTCCATTCAAATCCAAGGTAAAGAGCTAGAAGTCCTTCAAGTAATGGAGAATATATCTTCTTCATTTGTCTCCTTTCATACCATGCTGTAAAATGACAACAAAAGGGGTAAGAAATGGTAACCCTGTTCCCCGTCACCCGGTGCACCTTGGAAATGTTGGTATGGTCTTTCTTAAGGAGGCTATAGTTTTTGAAGTTGTACCACATTAATGAAAGAAAAGGAAGCTAAGTTAATAATTAAATTGCACTCGGAAGTATTTTAATGCCATTTTTAGAGGGGTAGAATAGTAAAATGCCGACCCTAGAGCTCACGCGTATGGTTTAAAAAAGGTAGGTCATACCTGCAAAGAGCTTCTTCATTTCTTGACGACCAGAACGTGAGCTCAAAACTGGTGCTACAACATAAGTAGGATCTGAAGATAAAGCAAGCAACATGTGTTATGAAACGAATAAATAAGAACTCGAGTAAAAAACAAGCACCCCAAAAAATAAATAAGAGTAAAAAACAAACCTTTTGGAGATGCAGCCACATAATATAGAGAACCCGTAAGTGCTGCTGTGATAACTGCTGCAAATGCTTGGGCAAACGGCACAAATGGAGGCAGCACCCCCGTCTACAAATTAATGAAACACGTTTAGCTATATATACTGATTTATCAAATGGGTCAAAAAGAAAATAAATAGCTTAAAAGAAAATGAGGCAAACGTTGCCCAAACTCTATTTTTAGTATTCAAAAAGATTAGAGTATTATTGTATAAATAACATAAACTATTCATATATATTATAAAAATGTGGACTAAAAGTGGCTTTTTTTGTCAACAAACATATTTTGACACCTCTGCAGGAAAAAAAGAAGACCGCAGTGATCATACCAGTGAAGCCATTCCTTGTGCATTTGCTACTAGATCGTTCCCCCTTAAAAACACATCAGCAAGTGCGCCCTACCAGTTGAAAATCAAGTATAAGAAATGGAAAAATGCTTGGTTAAGCTCCCAGTTCTTAACGGTTTCTCGAGTAAAACTCACCTGAACAGCAGCCCGGTAAAATAGCTCTTCGCCAACTGAGCTTGCAGCAACGATCATTATAAACTGCACCAAATTAAATAATATTACCAACATGATCTAATGCAACACAATAATGTCTGGAAGGCTGTTGGATTTGTATTTAAAATTAATTTTTTGGATGACTGTGATTCTGTTTATGATTATCTGTTGGGGTCAGTCAGATAATCAATTTTGGATCGTCCATTGCATACTAGCTGACAACAAAACTGATTATCGACATTGTATGGATGTACCCCCTTAACCTAATTTGAGAGACTTTCGCTCCTATCTACAAGACGTACCATCTTTTTTGAATCAATTGATTTTAATAATAATCACAAAATTTTTAAACCTTCAAACTACTAACTTAGTGATTATTGGAACACATCCATGGCCCATTTGATATCCAATGATTAGGCCTATCCAAAATCATATAATCACTGTCAAATCACACATCGAAACATCCACTAACTAGCCTTACCTGCCATGGAGACATGCCATAGAAAAAGCTTCGTAACTCCTCATCTTCTACATCCCGTATTGCACGAGCATGAGGCGAGACTTTCACAACTTCATCCTGCAGAAGAAAAAATCACATTATCTTGAGTAATCTACAGTAAATAAAAAGATTATTCAAATTACAAATTTAGTGGCTAATGAGCAAAAGATGGAATTTTAAAACTTGACCATACGTCTAGTATAAAGAGAAGTGCCATAATCGGGGGAGCAGCATATCCAAGCCCTTGTACAATGGCATCTAAACATGGCGAGTACCCTCCTGTGCTATCGATTCCTGTTGTCGAGCATATGAAGTTCCCTACTAACCCCATTGCCCCATAGATGCCTGTATTTGGAAAGAATAGATGAGAAAAAAACTAAAAGACAATTGCAACACTTAATTAGTCTAAACTTTGAAATTAATCATCTATAGATTCATGAGTATCTAAAGACAATAATAAGACAACACAAGGATCAAATCCTGATAAAAACATATTTAGGATCTTTTATATGTATGCACCTCCATACATTTTGAACTCTTTTAAGATCACGATAATTTGAAATTTTACAATAGCTTTCAGCTGTTTGGATGTCTCACAGAAATAATTATTGCATCTTGGGTACAATTCTATACTTTGGAACTTAAGCAATTTTCTAGATTAAAGGTGTTTTACTTCAAAGGTAAGATCAAGTAATACTAAAGAATATATTTATCAAGGATCAAACACATAAATATTAACATAAAGGTAACGCATCACATATGGGCTGTTTGGATAAGTTGAAAAAACTATTTGTATAACTTTAATCACCTTGTTACAACTAGTTATTCGAATTTTGATTGTTAAAAGTTGAAAAAATCACTTCAAAATCCCCTTGCTCCCAAAAGGAAGATGCAATCAAGGAAAAAAAAAAGTAAATGAACAGTTAAATGACAAAGTGAGATTGTGAATTTGGAAACTTTTAGTAGATTTCAAAACATACTTTTACCACAAATGGTGTCAAATTCCAACCCCATCGAACTTTTCTGTCTCCTAATTTGCATACTCATATAAACCCTTTTTTTTTTCTTTAACTACAAAAAGGGGTAACCCAAGAAGCTTGCTGTATATACTCTCTGTATCAACATTCTTATGAATCTTTGGGATTGATTATTTAAACAATCCCAAATACTCTCCTTAGGTCATTAAACTGATCAGAATATCAAAATCTCATTGTTAACCAACGAAATCAACAATACAATTAAGAAACCTCCATTAAAATCATCACTCTACAGCGAATTGCAATTCTATTTTAGTATATTTTATCATGAGAAATTGAAATGAATTTGAAGACTAACCAATCCCATAGCTGAGTCTTACAACAGCACCGATTTTATCCCAAACAGGGAACTCTCCATCTGGCAAGGTCTGGTTAAATGTTGTCACCTCCATCGCAGAACTCCCGTACCTTCCGCCGGCGGTGGCAACGCCAGTCTTCCTTTCTCCGGCATCGATCCCATCACCACGATTTCTCTCCACCGAAGCTCTCACTGCCCCTTTTCCGGTTACGTTTCTCCGTTTATTGAACTTATCGGGCAACCCGACACCAACTCCGGTACAGCAGTAAGCGGAAGTGGTGGGAGTTGGATTGGTCGTTGGCGCTCGGAAAACTATGGGAAATTCCATCAAACGGTGTAGCGTTGACTACTAGGAATCAATGAATCTTAGGTGGGATTAGCATAATAGGGTGATGATTGAGATGCAGTGTAGGGGTTTGGAAATAATTTGTGGGCTTTCGTAGCTGTGGGCGGAAGAGTAAACAGAACTGCCTTGGGGAGCTCTGCGATCCACAGAATCTGACATAAATGGTGAAGAGATGGACGGTAATGAATGGAAGTTGAAGATATTTGGCTGGTCGATTATGGTCCCACATGTTTGAACTCATATCGTGAAGAATCGAAATGGCCAATAAGAATTACATTTGAAGATAATGCAGAATTATTTACGGTCAAACCTATCTCTTTTTTAATACCCGGGTCGACTCGGTCGGTTAGACCGCTTAATCCGGAACCCGGTTCCTAGAGCGGATCAAGGGTTTTTAACAATTTTGAGTGACCCGACCGAGTTAAAGGTTTAACCGATTCGACCAGTACTAACCCAAATCTTGAATTAGTACGATACCTTAATGTTTTAAAAATTCTATTTTGGGTTGATTGTAAGCTTATGATAATTGTTGTTTAATGTTTGGCTTTTTTTTTATTTTTTTATGTTGTATGTTGAACTTAATTATTGTATCTGGATCGATAATATTGTAGGTTTATATATTTTTTACTTTTTGGAGTATATCTATACTACATTATAAAGCATTTAACTTTTTTTCTCTTAAAAATTTTAAGACTACTTAATTTTAAGTAGTACAAGTTTGTATGTTTAACATACAAACACTTAAAGCAATAATCTAACAAATCATTCCCTTAATTATCTCAACTAATTTAAGACAACTATTACTTTAATAAATCATTAAACATCACAATAACTATTTACTTTATCTAATTTGGCTAAATTAGTTACATCAATACAATTATAAGGCTATAGTATTTTTTTTCTCTAATTATTTATAATAGATTAATTATTTTTCAAAAACTAATTTGACAACTAATAAAATGGCTGATTGTAAAAAAAGTAACCAAATTAGAAAAAGGAGAAAAACCATGGATATGTTGATTAACACCGCATTTTACACATACCATACCCTACTTTAAAAATCAAACATGTTGTCAAGCACAAACAATTGTTATCGCCGCCGCATTGCGCGGGTACAATGCTAGTATGTATGTATATATATATATATATATATATATATATATATATATATATATACACACACACACACTACATTATAAAGCATTTAACTTTCTTTCTTAAAAATTTTAAGACTACTTAATTTTAAGTAGTACAGATTTTTTGCTTAAGATACAAACACTTAAAACAATAGACTAATCAATCTTTCCCTTGATTATCTCAACTAATTTAAGGCAATTGTTACTTTAATAAGTCATTAAACATCACAAAAATTATTTAATTTATGTCATTATGGCTAAATTACTTACATCAATACAATTTTAAGGCTATAATATTTTTTTTCTCTAATTTAAAGAAATCAAAAAATGTAGAAAATACATGGATAAGTTGACTAACATCTCATTTCACATACCATACCATACTTTTAAAATCAAACATGTTATCGAGCACAAACTATTGTCATCGTCGCCGCATTGCGCGGGTGCAATGCTAGTATATATATATACACATACACATATAAATACATATATTAAAAAACTAAAAAAGCATGTGACCCCCCATCAAACAGGTTGACCCGGTGACACACGACCTGTTAGGAGACCGGATCAACTAAAAACCCGGTTTTTAAACATTGCATTTTCCTTTTTCCTTTTGCAACTTGTATAAAGATCAGGGTGAAAAAAATGTTAATTTTGATTTCATGTTAATTATTATAATTTCAATTTTTAATTTTTTATACTATATTTAAATTTTATAGAAAAGTTACACATTAAAGTAGCGTACATATATGGAAGCATATATATGAAAAAAAAACTATACTAGCTTAAACCTTGATGAGTGTTTCACATTCTTATAAAGAGCGTATTTATAAAGAATTAATATTTAGGGGTGTTTCGTATTTGTATATTTAAGAGGTACTTTCACTTTATCAATCCATAAATTATAGATTGAGTCTTTATTTTCAAAGTTGTAAACTATATTTTTTTAACTATCATTTTATTACGTAGATAATCAATTTTAATACTTTCTGTTAAAAAACTTGAAACAAGACTTCTGTGGAAAAAAAAAATTGTTGAATCCGAATGAATTAATTAGCTAAGGAATCCCATTAGTTGAAGGGTTTATCTATGCAATAGTTGGTTTGAATATAGTGTTAAAAGTGTTATTTCATAAACAAAGGGGTTTGTATTGTAAATTGTAGCAAAATGAGTTTGCGAAGGAAGTGTACCTATCCCCCTCCATCTTCTTTATTTTCTTCATTTTAACCCTTAAAAGACATTAATACTGTTACGAGTATTTTTTTTAGACAAGGGGTGATATGTGATAATGAATTTGAGTTAAAAAAATTATAATAATAAAAATAACCGTGACTCGTGGGACGTCAAATGTTTGAGTCCGACGAAGGTTCCATTTAAAAGTTAAAACCAGTTAAACGGCATATATTTCCTGTAGAACCCTAACCGACAAAAACGCACTTTAGCAAAATATATATTTCGATAAAAAAAAAACTGTATGTCTCCTTAAACTTAAAAGAACCAAACAATAACATCTTTGTTATTTGCAAATGGTTTTTCTTTCGTGGCCCAGCTAGATGAGTTTTACTGCCTTACTGCAAAACGTTAAAAACAAAAACTTACTAGGTTCAGTTTCATCAGTTATGCTAGTACGTTAGGGCTGATTAGGTCTAGCTGCCTATGGCCAAAAAAAAAAAAAAAAAAAACCCTGCCAAAACCGAACTGAACAGCAGAATCGTTACTAGCTGCTAGTTATGGGTAACTGCAGGTAAGGCTTACCTGCAGCCACATCAACGCCGCATCATTCTCCCTCCCTTACATTTCTCCTTTACCCAATACCAAGTTATACCTTACCTTAAAACTATCCCTATTTTTTTATTAATATATTATTAATATATTAAAATAAAAAAAATATGTGTGTGATTGTGATTGGTTGAGAGGGGTAGGGAGTGTGTGGTGGGGATGGAACTCGACGTAGAGCTCACGGACCCGAAGGCCGAACTCGAAGGCCATACCCGAAATCGAGTTTTGGTGTACCCGAACCAACTCGATGGAAGCCGATGGCTTCGGGTTACCCATAACGACCGGCCTTACCAAAACTGAACCGCAACCACTACCGAAATTAAATGATAAAAACTGATTTTTTTTTTGAACGGCGAAAATGTCGCACCAGGAGCATGCTACGGCTCCGCCATCACATACCCTGATGCAAAAAAACTGATTTATTTATTTCAGGTTCGTTAGGCAAAAATCACTCGAAACTGAACCATACGCACCCATAAATCAAACCACAACTGCATTAGAAAAGTCAACTATCAAATGTTAGTGCACCAATAAGTTGAACTCGGACGTAATTGTCTATAATATTATTATTTCATTTTACGTATAACTCGGGATGCATTACAAAATGATACTTCAAGCAGATATTGGCATCAAATGGGATCAAAGACCGGGATCAGTGCCAAATTATTAGTCTGTGTATATCTATGAAAACAGATCCTGAAGATCAATAATATCAGCAAGAACACCAGCTGCTGTAGTATCGTTGCCTGCTCCTGCACCTTGGATTACCAATGGCTGTCTATCGTAACACCTACTGTAAATCTCCACCTGCAGTTACATTTTTATTCTTTCCATGAGCTACACATGACATAAAGACATGGACGATATTGTCGAATTGTTGATGGAGAAATAATCAAAGGTTTCACAATAATGATCAATTTGACAAGATATACGAAAACAAGATTTGTGCTTTTACCAAACACTACAATTAGAACTCCACAAACAAATTGCAACATTTTTCTTACAGCCCATTATTCTAAAAAGTTGCTTGACTAAATGATTATTGTAGCAAATAGGTGAATTTATGATGAAAGTGGAATAATACTGTTCAAGAAAAGCATAATGAAAGAATCTTGTGCACCCATGAGAATAGAATCAATGTCTTTGTGAAGATGCCCATTTTATGGTGAAGATAAAGAGTTGTAAGTATCATATATTTATTTAAGCACTTTACCACATTGTCACTTCCTTTCAGTCTGCCCGAAGCCGTATCTTTCAGGACTTCCTGAATTCCAACAATGCACCTATTACAAGTTTATGAGATTTTCATTATTTTTAGTCTCAAATGGGTCGAATAAAAGAATTTGCCTGAAAAGGAACGGGCCAAATAGGTTGAAGGTTGCCCAACGTGTATTTTTCAAGCATACAACCTCTAGATTGCTTTATTATTGTAACAATATTGTTGTAATCATATTTAATGCATTGATTTATTTATTAAAAAAGAAGAAAAAACGTTCTTAAGTCCACCTAACACAACCCGCTTCAACCCATATTAAAAAATGACCCGTCACCAAACCACATGCATTGCCATTTCTAAAAAGATACCGTGAGCCCTGAAGGAGACAAACATAGCGCAGAACTTTCCCATTTGAAGAAGCTTTCTTGATTCTTTCTTCAATTTCATTATCCAGCAATGGCAGGCCATTTTCCAAGAAATCGTCCAAGGACATCACATCCGGTCCCATTTTATCAGGGTACAAGCTCTCGACCTTTGCAAAACATAGAATTTTTCACAAATGGAGAACAGTTATAATACATCCCCAAAACCTCAATGTCCTCAAGAAAAAACCTACCCTGATGTCATTCATATCAATACGGTTGCCAAGAAGTCGTGCAAGGATTAAACCCTGTTCAAGATATAATAAACAAATGAAGAGATTATATTATTACCTCATTTACCTTTTGTAGAGTAAAAGAAATCACACATCTATGCAGTGCAGTAGTAACCAACCAATCACAACAGAGGAAGAATGTTAAGTAACAAACTTTAAGCAGGAGTAGAGATATAGACCTTTCTCGCAACATCCATCCCACTGAGGTCATCACGAGGATCTGAACAATGAAAGTTTTGAATGAAAATTAAACTTCACGTTTTTGATTGACTTATTATGTCAAAGAGACCTAGCTTATATTGAGATCGCAATAATGCGAGTATGATCCTTTTAGACAATACTCATTATACTCTTTTCATTAAAATTTATTGCAGTTTCAGCTGATTAAGAAAAAGAATTCATTGATAAGAAAGAGCAATGGTAAGCATGCTTTTTGTACTCTAGATTTCGAATGATAAACTCAATTGTAATGCTATGCGATTTAAATTTATAATTTTGACCTGGTTCGGTATAGCCAAGGTTTTTAGCAGATTTAACAACTTCGCTGAAGGGCTTTCCATTTTCTACCTCACTCATTACATAGCCCAGAGTACCTATTTTTGGGTCCACAGAGATGCCAAAGTATTCATTAGTTCTGACCAATGGTAATGAACGTAAGTTATTAATTTTCAAGTTTCATTACCACTCAAGCTCCCGATTATGAGTTTGACGGTGTCTCCGCATGAAATAATACGATTTATTGATGCTATAATAGGAAGGCCTGCACCAACCTGATTACCAATAAAAAAGGGAAAAAGAAGGTAAATATAGGAGGAGGTGTATGTTCTATAACAAAAAAAAACTTTCTGCCACTTTACAACTTGTATGACTCGTTCAACCCTTTTAGCTAAAAGAAGATACTATTTGACCCAATAGAGACTTAAGACAAACCAAATTGACCCATTAATAAGTATTTCACCTCTGATGATGATTTATCTTGTAGAAACCAGCTAGAACAATCGGCTATACAATATGAAATAGAATTACTTACAGTTGATTCATGCCTAATGCGACGTGGTTGTAAAAACAACTTGTCAAATTCTTCCTGCAGAAGACAAAAGTTAAAATAGTTTTTAAACCACTTCTCAATTCAAACTGGAAGGTCAAAGTCGATAGAACTAGTATTATCCCCATCATTGCCAAAATTAAGAATATATATCCTCAAAGTGGGAGCATAATGTTAGAAGATTATTTACCATCAAACCAGTAAGAGGCTTTTTATTGGCTAGCACAACACTGCATCCCAAACTTACTGCCTGGCTAAGAACACCTATAGTCTCTGAACTTGCAGAGCAATCAACAAGAACAAAACCTGAACAGTAATTGAAATAAGGAACACTAATGTAAATATGCTATTAGAGGGCCATACACACATGATTACATGCTAGAATTTCCTACACACACACACACACACACTCTGATAGGGATTTGGTAGTTATTAAATATTATTAAACTTGAAGGGGGTAAAAGGTAACATTGGGTATAAGTTATTAGTAATTTCTGAATAAACAGAGAGAGTATCTCATAGTCAGGTAGGCTGAATTACAAATTAGGTTTAGTTTCTTTTGAGATTGGCTCATTGGTTTAACCTTTGAGAGAGGGCTGAGCCCTGGATCTGTAGATCATACTCCCGTTTGTGGGTGTATTGACTTATCATTGTTCTTATTTCAGTTCCATATTACTACTGTTTTCAATCTTTGATTCTCATTTGGTGTTATTGTTGTTCTTAATTTTCCGATTCGTATCACACACACACACACACACACACACACATATATATATATATATATAATATTACATACAGATAACTCAATGCATGATCAATTTACCTAGATGAGCAGCAATCTCAGTGAGTTTTCTCATGGACTCAGAATATGAAGTAGCTTCGCACTTGCCTATAAAAGAAGTATTTAGAAAGAGAAGACATAAAAAAGAAGCATGTTAAATCACCACCTGAACCAAAAACTTAAATGAGAAGGACACAAGAAATTTCCATTACCTGGAGTAGAGAAAAATATTTGAATAAATATAACAAACTGTATAATAGAAAATTGCATGCTAAAAAGTAAAAACAATACAAAAATATGTGATAATGAAAGGAAAAAAGATACAAACTATGAAAATAATACATAACTCGTGATAACACTACTATGAAAAAGATAATTGAATTACCAGAGTCGATACACTTTTCCAGGGAGAGCCTATCTGATTTAATCTGGCAAATGTCCATCAAAAAGCTATCATCAAACTCTGTTGATAACACATCTGTTGTGACAAGGAATGATTTGCTATCACATACACCCACAACCCGCAAGCGAATTCCCTGTTGAAAACATAAGATTGCATCAAAATTAAAAATATATATTTAAGTTAAACTGGACCAGGTATGCTTCCCCTATACCCTCCCTTTAAGGATTAAGTGCTGCTTAATGCATTTTAGAACACTTATGAATGCAATATAGACATGTGACTCACAATATTAGTTGCAGCTTATCATCAAATCACATGGTTACATGTTAAATCGATGCAAAGTGTAAAAGTGAAGTAGTTGTAATGAAGTTGATCTTTGCTACCAGAAATGTTAGGATTCTTTATAATTCCCAGAATATTATGATAGCTTCGTTGAACTTTATAACAAAGGCTACAAATAGGAAAGATGGAAAGTGTTGAACTTGCAAAATGCAAACAGAGACTATATAAATTTCCATGCACAAAAATATTTCGTATAAAATCAAAAGTCGATCACAAGCTCTCCAATTGTGCTGATATGTTAGTTTCTCTTACAATCCAGTCATTACAGAACACATGTTCCTAATCTACCTTTTCGAAAGGGTAAATTATCAATAAAGTAATCAAAACTGAGGACTTTGAAAATATAGGAAAATCTTGTTTGAAGCGAACTATTTTTAAGTCCTTAGATTTGTCAAAAATAGAACTTTCCCTCCTACATTTATCAGAAAAATACATTTGAACATTTAAATTTACCAAAGAGGCAAAGACTGACCTTTCACTTTTTAATGACTTAGAAAATTACTCCTAGCCCACATTGTCAAATTTGGGATTTTGGTTACCTTGGACAGTTTTGAATTTCAACAGCAAAGGAATCGGAATCAAACGCAGTATCATAAAACCCTCAATCTAAATCGAAGTATAACGATGTTAACCGTGCAAAACGTATGCTAATAGAAGACAAAACACGATTGATGAAGCGGGATTTGTAGAGATGAAATTATATTTGACCTTGTCAGCGTGAAGTGATCGACAAGAGACGATGTGTTGGAGGAGTTGCCTCCCAACGCCTCCGCAGCCAATAAGTATCACCGGAATGTTCTTCATTTTTATTCTCGATTTCACGGTGGCACGGCGTCTGACTCTGTGTTTTCGCGGCTTTATCACTACTGTGCTTTTGCAGCGTTATGACTGACTTTACTTCCCGGCCGTCCAGAAAGAAACGCAAACACTCTGGAGTTTTTTTTTGTTAATTAATTAATTTATTTATGAGTTTATTGTTATTTTTTTGCTTTGATTCTTATATATTTTAAAATAAGAGTTATATATTCATTAAATATATTAAATATCAAACTTTTGCTTTTTCTTGATTATAGATTTTTGGATATCCAAGTTATGTTTTTTTTATATATGTTTTTAGATTAAAAAAAAGCTAGGTCTATACACATAAATGACGTACCATTTTATGTGATTTAGCTAAAATTAAAATATATGGTTTTTTTCGTTAAAAACTAAAATAATAGTTCATTATTTTTTTGAATCACTATTTTTGAATTTGTAAATCTAGCGTGTTTCCCTTAATTGATTATATCTTATTAACTATGTTGTTTTATAGCCATCAAATGCATAGCTGAAGAGGTTTAGGAGTTATTTTCATTCTTAATGAATTTCGAAGTCTCTCATCAATACATTTATAAACATCCTCCGCCCGCGATTTTAACAGATAATTCATTGAATTCAATCTTACGTTTGATCGATCTGCAAGTACGGCTCCTGCAAATAATCATTATCATCTAACATCTTCTTTCCTTTTATTCGTGTGGGCTTTCCAAACATAAAGTAGAGTACTAGAGTCTATCAGTATTTTGGGCAAAAGATGGGTAAATGGAATTGTTGATCGTCACCAAGGAAGATGATGGATGAACGAGTAAAAGAACCATACAAGCACCCTAATGACAATTTGTTCTCATATAAAAATGCACGTCTCCTAGAACACCATTTGAACTAGTGTAATACCCGGACGGTGTCCGGGTACAGCTTTTAAAATTAATGATTTATATTCATAAAATTTTAATTATTGGTAACCATATAAGTAAACCAGAAACCTCAAAATTTAAATAGTACATAATACTCATAATATACTACTAGCAGTGTACTCGCGCAATGCTGCGACGGTAAATAGTTTCTGTTTTATAACATGTCGTTATCAAGGATGTAATGCGTAATTCAGTGTCACGAAAAAAAATTCAGCAACATTTTCGTTTTTTTCTTCAATTTTTCATATATTTGTATCAAATATTTTATTAATTTTAAAACTAAATTCTAAAAACATTAAAAATAAATAAATAAGATTTATATTTATGAACTAAGGAGAGAGAAGTTAATAAGATTTTGAAAATTATATTGATGTGGTGGATAATTATGTTTGTGTAAAAGAGTGTGCTACTGGGTGAATATAGTTTAAATAAATAAAAAGTTAAAGTTTATTAAGAGAGAGATAGTTTAAAAAAAAGAGTGGATGAGATTAATTTAAATAAAAAGAAAGGTAGAGATTAAAGATTGGTATAATTTTAAGAGGTTCTTAAAAATTAGAAGGAGAGAAAGTGTTAAATTGTTTATATAGTAGTATAGATATAGATTAGAACTCAATTAATTAAAACATTAAGACCGAAGTTTAATACAAATAACATAATAGTATGCTTTAATCTTCTATTTATGTAAAAAAATTAAATTATAAACAAATATATGGGATAAATAATAATAAAAGATAATAATTATCAATAATATTAGTATTATAAAATTAGTAATTATCTTAATCGAAAACAATTTCATACCCTGACATGATTTCTTAAATATGATTATAACATATTATTAAAACTAAATTCTTAATTTTATTTGATAAACAAAAATATTATTACAAAAATAAAATATTTCATACCTACTTTAATAAAGGAAAAAATAAAAGAAAAATCCACCATTTCTTTATCCCTCTAAATCTATAGTCTCTCACATTTTTCATAAAACACCCTCATCCCCAATTGTTTTGAAATTGAAGTTTAATTTACAATCTAGTTCGAGGTTGAAGAACGTGGGAAATAAGTGCCGGTTTTGAGGATTATTATTTGATAAAAACCGTTAATTTAAGAAATCAAAGCCTGAAATTTGACAAAAGTTTGATCTAACGGATGTATAAATTAGAGACTTTATATATTATTCTAATCCCTTGGTTAATAGATCTGATAATTCATGATGATCTTTTAAGTTCTTTAAGTAAAAAAGGTTCTTTATATATATATATATATATATATATATATATATATATATATATATATATATATATATATATATATATATATATATATATATATATATATATATATATATATCATGCTTTGATTTTTATATTAATTGGTGTTCATTTTTCGGATTGAGTTGGTACATGTAATTTTATATATTACGCTTAAATATAAAATTTTAAATATTTTACAACATCATGTTACTAAACCATAACATATCAATAAAATATATTCTTAATAATATTTTGAGTGCATCAACTATTTAACATACATCTTATTTCATTATAAATCTTATATGTTTCATTACAAAATTTTAAAAAATAATATATTTTAATCCTTTTATCGAAAGACCAAGAAATCAGTTGCTATAACAACTATGATACGTAGAAGGAATGAATACAAAAACATATAAATTGTTCCGAGAATTACATACTCACGAATAACAAAAAATTAAGAATATACTAATTTTTATAAAAATATCATATTACGATAAATTTTATACCAAAACGTAGATAAAAATGAGACGGTCGTAAATATATACTTATTTTTTTCTTAAAACAAAATATACCAAAAGTTATTAAACGTTATTTATAAACTACCTATAATTAATTACATTAATATACAATTTTTATAAAAACCCCTCATATTTTCATAAAACCCCCTCAAATATTTCATAAAACACCCTTAAATGTTTCATAAAACCCCCTCCCAATTTGATTTAAATTTCCGATTTCATTTTACCACGTTGTAACAGCATTTTTTTATTGATAATCAAGGGCCCAGATTGCTGCATGAGAGATTGATCCAATGGCTACCTAAATTCAAGACTTTACGGTTGAAAATGAAAGTTGTATAGTGACGGTTACACGGACCTGGAACCATATATAGATAGAATGACTGTTAACAAAAACAGTTAAACCACCAAAAACGTGCACATAAAATACAAAGCCGATTTCATAGAGCATGGGTTGTGCAAGTGCTAGTCTGCAAGCGCTTTTAGAAATCATAAGCAAAGCCAATTAAGAAATCATAAAGCATGGTTCGTGTACATCAAAACATAGCTCGACTATACATGAAATTCTTATTTGAAATGGGCAGTGTTAAGTAAACACATATATATCAGTGAGCATACTATACAATTACAAAATGGTATAATGATGGTCCCAAACTTCACCGCCATTTTAAGGCACAAAGTGGGAGCAAATAGTCTTCTTGAATTAATTACAGGTGAAAAAAAAAGGTAAAAAAAAGAAAAAAAGAAACAAGAACCAGTAAATTACCACATCTCCATTAGAGTGTTTTTTTTAACTCTGTGATACTAGGGAGACAAAGTATCTTTAACGATATCATGCTTTGAAAAACAGCGGTACATTTGGGCAGTTTTAAGAGCAGACAACACGTTAACACCACTCTCCTGCACCAACAAAAATGGGATTGACTCGTCGTTTTAATATTTGTTAAACTTAAACAAATTAAGTAATATTTTATCTGCTTTGAGTTTTGATTCAGAAAAGGAGTGCAAAGTTAGAATTATCCTAATACCAATAGAATGGAGTGGCCATTTTCCTCAAACAAACATACATCACAGCTCTTCAATGTACCTGAAAGCCTCTGGGCCTCGGATTTACTCGGTATGAGGTTATCCTTGCCACTAAAATACATACATTATAAAAAAAATTAGATTCCATAAGGGCATATGTCTTCTGAGATACTTAAATCGTCAGCCACGTAGATATGCAAATAATGTGAATAAAACTATGATGTGCATTAGCCAAAGAAGAAAGAAACCTGGCAAGCACAAGTACTTGAGCTGTAATTGCATGGAGACGAGAATTAGCATAAGCGGCTGCTGATTTAACAAGATCAATCCTCCATTTAAGAGTGTCATTAGGTAATACTTTGGCCACCAGCTGTCAAGTAAATAAATATAACTTGCTAACCGGTTCTTGAAAAGTATTTTCAAGAATGGAAGATCTTTTAGAAACCTTTTTTATAATCTCAGGAATATCACTCTAAAAGCCCTAAAAGAGAATAATATGCAATGCTCTATATAGCAAACAAAGAAGAAAGATAAGTAAAAATGGAAGAGCTAAAGACATAAGTTACTAAAAACATGAGGATAATCACAAAGATATCAGGGTGTTCAGTTCTTACGGACAGAAATGGTGCATTTTCTGCAAGCTTGCCAATAAATTGCAAAAGAGATGGCAGATTATTTGTAAATTCCATTCCCACCAGGTGCACCTTTACAAAATCACCTGAAAACAAAAGAAATAAAAGTTACAATAAATAAAGGAAAAGAGGGCATATGGTTTAACAAAACTGTAACAAAGCAGAATGTGAATAAAATTTGAATCTTTAGAAAGCAGATGATGAACATGGTAGGCAGATATATTAAATAGTAGCCTACCCATATGGAGGTTCATGACAAAAGGAAAAACCCAAAAATAGTGGTCAGGAAGAGCCATCACTAGCCCGTATAAAGGGTGCAAAGGTGACCTCTCGAAGGAAGTTGCTGAAATTGATACAATAGCAGTTATCATTGAGAGGTACATAAAGTCTATAAACATATCAACTTTAGTCACCCAAAAATATAGAAGAAAAAACATGGAAAGAAGGCAGACCTGGGTTTGCTAGTATGAGTATTAAGTCAACTGTAGGATTACGGGCAGCAACTGCAAGTGCTAAGGTTCCTCCAAAAGAATCTCCAAACAAATAAATTGGCTGATTTGGGGACAAAGTGTGCTCGATAATCACACTTTCTTCCACAATTTGAATCAAACCTTCATGCAAATAAACTTCTTTATGAAACTACTTGAACACCACAATTTACCAAAGTGTCCGAAGTATACAAAGTAAAATGGTGTGCTAGCAAGTTTTAATCTCAGGCATTTTTCTCCAAGATATTAAAGCTTACTCAGTGCACAAGGCCACAACATTGCAGCTTAAAGAAAGGGTTTAATGTGACTAGTATTATAGAGCAAGTAGATGGACTAATTCAATAAAATATAAAACAATATATATGCAAGAGAAGATGATAACCTTCTAATGGTGTTCGATCCCAAACAGGAATATGCAAGCATTGCACATGAAAAACCCTGTCATTTCAGTTTAATTAAAAAAAATACTGTAAATCAACACAGTTTACATTCAAAGAAAAGATAGAGAGCAAGTGCAACTTGCTTTCCAAGAGCTTTCTCGTGTACAACAAGGCCGGCTCCAGTCCCATCCATTCCTGCACAAATTATCACACCCAACTACGACATTAGAGAAAGATCAGTTAAAAATGATACATGGACGTGTAATCTTATGTAGCAATTAAACAGCAATTACCAGGTAAGTAGAAAAGAACAGGTGAATCTTTTAAAGGTATACCACAAGCAACGGGGCAAAACCACCTAGGTGGCCCTCTGTCACTCTTAATCAAATTCATAGATATTTCAGCATAATCCTTAATGGTTTGAGTCCCATAACAATCATCCCACAAAGTTTCTAGCTCATCAAAAACATTTTTTGCATTCTTTCTTCCTCTATCATCATCATAAGCTGCATCAGTGTTCTTCGTGTTTACAGAACCTCCATTCATTCTAACTGATTCCGAGGGTACTATTACTGGATCCTCATCACTTACACTCCTAACAAGAACACGATGCAGCTTATGTTTTTCGTGTAGGGCTAAAAGAGGTGAAAATGAGACGTTGGAATTGCTCACAATTAAGGGCATTATGGAATACTTCCACAAGCAAATTGCTCCTGCAATCAGAATTAAAAGCAATATTCTCGTCTGTGATTCATAGAATTTTAGCGAGATCATGTTGCCATTGCAAAAATGTTTATATATGTATAAGTTTTGCACACAAAAAACCCAAATTAAAAGAGAGTAAATTACGTGTTCAACTGAACTCGGAAACAACATGAAATGAGGGTTTTGCTCATCATTCAATACGAATGACAAAGAGATACAATATCACATCACATATACATACATATAGGGAGATAGACGGTAGTTATAAGGATCCGAATCTCCGAAAGGACCACAATTTGAAATCTGCTATTGAATTGCGTATGGAACAAATGACAGAAGTCGAGAAAGATATAGAAAAATTATGTCATTTTCTCTTTCTTTTACCTTATAGATGATCGAATGGTGAACTTGAAAGTCAAAAGGTTAAAGATTTCCATTGATTGTGGGTATCTCCACTCAATTGCAGCATCTACTATCTACTAGGAGTGGGAAGGAGGGAGAGAAAAGAGACTACTAAAAGTGTCATGCACTCTAGTATATGCTTTTAAATATTTATTTTTATTTAAGAGTTAATTACACGGATGGTCCATCTAGTTTACATATTATTAATGGTTTGGTCTTTTATAATAAAAAATTACGCTCATGGTCCCTGTGGTTGACATTTTGTTTCACACACATACTCACGGTCCCTGAGCCTAACATCTGTCAAGTCCATTCTGTTAGTCTTTTAGTAAGGGGTAATATTGTCTTTTCCCCTTTAGTAAGGGGGTAATTACCTATTTCCAAACACCCATCTCCTTCTTCATCCCTTCTCCTTCTTCATCCTTTCCCCTTTACCAGATCCTTTCCCCCTTTACCAGCTTCTGGAGTATGCCAACACCACCCCTAGCACCGCCGGCCACCACCCCCGTTGCTCTCTCTCTCTCTCTCTCTTCGATCTACACTAGCCATCACCCCCATTCTCTCTATTCTCTCTCTCTCTCTGTGTGATGTAACCTGGCTACCACCATCGCATAACCACCACCACTCCCTTGGCTGCCGGCCACCACCACCGCACGACCCATCACCCCATGAAAAACCACCACTGCCGCTGCAGATTTGAAAGACCGACCACTGCCGCCGCAGATCTGAAAAGCCACCACCACCGCTGCCGATATGAAAAACCCACCACCGCCGCTGTAGTTGTTGAAATCACATCCAAACGAATCAAGATCTGTAGTGTCGATTCAGACCCTAGCCGCTGTCCTGCAAACCCTAGCCGCCGGAAAAATACAGGCCATGCCTACGGTTTTCGTTTAGACTATCGTCTCCGTCTCTCTGTACATCCTCGCCACCAAGCTTCTCGCCGGTTCTTCTTCGTAGCAGTGATGGAGGTGATGGTGGCTCCGAATCGGAGAACAGGGGTGTACGAAGGGTGTGGCTGTTTGCTCTTTGTGCAGCCACTGATTCCTATTTTTTCTTCCAAAAATATCTGCTTCACCAATTGATTTCTTCTTGATTTGGGTTTAATGGATTTCTGATTTAGGTTTTCAGATCTGGGTTCCATCAATTTGTTCTTGAAATTTCATCTCAACTGATTTGTTCTTGTTTAGTTATGAAGATGGGTAGCATCTTCATCTTCATTTTGGGGTTTGTTGTGTAGCTTTAGTTGTATCTACCAATGTTAAATATTGTACTCAGATAATGATTGTGTGTGTAATTAAAAGTGTAAGAGGAGGAGGAAGTAAGAGGAGGAGGAAGAAGAGGTTTGTTTGGAAATAGGATAAAAGTGTAAAAAGACCAAAATGTCATTGTACTAAAAGACAACTAGCAGCCCTTTTTAACGTTTGTTAGGGTCAGGGATCATGGGTGAAACAAAATGTCAACCACAGGGACCATGGGCGTAAATTTTGATTATAAAGGACCAAATTAGTAATAATGTGTAAACCACAGGGACCATCCGTGTAGTAATAATGTGTAAACCACAGGGACCATCCGTGTAATTAACATACACGAAAAACATAAAAAATAGACATAATAACTAACTATAGGTGATAAAAACATAGACTAGAATGTCGAAGACTGTTAGAGTAAGATGTATGAATTAACACCCATTTAGTATTTTGAGGGTAAAAGATATGTCACCGAATTTGACTAATTTCATGTGGGTAGATAGGTAGACATAGTAAGATTGTGTCTGTGGTTTGAGTTTGAGTGTTTGACCCATCATAGCGTGGTGTTTCAGTTGTGATTGGCTTGCTAGTAAGCTTAGTCGTGATTGTTTTAGGAAACTAAAATAATACATTTCTTATTATTTTTACTTATCCCTAGTACTCATTACAAAATGATACTTGAAATTCATTAATTTTCTTTATTCATATCCTTCATTGATTTTAACATTTATATTGATTTTGTAAAATGATTAGAAAAAAAAAATAGTAAAAGGATATATCACATCTTTTTGTAAAATTGGCTTTAAAAAACGCTTTAATTAGGACCACCTTCATTATACTACAGTTGTAATGCAAATTCAACCTTAAAAGTCTGTCTTCCATGTTTTTATAATATCAGCAACTTTAATCAGGTTAAACAACAAACTGTTTGCTCTAGTAGTTCAGTTGTTCGACTACCCGATGACATCATAAATATGAATTTAAAAACATAGAAAATACCATAAAATCTAGAACTTCAATGTTAAAACACTTCTTAAGTCTTAAACTACTCATTTAAAAATAGAAGATGATTCGTACATAATAAAAAAGACCATACACAACAATACTATGCATCATCAACTTGTAACATATACAATAATATTTTGTATCTTGATGTATAAGACTAAAATATATATATATAGAATTAGGTTCAAGTAAAAAAAATCTTAAGGTACTAAATGTAAGAAGGAATCTGGACATGACACATGTCAAATCTATTAAAAGGGTAAAATAGGAAAATATCCCTCCCTACCCCACTTTTCTTCTCTAAACAAATACCCATCCCCACGTTAAACCTCTCATACGCAACCCTAGGAACCGCTGCCGTCGCTCTGCCTCCATCACCTGCGCCGTTCGCACATCACCAGTCGAGGCTCGCCGCTCGCACATCGCCTGTCGACGGTCGTAGATGTTCAGCGATCTTCGCCGCCGTTCTCCGCCACAGATTAGGGTTCCGCCTCTATCGCCGCTGTTCGCCGCCACCACGAAAGATTAGGGCTTCGTCGTCACTGATAGAATCATCTGCGAATCGAAACAATGTATGCATCTCTTTGCTTTCAATATTTGTGCATCGTCCTTCTCCGTTCCCAGATTAGGGCTGATGTTGTCGATAGTGCTCCGTCCCCGTTTTTACAGATGCTATTATTAAGATGAATAGAAACCCTCATGCAATTTTATGGTGGCGACCTAAGTACAGAGGACATCTATTTGCTTTCAATATGTCTTTGTGCATTTGGTTTCTGCACCACCACCACCGCCGCCGCACCACCAACGCCGCCGTCGTTCTTCGTGGTTTCTTTCACTGTGCATCAGATTTAGCCACAATATGCCTTTTTTTTTATCAAAATAGTTGTAATTTCATCAAATGTATTTTGTGAATCAAAAGTGTAAACTATGAATCAAAAGATGTAATCTGTGAATCAATAAGTGTTTTTCTGTGCATCAAATAGTTGTATTCTGTGCATTAAATTATGTACCTGTGCATCATGCCTGTGACGAGAACAGAGGTGGGGTGTGGTAGTTGATCTGGCTTGTTTTTTAAATTTACCATTCTACCCTTTTTTATTTTTTTAATTCCAAAAATTTGGTTGAATTAATGACTTTTTTGTTTGACTTTTGGAGAGATCCTATGGTCCAGATTTCTCCTTACATTTAGTACCATAACTTTCTTTTTACCAGATCCCTACCCTATATATATATATATATATATATATATATATATATATATATATATATATATATATATATATATATATATATACACACACACACACACACACATTACATTACATATATTACATGTTAAACCAGTTATTAGGCACCATTTTCTGAGAACACTGACCAGGTAAGAATAAGAAATATATTTTGCAAACTTTACAACCCCAACGAACATATGTATACATCTATTATATACCACGAACCCTACTCATAATTCTAGATTTCTTATAGTTCAGAAATTCCCATGAACAAATGAAACCAAAACATGCCAGATTTAATCTTGTTTAAGTAAATCCAAGTTATGTATAGCAACATACAACACATTGTTGAGTTAAACTCACGGATCAAATGATGGAATTTGATCTAAAGAACCATAATTTGTTAACCACATGAGTCTCTCCATAATACCTCTGTAAGGATCCTCTTCTCGCTTTGTTAACAAATAATTTATATTCTTTTCAACATCAAATTTTATGTGCAAGTATAACTCTTGCAAATACTCTTTGTCATCTATCAAATGTTCTTTTCCTTTTGTAAATATGGGTTTCCCAAACATAAAGTAAAGTCGACCCGGTAGCTTGGGCAAAGAGATAGGTATATGAAGTGGTTGCTTAGCAATCTCCCCTCCTAACCCTTCCCTGGCATCAAAGAATATCACCCAAATTAATGACCATTAGTCCTCATATTCAAACTGCATGTCTTAAAGAACAAATTTAAAAACTACAATCTAACATACCACCGAAGCTTGTTGGAAAGGTAAAAAAGGGACAAGTATAATGAGATCTCCTATCTATTCAACTTATTTCATTACGTCATCTAAAATATGTATCCAGTTCCGTTTACACCAAATCCCGCCCAAAACATGTTATATCACAAACATAACATTCAAATTTAAAACAAAAAAGAAAAGAAAAAGATTCTTGGTTTCTTTTTGTATTTTGTAAAGAAAGAAAAACAATACAAAGGTCAAGAAAGTGAAAAACTTTTTGTCCATGAGGCCATGAGTATAGCCAGCAGGTTGAGCCTCGGGCTGCCCTCCAGGTCAGCGGCTCCCCATCCCAAATGCCATACTCACCCTCGGGTTCCAACCTTTTCTCACTCCTCCGGTTTGGTGAAACTGAACAAGCGGAAGGTGAGGATGTCAGCTTTTTTATTTTTATTTTTTATTTTTTGTTTTGGTTTGTTTTGTGAGTATGTAAGAAGAGAGAAAATATTTTGGGTTGATTTTGTTTGAAGGGTGTGTGCTACTAGTGACTTGGGTTGAGTTTGGTTGGAAAGGAAAAAGTGAAAAAAAAACTGATGTGGCATTAGGTTGGTTTGGGTTCACCCCATGCCATACTAATGGCCTGAACATGTTTTCAACCAATGAAACCAAGTACACACTTAGATGACCTATAAAATAGTTTTAATAGTTTAGTGGCCTTTCATTAATTTGAATCACTAGGTTCTCTCTTATACGTTATCCTAACATAAAAAGAAACAAACACAAGAAGTGCCAAAATTTCACCTCAGGTTTGTTCTTCCTTGATTATATTCATTCACCATCTGATCGAAGAAAGGGATTCTCTTCATGTCGTTATAATCAATGATTAACTGGCAACAAAGTAGATAACAACCTCATCTAATGAGCATTAACATGTAATAAATTTATACCAATAATGAGGTCAGCAAGTAGTTTGTTTGGATTTGAAGATAAAGTTATGTTATTTAACTATGTAAAGATATATATATATATATATATATATATATATATATATATATATATATATATATATATATATATATATATATATATATATATATATATATATGAAGAACTCTTTCAATGTCATTGCCCACCCATGAATTCCTCACATGCACCCTGCCACACTTGATCCCCCCACGCTCTCCATCCATGAATTCCACTATCAAATCAACGGCTAAGATTGGTTTTCACGGTTCTCACACTAAAATCGGTTCTCAATGGAACCCTCCCCTATATATATATATATATATATATATATATATATATATATAGAAAAAAGTTCATGCGAGAACCATTCTTACCGCGAGAACCAATCTAAGCCGTCCAATTCCCCCTCCTTCAATATCATTGCCCACCCATGAATTCCTCACATGCACCCTGCCACACTTTATCCCTCCATGCTCTCCATCCGTTTAACTTCCCATATCCAACGAACGGCTGAGATTGGTTCTCGCAGTTCTCGCATTAACAACGGTTCTCGCATGAACCCTCTCCTATATATATATATATATATATATATAGGAAAAAGTTCATGCGAGAACCATTCTTATTGCGAGAACCGCGAGAACCAATCTGAGCTGTCCAATTCCCCCTCTTTCAATGTCATTGTCCACCCATGAATTCCTCACATGCACCCTGCCACACTCTCCATCCGTTTAACTTTCCATATCCAAGGAAAGGCTGAGATTGGTTCTCGCACTAACAATGGTTCTCGCATGATATATATATAGGGAAGGGTTCATGCGAGAACCGTTGTTAGTGCGAAAACCGCGAAAACCAATCTCAGACGTTCCTTGGATATGGGAAGTATCATGGATGAAGAGCGTGGAGGGATAGGGTGTGGCAGGGTGCATGTGAGAAATTCATGGGTGGGCAATGACATTGAAGGAGGGGGAATTGGACGGCTTAGATTGGTTCTCGCGGTTCTTGCGCTAACAACGGTTCTCGCATGAACTTTTATATATATATATATATATATATATATATATATATATATATATATATATATATATATATATAGGGGAAGGTTCAAATGAGAATGATAAATTAAGTGAGAATGGGAGACTAAATCTTAGCCGTTCATTTTGTAAGTGGAATTCATGGATAGAGTGCGTGGGGGAATCGAGTGTGGCAGGGTGCATGTGAGGAAATCATGGGTGGGCAATAACATTGAAGGAGGGGAATTGGACGGCTGTGATTGAGTCTCCCATTCTCAATTAATTTAAGGTTCTCATTTGAACCTTTATATATATATATATATATATATATATATATATATATATATAGGGTGAGGATCAAGGGAGAACCCTTTTAAATAGAGAACAGAGAGAACACGTGTAAACTTGTAATTTAGTATTTCTTCTTTACGTTCATGTTCACCTAGAGCTACCCAAAAGTCAAATTTACATCCTAAATCTTAAAATCAAAATTATTTCTATAATTATTAACAATTTAAAATTTTGTATGCATTGATGCATCAAATAACACTTTTGTATGCATCGATGCATCATGATTATATTCGAACATATTATCAAAAAAACGTGACATTTTAAATCCTATGATCAATGGAATTAAATGCCTAAATAAATTGTGACAATTTTTGAACCATCTGATCAATGAAATCAAAGTTTCAAAAGTGTTCTCTTTGTTCTCTATTTAAGAGGGTTCTTCCTTGATCCTAACACTATATATATATATATATATATATATATATATATATATATATATATAGGGGAGGGTTCATGCGAGAACCGTTGTTAGTGCGAGAACCGCGAGAACCAATCTTAGCCGTTCCATGGATATGGGAAGTTTCATGGATGGTGAGCGTGGAGGGATAGAGTGTGGCAGAGTGCATGTGAGGATTTCATGGGTGGGCAATGACATTAAAAGAGGGGGAATTGGACGGCTCAGATTGGTTCTCGCATGAACTTTTTCCTATATATATATATATATAATTAAAATTCAACATTCCTTAATTACACCAATTTAATATCAACCATTAAATTAAGATAATCCAAGGGCTATAAATTGTTCTCACCGTTCTCCAAATAAAAGGTGTTCTCATTTGATCCTGCCTATATATATATATATATATATATATATATATATATATATATATTATTGGCCACTCACGCTCTATATATATATAGGGGAAGGTTCAAATGAGAATTATAAATTAATTGAGAATGGGAGACTCAATCTCAAGCGTTCATTTTGTAAGTGGAATTTATGGATAGAGAGCGTGAATGAGACTCAATCTCAGGCGTTCATTTTGTAAGTGTAATTCATGGATGGAGAGCGTGAGTGGTTAGAGTGTGGCAAGGTGCATGTGAGGAATTCATGGGTGGCTAATGACATTGAAGGAGGGGGAATTGGATGGCTAGGATTGAGTCTCCCATTCTCATTTAATTTAAGGTTCTCATTTGAACCTCCTACTGTATATATATAAATATATATATAGGGGAGGGTTTCATTGAGAACCGATTTTAGTGCGAGAACCGCGAGAACCAATCTTAGCTGTTGATTTGATATGTGGAATTCATGGATGGAGAGCGTGGGGGGATCAAGTGTGGTAGGGTGTACGTGAGGAATTCATGGGTGGGCAATGACATTGAGAGAGGGGGAATTGGACGGCTTAGATTGGTTCTCGCGGTTCTCGCACTAAAAATGGTTCTCAATGGAACTTCTTCCTCTGTGTGTGTGTGTGTGTGTATATATATATATAGGTATGGGATCAAAAAAGATGTGAATTAAAGTAAGATGTGAAAGATGTAATGTGTGAGTGACACGTGTCCATATTAAATCAAGGGTGTTTTAGGTAATTTACATATATTAGACTTTTTTCCTTAATTACATGAATTAATGCCTAATATAACCAACCCTTCCTCATTTCACGTTTGCATAAACGTAAACCCCCCCCCCCCCCTCTGTAAAACGTATCTCCACCGTCGTGGTCGCCGAGCAAACCGCTGTTGTAACCTAACATGGTCGCCGAGCAAAACCGGAAGGACTGAACGCCGTTGCCGCCACCGCTCTGTAGCCCTAAACCACCGCCGCCGGTTTCGAAGCGTAACCCTAAACACAGCCGCCGCCGAGCATCAGATCTAAAAGATGGCTTCGATATGCTGCCACGCTCACCACCACCACCGATGTTACCACGCTCATCAGGGTTTCGAAGCCTAACCCTAAACACAGCCGCCGCCGATGGACCACCGCCACCGCACCCACTCTCTCTCTTCCCTGAAGTGCCGACACCATTTCTATCAGATTTGTATTTCCGGAATCCGCCCCTGAGGTGTCGACGCCACTCACCGCCGTCTTGATCTCTCCCCGTTACCCAACAATCGCCGCCAGCCCACCATTTGTAGTCACCGTTTTTTGGAACACAGTAAGCACCTTCATCTATTTCTAAGGATTTGCAGCTGATTTCTAGGGTTCATCAGGTATTTTCTTCATCAGTTGTTGATTATCAAAAGATTAAGTTATTTCATCAGTTTTCTTGTTAGGTTTTGTTTTCAAATTTCTTCTTTCATCATGTTTCTGAAGTTCTAAACTTGGTAATTTTATATGTATCAGTTGTTTGTTTCATCATTTTATTTATAAAGCATGGGTTGATCATCATTTTCTTCTGTATTAGTTGAATCGAAACAAATTGCTCATATGTATAAAAGTTAAATTCTATCATTTTTTTATTTCTATTAGTTGTAAAGATTATAGATTCATTTTCATCAATTTTGATTTGTTCATATTGTCTGATCTGTAACGATTTGATTCTGATCTGTAACTATTTGATTGATGAATCTGGTCTATTTCATCAATTTAAATGAACGTGGTATTCTTATCAGTGATTTTTTTTAATCAGTATTTTTTGGATTCTATATTAAGACGTTAGCATGTTTGTAGGGAGGATTGAATGGTGAAATGGTCAAAAATACCCTTAATTACCATTTTTATTAAATTGTTTTAATAAATAGAAACTTTCTATAAATTGTAGATCTGATGAAAAATGGACGGTTCAGATCGCATCTTTCACATCATAGGATAATTCACATCTCACAATAACCCTACTCTCTCTCTCTCTCTCTCTCTCTCTATATATATATATATATATATATATATATATATATATAAAATTAGGTTCAAGTAAAAAAAACTTAAGGTACTTAATGTAAGGATGAACAAGAGCTTGACACGTGGCAAACCTGTTAAAAGGGTAAAATCGGAATCCTTATTATTTCTGTCCCCACGTTCTCTCAAATATCAACCCACGTTCTCTGCTTTCTCAGACGTCACCCTCTCTCCTACGCGAACCCTAACCCTGCCGACCCTGTGTGAACTCCTCCGCCTAACCCTAATCATCCACCGTCTGTGTTAGTCGCCGCCGTATATGCATCCCAACAACCTCCTCGTGCGACCCCGTTTGTTGCAACCTCCGTCCTCCGTCATTTTTTAGGCGCCGCCGCGTAATCCTAATCCTCCACAGTCGCTTTCGTCGCCTCAACAGTTCGATTGCGTGATGTCACCTCCGGCTTCAGACGCCGCCTCACTCACTTCTGTCACCTGCAACCGCCGCCTCCCATCGTTTTCCCTGCGCATCTGAAGATGTCGCCGAAAACCAACGCCTGTGAAGACGTCGCTGACCGCCATCGCCAAGGGGGAACCTACATCTGATGAGCCTTCATCGATTGCTTTGTGCATCGTCGACTTTTTACATGATTTATCAAATGATTTGTGCATCACCACCTCTGCACCACCGCCTCCGCCGTTCATCCGGCCATTTCTTGTGCATCAGATTACCCTAAAGTATGTAATTTTTTATCTTTGTGCATCAAATGAGTGTAATTTGTTTTTTAAATGTAATATGTGAATCGATAATGTATTTTTCGTGCATCAAAAATGTTTGTAATCTATGAATCCAAGTCTGTATATTGTGCATCTGGCCGCCGTTCATCGACCGTGATTTTTAGCCGGCGAGTTTGAATTTGGCAGACGGAAGAAAGCGGTTTCCGATTTTCCTCTTTTTTAATTTTGACATTTTTACCCTTTTCTATTTTTTTAAAATTCGAATTTTAAAGGCTTTTTTGACTTTTTCTTTTTGATTTTTGGAGAGATCCTGCGGCTGAGATCTCTCCTTACATTTAGTACCATAACATTCTTTTTACCAGATCTCTACCCTATATATATATATCTAGGGGAGAGTTCATGCGAGAACCGTTGTTAGTGCGAGAACCGCGAGAACCAATCTCAACCGTTCCTTGAATATGGGAAGTATCATGGATGGAGAGCGTGTAGGGATAGAGTGTGGCAGGGTGCATGTGAGGAATTCATGGGTGGGCAATGACATTGAAGGAGGGGGAATTGGACGGCTTAGATTGGTTCTCGCATGAAGTTTTGTCTATATATATATATATATATATATATATATATATATATATATATATATATATATATATGTGTGTGTGTGTGTGTGTGTGTGTGTGTGTGTGTTTGTGTTTGTGTCGTTACCTCTACTATGTCATCTTCCCCAACAGCTCCAAATGGTATAATAGTGGCCCCAAGCTTTACTGCCATTCTTACAAATTCTTGTTTTTCAGGCCAAAATAACTTAAAAGCTTCACCCTGTTAACCACGATAGAAAGTAATTAAAAAATTAAAAAGAAAATATAAAACGAGAAGAAATAACATACCTTACGATGGAGAGACTCGCGTGCACCACCAGGGTATAGTAAAACGAACGAATTTCTTGATAACAATCTGAATAAGTTTCTGGCAGAAACTGGAATTGCACCAAACATTTTCAACACATCTGTATACGGAATCATAATATGTTCGTCTTCAGCACGGATTTGATAGATTTCTGGGTGGGCTAAACCATGAAGCGTGATTTTCTTTTCTCTCAAAAACTCTGACACGACAGAAAAAACATCAAATCCCCATAACATGTGATTACCAACAACTATTACAGGCCCTTCATCGGGAATCCCTGCAAGACCTCTTACTATCTTTCCATCTTCCATTGTTGAGAACACTGCTGCACCTGTATAAAGCCGGTACAACCTGCATTGCATCATATATATATATATATGTTTGTGTGTGTATCATTTTAGCATACATGAAAGGCAATAGTCAACTTTGTTAAATTACCAACTTTCCATGGGTACATTTTTATACTCTGTTATACTAGCAGGCAAGAAGTCCTTGATTGTATCATACTTAGAAGAACGGCGGTATATCTGACTAGTTTTTATAATTGACAACAAATTAATACCACCCTCCTGCATCAACGAATAAGGAGCTTTGTAATAGCTCGTTTATCATAACCTCTTTAGTATTTGTTGACTATGGTGAAATCAATTTACCAATACCAGTAAAATTGAGTGTCCTTTTTCCTCAAACACACGTACATTGCAGTGATTTAGTACTCTTGAAAGCCTTTGGGCTTCATTTCTACTTTGCATGAAATTATCCTTGCCACTGAAATGCAAATATATTAGAATTTTTTTATTTTAGATTCCACAAGGGCATATAATCAAAAATACATAAAGGCTGTTCGATTGCAGCCAAATAGAACGATTCAGCATTTAATGCTTAAATGTTCAGCTCTCGGTGCACTTGATTCCTGCGGCTGAATGAGAAAAGAAAATATTGTTGTATCCTTAACTACTCCTAGAAATTAATCACTCGATATTTTACCATAATACCCCTTTTTGCATTTTGTCTTATTAAACAATCGTATCTTATTCCGAGAAAAATCATTATGAAGGTTAAACTAGTAAGTATTTATCATTCAAATTGTTCATTCAAAATCTCTGTCAAACAATCTACAATTTCATATAATACCTTTGAAATATTCAGACCATTTAATCATTCATCACTTTATCATTTTGTTTTAGCAAAGAGCCCCTTAAACTGTATGTGCTTGCGTGTGACAAGAATGTAAGTATGATGTGCATTAGGGAGAGAAGAAAGAAACCTAGCAAGAACAAGTACTTGAGTTGTGATAGCATGGAGACGAGAATTAACATAAGCAGCAGCTGATTCAGCTAGCTTCAACTTCCATGTAAGAGTGTCTTCGGGTAGTATTCTGGCCACCACCTATCAAAAGTAACTATATAGATGATAAAAAAGGGGGACATGAATATATTAATACTGATACTGAATAGTAGTTCGACCTAATTAGAGGTGGTTCTTACAGAAAGACCTGCAAGATGGCCAAACAATTGCAGAAGAGGTGTCGGATGACTTGCACCATCGATTTCCTTCATTGCAATCTTTAAAAATCCACCTAAAAACAAACTGTTGGAATAAATAAAAGATAGGTAATGCAATGCAATACAGAAAAAGGTCCCCGCAGTGCAAACGCTTTGTCAAGATAGAATAATGAAGCCAGGTATGAGTCAAACTTGATCATCAGAAAACAATTGAAGAACACAATAGGTTCATATTTGAACATTTGGCTAGAACAGTAACCTACTTAGAAGGGGGCTCACAGGCAGAGCCCTCATGAGTGACGTTAAAGGGCATGCTGTCGACCTCTCATAGGAAGTTACTGAAAAGGATATAATAGAAGTTACTATCTAACATACATAGAGTTCGTAAACATATTTAACTGGATATAAAAAAACATGTATGAAATTTGACATTACCCTTTAAAAAAGCGGGAAACTAGAGATTAAAAGGAAAAAGGTTGACCTGGGTTTGCTAGTATGAGTATTAAGTCGATTGTAGGATTACGAGCAGCGACTGCAAGTGCTAAGCTTCCTCCAAAAGAATCTCCAAGCAAATAAATTGGTTTTTTTGGGAAGAAAGCATGCTCAATCATCACAGTTTCTTCCACAATTTGAATCAAACCTTTATGAAAATTAGGATGTTTTTTAAACTACTTTAGAGCTAGCAAATAGATGGACTACTTTTTACATATATTTGCAAGACAAGATGATAACCTTCCAATGGTGTTCGATCTGCAACAGGAATATGCAAGCATTGAACTTGAAAAATCCTGGCATAGAAGTTCAAATATAGATGACTGTAAGTTTATTCTGCTCATTGAGAAAACCTGTCCTAGTTGGAGGATTCCTTCGACAACCATGCATAGAAATTTCAACACTTATATATTAAGTTCAGCCAATCAGATGAGGTCCAATAATAGATGTTTCGTGAATGAATAGAGTTACATAATTTTATGTAATATGTTACAGTTATTGTGGTTTACTCTGAGTCCAAGTGCACATCAAAATGATATAAGATTTTCCAGATCAAGTGCAACTCACTTTCCAAGTGCTTTCTCATGTACAACAATGCCAGCTCCTGTCCCGTCCATTCCTACACAAATTATCCCACCCACATGCCCAATTAGGACATAGCAAAATATCTTCAAGATCATAATAGAATGGGATAAATATAAGCATGCACAGTAGACCTATCAAACTTTTAATATACATATATATATTTACATGTGAAATTTTTACATCATAAAATGGTCGTACTTCAGAAAGTTTCTTGTCAATAAAAGGAAGAGCAGGATGAGTGCAATATTGAGAAAAATGTAAAAGATATGATTAAGAGACATATGAAGTTAAAAGGAAAGACCCAAGAATTGACCCGCAATCTGGTGGAGCACATAAACAGACAAGATCAGATAGATGTAGATAAAGACCCTGACTGTTGGTAGCAATGGAACACCAATTACCAGGTAAATACAAAAGAACAGGAGAATCTCTAATGGGTAAGCCACAAGCAAGGGGGCAAAACCACCTAGGTGGCCCTCCGTCGCTCTTAATCAAATCCAAGGCAATTTCAGCATAATCCTTCGCCGTTTGAGTCCCATAACCATCATCCCACAAAGGTTTTAACTCCTCAAGAACATTTTGCCCACTCTTTTTTCCTCCATCATCACAATTAGCTACATCAGTGTTCTTCATTTTAATAGGAGAACCATTGATCCTAAATGATTCCTGTGACACCTTTACTGAATCCTCACCACCTACACTCCTAACAAGAACATGTGAACGCAGCCTATGGTTTTCATTAAATGTGACAAGGGGCGATAATGTAACACTGGAATTGTTCACGAGCAAAGCCATTATGGAATACTTCCACAAGCAAATGTATTCAAATATCAAAAACAAAATTAATAAAAGGGTCTCTATGATTTGAAGAATTTTAGGGATAATCAATATTTTGTCATGCTAAGTGCAAAACCGTCTATAATAAGTTCACTAACAACAAACCCAAAAAAAAAGGGTGCAAGTTACGTATTCAATTGAGCTCGGAAACAAACGAACTGTGGGTTTCATGTATCATTCAATATGAATGACAGAGAGATATTGGCGGGAAAAAAGTATCCACAAGAATCCAAAACTGGAAAAGTGCAAACTGATTGCATATAGACACACACCAGGATCAATAACTATCTCCTTTCCCATTTACCTTGATAAACTGCTGAATTTCGTAGTCATTTCTGTGTATCTCCATAACTCCATTGCAGCCCAAGCACGCTAAAGCAAAGTTGTTCGCAAGTGAGACCGAGTATTATATTAAGGGGGTGTTTGTCTTAACTTATTTATTTAGGCGAACTTATTTGTTATGATCTAGTTTTTTATGGCTTATTTTTTAGCTTTTGAGCTTATTATGACTTAAAAGAAGAAAATAAAGCCGGATTCATGAAAAATAAGCCAGAAAAATAGAGTTTATGAAAAATAAGCCAAGCTAAAACAAACACCCCTAAATGTCGTTGATTATATATATTAATTAATAATTTCTTCTTCTTAAGAAAAGAACAAAAGATTAGGTTTCCCTATGTGTAATCGAAAGCAAGCTTACTCGAGACCCGGGTGGACTCAAAGAATTTTTTTTAGTAGCGGTACTATATAACGAAAAAAATAATATTAATTAAAATTGAGTGTTCTTTTTGGGTTTTATTTTAATCAGATCGATTTAACGAGGTTTTAGTTGTTGTTTCGGTATTTTATGACCAAAATTTAAAACAAAACACAATATATATGAAACCATGTTAATCAATTTGTTATTCTTTAAGGTAAACTGAAATATTTTAGAGGTATAAATTGAAAAGCTATATCTTATCATTTTTTTAAAACATTTCATTTTTATTAGATTTTGGTGACGCTAAAAAAATACTGATAGCACCCCAAAATTTGATTGTTGACACCGGCTTGAAAACGTTGAAAATTTTCACTTAGTTTGCAAAATTGGATGGTGACCTGTGCCACCGCCAAACTCCATATGGGTCCACCCCTACTCGGGACCGACTCAAAAGTTAACCGAAATCGATCCAAAGTGAACTGAGCTTGAGCTCAAGCTACTCGAGTAGGGTTTCAAGCCTAGTTCGAACTTTGAAATACTCAGCTCGTCATATCGAGCTTGTACTAAATTACCATTTTACTCTTTTACTTATACACAATTTACTTTTATACCCGTAATAACTAGCTGATAATTGTTACTTAAAAATATGAAATTTGAATTCCAAAATGTATTATACTAAGCCGTTTGGTTCGCGGAATGGAATTGACCAGAATTGGAATTCGTTAAGGACTTGGAATTGGAAGGAATTGGAATTGGAAGGATTCCAACGGAATCCGTCTCTTCGTGTGTTTGGTTCGCGGAATTCAATTAAATTCCAAATTTCATGTTTTGTTTGTTTGGCGGCGGTGGTGACAGTGGTGGCAGTGGCGGTTGGTGGCGGTCGGCATCGATGGTGGTTGCAGTGTAACACCGTGATTTTCAAAAATACCGTTTAATTAAAAATTTCCAATATCTAACAACTAATAGCAACGGAAGTCTCAAATCATAAATATAATGAATGTAAACCGATGGTACCACGGTGTCACACCGTATTCGAACCGTTAAAACCGTTACAGAATTTAAACCATAAAAAACATATTAAATTGTTCATTGGTATCAACTGCCAACTAACTAACTACCCATGAGTAACCCGCCTCACTAAGCCGCACCTCTAAACCTCCTGCACGAGTACAAGACACATTTCAAAAATAACAAGTGTCAGCTTACGCCTTGTGAGTCAATAGAGTTAAGTCTACAAAATCCATAAATTAGTGTTTAAAATAAACGTTAATGCAATTATAATATAATCATACCCGACCCGCATGTGTGTTTGACCTATCCCGTGAAACCCGCATAACACAAAACATGTATATGAGTCAAACAAATGTAGAATATAATCATTCATGTTGCTCATAACAACCACATACCGCATGGCAAACCATATACTGCATACCGTAGTCTGTATATCTACCTGCTAAGTTTTCCCTAGCCATTGGGCCCCGGCCAGCTAGGTAACCCGTTCGCTAATCACACGCTACGCAACCCATGTATCGATTGGGTAGCTACTCCCGATCCATGCATGAATGTACATTAGACGATGCTTTCGCTACTCCGACGGTGCATGTACAAGTACCGCGTTGTCGTTCAGATGTAAGTACAATCGGAAACCACCGTCATATCCTCCTTACACCCACGTGATGTATGATCTAGCCCACCGTATCGGCCTACATCACTCCAGTACCCGAACTCAACTGAGTCCGTTTACCATGTGTTGCAAAGGTTATCTAGAAAACCCCGCAACTCCGCTTGTGGCTAGCACTTTTACCTATAAGGTTATTCAAACCTAATAGGTCCCTATACCATAAGTGAGCACGTAAGGTTACTACCCCCGCCCAACAGTTCATGTATATGTATAGAAATCATATAAACCGTAAATTAATCGTATCATGCATAAACAACCTTGTAAGCATACATAATCATATAATTGCAAATAATACACTTATAGCACATTTAACCATCATATACATATTCGTTTAATCATTAAAAATAGATTTTTGTCGTTGTACTCGGTTTTGTAAATTATTGAACTCACCTGAAGTCCGTAGAGTAGAAACTGAGCAATAAGCCGAGAGATTAACGGGCAACCTAAACGAATAACAAGTCCTAATAAGTAACGAATAACGAGAGCCGAAGACAATGTGCAATAAATAATAAACCATAAGTCTACCTTCGATGAATTGAGTGTACAAATCACAATTCTAATTTAGTGACTTTGAATTGTACTTTAAGTCCATTAACGAGATACTAATTCAACCTCTGAAGTACAATATATCGTAATTAGGTCCATTAAGCAAAACCGAATTCCAATCACAACCTCAAACCGAAATCACAATTTAACTCCCTAAGTTAAGAATCCAATGGTAAATTAAACTCCCAATCACATGTCTACACTAGCAAACTGCAACTCGTAGCTTAAGTCCTTTAATAAATTAAATATATAAATCGCAGTTCACATGAGTAATTAATCATAATTCCCTTGTGAGAAGTTTATCATAATTTAATTGCAAATCTCCTTCTTCTTAGTCACGCCATCTCCAACAATTGTAATTCACACCTCCAAGCAAACTTAACTCATGGCTGATTCTACACCTTCAAATTCTATTTCAGTTCATAGCACCACAAAGTGTAATTCATATAACTCCCATCGTAGTTCACAAATAAAGCTCAATCACTATTTAATATTTCAGCCACCATGTGTTTTTCTTTACCAAACTGCCATCGTAATTAGGACCTTCAAAAGAAATTGCAATTGGTCTCCTATAACAGCAGGTGGCTAACTTCGAAGAACAGGTTATCAAAATCAATAAATAGATGCCCGATTTCCTAATCAAAATTTGATTCTTTTCTCAATTAAAGATCATACTTATACATCCATGTTCTTAGAATTCATTAATATTCAAAACCCAAATGCCGATTTAAATATTAAACAATATATACTCAATCAATTTCTAATTTCTAGGACCAAAGTAGTCGACCCCAATATCCCTTTGTTCAATCAGATTCTCAGCCCTTAAAACCATAATTAAATTCTTGGAAATCAACCACAACTCACATAAGATACAAGTTAAAGGGTTAGAACGTTTACTTGGAGGTTAGCTTCACAATATCACCCAACAAGCTTGTTTCTTCTGGTCGATCGAGAGCACCCAAGCCGTAGCCTCAAAACAGCCGTGACCTAATTAGGGCTGCCAAAGGAGTTTAATAACCTAATAAATCATAATCCCTTTAATCCCCTATTAATCCTTCATGTTTCCCCTATTAACACCTTAGTCCCTTTCCTTCTAATTTTATTCATTAGACATCCCTTACATCACTAAACAGCCAATAATAATTAACTAAATCCCAAGTCGTCTCATTTAATGCTCAAAAGCAAATACCGAAACGAGCTGATTATTCTAATAAACAATACCTAGAAATTCAGGTCGTTACATGCAGACGGTGGTGTCGGTGGCGGTTGGTGGTGGTCGGCGGTAGTGGTGAAGGTGGTGCGGTGGCGGTGGTCGGCGACGACGGGGACGGTGGCGGCGGTGGTGACGGTGGCGGCGGTGGTGCGGTGGCGGTGGTTGGCGACAGTGGTGGCGGTTGGTGGTGGTCGGCGGCGGTGGTGATGTTTGTGGTAGTGGCGGTTGGAGGTGGTCGACGGCCAATTCCGACCAATTCCATTGGTTTAGTGATGGAATTGTAATTCCATAAACTTGGGATTTGGGGGGAATTCAAATTCCAATTCTTAGAATTCTGTGAACCAAACATGACTTGGGATTAGGAATCTTCAATTCCAATTCCGGACAATTCCGACCAATTCCAGCTAACCAAACGGGGCCTAAAAATATACATTTGGAATTGGAATCTATATCTACATTCTACAACCACCAAACACTTGGGACTCTTGCAGCAGTAACATTTGGTGCTAAATGTATGAGCTAATAAAGGAATAAAAATTAAATTAATTCCGGACTAAAAAGAATATTACCGAATGATGCTAGTGAGTTATAGAGTAGTAGATCCAGCAAAACATGTATCTTTATTGTGATTAATTAAAGTCGTACGTCCTTATCTCTTTGGAAGCACGTACTTGTTTATATAACCTATTAATTAAGATCCTCCAATCTATCATAGATAAGGATACTCTTGAATCTTGACTATCATTTGGTGTTTCTCAGTGCAAGGATCCGACTAATACATGCTCGTTATGTTTGAGGTATACGGTATATAAGTCCGTATTGTTGAGTAATGAAAGAGTGACTTTGTAATGAGCTTATAAGAGTCATGGGCTACTCAACTCATAACCAATTGGTTTTGAGTTGGAACCTCACAAACTTACATGGTATCAGAGCAAGGTTCACCCACTCCACGTAACCCATAAGTATCCACGTGTTAGGCACGAAAAAAAAAAAGAACGCCACACGTGAGGGGGCGTGTTGAGTAATGTCCCACATAGGACAAAGAGTGACTTTGTAATAAGCTTATAAGAGTAATGGGCTACTCCACTCATAACCAATTGGTTTTGAGTTGGAACCCCACAAACTTACACGTATATCTGACGACAGAAACATATGTGTATTAAAGATATAATTAGATCAATTAAGGTTTATTATAGTATAGCCCACGCCATTATATGCTAAACCCTTATGTAATCTTATCTCTAATAATGAGATCTTACTCAAGCATACTCGCTTAACATTTCATTACATCTTACTTGGTATCATGCTGTAAGACATTGGAATGAATTCATTCTTAGAATCTTTCATGTTAAAACGTTATCAATATAAGACTGTATGTTATATTATCTAGTAAGTCATCTTAATATTATCACTATATATTTATCCCCGTAATACATATATTTTCTCCATGGTGTTTCATAGTAACACTTCTCTAGGTAAGACACGCTATTATGTAAGATTGCTACGTCATTTCTCCTTAGTACTATGCCATCCACATATACAAGATCAAAAAAATATGGTGATTCGTACACAACAGAAATTATTCATACATAACATTTCTGCATTATCTACCTATACCTAGGGCCGTCAATGGGTCGGATCATGATCTAGATCCGATCCGATCTGCTCCAATTAAATGATCCAACGGGTCAAAAAATCTGATCCATTGACCCAACAAGAAATCCAATAGGTCGATCCATTTTATTAGAGGTCGATCCAAGATCCATCTGGGTCGATCCATTTACATTTACTAATTAATAAATTATATATATATATATATATATATATATTTAATAAATATAACTTTGACCTGTAACTCTGTAAGACCTAAATCGACCAAGGCTCAAGCTCTCAAAGCGTCGACTGCCACTACGACTACCACCGTCGAAGTTCGACTGCCACCGCCGACTGCCATCGGAGACTTCCACCGTCGACTGCCATCGTCGAAGTTTACCACCGCGACTGCCACCATCGAGTTTACCTCCGTCGAACATTACTCCGTCGTCTGCCACCGTCGTATAACCGCCGCAGCTCTAGCCTCCACTCACCGGCGTCTCCTTCGACCTCTCACTCCGGCGATTTTCTACCGGCCTACAGACCTTGAACGACATCGGGACTTCGGGTAATCATTCTTGCTCAATCTTTCTCAATCTTCAACCTCCACTCTTGTACTGATAGTTCCCTTTTCACATAACCACGAATCACTTGCGAAATCAGAATGCTACGCAATAGTCAGAATCGATTATCATCACAAAAACAAACAAGGGTAAACTTCTTTTTCACTAATATCGATCATCTAACTTCAAATACACACGAACCACGACGATATAGACAACAAAAAACGGATTATATAGATGTAGATAGATAGAGAAAGAGGGCTAACCAGTGATTAACGATTAGGGATTTGTGGCAATCAATGGAGGTTAATGCAACTGAGAAAGGAAAGAGTGCCGCAATTCTGCAAACCCATTTCTTGAATAGAATAAAGCACGAGTTATATGAGTAAGGATGAAGGGTTTTGTGTGAAAAATGGGATATTGGTTGCAGTAAACCATTGTACTTTACTGCACATTCTCGTATTTCATTTAAACTGAGTATACATTAATCAGTTTTTAGTTATAAATAGTTTTTTTAATGGAAGGATTATGTTCATTGTGATTTCATTTACCTATTTGTGGGTTTAAGAGGAATGAAACCAGACTAGTCAAGTATCTTTTCATGGTCATTGTTTGATACTGTTACACGTCTGGAAAATGAAACTAAGCCTATCGTTACAGATGTGCTTATGCTTCTCATGCTCTCATCTGCTCCATTTAGGCTTTACATAAACCAGAATGTAATCATCCTGTTCTTTTTTTTTTTCTATTTAAGTTGTGTCCTTAGGATGGATTTTCTTTAAATAACTTCCTCCCGCTATGGAGATGTTAAACTGTTATCTTGCTACATGCTCTTTTATATATAATATTAAATGGATGTGGGTGGGGTGGGGTGGGGTGGGGTGGGGTGGGAGAATTATTTTATATATTTATTACATAAATTTAAAATAAATTAGTAATATTAAATATATAATATTAAATTGGTCGCTCCGGGTCATGATCCATTAATTATTGATCCGATCCAAATCCAACTAAATGGATCACCATGCTAATGGATCAGATCAAAATCCAATTAAATGGGTCAACGGGTCATATCAGATCTTTAACCGATCCGATCCGATCCGATCCAAATCCAATTAAATGGGTCAACGGGTCAGGTCAGATCTTTAACCGATCCGATCTGATCCAACCCATTGACAGCCCTACCTATACCATATGCTGTAATATGCTTGTACCTGTTATGTATGGACAAATTTTTTTTTGTACGAATCACCTCCCATCAAAAAATTAAGTAGAGTCCATGCATATGCAATGCATCTTCGCTTATGATAAAAGTCAAACTCTTTTACTTTCTTCATCAAAATTAAGATTCTATCTTTGAAGCGATTGCTTTCTTAAATAGATCGATTTCTAAAGCTTAAAAACTTTAACAAGATTCTTTCGTTCTCAAACTCGTCCCATTACACATTTATATTCAATTTGTAATTAAGAATTGTGGTTTGTTCATCTATGTATGCAATCTCATAATTATTATACGAAGCTTTAGTAATTAGAATTCTTAAATACTTTAGCATCTATTAGAGAAAATTTTCGTTAGAGCTTATATCATGAGTTTGTGTGAAACCACTTACATCAAACCATGTCTTATAAGAATGCACCGACGTGCACTCAATTGTTTTTTTATCATTTACATCAAACCATGTCTTATAACCTAATGTGATGTGAATGGATGGTTGGCTTCTATGGCTCGAATGATGGAATTTGATCTAAAGATCCATAAGTCCTTACCCACATTAGCCTCTCCACAACACTTCTATAAGGATCCTCCTCTCGCTTATCTAACAAATACGCCATATTCTTTTCAACATCACATTTTATTTGCAAATACAACTCTCGCAAATAATCTTTGTTATCTACCATATGTTCCTTCCCTTTTGTACGTATAGGCTTCCCAAACATATAGTAGAGTCGCCCTGGAAGCTTTGGTATAAAGATAGGAAAATGAAGTTGTTGCTTAGCAATCTCTCCACCCATTTCCTTCCTATATATTATTCAAGGATACAGAGAGGAAAAAACATATTACTAAGCAACCAACCATTGTACTAACTATATATGGATAGCAATTTTGACCACTTTACTTATGAACTGATGATCAAGTTTGGTTATGTAAAAATACCTCACGTTTGTTCTCCCATGATTAAATTCATTTACCATCCGATTCAAGATCGGGTTTCTCTTCATTTCCTCATAATCAATAAATAGCTGGCAACAAAGTAGAGATTTCAATCATCAACTAGTTTTTTTCTTACTTTAGAAATCAAGTGAAACTTCAAAGAGAGCGAGCGAGTGTGTTAATTGTTACCTCTGAGATGTCATCTTCCCCAACAACTCCAAATGGTATAATGGTGGCCCCAAACTTCACCGCCATTCTTACAAATTCTTGCTTATCAGGCCAAAACAACTTGCAAGCTTCACCCTGTTAACCCAAAAGGAGAAAGTTATGGAAAAACTTCAACAAATACTTAACAAGAAAACTTCAAATGAACAGACCTTACGATGGAAAGCCTCGCGGGCACCACCAGGGTAAAGTAAAACGTACGACTTTCTTGATAACAATCTAAAAAGGTTTCTTGCAGAAAGTGGAATGGCACCAAATAGCTTCAATATATCAGTGTATGGGATCATAAGATACTCATCTTCAACATTGAAGGAAAAGGTTTCTGGGTGTGTTAAAGCATGAAGCACAACTTTCTTTTCTCTCAAGAACTGTAAAACAAAAGGAAAAGCTTCAAATCCCCATAACATGTGATTACCAACAAGTAATACAGGGCCTTCATCCGGAATCCCTGCAAGACCTCTAACTATCTTTCCATCCTCCATTGTTGAGAACATTGCTGCACCCATAGAAAGCCGGTACCACCTGCATGCATTGCCTCGATCATATTCTTATTGTTTTTTAGTGTTTGTTAGTTTAAATAAAATAAAAAGTTAAATATTAATTACCAGTTATCGAGGGGAGTGGTTTGAAATTCTGTGATAGTAGGAGGCAAAAAGTCATTTAAGATATCATGCTTAGAAGAACGGCGGTACATGTGCGTTGTTTTTATAGCAGAAAGAACATTAACACCACTCTCCTGCATGCACCAACCAAGATTTAGTATTAAAAAATGCAAAAGTTAAACATGCATGCATGTTAATAGGATTACCATTAGGAGTGTGTGGCCGTTCTCCTCAAACACACGTATTTGGCAGTGCTTTAATAATCCTGAAAGCCTCTGAGCTTCGTTTTTACTTGGAATGAGGTTATCCTTGCCACTAAAATGCAAATATATTTTTTAGAATATATATATAGATTCCATTTGAATTCAGAAATACTTAAAATGAGAATTAATTAATTAAACCTAGCAAGCACGAGTACTTGAGCTTTTATTGCATGGAGACGAGAATTAGCATAAGCGGCAGCTGATTTAAGTAGATCAATTCGCCATATAAGAGTGTCTTTTGGTATTATTTTGGTCAGTACCTGTCAGCAAACAGATAAGCATGCAAATGTTCAATTTCTTTGTTTATTCTCTATTGTCTTGTTCTTGGCCTACCCGCCTAAATTCCTACAAGTTAATAAAGGCAGATCGTATTATGTGGGATATATAGTAAGTGGAAGGTGGTTCTTACAGAGAAAAGTGGTAGATCTTGAATTAAATTGCCCACCAATTGAAAAAGAGATGGAGGTTGAGAATGATTTGTACTGTCCAATTTTACCATTGCCATCTTTACAAAATCACCTGCACAAAAAAGTAACAATAAAAAAAATAAAAATAAAAATAAAAGAAAGAAAAAAAGGATGCATCACATGAAAAGGTCTCAACTTATTACGCTAAGCCATATGGCCTATTTTTTAGCTTTTACTTATCTAAATACCTAATGAATTTTACCATTTCCTTTTTTTCTCTTTCTTACCCAAATAACTACTATATCATAACTCAAACAAATCTAGTCTTTGCCCCACTTTTTTTTAATAATTTTAATTATATAGTTCCATTGAGAACCATTTTTAATGCGAGAACCGCGAAACCAATCTGAGCCGTCCAATTCCATCTCTTTCAATGTCATTGCTCATCCATGAATTCCACTTATCAAATCAACAGCTTAATTTGGTTCTCGCACTAATATCGGTTCTCAATGGAACCCTCCCCTATATATATATATATATATAGGAAGAAGTTCCATTGAGAACCAATTTTAGTGCAAGAACCGCGAGAACCAATCTGAGCCGTCCAATTCCCCCTCTTTCAATGTCATTGCCCACCCATGAATTCCTCACATACACCCTGCCACACTTGATCCCCCACACTCTCCATCCATGAACTTCACTTATCAAATCAACGGCTAAGATTGGTTCTCGCGGTTCTCGCATTAAAATCGGTTCTCAATGGAACCCTCCCCTATATATATATATATATATAGAGAGAGAGAGAGAGAGAGAGAGAGAGTTAGTATCATAACAGAACCATTCTAAGTTACGTAATAGGAAGAACACTTTACGGCCTTTGATCTCTTTAATCTAAAGGTCACAAATTAGCCACGTTTTTATCCATTGACTGTGAGTAGAGGGTAAAACAGGAATTAAACATTTATTTCTCCCACGATTGATCCCCACGTTGCTGCTCTCTGTTTTATTCTTTCATTTCTAATCTTCTATCGCATGGGAAGTAGCCATCCCTCTTTGAGGTTCATTTCACTGGCCAAACTCACAGGTCATCCCTCTGAGTTCCGATGCATATCCTTCTTCTTTGACTTCAGAAATTGTGACGAAAACACACCTACCAGAATCAACCATCATTTATAGCTTTATGGTTCTGATTTTTACCTTAATCGTTGCTCCATTAGGTTAGTGCCACCTTATCAGTCCCCGATCTCTGAGTTGACCGACTTCCGATGTCCACCTCATCGATGCTCACTCTTTCATCGATCCATACAGAACTTGAACTCACATAGGTGAGATGGGTTTTCTGTTAATGGAAAACCTAATGCCATTTTTTGAGGTAGCTACTTCCTACGGACATAATTTGAATGATGTAAGGCATATTTGGGTTAGCAACAGGATCTCAGAAATTACATCTAACACCATTTTGTGTCTCTATTTTTCAAGAATGTTGTAAGGTATTTTTCGATCATGATCTTTTTTTTAGAAGTTGGGTGTCGAGCCTTATAGTGATCTATTTTATGATGTGAATAAGAACAAGAAGTCATAAACCATGATTATGTCAATAATATCATTTTAATTGTTTTAAAAGAGGATTTGATTTGCTTTTTCTAGGGGTTTGTTGTTCAAGAGATTAATTGTCTCATTGTGCTTTGCATAGACTTTTATGGTATTTATGTTGTTTCTGTTCTAGAGTTTTCAATTGTTGTTTCGGGGTTGGGAAATCATATATTCCAGCAATAAAAACACCTTCAGAAACGTCAGCATTGCATAGTTTTTTATGGTGTTTTTGTTTAACTCCTCATGCTCTTTTATGTGTATGGGCTATGTTGAAGTACAAGGAAAATAGTGAGGGGGATATATAGATACAAGGATTGTTTGAGTTGGTTCTCAAATTTGTTCTACATGTTTGATTGTTCCTGGTTTTGTTCAATTCTTTGATCCATTATATGTATACGAAGTTTTTAAATCGTTTGAAGGTAGGATATGAATTTAATCTGACCAGGTTGTATAGTTCATAATTGAATTCCCAAGTACTTTTATTAAATTGAATTTCAAGATTTAATTGGATCTTGCTGTTAAATTTGTGTCTACATAATGCTTTTCTTGAAAAACAACACACTTCCTAAATGCCACACTTGTTGAGCAATATGCAATTTTCATGATAGATGTCATATTTAACTTGTGTTTTTTTAGTTTATTTTCCCTTTAATCTCTTAATAACTATCTCCCTTATTTTACACAAATTATGAATTATAAATCTGCATCTCTTCAGTATACACTTTTGCTTTTATTTGATGATCCTAAGTTTGTGTATTATACTTTGTACAAACTTGAAAGGCTATTACTTGCTTAATAATGGTTGGTTTACTGTTGCAAGAGGTGTTTCGTCATTTAGTATTGATTAGATGTTGCAAGAGGATGTGTGTTTTCTTGTTGTGTGGCTGTTTGTGCTATTGTTCGTTTGCTGATGGGCTGTTGTTTCATTTCGAGTTTGCTGTTGTATTATCAATATTGTTTTTACTACAGTTTCGCTGAGAGGCTATGCAAGTTCAATAGCTATTGTGTAGTTGTGCGTTGCTGTGTTGCTGTTCGTTTGCTGCTGCGTTGCTGTTTGGGCATTGTTCTGCTGTATTATCACTACGAATTTGCTGCTGTTGGGCGTTGCCTGTATGCAGTGTAGGTGGATGTTTTCTGCAAGTCCAGAAGTGGGTAATACACTGTTGTTGGTCGTTGCTGTTTTATCACGGGTTCGCTGTTTTGGGGGCTGTTTGTGTATTGTCTGTGGGTTGCTGTTGCTCACTGTTGATGTATGACCAGAAGTGTTGTAACATTTTTGGAGTGGATTGTGTAATGTAATGGATATTTATCACTAGCTTCCCATCAATAAGTGTACTAAATGGAGGGTCAGCTGTTGAGCTTCTCAGGGCATAGATATCCACTTCGTGAAGGACCTGCTATGGATATTCAATATGTATTTTTATATGTATCGAGTATGTATGTATGAGTGACAATTATAGTCTGAAAGAGTCAAAAGTGTGTTAGTGACAAGTGTGTACTCCTTGGAAGTTTGATTCATCAATTAATGAAAGTTTCCTTATTGTTAGAAAAAATGGTTGGTTTACTGGCAAATGTATGCATTACATTTGTATTACTCTTAGAGGCATTAGTATTTTGTCATATAATGTATGCATTACTTTCAAATGTATGCATTACATTTTTATTGAAACTATGCAGTGTTATATTGATCATTAGCTTTCAATGGTCAATCTCAGGTTTTAATTTTGCTCATATGTAATGCAAAAGGAAGGATAATATATATGCGATCAAGAATTTGTGAGATGGGAAAACTTAGTTTCATTGGATACTGCAAAGAACACCAGGTAACATAAACTTTTGAGTAATTTATTTCTTCTTCTACTCCTTATCATTGGATACAACTTCCTTTTCTTCTACTCCTTTTTTCTCTATTTTCTACTGACACTACAAACCATCCATCGAGAAACAAATTTCATGCATCAAATTTGATGCGTCAAATTTAATGCATCTTTTATGAAAAAAATTAACAATCGTGTTATCAAATTGAAGATGATAACAGTCTGGATTTATTCATATAGTTTTTGAAATTAAATAGTTGATATCTAAAAAATATGATCAAATCAAAGAGCCTGCTGTTTAAATAACCGTTTTTAGCGTTTCTTGAAATGTGAAAACTGCCGGAGCAAAAAAATTTCTTTTTGGCCAATTTTGCCCTTTGTTCTCACTGTTCTCTCCCAAATGTCGTTCTCTCCTGAAACTCACACTCTCTCTCTCTCTCTCTCTCTATATATATATATATATATATATATATATATATATAGGAGAGGGTTCATGCGAGAACCGTTGTTAGTGCGAGAACCAATCTCAGCCGTTCCTTGGATATGGGAAGTTTCATGGATGGTGAGCGTGGAAGGATAGAGTGTGGCAGGGTGCATGTGAGGAATTCATTGGTAGGCAATGACATTGAAGGAGGGGAAATTGGACGGCTCGGATTGGTTCTCGCACTAAGAATGGTTCTCGCATGAACTTTTTCTTATATATATATATATATTTTTTTTGAACGGCAAAGTTAGTTGTTAGTAAGTTAGTAACACCAGGTTAGAATTAAACACCATTGCCAAGGTTTGAACCCTGGACCTCCTAGAAGGCTTTGCTTCCCCCTCACTTTTAACCACTAGGCTAAGAGATCATTGGTATATGTATATATATATATATATATATATATATATATATATATATATATATATATATATATAGTGAGTTTATATATAGAACATCTTTTAAACATAGAACCTAAAGAACCATTATGTGACACGTGACATTTATTAAGGACAAAATTGGAAAATAACAAAAAAAAGAAAAAATCAACTTTATAAATAAAAAAACCCCACTCAACTTTAAATGATCATAACTTATTCGTTTTTAAGATTTTTTGCAAAAAAAGTATATCGTTAGATTCAGTTTTTCGTTCTCTTTCAAACAAGACTAGGCTTGATATATTTCTGAATTTTTTTTGAAATGCAAAGTTTGCATTTTGAGCTGGGTTCATTCTAAATGCAAAATGCAAAAAACGAAAAACGCAAAATATAAACATGCAGGTCATCTAGATGCTTCCAAAATGCAAAAAATATGTAAATGCAAAATGCAAATCCAACATTATTCAATGAAAATGCAGTCTAAAATGCAAAATGACACATTCAAACCCAAAATGCAAAATCCGTACAAAACACTACATACTGCCCAAAATGCAAACAAAAATTTCATGTTAAAAAAAATTTAGAAAAATATGGGAAGAGTTATCTTGTTTGAAAGAGAATTAAAAAACTAAAAGATTGTTATAATTTTTTTGTTTAAATTCACAAAACTTAAAAAGTTATGACAATTTAAAGTTTTTGTAGTTTTTTTTAAATCGTGGGTTGTTGGAGGAGGGATTTTTCATATTTGCCCTTGTCTTCATATATTAATACATCATAATTACAGTTTTGCCATCGTTAAATCTCATCCATTAATTTTGATGATTCAATGGTCTAGATTGGTTCTTTAGGTTCTTTGTTTAACACATGGTTCTTTATTGATCCGATATATATATATATATATATATATATATATATATATATATATATATATATATATATATATATATATATATATATATAGGGGAGGGTTCAAACGAGAACTGTTTTTCGTACGAGAACTGCGAGAACCAATCTCGGCCGTTCCTTGGATATGGGAACTTCATGGATGGAGAGCGTGGAGGGGATCAAGTGTGGCAGGGTGCATGTGAGGAATTCATGGGTGGGCAATGACATTAAAGGAGGGAGAATTGGACGACTCAGATTGGTTCTCGTACGAAAAACAGTTCTCGTTTGAACTTCTTCCTATATATATATATATATATATATATATATATATATATATATAGGGTAAGGTTACACATAGAACCTTACTTAAACATAGAACCTAAAGAACCACTTTAGGTGATGATACGTGGCATCCTCCTCCTTTCCAACAAACTTTTAAAAAAAACCCCCTCAATATTTAAATGATCATAATTCATTCGTTTTTAAGAATTTTAACAAAAAAAGTATATCGTTAGATTCAGTTCTTCGTCCTCTTTCAAACAAGACCAGGCTTGATATATTTTTGAAACTTTATTTTTTTTGAAAATGCAAAATTTTCAAAATTTGCATTTTTACCTGGGTTTCATTTGAAAATGCAAAAACGCAAAAACCGAAAATGCAAAAATCGAAGATGCAAGTTATGCATATGCTTCCAAAAATGCAAATTTTGAAACCAATACTGAAAATGCAAACAAGAACTAACTGAAAATGCAACCCAAAATGCAAAACAAAATTTGCATTTTCATAAAATTTTTTGAAAAATATGGCAAGAGTGGTCTTGATTGAAAGAAGATTAAAAAACTAAAATATTGGTATAATTTTTTTTTAAAAATTCACAAAACTTAAAAGTTATGACAATTTAAAGTTTTGGGGGGTATTTTTTAATTAAAAACGTGGGTTTGTTGGGAGGTAATTACAATTATGTCATCCTTAATCTCAACCATTGATTTTGATGATTTAATGGTCTAGATTGGTTCTATGGTTCTATGTTTAAATAATGGTTCTATATTGATCCATTATATATATATATATATATATATATATATATATATATATATATATATATATATATATATATATATATATATATATATATATATATATATATATATATATATATATATAGGAAGATGTTCCATTGAGAACCATTTTTAGTGCGAGAACCGCGAGAACCAATCTGAGCCGTCCAATTCCCCCTCTTTCAATGTCATTGCCCACCCATGAATTCCTCACATACACTCTGCCACACTTGATCCCCTCACGCTCTCCATCCATGAATTGCAATTATCAAATCAACGGCTAAGATTGGTTCTCGCGGTTCTCAATGGAACCCTCCCCTATATATATATATATATTGGGGAAGGTTCATTCGATAACCGTTGTTAGTGTGAGAACCGTTGTTAGTGCGAGAACCAAAGAGGAAAGAGGGAGGAGAGAGAGGGGGAGGTATGATCGGGTGCGGGGAACCAAATTGCCAACTCGAGGGGTCCCATGGAGGGTGTATGAGTGTCTGTTGTTTACCCGAAGAAGCCGGCTACTAACCCAATACCACCCGAAGAGCCAGACACATGTCCTTAAAACCGGAGGCAATACATGAATCAAATTTGAATCTCCCAAAAACAAAAGAAGGTAATAGGTTCAGTAAGGAAATGTAATAGCATTCTATTCGCCAACTAAATATATGGGTCATTTTAGCAAGATACAAATATTAGAATAGAGAATCAAGGTATTTAGGGGTATTTGGATCGTTGAAACTTGAAACATCATATTCTTGACTTGAATGTTTGGGTAGATGTAGTTTATTATTATTGTTTAGGGTAAAAACAATCAGTTTTGAAAAAGCAGGTAAGTAGTTTTAATCAACTAATTACCTTATTCTCTTTTTTATTTTTAGAGGGGCAATATCAATTCCAAAACACACATCCATACACCCCTTTACTAGGTTCCTCTATTGCTACTCGTATACAATTTAAGTCATTAATCAAAATAGTAACCTACCTAGAAGGAAGGCCGCGATGTAAGGATATGTCCCATAATATTCATCCGGCAGAGACTTCATGAATTCTACTAAAGGATGCAATTCTGACCTCTCATATGAAGTTGCTGAAATTGACCAGTCAAAGTGAATAAAAAAAATACATTAAAGAAATCAACATTACCATAAAAAAAAGAAGTAAATTAATAATCAAAGAAAGAAAAGAGGTGGACCTGGGTTTGCTAGGACGAGTATCAAGTCAATGGTAGGATTACGAGCAGCAACTGCAAGTGCTAAGGTTCCTCCAAAAGACTCGCCAAGCAAATAAATAGGCTTACTTGGGGACAAAGCGTGCTCAATCATCACACTTTCTTCCACTATTCGAATCAAACCTTCACATGAATTAATCAGATTGTTAATAAAAATAGAGTTCGTTGAAGAGCCGTTCAAAAGATGAACTCGCAAAAATATGAACTTATACCAATTTCAAAGGTATACTACTCTCCAATAAAATAAAGAAAAGGGTCTCTAATGTGACTAGTCTTATAGAACTAGTAGATATACACAAGATAAATGCCAGAAAAGATAATAACCTTCCAATGATGTTCGATCCCAAACAGGAATATGCAAGCATTGCAAATGAAAAACCCTGTCATTCAAGATGAAACAATCATTGTAAAATTTATTTATTCAGATGACACTAATCAATTGCTTCACTTAGAAACTAATTAGTTTGAAGATTTATAATTTACTCATTGTATTCTTTGAAATAAAATATTATAGTGATTAAATATTCTAGTAATTTAAGGGTTTGTTCGGAGGGTGTTTGTATGTGCGCATATAATCTTTCGAAAGTTTTATTTAGAGGCTCTTTGTATGTACTTTTTGCAAGTGCTTAATTTGACTTGAAGAATCACTATCAGATACCAATTGATTAAAGCTATAATCAGGAATGTTGGATAACGTAATCATAGATTGATCTCAGTATCCATTTTCTTACATCAACTTCTTATCCGTTTTTCCAAATTTGATTATTCAGGCCTCTTAAACAATCTAAAAATCAAAATAAAAATAAATCACTTTGAACTAAAAATTTATGACTACCTATTGTAATGTTGCAGATTCAGACACGCCTAAATTTGTGTGGGAGGAAAATGTTTTTTAAAAACTTTTCAAAAGATCGAGAAGATATAGTGGTTAAAGAAGATGCGCGTAAATTGAAACTCACTTTCCAAGAGCTTTCTCATGTACAACAAGACCGGCTCCAGTTCCATCAAGTCCTACAAAATAATCAAACTGGAATCACAAAATAGCAAAAGATTTTTAATGAAGATTAAAGAGATAAAATAAGCCTAGACAGAGTTAACTGCAGTGAACCATTCTTAGGTTGTAGACGTGTGTAATTTACCCGGTAAATACAAAAGAAGAGGTGAGTCGTCTAAAGGTTTTCCACATGTCATGGGGCAAAACCACCTAGGCGGCCCTCCATCACTTTTAATCAAATCCATGGATATATTAAGCCAATCCTTCAATGTTTGAGTCCCATAACCATCATTCCACAAAGGTTTCAAACCTTCAAGACTATTTTTCTGTTCATCTTTTTCGTCATCATGAGAAGCTACACCAATACCAATTCTGTTAACAAAATGCTCTGTATTGGTTTTAACTGATCCTGGTGGTACTATTATTGGATCCCCACCGCCTACACTAGTAACATGAACACGTGAACACGAACTAGGGTTTTTATTTAAAGTCAAAAGGGGTGATAACGGAACAATTGAATTGCTCATAATTAAAGGAATTGTAGAATGCCTCCACAATAATTGCACCAAAAATCAAAACCAAGACTCTCCTCTATAATTCAAAGAGCTTTAGAAATATCATTTTGTTGTCATGCAATGTGCAAAACCTCTATTCTTAATCACTAACAAGAAACCTAAAGAAAACTTACGTATTCAATTAAACTTGGAAACAAGATGAAAATGTGGTTTTCATGTATCATTCGATACGAATGACTTAGAGTAATGATAATATCACATACGTGGGCGGGAAAAACTAATATGAAACCATAACTAGAAATCTGCTACTGAAGTGATGGAATTCCAAGTATCTGTTCATAATGATTTCTCAAATAAAGATGGATCAAATTTGTATTCTACCTTGCGTGAAAATAGATAATTTGCTGTCTTCCCCCTCCACACGCCTCCCCAGTTTAAACACTCATCTCATGATTCTTCAGTCTTTTTAGCTTGTTTTTTATTTTAAAAAACCCATACAAAATTGAACCTTGTTTTCTCCATGAAAAAAGAGCTCGTAAACACTTGATCATTGAAGATCAAACAAAAAATCTTGTGATAAAGATGTTCAACAAAAGAATCAAGCAAGTATTATAAAACATTTAATTACTCAAACACTTCTTCTTTGCATTTAAACGTCGATTTTTCTAGCAAAACCATTAGATAAACATTTATTCATTCATACATATTACATTTTATCATAAAAAAAACTAAAACAAAATAAACCCTTTCACACTACTTCTTTACATTTAAACATATAATTTTTCTAAAAAAAAACTTTTTATAAACACTCGATCATGGATTATATATTTACGTATTGTATATACTAACAAAAGATGAATATTATTATATTAACTTTCTTATTCTTATTATATAAACTAAATGTTTTACTTTGTTAGCGAGTAACCATTTTTTAATCAAATTCAGATTACGTTTTTGTTCCAAAAAAATGCATGCACGTGTCTTAATTTTTGGTGTTATATATAATATTGAGATGTCCTTGGATATATGCTAAGATCCTTGATCATATTCATTTGTAATTTGTTGCTTAGTAAACTGATCGTTGGTGATAATAAAAAAAAATATATCCAGTTTGCTTGTGTTTTCCTTTTTGAGTTTATTTATTTATTGTGTTGAAAAAAAAAAACTCAAAGAAGATATATGTTCTTTTCCTGATATTCATTAATGATTTTGGTTCATGCATTCTAGTAACGATATCGAAGCTACATTACATTTTTTCTAAAGGAGTTTTCCCTGTTACTCTGTTAAGGCTCCTCCCGGGGTACCCAGCCTTTAGCTTAGATGTATGCGGTCTAACCGGTTTTACTCGTGATTGTTTCCGAAACGTCCCCGCAGCTACATTACATGATCATTGAAAACAAACTATGTGGCCCAAAAAAGCCATCCAGAATACAGAATGTGAACGAGTATCCATTCGTGTCTCACCAAGGTTATAAACAACAATACAGAAAGACAAAGGTGTGTGTGTGTGAATAATTTCATAGTATCCCCTTGTAACACCCCTTTGGAACAAAAATTGATGTTTATGTACTACCCATACCTATACAAATGCAAATACAACAACAATATAGAAAGACAAAAGTGCACATGTCTAAATCATTATTGTCCCCTTATAACACCCCTTTGGATACACAAAAATTACTGTTTATTCTACCTATATCACTCATTCCCTTACTAGAGAACCCCAGCAGTTCTTCCAGATATGAGACTGCGTTATTAGGATATTAATCTTAATACCCTTTCCAATGGAATTACCTATTTTAAACTACATTCTATTGTTGCATATGAATTAATGTTGTAAAATCAACGGATCTGATAAAAAAGTAAAAAGATAAAATCAAGTCAAATAAAGTTAATCCATCCTTAATTATATTGCTGAAGACATACGAAACACAATTTCAACAGTCTGTAACTTAGTGACCGTAGCTTCAAATCTCATGGTGTGATGGATCAATCCCGTAATAGACTAACATGAAAGAAGAAAATTAAACTTTCCCAAAACAAGACAAAATGCTATTCTTTATAATGTGAAATATAAATCTGATGACTAAAACTTATATCCGTAAACAAAATGTAATGTGTATGGATGACTTTAGTATTCATGGCTCAAAAGATGGAATTTGATCTACAGTCTTGTAAGCCATGCACCATGCAAGCCTCTTAACAATACTTCTGTACGGATCATCCTCTCGCTTTTTTAACAGATAAGCCATATTGTTTTCAACCTCACATCTTATTTGCAAGTATAACTCCCGCAAATAAGCTTTGTCATTTGACATATGTTCCCTTCCTTTTGTTCGTATAGGTTTTCCAAACATAAAGTAAAGTCGACCGGGTACCTTGGGCAAAGATATAGGTATATGAAATTGTTGCTTTGAGATTTCTCCTCCCATCCCCTTTCTGCATCAAAGAATAAAATGAGAATTAAAAACAATCAATATCCAACATGGGCACTAAAAGAGTGATCATTGTTTCTAATTGTTATAACTTCGGCCTATTTACTTATAAATAGTTGATTTCAAAATATGTCTCTTTTCTCACATGTCAAACAAGTAAAATCTTCACTAAAGAGGAACGGGTTAAAAGTCACCTAAATCATATTTTACTGCATAAAACTCACTGAAAGATGAGGTTTACAAACTCATTTGATCATAATTGAGAAGTAAAATCACCTCAAGTTTGTTCTCTCTTGATTAAATTCATTCCACATCTGATTGAGCCAAGGTATTTCCTTAATGTCATTATAATCAATGAGTAGCTGCGACAGAGACGATTAAGAAAACCAGCATGTGAGTATCAACAAGTAATTACTTGTTTAATTTGAAGATCAAGTTACGTTAAGTAAATCTGTAAAAAGACTAAGATTCTTACTTCCGCAAAGTCATCTTCCCCAACACCTCCAAATGGTATTATGGTGGCCCCAAACTTTACTGCCATTTTCACAAATTCTTCTTGGTCAGGCCAAAACAACTTGCAAGTTTCACCCTTTCAACCAGAAGAAATGATTTAAAATTTTATAAATAAAGAACAAATCCTAGCTATCCATTAGATGTTGATCTATTAGATCTTACGGTCGCAATTCACAGCCGTCACAATTTATAGTTGGGTTATGAATAAAATGAAGGGTCAAATGTAGACCATCCGATTAAATCAAATGAAGGGGCAGGATTAAGTCTCCCATTTTCATTAATATAAAAAGAATTAATTATCATAAAAGTTTCAAATGAACTGATCAAGATATTGATCTACCTAAATGGTCTATCTACTGGATCACTTGATGAATAAATTTACCAAATTTTTTATCCATTGGGTCATGTAATGAATTGCTTGCAACAACAGTAAGTTCTGCGATACATTAATAATATATCTAGTTACAGGAGTTGATATTTTCAACAAGTTATTCACCTTAAGATGGAGAGCCTCCCGTAGACCACCAGGGTAAAGTAATATGTGGGACTTTCTTGCTAGCAATCTGAAAAGGTTTTTTCCAGAAACCGGAATTGAGCCACCAAGCTTCAATATATCGGTAACGGGAATCATAACATATTCATGTTCAGGACTGATTTGAAAAATTCCTGGGTGTGTTAAACCATGAAGCACCACTTGCTTTTCTCTCAAAAATTCCGTAACAAGAGAAAAAACATCAATTGCTAATAGCATGTGATTACCCACAATTAACACAGGGCCTTCCTCTGGAATCCCTGCAAGACCTCTCACTATCTTCCCATCCTCCAATGTTGAGAACATTGCTACACCCATATAAGCACGGTACCACCTGCATTTCTTTATATCATTAACATTGGCTGTTGCTAAGAGTCTTATTACATTTTCTGATGCATCAAAAGAAAATAGTTAAACGCCTATTAAATAGTTATATGGATATCAAATATCAAAATGAAGATAGAACAACAAATTTATAATATTAATTACCAAGTATCTAGTGGTGTGTTTTTGAGTTCTGTCATACTAGGAGGCAAAAAGTCCTTGAAGATATCATATTTTGAATAATGTCGGTACATCTGAGTGACTTTAACAGCAGACAACACGTTAACGCCACTCTCCTGCACTATTAAAAAGAGTTTTACATTATTTATTGATTCTAGCTTCTTTATCATAACCACTTTAGTATTTACATTCAATCTGATGAATTGTGGTGTCGACAAGAGAAGTGCAAAAATAGAATATCTTAATACCAGTAAGATTGTGTGCCCATTTTCCTCAAACACACGTACGTTGCAGTCCTTCAATAATCTTGAAAGCCTCTGAGCTTCAGTTTTACTTGGCAAGAGGTAATCTTTGCCACTGAAATGCAAATACTTCAGAAATTGTTAGATTCCATAACAGCATATATATTCGGAAAATACTTAAATTGTCAACTACTAAGTATCGAGAATTGAATCTTGATCTGCATTGGGAAAAGATGAAAGAAACCTAGCAAGTACAAGTACTTGAGCTGTAATGGCATGCAGACGAGAATTTGCATAAGCAGCAGCTGATTCCACTACCTTCAACCTCCAGTTGAGGGTTTCTTTGGGTAACATACTGGCCACCGTCTATCAACAAAAAGTACCAAAATGACAACATTGATAATCAACTAAATCTTGATTTCATATTGCTCACAAAAATCACAGATCTAAAGACGTAAGAGCTGAAAATGGTTCTTACAGAGAGAAGTATCAGATCTTTACTAAACCTGCAAGGAAATTGCCAAAGAGATTGCAAATGATTTCTACCATGGAGTTCAACCATTGCCATCTTTACATAATCACCTGAAAGAATATGTTGGAATAAAAAAAACGTACATAGAGAATCAAAGGTCCCTGCATTACAGATTTTTAATCAAAATTGCAAATAGACCAACTGATGAATCATCTTTAGAATATAAAAGAAGACTGTGATAGGTTCATTGAAGAAACCATTTAGTGTCTAGAATATCGGGCTTTGTATACTCCTTAATATTTCTCCAAATCCAATTAGCTTCACCAAATATAATCAGAAACTGAAAGTGATAATCGATCATTGTCAAACACTTGAAACTAATCATGCAGATTGTTAAGCAAAATTGCAAATAGACCAACTGACGAAGCAGCTTAAGGTCACAATAATCACTTTAGACACACATTCAAACACCCCAAACGAAAATATGGTACATTTTAGAGAGTAGCTTTTAAAAGCATAAATTGAACGCAGATCTACTCCGTCACACCATGCAGATTGATATTGTTACAATTTTAGAGACATTTACAGCTTTTAAGCGGTTAAAAGCACAAGTTAATTTAAACAATAACCTACCAAGAAGGGGGCTAACGGCATATAGAAACATCCCATAATGTTCCTCAGGCAGAGCCTTCATTAGCATTATTAATGGGTGCACTATTGACTTGTCATAGGAAGTTGCTGAAATAGATACAATAGCAATTACCATCTGACATATAGACAGTCTATAACATAATAGAATTGGGTAGAAAATCCATTTATCAAATCAAAATTACCCAAAAAAACTTATAAGCAAGGAAAACAATTCGGACCTGGGTTTGCTAGGATGAGTACTAAGTCAATTGTAGGATTACGAGCAGCGACTGCAAGTGCTAAAGGTCCTCCAAAAGAATCTCCAAGCAAATAAATTGGCTTATTTGGAGACAAAGTGTGCTCAATCATCACAGTTTCTTCCACTATTTCAATCAAACCTTCACACAAATCAAGCTGTTCATGAAATTACTTGACACCCCAACTTGCTAACAAGATATGCAAAAGATATATAAGTTGTAACTTGTGAGTATTGATATCATGGATTTAATTCTACACAGAAATTAAAATTATCCAATGCACAAGGTTACAAATTTACATGTTGGCAAAAAGGTCTAGCGTAAATTTACTAGTCTTATAGAGCTAGCAAATGGAGTAATTTCATGAATTTTTTTGCAATATACGAAATTGTTTAGCACAAATGCAAGAGAAGATGATAACCTTCAAATGGTGTTCGATCCCAAACAGGAATATGCAAGCATTGAATATGAAAAACCCTGCCATTGAAGTTGAAGAAAGATCATTGTAGCTTAGTTTTCTAAATCTGTCTAAATGTAACCTCCTTATAAGCACGGCGACAAAAATGGATTTACTTTCTTATAAATGTTCTATTATAGTGAGCTGTGATTTTTTCATTCAGATAGCAAAATGATTAAAGATTTTATGGATCAAGCGATACTCACTTCCCAAGAGCTTTCTCCTGCACGACAAGGCCAGCTCCAGTCCCATCGATTCCTATACAAAGTATCACACGGACACCATGCATTATTATTATTAAGCGAGCAAGGCAAAGACGCATACATATTTTAACATTTCTGTAAATTTAATTATGAACCAAACACAGAAAATCCAATTACCAGGTAAATACAAAAGAACTGGTGAATCTTCTATAGGTTTCCCACACGTGATGGGGCAAAACCATCTAGGTGGACCTCCATCACTCTTAATCAAATCCATGGATATTTCACTGCAGTCTCTCATGGTTTGAGTCCCATAACCATCATCCCACAAAGGTTTCAATGCTTGAGGAATATCACCATTCTTGTTTCCCACATCATCATTGGCACCCATTTTGTTAACAGAAGAATTACCAGTGATCCTAATCGATTCCCCTGATATCCAGTCCTCATCACCTACACTCCTAACATTAACACGTGACCACAGAGTACGGTTTCTGTTTAGAGTAAAAAAAGTTGATAATGGAACGATTGAATTGCTCAGAATCAAGGCCATTATGGATATCGATATGCTGTCATGCTAAGTGCAAAACCACCCGACTAAACTCTCACTAATAATAAACCCAAAGAAACCGTGTAACCTCACTAACAATGAACCCAAAGAAAAGGGTTCAAGTTACGTATTCAACAGAGCTTGGAAAACAAATAAAATGCGGGTTTCATGTATCATCTGATATGAATGACTTGGGGATGCAACATCATATACGTAGAAACTGTACATAAACAAACAACAGTGAATGGTGAAACTGTAAGCAAAAGAGATGGAGACTTACATTGCCATTTGATGGTATCTCTATCGCATCACAACCCCTCCGAAAACACAAATTACTTTCCGTTTCCACTGGGAACTCTATACACAACAACAACAACAACAACAAAAACGTTCGTGCCGACATTATCGAAGTCAAGGTTAAATTTTAGCACTAACATCTCAGTTTTATACAAAATTTGGAGGGGGTGCGGAATGAAGCATTCTGTAACCCTGAATCCAATTGAATCAATTCAGAATGAATACCAATCAACCAACACTTATGTGACCCTAAATACGAATGTAACGTATATTAAAATAAAACATGACTTCGATAAATACGAATAATGAAATTACTAAAAAGTATGATCTCATAAATCATACTTATCATTAAAACCAAGTTTTTTAGTAATAATAATGAAATTAAAGAGAGTCATAAAAGTATTAGTAATAATATTCAAAACTAAAAGAATAAAAGAAAACAACCAAAATTAATATACAAGATAAATATAACAAACATAAAAAATTTTAATCTTTAATATATATTTATATAAAAAGGGTTATGAGTTATCATTTTATTTTTATAATTTTTCTCACTTATCATCTTGCTTTATTTATTAAAATGGCTAACGAAGATGTTTTTACATTAAAAACTGTAAGACATAAATTTTGGTTGGGGGCGGATCTTAAATAAAAAGGGTTAACTTTTTACAAAAAAAAAAATCTTAAAAGTAAGAGAAAATCTTTCTTCTAAAAATTAAAAAAATAAAATAAACTTTTGGACGAAGAAAGAAAATTTTAAGAGTAAAAAAGGTGAGAGAAATCATAAACACCGAAAAGTAAAGAGGGAGAAAAGGAGGGTGGAAAGTGTAAACAAAAAAGAAAAAAGTTTGTGATTTAGAGGCTCGAGATCATGACTTTTTGGTTGGAAAAAAGAGTTCTTATCAGCTTCTCTAAGCTCAAACATGGATAACCTTCTGGACATGAAATATATAACTATATAACACAAATTGGTGCATTTTAGCAAAACCTATTTATGAACATTAAATATGGCTCATGTTACTACCTTGCCAATTATATTAATTGTAAATGTTATTATTTTCGACTGTAAATAATCTATTTTTATCATCATCAAATGTTATCATTTTTAACTTTGTATATTGTTATTGTTTTCATCTGGAAATTATCATATTCTCGTGCTAGGTTGTGACATATGTAATTTAGGTCTTTAGGTAGGAGAATGTATTATTTTTATTTTTATATACGCTTAAAAAAGATTTGGTTCTCAAACTTTCAATTCATTGTCGGTTAGTTCTTAAAGTTTTCTAAACAGTTTAAAATAACAATAATGTTTTGCTTTTTTTTTTACTCTTTTACCTATAATGTTAAATGTGACCAAACACTTACGATCTTTATCAAACTCTTTAATCATTTTCAAACACCCCTCTGTTGTTACACACTCTCCCCCTTTAGTAAAAAACACTCGCATTCTTTGCTTTTTTTTCACTTTACACACTTCGATTAAACACGGATGATTCAAATGTGAGTGAGTGTGTATGTGTATCGATTCGATCTAGGTGTGTGTTGATTTTGGTCCATGTACGTGACTGTATTTAGGAAATGATTTTGATTCGAAGACGATTCAGTGCAACCGTGAGTGAGTTAGTGTGTATGCCGGCCCGCGCGAGTTAATTTACTACTTAATTTATATGTGACTCTCCAGTATTTTCCAGTCAATCATTTTTTATTTCATAATTCCACTTCACATAACATTAAATAAGAAATACTGCTCTAGTAAAATTTAATCCTTCCCGCCAACGTTAAATACTTTTGCCTTACCAGTTCCATCATTTCACTAGTTTTTTTCTAATTTGCAAATTATATTAGCTTTCAAAATTTCTTTTATTATTAACAAATATGTATTTGCTGTACTCTTATACTAATAATCATGTACCTTGACAGGTATATAGAGCTTCTAGCTTGCAAATCTCCTTAACAATGAAATTGCATGTCCAAGCCAACCACTCTACGAGTGATCAGCTATCAAGGAACAATGGGAGATTTGATCTATGGCTATGATACTGAAGAATGTGATGAAGCACACTCAACTTTTTAAATGCATGAAAAAATGTTAGCTTTGGTAGTGTAAAATACATTTGAGAAACTTATAAAAGTAAACAAATGGTTACGCATATGCATGACTTAACATTTATGGCTTGAATGATGGAATTTGATCTGAAGTCCCATAATTCATTTGCCACTTAATTCTCTCAACAATACTTCTATAAGGATCATCTTCTCGTTTCTTTAACAAATAAGCCATATTCTTTTCGACCTCACATTTTATCTGCAAGTATAACTCTTGCATATAATCTTTGTCTTCTAACATATTTTCCTTTCCTTTTGTTTGTACAGGCTTTCCAAACATAAAGTAGAGCCGACCTGGTATCTTGGGCAAAAGACCCGGTAAATGAAGTTGTTGGTTCGCTATCTCTCCACCCATCTCCTCCCTGACAATATGGCAAATAAATGAGACAAATTAAGCATCATCACTAATCAATCATTGTAATGCATACAACCATAGGCACCAATATGATCATTGCTCCCCCACGATCAAAAGACAAAATAGACAAATAACATTGTCTTTTGACTTTTGGTAATGGTGTATTGACTTTTAATTTTTTTTAATTAATAGAAAATCAAAAAAGCTTAGAGCATGATGATGGTTTTCCAAGCAAGTAAATTCACCTCAATTTTGTTCTCCCTTGATTAAAGTCATCCCACATCCGATTGACGAAAGGGATTCTCTTCATATCATTATAATCAGCGATTAGCTGCCAACAAAGCACATACTATGTTTTTATTCCGAAGACAAGGGTTCATATCAAATAAATTTATAAAGGGAATGAACTTGTTACTTCAAACATGTCATCTTCCCCAACACCTGCATATGGTATAATAGTGGCTCCCAGCTTCACTGCCATTCTTACAAATTCTTGCTGATCAGGCCAAAACAACTTGCAAGCTTCACCCTTTTGACCAAAAAAGTTAGTGATTTATATTTGATTTGATTGGACTGCATCTACAAGTGTCCATGTTTTCGAGTGAAATGCGAACAAAAGTGATGTAATTGCACCTTACGATGGAGAGCCTCGCGTACACCACCAGGATAAAGTAATATGTACGACTTATTCCCTAACAATCTGAACAAGTTTCTTCCAGTAACCGGAACCACACCAGTAAGCTTTAGTGCATCAGTATGGTGCATCATAAAAAGTTTATCTTCATCATTGAAATTAAAAAACTCAGGGTGTGCTAAACCATGAAGCACCACTTTCTTTGCCCTCAAAAACTCCAAGATAACGGGAAAAAGATCAATTGCCAATAGCATATGGTTACCAACAACTAATACAGGGCCTTCATCTGGAATTCCTGCAAGACCTCTCACAATATTTCCATCCTCCATTGTTGAAAAAAATACTGCATCCATAAAGAGGCGGAGCCCCCTGCATATACATACATGCATACATATATAGTCATCATTTCTTGATAATTAACTGTTTTTTTAAATTGCCACCTACAATATGCCACTCTATGTTATCAAGACAGGCAAATATTATTAAATTACCAACTCTCTGTCGGCAAACTTTTCAACTCTGTCATGCTAAGAGGCAAAAAGTCATTTAAGATATCACGCTTCAAAGAACGCCGATACATCTGAGTCTTTTTTATAGCAGACAAGACGTTAACACCACTCTCCTGCACTAACCAAATTGATTCACATCATAGCTTTTTTGAACCTTTTTTTATTTATTTTTCTAACATAACTTCTTAATTAATTGTATAACATTTATACATTCAGTACCATTAGGATTGTGTGACCATTTTCCTCAAACACACGTACAGTGCAATGCTTTAATAATTTTGAAAGCCTTTCGGCTTCATTTTTACTTGGCAATAGCTTATCCTTGCCACTGAAAAATGCAAATATCTTAGAGATTTAAGATTCCATAAGGACATATGACTTCAATTAAAAGAAGGGGCATGTGATTGAATATGTTGTAACAACAATTAAAGTATGATGACGGGCAGTATGGAAAGATGAAAGAAACCTAGCAAGCACCATCACTTGAGCTGTAATAGCATGGAGACGAGAATTAGCATAAGCAGCAGCTGACTCGACTAGCTTTAACCTCCATGTATGAGTTTCTTTGGGTAATATTCTGGCCACCACCTATCAGAAAAATATATATGTTAACATTATATAAGATAAGAAACTAATAATAATACGTTAGTATTGATATTAAATAATGCTAGGGAGTATAAGAAAATGGTATCAAATTCAATTGCTTTGGATGATTTCTAGATCGTAGATTAAAATCACTTTCCTAAATCAATTATTTGATGAGTATCACGAATATTGATTAGAGATAATAACATAGTTAAAGATGAAAGATCTGAAGATAGTTCTTACAGAAAGAAACTCTAGGTGTTCACTAAGAATGTTTGGAAACTGTGAAAGAGATTGCAAATGACTTTTTCCAACAAGTTTAACTTCAGCTACCTTTACAAAATCACCTGAAAGGAAAATGTTGAAAAATTACCAACTCCAAGCAAAACACATTGTTTATCAGAAATGAAAGGTTACCATTCAAATATATATTGTTAAAGGAATCACAATCCACAGGCATCAACCAGTCATTAAGAATTTGAACACATTCGTTTTCAAACAGTCACAAGTTAATTCCAAGAGTAACTTACCAACAAGGGGGGAAACCGCATAAGGAAATATCCCATAACTTTCCTTGGGCAGAGCCTTCACGAAGGGTATTAGAGGGAGCACCATTGACCTCTCAAAGGAAGTAGCTGAAATGGATAGGATATCAGTTATTATTTGACATACTATAGTACGGTTCTTGTACATAGTCGAATTGAATAGAAATAAATGCATGAAACTAATACTACCCACAAGAAAGAAAAAGTTAGCAACACAAAAAAACGACCTGGGTTTGCTAGGATGAGTGTTAAGTCAATCCTAGGATTTCGAGCAGCAACTGCAAGCGCCAAGGCTCCCCCAAAAGACTCTCCAAGCAAATAAATTGGCTTGTCTGGGGACAAATTGTGCTCGGTCTTCAGAGTATCTTCCACAATTTGAATCAAACCTTCATGAAATCAAGTTGATATAATGTGTAAAACAATTGAATGCATTTAACTCTCCAAAAAGGAACATTAAATTCCGGGTTGTAGAGAGGGCGTAGTATAATGCCCCCACCCAATACCATTGGTTGGATCTCAACTTGAAACCCTGGTAGAAGTTATAGATAGCCTACATATAAAGTGCTCAAATTATTGATAGCCTACTTGATTTTAAGATGTTCAACTTGAAACCATGGTAGAAGTTATTATCAGGTTTCCGGATTACTTCGTATCAGTTCTCCCAGCCCAACTTGGACTCTTTCACATTCATCTATCAGTGGGACGGGTTGTAATATAGTGTTACTAGTCATTATAGAGATAGCAGATGAACTAGGCCCATGAGATTTTAAGCAATATAATTAAAACTTCAGCATAAATACAAGAGAAGATGATGACCTTCCAATGGTGTTCGGTCCCATACAGGTATGTGCAGGCATTGAATATGAAAAACTCTGTCATTGGAATTCAAAAAGAACATTAATTAAATCGATGCGTTTAAACAGCTAATTAATTTTCCAGCAACATTATCTTCATATAAAAATTCTTCTACTCGTCATTCTTCGCCTTTCAATGAGCTTAAACCAAGCTAATCACCAAATTTCCTTACATTGTAGCTTAAATATTTTCTAAAATCTGCAAAATACATGATTTTCTCAGATGATTGGTGACAAAATAGATACATTACAGTGACCTGTGATTTAGTCATCTAACTATCAAAATGATCAAAAAGATCAAGTATAACTCACTTTCCTAGAGCTTTTTCATGTACCACAAGGCCTGCTCCAATACCATCAATTCCTAAACAAAATACCACAATCAATAAGGACACAGGAAACAATCTTTTAGGTCACTAAAGAGAAAACTATAAGCATAGAAAGTTTATTAGGTACACCAGGTAGGACTTAGAGTTATGCATTGTAGTCATCTCTGTATTTATAGAGTTACAGATATATCTGAATTATGGTGACAACCCTAGATTGTGCAATATGACCAGACGAGAGTACAGATAAATTAACTACTGTATGAATTTAACAAATACGAAGCAAGCAAACAGCAATTACCAGGTAAATACAAAAGAAGCGGTGAATCTTCTAAAGGTTTGCCACATGCAACAGGACAAAACCACCTAGGCGGCCCTCCGTCGCGTTTAATCAAATCCATGGCTATTTCAGTGTAATCGTTAATTGTTTGAGTACCGTATCCATCATCCCACAGAGGCTCCAGTTCTTCAGGAACATAATTCCCGCTCCTTTTTCCTCCATTATCATAAGAAGAAGCACCACTGATCCTCCCAACTGATTCTCGTGATAGTTCTGATGCCGAATCCTCACCTGCTACACTCCTCCTAACAACAGCACATGAACGAGGCCTGCAGTTATCGTTTAGGGTTGTAAAAAGAGGTGATAATGGAACACTACTGGGATTGATCAAATTTAAAGCCATTAATATGGAATGCTTCCACAAGTCAGAAGATCATAACCAAATTAAAATCAGAATCAAGGCAAAGCTGCCTATTGATTGATTAATTGATTAGAAAGTAACTAAAACGAAACCCAAAGAAGAGATTGCTACAGGTTACGTATTCAAGTGGATTAGAAAGCAGAAAGAAAGGTGAATTTTTATGCATCATACTATATGAATGAGTGTGTGATACAACAAACAATATCACATACTTGGCACATATCACATATGCATGCATTGGGAAAGGTACTACTAAATATACAAAACAGGAAATCTGCAAATGTAATTACAGGATAATATAAATTACAACTTTTTTGTTTAAGTAATCATTGGACTGGTACATATTGTGATGAGTAGGATGTTGTCCCCGGTTATATTGACCCAATATTTCAGTTTTAAGAATCGGAAAGGAAATAATCAAAGACCAAAATTGATATTAGCCTATAACTAATAACTGAATTAATACAAGTATACGGTTATGGTTATTAACTGGTTAATTCGGGTACAAAACTAGGTCACATCAAAATTTGATGACTATTTACCCTGGATTTGGTTTCGAGTGTGGAAATTGAATAATCGAAAAAGAGTTGGTTACTATAGAAAAATAGTTTTAATAGCCCTTTTTTAGAACTTAGAGCATGGGGTATACCTTCACCAATCACCATGCTCTCGGCATGATGAGGTGACTTTGTGGTACCAAAGTAAACACCACCCCCCATGGGGTAGTACCGCAAAATGACATGGATTCTCGGCAATTGATTGCCGAAGAGAGAGGAGAGAGAGAAATGAGAAAAAGAGAAAAGAAGAGAGAGAAAAGAGAGTATTTTTTTAATAATATTTTTTGAAACATTTGAAGCATCGGCCGTAGTACTGATGTTTAAACATGGGATGTGTAATGTTGCATGCTAATGTGGCGCTTTTTTAAACGGCAAATGAGTCGTGTATATATTAAATGCACTAGCAAGAAGCTAGACAAAACAGTTTACATTTACAAGGAAGATTCTAAGAAAGGATTTGCACACCAATTCATCCAAAGGAGCTTTCTAGGAAGTTTTCCTTTGATATTTAACCAAAAAAATAAAGTTCTTTGCAATCTACCAACTAGGTTAATGATAGAGATGATTTTTTCTTCAAAGATCTTATCATTTCTATTGGACCATATAATATAACAAAAAGAAAAGATCAAGATAGAAAAGACTTCAAGTGTCGTTCCTTTAACCAAGACGCTAATATGGCTTGAAGCGAGATGCTTCAAGAGAAGTACACTCTTAAAGCCCATATGTCGGCCAATATTTAACCAAATAACACACTTCAAAATTATAACCAAAACATTGAACAAATTTAATGACATGGGAGGGACCAGCTAAATATTTTAACCAAATAAGTCCTTTTCTAGGTTTAGTAAAAATGTAATGAACTCATACTTTAATAACATGGGATGGGAGCAGCTAAATATTTAAATCTGGCCAATTGAACGTGGTGCTGGTAAGTAGGGTAGATCGACTCCACAATCGCCGTATCTTTGAGACTTTTTGGCAGTTTGCTTGCTTCATAATAAACTAGCACACGATTAACGCTTTTCCAATCAACGTCTGTTGGATGGTGATTAATCGAGTTACAGAATCACGACACTTCTTAAAATCTCAGATTCATCCTGTTTATATAGCCGTAGCGTCTCATTTCATTCAGATTTCACACCTAATTAATTCCTTTCCCCAATTGCCCTCGATCTTTGTGCCTCTTCCGAACCTGTTTAGATTTCGAGATCGGGTGCTGAAGGCATCCATTGATAACTAATTAGGTAATTTTGTTTTTACTTTTATGTTTGTGAGCTCCTTCTATTCTGGTTCATGGTTGATAGTGGCGCGTTTTAAGATCATTGCTGTGTGTATGTATTGTAAGGGGGCTGTCCTGTTTTGACTCTGTTCATGCCCATTCATTCCTCAAATGTTAGGTGGCTACAAGTATACTTTCTCCACCTTTGCTCAATTGTTTATTTTTCCTTGATCCATAAATGTTGACTTCTTATTGTTATATCAGACGGGAATCTTTGAGGGTCTCGAACAAGTGATTAGTTGCTCATTCTCTATTGGGTTCGTCTACTACTCTGCAAAGGTATGAACTTGATTGTTGATCATAAGTATTCTTTTGATTTGATCTGTCTTGGGCTATCCTTTTCATTATAACTCAACTGTAAAATGTTGGCTCTGGCAAATGAAATGATGGACTATATGGTTAGTATGTTATAGTAAGTGACCAAGTGTTGTTGTTATGTTGTTTGAATAGTGAGTGTTAACTCAGTTCAGTCCAAAGAAAACTCTAGTTCTGATTGTAATTAGTCAACTTCTTTTGTTTTCTTACTCCAAAATGGTAGTTTAATCACTTAATGTTATCTTATTTTTGTTTACAACTAATGCATTTGGCTGCCAAAAGTCAAATGTGGACGTGGGATGGAGTGGTTTTTATAGCTTAAAGGTGAATATTTTAAATGTTATCTTGTCATACGATGTCTCTTGTAACTTCTTTGACATTTTATGGAGCCTGAATTCTTGTTTTGACCAACCAAAGTACACTACTAAAGTTTTAGTTTTTCTTTTTTGTTTTTCAAGAAAGTCGACAAATTGAATTTAGTCACAGATAAGAGAAACTGATGTTGAACGATACTCTTTACATCCCGAATGAGATTCCATGATATAGTTTTATCGTTTACAAGGCACTTAATACCTTTTTTCGACAACTTTATCTTAATATATAATTGCGTTAAAAATCAGAAAATGTGTCCCCATCCAATTTTGTAAGAAGGGTAATCATGAATCAAATCTTCTATTATGATGATATATGATAACACATCTCTTATCCAATTTTGGAAATCAATTTCTCTTCGGTCCACAACAATTGGGCACATTCATTTCATTTTCTATTATTGAATGGTATTTTAGACATCTGAGCAATAGTTAGACACTTAAATCACATATTCACATAATGAATAATGGTTGCAATTTTAACCGGATATAGGGTGCACATAGAAAGATTTTCAATGAAATATAAAGCCTATTAGTCAGTATCACATCATGTTGTTAATTTCTTTTTCTTATTTTTAATGCACTTGTAGATGGGGGATGTAGCAAAGGACTTAACCGCTGGTACAATAGGAGGGGCTGCACAGTTGATAGTTGGACACCCTTTTGATACTATCAAGGTCAAACTCCAAAGTCAACCTGTCCCACAATCGGGTCAACTCCCTAGATACTCTGGTGCAATAGATGCTGTTAAACAAACCATAGCAGCAGAAGGTCCCAGGGGTCTATACAAAGGCATGGGTGCCCCTCTCGCCACTGTGGCTGCCCTAAATGCTGTTTTGTTCACAGTTAGGGGACAAATGGAAGCACTTTTGAGGTCTGAACCTGGTGCACCCCTCACTGTGAATCAGCAGGTGGTTGCTGGTGCTGGGGCTGGAGTCGCTGTTGCCATTTTAGCCACCCCAACTGAGTTAATCAAGTGCAGGTCTTTTTTTTTTTTTTCACACATTAAGTCAATCATTGTCTCTTTGAAAGTCGAACATACTAATATTTAGCTCGATAATTAAGCTTACTTTAGTTTCCTTGAAATATAGTTGTTTACTGTATAACCAATGCTACCAACAGAACACATGATTTTTGGTTAGCATTGTTTTAATATCATAAATCTGAAACATATATGTTTGATATCGAAAGTCAAAAGGTTTAATTGATTGTCTCTTTGGAGGTTCTGATAAGTGTTCTGAAACCTAGAGTTTTCTGATTATTGAGACTACAAGTTAAAACTAATAAAGCTCTAATATTTGGATAAAGATACTTGTTAATTGAGTGTCAAATGGTCTGTTTTGGATAATTGGTTTTATACTAGCTCCAACAAACTTGTTACAAAAACTTCGGTATAAGAAATCAATAATAATGCCTTTCCTAACCCAATTGGAGAGATTTATATTTGATTATATATTTTATTTTTTTAAGATAATAAAAATTTGACAAATGCTCAGCTTCGAACAACAAATGCACATCCAAATACCTTCTCCTACGGTCTATTTTATAAACAATTGATTATTTGATTCTGATTATTGGAAATCACTTTTGAGAGCACCTCCAAACACCCCCCTCATTAGATGTTTTCAAGTGTAGATTGCAGGCCCAGAGTACATTAGTTGGTGCAATATCTGGTCCAGGGGCAGCAGTAACTTCTGCAGTAAAGTATGGCGGCCCAATAGACGTTGCAAAGCAAGTATTGAGGTCTGAAGGAGGCGTGAGAGGTCTCTTTAAAGGGTTATTTCCCACAATGGCTCGTGAAGTACCCGGGAATGCAGCCATGTTTGGTGTCTATGAGGCCCTGAAGCAGTATTTTGCTGGTGGGACAGACACTTCCGGTCTAGACCGTGGTTCAATGATCATTGCCGGTGGTTTGGCTGGAGGTGCGTTCTGGGCGCCTGTTTACCCTACTGATGTTATCAAGAGTGCAATCCAGATTGATGATTACAAGAACCCAAAATATTCGGGTTCAATAGATGCTTTAAAAAAGATACTTAAAGCTGAGGGCGTTGGAGGTTTATACAAAGGTTTTGGACCAGCAATGGGAAGAAGTGTCCCGGCTAATGCTGCTTGCTTTTTAGCTTATGAAGTTGTGAGGTCGAGCTTGGGTTAATCGTAGTTTGTTGTCGCGCTTCATTTTCATAAAGGTTTTACAAAAACACACTTTCAATAGCTTGAATTCATGACTTCTCATGGCAAAAGAGTAGTTTCATCTGTCACTTTATAAAGGTCGTCCCTTTTAACTTTTTATTTAACAACAGAATCATGAAATAATTTTTTTGGTTAATGTTACACTGGATATTTCTTTGGTGTTTGTTTTTGCGGGAAAAAAGTTGAAATTGACATGTGAAAGCATGTTTGCAGGTTTTGAACATTTCCGGTTCAGTTTTTTTCTAGCCATAACGTAGTATTTGATACTTCCGTATAGGGGTGTTATTCGGTTACTTTTTTCGGTTATCTGTTACTCCGGCTTGGGTAATTTGGTTATTTTGATTTTTGGAAATCAACGTTAACCAGCCCGTATTAATATTCGGGTATCGGTTACGGGTAGATTTCATGTACGGTTTGGTTATAATGGTCATCAAGTATAGCCAAAAATGACTATTTTGTTTTATTTTATGTTTTTTTTATATTGTAGCTTAGTTATATAAATGGATGGTGGTTTATAATGTTCTTACCTATTGTGTCATTTTTAACGTGTAACTTGTATGTTCTACTACCCAAAAAAATTTTAAAGATTCAAGTGTATAAACACTTTAAAAGTTATCTAACTGAGCACAAATATCTCCCAATAGATAATATTTAGTATTGTAACAGTTTGATCATTTGATGCAGCCATCACTACTGGTGATGGGCTGCAATCATGTTGTATAGTGGAAGTTATTCAATACAAACAAACTTTTGCCTTTCAAAAAAATCTAACTGAGCACAAATGTCAACAATTCATATACTGTAAAATGTTACAAAGTTTTCAATGACATGGTATCCGTAAATTTTTATATTCTAGTTATCGAAATAATTATGTTGTAAAAATAACAAGATAATGAACTATTTGACGTGAAAACTATTGACATCCATTATAAGGACTGAGTTTAATTATATGGGTACTACCGTACTAGACTACTTTGTAGGGTGTTTTCTTTGTAAAAAAGAGTTGAGGTATTTTGGGCATACCCGAATAGAATATAGTCTAAGGGATAACCGAACCACAATAATACAGGTTACCTGAAATAACCGATTAATCCTATCCGCTAACCGCTTCAACTGCCCGGTTTAACCGAAACTTGAACGGGTCGCTCAGTTTTTTCAGTTATCGATTTTTTTCAACATGCCTACTTCCATATTCATATAACTTGTAACACCACGAATATGTAAGTTATCTTTTATTTGTAATATAATGATTTTGTGTATATATCTATGGATATGCATATGATCTAATGTATAGCTGAAGATCATGAGTATCTGTATATATTTATAGACTAAGAATTACCTATTTAATTAATCGAATGAGAGGATTTAAGAGTTTGAGGATATAATTATATTGGCTAATTACTAAAATGTAATAAAGAAATCTAATTAGGTCATTTGTGTATATATGTGTAATATGAGGGGTGTAGGCTGCCAAGTTGCCAAACTATATCGATATACATGACTGATGACTTTCCTTGGTCAAACCAAATAAGTTTTACTCTGTTATGGTTGTGTGAGCTGGTGCCTTCGAGAACAGCCAAGAAACAAAGGAGAAAGTGAGTTAAGTCCATAATTTAATCACTTTGGGTTAAGGGTTGTGATTCAAGTCCTAAATGTATGAATTTCTACTTACTGTATTATTGGAGTAATTCTTCATTGCAAGAGTGGAGGTTTGTGTTAATAGTTAACAATCATCATGGTGATGATTGAAGGGAGTCTTATTTGCTTAATTCAGTGAGCAATAGAGTCTTTAAACGCTTAATTGGTGTCCTTTAGTGTTGGATTTTAGACCAAATGGGTCAAAATGGTATTTTTGGTGTTATTGAACATTGAAGGATCAAACACTTGTTAATTTGATGTTTTATGATAAGGTTAGATGTTAGTTGATGCCTACAAGTGTTTGAACTACCACTTGGTAGTGTTTTGGTATGTAAAAAACGAGTTTGGTGTGTGTTTGGTCGGAACCAGCAAGAACAATGAGGAACTGTTGTTGGGTATTGGAAGGTACGAGCGTGACTGGTTAGGGGTGTGCGTTCGGATGGATCGGGTTGATCCGATCGGATTCGGTAAATCCAATTGGATTTCGGTTTTGAAAAGTGCGATCCAATTCATCCATACAATCTTAAGATCCAAATCAAACCATCCAAATTACAATTTGGTTGGGTCGGTTTTTACAATTGGGTTTTCATTATTACATAAATACATGTTTAAGGAGTCGAGATATTTTAAATACTAGATTCGATACATATAATATTAAGATTAAAATATAGTTGTCCAAGTTACAATAACTAGTGGGACTAGTGGCTTTATAATATATAATTAAAAATAAAACATAGACATGACACTTATGGATTACATTGTTCCACTAGTGTTACATTATTGTAACCAAAGCCAAACCGGAATCCATAGTAATTATTCGGTTTTGATCCAATCCGATCCAAAAAATCCGAACCAAATAATCCGATCCAAAATTTTTGGTTCGGTAATTTGGTTTTATCCAATCGGTGAACACCCCTATGCCTGGTCAAACCGTGACAAACCCTAGTTCTTGAGGCACGCGCATGCCTATTTCAAGTACGGGTGTGTCTGGTCAGTACGCCCCTACCTGACAAGGTCACTGCAGTACCAAGGAGGAGGTAGAGGTGTGCGTTAGGCTTTGACCAGTTTGACTTAAGGATATTGATAAAGTAGTTATTCATTGGAGGTGATCAATATTATCACTAAAATGGAAGTAAATTACCTGGTGGATCTTTAATTTTCTACGTAACATGTGAGTTTTACTATACTCTCTATATGTGTAATGTTATACATGATTTTAAGTACTTTATTTGTATTGATTATTAATTCATTGCAACTGAGTTGTGGCTTGAGTGGCAAAGGAGATGTCTAAGTGACAAATGAGATGTTTGAGTAACAAAATGAGATGCCTGGGTGGCAATATGACTATATGAGACAACTGAGTGACTTATGTGAATCAAACTTCCGTATCAATTCCGTTATAAAAAGTAGATTTTATTAATGTTTTCTTCCTTTTAGCCACAAGTAATCCATTTATGTCATTTCATCTTAACTCTTAACAAGTTGGAGTTGTTACATGGTACCATGTTACGTAATTGATTTGTGTTTGGCTTTATTTTATTTCATTTACCTTTTAATATACTTTTTTTTAACAATAGTATTTTACCCGCGCGATGCGGCGGGGTAAAATAGTTTCATTTGTCGACATAGGAGTGTTTAAAATTCAGATATAAACCGTTTTAACCGTAATCCGAACCGCTCCGTAACCAAAAACGCCGAAACCGTTTTCAAATTCGGTTTAAAAACCGAAACCGATTACATAAAATAGTACAACTCAAATAGCATTATTTACAATATGTTTCAGCAATGATCTTAAACACTTTAAATACTTTAATTACATAAAACTGGTCAGAATTTAAATACATAATGAATACATTAAAACTGTCAAAAAATTAATTACAAAAAACTGTCCTGAAATTAATGACAGTTGTACTATTTTAAAGTGTTAAAATTATTGCTGGAAGTTATTGTAAAGCATGTTATATTACTTGTACTACTTAACTTAAAAAGTTGTATTAAAAAAAGAGTTAAATGCTTTATAAAGTAGTAAATATACGTCAACAAAATGACACCTGAATGTCTATTTTCTGCTATAAAGTTTATGAAAAATAGACTACCTGAATGTGGCAAGGAATTTACTACATGGCCCGCAAAATGACACATTACTTACCAATCATGAACAAGTAGCAAAATACTTGTGTTCTCTCCCAACTCGTGCATTTTTTTGTTTTTTAAATAAGATCCAGATTTCCATCCTAAATATCAATGAAGTTATACTTTTATAATAGGGTGAAATACGGTTTAATCATCAAAGTTTTTCTAATTTTTCGGTTTAACCATTAAAGTTTTTTTTAAATGATTTAAACCTTAAAGTTTGGTTAACCTGTTGGTTTAGCACTTTGCACTTACTATTGCAGGTTAAATATAACCAAAAACCCCCCAATTTCTACTACTACATGTTAAATTAACCAAACACTCCAAATATTCACTTTTACAAGCTAATTTACCCTCCCAAACACCCCCCTTCACTTTCATTCTTTTCTCTCTCTCTTCAGTCTCTCTCTCCCTCTCCCTCTCTCTCTCTCTCACGGTGAAGCAAGTGAAGAACGGGCAGACCTGATGGTGAAGAACGACGACAAGAATGGTGAAACACGTGAAGAACAACGACAAGGATGGTGAAAAATGTGAAGAACGGCGGCGAGGGTTTCCTCCTCTACCGCCACCAAATCCCGCACCACCACCAGAAAATATGCCACCGCATCCAACATAAACACCACCGCCACCTAATATGCCACCACCAGCACTATGAACACCACCGCCACCAAATCTATGAACACCACCGCCACCTAATATGCCACCACCCGTCACTCTCTCTGCCTCTCTCTCTCTCCCCCGTCACTCACTCTCTCTCTCTCTCTCTATATATATATATATATATATATATATATATATATGCCCCCACCGATTTCAGATCCAAAACCTCACCGCCATCAACCTCCGATGAAAACCAGCGCAACCACTATCGCCACAGCCACTGTACACCACCAACGCAACCACCATCTCCTATTATGGGTTATTTTATGTTAGTTTGAATAAGTCTCATCTTGCATGAGTTTCGGGTGTATCCATGCACGTGGGTACGTAGTCGTTAGACTAGTTCTCTTGGTTGTTTTAGTATTCCTAGTTTTCTGCTGATTTTATGGTTTACGTTTGTTTCTGTTAGTTCTTGTAAGCTATTTATAGCATGCTTCATTCAATGAATAAACCACCAGATATTGAGTGATTCAATTGTGTTCTATTATATACCATTACAAGTGGTATCAGAGCACATCTGGGAGCGTTTGAGTGTGTGATCATGGCTGCTGAGAATGGTAACTTTCAGGTTCCAAGTGTTCCGAAGTTTGACGGCGACTATGATCATTGGAGCCTTTTGATGAAGACTCTGTTGAAATCCAAGGAGTATTGGGTTGTCATTGAACCAGGTTATAAAGAACCAGCTGAAGGAGCAGTTCTTTCTTCTGCCCAGCAGACCCAGTTAGATACGATGCGTCTCAAAGATCTCAAGGCCCAAAACTACTTGTTTCAGTCCATTGATAAGCAGATTATCAAGACTATGACCCAGAAAGACACCGCCCAGCAGATCTGGGAGGCGATGAAGAACAAGTACCAAGGTAATACGCGGGTTAAGCGGGCCCAGTTGCAGCGATTGCGGAAGGAGTTCGAGACCTTGGAGATGAAAGACGGCGAGGGAATCACCGATTATTTTGGCCGTGTCATGACGGTGGCCAATTCTATGCGGAATTTCGGTGAAGATATGGATGATGTGAAAGTTGTTGAAAAGATTCTACGATCCCTGACTGACAACTTTAATTTTGTTGTTTGTTCCATCGAAGAATCCAAGGATATCGACCGTTTGTCGGTCGATGAATTGCAGAGCTCGTTGCTCGTTCATGAACAGAAACTAGCTAAGAAACCCACCTTTGATGATCAAGTTCTACAGACTGAAGTCGACCCGTCAACCGGGCGTGGTCGTGGTCGAGGAAGGGGGTCGGGTGTAAGAGGAAGAGGTCGTGGACGCGGCCGTGGGAGGTCTGACTTTGATAAGTCCTCCATCGAATGCTATCGATGTCATCAATTCGGACACTTTGCCTACGAGTGTAATCGTGGTGAGAAGCCGGTTAATTACACAGAATTTGACGAGGGTGAAGATCTTCTTTTGATGACTCACGCTGTAGTGAAGGAAGAACATACAACAGGTATTTGGTTTCTTGACTCTGCATGCTCGAACCATATGACAGGTTGTCGTGGATGGTTCATAAATCTTGACGAAAATTTTACACATAGTGTAAAGTTAGGGAATGATCTTCGGTTATCGGTAAAGGGCATTGGTGATATCCGCTTTGAAGCTGGGGGTATCACGCAGGTAATAACTCGAGTTTATTACGTTCCAGATCTCACCTCAAATCTGTTAAGTCTTGGGCAGTTACAGGAGAAGGACCTGACGGTGGTGATTCGTCGAGGAGTTTGCAGAATTTATCATCCTCGACGCGGCGTAATCACTACATCCACTATGACAAGAAATAGGATGTTCATTGTGCAGGCCACAAAGACAGCCAAAGAAACCAAGTGTCTACAAGTGATCGATGAACCACATGGCCAAACATGGCATAGGAGGCTAGGTCATGTACACAACAAGTCTTTACGCACCATGCAATTCCGGCAAATGGTGAAGGGATTGCCACCAATAGCCACATCTTCTAAAGTATGTGAAGTCTGTAACTTGGGAAAACAACATAGAGAAAATATCCCAAAGAAGAGTTTATGGAGAGCCTCATCTAAGCTGGAACTCTTACACATTGACTTATGTGGACCCATTCAGCCTGCATCATCCAGTGGAAAGAGGTATGTGATGGTCATTATTGATGATTTTTCTAGAAAGGGATGGGTGTACTTTCTAATACATAAACATGAATGCCTAGAACTATTCAAGTATTTTAAAATTATGGTTGAAAATGAAACTAGGCTGACCATTAAAAGTCTAAGAAGTGATCGGGGTGGTGAGTTCATTTCAAATGATTTTAATCAATTTTGTAAGGAGACTGGCATTAAACGGCAATTAACCGCGGGGTACACTCCACAACAAAACGGGGTTGCAGAAAGGCGAAATAGAACGTTAATGAACATGGTTAGGTGTTTGTTAATTGATAAACAAATGCCTAAATGTTTTTGGTCTGAAGCTGCAAACTGGGCGTGTCACATTTTAAATCGATGTGCTACTACATCGATTGAAGAAAAGGTGCCTGAAGAAATTTGGTCTGGTCACAAACCAAATGTGGATTACTTTAAGATCTTTGGATCTATTGGGTATGTCCATGTTCCCTCTCAACATCGAACCAAGTTGGATAACAAAAGTCAAAAGTGCATTTTCTTGGGAATTAGTGCAGAGTCTAAGGCATATAGGATGTATGATCCTATTAACAAAAAGATCATCATCAGTAAAGATGTGGTGTTTGATGAGAAGGAAAGGTGGTATTGGAATAAGCAAAACTTTGGTCCTTCTGAATTAATTATAGAAGATGAAAGTGACATGTTGGAACCACATGAAGCAAATTTCGAAGATAGGCAGGAAGATGTGACAAATCAAAGTTCCAATCCTAGTCACTCTAGCTCTCATAATGACTTATTTAATGCAACAAGCAACATCAACAGTGTAAGGGACAGCTCACAAGAAAATAATATCTCACCAATTATTCAACCTAGTACACCTACTGGTGTACCACCATATGATCCTCAAAGTCAAACAATAGGTGGTGAAAGCTCAAAAAGAACGAGGTCAGTGCCTACTTGGATGCATGATTATGAAAGTGGAGAGGGTTTGTCAGGTGATGAAGCAGAACTTGCAATGTTTAGTTCGATGGAAGACCCAACAACTTTTGATGAAGCTGTTAAAGAAACTAAATGGGTAAAGGCTATGGAGAAAGAGATGGAGTCAATTATGAAAAATGAAACATGGGAGTTAGTTGATGCTCCTGCCGAGGTAACCCCAATTGGAGTTAAATGGTTATTCAAAACAAAATTGAATGAGAAAGGGGAAGTGGATAAGTACAAGGCCAGGCTCGTTGTGAAAGGTTATGCTCAGAAAAAGGGCATAGACTATAACGAAGTTTTCGCCCCGGTGGCTCGATGGGATACGGTTCGTTGCATTCTTGCCATAGCTGCTCAAAAGGGTTGGTTGATACAACAGTTGGATGTCAAATGTGCGTTCCTTAACGGTACGCTAAATGAGACGGTGTATATTCAGCAACCCCAAGGATTTATTAAGAAAGGTGAGGAGCATAAAGTGTGCAAATTGAAGAAGGCTCTTTACGGTTTAAAGCAGGCACCACGTGCGTGGTTCAATCGAATTGAACAATATTTTCTGAAAGCAGGTTTTGAAAAGAGCAAATTTGATCACACTCTTTTCATCAAAAGGCAAACTACAGGAACTGTTATAGTAAGTCTTTATGTGGATGACTTGATTTACACAGGAGATAACCAACAGATGTGCATGGAGTTCAAAAATTCAATGATGTTGGAATTTGATATGACTGATTTGGGAAAAATGAAATATTTTTTGGGGGTTGAAATAAGTCAAGAGGCAAGAGGAATTAGTTTGTATCAACAGAAGTATGCTAAGGAAGTGTTGGATCGATTCAATATGTGGGAATGTAACGGAGTCAAGAACCCGATTGTGCCGGGAACAATAGTGACTAAAGCTGGTGTGGGCAAGAAGGTGGATGACATCATGTATAAACGGCTCGTGGGCAGTCTGATGTATCTCACGGTTACGAGACCAGATCTTATGTATGTTGTGAGCTTCATTTCAAGGTTTATGGCAGACCCTCGTGAAGAACATTTGCTGTTAGCCAAACGAATTCTAAGGTACGTGAAAGCAACTTACAACTTTGGGTTGTTTTATGAAAGATGTGGTGAAACAAAATTAGAAGTATTTACTGATAGTGATTATGCAAGAGACTTGGAGGATAGAAAATGTACTTCAGGTTATGCATTCATTTTAAGTAATGCTGCTATTTGTTGGAGTTCAAGAAAGCAAGAAATAGTCACACTCTCTTCCACGGAAGCAGAATATGTGGCTGCCACTGCTTGTGCATGTCATTGTGTATGGCTCAAAGGACTGATAGAAGAGTTAAAGAATGATTCGGTTGGTACAGTTAACATTATGTGTGATAACAGTTCTACTATAAAGCTGACAAAAAATCCAGTCATGCATCGAAGAACAAAGCATATAGATGTCCGGTTTCACTATCTTAGAGATCTGGTAAGTGAAGGAAAGGTGCAGTTAGTGTTTTGCTCATCTGAGAATCAAGTTGCTGACGTTATGACGAAGCCAGTTAAGTTGGAGGTGTACGAGAAAATGCGAGATTTGCTTGGAGTAAGGAAAATCGAAATGTAAACTGAATGGGAAACCTTTTTCAGTTTAAGGGAGGGTTTATTATGGGTTATTTTATGTTAGTTTGAATAAGTCTCATCTTGCATGAGTTTCGGGTGTATCCATGCACGTGGGTACGTAGTCGTTAGACTAGTTCTCTTGGTTGTTTTAGTATTCCTAGTTTTCTGCTGATTTTATGGTTTACGTTTGTTTCTGTTAGTTCTTGTAAGCTATTTATAGCATGCTTCATTCAATGAATAAACCACCAGATATTGAGTGATTCAATTGTGTTCTATTATATACCATTACATCTCCGACGCCACAACTGCCTAATGCCGCCGCGACGAAGATGATTTCAAATGGGTTGTTCAGGTGTGTAATCGATCATGTACCGATTTGTGTGTTCATGTTGGAAATTGATTAGTGATTTCCAGATTTGGGTGTATGTTTTGTTGATCTTCAGATTTGGGTGTATGTTTTTGTTGATTTTCAGATTTTTGTTGATTCCAAATGCACTAGTATTTGATTTAGATGTTCATAATGTGTTTTCTTAATTCCAGATAATCATAATCTTAAGAATACATCTATAATGGGGGATTCATCTCAAGAACATAAGAGTACTATCTCAAGAACACAGATATAAAAGAAATTAATAAAGAAAAATAAAAAAAAAATATAGGTTTACCTACTAAACAAGTATCAGGTAAACAAAAGGGCAAAATCACAAACCAAACAAAACTTGGAGGATTAAACAATAATCAAACTAAACTAAAATGGTTAAACCGTTCAAAAAAAAACTTTAATGGTTAAACCGAAAAGTTAGAGAAACTTTGATGATTAAACCGTATTTCACCCTTTATAATAATAATAAGCTTACTTATTTTTTATCATCTGCTTTTTTTAACAGTTGTACATATGCACTTTTTATATCAAAACCTAATTCTACATTATTTTATTCATTATGTGACTTGAAATTACAACCTCGTAAAACATTAAAGACACCAGATACTATGCGGATATAAACCCTTTGGTTTTTGTATAGCCTGTTGTCAACCATGTAGTCATTTTAATTCCGAGATGATAAAACACCTCCTGAGATTTTCTTTAAGTTGGTCCCCTCACCAAACCAGCCAAACTTTTGATGCATGCACACTTATTAGTTAAATATTATAAAATACTCAAGCTGAAATATAAAATCAACAAAAAAATTAAACACGCCTTGCATATGTTATAGCCTCTTGCAAGGTGGTCACCTCTTATGGACTGGAAATATGAGTCCCATAACCCTAAACATCTAGAAATTGTCCAGATTCCACTTATTCTAGATTTAGAATCTAGATGTTGGCCCAAAAAACCTAGAGTAACCCCAACACAAAGATTCTGTAATAATGGTTTCTCTACAGAAGATAATTTGTACACAATAATTTTTTGTCATATACAATAATTATGATTTTTATGTTCTTAGAATTCCACCTTTTTTTTAACTTATCTACATATTCAAAGGTATGATTGTCCAAACAATAACTAATTGTTATGTATGACAAAAATCTGTTGTGTACAAATCATCTCACGTTTTCTATATGACATATCAACTCAGGCATGTGACTAGTAGCTTCTTGCATCCTAGTCTATTCTTGTCGGTTCTCAACAATCGTAATCTTGTGATGTAATTATATAAACGTAGTGTCAGAATTTTAAAAGTAAGCTTAATATTCGATGAAAAGTGATCAACACATAGAGTAAAGCGTCATAAGAAAATAGACTAAGATGTAAAAAAACTCTTAATGAAAATAGCAAAATGTACAAATTCATTTAACCGGTCAAAAAATAACCATTCTGGTAGATGAACCATTCTGATGATCTACAAACACTTTATTATCTATCTCAGACAAAAATATTCATAATTAATACATTATATAATTGTAACTAAGAGTGTTGATCTAGTGGTAGAGGTTAACCATAAGAGTGTTAGTAACCCTCACATCTACTACATCTATCACGTTAGCTATTTTTTCTCATTACTTAACCAACCACCCAGTCGCGTAGTGATCATTGTTTACCATATCAAACTATGACACATCTGTAATACTTGTTAACCAATCAAAAATCGATATACAAAAACAAAAGAAAGAAAAGGAAAATAAGAAGGGAGACACAATTCTATATGAGACCCATTTAACCATTACCACACCGTGTGGTTTGCTCCTTTTTTTTAACACCACACCATCAAGGTATAGTCCTATAGAACCACTCCCACCCCCTTTTCACTCCATAATCCATATCTCACGCTTTCCACATCAAACACTCCGGGGAACAAAGCGCTCTAGAGGCAGCCTTAGGGGTCGTTTGGTTCAAGTATTGTTTTTTATGGAATTGGGATTTAAGATGGGATTTGCATTTGGTGGGATTTGTATTTGATAGGATTTAGAATCCATTCCTATGTTTGTTTCAAATTCTTTACAAGGGATTTTAAACATTCCTGGGAATTAGAATCCTCCACTACATTTGCAAACCAAACAAAGCATTTGGGGAGATTTGAAATCACATTCTCATAAATTCCCCCCAAATACCACCAACCAAACACCCCCTTAGGTTAATTCTCACCAACTTGACTCTTGTGTAATACTGTAACCACGCGCATTCCTTAGAAAGGTAGAAGAATGTTCAGGTCTGACGTGAGTCTGTGGTATACGTGTTTTGGAGAGTGTTTTATATTTACTAAATTAAGCTAATTTATATTTTTTGTGGAACAATTTACAAAGTTTTATGCGTAGAACAATACACTTCGTTCTCGTTTGACCAGCTTGATCCATTTCCTTGTGCAACTAAATATTCGGTATTTCTTGTTTAACCCATTTTGGATAAAACGTAGTCCGAACTCCCACATTCATATTTTCATACATGAATGGCTCAAAATTGCAGTCTTTGCTCCTAACTTAACTTATGCAGGTGATCTTAAAAAAATCACGATCAATCTCTCAATAGGAAGTAAATACAACTCTTCAACTCAAGCACATACAAGCATAACAATCAATTACAGTTTCTTATTTTTCATTTAGACAGGCAATTCATGGTCTTCACAGATATCATAACCATGAACATATTCCCGTCGAGCTCAATATAAACCAAGATAACCCAATCATTAAGCATCACAAAAAGAAACAGAATCCAATTACCATAAACATATATTGCAACAAGTCTACAGACTGAAAGTTTTTATGAGTTGCAATTTGACTACAACGAGATGAATCTGAGATCAGACGACCTACATAACAAATTCAATGTTGATGACCCGACCACATTTTCTGGTCAAGCATCTACAATCTGGATGTGTTCCTGAATCGTCGCTAAACACCTAATATAAAACTTTTTCAAGAAATAAACAGATGATCGCTGTTACCAACTATATGTTCTAAACAAACATCCAAAGTCTATAAACATAAATTAATAACAGAAAAAGCAAATAACACTTCCAAAAGAATATTTTACAGCTAATTTACCTCACATTAAGGTACTGCAACGATGAGACCATACAAAGTTAGCATCTTTCTGCTGTTATCCATCTATTCCCTCCATCTTGGACTTGACATAGAGAAAAAGCCTGGAGATGGAAACCCCATGCCAGGGGAAGGTGGAGGTTGAGGTCCAGGACCAAAGACTCCTGGTTGAGTCATGGGTGAAAATGAAAAATTTGGTGTTAGTGGTGGAGGGTGCTGAAATCCAGGAGAAAGCAACGGGTATGGTGATCGAGGAGACAACAAATTAAGGTAACCAGATGGTGATGGCAGAAGAAACTGAGAAGTTGGTGATGGTAAAGGTGGTGGTAGACCACCCATTCTTGGTGATGGAAGCGGTGGAAAAGGTGGGCCGCCATTCATCCGAGGTGAAGGAAGAGGTGGAGCACCATTCATCCGAGGAGATGGAAGTGGCGGCACAAGTGGGTAAGAAAGCAATCCAGAAGATTGCTGCTGCTGTTGACCTTGCATTTGACTTTGACCTTGAGGATTTTGCTGATACTGAGGATGAGCTTGTGGATGTCCTTGGGTTGAATCAATAATGGAACGCTGAAGATACCGCATATACTCGGATACAGGAGAATCTGCAGTGTTTGGCCACCCTGGATGATCACCAGAAGTCATGGGTGGTGCCGCCACAGCTGGTGGTGGCCTTTGTTGACCATGATAAGGAGGCCTAGCATGATTACCACCACCGAAATGCATGGCACCAGGGGCTGCACCATTTTGAGAGCGTTGTGGGGGCATCTGTTCCTGTGGTGGTGGTGGTTGTGCATGGTGAATGGGCATTCGGGGTCGGGTTACATTCAATGGTGTTAATGGTGATGGCCGAATTCGTTGCAATCGCATACTAGGTGGCTTAGGTGCGTTCTGTGTAGGTCTAGGAAGTGGTTCCTGGGACTGGCGTGAAGGTGATCCAGTAAGCTGTTGAACAATGCTTTGAAAATCATTCTTGTTGATATTGTATACTTGGGGTTGAGGTTGCTGCCTAGCAGGATTTGAGAAATTCGGTTGGTGTAAAGGACTCTTCCTGATATTTTTCCCAATTTTGTTCACACCCAAATAATCATTGTTCCTATGCCTCGAATAGTCAGAATTATCCATTTCCTTTTTATCAAAATCAAACCTTGCTCCAAATTATCAAACCCAAAACCCTAAAAATCTCAATTCATCTCAATTCCACACAGAATACCCAAATTTCACCTTAATTAAAGAGCAACAGAACCAGTAATTCTAAAATTTGGATCTTAATAATAAAGCCTGTAAATCAAACCCTATAACAGTTAGCAAGCAATAAAAAAGAACACACCTGTAGATCAACTCAACTTCAACCCCTAGAGGAGTTTAGATACGGTTCACAGAAAAAGAATCCGCGGTCCGACTCTCTTTGTAGCCCAGAGACCTAGAAGCTTATTCAGGTTTCTAAAGCGCTTTCGCTAGGGTTGCGTCAGGGAATTTAAAGAGAATTATGGCTTGACTTATGAAAACGGAGAAAATTGCGTAAGATTTGAACCTTTCTTCGAATTTTTTTCCTCCAAAATCAATCATATGGTTGAAAACTCGGGAGTATTAAAGAATTTTTGGAGAGAGAAAAAAACCCTAAAATGATGGATTTGGGGGTCAATGGATCGATGAGAATGAATTAGACAAAGAAAAGATGGATTAGGTTATGGAGGCTGTCGCCATTGGCCAACTTGGGCCCTCTTATAGTCCTGCCGTGTCACACGGCTTATGTGATAATAATATATATTTATACAGGAATTTTTTCTAGTATTATCCGCACTAATTGTCATTACTAATTGTACACAAATTATCTTTGTTAAAGCTATAAGGTTTTAGATTTTAAAAAGTTTTAAGATATTATATAGAATAATGTTAATAGTTTATGAAATTGTTGTTTTAGTAATTTAAATTGTAATCAGTAAACAAATAATCAAGTTCGACAATGTCATTTGAAAGACTAAATGGTATGGCTATTTTATCGATTGAAATCGATGCAAAAGATTTAATAAAAGACTTTATAAAATATGAAATATGAATACACAATTTATTTATCAAAAGGCCTCATTTCTAGGTTCCTTTTAGATCTCAAACAACACTGAGACGATGTTGTCGTTTAGCCATCGGAATAGGTTCTACTTAATAAGTTGATATATATTCACCTCCATGTGGATGAATAATTCGTTGTGAGTCTGAAATCTTTGTCTAAAATATATAGGAATGTAAGTAAGAGTGTTGGAGAAACAATCTTACACCGAGCATTAACCGACACTATCTCTATCTTTACGCATGTACTGTTTCTTTTTTTTCTTTTTTTTGTTATGATTTATAAGCTTTCAGCCTCATTTTCTACAACATTTGAGCACATATATTCGTCCGGCTTCCATTATATCATCGTCGGAAGAAATGACAATCAAATTGTATACATCCATTATTATATCTATGTTTGAAAGAGAATGAAGTGTGTGTGCATTCAAATATATAATCGTTGGTTCAAAGATTTCTACTAGCATATATATATCTAGTGATGTAAATGGGTACGGGTGGGGACGGGGACCACAATACTCATCCCCATCCTCGACCTCCAGCCCCAGACCCATCCCCGCCCCGGCCCCACCAAATCCCCAACGGGTTCGGGTGAAATAATCCCCACCGGGTATGGGGAACCCGATGGGTACCCATTTACAAAATAATGACAATTTTTGATATGGTTAAAAATATAAAAATAAACACCGATAAACATTAATACTTCAAAATACGAACAATATTCGATGACAAAACCCCAAAAAGATGATGACAACATTATCAAGTTTGAAAAGTAAATAAAACAAAAACGACAAGTTCTTAATATCGTAAAAAAAACATTTCGCCTTCAATCTTCATCACCAGCGAATCATCAATTCACCATGAAATCTCGTAACTATAACTATTCATTGAATGTCTACCCAGTGTATTTAATAAAGGATCCATTATATAAAGTTATAAACTGATATATATTATAATTATATATATGTTTATATATATCGGGTCTTAAACGGGGCGAATAGTACTATACTCGTCCCCGCCCCATACCCGCTTCGGGTACACCAATTCATCCCCATCCCCGACTCATCACCCGTTAAGGCGGGGAATACCCGCCCCATTCGGGTCGGGTACCTACGGGTCATGGGGAATCCCCGCCCCGTTGCCATCACTATATATATCTATTGTTTAGTTGTAATTGAAAAAAGGTTTTCATCATGCTATGTTTGTAACTCTAACCACGAGTCTGTGTATAATGAGCCACATCACAAGAGGAAACTGGAGTAGCATCACGACCAACAACTCGTTATGGCTCCTGATGATATGCACATAATGAGCTTACCACCCGCTTGATTTGTTTATTTAATTATTACACTATCTCGTCTATTTTGTTAATTTATTAATTCATTTTATCCGGCCAAACAGATATGTATATATAATTTGAAAGATACGATTTGTAAGAGGGATCACCATCTAATATAGTATGCATAGTAGCCAAAGGGAAGACTGAATATTAGCATAAAAGTTTAATAAAGGGACTTTTAAAGCGGTGTCTATTGTATGACGAGACGAGAATATAATATAAAATAGTAAGAATAAATAACATATGTGTGAAATTATAATTTAATATGATTATAAGTTGTAATTATAATAGAATGTCTTACTTGACTTGTCATAAGTTGTCTTAAAAGGTAGAAAAAACAAGACTTCTCTTGTACTCATTAATTGACCGTTTGATATGTAAATGTAATATTTGATTATCTCACCAGTATATATGTATTTAGATGGATGATGATTTATATATTACACTTATTACAAAGAATTTATCATATATAAATAAAATAATTGTTTATATAATAACATCCATAAACATGTTAATTAGAAAAATAGTTAACAAACTATAGAAGCATAAAAACCATGTTATTATGTATAACAAAATTTTATTTATAAATAAACAATCTCAGCTTAATTATATATAATATACATTTGGGAGGAAAAAACTTTGTCATGTAGTGTTTTGATTTTTTTGTCATTTAGTGCCTTTATTATTATTATTATTATTATTATTATTATTAGAGGGGTGATATATCCTCGTACTTCATCCTTATTCATCACCCTACTTATCCTCTTACTCACAAGATCAATACATGTGTCAAAATCAATTGAGGATGTAAAAAAAGAGAATTAGTGGAATCCAAATTTAATCATTTGGTGCTTAAGAGGATAAAGTAGGAGGAAAAATAAGATGATATATCATTTTGCTTCTTATTATTATTAACTTATTATTATTATTATTAAAATTATTATTATTATTATTATTATTATTATTATTATTATTATTAAAATTAAAATTATTATTATTATTATTATTACTACGTTATTGCTTACTAATAACCACTTCGAGAAAAACATCTTAAAAAAGGAATAAATAAAAAGTATCGCTATATTATTATTATTGTTACTATAATAATAATAAATAATAATAATATTATTATTACTATTATTAATAATATTAATAATAATTATTATTAGTATTATTATTATTAATTACTATTATTATTATTATTTTTATACTATTATTATTATTATTATTATTATTATTATTGTTATTATTATTATTATTATTAGTAGTAGTAGTAATAGTTGTAAATAGATATATATTTTCTACTTTATTCCTTATTCTCAAAACCTATCAAATTAAGTAAATAACATCCGCCGCAATGCGCGGGTTTATAATACCTTGTTACAGACATACGAAGAGAATTATGCATGAAAATATTCAAGACGGTATTCATTTCTTTTAAATGTTCAAAACACAGGGGAGTAAATTAGAAACTGAAATAAACTTGGGGGTGTACTAACGACTAAAGTATAATTTAATCCCCATCATCAAGAGATGAAAGAGGGAGCCCCTCCCACCGGTTCACACGCAAATTGAACCGCGCAGCCGCCGCCACACCAGTCCTTCAATCTCTGCTTCTCTTAGCTACGAGGTAATATTGCTTCTTACGCAAATGGGTTCTCTAAATTCCATTCTTTTCCGATGATCAATTGAAAATTTTATGTATTTCTAATAATTTCATACAAATTTGAATACTCATTAGCGTGAAGTGGGATTCTTGTTTTAGAAGATGGTGAGGCCATATGCAGTTAAAGGGCGTAAGAGGAAGAAGAACAAAACTGAAAGATACGATAAAGAAGAAGATGAAGAAGAAAATGCGGGGTTTGTTGAAGAAATAGAAGACGAAGAAGGGGAAAAGGAGGGTGCCGAGAAGAAATTGAAGAGTGGAGTTACAGAATCAGATGAAGAAAAAGCAGAAGCAGCTGCGCAAGAACTTGCTGGAATTCCAGTGAACTTGAATATGCAGCAGGGCAATGATAAGAACAACCCTGGTGTTATTTTCATTCTTGAGAAGGCTTCCCTGGAAGTTGCAAAAGTTGGAAAGGTCAGCCTTTTCAATTTGTTTCAAGTTTTTTGGTGCTTATTTATGGTTTGGTTTTTGTTTATTTTATTGAGTTTGCAAAAAAAAAAAAATAATAATAATAACAGATGGGAATTTCAAGATTACGATTGTTTTTGACAAATCTCAAAGTTGAAACTTGACGCCAATGTTTTTTGTACTCTTTTAGTTAACATTTTTATAAATTAGTTGTAGAGAAACAATGTAATTTTCATGGGACAGTGGCATAGATACATTCACTCATACGTAGTGGAACCCGTATTCGCTTTTGGTCGAACTGAAAGTTGGACCATGGACTCTATTGGGATGGCGGAGTCATTTTGGTTTTACTTTTTAAAGCATTTTTTGTAAGTGGTTTTGATTTTTTAATGACTTGTTGATATGTTTTATTTGTATATGTGTTTGTTCAGAGTTATCAATTGTTGAACTCAGAGGATCATTCCAATTTTTTGAGGAAAAATAACCGAAATCCTGCTGAATACAGGCCTGATATTTCTCATCAGGTTAGTGGTCTTCAGTTTTACAATGTTTTTAACCTTTTGTCAATAATATAGAGTGGCCTGATATATGTCAAAAGTATTTCTTGCATTAATGTTTGATTTTGGTTTCTCATTATCATTATGTATAGTTTATTTGTATTCATATGTGGTTTTGTGGTTTATATTTTGAGTTGTGAAATAAGTTTAGAGCGATTTTGCACACTACTTTGTAAAAAAGTTATATTTGTTTCTATAATTACACAAAACCCATAATGCTAGTGGTCACTTAAAAAATTTGTGAATATATATATTAGAAATAATCTCTCTTTAATTCGCTTGCTATATGCGTATCCCCTACTCTTCAAGTTTTTGGGATACATGGATCCGATTAACTTATGGTATTGATAATGTTTTTGGGCGATTTAACAGAAAGTACTGGTGATGTCTATAGAATATGTTTGTAGTTTATTTTCTTATTGTGAAAAAATTATCTGTTTGGTGCAGGCTATATTGAACATCTTGGACAGCCCACTGAACAAAGCTGGTAAATTAAGAGCTTTGTATGTGAAAACAGAGAAAGGTGTACTTATTGAAATCAAACCTCATGTTCGTATTCCAAGGACATTTAAACGTTTTGCTGGGATCATGTGTAAGTGCAATCGGTTATAACGAAAGCAAATCTTCATGATATGTTTGACTTTCTTATATTTCACTATCTGACTTTCTTATATATGAATTTTTTGATACTCTCAGTGCAATTACTTCAGAAACTAAGTATTTCTGCTGTTGGAAAACGAGAAAAGCTTTTGCGTGTGATCAAGAATCCTGTAACACAGTATCTGCCAGTCAATTCTCGCAAGATAGGTTTGCACTTGTGTCTCAATCTTGTCTTCTGTTTGATTTTGTTCTCGCCTTCTCATGTAAACAATAGTGTTTGGCTCTTAAATGTTTTTAATAAGACACTCAACTTTGTCAAATTTCCAAGAATTAAAGCTGTCGCTGCATAAATCCTTTCACAAGAAGCTTTTTTTCTACAACTTTACTTTTGTACCCAATGGTGGACCAAAATTTTAACCTTGGTATGAGCTACATGTGTTATAAATATAATTGGTATGTAAGTACATTTTTTACTTGGATCATGTTTACAAAAATTAAAATACGATATGCATCTGCTTTACCCATGCTCTCAATATATATTTTTTGGTTTTCCTTATTTAAGGATGGATTATGGAAAAAGTTGTAAGTGTGTATGATTATCTGCAAGAGCTGCTCATATCTGTTCTATTTGATCTAAATTGCCCTTAAAGAAAAGACAACAAAGAGATCCTGTGAATCCAAAATCATAATATATATGGGGAGAATAGGTAAACTGGAAACTAAAACTTGGAATCTCTACTAAAAGAAGAATCTTATATTGATGATACATCACAAATGGGAAAACCTTAGCAATTTTAATGTTATTAAAGGCTTATACTAACAAATATAATTTTATTTGTGGCCAGGGTTTTCACATAGCTCAGAAAAGTTGGTTGATATGCATGACTATGTTGCTACAGTGGACAATGATGCAACTCTTGTTTTTGTGGTATGTGAATGTATTAGTACAGTATTAATTTTATATTTGAGATTGAGTAATTAACTTTTCGAACCTCTCTATGTCGCTTTCTGTTGCAAACAAATCATCAATATCAAATCGTAGAATTCTGAAATGATATAAAAATTATAGCATTTACTGTCTAAACTTCTTCATTTTTGCCAAATGACTATTTTCTTGCATTTCTGTAAGAATGATGGTGTAATTGTAAGAAAAAGTTAGGTTCATTAACATATATATTCTCAGGTTGGTGCAATGGCCCACGGGAAAATCGAAAACGACTACATAGAGGATTTTATTTCAAGTAAGTTCATTCTCTATGTTCAATATTAGAAAATGGGTATACATGTAGTTGTAATTCTTTGAAGTCTTTTACTAAGAAACCCGAATGAAACACTTATGTTAACCTGCAAATTTGAATTATAATCCATTTGACATATTTGTCTTTATCGAAGTTCTAATCTTTAACAACCCTTTACTACTTGCAGTTTCTGGGTATCCACTGAGTGCAGCATACTGCATTACAAGGATCACAAACGCATTGGAGCGAAAACACAAGATTCTATGAACATTTCCCTACAACGTGTACTTGTATCAGTAATATTAGATTAGTAGATGACAGTTTTATGATCATTTTCGCGACTTTACTTGTGATCCATCTGAAAAGTGCCATGTTTTTGTCATTTTCACAATGAACTAGTCATTTCATCACAGTTATTGCCTTTTTGAAACTTATAAGACACTTTCGTTTCGGTTAATTCTGCTCTTTAAATGTAAAATCTGAAAGACTTTAGATCCTATGCACACTTATGTGGGTAAAAGGGGGGTTGGGAAATATATTGATGTATAAAACTACAAGCTGCATACCCATCATCATCTATCTCATGTTCCTACCATCCATAATACCCCACAATGTAACCGACCATAAAAGCCAAACAGCAGAGTATGTTACGATTTGTAGTCCTATTGTTTAGTCAAAATTATAAATTTAGACTCTTAGCAACATAAGTCAAATAGTAAAGGATGTTATGAATCTGGTTAGTGTCGTTTAGTTGTAGTTAAAAAGTTGGTCTCTCGGCCATCTTTCTTGATCCTTCCAATTGAATTGGTAACAGAATGTTATTTTAATTAATTTATCTAATTTTCTTCAACTAATTGATTTCATATATAATTCTTTAAAAAAAAAACCTAAATTATATCTTAAACTTCAGACGCTTCTTTTTTTTTCCTTGCTCAGCATCTAAAGGGTTTGTTTATAGAAGACATCACGGCTCTGTCATGCCACTTTTCTCTCTCTCTCTCTCTCTCTCTCTCTCTCTCTCTATATATATATATATATATATATATATATATATATATATATATATAATAAAGGGTATATGCCGAATTTTTTAGTCTCTTAAACCACTAGAATTGAAAATAAAATAAAGGGGGTACGGTGGATTTTTTGGTTTCTATTAAACCTCAAAATTTGAAAATATAACATAAAATAAAAACAAAGAAAATAATATAGAAGAGGAAAAGATAAACTTTCTAAAAATGAAAGGATTGGAATCACCAGACAGCGGTAGTTATATAAGAAGGATTTTTTTAAATAGTGTAAAAGACATAATACGAAGTATAAGAGAAGTGTTAGGAATTCAAGATCAAACTAAGAAAATTAGAAAAGATATATTTAGAATACCATAGTTTTGAATAACTCTTCAATGTTATTGATATACATTCAGGTGAATTACAACTATAATGTGATTGATATATAGACAATAAAAAGAAAAAAGAAACAAAACATGAATCATTAAAGTCTATAGAAGGAAAAGAAAAGACAAAAGCAAAAGATAAGTGTATAATAGTAAAACAAATGATATGTATATTAACTCTTACCGGTGTAATGATTCTTCACAAATTATTGAGGGATATTGACGTCATTGCTTACATCAACCCATTTTATTGTTCTGCTTAATATTTAGAAGTCTCTGTAAGTATCTTCTATTGATGGTGTTGTATCATTCATCGGAAGATAGTTCGATATTTTCATTGTTTTTTATGTCATCTATATATATATATATATAGTTCTACATACCTAAACTGAGCCTGAAATGGTATTCATAAGCAATGAAGCTTTACATCCGAATCAATGTTTGCATCGCAACATTTAGAAGACATAAACTTATTGTCCCTGCCAAATTCTAGGTCCAAGGATGATCAAATAAACACAAAAATGACATCAGACGTGTTTTTCTGATTTACAAAAATTATGTACACAAACTTAAAAAAAGAAAAAAATAACAAGAGCTTTAGGAGTATTGGTGCCTGACTACCCCTTCAAAGCAAGCTGCTTCTTAAGGTTAAGGATTTCAGTTCCACGTGAGGCCAACTCTCTCTTTAACTTGACTGTGGCTTCTTCAAATTGTTTATGCATGTAGTCTTTCTCCTGCATTTCTTCTTTGCATCTCTGCCGAATGCTATCCAGCTTTCTTTGTGCTCCATTAAGCCTCATCCTCACTTTTGCTTTATCTATGCTGTTTTTTACATCATCCTGTGTTTGTATAACAGAAAAAAAAGGTGGCAAAATTTCATATAAGGAATCTGAGTTTCTTGAGTTTGAAATGATTGATAACAGCAGGAGACGCACATCTTAAGTAGAGGTGGTAAGGCACGTCGAATAATGGGTCAAAACAGGTATTTTGTTAGGGTGGGCCAAGTGGCCAACCCGTAATCAGCTTTCTGTGTACTTTTTTATGGGAAGTTTCAAAAGAGACAATTCTCACTAGATAACATCTTAGATGGGCCAGGGGGAGATAGGAAACGGCCATGGAATCGGTTAGGTCATATACATCAGAGCATAGCTTGACTCCCTCAGGGAACCTGCTAAAGCGGGAAATCCCTTTTTGAAAAAACCATCTCAAGATGGCTTCATGGCAGGTGACGTAAAAGTCTAGAAAGACAACTGGGTACATACATCAAAGCACATTAGGAATTCCATTATGGATAGTTGGATGACCACAGGAATACAGTGAGGGTAGGTACATTAAAGCATAGCTCAACTCCTAAAATGTACTAAAGCAAGAAATTCCTTTTGAAAAAACAAAATTTTGATGATAAAAGATATACCAATGTTTATCTTTTTTTTTTCCTTGTAAAGCACTTTAGAAGGTCTTATGCATCTAAATACACTATGGATGACTTTTAGCCCGTTTGATATGTTTTAGTTTTAGTTAAATACTTTAACTCAGCCCGTTTGGCCTTTACAAATATAACATAGCCAAAATCAACCAATTTGTCACCTCTAGGTATAGCTTTTGCAAACAAGGATTAAAAATAAGCTTTATAGATTGACTGCTACAATTTTTATTTTTTATAGTTTGGGTTTTACACATAAATGCACTCATGGATTGCAAGAAGAAATAACTCACATGGTGCCTCTTGACTTCTACAGTGGATAGCTTCATAGTCAATTCCTCGACTTCAGCTTTGGCGTTTAAGAGCTGATGAAGTTAAAGCCAACATTTTAAGATATCAAATAAAATCCCAAATATTGACAATGAAGTTCTGGCCTGTTACCTTGTCATTACATCTTTCCATGAACAATTGCTGCTCAGCATTAAAATTCTGTAGTTCTTCAGCCTTAGCCATTACCTCGTCTCTTTCTTTTGTGATTTTAAGAAGCTGATTGTGTAATTTCTGTACATGTACGATTATGCAATTGTTGAGTGTCAAATAAATTCTGCAGCTCTTGCCCCCAATGTAGCAAAATGTAGAACTCAATACTTTCACTAGAGGTGGCAAAATGGGTGGGTTAGCGAGGGGGATAACATGTAACAGTGGATACCTTTTTGGTACAAGACATGTTGGGAAGGTGTTTAATTTGCTTATAAAGAAGTACTAACAATAAATGTTATTTTGAAAATAATCTAAGTTTTAAAATAAATTGATCTAATAGGTCATATAAACTAAAAATACACTTAGGATGATTTTCAACTCATCTGGCCAGTTCCTTATTAAGCCGTTAGCTTTGTTTGAACCACTTGTATGTAAATTGATCAAAACTGCCACCTCTAACTTTTGCTATCTGTTCAACTGGGCAATTCTATTAAGAAACTAAATTGGGACCTGGATATCATCCATAGCCATAGGTACTGAATCTTGACCAAAGTCCTTGACTTTAGCTGCCAAGTCATCTCTTTCCCTACTAAGTGCATCTAAATCCTTCTGAAGTTTATCAACTTCTTCACAAGCATTTTGATGATCCAATGAAAGAGTTTCTAGTTTTGACTTCAAAGCCTGAAGATTTATCAGTAATTGCATGCAAGACAGCATACATTCTTTAAGTGTCATTATGAAAAATTAGTGAATGTATAATGTAGTTAATAAGAAGTATAAAACATACATCTTCGGATATGCTTTTCTCATCATTAATCACTCTGATATCCTTCTTTAGTCGCTCGATTTCAGCTGATTTCTCCATACTGTACCAGACACTTCAACATGTGAAAACAAAGTATCCTTGTGGAAAGATAGTGACTAAAAGAAAATCATATTTGAGAATATAACCAAAAGAATTTTAAATAAAAAAACATAGATCAAACAACAGAAGATAGCGAAGAAAGGGATAAACCTGCAGGTCTTCTCTACTTCCACTTTCTCCTCTGCAAAAGCCAGTTTATCTCTGATGTCGTTCAATTCTTCTCTGCAGGCTTCAAGTTCATTTCTCACCTTAAACCAATAAACACATTATTATTTATCAGTTATATGATACTAGAGATTAGAATAAACTATTTCTAAGATAGGAAAAAAAGATGTCCATATTTGATCCATTGGTAGTTGTAAGAATTTACATGTTCCGTCCTTAAAGTTAAAAAACTAAACAGATGGTCACAATGGTATGCATTTTGTTTTATGGTTGGTCCTTAGGCCGTTAGAACTATCAGCCCTGCTTTTAAATCTTTGTTTGATAGTAATAAAATAATATTCCTACAAGGACCATTATGCAACAAGTTTCAAATCATAAGGATTAAATGCGTGAAAAACTTTAATAGTAAAATGGTCATTTGAGAATATTAACAGCTAGGTTGTTAATGCTAACATGTTCTCAATTTTAAATGAGAGAAAAGAGAAAAGAAAGGGAAGGAAGAGATATTAAACTTTATTTTATGTGTTCTTGAGATGGAAGAAAAGAAAAAGAAATCCCTCCTTATCCTCCCATTTTTTGATGTAAATATATATTTGGGAATTCCATCAAACTCCACGCTCAAATCCTTCCCTTCCCCTTCTTTTCCTTCCTTATATGAACTTCAAAACACCCTCTTTTTGTGTATCCTCTCATATCCTTTCCTACAAAAACTTGAGATGCTGCATAACAGCCTACGGACCAACCATAGAACAAAATGCAAACCACAATGACCATCCATGTAATTGTTAAACCTAAAGGACAAAAGGTGTAATTTAATACAAAGCAGAAGAACAAAACATGTAATACACACACATGTATACATATATATATATATATATAGAGAGAGAGAGAGAGACAAAGGTGGGGTCATAGGAGAGCACTTCTCCAGAGAGAACAAAGGGCCTTTTAAAAATTAATGATAGGCCTACCATTTAATGCTTCACACATGGCTTATATGCTTCCTTCTCTCATCTTTACCATTGGATTTGTAATGTGTTTCAATCTTGTTAGGTATACCTTTAGGTTGGCATTTTAGGGTTGTGTACCACTACTCATATGTAAATACAAATGTATGTATGTACTATGTATGAACTAGAGGCGTCAAAAAAGATGTGTTACGTAGTCGCCCAAGTCCCAACCACTTTCTGTCCATTTTTTAGAAACAAATATTATTTTCTATTTAAAGGGGATTTTCCCTGTTCAGGTTCCCCCGGGGTACGGGCCTTTTTGAAAACAAATACAAGTACAATAAATTATACGTTCAGTAACGATCTAATTTCTTTGAATAAAATAGTTTAAAAGGTTTTATGCATTAGAAATACACTTCGGGCAACTTTAGACATGTTCGGCTCATTCATTCATAAATGGGTCAAATTCAACAAGTAAATAACTTACATCTTCAGATATTCTTATCTGGTAATCAAGCTGTCTGATATCATTCTTTAAATGCTCGATTTCAACTGATTTCTCCACACTGCCAGAAACATTAACATTTGAAGAAAATCAAGCAAAGTTCATTTTCATACTTAAAATATCAATAAGTGAATCAAATCTAGAAATTACATCAATCAAGTGAATCAAATAAGATATAGGCTCTCAAATCCAAGTGAGTCAAACCATAAAACACACACTGTAACTACAAGTATACAAACTCTATAAGCTAAACCAATAATCAAGTAAATCAAACTAGAAATATACTCCCTGTAAGTATGCTATCCTAAGATTTGTAGCAGCTAATCAAAGAGAAATGGAAGTAGAAGATTGATGATGATGAAGAAAATATAGAAGTACAAGACTGACTCTAAGGAAAAGATTAGAAGAAATAGTAGAAATAAAAGATCCTATGAAAAGGGAGAAGTCCCGATGGTAAAGTGAGGTCAAAATAGAAGAAGGGGTCAAATAACGCTTATATGCAAGAAGCATGTTTTTTCTGTGCCTTAGGGATTCTGCGGCTCGATGTGCCTCACTGCGCTTCATGAATGTGATTCGCTTCATGGACAGAATAGCCCGAACCTATGCGCTTATGTGCCTCAGGCACGCTTTATAGTTTGTACCATTATGGAACTATTAATGATAGAGCAATGAATACAAAAGGAAAAGTGGTAAACCTGCAGGCCTTCTCCACTTCCACGTTATCCTCTGCGAAAGCCAGCTTATCTTTGATAACCTTGCATTCTTCTCTGCAGGCCTCCAGTTCATTCCTCACCTTAAATCAAAACATACATTATCAGTTATATTATACAGGTCAACAACTTTCTGCCCATTTTTTATAGATAATTATACGAAAATATTATTCCTACAATATAAATTTATGATTGAAACACTTTAGGAGGCTTTATGCATTAAAAGTGCACTTTCTGAGTTTCAGTGACTTTCGACCTCTTCAACTCATTTACTTTTAAGCAAAATTTTTATTTTACCTATTAGAGATAAAACATAAACCATATCGTCCCATTTCAGTAGTAAATGGTACAAATATGCAACCTCTAAGACAGACTGAATTATACATCACGATAATAACTTATGACCATTACCTCTGTGATGGCATCTGTTAACACAGCAATTTCAGCACTGTACAACTTTGATTTGCTTTCAATGGCTTGCAGTGAATCTTTTTCGGTAGATAACCATATTGCCCTTTCCTCCTCGATTGCCAGAAGAGCATCAGTAAGTTGCTGCATGTTACAAAACAAAGAGATATGAAGCATCAATCAAATAGGAAATAGGTTTCCAACTCAATCGATAATACAACAAACCCATTTGTTAACTCAATACCATAGCCATTTCTTCCTTTTCTTCCAATAACCTACTAATAGAGCTATCTGCATTCTCGTTATGTAGTGTTGCTTGCTCCAAGTTGGCTCTCTGACATAATAATAAATATAAAAGCATTTTAAAATATTATAAGATATAAGCACGCTATACTAAAAATTTCACAATGCAAGGAAAAGTCATTTGAACTTACAAGAGTTGAAACCAACTCCTCTAGCACTTGCAATTCTGAGTTGGAAACATTTAGTTTTTCAGATAATTCTTGTACTTCAAAGGCTAGAACTTCAGATCTTAACAGCTCCTGTTGCTTTTCATCATTAGTGATTGCTAATTTTTCTTCTAGAGAACCAATAGTAGTCTCCATCTCAAATGCAAGCACTTCCAGTTTTCTGTACTCTTCCTGAAAAGTGAACCAATAGCAGTCAATTATCCTATTCACTTGATAACTACATACAAGAATCCAGATCCTTTACATGCTAGCAAACCTTTTACTGTTAGAAAGAAACCATGTTTTATTAGTTTGTTCTCTTTTCTGTCTCGATATTTTGTTTTATAATTAATACTTCTTTTCTAATCAAAATTTAAACCTGTCTGAAACTTTGTGGTGAGTGGTTCTTATGGACTTACTGATGGTTTTGAAGTGCACTTTAAGAAACCCTATTCATGCATAATCACGTATTCTTAGAGAACTAACAACCAACTTGTTATCACCTGATCGACAGTAACACCAAATCCTTTAGGTTTTCTCGAGTCGAAAATATTTGAGCTTCTATCCAGAACCGAATCTCGCCTTCTCCCAGCAATTGACTCACGTTTGGTCATATCACGCTCAAGAATAGCCTTCTGACTATGCAACCGTTTTATTTCTCTCTCTGCAGATGCTTTTTCCCCCTATATACAAATAGGTGAAATTAGACAACTTTTGGTTAATCATTGCAGTAAATCTCAAGAAATGAGATATTACCTCTAACTTTGTCTTCTCTTGAATGGTATTCCTCAACTTAAACTCTGTTTCCTTAAGTTTTGCTTTTGTTTTCTCAAGGTCTTTTCTCATACTTTCCTTCTCCTTAGCCAAGGCAGAAGATGATAGCTTTGACATCTCATTCTGAAGTGTTATAATTTCAGAAAGAAATTCATTTTTCTGTGTTTCATTACGTTCAGAAAGTTCCTGAAAGACAAAAACATATACTTATCAGAAGAGTGGTTTCTGTGTTTCATAATGTTCAGAAATTCAGTTCTGTGTTTGTTGACATACGGTTAAAGCCTGTGCAGAATTTTCACCATTTATACATGCTTCTTCTATCTTTTTCTCTAGGCTCTCACATTGATTGCACATAAGAAGCTACAGAAACCATAGGAATCTCAGAGTAGTAAGGATGATTAGAGCATGTGTATATGAAGAGACAGCAGAACAGCTTTTGTCCAAAAATTCTAATTTCTTTATTAAAAATTAATATATTTATAAATGCAAAAGTTATATAATCCAATTTTTTGACCATTTTGAAGATTATAACACTAAAAATCCATCTTGAGTGACTTTCAATCCATTTGACATGATTTCTTATAAGTAAAAGGATCGGAATTGCCACCTGTAGATATATGTAAGAACTATTCATACCTTTTCATGTTCAAGTTCGTCTACTTTTACTTTCATGCAAGAACGAATTTTTTTATAGTCGACAAGTAATGTTTTTATTTGAATAAAGTCAGTGGAAGAAGAAGACCTAAAATCCTGCAAAAGTTAGCAAAACCATTAAACCTCATAGTATAAGCAACACTTGCCAGTTTTGATTTAAAAATCATTAACTTGGAATTACTCACAGCAATAAGTTCCGACAATTCATTACAACTTTGCAAATGTTCATCCATCATTGACTCAACAAGGGTTTTTGAATGTTGAATGTCAAATGCAATGTCTTGGATGTCTGCCAATAACTTCGTTAACACCTCAATGTTCTCATCCTACAATGCAGTATGTGAGTCTATATGCCAAGAGTCGATCACAAATAAATATATAAATTATCTGTATTAATAATAATAATAAAATGAATAGAAAGGTCTTTTAAATAATTATAATAACAAGAATATCAATATTAATATTACAAATTTTAATAATAATATTATTCTCTACAACAATAAATAAATAAAATAATTCATAGACACACACACACATATATACATATATATAATTTTGAATTTAAAAAATTACATATTACTATATTCCTTTTTAGCTGTATTTCTTTCTGAAAGCAGTCTCTCTGCCATTAGCTAGAGGTATGAGTGTCTACATCTTATCTCTCCCATACCCCACTTAGGTGGGATGGGATCTGTAATCTGTTGTTGATGTGCTAAGAATTAATGTAAAAATCAATATTAAAGAATTCTCATCTGACATATTATTCCCTTCTCTTTTAATAAGTTCCAAAAACATATAAGTTCCCAATGTACCAAATAAACAAGAATAGCAACATATATAGCCCTATGTGTGTGTATCCACTAGAGATATGTATTACAATGTCATAATTATCTGAGGTTGTTACAACATCTGAATCCCATGCCTGACCAACATCAAGGCTCCAACTCAGCATGGCTTACGGGCATCTGATCTTACTTTACGAATTCAACTGAATTCTTAAACCCCTAACCACTTGCTTTCCCTGCCATTACTTTATAAATCCTCTTTTGAACAACAAAAAACACCACTAAACTGTAATCCAAACCATTTGGAACCAATAATAGGGACAATAATGCAGTGTGGTTTGGTTTTTGTGCAGAAATTCTAGCAATTTGTGTTATGTAGTTTGGTTTTGGTATAGAAGCAAAAGCTTATTGAGTGATTGCCATTTCTTAAAATTCTATGATATCGAAAAATGTAGATGATTATTAGTTTTGATTTATGATTGAATTACCTTTTTTTTAAATAAGCACAGTTTAGGAGTTAGATCCTCCAACGGCATCGTCCCCCAACGCCAACATAAAAGCACCTTGGATCAGGTGGAGATGCATTTGCTGTAAATGGTAAAGGGTTCGATCCTCATTCTCCTCTCAGGCAATAGTGACAGCTAAACATTCTATGTGGGTTCATTCTTGGAAACGGGTCTGTTTGGATGAAATTTGATTTGTATATCTGTATATGTAAAAGTTTTGATCTAGTTAATAGTACAAAAAAATTTATTTCTTGCAGCTTGTCACACTTAATAGTTATGTACTTATGTGTAGTTATTAAAAGACAAAACATACATATGCTATATTATATTTTTAATAAAGATGTTTAAAATTATTTTTTATCATAAATATCAAAAGTCCTAATGAAGTAAATCAAAAACTCTCGACCTTCTTCAAGGTTTGAATTTAGACTCTTTCTTGCATTGAAATTCTAAAGCTCCCATTAACTTATGGTCACTCTTTTAGGTTGCTTCGAATATTAGTATCTTTGGATGAGTTATATGATTAGCAAAAGATTATTGATTGTCATGGAATCGATACAAACACAAACTCCTTTTGTTTTACACATATAGAGGTTCAACGCTAACCAAAAGGAGGTTTCACCACAATTTCAGTTTACCCACAAAATTTTGGTTAGATCTAGCCGTTTAGGTTCTTATTGGTCAAACCGTATTTTAGTTTGACTTGAACATTCTAAATTTTTTAAGATTAACCAAACCACAAACACCCCTAATCTTCTTTTCAGCCTCTCCTTCAATCAAGCAACACATTCCAACCTCCAACAGCACCGTTGTGGCTTCATAGGTATTAGGCTGCTTCATGAGAATCATACTAAAACATCCCACCATGACACATTACCTTATATTAGATTCAGACTTGGTGAATATATATTGGACTCCCTTGAACTGTATGATTTAGTAATTATTGATGAATGCTGACCATAGTGAATTAGTGATGTGTTCTAAAAGCATAGCTTTGCCAGGGTTTCTAATTCTAGCAGTGCATTTGGGTCTCATCTCTCATGACAAAAGAACATCACCAGAAATAGAAAGGAAAACCAACAAGATTCGTGAAGTCAAACCTCTTCATGCTTATTGCTCGCATGCATAGTGTTCTCGGTTTCTAATTCAACAGCCAACTCCAGATTCTGCAAGCTTGATGACCTCTCCATCTCTAACATTGAGATCTGTATTACGACATAATGAAGAGATTCACTAAATATTTAGAAGGAAACTCATACTAACAATGAAATATTAAAAAGAAAGAATAAACAACTAAACCTTATCCTGAAGTTGCTTAACAATATCCGACTCCATTTCGTTCGAACTTTCAGTAGTTATTAACTTAATGACTTTTTCATCAATATGGGATGTGTAATTAGCCTCCAAGAGTCTTCTTGTTAAGCAGTCAATTTGTAATTCACACATTGTTCTCTTAAACAAACAAACAAAGAAATATTTTTAGAAAATTAGCAACAACATAAAACAATATTATACTAATTTAGTAATTTAAAAATAAAAAAAGAAGCAGCAGAAAGTATAATGACCTGCGTTTCAAATTGTAAAAGCAAGTTCTCATATTCTGTTCGCATTTCGGTCAATTCAGCACTTTCCTGCAAGCATAAAATTAGTTACATGCATTCTTACCTAAGTTTTTAAGAGATTTATGATCCAACATAAAACCAACCGTAGGTAAGCTCTTTTTCCTTGGCAGGGCTTTTTTCCTGCTAGTAACATGTATCAGTGAGCGTGGAGTTGGAAAGCCAAAGTCACATGATGTAAAATTATTACAATCTCTCTCCAGCTTCTTGGGTGCATTTGAGGTGTTATCATTTACTAGTTCGTCAAAAGGTAAAAGTGGTCCTCTTTCACGTTCAGTTCTGATAGGTTTCATTGCAGAAGCTTGTCCTGGGATAGTGGGAGGTAACTGAATACCATAGATAGATTTTATATCACACATGATTATACGAAAACAATAATATTGCATCATATGTCATACAAATAGAAATGAAACATGTTGTAAAATATACGATTACCTCATTTGTCATCTTTTTTGAAAGCTTCCCTGGACACCAGGTGTCACGTCGCTTTTCCTTTTTGGACAAAATTTGGCAAACAAACATTAGGAATTTAGGATGGACCCTTAAAGTTAGTTCATGTGAAGTACCAGGAAAAAAAAGGTAAGTGGAGAATATTTACTCATCAAAAGAAGCAACTTTGAGTGTACACATAGCATGAAGCATTTCATAACCAACAAAACACACTAAAAGATAGCATCAATTTAAAATAACTTTGCATCATCACACTCATTGATCTATTTCATTATTTTAGAGGGAACTTGAGAACAAAACTGCATTTTTTTTAACCCTAAACTAGAACAATAAAGAAACAAGGAAAGGAATATGTGATTATTCATGTAGGGCCCGCTTGTAGAAGCACAAATATGTAGCAAGTTCACTGCAAATCATTCTGAAATGCATATGGTAAGCTGCTAATTCCATAATTTTTCAACAAAGTCATTCAAGACAAGACTAAATAGTTACAACTTCAGAAACTATTCTAACCATAATGGTTTCTACATATATTTAGTCAAGCTTTACATGACAATACAACATTACATATTGCAAGCAGAAAATCAAGAAAAAGGGATCTCTAAGTTAAAAAATAACTACTTAAGGAACAATTCATCAAGACAGTAAAAGATAAAAAGGAAGATGTATAATTCTTAGAATTAAACCTTTTTGCGATGATCATGAACTTCATCTCTGTTAGAGCATAAAACCATAGAACTCAAGTTCTGTATCTTCTTCGCCTGTTCAAGCAACATCTTATCTCTTTCAGCTTGAGCTTTCTTTTCCTCTTCTAGCTCCAAAGCTATTCTCTCCCTTTCTAATTCACTCTGCATGACAATACTGCAATTAACAACTTATACAAATGTTCATCATAAGGTAAGCAGTTAACTAAGATTTACCCACCTGCAACAACGTATTCCTCAAGTTGAGAATCTCCTCTCCTAAGTGATCTGAATGAGACCCCTAAGACATTGTATGAAAAGCAGAAAACGAGAAATAAAAAATATTATGCCAGCAATAATTAATAATCAAGTGCTAAATGAACATTTTTGTAAGCACAAAAGGTTAACCTGTAACTTAGCACGAAGCTCCTCAATTTCTTTCTTTTGGCGCTTTAATAAAGCAGCATCTGTTAAAATCTGCCAAGTAGCAACAAAATAGCTTGGAGGTGAGACAAGAGTGACTTACACAACATAGTAATATGAGATGATGTGTTTTGAACACACCTCATTCACATGAACACAGTTAGTGACACGTAAAGCTCGGCTTGCAAACTGAAGGCTGCTTTTGGTCTCATCAGCATGAATCTGCCATAAAATGAAGAACAGGTACAAAAGCTAGAGATGAAAATTTATCTTTAATTTAAAAAGGAAAAAAGATAAAAATCATCTAATGTTCATGTCCCCATTTTGACTTGAAAGAGCACTCTTGTGGTTAGAACTAGTCGGTCATTCTTTTTATATATTTAATAGTAGGTACAGAAAAACACATAATACTTTCAGTACTCAACGCCAAAATCTAATGATACCTGAGCCAGAGTAATGTTACAAATGATGGCTGTATTTGCATTCCCTCCCAGTGCAGGCTGCAAAATTCGTGTGAGTTTGCTGTCTCGATAAGGAACATGACCCCTGCCATTGAACAGTAAAATATTCTATAAGCATGGGTCATTGATTACAAAATTACCCTTGGGGACATTTGAACCTACCCTTGGCTCTCAGCACCTTCACTTAGCTTTTTAATCACAGTTCCAAGTGTCATCAAGCTTTTGTTGATGTGGGAACCCTCTTTCAAGCGAACACCTTCTGCACCTGTTTTTGCAGCTCGTTCTGAACCAGCAAGGTCTACCAAGTTCTTATACAACGATAACAGAGATGGAAAAATAAATCAGCAAAAAGTGTGTTAAAAAAAGATACAAGTGTATATTGAAAAACTGCATCATACATACCAAAACAGATACACGTACAGCATCACAAGAATTCTCTGCATATTCATCTTCAGCTTTATCCCTGCTCTCAATTATCTATATAAGCAAAAGTTTCTCGTTAACTTGCACAAGTTCAAATAAGTAGGAGGTATAGATTCCATACCATGCGAAAAATGGTATGAGACCTACTGCTGTGTAAATTCATATTCGTCTCCCCAATATGACGATGAGCTACAAATGATAACAAAACAACCACGCAAAATATGAGACTTTTTAAAAGATAGAAGACAAACACATTAAACAGCGTCAGATTATGAGCGGAGACTCAACGGTTTAGGAAAAGACACTGAAGTTGTTATGAAAAACGAGACATAAGACATTACAAAAATGAGAGCTTTTATTGAAAGCTACCTTCTCCAAAGTCCATGAATTCAAGCACTTGCTTTGGGCTAGTAACAATTTCTTCCTTCAATCCAGCAACAAATATGCCACGCTACATATGATACGAGAACATTATAGCAAAAAACACACAGCATCACTTGAAAGGATAATGTTAAAAACTCAAACATGTACCTCAATGCTTTCGTGAATTTGGAGTTTTCGATGCTCAGGGGCCAACAAGTCATTGATTTCTTCATTATATATCTCCATGTATGACATCCTCAAAAGAAACTCCCGATCCAAATCCTTTTGAGGGGGGAAAGGAGATTTTTATCCAGGTGATGAAATTCAATTTGAGGCACAACTAATTGTATAATGCGAAATTCTTTGACAAGATAGAAGAGTATAATGAAAATTCGTCACAGTTCTCTTATACAATGAACATCATTGTTTATGTGTTCTCTCTCATAATCTCATAGACCCTCTCTAAATGGAAACATGGTAGTGAATGTCAAACAAGATAAATAATAATGTATATAAATGGCAACAAAATTTGGCTTTGGAGAAGCCAACAATCACTTCACTTCTTAGTCTGAATAACATTTCTTGCAATGAAAATTTATTTAGCGTATTGAAGGGAAATAAAAAAATTATAAGTTTAAAAATTCAAATAGTTAACAACGGAAGTTTACAAAGAGGTCAAACTACCTGTTGTATCATGTCAAAAAGATCATGCACTGCTAGAGGAATGACTCCAGGTTCAACATTAGTGCCACGCATAGTATGCGTTTTGCCACTGTTGGTCTGTCCATATGCAAAAACAGTGCCTAAAGAAAATGCATTACAAAGATAAATTGAAGGACTGAATGATGGATATAACCCACCCTACCTCCACATTTAACAAATTTGCAGGACTAGATAGATAAGCACGAGTTATTTTTTCCTAGACCCAATTTAGTATTACATTATAGGATCATGAAGCAAAATTTTCATATTAGGTTCCATGATAAACAATAAAAGAACAAGTTAAAATTGGGTGGTGTACGTGCCTTAGAATTTCAAGGTAAAGTTAACCAACAAACATGGTTACACCCTCACCCTATCAAAGATTCTATTCTAAGGTATGTAATAACAAACTGTCTAGTGTCTTTAAAATTTTCATTATGAAGTCTTTTGCAACAAAAGTTTAGAGTGCACAGCTTAAAGAGGGATGGATTATTGCCAGATACAGACCACACATACAACATAAGTTGAAACCTTCTTGCTTTTGATCATTGTGGACTTTTTCGTAATATAACAGTGTAGTCATCTAGATATGTCTCAAGAGCATTATGGGAGTGCGGACTATGCCTTTAAAATCTTCTACAAGTGTATCACATCCCTAACACTTTCCAAATACATTTTTCTATCTTCAAAATGTTTCCCAGTTGATTGAAAAGTTCACAGAAGAACAATTATCACATACTAGCACGTGACTAATGCCTAAACTCATTAAATGTACATCTTTTGGCCAGATAATATGGATCAACCATTGTTTATTATAGAAAAATCTTAGTGACATGTGATACATTGGTTCTTCACATTAGGCAGTTAGCAAAATACTCCTTCTTAGAAAATCTGTACTAGCTGGCTAACTGTGGATAATTTAACACGTTAATTATCCAGAACTAATTTTAAGTCCACAAGAAAAAATTTGGTTATTTAATTAAATATTTAAATTTCATGAAAAGTTTTACAAAAAAAATTAAATTGATGTTAGATTCAAGTCCACCATAATTTTGCTTTCGAAAAATATTACGCCTGATATCAAATATTAATTGTGGTCCCTTATCAAGAAGGGAGCATTAAGTTCACCTGAAAATCATGAAATATTAGTATCAGGTTTCAACAGATGATAAATTTTATTCCAAATGCAACCAAGTGTGTTGTTGAACTCGAAAAGATACATGCTGATCATAACTGATAGTGTCAAAAATCAAAAGCAATTGAGTAAGGAACCTGAGAACCTCATTATTAAATTCTTTGATTATTAAAAGCATACCATTAAATCCACCAATTGCTGCTGAAACAATATCTTTAGTTCTCGACTCATAAACATCCACAGTTCTACAATCCTCCCTGAAAATGTGGTCTTGAGTTCACCAATAGAAAAAGGTAAAACGTTAGAAATCAAACCAATACTCACTGCTTTGCCTGATCAAGAACTGCATACTAGTTTTTTATATCAAACATGTAACCTTCCAACTAAGAAACTGATTGCAATTTTGTATAGAATCTAACACCAATATCATCCAACTAACATACTCTGTTTTTATGTTCGATGGAATTAGCTAATTTTTTCATAAAACAATTCAAAATGAATATGTACTAAATTTGACATAGCAAGCCGAGCCAAGCTCAACTCGACAGATCTAGGCTAAGTTGAGCTCACTTTAATAGCCTGACTGTGATGGAAGCTCGAGTTTACCTAGAATAATCGAGCTTGATCCCAACTAAATAAAAAATTATACACCAAAACTTAAACATAAGTGTATACCCAAATTAGAGGGAAGTGAACACATCCAAGTACATAATATGGAGGTGTTTAGGTTAGCTTATTTAGATGGTATAGGCTTATTGTGATATCAAAACACAATAAACCTTTATAGCTTTTTCACGTCAGCTTTTAGCTTACTCTGTTCAGATAATACAATAACACTCTCTCTCTTTCTCCCTTTATTTCTTTTTTTAACCATTAGGTGGGTCCAAATTTTGATGTGGTGGGGAGTGACCATTATGGGAATGAGAGGTGGGCTGAGTGGTGGGAGTGGAAAGCTGAAGTGGCGGTGTGGTGGGGTGTGAGAGTTGTACCACTCTTATAGACAAATAGCTCTACGAACAATGCTGCTTATTGGCAACAAATAGCTTCTTAAGGGGATTGCTCCATGAAACACGTCATTATCAAGACAGATAGACTAAGTAGGGTATGTAAATTCAAAGCCTACACTTTGTACTTGGATAAATAATTTTATGGATTTTACGCTACCTGATAATATAATGATACCATCTATCATTAACACTTATGATGGCCAGGGAAATTATAGCCTAAACTTATTTGAGACAGCATTAAAAACAAAATCTTAGGTTGCCCTCGAGGGGTCGCCCAAAAAAATGGTATTTTACACTAAAAATAGAATAAGTAGTTTTGAATATTTAAAAACTATGTTTTTCTCCAATTTCCACCATTAAAAAGCATACCAAGAAACCCTAGGGCGGCAGTGCACATAACACAATAATCATGAAAGCCTTAAAGATTTTATTCCTAGATTTAACAAAAAAAAGAACAAAAATTCGCTAACCTGTCAAAAACTCAACTTATCCCAAGGTTCATGATGGTCATAAAGTGTGTTCAGCTTATTGAAGACTTTTCAGAAAACGTTCCCAAGACATAAAGAATGCATGGACACGCATATGGGCTTACTTTCTTTGCTTAATTTTCATAAGCTCATCTTTTTCAACTTAGTTTTTGCAAACTCAGTTTATTTCTTACTTCAAGTTTATAATAGGTCCGGACCTCATAAAATAAGTCAAAATAATGAGCTTATTCAAAATAAGCCGGAAAAATAAGCCCATGATAAGCTTAGCAAACACCCACTTATAAGAAACAAATGATCCAGTATTACAAAAGATAGGGTTTAGGGAACATGAGATTTTGTCTTATGTAAAAACGAGGCCAACAGGTAGAAAAGCTCAAAGAACCCTTACACAGTGTTCAAGAAGCAAATCACCATTCAGAATGGCTTATCTATTCTACCTCACATAGATGGGAAAGATATCGCTGGACCATGACATGTGACTAATTTACGCTAATGTTCTATATGAATTCTTGGCATGAGTTTCTATAAAAACAATTGTATCTTTTTGCATTTAAAGAGCAAAACGGCAACACCTCCTACATTATGGATTGTTATGTTACTTGTTGGAGTACCTGCTCTATTTCATTTATTAAAATATGACCCCAAGAGGCTAATACGCCCTTGCCAAGCATTAAGCTCGGTCACATGCTTAAAGTTCACAACTATGAGCCTAATTGCATGAGTCCTGGTGTCCTCTGACCAGGCACTGATGTAAAAGACAGCAATCACAGACCTCTTGATAAGGATTCTGCTTAGGAGAGACTTGTGTAGTTATGAAGGCAAATGATCACACTATCTTTGCCAAGTTAGGAACGTATCTCTTTAAGAGGGAATCATAACAACCTCTAAATGAGGATAAAAAATGGTGATAAAAATTTACTTAGGTTATAATCATTAACATTCTATCATACGCTGACATCCATGAGACCATGACTGACTTGAACATTGGAGTGGTTTCCAGGGTTCAGACCTTGTGAAGCCTCTATACCTATGCTATTATTTTACACATTCGAAAGATCCATCATTTTATTTATTTCCTTGTACTCATTGCAATTTGTTGCAAGAACATCAATAGAGTTCCAAATTTTACATCCATAGACGATAGTCATGAACTCATAATTATCAAGCATGTTCATTAGGTAAATGGGCTAGTTATTAGATTCAAAACTCTTCAAGTCTTCATAAATCATGGATTCCAAACCGTTTGAGGAAAAAAATTAAAGAAAATAATCTCCGCAGCAATTAACAAAATCAAACCATACTAAGGTACCTAGCAAGTAGCAAGTACCAGATTTGACATAGTACCAAATTTCTTAATGCAACCAACGGACAACTCACTACGGAGTGACGCACACTTCACAAGAGGAGTGCGTTTTCACGTTGGTAACGAAAGGGTGGTGATAAGAGATAAATCTTACCGAAATCAAACTTGGTGGGAGGGTTAGCGAACAAAATTGAGTTGCCGGAGATTCTCCAAGGGCTAGTCTTGGCATCTTCTGGTGAGAGAGGCCTTGCTCTCACCGCCACGTTGATTCGCTCCATTAGATTGAGGTTCGTGATGAGAAGATTTGCTTGAGCTTCCTTCGCCTTCGAGTAGGGATTTCCAACCTGAAGAATTATCTTTCCCGCCTTCGGCGTCTTTTGTTACTTTCGCGATTTGAAATATTTGGACTTTGGACGCTAGTCGGATTTTACTTTAAACATGTTCTTTTTTTTTTTCCTATAGCAGACTAACCGACGAACCGATATTTACATCCTGTTTATAGCATACGGTGTACTCTCGGTATGTTCTTCGGGTATGCAAGCTTTCGGCGCTTGAGAGAAATAGAGTAAAAAGAGAGAGGATAGATAGTATATTTTATTTTATAATAGAATATTATTGAAATGTACAAAGCATTAGTATCACGGAGATTCATGAATAAAGCAGGAGTGATGTGGCGCAAACTTTACATAGCGTACACCCCATACTCTAATTGAACTTTAACTCGACATATTTACGAAATCCTATTATTCACTTTTTTACTTCTAATATCAAAACAAATGTTAACATTGTATTTTTAGTAACTTAGTTTATTATTTTTATGTAATAACTAATTAACAAGACTTAAAATTCATGATTTGACATGAATTGCAATTAGGAGATAGAAATCATGTTATATGCAACATATAGGGGTGTGCATAGAAATCGAAAAATCAAAATCGATCAATTAATACAGATAAAAGCTAACCGATAAAACCGAAATCATTTCAAAACCGATGGTTCGGTTTTAAATTTTGAAAAAACCGATAGGTTCGGTTTCGGTTTTAACCAAAAACCACCCCTACCTTTAATATTCTATATATTATATGTATTCTTTCATTTTATATTAATTAAATATAAGTCAACTCATTAAAATTTTAATATCTAATATGCATGATGGTTATCAAAGATACTTGGAAGAACATGAAGGTGCGGTTAAAGCAAGTGAATTAGACACATATCTGACTGGTGAGATGGAGAATGGTCTTTTGTGTTGAAATATGTTACTAGAATTTTTGCTGAAATTTGTATATAACATATCCTAACGTTGAAAACCAAGTGGGTTCGGTTTAAAACGAAACCAACCCGTTATTGGCTTGAACCCGCCAAAACCGAAACCGTTAGAAACCGAAACCATTGGGTTTGTAAACCTTAAAACCGAAATTAGCGGATTGGGTTCAGTTTGGGCATAAAACCGCCCCCCACACACCCCTAGCAACATATATGTAATTTGAATAAGTTTGTTTAACTAACCGTCATCAACAGTTAATTTTATATAAATAACTATTATAACTAATTACACAATGGTACATTATAGTTATAAGATAGGTCAAGACGAAAGTGATTAGTTAATCAATCGATCAGTCATTTAATTTTAACCAATTAAAAGTTTTGTTGACCAATCAGCCACATAAACATTAACAAAAATACAGAGCCAACCATGTTTACCTGAGCACTCAGCTCACCAGTGAGTTGATCAATTTAACACTTAGCTCATCATACTAAACATCTTTAAAATCATTAAATCTGAGAAAATTTTAATACATACATACTCTATGTTTCATTTAAATTTTGAGACACGTTTAACTAAGGGTGTGCATGGGGCGATTTTAAGCTTAAACTGAACCCAATTCGCTAATTTTGGTTTTAGGACTTTTAAACCCAATGGTTTCGGTTTCTATCGGTTTCGGCTTTGACGGATTCTGGTCATTAACGGTTTGGTTTCTGGTTTAAAACTGAACCCACTTGGTTTTCAACATTAATATCAAATTTATTGTACTAACCTACATATTTATAACATTATATACAAATTTCAGTCACAATATCTAATTTCTAGCATGAAATTCAATGTCTAATAACATACTTCAACACCAGATACAATTTTCAACTCAAATATTCAAAACATAAATATATTTTGTATTATATAATCATAATATAAACGTCGACCTGAAAAGAGGTAAACGACAAAGGGAATGAAAAGTTATTGACCCTAATAATTGGACATTAAAATATTTAATGGGCTTCATTGATTTCTATTTAAAAACTATAAAATCAAAAAATATATAATATATTAAATATTAATGGGGCAGTTTCTAGTTAAAGCCCGAAACCAAATCGAACCCATCGGTTTATGCAAAGTTGAAAACTGAACCGTCGTTTTTGAAATGGTTTCAGTTTTATTGGTTCGATTTTATCGGTTTTAATGGATTGGTTTCGATTTTTCAGTTTCCATGCACACCTCTAGGTCTAACCGTGTACCCATAACCCCAACTCATTCAATGGCCAACAGGACCGGACCCCCAAATGAATGGTGAAAATAGATAAAGACAGATGCAACAAATCTTGACCAGGTCAACATAACAAAAGCATAACAAGATTTAGATCACACGAAAATTGTGAGGGTTGCCATTCTTTTAGGTTCTCAAACTTTCACCAGATTGATTAAAACAATCATTTTGCTTTTACGATCGAGTAACATAACATAATATCTTGGTGAAACCTTTATAGGGCTAGTACCCCATCCATCCGTGGTTACCCGTCTCCTTTATCATAATATACTAACATATAACCAACATTAGGCCTCCTCGAGCACGACTAGTCCACGGTGATGAGCCTCGTGTGTTTGAGGTGCCTAGGCGTTTCAAAAAGGTTTCTAGAGAGCGAACTCGATGAGGTACGTTTGAGTCAAAGTCAAACTCGTTGTGGATCATGTTCTAGCAAGGTTAATAATCGAAAGTCATCTATGAAATTGGGTCACGGATCATGCAAATCTAGGCATATCACGCATGTGTCTACGAGGAAAACACGTGACACTAGGAGTTTTGACGGGGTAATTACTAGTAGGGGAGGGATGGAGTCGAATAACAATGCTCATAAACCAAGGCTAGTAAGAAGCCGTGGGATGAGAATAAATTGGAGCATGGAAGATCTAAGACAAGTACTCAATACTCCTTAAATGAACAATAGTAGAAAATAACCATTGTATATAGCCATATGATCATACCATGGTTTTTTCTGTTTTTATTGTTGTTTGTTTAGGGTTGAAAAAGGACCGAAAACGGCTAATCGACTCGTGCTTGAGATAGATTTGTAGGAAATATATAACACGTATATATGGCTTATCGTCTCAGTGTCGTAGTCGGAGACAAGCTAAATGTTTTCTAATCCTTCTTTTTGTTCGCTAAGCTCACGAATAGCCAAGTGAAAGATGCATGATTTTAAGACTTTCTGCTTGATTCAAATACAAAGAGTGCTTGAATTATATTTCAAAATATCGAAATTGTGTCAATTACGTACTTTGAATTATTGCATGAATGGAATGTAATTGTTGATGATAGGGTTTTCAATATATACGAGCTCATGCCGGAGTTGGGGCATGCTACGATTAATTATATTCATGTGATAGTAATCGTTTCTTTCTAGTGAATTAATACACAGGGTTAAAAAATAGATTATAGTAAAAACTAAGTATGGTGGTAAAGGAAGATGATTTTTACACAACACAAATTAGTCATAATTTCAAAGGTATAATAGTTCAAACATTCACTTTTTGTTGTGTATGCTAATTTGTGTTGTGTACAAATCACTTCCTGTGGTAAATACTACTATCATCAAGTCTTTGTCAATATGAAACAAGATGTATTTAGCTTATATGGATTTCAATTAGTTGTCCTTGAATTAGTGTACTTTTTGGTTTTTCTTTCATTTTTTCAAGCTAAAAATAATGGGTTGTCCTTTTGGCTAATCTTTTTACTAGAAAAATAAACAGTGGCATGCTAGATATTTTTGCTTAATTTATAACAGGGTTTAATTTATTAAAACATATTCAATTTATCATATTTTGATATTATGTTTACTGATTTTTTTAATACTATCATCCAATGTGTCTAAGTTGAAAAATTACCATATAATGTATTGTGGAAACTATACAAAAGTTGAATAGTTATTATAATAGCTTTTGAAAATATAAGTTATTATCTTCTTACAATCTTAAAAAATACTCAAGTGCACAACGAAAACATATATAAATAAAAGTGCAAAAAAGTATATCTACATTCAAGTGTCAAGAGATGGATAGTGTTTGATCAGTTAGATGTTGACGACTCCTAAGTCCACCAGTTGACCTTCAAACCATGAGTTGTATTCGCTGGCAACGTTTCTCTTAAGCGAAAAAGATCACCGGTAGAGACGTCTCACTGAGGAAGTAATGGTCACCTTTACAATGTCTCGTTAATTGCTCAAAGTAGTCATCATATTAAGTCCTTAATCAACGTATCACTAGTTTCCCAATGTAATAGTCACTTAAAGTAGCTCTTAGCACTAATTTCTCAAGACGGCGACACCTTTAAGCAACTCCTCACTAAGTGTTCTTCACCAAAAACTCAACACCCAACAAATACAACACCAATACGTTGGATACAAAGAGAGAAGATAGATGAATAGTTGAAGCTCTTTTTCTTCTGGTTTTCTCTTGGATTTTAAGTTATTCTTTAATTTACTTTTCTTTGTTAACAACTCAATCATCACACTAGAATATATATTTGAATGATCACCTGTGTGTTTAGAATTATAGGGAATTTAGATGTACATAAGTTATGTTCAAATGACCATCTTTCATCGAACATTTTATAAATAATATTTAGTTAAAAATATGGGATTGATTGCACTAGCAATATATCTCTTTTGATGATGGAAATTTTTATATAACCAAGTGAACATTTCACTAATAAGTTTTGTAAAATGGTTAATGATTCGAGAATTGACATTCAGTCTTTATTCACATCATGACATTATTGACTTGCATGATCTATTTTAAGTTATTCTCTTATTTTATGACTTTGGTTGTCTACCTTTTATATCATGTTTCTTAATCAAAAAGGACGCCGGCTTCCCCTCACATGATTCCCCCTCGATATGTGAACTCCATCTGAAAATAGTGTCTAATGTATGAACCATATACTGTCATCGTGCGTCAATAGTCACGCACTCATAAATCATGCATTCAATATATAATAAGCAAAAATAACGCATGAAGTAGTAATTGCTTGTGATGAGCAATCATATGCAAGTTTGAGGCCTTTTAAGGGGCTTGAAATTCTAAAATATCTTCGTCTTATATAGAGCTCATATAACACAACATTGTTTTTGATGGAACACCGCTATCATTCATTAACTTATAGAAATTTTCCAGACTTGCTTGATGATCAACCATCCTTATATTTGTACACCAAGCTTGCCTAACATTGATCCTACGAAATTGTGAAAAACAACAACAAGTTCTCCCACCTTTCTTGTGTTTTCCTACTCACCAGTCACCACCATGTTTTGTGACCACATCCTCCTTTGTGATTTTCTTACAAACTTCCTCACGAGTGAGTGATGACTTTGAATCATCAATATGGACTTTGGATGGACTCACATCATCTCTCTCACGCTTAAACGCCATTCTTTGCTGACAAGATTTATTTTCACAAGAGTTAAGAAACTGAGAGAAAGAGAGTGTGTGTGTGTGAAATTATATCTTCAATGTGAATCTTAAGAGTAAAAATAGTTGAAAAGGGACAGAGGCATAAGGAAGATGCCTACGAGGTTGCCGTGGAAGGTTACTCGTACAAGAAGCAACCAAAACTTGGTATCCTTATCCATGCCACTTTTGAGACAATACTACAAAACTCTCATTTACATATATCTCTTCTTGGTTTCCCTTTTGGCATATATGTTGTTGTCAATTATTTAATTCAAACAAAACGTCATACAAAAAACTCCTGAAAAACGAGAATAGTTGTTAAAAATTAAGAATAGTCAGCGAAAATTGGGAAATATTACTGAAGTTGGTTATCAAATGAGTGATCTAATGTAGCACACTATCTTTAATCTTTAACATCTATTAAAGAAAATGAGTGATGATGTCATCTTTATATGTTAAGATTATTTTTCATCAATCATCTTCCTTTATTTTCCAAATGGCTTACGGATGAGTTAGGGCTGTAAACGAATCAAACGAACACGAACGTGGCTTGTTCGTGTTCGTTCGTTTAACTTTAGCCGAACAAATAAATGAACACGAATGGATAAACAAAGAGAAATCTGTGTTCGTGTTCTTTCGTTTAACTTTAGCCGAACAAATAAACGAACACGAACGATAAACGAACGAGCATGTGTGTTCGACTGTTTAAAGGATTGGTTAGTTCGTGTACATTTTTGTTCGTTCATTTAAGTGATAAACAAACATAAACGGATGAACAAACACTAAAATACAAATCCAACATTATTAAACACAAATAAACACTATATTTAAACACACACATATAATATAAATGTATATATTTTTGTGAAATATAAACGAACATAAACAAACGGATAACCGAACGTTCACAAACATAAATGAACGAATGAGAGCTCTATTCGTGTTCGTTCTTTGAATTAAACGAACCGAAAATCTTGTTCATGTTCTTTCGTTTATTAAACAAATGAACATAAACGAACTTCTCGTTGAACAATTTCACAAACGGTTCATGAACGTTCTGTTCATTTTACAGCCCTAGGATAGGTTGTTTTCAAATGTCATTTATTGGGTGTTTTATTTTATTAACACTTAAAAACTTTATCAATAATATTTATTCAAATCATTTATCAGATACATCTATCTATTTTCGTGATTATTTATGTAAACACATATCAAATAGGATTAAATTAAAAAAATCAAAATTTGATTATAAAAAGCCCGTACAAAGAAATTGATGATATTGGGATGCATACATTATTTAGTTGTAAGAGTAACAGGAGTGGACAACGATTAGGCATGCGTGGTGCTTGATGGCGCCGTGGTCAAATGAATTTCCCACTCCTTGATTGAGTGGTTGAAGGTTGTGCGCGGATATCTCCACGTCCAACTTCAGCGTGGTAGGTAAATAAAATGTGCCCAACTCACATGATTAAATTTTTTATTTTTCCTTTTTTCTAATTCTTAATTTTTGATTGGTAGTGGGTATTAAGTGTGTCCTATAATTTGGTGTGATTAGGAGTGGTAGAAAGTGACCACTACGGAGCTAAGTGATGAATTAAGTGATGAGAAAAAAAAGCTGACGTAACGGTGTGATATGTGTGATAAAGGGTAACCATACCGTCTACTCTAATAGGTTTACTTATTTTTTAAGAAATTCTATATCTTAAATATATATATATATTTTACAATTTTTTAAACAAATATATTATAACTCCTTTATAGTGTTTTTTTAACAACAACAAAAGAGAAGATTGGAGGAGTTTCGACATAGCTATCATCCCACCTAATAAACCCAAATTTTATTAAACTTAAAAGGATCTAGCAAGATGCTAGCCAAGATATACAACTTACATAGGAATTTCGTCATAAGAAGAACATAACCAATTGGACCAAATCGTTTTTTAGACAAATATCTTCTAGAATTTACTGCCCGTTCTCGAGTTATTTTAAAGAGGGAAAGGAAAGGGCTGTGAGAGATTGAGAGGAGAAATCATGTTCTTAAGTTTTTTTTAGGAGGGGAAGGAAAGGGATGAGAGGGATTGGAAGGGTCAATTTTTCCATTTTTATGTATAAAAACTTACCTCCCACTTTTAGGATGATTGAGAGGGGGAGTTTTTGTATCATTCCCTTTCCTTTCTTTCTTTCCCACTCCTTCCCTTCCATTTATAAAAAAATAGATAACATGCCATTAGCCAAAAGAATAAAATACTTTAAGCCTCACCTATAATTTCTTTGATCTTTGATCTACTATCTGAAAAGACAATTGAGTTTCTATATTTTACAATTCTTGTAACTTATATATATTATCATTACTCCTTAATAGTTAATACCATAGAATTTTGATATTTACTTTAATAATTTGTCATGTTTACCTGCTAAATGTTAAGCTAGTTTTACTTTTTAGTAAGGCTTGGCTAACCAACAAGACAACAACGCCATACCAATCCCAAGGGTATTTCTGTAATATTCTCTCAACCTACTCGTGTCACCGTATAAACGTAAAAATGCAGAAAATAACAATCAGCGGATCAACATATATATATATTTCGCCTTCTCATTCTTCCATTTCCCCTTCATCGATTGTTGTTCCCCTGAGGAGTTCCTAAATCTCAGATTCAGTAATCTCCTCCTGGGAACTGTTATCTTTTTTTCTTTTGCTTTCAGTTTCTCCAATGGCTTCCGAAAGTTTCACCGACAAAAACGCCGTTTTCAGGAAGCTGAAAGCCAAATCAGAGAATAAGGTTTGGATTTGATTTTGCATGTAACTGTTGTAATTTCGTCAGATCTGTCAATTGGCTATGTGAATCTTGTTTTGAATTGATCTGATTTGTTTTGTTGTGACGTATTGCATCAGATGTGTTTTGATTGTAACGCGAAGAATCCTACTTGGGCGTCCGTGACCTACGGGATATTTCTCTGTATTGATTGCTCCGCCACACATCGTAGCCTCGGTGTTCATATCAGCTTCGTTAGGTGATTTCCTTATCCGTGTTGGTTTTTGTACGGTACACCTGTGTGATCAGTTGGTAGTCATTTTTTTATAATGAATCAAGGCAAAGGTAACTTAGATTTTACTTCAAAGTACTAAATTAATTAGTGAATTTCAATCGAACTTTACTATATTTGTAAGTTATCACGGTGAGCATTGCTAGGTTTTGCTTAATAAAATTTAAATATTTCTAAGTTAAATTTAGGTCCAAATGCCAATGAATACATCTTAAGCTGAATGCTAATGAACCTACCTAAAAGATACTACATTTAACAGTCCTAGGAGTGGTAGGAACTGGGCTGTTTGTTTGGTTACTGGTTAGCAAATATTAATATGCATTCCATTACCTACTGGTGTTTGGTTGCTAAGATGGAGAAATGATGATTCGACCTAGTATCTTACATAATTGGCGTAATGCATTATGACTTGTTTCAATAGCACACGGCTTCAGGCTTCTGCCCTAAAAGGATTTCCAGGGTCATAAATGCCCGTGAAGTTTACACTGTGGCAATACCAATGATTTATTTCTTAAGTCACCAAGGAGCAATTTTTCTATTACTAACATGAAGAGCAATGCCTAATGGTCAATTACAATGTTATACCAAACTTGAACCTTGGCCTCACAGACTTGACTGAACCATGTCTAGTCTAGATGTAGAATGTACCTTGACTTCTCCATGTAAATTTCTTTTCCAAGATGTTCACACCAGAAAACCATTTGGCATCAGGTAGGCAAGCCTAAAGAGATATATTGACAAGGACTTTGGGGAATATAAATATTGATGTATGTGTTCTAAGTTAAATGCTTCATACTTGAGTTCCAGGATTAGCGGATTCATATCAGGACAACAAACCTGATTAATGTAGCAAGTGTTGCTCTATTCTGGTTGGATTGCTATAAAGAATCTAGAGTTCACTAAACTCAGCGTAACTGCATAAGAATGATCACCTTAGTCAAGGTAATAGACGGCCTCTCAGAGAGCTGAAGAGCATTCCATTTCCATCGTGCCTCTTAGAGAGCTGAAGAACAGTTCATCGAATCTTGCATTTCCTACTCTATTTATTCACAATACTAATACTCTTATAGAAATGCTTAAATCTCTTGTTATTTGAATACGGTGTTTAGATATAGGTTTCTATTGTAACATGATAGAATGAGAACACTAGCACCCTATGCAACCTGAAAAGCATCAATATTTTGATACAATGTTTCATGCATCTACATCATAACTTTAACAAAACTTCTGACAATGACAATATAAGTTGGGTTTTTTGGACATTTTTTGGGTCTTATATCCATGTTGAGTTGCTTGTAGCTAATGAGAGTTGGAATAAATCAATGGTAGTGTTAAGTGACTTTAATTCAGTTGTAATTAATTGTAGTCAGCTGTGAATTGTCAGTTGTTCTGTTTCGATTAGGTTCTTGTTTAAGTGCCTAAACTAGTTCTATAAGTAGTGAAGGCTATCATTTGTAAACAGCTGATTTCAGTTTTTCATCAATAAAATTTCTCTCAATTCCTAACAAATTGGTATCAGAGCGTGGTTACGAATACACGCTCCTGAGGGTCTTACTTATCGTTCGATTATTGCTCCTGAATTCTTGAGTTTTTTTCCTGCGATTGCTATCTGGGCAATCAAACTTGTGCGTCGATATTGAAATTGGATGTCGGGAGGAAGGAATCGATCGGAATTTATCGATTCAAGAAGTCGGCAGGTAGGAATCGACTGGATTTGATCGATTCAAGGGGTCGACAGGTAGAAAAAGAAGGGAATTTCGGTTTAAGATGGAGCGTTTTCTGTCAATCTGAGTCTCGGTGGGATTTTCCGACTAGAAATTGGTGATCGATAAATCTCTGAGGCAACAAGAATCTTTAATCGACTGTCAATTGGACTGGAATTGGTGGTCAATTTCAGTCAGGGTGTTGATAATTAGTCGATAGCAGTTAAAGTCTGGTACGATTGAAATCTGATTGTGTGTAATTGTCAACTGTTCTTGAAGTTTGTTTCAAAATGCCTTCTCTTATCAAGATTGATAAGTTCACTGGGAAAAACAATTTTAGTTTGTGGAGAATCAAGATGAGGGCTCTCCTAAAACAACTGGGAATATGGATTCCTTTGGTGGGTCGAAGGCCAGATGACATGACAGAATCTGATTACTCTCAACAAGATGAGAAGGCTCATTCAACCATCTTGTTGTCACTATCTGATGAAGTAATATACGAAGTGGCAGACGAAGAAACTGCAGCATCGTTGTGGTCGAAGTTAGAGTCTTTACATGACAAAGTCGTTAACCAACAAGTTGTTGTTGAAACAACGGTTGTTCTCGCTGCGTATGAAAGAAGGAATGGCTTTGAAGGACCATCTTGATGAGATGAACTCCATTCTTATGGATTTAAAGAATGTAGATGTCAAAGTTGAGGATGAAGATGCTGCCCTTGTGTTGTTGGTTTCGTTGCCTCCATCATACGAGAATTTTGTCAATTCTTTCGTTGTTGGCAGGGACACAATCACTTTGGAAGAAGTCAGATCCAGTCTACATTCCAGAGAGCTTAGACATAAGGCTTCTGGGAATGGTAACGGGTTTGAAGGTCAGTCAAGTGGTCTATCAGTGATTGATGGTGATAGAGGTAGAGAAAGAAGTCGCTCAGAAAAGGGAAAAGGAAAATGGAGAGGGAAAGGTCGGTCAAAGTCCAAGGGCAGAGGATCAAAGGTGAATCCCAATGATGTGTGTCATCATTGTAATGAGAAAGATCATTGGAAGAATGAGTATATAGCTCTAACAGAAGCTGCTAAAGAAGGTATATGGCTAAAAGGTTTGCTTGGGGATCTTGGTTTTCATCAAGATCAGGCTGTTGTGTTTTGTGACAGCATGAGTGCTATCTGTCTTGCTAAAGATCAGGTACATCATGAGAGGACGAAGCACATAGATGTGCGTTATCACTTTATTCGTTCAGAAAGAAGAGTTAAAGTGATGAAAGTAAAGACTGAAGATAACCCAGCTGATGCTCTTACTAAACCTGTTGTTTTGAACAAGTCCAGGCACTGTTTAGATCTACTAAACATTGATAGCTGGAAGTAGAAGTTTGGTGTTGTACTTTAGTAGAATTAAAGTCAAGGTGGAGATTTGTTAAGTGACTTTAATTCAGTTGTAATTAGTTGTAGTCAGCTGTGAATTGTCAGTTGTTCTGTTTCGATTAGGTTCTTGTTTAAGTGCCTAAACTAGTTCTATAAGTAGTGAAGGCTATCATTTGTAAACAACTGATTTCAGTTTTTCATCAATAAAATTTCTCTCAATTCCTAACAGGTAGAATATATACATTCAAAAGAGTTATACTAAATGTTCACTATGCATCTACATTAACCAAATGAGGGCAGTTTGGCTGGTCTCTATTTAAACCGACTCTTTTTGTACAAAATTATAATGAAGTAATAGGGTAAGTCAATTAATTCACTTAGAAATTGGCTCTAAAGTCTAAACATTGAAGTCAGATCCCATAGTTTTGTCCTTTTATTTTGGGGGCATCCTGACTATTGGACCCCGGGTGTGAGGATGTATCTCATTAGAATAGGGCAAGTTAAAATAATTCACCTAGAAATTGGCTCTAAAGTTTAACATTGAAGTCGGATCCCATAGTTTTGTCTTTTCCTTTTAATGGCATCCTCACTATTGGCCCCTGGGTTGAAGGTGTATTTCATTAGAATCTTATTCAACCAAACATTTATTCTCATTGCCAGCTTTATTAAGTTTCAAAAATTCAAGTGATAGCACACAAAGTTGCACTGCATTAGTTGCAAGAAGTCCACTTTCTTGAATAGTAGAATTAGGTATGAGCCTACAACTTCCTAAATTTATTAAACTAATGTATTTAGATAGACGATATAGCTCCCGTTCCTTTTTAATTTGTTTGTTTTTTTAATCTTTTAGCTGTTAATTCTGCAGGTCAACAAATTTAGATTCATGGACACCAGATCAGTTAAAGATGATGAGCTTTGGTGGTAACAATCGTGCTCAGGTCTTCTTTAAGCAGCATGGGTGGACAGATGGAGGGAAAATCGAGGCCAAATACACCTCAAGGGCTGCTGAGCTATATAAACAGCTACTTTCAAAAGAAGTTGCCAAAAGTTCTGCAGAAGATGTTATCTTGCCATCATCACCTGTTTCTGCTAAAACCTCTGAAACTTTTGATGGACCTTCTGATTTCAAGGCCATTGAAACCCCAAAAGAGACCCCTTCAGCAAAACCTGACACCAATGGCTCTGCTCCAGTGAAAGCCCCTTCAACAATCCGTACAGCTACTGTCAAAAAGCCTATTGGAGGGAAAAAACCAGGAAAAACTGGGGGGCTTGGTGCAAGAAAGCTTAGCACCAAGGTACATAACATTATATCAATCATATACACATGTGCGTGTGTGTTGAATGTAAGTTTTATCTTTACACTTTGTACAAATCTGTTATGCAGACAAGTGAAAGTCTGTATGATCAGAAGCCTGAAGAACCAGTTGTACAAGTTTCCACCTCAGCAAGTAGCATACCATCATCAGCTGCAATACCACACACCTCTCGCTTTGAGTATGTAGATAGTTCCCAGACTGTGGAGTCAGGTCCCGGAGGCATGAACACACTTGGTCATGTTGCGCCTCCAAAGGCATCCAATTTCTTTGCAGAATACGGAATGGACAGCGGTTTTTCGAAAAAAAGTAGCACATCAAAAGTCCAGGTAAGTGTTATTTTAGTAATTTTTTGCATCATTATATGATCTGATAGGACTGTGTAATAGTGTTACTGTTGTAATGGTTAATAGTTTTAAGAAAATGATCGGATTTAAAAGAGGGGAGACAAGAAAGTGCTGCTTGGGGACTGATTCCCAGACGTGATATGTCTAGAGACTACATCAATTGCTTTATTTTACTCAAACCAGTTATACAACAACCCAAACTTTTGCGGAAAGTCATAATATTTTGAATAACACCAGAGATTTTAAAATCAAGTTTATTTTCCCTAATTCTAATAGTAAAGGAAATGTTACAACTTCCGATGTTGGGACTTGGGATTAGTAAGACGAACATGGCATCCATCTAGAAATGTTGAAACAACCTCTTACATTTAACACGGCTAGCATGGATGTCCACCAATTCGTAGATCCTAAAAATTTCCAACTTTAATTTACTCACTGCAATGAGTCCAATGATAATAGTTTCTTGTGCATTTTACGCTTTGGATCCATGTTGGTGTTTGCTTAAGGTTCAATATCTCCATTCGTGCACTTGATTGATATTATCAGGCTTGTGCATTCTCATAGTGTCGTTCAGGATCTAGCATTAAATAATGCATGTTTTCTCTTGGTTTTTGACACTGTTCAGATACAGGAAACTGACGAAGCAAGGAAAAAATTTTCTAATGCTAAATCTATATCCTCTGCGCAATTTTTTGGGGACCAGGACAGAGCTGATCTTGATGGTCAAGTCTCCCTGGATAAGTTTAAGGTATGTTCCATCTCTTTAATCAATACTTTCAATATGCTTCAAATTTCATGCGAGCCATTTTATTTTATTTTTGCTTCTTAAACTAAATGTGACTGGCATCTCTCTGGGTGGCTACAAACATAAATAGCCCTTTTCAAATTTCAATATGAACATATATGGGCCATGGAGTAGAAGCAGTTAGTGTTGTTCATTGTTGGCCCTAACCATTATTGTAAGGTTTTAAAACACGGGTGAAACGTTTTCCTTTAAAATTTGTTTGTCTTATAGGGCTCGGCAGCCATCTCAAGTGCTGATCTATTTGGTCAAGACTCGGATAATTCTAACATTGATATCAGTGCCAGTGACCTCATCAACCGTCTGTCTTTTCAGGTATGAGTCTATTATACTTAAATGTGAAGCGCATTTTATCCTAAAATTTATTCTGATATAAAAGATATGTTAGAAAATAAATACATCAACATGCTTTATGAGAGAATCCTTGAAACTTACAAGTTAATAATAAACGTTACAATTACAATTAAAACTTCCACCAAAAAGCAATAATCTAATATAAATACTAGAGATGGTCCACCAGTCCTATTTTTGGCCCGGGTTGTAACTGGTCCTCATTGCTGAAAATGGCGCCACTTTGGGTCTGTATTCGATCTGGGCTACACATTTAATAAGTGAGACTGATTTGGAAACTTGTCTTTTCTTATTTCTTTTAAATTTTGTAAATTCAGGCACAACAGGATATGTCATCCCTAAAGAACATAGCAGGAGAGACAGGAAAGAAGTTGAGCTCCATAGCGTCAACTTTTATAAATGATTTTCAAGACAGGATCCTGTGAGATTAGATGTATGAGGAAGGTGTGTTAATTACAGAAATACCCTTGAGAAGATTTTATGTGTAAAGGGTGAAAATTTGTCTCGTTTTCTATCGTATTTTGTAGCTGGAAATTCTTTAAATATTGTGATGTGTGTCTTATAATTTTCTCGCTTTAACGGATTCAGTGAACAGGACATTTTTATGTGAGTATGCAGCTGCCAGGTGATATATGTATAAGGAAGGTTTAATTTTCCAGAAAAAAGACTCATGCATTACATCCTTAAACTTATATGTATTAAATATTCTAAATTGTTGATGGCTTTTGCATATTAAAGAATCCTTAATTCTTTCACTTTAAATTCAGTTATCATTCTGATGCAGTTACTCCTTGTATGTGTGTGTGTGTGTGTGTGGGTATACATACATATATATGTTCAAATTTTGGTAAAACATATAGAATCAGGGTAATGCTACATTAACTAGTTATTTTCAAGTAAATAAGTTGAAAATTGACTGAGAAGATTAATGGTGGTATGCATTTCATTTTAGTCAAGCAGTCAAAAAATATTGTTGTGCAACTCTCATTTTGACTACTACATATTTTGGGCGAGAACTTAACAAAAATGATGTAATTGATGTGATTGTAAGTTGCTATTTGACCTCTTAATTTATATTGTCATCAATAATTAAAAAAAAAAAGATTGAATTAGTTTCTTAATCTCCTAAGAAAAATCAGTCATTTTTATACACCTATCAAATTAGATAGAAAAAAATGATTATATGGCGTGTATAGTGTATAAAGTAAGTTTAATGATGTCTAAATCCTCTTCTGTCCAACATAATGTACCAAATTCTTATTTTATATGCACTGTATTTATACTATTCAAGTGTACAATGCCGTCCCCTAAGTGCATGGAGTATGGGAGAAGTATAGGCACGATATTGTTGATGTGGAAAGTAGTACTACTTTTAACACCACCCATCAAATTCGTAACCTAAAAAGGAGACAGTTTTTAGTATTTCTTTACCGAATGAAAGAGAGGGAGAAAAAGAGTGTGTTAGGTTAAAGTATGTGTATATATAACATAACATAAAGTATTTAAGCATGAGCGTAAATATACCCATCCTAACCGTTTCTTGTATATGGGAAGTTCATGGATGGAGAACGTGAAGAGAGAGAGAGAGAGAGTGTGGCATGATGCATATAAGGAATTCATAGATGGACAATGACACTAAATAAGGGGAAATTGGACGGCCTAGATTGATTCTCACCGTTCTCGCACTAAGAATGGTTCTCAAATGAACTTCTTCCTATATATATATATATATTTCCCAAATACTTGAATACAGACAAATTTTTTTTTTTAAAATTATATAGATAGTACATGTATCTTTGCCTTTTGATAATTTTCATATGATGTTAGAGAGATGTTGTCGTGATGTTTCATTGTTTATTATACTTTTCAAGTTAATATCGATGGTAAGTTAAACTATTTAGTGCTCAACATATATCCTCTTCGTAAACACCAAGATCATAGCATTGACTTTGACCATAAAACCTAGAAAATACACCCAACTCTTGTGCATATGCATGACTGACTTAGTTTGAACCCCAAAATCAAGGATTTGACTGCGATTACTAAGCTATATTTTCTTGCTCATGTCAGTTTTTGTTCTGGTTTGCCTTGATGTTTTCATAACATTTCCAGTAAAACAAAAACCTTACCTCTATAAAAGTTTTAGAGACCCTCAACATTAATTCCTTTACTTTCTCCTGCTCACATAATAAAGATGATAACAGCCATAAACACACAGTGGCAAAACTACGTACATCGCCGCCACCGCCAAAGGCACTGCAGCCGCCGCCATCACCACCACCACCACCACACACAATCCCCTTTAAACCACCACCGTAGATGTCTGGGTAATGATCTGGGTCCAAGAGACCCACATGAATCATTTGAGCGGAAACATGTTGTGATAGTGATGGATGCAACAAAAAAATTCACAGTAGAGACACTTGAATGGGTACTGAAGAACATTGCACTAGACACTTGTTGCACTATTACTCTTTTAGGTGTCAAACCATGGCTAACTTTTGTCTGTAAGTAGAGATGATTCTATCATAATCATAAAATGTGATACATACTAGGGTTTTTTTTGTTGCATAATATTAAATTATGTAAAAATCTTTTGGTGATTGCAGTTTCATGCAAAACTGAGGCAGATATATGGACACTGAATATAGAATATCTACTGCATATGAAAGACACCGATGAATGGAAAAACAATGTAAGGTGTCAAAAGGCTCAACAACTTGTTGATCTTTGCTTAAAATATAAGGTAATGTTACCATTATCTTATACTGACCCTCCTAAGAAATAGATCAACAACAAATTCTCACACTGAATATTAGTTTACTCAGGTTGCACCACAGATAGAAAGTGGACAAGGTTTTCCAAGACGATTACTCGTTCTTGAAAAAGCTGCCCATGCAACATGGGTCATCTTTGACAGGTATATCATCGATTATATATTATCTACACATATGAACACCCATAAAGACATGTATACGTCCAAAACTCTCTATAAACATAAGAGAAAACAATATAACATCTAATAATAGTTATAAACATGACTTGCAGGCATCATAAGAAGAAGCACATTGAATATGTTGCTAAAAAAGTGCCATGCAACATTCTTGTAATGAACAATAACGGAGAGGCAGATATGATTAGAGGCCGTTCAACAACTTTTGAAACTAATGATGAAATTCAGACAAATTCCACTATACCCACACCAAAGTTAATGCTCTCTGATGAATACAAGAGGAAGCTGAAATTCTCAAGTCCTTAAAGCATGAGTTTTATTAAGTTTTCATACATATATATGCAAAAACAATAAGGGTGTTTGTCCAGGAAAGTCTTGCTAGTAGTTTTTTTATGTTTATTTCGTACACAGATTTCACTTGGCACAGGGAATAGACAAGGAAGGAGAAGCTACCTATATAATTGTGGGTAATGTAGTATACATATATATACGTTTAAGTGTGTTGTTTGTTCTTGTAATAAATATATATGGCTCTTTGCAGAAGAGTAGCCTTCATCATCATTTTATTTATGCCAATGAAAAGGAAGTAACAAACTTATTCAATGAAACATGAGTGGCTTTTTGAAAGCTGAATTACATGTATCCCATAAACTCACAGAAGAAGAATAAAGAAAACGAAAACTGAACAACTAGATGTCAATCATTGTCACTGAGAATTGATCATCAAAGATCACTTAGGCACTTACACTTCTACTTTGCAGCATGCATCATCTCTTGCTTCTTCGTCGGTGTTTTAGTGAACTGGTCCTGTAAAACCATAGAAAATTCAATGGGAGTAAACAAGAATCTAAGATCAAACCCAGTAATTTGGTGATCAAAAAGCACAATACTTGATTATTTAATTTCAATTTTAGAAGGAACATTTGATAACCAGTTTATTGGGTATTGTAATTGGAATGTAAAACATTAAAATCAAACACCACATTTATCTTAATCATGGAAAAGGATTACGCAAGGGATATCAATTCTGATTGATACACAAATAAAAAATCTCCCTCGCCTATTCTTGACCCTAAATCTTTTCGAAATTCCAATATGGACCAAGCCGATAAGTTTAATTACTTGAACGTCTAACAAGACTACTTAGCATGACGCGTTTTGATGGATCTATATATAATATACAGACATATTTGCGACTAACATTAACAACGAAAGATCATGAAATTGTTAAGAATGAAAAACATCCTCGAAGAAAGATGAAAGGAAAAGCAATTACTTGTTTGCGGAAGATGAAATTGACGACGAATAAAGTGCCGGCGATTCCACCGAACAGTGCCGCCGGACCGGTGAGCAAGCTCCATTTCCTGTAAATCATCTCTTGTTCTCTCACCTTTTCTGTTTGTCAATGTGTCTGATCTCAACTTTCCCCAATTTATCAAAACCCTAATTTGCTTCACGATAGAAGTATAGAAATTTTTAAATATATTTTATCTTTAATATTCTAATATAAATAGACATTAATTTAGATTAAAAATAAATCTTAACCATTAATTATTTTGTGTTAATTAATTTAAAGTAAATATCAATCTCTTAATAATCTTATTAATAACTAATTAGATACTCGTGTAATATGTATATTGGTTATAAAATATAATAAATATTAAATATTAATAAAAATATACCATATAATTGCATAATGTTAAAATAACAAGAATGTAAAAATGACAACAAAAACGATTAATAAAATATGTGAAGATATTAAAAAAAGTATCTTTAAAGAAATTATATCAAAAGAAAATATATTAAATATCAAAAGAAAATAAATAAAATATAATAATATACCTACAAAGCATACAAACGAAAGTTATTAGCATACAATTCTAAGAATATAAATGCTTATTGTTTTTTTTCTCCATAAAATTGATTACACAATAGTAATTAAAATAATTTATCATTACACTTGTCCTCTAATACCAGGACACCTATGTGTTACAAGAGACTATTTCTTTTCATTTTTAATTTACCTACTAAATGAATAAAAATCAAATCTAAAAAATCAGTTGACAATGAGCATATGATGATGAACAACAAATGAACATGTTAAAGTTTTGAGTTAAGGTTTAGAGTTTGCACATATAAACACATACAAATCGATCTAATATAATGTTAGTATGTTATTATTAAAAGTGTGTGTGAGAGATAAAGAGAAATGACCAAGAGGAAGCTAAATGTGGTGCTCAGCGGATAAAGAATAGTTGCAATTAAAATATATATTATAATTATATGACTAATATGTTCTTTTAAATTACTTAGGATTTATTACATATTTAGAGACTTTTAGGAAATGGAAGTTAATGTTACTTTGTTTGTCAATTAACTCGATCAATCCCATCCTCTTAATCTGTATTTAAGATGTAAGACATGCGCTTGTAAACGTTAACGTAATTATATCATTATATGTATGTGCATATATTATGTCTAATCTAATACACTTCAACACTTGGTAAATATATATATCGAAAAAATAATTTAATAATTGTTTTTATTATAAGAACCATTTGTAACTGTCATTAATAGGGGTATTTTGATTTTTTATATAACTTTCTACCCATGAATTATGTCCGGGTGATTTGTCATTAAAGAGCGTTATTTTTATTCGTTTTTGGTTTATTTTAGTTAGGGGTCAAGAATTGGTTCTCACAATACTCTTGATAAAAACAGTTCTCAAATGAATCATCCTCAACATATATAATAATGATCAAGTTTAACGAAAATTTTATATTTCATCTTTACTAATTAGATCAATATTAATTCTAAATATATATTAAAGGGAGCATAAATAATATCATCGCAAATTAATTGCTAAGGTTGATTTGCGTCATTAATTTGACATAATTTACGAGCATACATATTACATACACACGATTCATGATCAATATTGCTTATTATTTTTTTAAGACATGCAGTCAAAACAAAAATTACATCTATTGTAGGATATGTATATATAGAATTGGGATATTATCACGGAACATAGCCACCGTGACCGCTACCAGCCCCATTTCCACCTCCACCACCACCATAGGCACCGCCGCCATATGCACCACCAGCTCCACCACCTTCTCCACCACCACTTCCATATCCACCCACTCCACCACTTCCACCGCCTCCACCACCGTGTCCACCTCCACCGCCGCCACCGTATCCACTACCATTCTCACCACCGGCTCCATACCCACCACCGCTACCACCTCCTGCACCTTCACCATAGCCCCCTGCATGCTCACCACCACCATAGTACCCACCACTACCACCTCCACTCCCTCCACCACCACCTCCTCCATATCCACTACCATGTTCTCCATACCCACCATACCCCGAACCACTTCCTGTACCACCACCGCCACCTCCTCCATAACTAGGAACATGTTCGTATCCACCAGTACCTCCATAACTTGGAACATGCTCATATCCACCTCCACCACCACCACCCTGTCCTCCGCCACCGCCGCCACCATATCCTCCTCCATGCACACCTCCTCCTCCATACCCACTACCACTACCACCACCTGAACCCCCACCCTCACTTCCATATGAACCATACCCTGCAGGCACTACATGTTCACCACCACCACCACCACTAACTCCATAACTGAAAAGTGATCTAGTGGCAGAACAAATGCCAATGCAAAGAAAGACGACAAAGAAAACACTAGGAACAACTCTCCAATTAGCCATTTATGGAAAGTGTTGCTGGATAACAAGAAAGATCGAAGTTTAAATTCAATTTATAGGCCTAAATTTACAAATATTCCTTATGATGGAGTATTGCCATTGGATGATGGAGTGAGCTAGGTGTGCACATGGGAGGGAAACTAGCTTGTAGTTGGGTTTGACTAACGGTATCAAACTTTTGGTCCAGACGGTCACTCCAGCTAGTCCGCACTCAAACTGCTTGCTCATATTGATATAGCTAGCTAGCTAGGTTATTAGCCAAGCTAACACGTATGGTGCGATGTGGCTGTCACCCACATCCATATCTAAATCAAGGCAAGCATGCTTGTTTTGTTGATTCGTTGATTAATTGCAAACCATTTAATGAAGGATAATTTAATCATTTCAGTATTTACTCATTTAAATGGTTTGGTTTGTGAGTGTGACATCACCTAACTTAGGTAATGTTAAAATTACGGATGATCTTCCTTTTAACTATTACACTTAATGGCCGGATCGTGTATTAATATTTACTATTCGCCAAATTACTTTTTCACATGTATATGTCATTAGATATATATTTTTGTATAGTATATACGTCTATTACAAAAAATGGTTCATGTTAAATGAATAGTTATCATTCTGAAAATGTTATATAAATTTGAATTTTTTTTTGAAAAGATCTTTTGTAATAGAGTTTGGTTTATAAAAATATATCAAACTTGTCATCTTTTATTATTGTATGTATCCAACTTTTAGAAATACCATTTAATATATATATTAAGGAAAATGATAACCACAGAGTAAAAAAAATAAGTTTCTAAATTTTAAAAAAGGTAAACGTGTGTTATGAATAGAAAGTTTGAATGTTATTTAAAAGATGATTAATGTGAATATTTTACAAACATGGAAGGTTGATTATATAACTTGAGTTATGATTATCAGTTTTGAAAAGTGAAATTACCTTTTATACTGTTAACCACAGCCCTAAGTGTTGTTGTTATCATTGTCCATATATTAAACATACCAAACCTACCGTTTTATGTACTAAAAAACCAGCTACATAGATTACAAGTAATTATCTTACTTTTATTTATTTCTAATACTAAAATATTTACTATTATTATTACTCTTATTATAAGATTTAGAAAAGATTGAACATTCAAACGAGATGAACATTCAAACTCCTTATACCACCAGCATCCATCATATGTTTCACATAGCCACATCGGCGCCACATCATTCCCCCGCCATTTTCCCATCACATCACACAAACCTCTACATCCATCACATGTTTCACATCACAAGAAAAAAAAAGAAACAAGCCTCACGAGTGTGACCATGGCCGCGGCCGTGATTGTGAGCCACCCATCACGAAGAGGGGTGATGGTTTTCGCGATGGTGAAGACGTCTCACAAGCTCCATCTTGTGATGGATGCGGCCGACCTTACACCTTTAAACAAATCTGAAAGATGAAGTAAATCGGATTTAAACTAAAGGTAGATCGGAAAGAAAATACAAAGATGAACAATAAATGAACCCTAATAAACCAGATCCGGAGAAGATGAAATTGAGCAAGATTTAAACATTAAATTGAAGAACAGATTCGGAGAAGACCGAAGATAAACAAGATTAATTACAAACTGTTAGTAATAAACAAGCGGTAGAATGAAGGATTGCTAAGATAACTATGATAGGTTGAGAGAGAATCTCATTTCACCTTCAAAACACACATAGTTTATTTCATGTAAGTGTGGCAATCCTTACATTTCCTTGTCTAGCACAAGGCTTATATACCTATAAGGTATATTTACAATAAGCACCCTCAACTATTGTTGAACTCCTATTCTATTACAATAATACAGTTCTAACAATCTCCCCATTTGGAATGGAATAGGAGTTGTAGAATAAAATGAATAGGAGTCTTGATCTTTTCAGCATCTTGAGGGTCTTGTGCTTATTGTCTTGTATCGCTCCGGTAACCTAAGGCATTGATCGCCTTCGGTTATATAATCAATTTAGCATATAGAGATTTTCAGCATCTGGATCCTTGAGCATTGGTAGCATCAGCGGAAGCATAAAAGGATTAATCAACAGGAGAGAATATGTTTCTTACTCCCCCTAGAATCACAACCGGGGAAACCCTCCCCCTACAATGTAGCTCTCGAGCATTTAGGCAATTAGCAGAAGCGTATAAGGATTCATCATCAGAGGAGAATATTTTGCTTACTCCTCTTAGAATCACAAACGGGGAAACCCTCCCCCTACAATGTTGCTCTTGATCCTTGACAAAATTTGGGGCGAGAATACTTGCTCTTTCTTCTGAGTAGTTCTCCCCCTAGACTGAATACCTGCTAAAGTATGTCTCAAGCAGTAACCAACTGAATAAATCTTTATATCTCCCCCTCATGATGTCCAAAGTCTACTGGTCATCATGAAAAATGTTCAGTTGTGAAGCATCAGTCTAATAACTTCTACCACTTGTGAGCCAAAATGGATCGTTGAGGAGTGATTGTAGATCCAAAGTGAGTACATAAACCAAATCGAAAATCTGAGAAGTCTCGTACAAGAGTATCAACCTAGTCCGGATCACAACAAGTGACAAAAAGAATGAAAGACAAGTGGATGCAAACGAACTTGGGACGGATAAGGATTCTATAGTAAGAAATAAGCATTAAGGAACACAGGGAGCTGAAATCATATTCAAGCCTTTTCAACCTGTACGACTATAGAAAAGGTGACTTTGAACGCATAACGTGAACAGGGAGTCGGATACATCCTTATTCGAAAGCACACAAAAATCTATCAAACTCTTCGCAAACATGAAGTAAACGGATGTTGGTTAAGACAATCAAGCAACGATACACGAATTCTGAAAGATAAGAATGACAAATCAGAATTCAGAACTGACTGATAAAAGACTACCAAGATTCTAAAGAAACAAGGAATGGATGACCAAAATCTGGTTTTGAGACCAGATATTGGTGACACTAAGAAAGAAGAACCAAAAATCAGTTAGGAAAGGGCAGGATGACTAGACATAGGGTATTAGGAATTAAGTTCATGGTAGTAATGACCCAAAGCTAACCCAAATCTAGAAACATCAGAATGATAACTGAAACTTTGAGAACTCCTGACTTAGTCAAAAAATCCAAACACTTGACTTAGAAATCAAGGTGGCAACTTAAATCAGTCAGAACGACGACGGGGGTTCGGGGGCAGCGCCCCTGATAGCGGGGTCCAAGGGGTGGCTACCCCTGGCGGGGTCCAAGGTGCAGAGCCCCTGGCTGGGGTTGAGCTGACAGGTCAGCGCGAAATTTTTTGAAAATGAAGAATATCGGTATATCAGAAAATGCATTTCGGATGAAAAATTTGAAATTTTGAGTGAAAATTGCAAGTCTGAAAAACCTGTTTGGATCGCATGCGATTGGATCCACGCGATAGGATGTGCGATTGATATGAATCTAATCGCATGCGATTGGGTATGAATTGAATCGCATGCGATTGGGTCTATGCGATTGGATATGATTGAATCGCGTGTGAATGGTTCAGGTTGAATCGCGTGCGAATGGATATGCGATTGATTTGCATGCGATTGACTAGATGCGACTGATAGATTTTTGAGATGAAAACCGTATGATCAGCCCCTTTTTCTTCGATGAACAGCCCCTTTGATCTTCAAACTTCGATATGTTGATGTTATCACCGATAGATCTTCACTCCTTTGGCTCTGATACCACTTGTTAGTAATAAACAAGCGGTAGAATGAAGGATTGCTAAGATAACTATGAAGAGATTGAGAGAGAATCTCATTTCACCTTCAAAACACACATAGTTGATTTCATGTAAGTGTGGCAATCCTTACATTTCCTTGTCTAGCACAAGGCTTATATACCTATAAGGTATATTTACAATAAGCACCCTCAACTATTGTTGAACTCCTATTCTATTACAATAATACAGTTCTAACACAAACCTTAAATCAAAGAACAGAACATTGATCATAAATCGATAATGCACTCTTGATAAATCAATTGGCAGATTGAGAGGGATGGTGAAAGAACTTCGTAGAAACCATCGAGTCTCCGTATGAATCGCTGTACAAGATGGATTTTTTTGGACGAAGATGGGTTTTTTGAGGCTTCGTATGAATCGCTATACAAGAATTCCTTTAATGGAGCTTTTCAATTTCTTTTTCTTCTATTCCCTTGTTTTGTATGACTAGTCGATTTTTCATCACTTTGTATTATTACTAGTTTATTGACCCGTGCATGCACGGGTATTTCGGAAATGTATTTGAGATATTAAAGTTTTCAAATAAAAATAATGCAATAAATGAAATATTACCGAAAACTTTTAATCTTTTTTTACTTCTAATACGTGCAACGGCAACATATAATTGACCATGAGGAATAAACCGACTTCTGAAAGTGACTGTACTTGAGGTTTGTTAATCGTCATAGCAAAACACAACATTAGAGAAAATTGTCTTCTTTGAAACTTAACCGAAAGTTTTGTATCTGATGAAATCATTTTTATTTACGAATACCCACTACTATTAATGTATAACAAAAAATTAAGAATATACTAATTTTAAAAAAGTGTCATTTTACAATTTTTTAAAATATAAATTAACCAATAGGAATCTTTTCTTAAAAATATAAATTAAGATTACAAACAAATATGATGTCATCATCCTTAATCCCAATATTCACATTCCTTAAATATAACCCATATTTAGTTTACATACTTTTCAAACTATTTATATATTTAGTTGATTAGGATTGTTATATATTAAATATAAAATAATATTCATAACCTTATTTTTTTAGTTTTAGACTCCCGTGAGATATCATTTTTTTGAATTAATACAATATTTGTTATTAAATAATCATTTTTTTACCTAAATATACGTGACTTATTTACTTTGTTTTTCAAATTTCATATTTTTAGATGAATAGATATGTTATATTAAATACCCTCCAATTGATTTAAAATTGAATCGATCAATTTTGTAATTGATTTGAAATTCCGAATCTTGCCAAAATTGTTTTTGATAATGGATTAATTTTGCAATTGAGGGTCCCTATTGGTTAATTAAGATTGATTTAATGATTATTTTTGGAAAATTTGCATGTATTTTATATATAGATATAGATTATTATTATTATTATTATTATTATTATTATTATTATTATTATTATTATTATTATTATTATTATTATCTTAGAAACAAAGTGACCTGTTAAAACCATAGAAACCTGCAATCACAAGTCATAATACATAAAATGGTAAATATTGAAAATTCAGTATTTTAAATGGTAGTTAGATACAAACAATAACAAATAGTGACATTTTTAATATATTTTCAGAAATTAAATCCTTTAAAATAATTAAGTTGCATCGGGTTGAATGATAAGTCATTATGTTTCTATTGTTATGAGGTGTAGTTTTTGAACCATCCATGCTCTCACCTCTCATTATTTTTTTCTTTGTTCTTTATGTAAGGCCGGGTTCGCGTGTCATCCTTTTTTTCCCCTTTCTTCAAGCTTTAGAAATCTATTTGTTATTATATTTCAATAATATATTTTAAAGTTAATTAATAATTATATTTTTAGTCTATGTAGTTCAATGATTTTTACGATTTTGACTTTTAGTTTGTCATTTTTACGGTTTTGGTCCTTTATGACCCAACCTCTTACAAGTTTGGTCCCTGGTGAAAATTGAATGACCAAACTATCCCGTCCTATTAATTTTTTCATCACCTTAAACTTTTAAACATTAATCTTATTTAAATTAAAAAATCATATTATTAAATAAGTCTCTCTTCCTAACTTGCCCCCCACACACTCTCTCTCCCACTTTCTCTTTCCCTCCCACACCACCACTAAGACCATCCGTAGCGCACACTGTGAACCCACTTAACCCTGCTGCCACCATACCCCATCTAACCCCAATCTTTTCCACTTTTTTTAATTCTTTTTTTAGATAGATTTAATAATATAACATAATAACATACTTTTATATTGATAAAAAAATAAAATAATACAAATAATAATAAAAAAATCCTAACATTACTAAACATTAAAAATAAAAAAAATAACATAACATTCAATATTAAATATAAAATAATAAAACATCTAAAAAACTAGTTATCCTCGTTGTTGTCGTTTCGTTTGCGCCAAAGATGTTCGATCAAATCCGCTCGTAGGTTAGCATGGATCTTCCAAAAGCAATCTACATAATAAATAATAAATAATAATAATAATAACAAATAAATAGATAAATAATGATAGTAATAATAAATAATAATAGTAATAATAAATAATAAATAATAAATAAATTGTATAATAATATATATTAATAAATAGTTAAGTGTAAAAAGTAAAAAAAAAATGTGGCGGGTTCATCGGTTGTGGGAAACCGGAGGTGGAACCGTGGGGTTTAAACCGCGGGGGGTGTAGCGGTGTTCGCCTGGAACCCCAAGGAACCCACACCCCCACCCGCTTGACGCTATGGATGGTCTAACCCACCGCCCTCCACCAGTTCTTGCCATCCATTTTCTGCCAAGGTCTAACACCACCACTACATTCCCCTTCATTCACCCCCACAACCTCCTTCAACATCCTCTCTCTCAACCACAACCACTACCTTCATCATTCATGTCAACCACCAACACCCATATCAAAAATAGATCTAGCTGATCTCATTTGAAATTTTGAAAACCACAACTTAACAAAACCCTAGAAAGTTAAACCAGTTCATTTTGATTCAAACGGGTTCGGGTCATTTTCGGATTTACCTGTCTGTCTGTATAAATAAATGGGGTGTTCGGATTGGGTAACAGGTTCACGGATTGACCCGCCAACATGTAAATATGACCAGCCAAGAACCCGAACATGACATAACTACCACCCCAAACTATATACATGGAGCTATTTACTTTTTTTCCCCATACGTGATCATTCATTACTTTCAATTCCTTTTCCTTTTTTCATATTTTCCTTCACCGATTTATTAGTATTTGTATGCACGTCTATCATACTTGCTTGTAAAACTAAGGGGATAAACGATGATTGATGACACTTCATACGATTTATTGCGGGATGTTCATTTATAGATATTTATTTTACAATTTAGTGGATATTATAGCATATGTATTGTGGTTGGAAGGCCTGTACCTACTTAGGGGTCAATGTGTAGGAAGAAGTAATCACGTTATCTCTTGCTTTTTTTAGGTATTTGATATATGGAATGTATGAAGACAGCTAAAATCCCATTTCATTGTGGGCACTATCACTATGCCTCCTTCCCATGTGATGTATTCAATTATTGGTTGCTTAAGTCAGCTGTTGCTCATCATACATACAACATACATACATTGATACATACATACGTACATATATAAACTGATACACATTATCACTCATCTACCACTCTTTAATGGACATATTGTACAAATTTGCCCTTAAAATAATAAATCATATTATTGTTGTAAGCTACCTGTTATGGACTCTATACATGATAAGAGGTGAACAAATTTGATCTTGGATAGGTCCTGGACTCTTTCAGGATCGGTCCGGTCTGGGGCCAGGGCGGGTCCTCGGTGGACAGGTCCTCGCGTAAGACCATTCGGTTTTTTGGCGGTCTGGTCTTTTTTCGGACCGGTCCGTCTTTGGTCCAGACCCGTCCGATTTTCATTCGGATATTGTTTAGTTTGGTATAGACATTTCCTTTTCGTACATTTTTTTGACAACTTCAAAAGTAGAGAGAATAATATAGAGAGAATATGTAAAAAGAAGTTTGGTGTAAAGAAGATGGAAGAGATGGTGAGGTATTTTTTAAGACCGGTTTAGACTCTTGGACCGGCTCGGTCCGGACCGACTTTCGGACCGGTTCGTGACAGTCTTCACCTCCGGACCGGTCCGGACCAAGAACCGGCACGGCGGTCTTGGACTGGTTCAGGACCGGTCCGTTCTTGACGGTCTTCGTCGGACCGGTCGGACTAGTCCCATTTATTCACCTTCATATACTTACAGACAGCATGGAGTTGGGTTGATCCACAAACCTGATCAAAGTCCCAGTGAACTATCTCCTCGCCAGGCTGATTACAGAACCCAGTTTGATCACGAGACTTGAATGCAAACTAGACCATTGCGGTGCTAGTCCCCGCTTGACCCAAGATCAGTTCCTGTAGCAGCCTCATCCCTAGGACCATACTAAAGCTCAGCCTGACTGACCATATACCAAATTACCAAGATACAGACCAGCCCATTTGCTTGGCCCAACCTGATCTCAAAGCCCATACAAAAGCCCAGGACAATAATTAGACTTAACCAAACCAGCCTAGTTGTCATTCTAGACCAAGCCCAATCCCAAGCCCAGTACAACACTACACGTAGATGCAAACCTGCCCAATTTCTAGGCCAACACTTAAGTCTAAACTCCAAATCAATCAGCAGTCAGACCTGAACACATACCCGTCCAGTTCCCTGATACAGGTCTGTGGAGGGATCTAGAAGTAAATTAAAATATATAAGTGTAGTGGATTTGTGGGAGGTGGAAGGAGGGTTCTCCACGTTTATGATTGATTATTACAGGACATGTAAAAACAGCCACATAATATTAATACTTTAATAGGAAATAAGTGGTATGTATGAGATATTGACAAAAATTATCCACTTGAAGGAAGTGATGATAAATACCACAAGACACAATAGAGAAACTTCAAGAAACTAGAGCTGCTGGTGTAAGTATGGAGTCTCAGAGTTTGAGCCAAGCTTCTCCCAGGTCTTACTAATTCATTTAAGCTTTTGTAACTACTTGTAAATTTTTAACAACTGATTTCTTGTTTCACTTTCAATTCTTAAACCCCATGTGAATATAATAAAAGTAATAGAATTTCTCACATATAACTGCTTTCCATGAACTTTTTAATCAGGATTTATGGGGATGAAATGGATACTATGCTATTTTTATGAATTCATGTCTCCAGATACAGTTTCTTTAATCAAACCTTTTAAAACAACCAATAAAAAACATTCACACCATCAAAAGTTGTAGAAGAGTAGACGCTAATAACTTATTCGGCCCGGTATGGCTGGCTGATCACACATGTATATTAGTTACTGATACTTTATTCACATGTGCAGCAGCACCGACAAGAAGCCAATTTACAAGTGCCCAGAAGGATGGAAATGCAGTATTACCAAAACTGAGCCGTCCAAGATCGGTAAACCATTTTCAAAATGTGGTGGCAGTGGTTGCACCTGTGTCACGTATGTTCTCTAACACTCACACAGTCACACTTCACTTATTTACTATATATAAACAAGATATATATATATATAACACTATATGGTGTTGCAGTGAGACAACCGTGCAACAGCCAGTGGAGAGCTACGCAGAAGCCAAAGTATTCTGCGAGTGTGGTGAAGGTTGGTCTTGTGTTGTATCCAAGACTGAGGGCCCTGAAGCCGGCAATACCTACTTTGAGTGTGGTGAGGGTTGCATATGTGTGATAGATGAAACAAACACCGTGAAGGTTGTCTGCGCTTGAGTTGCACCATGCATTCAACTTGTTAAAACACCATAAAACAGATATATATATATATATATATATATATATATATATATATATGTATACACAGCTCCTGCTTCTAAGTTACATCCACATAACATGTTTGTCCTAAAATAAGGGCCTGAAATTTCTATTTAGCTACTATGTGTCTATGTGAGTATGTTAGTGAGTGTGTTCTCTGTAACATATGCAGCTTGTATGTGAGTAAGTGAGTGTGTTCTCTGTAACATATGCAGCTTGTATGTGAGTAAGTGAGTGTGTTCTCTGTAACATATGCAGCTTGTATTTACCTGCTGTTTGTGCACCAAGTTATAACAGGTATATATGACCAAAATTTTAAATTAATGTATTGTGTGTAATAAGTAAACAACAATCATCAACGAAGAAGTTGATAGTGTTGTTGGTTATCAATTGATTACTAAGTTAGATGCCCCCGTGACGTACTGGGTGGTTTAAAAAAAGGTAAATATTATATGTTAATAAAAATGTATTAAATAATTATAAAATGCGAAATAAAGATTTAAAACACAAACAGTGTCAACACCCATACCAGCTGTTAAACGTCGATGCGAGGGAGAGGGCAAATAAAAATGATTTTATTTCTTGTACAGGTCACCAATCATTATTGTTACGATTAAAGACAAATGGTTAAGGCTTTATTGGTCATAATTGAAAAAAATTTGAATCATTATAAAATATTTTGAATTGATATAACCAAGAATATGGTTAAATATAATATTTTGAAACGGTATAAAGTGTAAATATGATATTTGTAAATTGGAGTGGACAAATATATATGAAATTCTCCCTTGATCCAAATTAAAGTCAAAACTGAATCCAATTTTGACCAACTAAAGGTAAAAATTGGATTTCAATTTTATTAAAAATTGATGGTTTGGATTGAACTTTTATCCAAATCAATGGCTAGGATTGTTCAATAAATATTACTCCGTATTTATGTTAGTCTTTTATCTATATAAGAAGATTATGGATTGCAGATGCTGAGATGCATATACACATGGGTACAGGGATATTTATGATGGATGAACAAAATGCCACAAACTCAGCATACAATTTCTTGCCACAATCAAGATTTTCATTGTGAAACTTCATTGTGGCTTCTACTTGAGATATCTTAGTAAGGAACTTTGTCCACAGGAACACAAATCAATGAGCTTAATTCAAAGTTGTCAACTTCAATTATATACTCATACCATAATCAGGCTGTGATTTTCAAAGATTCACAGGATTATGTCATCAATGCGTAAGCTTGACTGAAGATCTATTAACTTCAGTTGCTTCTTCCTGAAACTGTTAAACAGACATTAAGATATGGCAGGAATAAGCAACGTATTCTGTGAATAACTCGCTATAAAAGCACTTCCACAATAAATGAAAATTAGGTAAAATTCGACAAGCTGACAGATTTGATTAGGTTTTCGATTTCAATTACCAGAAAGAGGTCATTCATTACATGTGATGGAGCAGGATTTAATCAAATCACATGACTACTAATTTCTTAAGATTATGCTCCTTAACGATACCAAATACAATCAATTGCTTGGGAAGAATCTCGAAACTGAACACAATTGCAATTGCTTATTGAAATTCGGATGCCATGAAATTCAGATACAGAAGCAATTGGAATCAAACCTCAGCTTTTTCAATCAATTGGATGAACAAAACAATGTAATCTGCTCACGGAAACTCCGATCCTTGGGCCTCAAGTCCCTCCTAACATAACCCTTAGCCACTTCATGACTATACGCCTCAAATCCTTCCTGTCCGCTCCTTCGCCACATGTCCTCCGCGAAACTCCGGTGCGCATAATACGCCTCGGCCTCTACCACCACTCTACGGCCATCGTCGTCAGCATCACAGGTTTCATGAATTACGGTAATCGGAAGCCTCTCGTAATGTCCAAGGGTAATGCCTTCAAGCACGTCAAGGCGTTGAAGGCCATAGTCGGAAACGGAGTAAAGCTCGCCCCGGACACGGTGGCGAGCCATCCCAGGAAGGTTGAGAAGGAAGGGCACGCCGTGAGGACCTCGGACGAGAGGGAGGCGGAGATCGGTGACGTAGTTACCGAGGAAAACGGCATCGTTCCGGGAGATTAAATCTTGCATTAACTTGTGATTAGAGAATCCTCGTTTGAGTGTGCCATAAGAGAAGATTAGCGTTTGTTTAGGTGCATCGCCGTCGTCGCCGGATATCGTCATCACTTTCCCGATGATCCACAAATGTCCAATCCAGGTGCCGGAGAAAAACAAGAATTGAGTGGAGGCTGGGGCATTTATTAGCGTGGGATTTTGTTTTACGTCGCCGTTTTTTTATTTTTATTATCAAAAATAAATATCCTCCTACTATATCATCTCTCTTTTATTATTATTATTTTTTTCTTTGGTCCAAGATTGTGACCTTTGAAAGTCAGAGTAAGGTATAACTACTGATGCATCATGTACAAGTGATCAGAGAATTATTTATCGGGAGATAGAGAGAATGATAGATTGTGGTTCATAATTTTTCAATATAAATGTGCAATAAGAAATTTAATTAATCAAGAAACCAATGAATTACGTAAAAGTTAAAGGGTCGAATTGGTGCTTAGGCTTCTTGAAGAGTCAAATTACTTTAAAAATCATCTTTATTTTTTTTAAAAGTCATAATTATATTAAAACCGAAGGGTTAACTTAACGTCTTTAATTTTATGAACAGGAAACATAAATACCTCTTTAAACTACATCTGTATTTATAATTGAACTTGATTATTTAACTTACAAGATACATCTTAATCATATATTGTTAACGTTACACCAACAAACTTTTATTCTAAATGTGTTTAGTTGAAGGGTTTCTATCTTATAAGTTTAGGAAATATAAAGTATTGATATGAATCATATGACAAGGCAGAATGGAGTGGAGTAGGAGAAGCATAACACTGGCACTGCCTACGTGGCCAAAGCTACATCATTCAAACACCATTCTCACTTTTCAATACCACAAAAAAGAGAGAAGAAAAGATAAACAAAACATGAGAGAAAATAATTATATTTAAATTTTAAAAATATTTAGAGTATGTGAAACATACATATTTTTTAGTTAAATTATGAAAAATTATATGAGATGTAATACTAATATAACACAAATTTCTAATATTATATAAGGGTGATGATTCGTGCACAACAAAAATTGTTCATACATAACAGCTTATGCATTAACAACTTGTTCCATGTACTAATAAATGTTTTTACCTGTTATGAATTGACAAATTTTGTTGTGTACGAATCAACCTCTATTCTATAACGCTTTCAAGTTTTTCATAACGCGCGAGTCGTAGTGAAAAAAGATTAAAGATAAATAATATAAAGGGTTTAGTTTCAAAAAGTGTATCGAACTTGTCACCTTTTGCTATTGTGTATATCCATCATTCAAAACTACCATTTAGTGTATCAAAGTTTTAAAAACTACCATTTAATGTATGGTAACTTGTTATAGTAGGTTGCTGCTTAGGTGACACAAGTTTAGATTACATGATATTGACATGGCAATGCTTTGTTGCTGAGGTGTTCTTTCTTCATTTAAAAATAAAGAAATAATAATAATAATAATAATAATAATAATAATAATAATAATAAAAGAAAAGGAAAACACATCTGGGGAATTGATTTGGCGTCCCGTCGATCTGGCCTTCTTCCGTCACCCACAGCTAGCATCCCGTCGTCGCCACCATCATCATCATCCCGTTGCCACTACGATCACAACAGAATCGAACATCGATAGATTCTCAGAATCGACCATCGATACCATGGCAAGAACAACAGATCTGTTTGGCGATCGATCTGATTCACCTTCATCTTCGTCAATCAGATTCATCTTCATCTTTATCGCCATCGATCTGATTCATCTTATGCATATGATTTTCAAATTTCGAAGCAGATTAGGGTTCTTGTTCGACTCCATGGCAGCCACCACCATCGAGAACCATGCCAACCACCATCATCGAGATTTAGGGCTCAAACAGATGCTTCATCAATCAGGGTTCTTCGACTCCATGGCAGCCACCATGGACTGCACCATCACCATCGCGATTTGAGGTTAGCGATTAGGGTTTTTGTGTCATTGGTTTCAATTTTGAACAAAGATTTAGGGTTTCATTTTGAACAAAGATCTGGAATCTTGTTTATGTGTTCTTTAGATTTAGGGTTTCGATTTTGAACACAGATTTAGTGTTCTTCAGATGAAGATTAGATTTAGGGTGTTTAGTGTTCTTTGAATTTTAACACAGACTTTGCTTGTTCAAATCGTTGGATTTTATGGGTCAATCTAAGCTCTTGATTTTAGTGTTTTTGTGTGTTCGATCTTGTACCCAGATTTTGCTTGTTCAAATAATTTTGCTTGAACACAGATTTAGTGTTCTTCGATGTTGTATACTCCATGGTGTTCTTGTGTTCATGTTCATTGTTTATGGTGTTTCTCTTCTTCTTATTGATAAAAATAGATTAATAATGACATGACATATGATACAAAAGAATTTTAAAGACATGGCAAATTTCAAATATGATGTGTAATTTTCAAATAAATCAAAAATAAAATAATTACCTGCAACTTGTATAGTAGGTTTTACGATGTATAAAATGGTAGTTTTGGTAAGTTGAGTATACTAAATGGTAGTTTCAAAAGATGGGTATATACAATAGCAAAAAGTGACAAGTTGAGTACATTTTTTGATACTAAACCCTAATATAAAAGCTAATTTTTAACATAAATACATAAAATAAAGTAGGTCAAATCTAAACAATAAGATATTAATATATGGTAAAAATTTATTTTGATAAATTTGTTGTGCATTCACACAATTTAGTTCAATTTCAAATACGTTTTGATATTAGTTTTAACGTAATATTTAATTATACAACGAAATAAATTTTTGTAGCATTATGAATTTCAAAAAATATAACCTTTTAATTAATATTGTATTAGGGTAAATTTATATTAAAATGTAAATAAAAATGAGAAAATCACTAGTATATAATCTTGTTTAAACCAAACGCCGTATAAACGTTATAAAATAAAATAAGATACAATGTAAAATTTAGCAAATAGATATAATAACAATAAATCTTAAATTAAAAAGCATCCCCATTTCATTGAAAATAAAATGTACATGAACAACAAAAAGGTTATGAAAAAAAGTAAATAATGATAGCAACAAGGATCAAACCCTACATCATTTTAAATGTGCATTTTATGCCAACCAAGTTGTTACTCCGCCAAGGCAGCAACCTGTTACCAATTTAGCATCAAATATGATATATACATTTATTGAAAAGTTTACCGTTCATTGAACAGTATCCCATCCTAACAAATGTTATTATATATAACATGAATGCTAAAACTTATTAAATCAAATGTTACTTAGATAAATGAATTCAAACTATTTTATAACAATTTTTGTAAATTAAGAGAAAAAACTAAAACCATACATATGTCAAGTATTATCACAGATCAAACGAGTGTGACTTTATATTTACTTAAGTTAGTTATATTTCTAGTCTCTGTAGTTTGCATAAGCTTGCATATTTAGTTCATATGATTAAAAAATTACGACATATATTTTTGTCATACCGCAACTCATAAAATTGAAAAATAACATATTTAACCCGAGTTTATAATCGTACAGCCCATTCTAATCGGATAACCGAACCATATGGTTCGGTTCCAACCAATAAGTGGACCGAACCATACCCACCCCTAGAATCTATAAATAATTTAGGGGTTTTATATTGTTGATATTACTGCAAATAGATATAAGAACACCAATAAAACATTTATATTTTATAGGTTTTATCAAGAACATCCGGAACGTATTTGTATTTAGGTTTGAACAAAACACCTAGATTACGTTGAGCAAGAAAATATGAAAATACTTTAACGTGTAGGGCAAATGAATAAATGAAATACAAAACAAACGTACATACTATATCTAAATTTAAAAGCCTTGATATTAGTTGAATTTTGGGCTTAAGCCGAGGAGCCACAAAGTCACAAACCACCACGCCGCTTCGGCCTATCATCTATCCCTTCGGACGGCCCACTATCTAACACAACTCAAATTTGTTGGTTCACTATTACTTGTTTATTTTTAGACCACCAATTAGTTCAACAATGTTCCTTTGCTTCATCCTCCCAAGTTCCAAGAGTACGAGAGCAACCTTCATTGTTCGCATATTTACCTTTTCTCTCTCTCTCTCTCTCTCTCTCTCTCTCTCTCTCTCATGTTATTTCCTTATTTTAAAGGAGTTATTATAATTGCTCTAGTAGATTGGACAATTAATCAGATGTGAAAAGCATATCTATTAATGAGTTTTTTCCCCTTATCACCCATTGTCATCCCTAGTTGAGATCCTTGTAAGACTCTCTGATTCTCCTTACGAGAAGACGTTGCTTTACGTGGTAGGTTATCTAGTGATAATCCCCCCCTCTTATTTTAATCGAGTTATTTTAGTGTCCCCGCGTTGCTGCAGAGTTCGGAGTTTTAGAATGAACAAAATATAAAACTAATATCAAAGCATATAAATTTAAAAATAAAGCAGAAAAAATTAGACAATTAGGATTACGAAACGCAATTTATTCATATTCAAATCTATTCACATTTTATATTTCATATCATGTCTAATATAATCAATTAGTATTATTAGCAATGTTTACAATCGAATAAAGATTTTAACGAAAAACTTTCTAAAATATTCTAATTTTTTATTTAAAACATGAACATTGAACTTAAAACATTATACGTTAAAATTAATAAAAGATAAAAATAAAAATAATTCTAAATATATTTTAATTTAAATATAATGGTTATGGACTTATGGTATTTCTAAAACAAAATAGCAACATGGGATTTTTGAAAGAAAAAATAGATGACATGGACTTTTTTAGAAACAATAAAATGGAAGGTTTTAGATATGAAAGAAATTTTAAAAGAATAAAGAAGGATGTTTAAGATGGAGAGGTGCCATACATTTTTAGATTTTGAAAAAAAAGAGAATTCATAGGCATGGCAAAGATTCAAACTCTTAACCTGTTGTTAGCTATACCAAAGCCTTACCATTAAGCCAAATCTTCAATTTGATTATATTTTAGAATACATTTTATATATGCATTTATCTGAAAGTTATTGTTCATAACTTCCTGATAAATGTTACTATATATAGTAGCATTATTTAACACACTCACATATATCTCCACCACAATAACTATTTATCCGGACCCAAGTCAATTAAAAGATATTTAAATTCCTTTATGAAATCTCGAAAGCGACAATCCATTTGATAATCAAAACAAATTATCATTACTCGTATCAATAATCAATTGCTAGTTATATTAGTTTAACTTTAAGAATTTAGGTAAAGTGGGTAAGTAAGGGTGCGGCGTACACAACAGTTTAAGTCATAGTTGAAGTCTTATACTTAAATAAAACGGGGATCAAAGGGTTTGCACCCCTCGCGGGGTGCCAAAGACAGATTTGTTAAAACTTGTGTTCAACACTACTTATGCCGCTGACGCGCTTCTGATGCTGATATGCTAAAGCCTTCAATTTCTGACTTAACTTATTTAACACTCGCTAAATCTTTACTTACACATGCTGATGCTTTTGACCATTCTCAGAACTGCTTACAAACTAACAACTAACCTTTGTATAACTAATTTTAAAATTTAAGGATTACTACAATCGTTTCAGTTGTCTATAAATAAAATAAACCAACATGGATCTAGAAAAGTTACAAATTAAGATTTCAGGATCCTTAAATCAAAATTTGTGAAATTTTTTAAAATTTGAATTATATCAATTCCAAAAAGTATTTCACATATGATGTAATACAGTATCCAGATAATCAACTTTATTATTTTGTAAATAAAACAACTAACTTTTTACTACGAGACTAGAACTTGATAGAGAGTGAGAAGGGGGATAAAGACATCGTGGCTTGTGAGATATAGAAACGACTTACGGTGGATTGTTTTTTCACTTTCACTTTATTATATATATAAGGAATGCAATCAGCTCCCACAACTCGAGAGTCGAGCCTCACCCTCTCTATTTCTCGTTTCTTTCTCTATCTTCTCTCCCTCACCTCTTCTATCTCTTATATAGATATTATAAAATAAAATAAAAAGTGGGTAAAATTATGTCGTCCTTGTGTAAAAGTGTTAGTTCTCAAATAGAATAACATGTGTTAATCGAAGTTTTCTCTTAGTTGAGTTTGAGTCTCTAGTAAAGAGTCTTCCATGTTGTGATCCTTTGAGATTGCTAAGAGCACATAATGATTCTAATGGGATCTTAGATCTCCGAATAGCACGACTTATCCTAAACTACCACAAATACTAAGACATACCATATAAATATAAACATAAACTTCCGTTACCACTAATTACCATAAAAAAATGCTTGTGGCTTGTGACCATATAAACATACACTTCCCTACCATAAAGAGATCGTAGCTTGTGAGATCTAGAAGCGACTTAGGATGGATTGTGTATTCACTTTCACTTTATTACGTATATTTTCCATTTAGGCCCTATCAATTGATTTTGTCACCTTACTGAAATTTTATACCTTTTATCATAGATCAATATATTATAACCGAGCCTATAATTCTTTTCTAGGTAAAGAGATAGTTTTGTCATTTTTGTGCAACAACAATTAGGAATTTTGAATTTTTTACGTTTTTGTTAAATTTATCAATAGAAACAAGATATAAAACATCAAAAGTAGGTCACTCAATTATGTTCACAATTTCACATTTTGAGGCGTTCACGTTTAAATTATGTATTGTTTACGCCATATTCGTCCAAAATGACACTAACTTGATAGTAAAAAAAAATATTAATGAAACTATAGTGATAGTTTTTAACTCTAAAATGGACCTCAAACACATAATTGGTCGGTAATATATAACCCTTATGACATGTATTTGACATTGAGTTAAAAGTTGGGTCGCTTTCATTAACATGTCATTTTGTGTAGCGGTATATTAAAAACACACTTTTTGTAAATTTCAGTGGCTTCTAGTATTAGCAATCTAACAAAGAAAAGCAAAAAAGTAACGTGTTGTTAACTTGTCTTTAGCTTCAATAATAATAATAAATGTTATATTCTAACATATATCACATAACAAGAGGCCAGTTTAGACATTATAAGAGGTTAAAACTAAAAATAGACATATATACACAAAATAAAAACTATCTAGCAATAGTGTAACCATAACACCATCATCATTTATCACATAGTTTCACATACTTTCTGCCTGTCATATTAGCGTCACATCATTCCTCCATCTCATCACACAAACCACTGCATCCATCACATCTCATCACATAGTTTAAAAAGCAAAAAAAGAAAAGAAAAAAAATCGGTGAACCTCGTGACCACTATCCCACTCGTGACCGTGAGGCACCACATCACAAGATGGGGCAATGATGTTCCAGCCGTAAAGAAGGCTCGCGAAAAATGATCACGAGACCGATACACGTGGTCTAACGTAGGTAATGATAATATAGTGAATCACTGGAAGTCTGGAACTACAAGTTAGTTTATTTGACATTAAATTGGATAAATTATGAATGTACTCGAGGTTGCTGATAAATATCCGTGACAAAAAACACAAAACAAATAAGAATAAGACGTTAGTTTGGTGCTGTTTGTTTATTGTTTTGGTGTCTTTGTAAAGTTTTGCTTCCTGCACATTGTATCTCCCATCAGCTTCTTGCTGAGTTTTTTCATTTAATAGAATTTCTCTTCGTGGTTCATGTGAAGGGTGATGATAATGCCGAAGCTCTTCCCATGTATCACTTGTTTTGCCGTTAAAAAAAATAAGAATTAAGACGTATTATTGTACATAAATATTAAAAAAAAAGGTGGATGAATATTAGAAGACTAGAAAAAGAAGAGGATGGGATGATGAGTCAACGGTAAGGGTGAAATGGTCATGGTTGGTGTGCCGTGGGCGTTGGGTCAGTCAACTCAGAAAGACCAATTCTTTGCCTGCCTTTTAAAACTCTAGAAGACATTAGAGGACAAAACGTGTGACGTCAACTTTAATAGTTTTCTTTTAAGTTTTAACACACTAATCTTATATCTATATTTTTTGTTCTTAGGGGGATACGAGGATATAAAATTTAATCATAAGCTATAAGAAACATCTTTTTAATATTTTAATATCGCTAGCTACACGTCTTTTAGTATCAACATTAATAGTTAAATAGTCTAATACATGTTCTATCTTTCTCCTTTTTTATTGGAATTTCTTATCATTCGAATTTCTATTTACCAACTCAAAAAAACAATATAATTAGGTAGGTTTTCCCGTTTTGACAGAATTACTCTAGAATATTCTCGACATATAGTTTATAAACACGTAATATAAGTTTTTCACTCTCATCATTCACTTATACGGCAATCACTTTCTACCACACTAAATTCTATTATATATATACCTGCTAAATTACAAATCAAAAAATTACTAAAGAAAACTAGCATTACCATGCTACCTACATGAAGAAAGCCACACAAACACCATCATCGCGCCTACATGGAGTTGTAAATTTGAAGACCACCACGCCTTCAACATGCCTCATTGGTTCGCTTTTACTTTTGTACGTGGTTGGTTTTTATCATCTAATACATCTAAATAATGTAACATGTTCATTCTTCAAACCCGCTCAATTAATTCCAGTGTAGAAATTCATATTATTAATTGCTTATAAACACACGAATACCCACAAGTTATAAATATTTGTACATAAGTACATAATCTATGAGAGTTGATTCTTCCACTTAAGAATTTGATTCATTCACTAAAAGTACAATACCTTTAAAATTATGTTACAAGTTAGTGAAACATATGTTTGCCTTGAATGAATCTATTTTACAAGTGGAAATATCATCTCCCGCAATCTATATATGTCAAAATGTCAAAACTAATAGAGATATGGAAAATGGACAATATGACATAACAATCAAAGGATGTAGAGTATAGGGGCCATGCAGTTAGACTTAATGAGCCATTATTAAGTAATTAATAAAGAATTAATGAGCCATTAAAAAATCTTAGCCATTAGTTAATTTTATCAAATATTAAGATTAATTTTCATAGTTATCATACAAAAAAACAATTCTCATTTAAACCCTTATCTATATATATCTCTCAATCACAAGGTGTTAATAATATTCTTCCACCTGGACGGAGAATCACACGTGATCATCAAGCAACTAATATCCTACATATTCAAAGATAAAATGATAATTGGTTTGAATTCATGAAAGTATGAAACACTTGATTATTACATTATTCCAAGGACCAGTTTTTATGAAGCAAATGTCAAGCTTTTGTAAAAGGCTAGCTGAGTGATAAGTCAAAACATATATAGATCAAAACCACACTCACTCCAAGTTTGATAGAAAACAAAAGAAAAAAATAACTATTATTTATTTTATGTTTCCAGGTTAAGAAAAAAGAAACAGAGTAATTAGTTACTAATAAAAAATCATAAATTTTTTTTTTTCTTTTTCGTTCAAATCTTTCTATTTTTGAAAAACGTTATTAAAGAATCCTTCATCAAAGCTTAAAAAAAAAACTCAAAAACGCAATTTTTTTTAATTCTTTCATTCTTTCTTCTAAATTCTTTTTCCCCTCAAATTAAAACTTTATAAGTTATAACAAAGTGTAAGCGATTCCGTAGGTAGATCAGAGAGAAGACCCACCAACTTAGCACAAGTAAAGGAAGAGAAAACACCTTAAAAAGGAATCTATGTATATATATATTTTTACTTTTAGTCCTCCACTCACTAAAGTAAAACTTATGGATCGCTTGTCAACTTTGAACTCATTGCAAGTAATACTAGAATATATTTCTTTTAGATGCAAATTCACATAAGCCCATGATCCATGCCACATTAATAGTTGAAGCTGGTTTCTTTTTTCTTCCTAACATTGAAAATGTTGCTAAATTTGCACAATTGAGATAATATGAAGTCAAGATATGAAGATAGTATATTAGGTACGTCGTCGGTGTTGATCGTCTTCGGCTGATATTTAGCATATTGGTAACAAGGCCATCATCTCATCAAGGTTCTTAAGATGTAGGCAGGTGTGTGTATCTTTTGTCACATGAAAGAGCTAGAGGCAAGAATTCAAGTTTAGAGTCTAGATCCCCTCTTTGATCCTTTTGGACTCATTAATGATATGGATGTATCAATTTTAAGTATTTTACAATGTTTTGTTACTTTAACAATTTACCAAGACGAAGTTTATGCATGACATTAACAAGGGTATCAACTTGTATATTTTTCTTGTTTTAAAGCAAAAGATTTTATTATTACTAAAGGGTCTCAAAGGTTGAGACATTGATGTAATATAGTAACAATACCAAGCTACCAAATATAAAACCATAGATCAAAAACACTCTAGAAAGCCAAATACCACTTTGTAATGACTAAGGAGCTTTCAATTCAATATTTTTTTGAATAGTGAAATATGCACATTCCTAACTTAAATCTATACCACTTTTATCCATAACAAGACTTGAGCCTACAATCTTCTTGTTAGGGTCGCAATCAGAAAACCGATCAACGATATTGTCCGCTTTGGATTGTCCCTCACGGTTTTAAAACGTGTCAGATGATAGGAATAAGATTCCCCCTCCTTATAAGAAGGAAGTATCTCTCTTGCCTCATCAATGTGAGATGCTCCTGTATTGCTACAGGAGCGGTGAGTTTAAGAGTCACGAATTTAACTGGTTCGGGAGAACGATGGGCTTCATAAACCCAACACTTCTGTAACACCTAAACACCAGGTATCACTAGCCTATAAGCCCTTAACTCTTATGAAAGGGAATTTTGATGGGAAAACTTGTGAGATGTTAGACTGTTAGAGGACTAGTGATTTCTTTGCCCTCGATCTGCTAGTAGTACTTGTGGCATTCCAGGTATAAGAAGAGGGACGCTTGAAGATTTGAGAATATCCAACTGCTTTTATCAAAATTTTCTAATTTCCGGATATAAATAGTAGTTAAGTAATAATTTAGTAATATATATCCTCACATATTTCGAGGCATTTGTTATGCCTTTGTTTTTAAGGAGGTCGCATCTATTATTTAGTTTTACTTTGGTAATACATTTTGTAATATTATTTGATCAAGTTGTTTCACATTTTCTAGATATGTAATATGTTTCGCTATATTTCAGAAGTTAATTAAAAGTTTACAACTTCTTTTTATAAAAAAGAGGAATATGTTTCTCTTCAATTGGGTCATGGGCCATGGCATAATTAATGGTTGAAGTCAACATTGTTTTCTTTTTTCTTTGCAGCATTATCAATTTTCAACTTGCACATTAATGTTTCTTTTAGTTGATTTCTTTAATTAGTGAAATAGTCAACAACTACCCTTGCAAAAAACACTCACTCATACCACATTGTATAATTACCATACTACCGAAGTAAATATTCAACAACCATCTGTGTAAGAAATTAACCCACACTTATGTCATGATATATGATTATCTACATCTTATAAATTATTATATCATATATTATATACTAATCGGTACATGAAAAAGATACATTACTCTGTAAAGTACCGGACAACTTTAACTCTTAGACCAAACAAGCTAAAGATAGTCTTACATTTCAATACCACCTAATTTACAAACTCTATGAACCTAATATATTAACCCATATTATTGAAATTGATATGATGCTATAATGTGTGCCTACTAATATTAAAAAAGGAGAACATAATGGCTAATAGAGAGCATGAGATGCCACTTAAAAAATATATATGCCTTGGGTGGCTATAAATAGAGATTCCCTTCTTTAATTTTATATATACTAGTAGGGTACCCGCGCAATGCAGCGGTGGCAAATAAGGAGAGATTTTGATAATCGTTTGCAATTTACTCATCTCTTATAAGTTCCCCATTCCCTTCTTTGTTTTATTAGTGCTCAACTAATACCTCTACTTTTCTATATTGAGATCGTGAATTTACTCGCCTCTTATAAGTTCAGACACAACAACAATCATGCAAATGTACAATTGATTTATTTTAAAAATAAGAATTACGAATAATACATTTTGGTTCATGTTAATTTTATGGGTGAGTTATACACTTGGACTTATGGTGTGATACGGGCCTAGTGTAAGATGGGTTCGTATCAAGTACATCAAAATTGCAGATTGTAAGCCTATTATGAGAAAAAGAAACAAATAATGATGATAAAAACATGTATCTTGTGGAATGGTTTGATGATACTTAATGGAGATTGATCTATAGAATCAAAGGTTCTCCAAACCCTTGCAACCCACCCTATCTCTGAATGGGCCATTTATAAATGATAAAAATAAATGAATAAATAATAAGCAATAGAAAATACGTACGTCCATGACATAGTGAAAAAGATGTGAAGTGGAACATTAAGTTAAAAGCAACATGTGGCAAACATAAGCCCTTGTCATGGTTAGTTAATTAATATATTAAAAACAAAATGTTAAAAGCATCGATAACCAGCTTCAAAAATTTCCATGGTTCTAGTTCAGTGGAACACATTATTTCCCTATTATAACCATGGTCAAGTATGCAACAATGTTTTTTAATTTCTGAATTCCACATGCCATTTTACAAGTGTATGTATTTATGATTTTCATACATTTTTTAGTAACAAGCTTCACAACCGAGAAAAGTTGTCCCTTAAAAACCAAGGACTAAGCTCAAAAATTTTGTGAGTTTCTACTGGACATCAGCGTATACATCAAGGTTTATTTATGTACCCTAATAATTACATTCAGCAGTCACCATTTATCATACATAAGATCAAAACAAATAAACAGATAACATTAGCTTAGCAACTTGCAGTTTAAGATCGTATTATTTATAGAAAATAAAGATCGAAAAATAGGAAACTTCAAACTTAAACTTGTGATTACATGAGTTTAACAAACAAGAAACAGAAAACAAGCTCCTGCCATATGCTGGTGGGTTAGCAATGATAGCATCTACATTGAATGGAATATTTGTATCCGGATCAGGATCAGTGCATGCAGGAAGCAAAGAAAATACAACATCCTTTATTTGACTTCTCTGAATTTGTATTTCTGAAGGTTCCGATGGCAAAAATCCTTTGTTCTTCACAATGTCTACACAATAAATACATAAAAAAATCTCACCATTACAAGCAATATAAGGGTGTTTGGATGTGTGTTCTGAAAGTAATTATGTAACATTGACTAATTAGAATCAGACACTCAGCTATAATGAAATGCTTTGTAGAAGATAATTTTGGATGTGCTTAAGATGTTTGAAGTTGTGGTAACAGTTAATTACATGTTTTAGTATTTGACAAATTGTAATTGTTTGAATTAACAGTGAAATGATCCAGTATGACATTTTCATGAACAAAGGAGAAACATATGTCAATTTAGGTTAAAAGAAGGGATATATAAGTAATTTTATTTAGCTCTTAAAAAATTAGCTGAGTAACTGCTACACAAAACTAATTTTATGACACCTAAATTATTACATATTCAATTTTATGATTGCATTAACTTACTTCAGGGTTTCTTTGAGCAACTACAGAAAGTTATATCAATAGTTGGTGATGAGGAGAAACTAACACTTTATGATCAGACTGGTTGTGTTTATGATGGACTAAACAACTACAAAGGCATCAAAACTACATTAAAAGAAAAAAAATTAGATTCCCAAATTATTCTTACAGATCAATAATTCAATATACAGGGAGAGTTCCATTAACATACAAATGGATTGCTATAATACTTACCTGAACAGAGGCAACCCCTAATTCGCAGGCATTACTTAGTGTGTTCTTGGTCTTGGGGTGAAATTGATTCAGAACAAGGATTGTATTGCCCGCACGTTGTGTGAGGTTAAATAGTATATATAAAGCATATATGTTCATACTCGAACTGTCGAACATCAATATGTTCATATATATAATTAGTGCATATTTATAACGACAGGCAACTCTATATGTAATCTTACGTTATTAAGAAGCAGAAGGATATTTTAATAAGTTTGCAACCTAATAGCTATGGAGAAGCAGAATATAAGAACCTTCATTGTATGAGAAACAAAACAAACACACAATGAGAAACTACTCAATTTGAGAGCCGACTAAACTAAATTATTGTTGGTAAAATCTGCATCTAATTTTTATGAGATAGTATGTCTTAAAGATCATCAAATATTGACAAAGCTCTGACTAAGAGTATTTGCTATTGACATTATCAGGTACGTATCACTGGATCACTGCCAATCAATTCATAAATTAACAAAAATAAAAGAACCTCGCTCAGGTTCTTGGTCTTGGGGTGAAATTGATTCAGAACAAGGATTGTATTGCCCGCACGTTGTGTGAGGTTAAATAGTATATATAAAGCATATATGTTCATACTCGAACTGTCGAACATCAATATGTTCATATATATAATTAGTGCATATTTATAACGACAGGCAACTCTATATGTAATCTTACGTTATTAAGAAGCAGAAGGATATTTTAATAAGTTTGCAACCTAATAGCTATGGAGAAGCAGAATATAAGAACCTTCATTGTATGAGAAACAAAACAAACACACAATGAGAAACTACTCAATTTGAGAGCCGACTAAACTAAATTATTGTTGGTAAAATGTGCATCTAATTTTTATGAGATAGTATGTCTTAAAGATCATCAAATATTGACAAAGCTCTGACTAAGAGTATTTGCTATTGACATTATCAGGTACGTATCACTGGATCACTGCCAATCAATTCATAAATTAACAAAAATAAAAGAACCTCGCTCAGGTTCTTGGTCTTGGGGTGAAATTGATTCAGAACAAGGATTGTATTGCCCGCACGTTGTGTGAGGTTAAATAGTATATATAAAGCATATATGTTCATACTCGAACTGTCGAACATCAATATGTTCATATATATAATTAGTGCATATTTATAACGACAGGCAACTCTATATGTAATCTTACGTTATTAAGAAGCAGAAGGATATTTTAATAAGTTTGCAACCTAATAGCTATGGAGAAGCAGAATATAAGAACCTTCATTGTATGAGAAACAAAACAAACACACAATGAGAAACTACTCAATTTGAGAGCCGACTAAACTAAATTATTGTTGGTAAAATGTGCATCTAATTTTTATGAGATAGTATGTCTTAAAGATCATCAAATATTGACAAAGCTCTGACTAAGAGTATTTGCTATTGACATTATCAGGTACGTATCACTGGATCACTGCCAATCAATTCATAAATTAACAAAAATAAAAGAACCTCGCTCAGGTTCTTGGTCTTGGGGTGAAATTGATTCAGAACAAGGATTGTATTGCCCGCACGTTGTGTGAGGTTAAATAGTATATATAAAGCATATATGTTCATACTCGAACTGTCGAACATCAATATGTTCATATATATAATTAGTGCATATTTATAACGACAGGCAACTCTATATGTAATCTTACGTTATTAAGAAGCAGAAGGATATTTTAATAAGTTTGCAACCTAATAGCTATGGAGAAGCAGAATATAAGAACCTTCATTGTATGAGAAACAAAACAAACACACAATGAGAAACTACTCAATTTGAGAGCCGACTAAACTAAATTATTGTTGGTAAAATCTGCATCTAATTTTTATGAGATAGTATGTCTTAAAGATCATCAAATATTGACAAAGCTCTGACTAAGAGTATTTGCTATTGACATTATCAGGTACGTATCACTGGATCACTGCCAATCAATTCATAAATTAACAAAAATAAAAGAACCTCGCTCAGGTACGTACCATTGGATCACTGCCAAAGACATCACTGGTGTAAACTCCTCTAGTGTAAAGTCTAAAGTCTGCAATCACATGAAATGCCACACTCACCGGACGAACTACTCCTACTGCATGCTTTAATTCATCTTCAGCACCCTATTTATACATATATAAACAATTTTTTCGTTGCATTATCATACAACAATAAGCTCAATGACTTGGACATTTTCAAAGAAAGAAAGAAAAAAAATCTTTACCATGGTGATGTTGACGGAAACAAGAACTTGGACTGCAGCGTTCTCTGCTGTATATTTGCAAACACCGTCTTTTCCGGTGTAAGGATAGGCTTCCTCATAGTCAGGTCCACCATTGTATTTGATGTACTCGTAAGCTTGGGAAGGCAACCCCCCGTTGCAACCATAATTATTAAAATCACCAGCAAAGTCTACAAGCTGTTGCTCTGACAGAAATACTATCTTCCCAAACATCTGCGCGTAAGCTGCCTCAAGAGCTCCAGTTGTGCTGTACGTACTTTTAACCAACCAATCATTAATATATAACTTTTATTTGATCTGCTTGATGATATTATAAAAAAAAGAACTTACCTGAAAGTCCAACACGACCCACATGATCCTTGATTCTTGACTGGGCTCACAATTCCTGCTTTTCTCCAATCTTGCTGCAATATATAAAAAATTCATATTTGATCATCAAGATATCCGTTTTCTTTCTAGATGCTCATAACAAGCAAAAAATATATATAGACAAAATTAGGAGAACACCATATATGATCAAAACATGAATTCACATAACTCACAACTAAAACACCAAAAGTCAACCCCTGCTTAGTGTTAAATTGAGGTATATGTATATATGTTTCTAAAAACAGATTGTTGAACACCATATACTGATAAACGAAATAGAAAAATTCTTGAATTCTTCCGGTCTTCCCACGTCATATAAGCAAACTGTGTTTCAACCAACTTAAGTAAAGAATTCATATTTGATCATCAAAGATATCGGTTTTCTTTCTAGATGTTCACTAACAAGCAAAAAATATATATAGACAAAATTAGGAGAACACCATATATGATCAAACATGAATTCATATAACTCACAACTAAACCCCCAAAAGTCAACCCCTGCTTACTTACTGTTAAATTGAGGTATATGTATATATGTTTCTACAAGCTGTTGCTCTCACAGAAATACTGACTTCCCAAACGCCTGCGCGTAAGCTGCCTCAAGAGCTCCAGTTGTGCTGTACGTACCTTTAACCAACCAATCATTAATATATAATTTTTATTCGATCTGCTTGACGATATTATAAAAAAAAGAATTTACCTGAAAGTCCAACACGACCCGCATGATCCTTGATTCTTGACTGGGCTCACAATTCCTGCTTTTCACCAATCTTGCTGCAATATATAAATACAAGTGGTTAACATCAGAATCAGAAACTCATAATTCATAATCACTCTATATGCCCAAACCATGTCTTCTACTATTAATACATCCTTTTATTTCAAAATTTAAGATATTTCCTTTGATTCTTGACTGGGCCCAAAAGCGGCGAGTCAAAAGGTAAGTTTTCAAGTGCCCAATTAAAACCCAAATCACGGTCTTCACTATACACACACCCACACCCCGTTACGATTATAAGTCCAATTAAAACCCAAATCGAGACTCACCTGGTTGATACAATAATAATCAAGACAAAGATGGATGTGTGTTGTGTGATTGTGAAAGCTAATGACGTTTTAAGATAAGAGGAGAGAGAGTGTTAAATGGTTTATATAGTAGTATAGATATATATTGTAGTTGTGGAAATGTGTAATCCAAAATCGCAAACCACTTTTGATATCGAAAACGGAACATCCGCAAGACCACGCAAATCCGTTAGCAGGTGTTAAAAAATTCCTATCTCAAATTAAAATATTTTCTGATTCTATGTTTAGCTATGGTATGGTAACTGCAGACTAATTATTTGTTTCATAGTTTCTAATTTCTATATAATCAGTTTTAGCCATTTAAGACATGCCTAAATCACACTCTTAGTTCTTTATTTGAAATCTTGCAAATTTAGGCATATCTTAAAGAACAAACCGTGTAATTAACTCTAAAAAACAGTAGTAACTACATTTTAAAAGAAGAACACGAAATAAAGACAGCAGAATTCAAGCTTTATGGACCTATGTCAGACATGAGTGTCTATAAATAAAATCAGACATGAGTATATAGTCTAAAAATGATCAATTGGCTGTAAGTCCTAATTAATAAGCTGATACAAACATCATTACCAAACCCCTAATTCGTATTTACCATGATCTTGTGAGGAAATAGCATGAGGAACAAAACCCAGAAGCATCGTTCCATTATAGCGCAAAGGGGAAGTGTATACCTGCAAATAACAATAACACCCATCTCGTATTTGAATCAAAACCGTCGATACAAAAGAGAAATGAAAAATGAAATCAGAAATCGATATAATTACCGAGCAATGGGCGAGATTTGGGGAAAACGAATGGTGGGTATAGAGGGATGAGAGAGGATTGAGGAATGTTGATGTCGATGTTATAGACATTGTTGGAGACCCCGAACAAACCGTAACATTTAGCCGAGGTTTGTGAAGGGAAATCGAGACTCACCTGGTTGTTTTCAACCAAAAACCCAACGATCTGAAGAAGGAAAGCTTCCACGGTCTTCACTATACACACACCCACACCCACACCCTGTTGCGAGGGCAGTCGACCCTTAAGGCGAAGGGGCGGGCGGGGGCGACCATTGGAGAGAGTGTAGCGGCCGAAGAATTACGACCTGGGAGGAAGCTAATGTGGAGAGAAGGGAGGGAGACGGCTTATGTTAAACCCGATGAATGGATGAGATTCATATTAAAAAATGAAGGGTGGGGATTTTGCGTTGGTTGAATTTTAAGAAGTTTTAAGATAAGATGAGAGAGAGTGTTAAATGGTTTATATAGTAGTATAGATAATTTTTGAAGAAACACATCAATTTCATATGTTTCCTAACTATTTTTTAAGGCTAAATATAATATTCAGCTACGATATAATATTGTTCAATTTGTCCCACCGGCTCACGTCTTTGTTTCTGGCAACTAAACAAGAACTTCCTAGGGGGTCATCCATTCCTGGATTGCTCCCACTCAAGCACACCTAACTACAGAGTTCTCATGGGATTTACCTTGCTTGTGGCCCCAAAACATGTTATGTTATGTAAGACCAATGTTTACTTATAAACCCAACACCTCTCCTGTTTACGGTCGATTTGAGATTTGCATAAGATGTTACACTACATGCCTAAATATTTTCCGACGATACAAAGTTAAGAAAGTTAATGTAGCATCATGAATACCTGTTTAAACATGGATCCTCACTTAATGATCAAAGTAAGCTATAAAAATGCATGTTGTGGTAAAAGTGATTGAGAATGATAGAACTTGAAGACGACTTCAATTTTATTCATATGGTACATGGAAAAGAGATAACTTAGGACACCATAGTAGAGATCTGTGTTATAAACCATTTCGTGCATATATTTCATGAAAAGTTTGTAATATAAAGGTAGGGTTTTAGGAGTTAGCATTATGAGAGAAGATAGAAAACTTACCTAAACCCCAAAATTGAAAAGATCGCCACCTTCAAGATAATGCAAGGTTGATTAGAAGAATTTTCAATACAAATACTTTTTTTCGGATATGATTTACGATAGATCGGATGTCACATGTGTACTAAAGATCCTAATGGATGCTTGTCACTCCCTAAAGGATGTGATATTTTTTTGATGATAATATTGTAATGGTGGATGACAGTAAAGAGAAGAATTTGATAACAATATACCGGTTGATTATATGTATCATAAGTAAGAAAATGTGAATTGAAATCTGGTATAATATTAAACAACATTATTATTAAATCCTAATATTATATAAACTTCTTTTAATGATTTCTTTTGTCAAAGAGCATTAAAGTAAAAATAGAAAAAGGTTTTTATCAGTAATTAACCATATATGAGTATTGCTCTAGTGTGAGTGGGTAGACCCACCAAGTGTCTTAACCCAAATGAAGGTTCCAAGTTCCTATCACATCCCCCTTCTATTACAAATGATAGCTAAAAGATGAAGCGGATGAAGTTGTTAATCCAAACCAAAGTCCATAATAGCCAATTCGAGGAAAGGTGAAACAAATGTGACTCATATAGTTAATGATTTATGTCCGACAAAAAGCTCTTAATAAGCTAAAAGAAGTAGTGTATATGTATACCCAACAATAATCTATATACACATCTTCGGCAATTTAATGATTTATTACATATGTAGATGGTAAATATACCAGACAAGTTTGGTAATTAAGTTTGGTAACATGTTAAAACAGTTAATTATTCGATACACTTCTAGTTGATTCATCTTTCGTAACTCGGTAGTCGTCAGTCTAACACGTAAATCATAAAAAACATATATTGTAATAATATAACATAAAATAATATAAAAGATCATGATCACTAAAATGCATGCAATATATTATAGTTGAATTCCCTCTAACACAACTCATATTATTGTTTTAAAGTTACCTATCGTAACTATTAATATAATTGTTATAAAAATACTAATAACTTAAAGTGATCTTTTTCTCAACAAACATTTCAAAATTGCCAACTCTAACTACAACATAAAGAAATATAGAAACAGAGGATACTCATCTCCTTTTAAGATATGGTCTAAAAGTGCCTGATTTAGGGTACATTTGGACACACACACAAAAAAAGAAGTTTGCTTTCCCTCCACATAAACAAATCCATAATTTGGGGCAACTTTAAACAATACAGCCAAGAAACAAACAATGAAAATGAGGATGAAGACTGTTAATCATTCAAGCTTTAATAAATATAAAAAATATATTTATATTATTGTATGTTGATAAAATAACAATAGCATGCCGAAAAGAAGGCTTTACGAGCATCGGTATCATGAAAAGGAATAAAATTAAAAAAATGCCAGAAAAATAAAAAAGAATAATTTGACACCTCATCTTATGGCACTAACAATTAAATTATGGAACGATTATCTAATTTAGGAAATACATTTAAAAAAAATACCATTAATTACCCATTTATATTTTATAAATAATAATAGTAATAATAATAATAATACACGGTATACAAACTAATTAAGTTAGTTCCGTATTTTTTAAAAAAAAAAATTAGTTCCGCATTAAGGAATGTAAAAATTCAACGATACGCGTGTAATTTTTTTATTTTTATTTTCCCGTTAGCACACAAGAATCACACAAAACAAAACACTAAACTTTGGTGCTTCAAATTGATTTTGGAAGCCCTAATTCCCTAAACATTGTAGTTGAGCAGCTCGGAATCGCATAAGAACGAAAGACTTGGAGCATGGCATGAAGATTATAGGAACAAGTCACGAATCTGAATTTGATGAACTTTGAGTGAGAGACGGAGGCTTATTGCTTAAACCAGATATAATATCTTAAAAAAACGACGGTAAACCGTTTTTTATAGACGTATGTATCTTGGAACATGGGAAACTCTAACATGTTCCACAAGCCTTTTGCGAACAAATGAATTTCGACATCCATATACTTGGTTCGTTGACGTTGAACAAGATTAGTGGACAAATACATAGCACTCACATTATTACAACAAATGATTGTTGCTTTGCAATGATGAGAATGGAGCTCGAGTAACATATTGCATAACCAACAACTTTTCGTGACAACATTCACGACCCCACGGAACTCAACTTTAGCAGTAGAGTATGAAATTGTAACCCGACACTTAGAACGCCATGATAGCAAATTATTAATTAACAAGGAAAACAAAGTATTAGAGGTAGATCGACGAGTAGTAAGAAAACCTTCCTAATGTGTATTACAATAAGCGATTACGCATGTAGTGGTTGACGCATACGAATACCAAAGAATGTGTTTTGAGGAATTAGAATATGGCTTTCGTGGATCATGGAAGAATAAGCATACCAATTGTAGAACATACGACAAATTTGGGTATGTAAAGGTAAGATATTGTAGTATCCTATCAAGACTCCGATATAAAGTAAGGTTTGCAACATGCGGTTCACTTGGTCCTAGCTTGGACTATGTGTCAACTAAAGTTTGAGAAGGCTTAATTTACAGTTAAACATATGAGCACATACATCAAATTAATGTCTTTTAAATTTGACTCATAATATTACTATAAATCTTATTTCTATGTGTCGTTTCATCACAAATAACATACCTTCAACTACTTTGATCCGTACACTTTCTCTATTAAAAAAATTCATATTCCGTCAAACCCTTCTTATAAGAGATATATAGTACTTATGATCTCTATCCAGTAACTATCTAATCATCTTGGTTTTAATATTTTTTTTCACCTTTATTTTCATCACATTTCGTTTGAAGTAATTAAAAGCTTTTCAACTATGTACATTTTCTATCTTTCAATACTTTTTGTACAGGATTGAATTCATATTTTTATATCATAAGAAATATTTGCGACATATTTAAGATAGTTTACTCATATATTACTAGAACTAGAAAATCAGATTTCAAAAGGGAAATAAAAACGCAAGGAAAAAGAGGGTACGAATGAAAAAAGAATATGAAAAAGGAAAGACGTAGGTCGGTTCCTTGCGCCCGACGTTCTCTTAGGTTCAGGTTCGGGTATAGGTTCGTAATGAGGTTCGTTTTTGTCTATTTCAATGTCCATTACAATAGAAACTCACTTTGTGTGAGCGGATAAGAACGACCCAACTCCTTTCTTTCATTTCATTTCATTTCATTTCACTTCTCCACTCCCATTTCCATTTCTCCGACCACCACTCTTCTCTCCCGTCAAACTGGCGATTGACAACCAAAACGCCGCCCTTCACCGAGAAATCAAGCCTAAGTGCCGCCGTATTATGGTGAGTCCATCTACCTGCTGCTGTATTCGTGATCAATTTGCGTTTTTTGAGCCTTGATTTCAATCATTTATGTGTGTGGGTTGATGCAATGCAGGGTGCTGGAGGACCTGATGAAGAAGATAACAAATGGCCGCCATGGTTGAAACCACTGCTTCGTGAAAGCTTCTTTGTTCAATGTAAATTGCACGCAGATTCGCATAAGTCTGAATGTAATATGTACTGCTTGGATTGCATGAATGGCCCTCTCTGTTCTATCTGTCTCAATCATCATTCGGACCACCGTGCCATTCAGGTTCTTATTCCTCTTTTCGCCATGGATTCCCTTTTTAGCTTCCCACTTTTATTGGTTCTAACTTTCTTTCACCTCACCCTTTAATCATTTCGATTTTCTAACTAAATTCGAATTTGATTATCCCATTTATTTCATATCCCCATTCATCAATTTCATCGAGTCAATGGTTTTTTATCATAATGATTTCTAGTAGTAATAAAACTAATCGATCATTGGTTATTCTAATTGGGCAATTTTGTTGATTGATAACAGATTCGCAGGTCATCATATCACGATGTGATCAGAGTCTCTGAGATTCAAAAACATTTAGACATCAGTTCGGTACAGACCTACGTAATCAACAGTGCAAAGGTCGTGTTCTTGAACGAACGGCCGCAGCCGCGACCGGGAAAAGGGGTTACGAATACTTGTGAAGTATGTGACCGTAGCCTTCTCGATTCCTTCCGATTCTGCTCACTTGGGTGCAAGGTAAATTGTATTTCAATTAAAGAATGCCAATTGGGTTAATATTAATCCTGAAATTGATTATTGATTTCTTTATGCTGATCGGCGCAGATTGTTGGGACATCGAAGAACTTCGACAGGAAGAGGAAAACTTCGCCGGAGAATAAGCATTTGATGACGGCAGTTTCCGATTCGGAGGATTCATACAGCAGTAATAGTCATGGACGGAGGAAAAGCAACTCTGGCAGCAGAGTTCAGAGCTTTACTCCGTCAACGCCGCCCCCGACGGCCGGCGGCTTCAGGACGGCAAAGAGGAGAAAGGGCATTCCTCACAGGGCACCAATGGGAGGACTAGCTATAGAATGCTAAACAGCCCCTTAGACTTTTGTTTAACTACTATAAAGTCCCTTAAGTTTCTACTTTCTTTCAAATGTACCTCTTCTTCACATCCTCTGTGGGAATGCCTTTATTACCCTTTATCTCCTCCGTTTGTACAAAGAAGCAGCCGTCGGGGTAGAGTAATTTAGTACTAGCTTTCTGGTCTTTCAAGGGTAAAGTTGGTAGAAAATAGAAAGATAAAAATATAGTGCCTACTTAAAGGGTTTGTTTTGGAAGTTGGAAAAGGTAAGGGGCAAAAATATCAAAATTATTAGTTTGAGTGGGGTTTATACAGTTTCTTTTTTCTTTTTCTTTTTAAATTAAGGAAAAAATGTAATTATAGTGCTTGTGGTTTGATGGAATGGTGGTGATGTACTTTTATAAAATAGGAAAAATGTGCTACCTTTATAATGAAATGTAATAAATCTTTGTATGTTGTATATATCCATTATAAATGTATGATGATGTACAATTGTAAGCTAGGTTATATTATTAAATGTGTTGTAGAAATTTGTTGATAAATATGTGATGCTAATGGAGCGTTTATCTTGGCTTTCATTCAATGAGTGGTAATTTTTCTATAAGTAAAAAAAAAAAAAAACTTTACATTCATATGTATTACTAACGTGTAAGATAATTACGTAATTTCAGGACCTTTTAGCGGAATCAAAAAATCGAAGAGTTTGTTCATTTACACATTTTAAAGAAAGTTAAAAACCTAAAAACTATAAATAAAGGTTCCATACTTTATCTATGTTTTACGTTTATTTGAAAATGAAAACTTCACCATTTTCTATAAAAAACTACAAAATATAAATTTTAAATAATTTTTTTGGCTAAGTACTAGTTTGATATTTCTTATTAGGGATAACGAAATTGACCCATGCTTGAAAATATTTATTTATATATTTGTGATGCCCTTTCCTATTCTTAGGGAGCTGCTCATTGTGGCCTTACTAGGTTTCAAAAAACTTAAATAGAGAAAAGGCTTAAATTTATTTATCGCATATTGAAACAAATTAAATTGAATTATATTTTATCAAAACAGGACATGTGATAGAGTAAAAAATCGATTACATAATTGACTAAATGTGAAAATGTTCAACGTGTTGATATATAATTTCAAAGTAGATATTGTAGGTGTGTGACATTACCTAAGTTATTTGAAATAAAGAATAAAGAGTAAAATAAAAGTTCTATCACTTCATTGTTCCTTGTTGTACCGAAACAATCCGTGCATTTTGAATTTACTGCTTAAATAAAATTGTAAACTTTTTTTTTTTTGGTATATAGATTATTCATAAACAAGAAAAATAAGCCTAGATTACCCATGATAAACTTAATATAATGCATGCGTCTGGTATTTAAAGCGTAATTTTAATCAAAATAGTATTAGCAAGTAATGTGCATCATCTCATAACTCTTTTGCTCCATTGATTAGATGTGATTTGGTCAAAATCGAAAAAGTAGAATATGCAATTTTATTTTAGAAATGTTATGATCAGATATGATAAAAGCCTTGTAAAGAGGAGTTATATATACACGCATCTAGGGTATTGTTATGTGTATCCACTCTATCTCATATATACATATCACATCAATATATCAAGTTTATTATAGGGTAAGACGTCATTGATACATACCCATATAAGTGTTATATATCAAGCTTATGAAATAGGGTAATTATTATTATTATTATTATTATTTATTTATTTATTTAGGATCGAAACAGTAAAAAAGATGTCGATAGGATTTGTGTGAATATTTAGTGAAAAAAGGAGCACGTTTGTAATTGTTGGCAGTCGTGTGGATCGGTCCTAGTAATTATCGACATCATTAGACTTTATAAAATGTGGAGTGGGGTGGGTTGGGTTCTTTTTCCTTGGGGATATAATTGGCTGCCTCTTTTGCTTCTCTTTTTTGTCCACATTCACATTCACATTAATTATTTAATTAATAATGCCAAGTCTTCTTTTAATATTCGTGACTACTTTTATTCTCATGCTACAAAAATTATTTAAGTTAAGAAACAGAATTTAAATCAAGACGACTGTAGACCGTAAAATCTAACAATCTTTGTGCTATTCTTTGAATTCAAAAATATATAAAAAAATAGCACAAAGGATACGGAAAAGAGGAAAGTCGCAAACACATGATCTTCTAATATAAATAAAGAATAACATAAATAAAGTTTATTGGACGGTATTTATATAAGAAATTAATTATTATTTAAACTATCTGTTGTTTCATTAAAAAGTAAAATTTAACTTTTTTTGTTTAATTTTAATTTATATTTAAATTATTAGAGATTTTCATATATGTGTTTTTTAAGTTTTAAAATATTGTATGTATATGAATATCATATTTATTATTTAAATTAAATGAATATACAGCTTACCATATTGTATCCGATTGTAACAGTTTTGCTCTTGAGATTTTAAATATATATTTGAACCTACAAATTAAACAAGACAAGCAAAATCTTTCCCTTCAATCGAAACCCTAATTAACGACTATCGAGCAACAGACACATATATATATATATATATATATATATATATATATATATATATATATATATATATATATATATATATATATCCTCAAACACGAACACAAACAGTATGTGAAGGAGATTGCATGATCTAAGTGGTCCAACTTGCATGCAATGATCAATACATTCCTTAAAAAATCAAACTGTCATCTCAATGTAAAATCAAACACTACTCTTTCTTTTGTTGCACATGCTCCAGTTTATCATAAAAATGATCTAACACAACATTATGAATTGAATAACCTCAATGAATTTTGGATCCTAATTGTATCAAGTATCAATATTAGCTAAAGCAAATCACACTTTGATAATGATCGTAGTACAATTATATGCACTACAAGAAATTTGCTAGTTACCGACAACAATAATCGTCGGAAAATGGTCGCTAACAGGCGTTTCCGACGATTTACCGACTAAAATATTCAGTTTGAAATATCACCGTCGCTAATTTTTCAGACAGTTTTTACCTACGTTTTTCAAATATTACCGACGAAAATATCGTTGCAAAATCGACGGAAGCCAAATATTAAAATATTTATCAATAATAAGTGATAATACTTATTAATAATATTATAAATACGAAAAATAAGTACCGACACATTTACGACGGAAACTAGTGACGAAACACCGACCAAACTTATTTTTTATTTTAATTATATATTATTTATACCGACACATTACCGACTATATAATTTTTATATTAATAATAAAAATCAATTAATACAATATAAAGTATTAAGTTTATTTCATTGTTTTCTAAATTATTTTACAAAAACGTCGGTATTTTGATAGAAATTCCGACGATTTTCCGACAAAAAGCTTATTTAGCTCTTATATATCAAAAATTAAATTTATTTAGTTAGTTTATTAGTTACCCGTTACAAACCGTCGCTAAATGGTCGAAACTTCTTACGATTTTCTAACAAAATTTATATAACAGTATAAAATATACGGGATTAAATTTTTTTCAGTGTTTCTAAAATACATTTAGACAAAACGTAAGTATGTGGTCGGAATTTACGACAATTTTTCGACGAAAACTATAGAAAATTTTAAAATATAAAGTATTAAGTTTATTTCATTGTTTTCTAAATTATTTTATAAAAATGTCGGTATTTTGATAGAAATTCCGACAATTTTCTGACAAATAGCTTATTTAATTCTTATATATGAAAAATTAAATTGATTTAATTGATTTATTACATACCTTTTACAAACCGTCGCTATATGGTCGAAATTTCCTGCGATTTTGTAGCAACTATTTTAATAAATTATAAAATATAAAGTACTAAATTTATTTCAATGTTTCTAAAATATATTTAGACAAAACGTCCCTATATGGTCGGAATTTACGACATTTTTCCGACGAAAATTATAATAAATTATTAAATATCAAGTATATGATTTATTTTATTGTTTTCAAAATTATTTTAGTCCTAACGTCGCTATATCATTGGAATTTGCGACGATTTTGCGACAAAAATTAAAATAAATAATTTAATTTATGGATTTTATGCTTTTGTTGGTATTCCGTTGGTAAATTGTCGTGAAATATCTACGCTTTTCCAACATAGCTAATATTGTCGCTAAAGGGTCTCAGAAGCGAAGCTAAATGGTCGCTAGCGCTATTGTGATTTTTAAGTTTATTCTGTTGGAAAAGTGTCACAATTTAGTCAGATTTTAGCAACAGTTTTGGATCATCGGAAAAAAATGTCGGAAATAAACAATTTTCTAGTAGTGATGGGAGAATACACCAAGAACACAAACTTTAAGAGTAAATTGAAACTTAAAAAATATAGGGTAGTATTGCATTAGTTATATACATATCAGATATTTTCATAATCTATCATATATTTCTGGAAAGTATAACTAGAAACAAAACTTTAATTAAAACATTGAATTAACAAAACATGGATCTAACAATGAACCTGGAGAAGTAATTGTTAAGAAAGTCAAGTGGCTTTCGATCGGTATCTAGTCACCCGCCGACATGCCATGGCTTCGGAAGCAATATATATATGAACATGTCGATCTCCAACTTTTTTGGAAAACAGTTAATTATAAGCTTCTCCAAATACAAGCAGAAAACAAAAGAAGCTTATCCAAGAACAATTAAGTAGAAAAACAAGAAGAAAAGCATATATGGGCAATGTGGGATACCAATGTATATAAACTAAAAGCTGATGAAGTATAAGTTGATCACTTTTGTAGATTAAGGTTGCATATATGTATATATATACGTATTCTTTTTGCTATTTGAGTACATACGTTCAAAACTGTTGACATTGCTCTTATTAGGAACACCCATGATTTCTACCATATGCTTCCAGGTGATCAATAGAAAGATCGAAATGTGAACCCTCACTATTAACAACTTGTACAATACATTAAGTGTTTGATATTTGTTTAATTCCAACTTGTTTTTGGCTTGGCGCCACATCAATCACCTTCAAATGTTGCTATTTTGCTATATAATAATAGTAATCTTTATATAACCAAAGTTAGGATATGAGCAGAAAAATTAAAGTATTGACAATTGGGATCGAAAGGAAGATTAGGAAATTAAAAAAGAGGATAAGAGAGAATGATCGCCATTTCTAGAAAAAGACCTGAGGAAGCACAAATATCACAAAAGTTGACCCCCAAGTTGTTAATGAGACGTATGGAGAACAAACTCCCCAATTGAGTGAAAGCACCCCCATTGATCTCTATCATACAAGCATTTTGATTTGACATATAACTTATAAGTATTTTTCATTTATATTTATATATACTAATACTAATTATTTTGAATTTATGTTGATTTGATATATAACTAAGTATTTTGCATTTTAAAAAACATAATATAAATGATTATATTCCTATCGTTTTTCTCATTTCAGTATTGTTAAGTAGCTATTAGCTAGCTAAATTGATTTTTTTTAATTGGAACATGATCAGCTTTAATATGTGATTGATCGTAATGATATGCTTTTATGAAAGTTTAAGTAGTCAATTATGCAAAAGTTGTACATATTGTTGAATTTATAATTTTTATATATTTGATGGTTTAAAGTTAATATTATCAACAGTAAGCCAGCAAAATTTGAAGTTGTTATACGTACTGTTAGGATCAAGACGCTTGCTACTAGGTCAAAAGAAATTTTTGGTAGTTAAAACGCTACCTCTTTCTTATATATTGAATAACTTAGTTTACTCATAAATCGAATTATCTTGGAGATGTCACATACCAACATGTATGACTCGATCTAATCTGAATGTACTTTCTAAGTATATCATTAATTAATGATATACTGTGTCTGGAAAAATTAAGCAACATAAGTTCACATGTTTTCATTTATATCTTTAAAAAATTTAGGTTTCATTTTATTACCGGCGACTTTGGAAATGCGGTGTTATTAGGTAACAAGTTATTTATATATAAGTTAATAACCTTCCTTATAATAATAATTATTTAATATAACTAAAACTTTTGAATTTTGATCGATATATAGTTGGAATTAGTTTGTTAGTGCAGTTAATATATGTTCTCAAGACTCATTTGTGGTTAATATATACTGGCAATTAAGATGTACAAGTTTGGTTGAGGCATATATATATGTGATCGATATATTGGGAATAATTATGACAAATTGGAAGCCTTCATAAAATTTAGTACATGCACTTTCAGTAACAGTGATTAATGTCATTTTGACTTTTGTTGCCGAGTGCAATTTTTATTTTTGAATTAGCTAGATACTAATGAATGTTAGAAACTCTACTGGTATTGTTTTTTTTTTCTGACTAAAAATTATTATTATTTATACTTTATCTTGTTAAATTAAGATGTAGGCAAAACTGTAATAAAAACTTTACTTTTCTTAACAGTATAACATACCTGTCCATTCATAATTCTATACTATTTTTAAATCTAAATAATTTTATTCACGATGAAACTCAAACTCATAACCTAAACAATAGAGATACCACCATTATCTATTTAGCTATTTTTTGGACTTGATAGCATAACCCTTAAGCCATTTTCTTTATAGCTATTTAATTTTTTAGGCTTCCCTTCATTTTTTATTTTATTTTTTGGTGGAAAAGCTATAGACTTCCCTTGTTTCAACTTTCAATCGCTAGACATATAGTGTAACTCGGATCACATGTTCCTGCATGGTAGAAACCCCATTAGAATAGGCTAAAGATACCAACGAATAAAATAGGGAAAGAGTAAGGAAATACAAATTAATGTGATAATCATTCTTATGTAGTATTATTAATATTGTTTGATTCACAAATGTAATTGTTATATGTGTGTGCGGAAAGAGGGTGGTGGCGGTAGTTGGTATGGTGTTGGTAGTGATTAGTGGCGGCCAATTGTGGGGTGACTGGTGCGATGACGGTGTCAGCGGCCGTGAGTCAGCGACTTTGGTGGCGATCACTACTTGTTGGTGATGGTCAATGGTGTCAATGGTGGCGACGACCAATGGCAATTGGTGGTGGTTACTGATAATCCACGATGGCGGCGATTAGAAAGGGTGGTAGTGACGGTGGCAGAGAGCAATGGTCGTAGAGGAGGTGGAGGTGGTGATGAAGTGGTGGTGGCAGACGGCAAGCGACTATGATGTGTTGGTGGTAGTCAGTTGTGGTAGAGGAGACACTGGTCAATGGTGGCGCATGGTGGCAATCGGTGGTGATGGAGACAGTGGTGGTGTTAACAGTGATGATTGGTTGTAGATATTCATACTTTGAATCCATTACCCTCAATTTATTAGAAAATGGTTCATTAATTACCTATTAACAGGTAATCATTGATTGCATTCTAACCAACCAAACATTATTAATGATCATTACCATTGTTATTCTCAATACTCTAAAATTTTTAGAGATTTTAAATAATACAAAGGTGTATTCTCTAAAAATAAGTTATAACAATGTACAATAGACACTAGAACTAGAAGTACATGTACTTGAATAATATAAAGGTATATTGATTTTTATCTACTAGTATTTTACCTGCGCGATGCGGCGGGGTAAAATAGTTTCATTTGTTGACATAGGGGTGTTCAAAATTCGGATATAAACCGCTTTAACTGTAATCCGAACCGCTCCGTAACCGAAAAAGCCGAAACCGTTTTCAAATTCGGTTTTCGGTTCGGTTTAAAAACCGAAACCGATTACCATAAACGGTTTCGGTTCGGTTACGATTTTAGGAATTTTCAAACCGAATTAGATATTTTAATATTTTATAATTATATATTATATAATATATAAATGTTTTTAAAATTTTTTAAAGTACTCTCTCCCTGGCTCCCTCCGACCTCTCGCCTTTCCTGTCATTAAATTAAGGACTGTTTTTTGTAAACATTTAAAGTGTATTTAAATTCTGATATTTTTTTATAAAGCATTTAAAGTGTCATTAAATTCAGGAGAGTTTTTTGTAAAACATTTAAAGTGTTTAAGATTATTGCTTAAACATATTGTAAATAATGCTATTTGAGTTGTACAATTTTATAAGTGTTAACATTGTTACTGGAAGTTGATCAACTCAACTTAACCCCAAAAATCCGAAAGAGGGTTAAGATCTAGCAGTCTCAAAAACTAATCATATAAAAGAAAAATATGATATCATAGTTACTCAAACAACCACAAACAAAACAAGCTGTTTGTTTGTATGTGTGTGTGTGCGTCTAACAAGAAAAAAACTGACCCGGTTTATTCCTCCTTTGTGGTCGGCCGAAACAACAGGTAGAGGGGAAGAGAGTTTTTTGGTGACTTGTTTCTTAAGCTATCTCATTAACTTATGAGGTAAAATTAAGTTAAATCTTTTTTAAATACCATTTTATTTTAAATAGATCAAGCCCAGATTTAGCTCATATGGAATTTGGTTCAAATAAAAAATGAATTAATGTAAAATGTGTAAGAGACATTCACAAGATGACATATTGCAAAAACTATAAAAAGGTAAATTGGACTTTTTATATCGTTTATGATGCATTTAAAAAAATTTAATTAGTCAAACTAATCCATATTATGTTGGTAAGTATTCCCGCCTGTTTTTATCTTTTTCTCCAATATTCTTTCTGATTTTCATGAGCACTTTCTAGTTTCTTTATATTGGTTTAATTCTATTTCATGTCTCCTTCTAAATTGTTTTAAGAATATGTACAGTGTTCATCATTTTAATCGAACAAAATAATATATTCATCGATTTTTGAATATATGATAATTCATCAATTATTTACTACGCAATCATCAATTTTTAAAATAAATTATGAAGTTGGGCATTCTTCAAATTTTGAAATATATGATAATTCACCAATTATTTAATATGCACTCATCAATTTTTAAAATAAATAAAGTTTCGCATTTTTCAATATTATTGTATATAAAATTAATAACATAAATGAAGTACGCGTACCTTTTCTTTCCGATGAATCATTTCCTTCTGATAAAACGGTCTTCTATTTAACTAATCGTATGAATTTCGTTTTCCAAACAATCGTGATTGCTAGAGGCCACGTAGCATATTTCTCGGTTTTAGGGTAACTGAATTGATCATTTTATTCTAATTTTGCCCTCGCGTCTCAATTAAACCGTCCTTCCATGTCATCAATTTTGACCAACGAAAATTGACATTTTATGGCAATCCGACGGTTAGGATTGCCTCTTACCCTTTTTACATTTTCACACCTTTTACAATAACGACACTCTATATATACATATTATCCCAAAAAACATATTTCATCGCGCGGGTAAAACACTATATATATATATATATATATATATATATATAGTGGATGGTTCAAAAGAGACCAGGAAATAAAAAAAGTACGGGAAACCAAATCTGAGTCGTTGATCTCATCACCGTTAGTGCTGCCAGTTAATGCTGCCCTTCCCAGTTAATGTTGCCAATTATATTTCATGACTGAATTGATGCTGCAAAATGTTAACGTTGTCATTTAATGCTGACCCTCCTCAGTTAATGCTATATATATATATATATATATATATATATATATATATATATATATATATATATATATATATATATATATATATATATATATATAGTGGGAGGTTCAAAAGAGACCAGGAAATAAAAAAAGTACGGGAGACCAAATCTGAGCCGTTGATCTCATCACCGTTAGTGCTGTCAGTTAATGTTGCCCTCCCCAGTTAATGCTGTCAGTTTTATTTCCGCTTTAATGAATAATAAATGTGTTATATCTGTACAATTCTGAGTTGGTTTAAACCAGTTTGGTTGTGAATCAGGACAATTTAAATATGAATTGTGACCTGTAAAACCCAACAGTAGTATCAGAGCATCGGCTCAGTTTATCACAGTGTTATATATATATATATATATAGTGTTTTAACCGCGCGATACGGCGGGGTAAAATATGTTTTTTGGGATAATATGTAACTTTTGAAGTAAAATTAAAAGAAGAAGAGTGTGATTATCGATAATATGTGTTGTCTATATTAAAACCATTTTAAAACGACTAAATTTAAGATAAGTAATCAAGATATACTTTTTAATATCTTTTTTTTAAACAAAATTTATGTTGAATTTAATATTATTTAAATCACAACAAAAATTTAATACCTTAAAGAAATATTTATTAATTTTTGAAAACTATTTTAATTAAGTAGTACAATACTAAAAGATTACTTATAATACCTTAAAGCAATAAATTATTGAACTAAACTTGAGTTCAATTTAATATGCAATAAATCATAATAATCGGTTAGAATAATTTGAAATTAATGTAATTAATTAGTTTGTTTTGTAACTTACAATTAATTAATTTTCATAACTTCAATGTTTGAAAATGTTGCTTTAATGTATTGTAATATATGCAAAATGTGTTGTACTACTTAACTTAAAAAAGTCTTAAAAAAATAGGCTAAATGCTTTATAAAGTAGTAAAGATAAATAAGCTATAACAATGTACAATAGACACGGTAAAGGACGTAAATGATTTGACTGATAACTTAGGTTATGTTCGGGTAATATGGGTCATATCATTTTCGTATTGAGCATTTTCATGTTAATACATTTTTTACCCAAGTAAGATTCTTGTAAGGTTCGTTTCGTGTCGCTTTAATAAGGGCTCATTTCGGGTGGTATTTCATGTCGACCCATTTTACCGTGAAAAAATCAGATTGTCTTTCAAGAGATAAAATTTGGATTTTCGGTCGGGTTTCAAGTTAGTTTTATATTCAGTAAAAAAAAATTGCATATATATCGACTTCAAATATGGATTTTCAGGTCTCAAGTCGACCCATTTTTATATAATTATACATTTAATTAATACCTTATTATTTAACAAAATCGGGTTAATCAAATCTTTTTTTATCCATTTTAGTTTTACGTCGTATTTATATCAACCCATTTCATATTCGATTTAGATCGGGTTTTAGATTTGTGTCTCAAATTGTTGAACTTGCTAAATAGAGTAGGCCTTCAATTTACAACTAGATTCATGGAATGTATGATGATAGACTGACATTGGTAAAAGAAAAGTTGAAAGAGATGGTGATTAAAGGTTGTAGATTCATTAACAATAAGCAAACTATATAAGTTATAAATAGTGTTCTAAAAGTTTGTTATGGGGATTGATCATGCCTTTATAAAAAAAGTTTAAGGTTTAAATGTAAGGAACATACATTAAAACTTAAATTGACGTGTTTTTATCAATTTTAAGTCATTTTTTGAAGGTCTTAGAGATACTAAGCTATATGAGCCAAATATATATATGGTTATTTAGTTGTAAGAAATGATTGGATATATTAAAAACAAAGAATAATAATAATAAATTATGTACTTTTTGTGTTTATTTGTATAATTGTATATATAATTATAATTTATATGCAAAATTGTCGCTTTAAGTCACATTTTATAAAGGTTATGGCATCACCATAACTTTCAACGTTTAAAGCTTGATTATGTCGCCACGTCACGTCTCACTTTATTTAAAACATTAGTTGTACATCACACATTATATTATGTAAACTTACTTTTAAACCTAATTCATAATTATGTGTAATACCTTTTCACGGCATTGTATTCCAGGTTGATGAAGGTAACAAAGAATACATCCATAATGAAAGGTTGTTATAGAAGTTTTCATACTTGTTTTCTTATTTTTGCATACTTAGCTTATGTCACTTAAATCTAAATTGATAACATTGGCTTTATATGTCAAGTTTAAATTTTAATTTGACCTTTTTTAGTCAAACAAGTAGACAAGGTTAAACAAAATTCGATTGTATATGAGGATCTTAATTTAATGTCTTTTTATCCACATATATAATATCAAATTTAAGAAAAAATATCATAATAAGTAAAGGACAAACAAAATTTATATTAGACCAACAATGCAAAACTACAAACTTCACTCCTATGAGTAGAAATAAAAACAATGTTATATAGACCCATAGAAATAAAAGTAATAACAACATGAAACTACAAGATAAGGTTGTCATAGCTGAGATTTACTAAATATCATTTTAGTCTCTATATAATCGAATTGTAAGATCGGATCAAATGGTAATCTTATGCCACTGACACCGTCATTGCACTGATAACATAATTGTTAGATTTTAGAATAATAAAGTTTATAACTTCATGGTATCTACTTTTATGATCATTTTATGTAACAAATTATATATATTTTTTGTTATGCTATCATAATTAATTTATATGCAAACTTTTATGTGACTAATTTCAGTTAAGTAGAACCCAATCTGATAAAAAATGGTTAATTAAAATTGAGATCGTACGTAACATCCTATATACATACAAGTATTGTATCATCATACCATGAGATTTGATCGTTTTATCAAAACAAGATCGTAAAATATTCACATTTAGGTCAAGATCTTAATAGCTACAAAACATAATGAGTTTTTCACTTTTTTATCCTCTCTCTCTCTCTCTCTCTCTCTCTCTCTCTCTCTCTCTCTCTCTCTCTCTCTCTCTCTCTCTCTCTCTCTCTCTCTCTCTCTCATAACAATCACACCATGATCATACAAGTACTAGTGTACGTACTACATTCCTTGCCATCACAACTACTACCGCACCACCATACGTACTATGAAGTCAACCATCCAATTTCTTAGTTTGGACCATACACTACGTACGTACGTAGTGGTGACTGACCCCGTAATAATTAGTTGGGACCATTTGGAGAAACTAAGTCAACCAAAATTTATTTATTAAAAAATGAAGAAATAGAAAACAGGATTCCCGAGTCAACTTAATCAGTCTCCCAGATGTATTTTCAACGGTCAAATCCCCAACCGCCCCGCCAACCATAAAAAAGAAGAAAAAAAAAAGATATATAGAAATCTCGGAGATATGGCACAAATAATAGAAAGTTTAGTGATGATTATTTTAAGTTACTACATAGTCTACACTAATTTGAGTGGTACTACTTTTCTATATCGTCACATCATTTTTTTCGTTTACTATATAACAGTTTATTCAATCTCGTAGTAATTATTTATTACCTCATCAAACTATCTAATACCGGCCTGCAAACAAATCAAAATGAAAATAAATAAAAAAATAATATAGAGTGACCTAGACCCACCTACCAACACCACTTTCTAAATTATACTTGTGTAGTTAGTATCAAATTTAAAAATTTGTATTAGGATATGCACTTTTAGTGGAAATATATGTTAATAAAGTATTCAAGTTAATAATTGTAAATTTGTGTTTTTTGGTCGAGTTCTCGGCTAGGTTTTCCAGTTCACTTTTCGACAGTGGTTGGGGTGGCGGTAGTGGTGCATGGTGAGTGGTGATCAGGGTGGGTTGGATGGCGGTTGAAGATATGGTGGTGGTGGTGATGGTGGTGAATGGTGGTTGGTAGTAGTAGAAGTAGTGTGGGTGTTGATGGTGGCGGGGGAGGTGACGAGTGGTGGGGGTGGTTGTTGGTGGTAGAGGAGGAGGTCACGATTGGTCGACGGACGACACAATGATCCAAGTGACATTGGATCCCTTATGGGTTGATGGATCAAGTTTTCTTTTTTTTTTGACATATTGTATCATATAAATGAAGCAAGTTGGATTGAGTTAGAATCGCGCCATTAATATCTCTAACTTGGATACTTTTCTTAGCTTATACATCCAGATGTAGCTTAGCACGTTCTTATATTTGTGATTTTTTTCTCATTTTAGTATCTCTCCCATATATATATATATATATATATATACGGGAGGGTTCCATTGAGAACTGATTTTAGTGCGAGAACTGCGAGAACCAATCTTAACCGTTGATTTGATAAGTGGAATTCATGGATGGAGAGCGTGGGGGGATCAAGTGTGACAGGGTGTATGTGAGGAATTCATGGGTGGGCAATGACATTGAAAGAGGGGAAATTGGACGGCTAAGATTGGTTCTTGCGGTTCTCGCAATAAAAATGGTTTTCAATGGAACTTCTTCCTATATATATATATATATATATATATAGAGGCAAAAGTTCAACCGAGAACTGTTTTTCGTACGAGAACTACGAGAACCAATCTAAGCCGTCCAATTCCCTCTCCTTTAATGTCATTGCCCACCCATGAATTCCTCACATGCACCCTGTCACACTTGATCCCCTCCACGCTCTCCATCCATGAATTTCCCATATCTAAGGAACGGCTGAGATTGGTTCTCGCAGTTCTCGTACGAAAAACAGTTCTCGTTTGAACTCTCCCCTATATATATATATATATATATATATATAGGTGAAAGTTCAAACAACAATTGTTTTTTGTACGAGAATCGTGAGAACCAATCGGAGCCGTCTAATTTTCCCTCCTTCAATGTCATTCCCCACCCATGAATTCCTCACATGCATCCTGCCACACTTGATCCCCTCCACGCTCTACATCCATGAATTCCACTAATCAAATCAACGACTAAGATTGGTTCTCGCAAATCTCGTTTGATATATATATATATATATATATATATATATATATATATATATATATATATATAGTGTGTGTGTGTGCTGTTGTTGTGCAGGGCATTGTTTTCCACATCTCTTTTTCGTTATCTTTTGAATCTTTTTAAAAATCAAGTGGGAAAATGGACCAAGCTTAGGCCCATTTAAATCTGTTTGGGCTTCCATTGAATCACTTTATTAATTGTGCCATTTGGAATAATAGAAATGTAACATTTTATAAAAATTAATTATTATCTATTAACTTTAATATTTATATATATTACTTTTTAGAAAGACTTGTTTGATGGTAGAACGTGTATCAGTTTCCATATGTTAGAAAACGACTCTATGGATTTCTTGTACAAGTTATTTTATCAAACTTGTAAGCATATCAATTAATATTGCTTTCATTATTTTATCATGTGGGCTCTTCACATATCACATAATAATTTATAAAATGTTACATATCGAGTATACATAAGTAATCTACCGCGATACAAGTTATAATGGTCGCTGTAGTGCGACGGTGCAACGATGGTAGTGATATTGCTAATAATATACCTTACGAAGTCAATAATTAGATCGACTTTGACGTTAGTTTGTCTTGGATACTCGACACGTATGAGTCTACGAGAGATACGTTGATATTGATTTAATATCGGATATTAATATTATTATTATTTTCATATACTTTTGGTTAGGTTTGCAAGTTTGAATCGATAAAATTTACAATTTCTTTAAGCTTGATGTCGAACACACGAAGAGTCTTTGAGTCAATATCAGTCAAATTTAATTTCCTTGAATTGCCTAATATTTTCAATATAGTAATGTGATTATCTGAAACATACAAATTAAATCTTCAAAAAAAATTTTTTTGTTGAAAAGTAAGGATACCCTTGTATTTACTCCAACTACTTCTTGCCTATCTAATTCTTTCTATAAATAATAAAAGATCATTGATTACTTTCATAACTTCCTAACCAACACTTATCTAATATCACCAACATAAATATTAAATAATTTTGAAAGGTCTAGAATTAAGATAAATAAATTAAATAAATAAAAATGAACAAGAAAAAGCGAAAGAAAGCTCCCTTCCTCCCTCCCCACATTTATTTTCTTTTGCAACAAAAATCTTGCTAACTCTTATAAGCTTTCTCCATATCTTATAATTTAAAAACCCACTTATTTCACAAGCTTCTAATCACAATTGATGCAGTGGTTAGAGGTCAACAATATGGTATGTGTGTGTATATATATACTTTTGAATTGTGCTGAAATCAATTAGCCCTGTGTTTTAATGTATATTTTAGCTGTAAATAAGTGTTACTCTTGTGTTCTACTTGAGCTGTTATGGGGTCTTTGAAGGATCCAAAAACATGGATTCCACATATAAACCCTAAAGATTGTTCACAAAAGGTCTGCAACATATACTGCACAAAGTGGTGTAAATACCTCATCCTCCCTTCACCTCCACCACCACAACCTAAAGATGATTTGGGTGGCGCCACCCTCTCACCGGTGGTGATTGTGACCATTGCTCTCATCGGAAGCTTTTTCGTCTTGATCGCTTACTATGTCTTCATCTCCCGATATTGTTCAAGAAACATGATAAATGAATCGTCTATTGAGATTAATCAAGAAGCCCGTTATCCAGAAACGAGATTAGAGGGTCAAGATCACGCAGATGATCATTTGAATCACGTACCCTGGCTTGTTTTGGGTAAGGGTTTGGATGAAGCATTGATTAAGTCTATTACAATGTGTAAGTACAAGAAAGGAGATGGGTTGGTTTCATGTACAAATTGCTCTATTTGTTTAGGTGAGTTTCAAGAAAATGAGAATATAAGGCTTTTACCAAAATGTAGCCATGCCTTTCATGTTCATTGTATTGATACTTGGCTTAAAACTCACTCAAATTGCCCGTTATGTCGAGCGAATGTATGCTTTGATGTTAAAGGTTGTTCGCAGCTTATCTTGCCACCAACACCTCCTCCACCACCTTCACCGCCACCACCACCACCACCACGTGAGATTAGAGAAGAGGGTCGAATGAGGATCGGAAGATCAAGATCGATGGATTGCTTATGCAGAACTCGGGTTTCAATAGCTGGAGTTGATCTGTTTTTGAATCAAGCCGAGGAAATGGCACGACAAGAAGTCCAATTCCCAGGTGGTGGGAGATCGTCGGTGAATGTTTTGGAGGGAAACAGCAAGGATTTAAGATTTGTTGATGCGAGTCATTTGGTTAGCAAACGATCATATTCAAGTTGTAGATATGTGTTCAATTGAAGCGGATGGATAAGTTAGTGTATTTTTTGTTTTTGTTTTTTTTTCAAGTGTAAATATTTGGATGTTTAAATAAATTGCCATGATTTCAAGTATTTCGATCATGCACCATAAAAACCAAATTAGATGTTTAAATAAATTGCCATGTTTAAATAAGTTAGTGTATTTTTTGTTCATCGATCTCACATCTGTGCTTCAGTTCTGTGATTCAATGGTGAAGAAAAACTTACAGATTCAACAATCTTGTTCATCGACTTGACGTCCATGGTTTAGGGGCGAGCATAAAAACCAAATTAGAAAACTGAACCGAAATAAACGAACTATTTGTAAAATCGAAGAAGGGGTTATTGTTTGTTTTCATAGCTAATATTTTTGGTTCGGTTATGATTAACGTTGTATGGTTAACCAAATTAACCGAACCAAACCTATAGTTTTAATTATTGATAATATTAATTGTTTTATTAATTTTGTATTTTAAATAACGTGTCCTTGTTATATATAGTCATATAGATGATACATTAAATCATAAGACTATGGTAGTGCTTTAATAGCTATTAACAACACGTCTATATTTCATGTGATCGATATAAGTGTTAAAATTATTAGTGTTTGAAGTATGTGTTTTGAGTTTTGATAATGGAACTATGCGAGGTCATGCACGCATGGTGAGAACCAGGGTTCAAACGAGAACTGTTTTCCGTGCGAAAATTGCGAGAACCAAATGTTAGCATTGATTTGATAAGTGGAATTCATAAATGTAGAGTGTGGAAAATCAAGTGTGGCAGGATGCATATGATGAATTCACGGGAGGGTGATGAGATTAAAGGAGGGGGAATTGGACGGCTCAGATTGGTTCTCGCAGTTCTAGTACGAAAAACAGTTGTCATTTGAACTTTTGGCTATGATAATATAAGTTGAAGATAGACTTAAAACCTCAACATCTTTTGGATTAGCATGTAGAGAAGGAATCATAATATATAAAGCTTCAGAAGCTTAAGTATATATATGCTGTTGATGGAAATCATGGAATAAAAGATTTGGTATATATGTTAGACTTCAAAGGAGAAGATATTACTTTGAAAGAATGAATTAAAGATGCTAAAAGAAGCGCCACTAAAAGGTGTTTCCGAATTGGACATGGAGTTATCTAGTGGCTCATTTTTAATTATATATTTTTTTAAAGTTACGGCTCCTGTTTTTAAAACCGGGTCAAAGTCTTTATTATAGTAGTCTTACATTTTCAGCTGATGTATTTTTATGAAATTTAATTGTTCCTAACTATAAAATAAAACATTTTAATGGCAAGTTTCAAATCACAATAATAAAATGACTTTGAATCAAGCATTCATATAAAAGGTACTATAGTAGCTAGAAAGAAACGACTACTGCAACAAGAAACATTCGATGAGAGAAGAAATGGAAGAGTGTAGCAAATAAACACATTGCAAACCAAACATTCGAACCATCAAAACCATCAAGGCAGCAAACTTCAATAAATTGTGATATATCATGAGTTAAAATGAATGTTGTTCTACTAAGATAACCCATAAGAAATTTCACAATATAAAATAAAGGGATGGGTGACTTAATATAACAGTCTTCAAACTTAGTTACTATTCTATGAATTTTCTCTTAAATAAATGAAGTGCAGGCTTCATGATTTGGTCTAATGAAGTGTGTGTTTCACGACATAAGTCTTGTTTGAACATAGGCAAACTGCAAACATGGAGTTGGTTTTCATGATTTTGGGAAGCACATAAAAGGGTCGCTGATTGATAAACATGACTTGTTTGTTACGAAAAGCAAACTAGATTTCCCCGTATCACGAAGAAAGCAAAAACAATGAAAGTTCATAAACAAACATCACACAAGAGAAAACATATAAATCTGAAGTTTTCCAACGACCAAATCCAGGAAACTACTTAAAAAATCATCCAATTTGCATCATATGCGAGCTCAGCATATTAAGTCAACAATGGTCTTAATAGTCGAAGAATTGAAGAAAGACAAAGCAAACACGATTTATTGCAGCAAAGAAGGTGAATTTGAGATTCTCCTTTTGAAGATGGATTTGAATTTGATAAAACTTACTCTTCGTCAATCCAGTCACCATAGACACGACTGATCTTGTTGGGACCTCTCCAGGGTCTCCGTGCAGCACCTGACGGTTGCCCAGAACCACCTGCATGAGCCACCGATGAGCCAGGGGCTGCTACAACAGGAGCCACCGAGAAGCCAGATGCTGCTGCATTGCTTGGAAGCTCAAACTCCTGGTTATTGGGGTTAGCCTCTCTAGCAACAGGTCCACCACCATATCGTTGCAGTTCTGCCAAAAGAAGCATTAGTTCTATTTACACATCAATTCTGAAGTAGAAAGTAAGTTCGACTGTCGAAGAACTTAAATATGAAAAATAACGTGGAATCATGAACTCCAAGATTGTAAGGTAAAACTGAATCATAACAAAAGCTATTTAGACTGAATAATGTTAATATTTATGTAACACGCCAAAACCCTTATGTGCTTGGCTCCTTGTTAGTTTCTGCTGTTTGACTTTGAATACCAAACTTGTATCGGGTTAATTCATAATTGGAATGCATTGATTTACACTTGGTAACAACATATATTTTACTATCCCCTATCAGGTTTTAGGGGGTTATGTTTTACCTTAAAAAGGTCAAATGTGTAACATAAAGAACTTGCTAAACAAAAAAAGGATAAAATGCGTCAAGGTAGCCCAAAACTATAGTTTTAGTGCATACAACCTCCTAAAAATCCCTTTACTTAGAAAGATTATTGTTGTAATTATGAAGTTCATGAAATCATATTTCTCACACCAACTGTTCAACAAAATTTGGAGAAAAAATAGGAAGAAAAAGTAGATAATTGTGTTTCACTTTCATCTGGACACAACCCACTTCAACCCATAGAAAATTTACCATTTGACTCATAACCCAACCTGTCCAACCCACCCATTTTGCCACCTCCAGGTATAAGGTTACGATTTTAGACGATGACTCACCAAAGTGACTAATGCACTTTAGCATCTAGGTTCACATTTGTAGAAGTCTTTACAGAAGATGGAGCCCACGCCATTGGGTGGTGATGGTCTTCCAATCAAAGTGTAGTGACTAGACATGCTTTGACTTAGAAGTTAGAACAGTCAACTAGTCAAGGGTCGGGTTATGATGGGATCAGTCAATGATCTGACTTCACCAATGGCCCAACTAAATGATTTATGATCTTACACATTAGCTAATGGGTCATGTTCCGACCCATGACCAACTAATCTAAGTAGATGAATCAAGATCTAGATCAACCTACTTATTTTTTAATTGATTTAACTCCACCCTGAAAGGCCTAACTCGGTAACTCCCTTCAAGCATCATAAGCCTGCTGTTCCCCGCTATTCTCTCTGTTATTTTTTTCTTTTTTTCTTTTATGGTTTTCTAATTTCGCTTCTTCATCTGTCATAAAATATCATTTAATATATAAGAGGTACTATGGCAATAACTTTTTTCCAGATTTCAACTATATCATATTCAAATACTAATAACAATTTGTAGTTATGTATACCTGACTTACAAATTTTCTATCTTTTAATCACTTATTTAGAACACTGCCTACAATAAAAAATCTTATTCTATTTATAAAAACTTAATAAAATCAACTGATTTTTAAAACAATATAACTTGTTGTCATGTTTTGATTACGTAATTCAAAAAAGAGACATTTTAAGGTTGATGTCATGTTATGAAAACAAGTCACTTTTATATTCTCTTCTAAGATATAGTCATATATATAACATATACATACATACACACACACATATAGGGGAGGGTTCATTTGTGAACCCCTCTTATTACGAGTACCGTGAGAACCAAATCTCGACCCTTGATTAAAATAAATCAACGGCGAACAAAAATGACGACTCATTAAAGACTTATTAGTGATGCATTGACGAGGGGTATTTTGGAAAAATCAATCAATGACGGCCCATTAGGACACAGTTCACGGTTGGAAAAATATATTAAAGACCAAATACCCCTATTAATGAGTAGTAACAATTGTAGTTATAAATGGTACTCGCGGTACTCACAATAAGAACGGTTCTCAAAAGAACTTAACGAGAACCACGCGAACCGATCACGGCCGTTGATCTTGAATATCAATGATTCAAAATCAGTGATCTAAAAGGCGCCAAGGCCTGAGGCGTGGCTTCGCCGTTAAGAAATAGCCCTAGGCATAAGTGTTAGGTGCGGCTCACGCCAAGGCTTGCCAAGGTTCGCCTTAATGCGTCAAATAGCGAGTTATTTAAGAAGTGGTGCGTAGATAATTATTTCTTAAAAAACGCAATGGCTCCTAAACCTTGAGGCCTGACCTCGTTGCAACGTCACCCCTTACATTATTTAGAACCATGTTCAAGATGATAGGGGGAACGAAACATTAGATGGGGGTAATGTTTGTAAATAGGGAAAGGACAATTTGGACATTGAGACATTTACCCCCACTATCTTATAAATAAAATCTCTCTCAAACGCAAACGTTTTAGAATACAATAATTATACCAAAATAATGAAAAGAATTATGCTCTTTCGTTTGACACCGATATTGCTAAACTTTTTCGAAGAAAAAAAAATCACGTTTTTGGTGGGTTTTTTTCCAGGTCGGATATATGCACATCTGCACGTAACTTTAGGCTTTTTTACAGCACACGTGCAAATAGATGAACATGTGAACCATAGGTGCAGGTGCACATGTGCACATAACACTAGAATTACGAGCACAGGTACACATAAACATATGTACATAGATGCATGTGTGCATATGCATAAGTACACCTATTTATACATGTGCAACTTAAAGTTGGTTCGGTCAAACTTAGGCTCAATTTTCAAGTTATAAACCTTAACCATAAATTAAGATATTAATTACAAAATGCTAATAACATGCATAGTAACCAAAATAAAAAAAATATTCACAATTTCTAATAATTATTATAATAATAACTTCCCTTTCACTTTAATCGTAATTATACTAATCATAGAAATCGTAATTATTGTATATCCCTAAATATAAAAATATAAAATTATTGAAAACATCTAAAATAGTGTATACTTTCTTTAATAATTCTGTCAACATAGGACAAGGAACTACATTGGAAACAACACCAAAGACGATAACAAATTTAGGGTATGCATGGTTGGGGGTGTTAAGGGGTACTGAATGAGCGTCTCCCCATCGATCACCACCACCTTCTGGTGTTAGGTTGTGACTTAGCATTAGCGGTATGATTGTGACTAGAATCTAATTTGGAATGTGTGAGCTCGCTCTAGAATATGGCTTCACAACGTGAAGCAATCGAATGTGGAGGTGCAAATAAAATTGGGCCGAATTGATGTTGATGCTTATCTCGTGTTAAGGTTTCAAGTTCTATCCTTATAGGGTGATGTTTTGATCCTTACATCCGGCTCCACCACCGACAGCAGACGCTGTCACCACCTACTGAAACCACCACCTCATCGTAACTTGTCGCACAATCACCATTCCTACGACCACCTCCACTCCTATCACCACCGCCACATGTCCCCACCGCCACCACCACCACCCGTCACAATTGTCGCTATCATCAATCATCGTTTGCCATCAATTTCAGTTTATTGTCAACTCCACCAACATCATCTTTGCCACCAGCAATCTCGCGGTCTTCACCACCGCTACCACCATCGACCACATCCACCACCATCGCAACAGATTCAACTATGTTTTGGTCCACAAACCACCACCACCGCCACTACACTCTGCCACCATCATAGATGTGCTACCACTACCACTACCACTACCGCCACCAACAACAACCTCCACACTGTTGATCATCACCACTACCACTGCCTGCACTTCCTGTCGCCACCTCTACCAGCTACCACAACCATTGTTGTTGTCAACCACCACTTTCCGCCACTAATTGCCATTAATCACTACCTCAACCAACATCGTTGTTGCCGCCACCAGTCATCATCCCTAACAGTTGTTGCCACCATCACAACTTACTATTGCCACCAAAAACTACCGTAACACCGACAACCACCACCGCCACCATTGACTACTCATATATATACACAATTACACACATATATATACATGTGTGTGTGTCTGTGTGTGTGTAATGATTGTTTAGATTAAACCAAGAAATATCAATGGTAATGATAACGCTATAGAATGCTCATTGGATTCCTTTGGATTCCCTTGACTTTTGCCATTCTGATTCCCCTCTATTTAACCATGCACCCCCTAACTCAAACATCAGAAATGACAATAATTAATATATTGTATATGGTTACCACTTACCTGCTCCTTTCTATCAATAGTAAGAGAGACCCACAAAAATCATTTATTGCAGACACAAAATTCTTCAACTGTAAATAGCAAATTATGACGGTGGTAGCCAATCGCTATTCATTCTCGATTGTCGTCCACGGTGTGGATAGATCGCAAGATTTAGAACAAAAGAGAAAGTCGAGAGTTGTATGGGCTGTGAGAAGGTATATCGGTGGTAGTTGGTTGGTCGCTGGTCGTCAGCGGTTCTCGTTTGCCATCAACAGGGGTGGATTGGTCGCCGGATTTGGAACACGAAGAGAAAGTTGATAGTTGCATGGACTGTGAAGGTGGATCAGTGGTAGCTGGTTGCGTGGTTGCTGCTATAAATTGCCGGAGCGGTAGGGTGGTTGCCAAAGTAGGGGGTAATTGCTAGAGGGCTGGGTGTTGCCAAATGAGGTTTTTGAGTGAGGGAGTGAAGAGTTGTTAAAAACTAGATTTGAATTTCTAAAGGCCATAAGCAAATGGGTGGACAGTGGGGTTGTTAATTGTTTGTTGGACCAAAATACCCTTATGATTAAATTAGAAAAATTAAAGGTTAAATAACAAAATGATTGGTTGAAAATGGTTCTTGCGGGTTCTCATACAAAATCAATTCTCATTTAAACTTCTCTCACTCTCTAAAAATTAGTTGTCATCAAAAGCATTCACAGAGTCGCATATATAAAAGGTTTATTCATAGAATCACATAAATAATATTTTGTTATGATGTTTAATAATGATTATAAAAGAAATAAAAATAATATAACTACAGATAGAAAGGGTGGCAATAATGAGAAGCTTTAGCGAGGAGGTGGAGGGTGCTGTTTAGGGGATAAGATGGGGATGTTTAAAGTGAAAGTGTAATGAATAAAGTGGATTGACCTAAACAAATCATTTATCAAAGAGAGTACCAATCCAGCTAAAGGGTATTGACTCATTGGATCATATTAATGGATCGGATCGGATCAACTCCAAATCAAGACCTAATTTTGTAAATTCAGTAGAATTTCGTGGTCATATGGGACTTCTAATGCATCACAGCAAAAGCTCACTAGTCAACTAGAGGAGATCATAAAATGCAGTTCCCATTAAAATGAAGTTTACCAAGATTATACCTTCAATACATAAGGTTGTAATTCTTGCAGCTGGACTAACATAAAGACTGGAGTTAAGAAAATTTAGCATACACAAATGAGCACGGGATCAGGAGTGGCTGGCAGTATCTAAGAACATACTCCGTTATTAAAACAATTAGAAGATTAACTGCCAATTGCTTAAAAGGAACAAAATTTGAGTCCAGATTTTAATCAATAACTCAAGATAGAAAGTCAAAACATTCATGGTTAACAAGTACCATTCAAGCTAACAAGTAAAAGGAACTAATCGTGATATCCAACATTAAACAATAAATATATAATGATAAGGCAATTCAAGATCTTTAGTTTATTACTATAAAGGAATAAGATTAAAATGAAGTATACCTGCTTCGCCATGAGCAAAAATGCAATGATTCCCATATGGGCAATAAATTCCTTGTTCCCACCTGCTACAAATTTTTGTTCTCCAGTTAAACGGCTTCACGGGTGAATCAGTCGCTGCTCGTGCTTGTAGCAGCGCTGCTAGTGATGGTTTTGTTGCTGCCGCTGCTAGTGGCCTTGCTGGTAGTGGTGCTGCAGCAGGTCCTCCATTCCCAATTCCTCTTCCCTCCCTACGCAAAACTCTAGATCTAGTAGCCACAACTATTGCCGTGCTTTCTCGGTTTTTGATTTGCTCGTCATGGATATAAGTGCACTGGTCCCCAAAAGGGCAGCCAACTTCAGAAATGAACCTCTTGCAGCGTCTGCCTTTAGATCTTTCAGTCTCTATCACTGAACCAGATGACCCAACTGGCTGAAGAGCTTTACTCTGATAAGCAGCCTCAAATTCCTCATAATTCTGCTCAGGAGTTTTTAGATCTTCAATCTCATGTGTAAACTTACAGCTGGTGTCATTTTGGAAAGTTCCTGAACTGAATCCATCACAAACTTTTGTTTTCAAGAACACTTCCTCTTCTGGTATCAATCTCTTCATTGCCACTCCATCATTGATCAAAATGGAAGTAGCATCAACAGATGCCTCCTGATCATCATACCCTGTTGCCAACTTCAGCTTACCACCCTGATTATCAGCTACATCTCCACCAATTATGTGAATCACATTTTCACCATCACGACAATCAGCCATTTCGTATGCGGCGCAACCCTCAGTATATATTTTGAAAGTTATTACGAAAAGAAGTAGGCAAAACCCTAGTAGAAACGCGAATATATATAGGCAGTACCACTCCAAACACGTCGTCGTATACTAATAATTTGTTTCTTAGCAAAAATTAAAGGCTAAGATCCCGCGAAACCCAAAATATAGGCCCAAAATATAGGCCTGAATATTTGATAGATCATTTAGATGAATGCAAAAAGAAAACCCAAACATCCAAGTATTACTTGCATTAAGTTTGTAATATCTAAAATTACAACGTTCAAATCCTACTCAAAAGAGGTACTGCAACAAAGCTTTAAAATGAAGAATTTGTTATGCAAACAGCAAAACCCAAAATTCCAATTATTGTTAACATTATATATGGAATTAAGAGAAGTGCAAAGAATCTGTAATATCAAAAATTTGAAACATCAAAGTATTACTTGCATTAAGTTTGGAATAAAAAAAGGGGCATACAAATGAAGAATGTGTTATGCAAACAGAAAAACCCAAAATTCATAGTATCATTAACATTATATATGGAATTAAGAGAAGTATTGAGAATCTGTAATATCTAAAATTACAATGTTCAAATCCTACTCAAAAGAGCCGCAACAAAGGAGAAATGTAACTACCCACAGAATAAGTAAAAATCCAGAGAATAAACAGAACAAGAAAGATAATCTTTTGAATAATACAATCTTTCTTCACAATAATGTCAAGAACTAAGGTATCTATGAGAAAGTAATCATCAAAATGAGTATGAAACTAAGAGCAGTCATCACATCAAGAATGGGAAAGTAATAGACTAAAGCAGTTATTATAAAAATCTATGTAGTATAAGTGGTGCATAGCCTCAAACTGACCCCAAATTCCAAAATTTTCAAATTTAAAACATATATCACCTGCATCAAGGGGGCTTCATCATCATACTGGCTTTTTACATGGAAAGAATGAGAAGAGTATGTGCTTTAATAATTAAACCATAAGATAACAGATTATATGTTAACTGTAAAATTAATAACAGTTGAGACAATATAGACTTAATTGTATTAGCTTTGATCCCTCAAACTACACTTGATTCTTCAGTCTGCAAGAGTTTGTTTCTATCCAGCTAGAGAAAACCAAAATAAATCCTTTTGTAACTGACAGGGAAGTCAAAGGTAAGAGCATGCCTGGACCCTAATTGATAAGCCAAATCGAGCTCCCAACCCAAGAGGGCCTTCTCAACTTAGTGAAGCTTGGGAAGGTAGACCGTAAATCATACACTTCCCTTGGTTTCCCATATGGATACTGCACAAATAGAGTGATATTTCCACCAAGCAACTGGCTCCACCTCTAAGCTCTTCTTATTGATTCCATAACCAAAACCCTCCCAAGGGGTTGTTCGATTGAATCGTGTTAACAGTTAACACAGCAGTTCATGAACCTAATTTCAACATACCAACCAAGGACAGATCACACATGTACAGACAGGAAAGTTTAAGGGTCTACATCTCTGAATGACAAAGCTTATAATTGTTTCCTATATTAAAACAGAGGAAAACTAGACAGTTGCATTTTGTTTCAGATATCAACACAAACAAGCACACGGATATAACACATTTTCAAACATTCACCACCTACCACAGCATTTGCTTCCTGGTTCACCCTAATCGGAGCAAATCTAAGTTTCGATTCAAATTTTCAGATCAATAAGATCAATATCGATTTGTAAATGCCCTATAAAAATAGCACTAACGAAACATTATTAACATTAATCACTTATATGTGAACTAATAAGTAATAACTAATCTTCATAAGTAGAAACAGCAGCAGGAATAGAGAAATAAATAACTAGAACCGTTTGCATCCAGTAGACTTGATAATTGGATGATTTCGAAGCCAATATCTCAATAAAAACGACATAAGTTTGCCCAAAACATATACGGAGAGAGAGAGAGAGACGTTTACTGGCGATGAAATCGTCTGTTTAAGTATATATTTGAACATCTTGACCGTCCTTAGCAGAGCGGTGGTGGCGCCGTCGGTCGTCTTTCCTATCATCAGCGGTTTCCACGACTAGCAAATTTACTATTTCAGGTAATACTCGTCGGTCATCTACAAGGGAGGTGCTCGAAATCCCAAAAAGGAAAAAAATTATTTAAGTTGTGTTTTTAGGCCCGAAGGAAATAAAAGAAAGAATTAATTACGCACATATTACTTTAACTATTTTATCTATGGTTTTAAGTTTAGTTTTTTTTATAAAAAAAATAATTTGTAAAAAGAGTCTTTTAAGTATCTAAAAGTTGTATATAGTTCTTTCAAATATTTTCTCCGTTAAATCAAGTGTATTTAGGTCTTTTTACTATTTTTGTAATTTTTAATTAGTTTTAAATATTTAATCTTTTTTAAAATAAATCCATCCTAAGGGACCCAAACACACATATGACATAACACACCTTTATCTCTCCCTCATTCTTCATGCGCGCACACACACACACACACACTCTCTCCCCCTTTCCCAAACACATCCTTCACCGTCTACACCCAACCACCACTGTCACTGCCTACCTCCACCTTTACCATCACCACCGCCCACCTCCACCTCTGCCACCACTATCGCCGCCATTAGAGCCACAACCACCACCGCAACCACTGTTGGAAGTCACAACATCGCTACCACCATTGGAAGTTGTAGAAAGAAAAACATTCCAACCGCCACCACTGAAATCCGTTGTTGCCATCACCGCCGCACCTCCGTTGCTACCATCACCACCACTTGAAACCAACGCCTACCACCACTGTATACACCGAACAGTCGATAACCACCAAAAACACCCAAATCGAAAAACCTACCAACTGTTGCCGCCTGATATCGCCTGAAATCCATAAACCGCCACCTGAAACCGTCTAGAACCCACCAATCGCCGCCTACCACCACCAAATAATCAACACCAAGAAAAACACCACCATCGACGAACTTCACCCAAATCACAACCACCAACGACGAACTCCACCAATAAAATCCACCACACCGACGAACTCCACCCATAATCTACCATCACCGACGAAATCCATGCAAAAAAACACCACCACCAACGAACTCCACCGGATGTTACAGATCTAAACACACACACACACACATACACGCCTTATGACAGATCTACACACACACAAACACACTCTCTCTCTCTCTCTGACAGATCTAAACACACACACACTCAGTTACAAATTTAAAAATCTAGACACACACACCCTGACAGAAATTGGGGGAGAGAGGGAACAAAACACCGCCTGAAATCGTGGTCTCCGGCGTGGGGAGATGAGGTGGTCTCCGGCATGTAGGGGTGTTTGGTTTTGGAACCGGCCCGACCCGGAACGGAACCAAAAGAACCGATAACCAAAATTGGTAAAAAGCTAAAACCGGTAACCGAAATGATATATGGGAACCGGTTTCCGGTCTCGGTTCCGGTGATTAACCGATTATTTCGGGTATAGAATCGGATAAGACCAAAAATTTATTATGGAACCGGTTTCAAGTGTATGAACCGAAAGAATCGGTAACCGGTAAATCTTTTTGCTATTAAAGACATATATGATATGTTTGTATTAGTTCTTTTCACCTGTAAATGTTTACTAATAATCAAACAATAAGTTAGATGCAAAATAATGTTATATTTATCATAGAGATTGATAAATAAACTGATTCAAGTTAAGCTAAAAATACTTGAGATCACAATTGAACATGCATGTATCTTTAACACTAATATATGGTCAATAAATAATAGTTCGTTGACTTCGTTCTTTCAAACAATAACTATTAACCACTTAAGCCACAATAATAATTCAATAACAAACCATATCATCAACAATAATAGTTAAATAACCAACAAATTCAAATCCGGTTCTAACTGGTTCCGGAACCGAAATACCCGATAATCGGTGGAACCGGAACCGAAATACCCGATAACCGAAAATGGTGATTTTGGATAACCGATAATCGGACAGGCAAAATTAAATCCGCTTCTATCTGGTTCCGGTTTTGTTTTTCAGCCCAATTGCTTATCCCTACCAACATGTGGAGAGAGGGTAGGAGAAGAATGGGAAGAGACTGGGGATATAAAAGAGAGAGGGTATATTGAATTATTCATAATAATAACAATATTAAAATACTGATTTTATTATAAAGAAATAAATAAAAAAAGAATGAGGGCATAATAGTCTTTTTGTATATGTTAACAGAAAACGTTTGAAAGAATTATGAGTGTAACTTTTGAATACTTTAAAGACTCTCCTTGCAACTTTTTGAAAAAAAAGAACTAAACTTGCAACTATGGTCGTTTAACCATACCATAGGAAAATGAAGGATTGAGAAACTTTCTCTAATGGAAGGAAAGATTTAACAAAGAAAAATGGTAAAATTGCTCCTCATAATCTCTTCTAACCCTTTGTTTTCCTTCTAATAAGAATCACAAGAACACAATTTCTTCTTCCTTCCTTTTTAATCCTTTCGTTGCCTTCCTTAAAATAACTCGAGAACAAGCGGCAAGAGTAATCCATTTTCTTTCTTATAATTCTATATTTGAGGCGATAATTTATTAAACAAATAGTTCCTTCTCTTCTTTTCTTTACCTTCCTCTTCCTTTTCTACTTAAAAAAACCTGAAAAGTGGAAGAATTCAAAAAGAGTGTTTGTGTATGTGTGTGTATTTTAAAATAAATATTCAAAACTAATTAAAAATTACAAAAATGTTAAAAAGACTTTAATACCCTTGATTTAACAGATCTCACAAACGTAAAACGTTTGAAATGATCACGAATGCAACTTTTGGACACTTAAATGACTTTCTTTACAACTTTTTGAATAAAGGTACTAAACTTGTACTTATAAGATAACTAGTTTAATACCCGTGCGGTGCCCGGGTAGGTTTTAGTACTTTATTACTCTTTGTTAGTATAATACCCGTGTGGTGCTTGGCTTGGTTTAAAATACTTTTATACGTATCTTTTTTATACATAGTTTTTTTTCAAAAAGTGTATAGATAAAGCTTAAGTTATAGAGAAAAAATAACAAATAAATAGATAGATGATATTTATAGCAAAATCTAGTCAACATGTTACAATTTGAAAAATTATAGATAATATTTATAACAAATAAATAGATAGATGATATTATGAGAATAATACCCGTACAGTACGGTGTTCGGGTAGATTTTAAAAACTATTATATGTTACCTTTTTTTATATAGTTTTTCCAGATAAAAAATGATCGATTGTTTGTACAAAGTATATATGCCTCTCATAATTATAACAATAATGATATATTATTTGTATAAAATATATAATTATGCCTATTCGTATCATGATATCATGTTTCGCCATCATGTGTGCCTTCAACCTTGTGTCAACGTTTCCACCACTGGTTTGGATGTTGACGCCTTCTATCACCATTTTTTTTAACTCTCATTTATTTCATGGTTTATAATTATTAAATATATTTATAGATTAACACTTATTATTTTTTAAAACTAATCTACATATTACACGATCATCTAACCTAGTATACGAGAATATATATAAGAATATGAGTGTTAAAATTAAAGATATTAAAATGTTCATTAAATTGATATAAGTTAAATAAATTAAAAGTTATGAATGTATAAAATAATAGTTATATTTAATATATGATAAATTTTGAAGACTCGCATGGTTTTGGTTTTATGGTTTCATTTCATAGCACATGGTTTTGACTTTTGCTTCTAGTTTATTTGAATTATGAAGACACATGGACTTTTCATTTCACCCATACACACACCTCACCAAACATTTTAACATTTCCAACTTTCTTAATTCTCTCAATCCCACCACCGTATTTGACGGCCACCGCCGTTCCGAGTTCCGGCCACCGCTGTTCCGAGAACCTGCCACCGTCGTTCTGAGTTCCGGCCACCGCCTTCAATCAGTTCCTCACTCTGTCGCTCCTTTTCACGCCTCAACAACCACCGACACCTTTCACGCCTCAACAACCACCGACACAACACTTCTGATGTACCCACCAAAGAATCCGCACCGTATTTGTGTCTGCCTCAATACCCGAGTCCTCTCCGACGCTAATCTCTTCCCATTAACCACCGCAAGAAGTGTACAAAAGCAAAACAGATTAAACTCATACCTATAATCACAATGGGAGCAAGAACCATCGCAGCCAAATCGACTCCTATCGACAAAATCTTGAAGATTAGTTATTGCCATCGAAGCCTAGATCGGCAGCTGGCAAAACAAAGAAAGGGATGAACTTGTTAAAGCAGAGGCGTACAATGATGGTTGAAATCGAGTGGATTGCACGATGATAACAGGAGAAGAATAATTATTCGACTCTTGCGTATCAACTGATATATCTAGTCAATCATAGAAATGGGTGGAGTTTGTTAGTGTTGATAAAGGAACGTGTTCCTATTTTCTAGGATGCATGTTGACAAATTAATAGGGAATTAACACGGCTGTGATGAACTTTGGTTTTAATTTCAACGGCTGAGATTTCTTTATATATTACTCACCGTGGGTAATATATATATATAATTAACCGACCATTGGTGTAATTAACTCTAGATACAATAAAATGAAGAGTCAATTCAATAAAGAGAGTTTTACATAACTTAGAAATATGAACGGAGAAGAACTAAATTTGTAACTATGAGATAGTTAAATGATTCTTATTCTATCTTAATATGATTGGAGTTGCTCTCATGGCTAGCTCACCAACCCTCTTCCCTCCCCTACAAATCTCTTCGCCATTTGGGTCTCATATGATCCATCAACCCTACCCGCTCTCTATGCGGTTATATCGGGTCGCAGATCATCCTCAGAAGCCCTCAACCTCGCCAAATGGTAATTAAATGTCAACTTCTTTTGTAATAATATTTTTAATTGTCTAAAAGAGTTCTACCGAGTCGCTCGGTTCGTCTACAATTGTGCGATTATTGAAATGAAACATAGGACAGACATAATTAATTTGTAGATAAATTGCAATGTTGGCAGCTGGGTGTTCCATGCTTAGCAATTGATAATTGAATTTCAACTCCTTACGCATAAGATTTATCCGGAAATGCACGCATAAAGAGATTTCTGTTTCGAAGTAGTTGTTGACCTGTTGTGATATGTAAGAAAACCGATCACTTGGGTAATCAAACCGATCACTTTCGAAGTAGTGGGGTTTTTTTCAAAAAATGGTGGAGGGTATTACTCCCTTATGACGCGTGGCTCGAAGTTCGCATACTGCCCTATATGGATGTCATTGCGGATCCGGCCCACTAACTTTGCTGTTAAAAAAAAAACTTGGGTAATTAAACCATGTTTATTGATGTGTGTTTAAGGTGAGGAGTTGAAAGCAAGGCTTACACCAAGAATGCATGTAAGGAGCTAGTGAAGGGCATTACACCAAGAAAGGATGAAAGGGAGCAAGTTTTCTTCATACAAGGAGCAAATAGGGACATTCACGGCTTCTAAGCTAAAGAAGAATCATTAGACCTTCTTGTCTTTAGAGGTACATATTCCTGAATTTTTGCAAGTTTTTGTTGGCAAATTTTGGGTCTTTACATGATCGACACTTTGCAACTAGGTTGAGTCCTATCTCTGTCATTATGGCTGTTGTCTATGTGTATGGATTTAGCATATAAATTGGGTATGCATATGCATACTCTGAGAAAAAAAAACATATGCTTTTGAAAATTTGTCTAATTTTTATACTTCTTCTGTTGGGTACAGGGTACTCCATACCTTGTTTGAAAATCTCGGATTCATCACTACTATGTGGTTGTAAATTGTAATCTGTACACGTGTTAGGATTCAATTGGATATCCAAAAAACTGGCCAAGTTTGTCTATGGAAGATGAAATTTAAAACTTGCTATACGTAAGTAGATATGTTGTAAGGATTGAGAATACCTCACACAAACAATCTCAGTTGCAGGATACGAGAAGAACATGCATTTACATTAGAGGATTTTGCGTAAATAAGCAACATACCTTATACATTTGCGAAAACAAGCTTAAAAAAATCAAATTACGAAAATGAGCATCAGTTTCGCCCCCCAAAAGCTCAGTTTCGCCCCTTGGTTCGCCCACCAATCAAAGGTCGCCACGTGTCACCAGTTTCGCCCCTTGATGCCCAGTTTCGCCCCTATGGGCATCAGTTTCGCCCCTGGTGGGCCCCACAGCCCAGTTTCGCCCCTCACAGCCAGTTTCGCCCCCCATGGTGGGCCCCGCATGCCCAGTTTCGCCCCTAGCCTCTAGTTTTGAACCTCAAGTCTCAGTTTCTCCTCTGTATGCCCCACATGTCTTGCACACTCTTAAATTTTATAATTTTACCCTCTTTTATTACTTAAAAAATTTGAAGTAACCTTTAAGCTAATTTTAAAAAATTTAATATTACTCCTATATATAATATATTTTCACCATAAAAACTGTTTAATTATAATAAATCACTTATTAATATGTATTAAAAAATATGGTATCATACTTATATATTATTTTATCATACTCTTATTTTTATTGATTGTTTTTGTTGGTATTTAGTTGCCGAAAAGTTAAATTTGATTGTTACTTTTGAACGTGTATAAGCGAAACATTATTAACGTGGTGTAGTATTTCATAAATTTAAATTGATAAGGACACGAAAGTAGTATTACACTGTTCGACATGATTTAAATCAATAATTAATGTAATACTACTTTCGTGTCATTATCAATTTAAATTTATGAAATACTACACCAACGTTAACAATGTTTCGCTTATACACGTTCAAAAGTAACAATCAAATTTAACTTTTCGGCAACTAAATACCAACAAAAACAATCAATAAAAATAAGAGTATGATAAAATAATATATAAGTATGATACCATATTTTTTAATACATATTAATAAGTGATTTATTATAATTAAACAGTTTTTATGGTGAAAATGTATTATATATAGGAGTAAGATTAAATTTTTTAAATTTATCTTAAAGGCTACTTCAAATTTTTTAAGTAATAAAAGAGGGTAAAATTATAAAATTTAAGAGTGTGCAAGACATGTGGGGCATACAAAGGAGAAACTGAGACTTGAGGTTCAAAACTAGAGGCTAGGGGCGAAACTGGGCATGCGGGGCCCACCATGGGGGGCGAAACTGGCTGTGAGGGGGCGAAACTGGGCTGTGGGGCCCACCAGGGGCGAAACTGATGCCCATAGGGGCGAAACTGGGCATCAAGGGGCGAAACTGGTGACACGTGGCGACCTTTGATTGGTGGGCGAACCAAGGGGCGAAACTGAGCTTTTGGGGGGCGAAACTGATGCTCATTTTCGTAATTTGATTTTTTTAAGCTTGTTTTCGCAAATGTATAAGGTATGGTGCTTATTTAGGTAATTGATTTTTTACATTAATTCAACGATTTGCTTGAATCTATGGGTGTTGCTAGGACTTCATTGCAAGTTTGGATGAAGAGTTCAGCATGAAGAAACACTGCTTTTCTGTAGAAGAGAAAAAATGACAGAAATGCTGTTTGAATCTTAAAATTGTGAAGTTATATTAGGAGGTCGTAGACCATTGGTCATTACGTTCGCCGCTAGATTTTTGCTATGTAGCTATTCTGTAGTTATGTGTCGTACTTCGACATTTACCTTATTACATACATAGGTAGGTGATATAAGAATACATAAAGATATCAATGAAAAAGAGCTACGTAATTCAAAAATGTGAGTTTTGAAGGTTTGTCCCATCAAATTATGTGTTTTGAAGTATGATATATATAATACTAACGTGTTTATCGTCGAACATATCCTAGTGTCGGTTTTGACTCATTTATTACCTATTTTGTTTATTCAAATAACATTTCAAATCTAACAGACAGTTATAAAAAAGTAAGCTAAAAAAGAGACGAAATAAGTAAGTTAAAAGTTGCTTGTAATCGGTGACCGATCCAGAAAATATATTTACTAAGTTCGTATATCCAACTTTAATCTCACATATAAAATAATGCTTACAGAAATTTGCTGGTTTCGCCGCCATCCAGGATCTTGTACACATAAACGTCCATGCTCGGCTCGTAATGTAGTTTTACTACATAAATTTCCCGTATCATCCGATTAAAAGTTAAAACCTGCTTCAGCCACCTTGTTCAATTCCAAAAGACAACTTGATTTAACATGTACCCAATTCATTAACCTCCCTACTTTGGTTGCAATTTCAAACATGAACAACTTGTCAAACATTGAAAAACCAATAGTATTATTACTACTGCATAATTGACTACCTTGAACATAATCTACGGCTCGTACCTCTATATTCTTTATTATTACTACATAGGCATATAACAAAAAGAACATTGAAATTGATCATCCAAGTGTTAAAGAGTGTGTGTAATGCTCATTTGGCAAAAAGGCAGAAGCACCATAATGTAATAAACAAATGTGCAGGACTAACATGAAGTCGATGACAGACAACAAGAGCAAACTAAAAAGATAAAGAGGCCTAAAACCATGCCATTTGTACAGAGCACTAGACCAGAATGACAAAAGTTTTTCTAGTAGACAGAAAAGGCTTGCAAAAATAACACTCAGCATGCTTTACGGTACTATCGGGTTCCTGAGTGTTATTATTAATTTATCATGCAAGTAAGCAATAACACTCGGCATGATTTTAGGTACAGCATTCTCAATCTTTGATGTGAGAGAAGAATGAGGAGAGAATTATCCATTGCATGTGAGTGTCAATTTCCAGTTGGAGTAAGATGTAGTCACAGACAGGAGGTCAGTATGCAGGAGGAGTTTACAATGGGCAATACAGAATTTTACTCAAAAAACCACACATACATTTTCACAACAAAAGATATCTGGTCTTATACTTGCATGCATATAATGGCTTTAGATGATTTCCCTCCCTATACAAGGACAACAAACAAACCCATATGAGCAAGAAAATTACTACATTTTGAAATCCACTTTTAGTAATAATAAAATAAATAAACATCTTTGATGTGCCAAATCAACCCATGACAATACCAATTTAGCATAAAAGAATCAGGATCTGGGCCATGTGGGACAAGAGCAGTTGATGAAAGCTGGTTTCTACTTACTAGTTTCTAGTAACTCATACAGACCAATCTCTATATATATATATATATATATATATATATATATATATATATATATATATATATATATATATATGTGCAGAGCAATAGAGGCCAGTAATGTTAACAATATTCCCATGCTGAATATCATGTTCACTTAAACATATGTAGGAAGTAGGAGAACACACAATCACACACAACAATATACACACAAGACATAAACATCAGAAATGGTTTACATAACACCTCATCTGTTTCTATAAAGTATAAACAACATCCACACTCATTATGAGAAATACCTGGCATGACCATCCTAAGGTCCAGACCACAAGATCATCCAACATAGGAGGTTGGGATACATCGCTAATGTTATAATGTACAACCAGTAGTTCAAATCATCAGCAACAAACATTAAGTCATAATATTTTTTGCATCAAAAATAGCTATACGTTTTATAATGATTTAAATACTTCCTCATTTCTTGTTAGATAATGGAAAGAAAACATGTGTTTCAACTTATTACTCTCTCATACGAGTATGTGATTATGTGAACACTTTCACTTAGGTCCCATTTGTTTCACCGTAATGCGAATTAATGGAAAAGATTTTAATCCCCTCCATGTTAGTTATGGAATGACATTCCTCTACCTAAAGGAATATTAATACTTCAAAGAAGTTAATTCCTTTCCAAATAATGTTACCAAACACAATATACAACGAAATCTGATTTCAACTGAATCAATTCCATTATATTCCTTCACATTACTGTGAAACAAACGGGACCTTAGTGTTAATCACAAACAAACAACATAAGCTAATGTAACACAAGCTCATTGATGAAAGCTAGTTACATCATAACCTAATTCGCTGGCCATCTATATGACATGTTGACGAGCAAGCTAAAGATCATGGCAAGAGGCTACTGGATAGACCTTTCATTTGCACAAAAACAATAGTCAGAATGAGAAAGTTTTTCTTGTTACTAAAAGAAGTCTTGCGAAAATAAATTTCAGGGCTTTACCTATGACCATGTCTACCATCAAAGAATGGTAGTAACATCAAGCACGAGAAATCTCTAAACTATTCCTAGTACTGTCCGGTTCCTCATATTTCTAATCATCATGAAGAGAACATATTGCTAAAAGTATAAAAACATTCAGCATCTTTCAGATAGAGCTTTGTTGATCCAGGATGTAAGAATAGAGAAAATTATCCGTTGAGCATATTCTAGTGGGGGGACCAGAATGTGGAAATGAGCAATATTGATTAGCACAAAGTAAGCTACCTACTCCTATACTTGTGTATAATGGCCAAATAATGACCAATCTACAAAGTCATTACACATAAGGCAAAAGAGGCTGGGAACGTTAACAAAATGGTTCTCTAGCTGAACATCATGACTCCTTAGATGCTAAACGTAGGCAGTAGGTTCCCCAACTTCAGATATTAGTAATGCCATTAGATATTAGTAATGCCATTAGATATAGATTACAAGTGGTTCACTAACCTCCTTTGTTTTTATATACAGCCCGCTTTTCTCACTCATTATATGACTATCTTAGTGACATCCTCAGAGTTACAACTTCGGATCTTCCATCATAGTAGGTTGAGGATTGTAGATCCCCAATGTTAATTATGTTCCAGTACTTAGAATCATCAAAGACAAGATCTTTACTACATCAAATCACTGATAAACAAATACCAGTAACTCATGTACACTTGAACTAAACTCTATTTAGTCCTAGTAACAATTGAAATAACTCAATTCTGCGAACTATTATTTCACCACACTCGGCTAATGACTAAATTAAGCAATGTTACCAAAGTAAGAAGGGTTACGTGGTATTAAGGATATGACAATGAGTTTCAAGTAATACTGATAAAAGTTAAATTGAACACTCTACACTACACTAAGAGGTAATTAGGTAAATAGCAATATATTATCATCATTATCCATAAGGCCAAAATCATTGATCAAAGCTGTCAAACAGTCAAAGGCTTCAAGGATCACAATTTAAAAGTTGCCAAACAACGGAATTTAATATGCCTTGTAAAAAAACATAAACTTCCTAAAAACTTCATGAGAATTGCAAAAGTACCTATCTCCAAATCAAACGATGAGATGTACATGATCAACAAGGAACACCAAGTAAATTGCCGTCAGGAGGCGAAAGCAAAAGTAAAGAACCCTATCCATAACCCCTGTACTAACAACTATCTAGAAGAAAATGCCCTCAGCAAGAGCTCAGTTTGATCAACAAGCCCAAAGATCAAGAATCAGCATGTATTTTAACAAAACCGACCTGATCTCCAAGTGCAGTATCAGACCTTTCCAGGTTCTCCGTTCACTAAGCAGAGGAAACATTAGGAGACCCTGCTTCCTCACCACATCCACCATTGTCATCGACCAACATCATTAATTCTTTGTCGCAGTTGAAAGACCTAGCCTCTTTCTTGTTCAAAACATCCCAAAAGAAATCTGTCAGCACAGATTCATAACCAGGCATCTTAGCATACCCAGGGAAGTAGTTGATATCTATAACTAGGTATCTATTCCCAACCTTAGTATCCCTGATGACATCGAAATTGAAAAGGTGCAGTTTCATTGCCTTACGTAGCCCTTGAGCAATATTAGTGATCAAACTCATTGGTGGCATCGCAGCATCTTCCAAATCCAACATCTTGTAGTACTTATCATCGTTCCTTTCATGTGAAGTCAGGTTAGAGACCTGTGAGAACGATAAAGAACCATGCAAACTATCCAATTTTTCCTCAGCAATGTCTGGCAACGACTTTCGTTTCACACATTTCACATACTTCCCAACCACATACACTTTGAAAATAACCCCGCCGTGGTTCACGAACTCCTGCAAAACAGTAGGGGGTTTCAGCTTATCGAAACCCTCATTACTAAAAATAAGCAACATCTTATGCGATTTTGCGCTGCCATCCGCTACCAAGGGTTTTGCAATCACCGGAAACTTCAAACCCTCGCCCCAGGCTTTCGCATCTTTCAACTTCTCCGGTTCGTATATCACAACCTGTTTCGGTATCCCAAACGAAGCCATATCATCGTATTTCACCTCCTCGATCTCCGACACAACATCAAGCATCGAAATCCGATTGTGTAGCCGCTCGATTGCATCAGGAAAATCGATTACAATAGCGCTAGGGTTATAAACCAAGTACTCCCGTAGCTGTTTCCTCCATTCTTCACCGTACAACTTGTGAAGAACACAATCAAAAGGACCTTGATCCACCAACGGCTTGTCGGTGTCGATTTTGATGAGATCGATACCGCGTTCTTTGGCTAAATTGACCAATGAATCCTGGATGAAACTTCTCTGTTTCTTCAATAACAGCGCGTAACCTATACTAAATCGCTTCGTCTTCATTTCCGCCATTCCTGCAATTGTAGCACGATCTTATTCCCTTTTGATTTCACAAATGCAATCTCAACACTCATAACAAAGATTTTTTCAGACAGAAAATTAGGGTTTTCGGATATTGACAGACACACGCAGGTGTATGTAAAATATAAACCGATATAGAAACGCCGGTGGTGAGATTCTCGGAGTTAACGAGACTGTGGTTTGGTGAAGGGAGTATACAGTATTATAGTATATATACATACATATATATATATATTTTGAGGAGGCGAGTTAACTCCGGTATGGAGTTAGGGTGTGATGTTAACTATGGTTAATAGCATAGAGAGTCCACGTGGCATATTCTCTGAAATAATATACGGATTCCGCCGCACTAGCAAGTGTTAGGAACAAGTTTGCTAGTCGATTCCTGAAATATATGTATGATCGTAACCAATCCAATTATTATACGCGTTACACAAATTAACCCCTACCAAACATGTGTATTAATGTATTATACGTATCAATTCAAACCCGTTTATTTTCATGTAAGTTAAAGTACCAAACTTGTAACTATTTGAATATATCTTCAATTCGTGGATAGTTAAAGAATCATTTATCAAAACTATAGAGCTAAGGATCAAATATAATTATCAAAATCTCGATTCTGATCATAAGATCGTATCCCATTAACTGAAAATATGTCCGATCATAATGAAAATTGTAGGATTGTTCTCAAAATCGTAAATCTTATATTTATAACAAGGTTAACACATTGAATAATCCTCAATGTTTTATTTGTTTTACGGTTTAATCCTCAAAGTTTTTTTAACACGTAATAACCGCAATGTCATTTAAATTTTGTTTTAATCCTCAAAGTTTCACTTGTATTTCGGTTTTACCCTTAAACTTTGTTTTTAAATGGTTTAACCATTAAGTTTAGTTTGATTTTCGTTTCAATCCTTCAAGATTTAGTTTATTTATGATTTCACCCACTTGTTTACCTTTAACCTTCCTAGCAGGTAAAATGCATATTGTAATTTATTTTTTATATTTTTTAAATCTTGTTATTCATCTAGATTCAAACAGAATTCTCCTATCTATCAATTTGCAAAACAATGTGCCAAATTATCGTGATATTTTGAAGGGTTTTATGGTAATTTCTTAGTTTCTCACGATTTGTATTTTGTCACGATATGACATTTCCCTGTTGCTTTTCCTTCGGCCTTTTCTCTCTCTTCGTTTTACCAAGCAAATATTAATTTAGCCACTCGGTGGAAACACAAAATACGTGTCATAATAAAGCTTGGACACATGGTTATCTTTTTTTATAGCTGATAAGTAAAATGTGAAAAACTAGTGGATAGCTTACCCATGCTTCGCGACGGGATTAATCATTTTTTAATCGAGTTTTATTAGATTATTTATGTATTATTATTTACTAAAAAACCAAAAAGAATATTTTTAACCCACGTACGCAAAAATGGTAAATTGAATTTAGATATGAAACTTAAAACAATTGAATCACTTCAATTTTGTAAAACAAAAAAAAATATACGTCTTTTTGGTTATGGATTTCACCAGATTTAAAGTTTCTCGTATCAAGCTTCTGCAAATAAAAAGTTCTAACGTTTTAATTATGAATCGGTTATGAAAGACCCACATTCATATGATGTTGGTTTGAGGGATAAACAGTAGTATATAAAAATAATTCTAAATATATAATTTAGTTGAATATACACAACTATAACAACATGTAATAAAAAAATAATAGTCTATGCTAATAGTATATAATAGAGCATAAACAGCCCATTAAAAAACCATATATTATAAAAGTTAAAAAAAACAGAAAATTTGTATATGCCAAGAGTCGAACCCGGGGCTGCTGTAAAATCTGTCTTGTCCCTTGCCAGCTCTGCTATACTTCTTTCTGTGTCCCTTTTGGAAGATAAGTGTATATATCCGCTTTGGTATTCAAGTATATAAAACGACAAAAAAAATTCCCTGAAATTGTATAGTTATATAATTTACCAAAAACAAGAATTTGCCAAAAGAAGCAACGCGTGTTGGTAGTCGTTGGATAAATATAATTTGTGAAATAAATTAACACATGAGATTATGCAAGTGGCAATGTCAACCTTATTAAACCTCATATATTATACGGCTTGAAATGATATATTTTTACTTTTTTTCCTCGCTTTATCATTTTATCTATTTAATATCTAAGATGTATAATATATTAATTTTTTTTCTTATATAAAGTCTTAATTTTAAGACTTGTTTTAATTAAATGAGTAAAGGGATAAGTATAAATAAAAAATAGAAGGATAAATTAATTCTCGTTATATTATTGATCCTTTTTCTCTGTTCAATTGTATTGAAATCTATAATTAATTACTTTTTTAAGTAAGGAGTTAATTATATTTTTAGTCCACGTCATTTATTTAATATTTATGATTTTAGTCTCTGTAATTTTTACAGACTTAGGGAGTGCTTGGTTGATTAGAGGGGAATGAAAATGGCAAAGGGTAAGGGAATGCAAAGGAATGCAATGAGCATTCCCTATTATTATTAATACCATTGATATTGTTTGGTTAATATAGGTAATCATTATATACACATATGTATGTATATGTGTGTGTTGTGTAGGGGTGGCGGGGTGGTGATTTTGCGACAAGTTACAATGGTGTAGTGGTGGTGGCGGTGGCGGCAACGACGACGGCGGCGGCGGTTGGTGTTGGTGCTAGAGGGTAGTGGTATCGATATTGGTGGTGGTGTTGATAGTTGACGTGTTACGATGGTGTAGTGGTTGCTACAGTGGTGGTGGTGGCGACGAAGACGGTGGCAGCAGTTGGTGGTGGTGGTGGCGGCGACGACGGTAGCGGTTGGTGGTGGTGCTAGAGGGTGGTGGTAGCGATATTGGTGCTGGTGTTGATTGTTGATGTGTTACGATGGTGTAAAGGTTGTTGCGGTGGCGGCGGCAGGCGGCAGTTGGTGGTGGTGGACTGGTGGCAGCGGCAACAGTGGCGGTTGGTGGTGGTGCTAGATGGTGGTGGTAGAGATATTGGTGGTGGTGTTGATAGTTGACGTGTTACAATGGTGTAGTGGCTGCTGCCGGTGGCGGCAACTACGGCGGCGGCAGTTGGTGGTGGCGGCGGCGGTAGCGGTTGGTGATGGTGTTAGAAGGTGGTGGTAGCAATATTGGTAGGTGCGGTGATCGGTAGGGGCATACGTACATGAATCCATTACCCTGAATTAATTACCCCCAATTTACAAGGGAATGCAATGATTGATTATATTCCCGCTAAACAAGCAACATTAATGATTACTATTCCCATTCCTTACCCTCTAAAACCCTCAACCAAGCACCCCTAGTCTCTTCCGATATTACTATATTGATCATCATTCGCAAAGATAAGTCTATCATCATCAGCCAACCGATAAAACCAACATAAGTTGTTGCTTAGCTCGTATCACGTAACTCTTGACGACAAATACAAGAAACAAAAACCAACGACTTCCAACCGATACATCAATTCAAAAGGGATAAAAAATCAAGTTTACCTGTTTAAACCAGTTTTAAGGTCCGGCTATATATTTGATAATTATGGGGGAATGTTTTCATATAAAAATTTGGATATATTCCCTTTCACAGCTTTGCAACAATTATATAATGATTGTACTATTTTTGAGCCATTTTTGCTTTTCTTATGCATGTAATTGATTTGGACCATCTGCACACAGTGTTGGCATTTCAGTAACACCCTCTTATGCATGCATATATACTCATACTCAGGCATGTTAGCAAAATTAGTTGATTTGGTTATGTTATCAAAACAATATAAATACTCATGTGTACGTAGGAGTAAATTTTTTTTTGTGATTTCGTAAGTTTGTTAGTCTCAAGATCATAGTTGCTCATTGTTAGAGAAGTATAGTGTAACACCGGTTTTCACGCGCTTAAAATTAGAGAAAATTTAAGCTTTTTAAAACAAACGCAAATCGGAAGTAAACGCCATTAACAAAATATTACGTGTTAACTGACTCGGCAGTTATTATACAACAACGTTACGCCAAGTTCAACATCCAGGTGTTACCAACTGATCGTGTGAAATCTAGTTATAAAATTTATGTCCAATATCCACCTATTCTAGCATGCACACACACTAGGCAAGTATACCTAATCATGTAATAGCTTAGAGACAGGCAAGTAATGGGTGTCGAATCCACAAGGAGCAGTGTAACACTAGAAAGAAAGCAGACTAATAATTAACCTAAAATGGGGGTTTTTCAGTTTTAAGAGAATGAAAACGAGCAACTAATTAAAGATAAACAAGTAAAATCGAGATGAACTCTTGCAAATGACCAGAGTGTAAACAAGTATCCACCTTAATCACTCCCCCTATTGTGATATATCTCAAGATCAATTTAATCGATTACCCGGATTGACTTAACTATAATTAATTTCCGATTTCATATAGTTATTGCGAGACAGATAAGAATAACAATTTCCAATTGATCATCAATTCCACACAACCTAGTTCATAATTCATCAACCACGTTAAACAAGTTTAACATAACCAATCATGTCCTTGACGGCAAAGCCCTAGATTATTAGGTTTATGTTACTGTTTCTAGATTCTGATTACTTTTCCTAGTAAACACCTTGAATCATTCATAGACAAACATTCAAAGAAGAACACATATCATATAAACTTCCGATTTATATTCCACATGTACCATGAATCCAGAAACAAGAGATAAAAACCATAAAAATCCAAACTTTGATTGAATAAACATGAAACTATAATCAATCCTTGAGTAATCAAAGAAATCAAGAAATATCCCAATTAGGGTTCATTCATAAGATGAATACAAGAGATGATTAGCCCATAATCGGGCTTGAACAATCCAAACTAGTCTTAGAAATCATTACTGATCGAAGAATAGGCATGAATTCGACAAACCAGATGGATGATGATGATGATGGATGATGAAATATGGATCCCCTAAGCTCCAAGGGTGTTTCCTCACCCTCCAGGGTTGAAAACCTCTGAAAAAGACGCCTAGGGCCGGCTTGAATGCAAAAGATGTGATTTTCGGATTCAAATTTCGAATTTATAGAAATCTGATCTGCGCAGGCTCCCGGCGCGAGCTACCTGACCTCCGAACCCAAAAATTCCAGAGAGTTTCTCGCGGCGCGAGAGGGTATATCTCGCGGCGCGAGCTTATGTTTTAGAGAGATGATCATAAAACTAAAATTGTAGCCCTCTGAGTCTAGTTTCCGTGGCCGCTTGAATCACCTCAATCCGAGTTCGTATGAGCAAGATATGATCAAAACAGTGGAGGTGTGCCGGAGTTGACAGCTTTTCTCATTTTCTGCATTTTCAACTCTTTTTCCGCCCTTTCTTCGAGTATTCCACCGTATTCAACCTGTAAGCATCCCAAGTAACAATTTAGTGTATTATATGATCATTATAGGCACAAAAGACATGTAGAAACTACCGACCATCGGATCACATATATATACAACGAGCAGTATTCCGCAAAAGATATTTACAACCGCTACCAACAAGTCCAGCCTCACATAGGCCAATTACCTCGCATCTGTAAAAAGGGAAATCAAGCACCGTTAGCGACAACTAGCTAGTGAGCACAAATTTACACATAAGCATCAATAAGCAGGTTATCCCAATACGGGACAACACATAAGACTATCCTAACACATAGTGTCGCGCCAACGAGTCAGTAGGAATCATATCTCGCAGGGTGGGAAGCCCCGCTCAATGACTCAAACTGGGGACCATCAGCAACAACTATCCGCAATGGTGGGGGAGCGAAGAGCAGTCTACCAAACTCGTTACAAAGCTCGAAGCTCATCAACATCCCAACTCACGTTAAGGAGCGGCGGTTTGCAAGACCACCCCGGCGTGCTGCACACCGAGTACCGTTAATCCCCGTTATTCCATCAAAGGGATCCAACATTCGGGAAGAAAACTGACCTTAACCATGCCATCAACAGTCCGGACCAATACAACACACAACAACCCGTAGCGGGTTCAACTATACGCATGCGATTCATAACCAACGTGTAAAGCAACTTAGCATGACAACAGTACATAACAACATGGCATAACATACCTCATATACGCATGTGTGCGACATCGTCAACATATATCAACAAACAACAGACAAAACTACTTACCGAGACTCATGGGAAACCGGTACTCACCTCAAGATTACAGGAGGCAGATATGAATTCGGGAATCCCAGGAGCACACGGAGTCGTCCGAATCACCTAACACATCAGGTTCAGACTTAGACACCAAACAACGACAATTAACGAGGCTTAAAACACAAGACAACAAAGCTGCCAGCATAACAACACACCATGCGATCGTAAGGCAACACCATGCGATCGCAAGGCATATCCATGCGATCACAAAGGCCCTGCCCAAACCACCCCAGCTTACGATCGCATGGCATAACCATACGACCGCAAGGGTGGTATCTTGGGGGCTTACGATCGCAAGCTATGTACCTACGATCGCAAGTTACATTTCCTTCGTCCGTAGACGGTAAACCATGACAACGACACCCTTACGATCGCATGACCCCTGCATGCGACCGCAAGTAACACAACAAACACCCATGCGATCGCAAAAGGACACCATGCGATCGCAAGGCTTATAGAACCTGCTTGCGATCGCAAGGCACATCCATGCGATCGCAAGGACCCCTGATACAGTAGGTTCTTGCTCTGTTCGAACACAGCAGCTGCAAATCACATTTTGACATCAAAATTCAACTTGAATCCGTATTCAAGTGTTTTTACTTCATCTCTAACATACATATAAACTTACTAACATGAAAACCAACATCAAAACACATTTAGACCTATTAATTAGGTCTTTTTCAACCAAAACCCACCAACTAAGCTCAAGGCTTAAAACACTTACAAGGATGATGACTATGGATGGTTTGCTTCTGAATATCAGCTAAGGAAACCTCAATTCATAACTTGCTTCTTGATTTCTATCTCCAAAGGATCATAGGTTTGGTGTGTATGTATTGAAACGTACGTATGTATGAGTTATGTGTGTTTTTAGTGTGGTCAGGGGATAAGAACCCCAAATGACCGACTAAGTGGGTTTAATACCCCACAAGGGTATCTCGTTCTCCTATTCAACTTAAAACACAACTTAGGGTTATCCGTTTCAACTAACGGAGATATCTTCGGAATCATTAATTGAAACCGTTCAATTATTAACCAACTCTATCTATTAACGACACATTTCCAGCTTTAACCACATAACCACGTGTACCAACAAATAACAACAATTAATCAACAAAACAACTTAAACAACTTGGTTAAAGTCAGCGTACAACTATACAAACATAGGGTACAACTATTTACTACTAGGCCCTAAATTAGGATGTTACATATAGTACGTATATTCATCTGTTTTTTATTAATAGATTTGGGCTTTGGTTGTTAAAACACTTGTTCTGAATCAACTGATTCATCTAAATCCTTATTATTCAACTGTTATTCCGTAACTTCCTTATTTAATCTTGGATTGTGCTTATTTATTCTTGTTTGTTTAATATTCATATATCGATCCTTACAGAGTATGTACTAATCTATTTATAGAAAAACATAAGGCAAGTTGATATATTGGCTTTATGAGCAAAAGATAAATCCCTACTCGATCATGGTTGGGAGAAAACTAATAAAATGGAGGTTACAAAAACAACAAACGAAGTAGATAAAAAACCATTAATTTACTTTTACAATAAAGTAATAAAAGAACGTCTCTTGTATCAAAATCAATGGACACGCATTTTGGTTCTTACTAAGTCATAACCTATTAATACTGCCATAAAAACTATAAAAGTGTAACACGTATGGTACGTTGATAACTTATATCAAATCAAATAAAGCACTTGTTATTTGTTAAAGTGAAATTGTACTAACACTGATACAAGCGTACATGGTTGTATTTATACTAGACAAATTAGTGTTGAAGTGTCGATCCCATACCATGAGATGTTTTGGTTCCCTTTGACACTCACCATAATGACCCAACGAGGTCCCTCCAGTAACCATTAGACTAAAAAAACCACTTTCTCCTTACGCATGATGCTTGTACTTGATCTCGGATTTTCTACACTTTACGGGCCCTTGATTACTTGCGTGTATATAAAAACAAATTGTGGCGAAGCCAAACACATAGTACACAATTTCGTAATACTACCTAAAAGATGAATTTTCACACAAAAAGGGTTATTAAATGACCAAAAGCAAGTACTTGTAATAAACAAATAATGTTTGGTAGGCTTGGTCAATGAGTTATGATCAATAAATCTAACAAAACAAGGTATATATGCCTAGCTGAATAACACAAAACACTTGCCTATAATGTTGTTGAACGCCAATTGCCACATTGGTATATAAAATGGGCAAAATTTTGGTATATACTAATATAATGTTGAACAAGTTGTTGGCACTATTTCGCCTTCCGTAACAATAAACAATACGATAATTAGGATAAAGCTACACACTTTTGAAAATTCCTTCACCCGGTATTTAAATGACATCGTAGACTTAACTGCTATGGAGTTATTACCATTTTGCATAGTTGACATGCTAACAAAGGACAAAAAAGATGAGTAAAAATAGGTTCTAAAACTTATAATTAAAAGCATTAAGAATAAACTTTAGATTTTCATCTCATCTAATCATATACTTCTAAAACAATATTTCATTCAGATTCTAATAAACATATAAAGGTAAAAATTTGAATTACAAATGTAGAAATCAAAAAGCTAAAAATTAAAAATTATATAACATTTACTAACCTCAAACACAAATTCATTGCAAATATAAAAATCTCTTCAGCACTCGGCTAAGTCTTTAAAATTCAAAAAGATATAAATCACTTTAAATTTAAAATAAAAAAGATAGAAACAGATAGCACAATTAGGGAATTGGATTCACAAACTTCAAACACGGTTGTATTCACCGTGCATTATACACGATTTTTCTATTTTTCTTACTTGTGACCGACAAGTGGAGACATGATATGAGAAATTTTGATTCTTCGAGAGTTCAAGTGATCTAATGCTGGATTCAAGCTGAATGTATTACGATCTATGTATGTATGTCAGAATATCAGTATATGTTTCGAGAATTAAGAGTTCTGATGTAGTGATGTTGGGAGAAACGGATGTCACTTCATGCACATGCTTAATATTATCCTTCATAGAGAAATGGAATCAACTTCATCTTCTAACGATCCATACAGTTGAGATGGAATTGGGAAACGAAATCGTCTTTTTCCTTTGGTCCTTCACGCCTGCTGAGATTTATGAAATCAGTCCCATTTTCAATATAAAGTTATTAACCTAAAAGGCTAAAAGAGGAATTTGGGCTGGACCACAAAATGAGCATAATACATATACTACATAATACATTACTACATACGCATATAAACTATTGGGTTTTGTTCAAGTGCACTTGTCGCACACTGATGAGGCCGGCTCTGCTAAAATTGAAGAATAATGTATGAAAAATGTTTTTGGGCCTTGTTTATATCTTCTTTAGGGTTGTTTGGGATTTACATAATGGAAGAATCTTCCCATGACCTAACCAATAACGGGTACAACGGATGTTTTCTCAAATGTAGGAGAACCCTTTCGTTTGGGTCAAAAAAATACATTGCATTCGTGTTATATGGCTATTTGATGACTAGATTTGTGTGGTAATCTTAGCTGTTCTCTTTTTTATCCTGTTGTATTTCCTAACGCGTTGCTAACTTTTCTTATGTATGATTTTGCCTCTCCATTAAAAACAAGTCTAGTAGAGCTAAGACTCTTTGGACTTTGGAGGGAATCAAGGAATGATTGACTTATTTACAATTTTACAAAGAGGACTTTATAGTTAAACATACGAAGTGTTTTAATTACACAGTCTTTTTACAAGAGATATTAAACTAGCCTAAGGATTTGTTAACCCAATTATGTATTTATATATCTTAACTTACCAATAACAAAATAAAATTTTTGTTTTATGAAATGCTAAGATTTTTTTATTAATTTTGATTATATAAATAACTGGTTTCAATATTTTTCTTAAGTATAATATAGGGTTACAGTCATAGTAATGTGTCAACGCTTCATTTGTGTACCAATATGGTCATAATTTTTTTCTATACATATACGACCACAACGTTTCTATTTGCATTTCATTGTTATAAATTTGGCAACTAGTATTACTAATCACCAGTTCAGTAGTTCACTGTCATCTAGCTTTAATAGTAAATTTTTTGACGAAACATATTATGGGACTTCCGTGTTTTAGAAGGATTTTAATGTTTCTTGACTAGATTTAATGGATGAACAAATTTTAAAGATTATGTCATATTTTCCGACATCTTTAAAGCACAAATATTATATGGTGTTATCTTGCTACTTTAATCTTTCAACACAATCCACTATTAGTCTATACCCCCAACCACCCTTTTTAAACAAAACATGTTTTTTCAGTAAATTCAACGAAATTTTACAAATAATGAGGATTTTATTGACAAAAAATGTCAGCATAAATTGAAATATCATTTACAATAACTAGAAAATCTTTATGATATATAATAGACATGGGCCTTGGAGACCGACCGGACCGGTCCTACGAGAACCGCCCAGACCGAGCCGGTCTAAGACTGAAATTGCGAAAAACGGTCCGAACCGGTCCAGAACCCGAACCGGTCCAGAACGGTCCAAGACCGGTCCAGGACCGAACCGGTCCAAACTCGGTCCAAACCGGTCCAAGAGTTCCAACGGGATTTTTTTTGAAAAAAACGGTAAAAAACCGGTCCGAACCGGTCCCATCGCATTCGAAAAATATGATCATTTTTGTAAAACAAAAAGAAGAAGATGTTTGAGACCTCTCATAGATATGCCCGTGAGATGGAACTCAACTTATAAAATGATAGGGCGTTTGATACAAAATAAGGATTTACTTACCGAATATCATCGAGAACACCTACCCCAATTATATGAAGTACTTACGGAAACTGATTGGAATATTTTAGAAGAATTACACATCGGTTTGGGAGTTTTGTATGAAGCCACATTGATGCTATCACAAACATTTTTTCCATCATCTCACTTAGCTATGATAGGTGTTTGTGAAATTTTGAGAACATTAAAGGCTTTTGGTTCTTTGGATGAAAGGCGGGATATGATTACCAACGAAATGTGTGAAAGTCTTATAAAATATTTTAAAGAGTTTCCAACAATTTTTTTGATTGCTTCGGCATTAAACCCTCTTGTTAATTTTAAGGGTGTAATGAAATCTTTAACTTCTATCGGGGAAGCATTGGGTCAATCTCCAGATGAGATTACGACAAGTATATCAAAATTTGAAAATTGTGTTAAACAATTATATACTATTTATGATAATGAATGTGCACCACGTGGAGAAGTTGCTTCCACCCCGAGGTCTTCGACTTCACAAACATCGGCTACTCGGCCAAACAATACTTTTAGCATTGGATCGTCTTAGTTACATAATGTATCTCAATCGAAACGTACACGAGTTCAATCGTCTTTAGACGAACTTTCCATATATAAATAAACTGATTACACTAGTTATATTGTCACCGAAGATTTTGCAAAATTTGATGTATTAAAATGGTGGCAAGAAAGAGAAAACGTTGGTCAATTTAAGATCCTAGCCCGTATGGCTAGGGACGTACTAACCGTCCAAGCTAGTAGCGTAGCTTCGGAATGTTGTTTTTCTCTTAGTGGCAGGATTTTAAGCGCACGCCGATGTATGTTGAAGGCCGAGTCGGTGCAAATGGCCGTGATGCTTAAGGATTACTATGATTCTATGGAAAGATGTCAAAACGATGCGGATCTCGAAGAAGACATAACTAATTTGGAGGAAGCGATTATGGAAGACGATTACAATAGAGACTTCCAATCGGGAACATCAAACACTAACACCGAAGCTGAAACTGAAGAACCCGAACCCGGCGAAGAATACGTTGACGACACTCAAAATAGAATGAACGCAGGTTCATCATCCAACGTCCACTCGAACGAAGTCGCCTATTATGGGCATGGGCCATATATCGACGATAGTTACAACTATTGGAATATCAATTCCGACTATCCATTTTAGTAGTTGTCTCTTTATATCTTGTGTCGTTATTTCTTTCGAACAATATGTATTTTTCGGGTCTCTAACTTGGGGTGATGGCAATGCCGAAGCTTCATTGCTAGAGTTCCCTTTTCTTGTTAAAAAAATAATTCAAGTTTCAACAAGATGTAATTGTATTTCGTAATTGTATCACAATGTTATTTATATGTTTTTATTAACTTGCAATTATATATGTTTATACTTTATATTTTATAACTTGCAAATTTTTTTAAAATTTACAAGTCACTTTTTTTTCAAACCGAAAACCGGAAAATTTTAAACCGAAACTAAAAAAACCCGGAAATGTCTAAACCGAACCGGAAATACCCGACCTAAAAACGGACCGGTCCAGGACCGAAGTCGGACCGGTCCGGACTTGGACCGGTCCGGAAGTGGTCTAGGACCGCCCGAAGACCGAATTTATTGAAATGGTCTTACGCGAAGACCGGTACGCCGAGGACCGGACCGGCCAGGGACCGACTAGGTCCGGACCGGACCGGACCGGCAGTGGTCCAGGACCGGTCCAGGACCGTTTTTGCCCATGTCTAATATATAATGTAACGTACCAAATTGCGTTACTTTACTCGTGTAATTAAACCCATTAATATTGAAAGATAATTTGTACACAATATTTATTTATTATATATAATAAAAAGTATTTGTTTAAACTAGAAATACTTTTAAAAATATAAAAATGAAAAAAATAGATAACCGATATATAAATGTCATAATTATTATACGAGAGAAAACGGTGTTTGTGTCGTGTGTGATAAACATTAATGTTAGTATATGGAACAGAACGGTTTATTCTTTATACTTCAATGCACAAATCGCCCATTGTCAAACCTTAATCATTTGCATCGAATATTCCCAAACTTCAATCATAATTATATCACCAACGAAAGAGAAACCACAAAAAGGAGATCTCCGATTCATCATCACCATATAATGATCAACAGAATCGCGTAACAAGCTAATCTAAGAAGAAACGTATTAGGGTTCTTCCTCCCTTGCCTCCCCTCTCCTTCTCCATCTCCTAATTTCCTGCATTGTATGCAATACTAAACTTCGCCTGAAATCCTCGTCATTAATCGAACCCCCAAGTTAGATGGAAGCTGAACAGTGTGAAACAAGATCTTCATCCTCATCGATGAGTACTGATGATTATAATGGGGAAAATAAGCAGAAATCAGCACCGCTGTCATCAAAATTTCCATTGACGTTTTGGCAGATGGCGGGCGCGTCTGGTGTTGTTTTGGGTTTCTCCGTAGGTCTCCTCGGAGTTTATCTCACCTTGCCTGATTCTGATTCCAGTTTTCTTAAGCTTCCAAGAACACTTGAAGATCTTCACATCCTTAGGTAATCTTATTGAAATTGAATCTATTTTGTGTAATAAATTTTGGGTCTTTTTTCCTTATTCTTGGGAAAAAATTTCTTTAATATGTTTGCGTCATTGAAATTAAATATATAAATATATTTTTTAATTGGGTTTGTCGGTCTTTTGCTCCTTTCTTTACACAGTCCTTATGTTTGGATGTATTTTGTTAGATTAAGACTGTTAATGTTTGGCTCTTTATTATTGAGATTAGCAAATATCTTGCGAAATTATATCTTCAATATTTCAATTTTGTTGGTTGGTATTTGGATGAATTGGAATAGTGGTTTGCAATTGAAATTCTTTCAATTTGTTCACTATAATCAGATCAAATCGTCTGCAAAAACCGAATATGATTCTGATTTTCAGGTTGTCAAGTAAATGATAAATGTAAAGTGTTTATTTAACCATGATTGTAAACACCTGTCAGGTTGTAGAGTTTTTAGATGAAATTATAACCTTAAAAAGGCACTCATTTGTATCACAAATTTAGTTGGAATTCAAGATTTGGAACTCTGTGCGTGTGTGTTCTTTTATGTTTTTTGCATGAGACCGAAATCTTGACATCTTTTATTCCTTTGTCGTGTGAATAACGTTTTGCCAAAGTGTGCATTTAATTTGTATTTCTTTTACATTCTGTTTCTGAAAGCATGAATGTGTTCTCTTGATTTTCCCCAGAGATAACCTTGAGAAATATACAAGGGATTACACTGTCCAAGTTCTGGTGGGGTATTGCACAGTGTACATCTTTATGCAAACTTTTATGATCCCAGGAACTGTTTTCATGTCGTTGCTTGCGGGGTCCCTTTTTGGGGTCTTAAGAGGTGTAGCTCTTGTCGTCTTTGCTGCTACTGCTGGTGCATCTTCCTGCTACTTTCTTTCTAATTTGATTGGGCGACCACTTATCTTGTCTTTGTGGCCTGATAAATTGGTTTTCTTCCAAGACCAGGTTAGACTCAAATGCACTATCTAAATGTGGCAAATATGACCCATTTATGGGTAAACCATCAATTTGGTTTTAAAGTTTGCTTCTAACGTGTCATATAGATAAACGTAGAAGTCACCCAAAGTGTATTCTCAATGGTGTAAAGTCGCCTAAACTATTTTATTTCAAAGTTAAGATTATCATGGTGACAAAATAGTTTTTAAAATCATATTTCAAACATTAATTCGTTATATTCTAGAAATAGAAGACAAAATATGTTTGCAGGTCTTTATCTGCACTAATTTTTACCCATAATTGACTCGTCACTCAACCTGCTTGACCTTCCTATGTTACCACATGTACCCTATCTATGTGCTGAAAGCTTTTATCTTTGTCTGGTGAAATGATTGTTGAATTTTGTTTTCTTACTTAGGTGGCTAGAAGGCGAGATGGGTTGCTGAACTACATGCTATTCTTAAGGTTAACCCCAACGCTGCCTAATATGTTCATTAATGTTGCTTCACCAATAGTAAACGTGCCATATCATATATTCTTGCTAGCAACTTCCATCGGGCTCATTCCAGCTGCTTATGTCACCGTCAAGGTATAATTCACAAACTTTCTTTCCTTTCTGTTAAGTTTAATGTATGAAGCCATATTAATACCTGAAAGGGTGTTTGAATGTGCGTTTAGAAATTCATTATCTGAGTAATCAGTCTTTAGTAGTTTTGCTCATCTGAAGAATTAGGAGGGTAATACCGTAATAGTCATAGAGTAGGCTGCGTGTCAGGCGAAGGTTATGAATATCCAATATGATATATTGTTTTAAAAGCAATTTAAGCTAAATTTTAATTTAATAATACGTTAGTAATCTTCAACATTTAATACAATCCACCCTTCGCAGACACTTTACATTTCTAGGAGGTCCTCAGGCTTTCAAAACATACAAATACCTCTAACGTATTAGATAATCAAACTGATTAGATAATATAACTTCTGACGGCTAAAACTCGTCCAAACACCGTCTTCTTTTATATACTTGGTTATTTATTGCGGTTATGTAACATCGCATAATCACTTTCAAGAATCATGTTCAAATACCCTTAGTAATTAGTATGCAACATGAGTTAAAAGTACTAATATTTCCTACAATGTAATTGAATTTTTTAGTATTTATATAGTTTCATTTCCTTGGAATCTTTGAAGCAATGTAAAACAAACAAAAGAGTTATTGTCTCTCTTAATTTTCTTTACGAATCTATGCTCTTTTTGGTGTTGATGATTGATAGAACTCAACTGCTGACTTGTTCATAATTCCACAGGCAGGAATAACTCTTGGAGAATTACAATCAATTGGAGACCTATATGACATACACTCAATAGGAACCTTGTTTCTCATCGGACTTGCATCTGTTACCCCAACACTGATGAGCAAGAAAAAGGCATCATAGCAATTTGTTCATGACTGGATAATAATGTTTCTAACTACCCCCTCTCGAGATTTGAAATCTATCCAAAATTACAAATTTACAGCCACTGATGACTCTGGTAGTCGGGATTTCAGTTGTCTAGATTTGGTGGTTCATGCTGCAGATGATGGAGAGGGGAAAAGAGATCTGCACAATAAGTTACAACTCGTTCTCTTCTATAAAAGGTTAATAAAGCAATAATACCTTTAACATGCAGTTTAGTCTATTTACAAAAGTAAAAATCCCAGTATAAAGAAGAATCCTTGAAAAGATGGAATCTTGTGTTGATTCTATTTTATGAGATGTGAATCGGGCTCTGCTGAAAGTTTCAGGTGTTCAAAGATGTAAACTTTTCTATCTTGAATAATATATATGAAATCATATCCATTCATTAATAGTGCTCCAAGTGTTTTTGCACACAGTTTTCTGGTTTTCTTGTTTCAGCTGTGCAAATTGATCGTTTTACCAAAATTGTGGAAAAAAATTGGAATTTTTCCCCCTCCCCAAGAGCTAGAATTTAAGCTTTTATTATTATTTTTACTCCTCCAAGCTTACTCTACAAATACCATTTTACATTCCCATTGTAAATCACACTACAACTTATCATTCGTCTATCATTTACGCTTTCACCTATCTTTTTTCCCCTTATGCAAGAAACTAGTTTATCTGAAATGTTGTTTGTTAAAATTCCTAATGATTTTATGTGTTTAAAAGATTGTGAGTGATTGACTTTTAGACCTCAACATTGTGAGTTTTGGTTTAAGATACATGGTAATGTAAGAATGTGTGAGTTAGTAAGGGGTTATGTGGAAGCACCAAACGTATGTGTGTGACATTGTGACCAAAGTGTGATGGAGAGGATGGAGATCGACTGAGGCAGAAGAAGTAAGGAACCGCAACTTAATTTTTCTTGTAAAAACATTGAAGCTCAATCAAGGAAGAAAAGGCAAGAATTAAGGTGCGTCTTATGTTCTTCATCTAAGAGGGTTACTGAACCAAGTGCTAGGGTAGCTGCAAGTATGGTGAAATTATCAACACGCAGTAGTTATGCGTGCTAAATTACATTTGTAGTAGTGATCTTTGAGCAATGAGAGTGAGCTTTGATGTTAATATGTACCCAATTGGTAATTTGACCTCAAATGGGAGAGATTGGTAATTTAATTAAAGTATGTTAGAAATGACCAAAGAGATATATGAAAGTTTTGTGTGTAGTGATTAAGCATTTAGAGTGAATTAGACCGAATGGTAAAAATATGTATAACTTTGTGCAGTCTATAAGATCGTTATGGTTGTTAAATAATATCCTTATAGTAGTGAAGCCACAAAGGCCTTTATGGCCCAAAGAGCATAGCTTTCACGAGTGTGAAGCTCAATGAAGGGGGTAAGGACTAAGGAGGTTTCCTTAATAACCATGAGATGCTTTGGCGTAATAGTGTATAATAGTTCCTTATGGCCATGAGCCCATGAAGATGATAATGATGATGTTGTTAATAATAAGATCCAACTACACGAAAGTACAACGATCATGAATACATGGTTCATTTACAAGATTTAGATGCAAAACAATTAATGTAAATGTAGGAATTTTACAAACTTTGTTATGTATTAGTAATAAGCAAATTGCGAAACAATTTTATTTTTTTATTGGATATTATAATCTTTTGGATATTTGATACCGATGTTTTAACCCTAAATGTATGACAATTTTACTCAAATTTATTAAATTTAGTTTAAAAATGTGAAGTTATAGTAAATAGAGTTGTGTTTAATATAGTCCATATAAAAAACATAGCACTAAATTTTAATATTTAATCATATGTGATTCAATATAAAATCACATGTGATTCACTATACAATCACATATGATGGTAAAATCATTACATGTTAATTACGAAAATGTCACTCCGCCCAAATTTATAAAATTCAATCTGGACCATTGATGGAGCTGATCCAATGACTAAGATTAATCACTCAAGACTATGCAATAAATATGCACTATATCAAACATTTCTCATAGTAAATAACTCATTTAAAAAAAATTAAAATAACAAACATCTAAAAACATACGATTTTCTAAAGCGACATGATATAATTAAATAAGATATTCGAAAACAAACTAACACCTATAGCTACACGTAAATATTTGACCAGGTCTCGGATCTGCCGTTAGAAAAAAGAGAGAGAGAGAGAGAGAGAGAGAAAGGAAACAGAAGCACTGAAGTTTAACGGCGAGAAAGGAAGCAGTGAAGCCGGACAACGACTCGACACAGACAGTGGTTTTCTTTCTCCTCTAAACTGGCTCTGATTTCTTTAGTCTTCATCAATTTTAATTTTGCCTTTCCACCTGAATCACTTTTCAATATCTGAAACGGTTTTTAAAAGGATTTCTAATGATTTTCATGATCTTTGTTATTTGTTTGATTGCTCTATATCAAAGTAATAATGAAGGCGGAGCTGCTTAATCACATGGATGTTGATTTTTGTTTCTTTTTTGATATTCTTTAATTTGTGCAGGAGAAAAAGTAATTGGTTAATCACTAAGACCAGATCGCCATCGGTCGCACACTAACATATAGTCGGATGGTTGGTTGATTTGGTTTTGAAGTGTTTAATTTTGCTTCATTTGTGCTTGGGAAATTAATAAAAGATGTTTCTTGTTTCAGGTTTGAAGAACATTCTTTACTGCACCAGAGATAAACTTAACCAATTTGTAGGTAAAATTGATCTCTTGCACAGTTGTTGAAATGCTTAGGTTTTAATTTTACAAGTTTGTTCGTAACTATTCTGTTTGGCTTAAGTTGCATTCAAGGTGTTTGATAAAATGCATTTTCACTATTTGTTATTGTAATTGTTGTAAATTTGCAATAGTTAATTGGATAGGCTTTTTTTATGAAAAAAATCCATCCTTAGTTAATGTTTAAGTGGGTTTACCTAACATCTTTTTCTGTTGTAATTTTGTAATCGGTTAATGCATGGGAAAGGATTGCCCATTTATTATGTTGTTGCTATCAGTGAATTTGCATATGTTTTACCTGTTTATGACTTGGTTGTAAATGAGTGTAGCTGAATCAGGAATTTATTTAAATTAGTACATGTTTCTTGAGAGAATATGAAGCAATAAAGTTTTGATTGTGTTTAAATATGATTGAAGAAGTCATTTTCTGGAAACTGAAAATGATATAGACGTTTGTAGATTTAGAGAAAAACAACGGTTTCATGCGGTAGTGTAGAGATGGCATCCAACAGTAAAACTCTTTAGTCTTCTGTATGGATATGTAATCTCTTCATCATCTGCTTTGTCGTCACACCAACTCATCATCCTACCATCGACACCTCCAAACTTACATCTTATGAAGCATACTGTGACAATATTTTATTTAAACGTGGCTTTTTCAAGTACATTGAACTTTTTCAGAACAAATATAGTAAGTTTTGAGGTGAAGCAACAATAATCTAGTAGATGATAGACTCACAAGAGATATGTTTTCCATACATGAAAAAGTAGACGATGAACTTGTTCAAAGTTATAATTCCAGAATGGCATGCATTTAGTTGGTGTTTAGATAGGGATACATTTGAAATCAGACTATAGTTTCGTGGTTTATGATGACCTTTCATGCTATTGACCTCGTTATTTACTAGAAGTGCACAATTGACCAAGTAGTAATGCTAAATGCCCAAGTAAGTGAATTTGCTGGCTTCAAGGTCTTTAGGAAATTAAGATGAATAGATAATCCATGCTCTTTGTTAAATGTAATTTGTAGCATATTTAATGTGCTTATAAGTACATTCCTATAGGAAGTCATATATTTGTGTGTGAAGAGTTCAGTTAGTTTTGTTCTAGGTTTAGCTGCTTTTGAATATAGAGCGATAGCAACACATTCACTTTAACGGGGCCCACTTAAGTTGTTTCTTATAAAAGGGTATAGTTTATTCTCCCTGTTGGCGGTAAATTTTTAAATCACATTTTATGAAGTTATTTACACATTCTTTTAACAATGACGTTCTTCTGAAATGTTGGGTAATAATGGTTCAATGCTTTGTGGCCTGTAGTATACTTTAGGCCTTGGTCTATTTAGAGAAAGTCAGACATACGCATGTATCAGTCTTTGGTTCTCATGTTTTGTTTCTTAATTTTCTGAACACGTTTTTAGATTAATGCCTCATCATTTCTCGGTTTCTTATTTTTAAGATTTTGAACCAGCTTGTCCATCTACCGTGGATTGAACCTGCAACGGTCAGACATTAGTCTTTGATTATCTGTATAATTTTTGTTACTGAAATTGGAGTATTGGACAAAAAGCTACCTTCTGTGTGCGTCTGTCTTGGGGGAAGAAGGGAGAGGGGGAGGGGGGGGGGGGTGAAACAAGTGAAAATTTATGCTATAGCCGGCTTGGTTTATAAACGTTCATTTCACAATTGTACAATATCAGTGCCTTACATCTTTTTTATTCTTTTCAGTCGTAACATGGAATATCATTATTTCCAAGTCCTGCTTCACCTGAGATTGGGAATCATATTGTCCCTGCTTGCTGGTATTAGCTATTGCAAACATTCCTCTTTATATTTCTCTGAGGTGGGAGAAGATCTAATGTTTTCCATTTCATTCTTACAAGAAACAAATTGCTAAAAGCGTTATTTGCATCAATTTTCTTTGCTATTATTTACTTGTTCTATTGTATGATTTTTGTTTACCCCTTCAGTCGTGGAGCCATAAATATATCACAGAAGCATACTTTCAGAAACACGATACCTTAAGGGATCCAGATTTCCAAGATTTCATATCTAGTGAGCTTTCTCATTACTTCTGTGAAAAACAAAATTTTGTGCCAAAACTTTCAGTTTTGCAGCGACAGTTAATTGGTGAGGGTTCTCATCGGCGTCTAACTTCCTCCCTTAAAATTGAAAGCCGGCCTGAAGTTTTATCCGATACACCCTCACTCTCATGTGAGGCTATAATTGTTCAGAGACTGCCCTCTGGAGTATTTGCTGATCCATTTGAGCTAGAACATCTTACAGAGCGTGGTGGTAAATTACGTGCATGCCCTTAAATCACTTCTGGTAGCATTGTTAGTTCAAGATTTTTGAGTACTGTCTGTTTTTATTGTCTCTTGCAGTGTTTACTGATGCTTCTGTGTTTGGGGACACAGATTTAGAGTTGCCAACTATGCGAGCAAATCGATCTGTTGTTGAGGTTCACATGCTTTTGAACCTTGATACGTTATCTGGAAACAAGAATAGTTTGGAACTCAACATTGAGCTTCCATTGCATGCGCGCTATGCGGTATGTGAATGAGTAGCATCAAGTGTGCTTGCACCATACTGTTTGTTAGAGGTGGTAAGATGGGTAGGTTGGGAAAGGTTCATATCAGGCTGCTAAATACTTTTTTGTCTATTGTTTTAGAATTTTTAAATCTGTAAGTAACTAATGCATTAGTTTGTTTTACAAAAAAAAGTACATTACATAACATACCAAATCTTTAAATAAAATGGTATAGAAGGACTATGCAATGAAAATAGATTTTAGGTGGCTTTCAACCATTTGACCCTTTATGCCTTTGACACGTTCCCTTCTAGCTTCTTTCTTTATTTGACCATTTGAAAAATAAACAAACCTAGACGGGGTCCCTTCTACCTTCTGAGTTAGATGATTCTCTCTATTTGATTCGGTTATACTTATTTCTGCAGCCATTGGGAGAAAACGGTTACATGAGAGTTGAATTTGTGTCTCCTGACTTGTTTGTACGCTGCATTGTTGAAGGGGATTCCTGTACCCAAAGCTGTATATTTTCTTTAACCAGTGACGATGTTAGATCGATACCCGCTGCTGCTATTGTCTGGGACGTACCTTCTGGAATTGTGAAATACACAAAAATTGTGTCTGTGCTTACTTTTATTTCAGCACTTGTAGGCGCCTTCTCAATTTTCATGGCATGTATTTTTTATTCAAACATTTCCGTTTACAATGATTCTAAACAATCTTAGTATGTTTAAGGTTTGTTTGTTGTAGTGACTAATATTATTTGGTTGAAAGATTATTACTTACCACATACATTCATGTTCTTTTGAACCTTTATTATATAAAATGCTTTTAGTACTGTTTTCATGTTTTGCTTGATCTTTGCAAACACCCATTCACCAAGAACATAGTACACACAACACCATGTTATTTAAATTAACTCATTCTTTTAATTTTATTTTTGCTGTTTAAAGTACATAATTTGAATATACGTTAATAATATAATAAACAAAATTACACAAAAACAAGAGAGGTTATTTTGCATTTCACACTTGACCACCTTGTATCCCTCACTCTTCTCGGTATCCTTCCTCTTTCATGTAATCCGTGGAGACATTGGCTATTGCTTGATGATTGATAAATAACGAAAATAATAGTAAAATTTTTTCTTTATTATTTGTTATCTTGTATATGTATCGAATAATTTAGTTGAATGGTAGTACTAGATGCCTTTGAGCAGTGGCAGCACCTGCTTGCTATAATCGGCTAGAGCCCACATTGGGTATATATTTCTATATAATGCGTAGTGTAGCATGCAGTTCTTCATGAAGACTCCAGCTATTTCCTGCATCAGGTAAATTATTTTATTGAAATGAAACAGTTTATATAGTTTACTGGTATATGCCTTTCATTGCTATAAATTTGCTTAATTAAATTTTCTTTGCCATCTGTATTACCTGTTGCGGAAAATCACCATTTTCCAACTGAGAGTTGATCAACAACTTGGCTGCTCTGTGTAAAGGTGTTGCATCTCTCTCCGCCTGTACATTTGGACAAATTTAATTTAACAGTTATGAACTAATAAAAACAATAATTACATGTAGTTTTGAATCTTAAACTGACCTGGCGAGAATGAATCAGTCCCATCACTGCCCATGCAGTGTGTACCAAATTGGACCGACCTCCTTCCAAGGGTACATATTTCTGTATTGCAAGTAACCACACCAAGATTATGTTAATGAGTATATATTTACTTCACATTTTTAAAGAAAGGAAAAAGACTGCTGTTGTGTTGTGGGTTTACCTTTTCTGGGCAGGATTTGTAGCTTTCTCCCCAACCGCCATCCTCCAGCTGTGTTTCAAGCAGGAATTTGACAGCCTTGCGGATTGCTGGACAATTTTCATACGTCTTTCCAACCGCTGCTAGCCCTCCAAGAGCAAACCAGGTACCATATGTAAAACACACTCCCCAGTTTCCGTACCTAATTACCACAGCTTCTCATGTTAACAGAATAACAAGCAAAAGTGGTTTCAACTAGAGGTGGCAATTTCAAATTTTCAACCCATTATGAATGGTCGATTTCAATTTCGTTTTTATCTCTAATGGGTCAAACACGTTAAGTATAAAGTAAAATTAGCTTAAAAGGAGGCAGGTAGAACATCATCAAACATGTACTTCTTAATGCATACAACTCATAAATCACCTTATTCATATAAGCAGATGATTACTAAAGTAATATAAGTTTTAAGAATCATATTTGACACTAAAAAAAGTAAAATATTGCCACCTCTGGTTCTAGATGGTTTCAGAACTCCAGTATAATATACAGAGATAGAAACAAACCATGAACCATCTTGCATCTGTATTTTCTCTAGGTAATCACTTGCACCTGTGAGGAAAGTTTCTATCTCTTTCCTTCTATGCCCGGGGTACAACTTCTTAAACAAAACCAGGGCCTGCATTGCCGATGATGTGCACTCAACATACCTAGTCAACAAATTTTGTGTCTCTTAAAGTTGATCCTTGTATTATATATGCTACATGGAAATGGTAATAACAAAGACTTACTCATGCTCAATGACAATGTCAGCAAAAAACTCCGTAGGATTAAGAATCTACAATGGGAGAAAAGAAAAGAAAACGAATATGTCGGAATATAATATCGAATTTTTGCATCTTAAAAAACATAAATTTCCATGACTCGGATACATACCTCCAACCATTCTGACGATCCGGCTGGTTCCCATGCGGCTAAACCACCATTTTTGCTCTATGGAATCATTATTGTCAAAGAGAACTTATTAAGATCTCATTTAATGATTTAGAACATTTGTCTTTCAGATTTCTATATATTCTTTGTTAACATGATGGTGTCTTGCACATACATTTAAGAATTTCAAATAATGTACACTGACCTGTAGCGAAAGTATTATATTGACAGCATCATTTAGTTGCTCGGGTTTCATCTTCTCACCAACAATTTCTGGAGGCATCGTTGAAAATAGGAGGCAACACTGAGGATAAATAGACCGTAAGTAGAGCATAGTGAGATGCCTTTTTGATATTGTGATCATTAATTTCTAGAAATAAAATGCATAAATACCTTTAATGCTTCAGCAGTACAGTCTGAGACTTGCCATCCATGATCTTGATCTGAAAATGTCCATGACCCTTTAGAGATATGTCGGTGCATGCTTTTAAAATCACCAGAAGGGTTGTCTTTAACCTAAACAAGAGTATGGAATAAAATATCAGGATTAATCTAGTAAGAGGTACAATTTGGTGTTAATAATGACTCAAATAATGCATCAGAGTTCTATAGACCTGTGAAGCTTTAATAAATTCATGTCCTTTCATCAAAGTAGAGCCAATCTCTTCAGTAAGATTAGTAGCCAGTAGAGCTTGAATGGCAAAACCAACATCCCACTCTTGACTTCCAAAACTCTGTTTGAAATTACAACCCCAAACTTAAGCAATTAGGCCGGTCAACAATTTAAATACTTGTTGAAATACATATGCATTTATCATGATTATCATGTTTTTTGGAGTATATTGTATGACCTGCATTTTCATCCCATCTTCAGCAACCCAAAGATAATCTGGAATTCGTGCAAGGTGCTTTTTGAAACAAACACCATTTGGATCCTCAACCCAGCATGCAAGCATACACAGTGCCTGAACAACAAAGGTCAAATCTTATAAGACTTTCTTTTCCATTCCTTTTTTGTTAGTTCAATTTATAATTCTTTTTCAAGAATAATGTAGTTTTTTAATACAGTGATTGAGGAGGTTTGATGCATTAAGAAATAAGAATACTCTTCACTAGACTTTCAACCCATTTGACTTGTTTCCTTTTTTGCTATTTTTAATTAACTTATGGATTTGTTAGAGATAAAAGATAACTTGAATTGACCCATTCATAAGTAAGTGGGTGGAAACCGCCACTTGTAGTCATTTCAGCAATTATATAGGGTTACCTTTTCTACAGATCCAATTGTGATATATCTGCTGTTCTCGTCTTCATAATGGATATGCTTCATTGTTGTTTGAAGTGCTTTTTCACGTAATTTGTTAAATGGCCAGCGATTTAGTAGTGGCTCACTACAAATGTAGAGACCATCCCACATCAAATTTTGTAGCAATGGATGGGGATAGTACAGGTCTTCCTGTAATCATAAGCTGTATATTTAGCTAGGATATGAGTATTATGCAGACTAAATGTATTCAATGGTTAAATATTCACCTTTGAACACAAATGTCTTATGCTTCTCCAGTTGATTTCATCGTAGGGCTGTGCATAAAGTTCATCTCTAAGTTGCAGAATCAGCGGAGTAATAGGACCAACAAATCTTTTTCCATATAGGTATGACATTGGCATGTATACCAATCGGCAGTAGCACCACATTTTTGCTGATAAACATTTTAAGTAGACAAATATGAAGAAAATAGGTAGGATGAAGGAAGAGCCGCATTTTGCTGTATTATATTAGTGGATCACTAATTCTGCTAAGATGTCTATACAATATATGGTACTAGAAAACAAACCTGGATACATAGGCAGGAACGAAGGAAGGATCCAGAACTCGGGGGGCATTGGGTTAGTTCCTGACCACTCACATAGACCAAGTATCTGAAAAAAAAAGAATGATGTATAAGTGTGTTTGATTCGTAGATGTTACAATTTAGTCTTAGATATTGAATGTATGATATTAACTAGTTTTTTGAAAGATGAAAGATGACTTACAGAAAGCCATGTTTTGCCCCATGATGGAATGGATGTGACACTTCCATGATCAAGAATCCATTTGCGTGCTTTGGTGCATGCACCATTCACACCACCATCGGGTCCTTCTCCTAAAAGACGCATACAAATGTAGCTGAGGGTGGTGCAGAACATTGTGCTATGACCCTCAATGTGAAATCCCCATCCACCATCTTCATTCTGCTTATTTCAAGATGACGTTTGTTAATAATATGTTTATAATTGTCAGTTAAAAAAGCATACAATAGTACGTACCTGATGACAATATAAATATCGCAGGATTTCTTTTTGATATTCTGCTGGGAAGACACTGTTAAGGTGCCCTGTAATGTACAAGCACATGACCTGCGGTTTGTTCATTTGACACAGTTGTTAAATATAAGAATTTAATGGACATAAAAGATGGTGATACATGTAAACGGGTCAAGCAGCGGAATGAAGTCACCTGCAATGTATTTTAATGCATACGACATATGGCCTTTCATTATTCAAATGTTATATTATTATTGTTGAGTAATGTCCCACATAGGACGGAGAGTGACTTTGTAATGAGCTTATAAGAGTTCTGGGCTACTCTCATAACCAATTGGTTTTGAGTTGGAACCCCACAAACTTACATGGTATCAGAGCAAGGTTCACCCACTCCACGTAACCCTTAAGTATCCACGTGTTAGGCTCGAGAAAAAAAAGAACGCCACACGTGAGGGGGCGTGTTGAGTAATGTCCCGCATAGGACGGGGAGTGACTTTGTAATGAGCTTATAAGAGTCCTGGGCTACTCCTCTCATAACCAATTGGTTTTGAGTTGGAACCCCACAAACTTACAATTATTGTAATAATTATTGTAATCATGTTAAAACTCTTCTTTATACAGAACATTTTAAAAGATGGGTAACCTGTGTTTCTGGTCAACGCGGCTTGGCCCAGCCTGTTTTGATCAGAACTCAATTCACTGTTTACCTGACCCGTCCATTCCCAACTCTGGTTAAACATAGAAGCTTACCAAGGGCTGCATAAAATACAGGGGACCAGCATTTTCAGCTGGCCAGTGACCATCATCAGCCTGCAAGGCGGCAAAGAAGTTAACCGATCTTCTCAAAGTGGTTGTAGCTTTTTCGTACGATATCTCTTCACCTTCCTCTATTTTCACTTGGGGTATTGTCTGCTTAAATTGCTTCTCTCTTAGAAACTGCATATCCACATTCATACAACATGTTACTACATTGATAACCAAATAAATAACTTTCTTAACTTTGGTTCAGATATCCAAAGTGTATGAAGCTGAAAAAACATATATCGAGACCTGCATGCGCCAAAGTACATCACTGCTAGTCTTAACTTGGTTTCTATGATTCCAGAAATCAGTGCGAGCTTGTTCAACCTCAGCGCGTTCTTCTGAAGTTCCGTAGTCTGGGTCAAACTCCCATATCTGTCTCCCGACAAAGTTGTTTGTGCTATAAAGGTATGGATTATCTCCCCCTTCTGCTATTTTCAATCTCCACATCTTTCCTCAAGTGAACACAACAAAACACTCAGCAAAGGAGAAAACTCGGTGTAAACTGTGAGAGATTAGTAGTGGTATGCTATGTGAAGTTTGCCAGAATCTTTGAATTCTTAGATGAATAAGCAAACTAGGAGGAACCCTTTTATATGATAAGAGATAAGAATAAGGAATATAACACTGTGATACTAAATTATAACTCTTTCTTACTAGTGTAAAATAGTCCAAATTCCACCATTATTTTTCTGAGACAACAATGTCAAACTTCAGTAGATGTTAAAATAATGCATCTTAACTACCTTTGGTCAAAAGAAGGTATTTTCTTTCTCTTTTCACATGTACATGGTCTATTTTGAAACTATATGGGGCAAGGTATGATGGAAATTATTTGCCATCATCAAAATTTTCTATATGCTTAGAACTGGGTTACAGTGACAATTTCGAATTCGCAGTAAATTTATTTAATTTTTTTGTTACAAAAAATTAAATTGTATTTTGGCCTCTGATGATAAGTCTTTTGAGAAGAAGTGTGTGATCTATATGCAAATCCAAGATTTAGGATCATATCAAGAACACTAGTATGCACCAAATCATAAAGTATGACCATAAATTTGTCTCCTTTATCAATTCATTGCTGATCTTGGAGTTATCCTGCTACAACTTTGGATAAGACAACTACTAAATATGATCCCTTTTGTTTTTAATTCTGGGGGTACAAGACTACAAGTGATCATAACTGCATAGCGGAAGGACGTAACCTGTAAATTGGGGTGTGTTATATTTTGATTCAAGGACAATGTATTCTTTTAAAGTTAGCATTCACCATATCTCGTTATTATTATATAGATTTAGAATTTTATTATGTATCTGAATGAATGCTATTAATAAACAAATGGTGTTTAAGGGTTATATATTATGTAATCATTCTTGTACAAAGCAGGGTTATAGTCTTATAGGTATCTTATATATAAAGATAGATAGACAGCATACTATTTGTTATGTTTAAGCTTTTAACGCATTCGTTACATAGCAATACCTCAGGTTCAAAGATACGAAGACGAGAAAAAAAATAACGACTTAAATGTGCGAGAATAGGATACTTACTTGATTAATCTGCCAAAAAGTTCAAGATAGATAGATAAATCGATGATAATTTAGCAGCTAATATGAGTAAACTGTTTAATACTGATGCACCTTGGTTAGACTCTTAGCTGATGTCTTATGCGTGGTGAACAACGATATATATAAACACATATATCAGCACACCATATCTCTGATGGATATTAGCAACATGATTCTAAAACTGGTTGGTCAAATGACGTGTTTAGCCCACTTTAAATTGACCACGTTTTATTTTTGGTTTACAGACAAATGATTATTCTTAAATCACGATCTTTTTCTTTTTTTTATTGTAGCAGTTTGTATAGTGTTTAACGTAAAAAATGTAGTATTAGCACCTTGAGTGCATAGATCAGAGTGATGAATGGTTGGGTAACTATCGCCTCGTCTCCCATTTTGATGACTAACCCCAAACTACAGTCTTGTACTCATAGTTTGTGGATGTAGCTAAAGACGAGAGACAGGAATGGACCTTTGAGTGTGTGACATCACTTTGAGGTTGACATATTTTAACACAGTTTTGGATATGTGAATTCAGTAGTTCGGTGATTGTTTAGTTAAGTAGGTGCCGAATTACTTGAAAATATTGTAAGTTTATGGGGTTCAAACTTAAAATCAATTGGTTATGAAAGGAGTAGCTCATGACACTTATAAAGCAGATTACGAAGTCAATTTTCGTCCGATATGGGACATTGCTCAACACGCCTCCTCACGTGTGTAATTCTTTTTTTAAGCCTAACACATGGATACTTACTTATGGGTTACATGGAGTTCGTGTGACGTATAACTAACACGATTGAACCTCGCTCTGATATCATATAAGTAGAAATCGCTTTGCTTGCCTTTTCATGAAACACACAAGATAAATATATATACAGCTACAAGTGAAAATAATAACCACAATGGGCCAAGCAAATAGAACATGCATGGCCTTAATAATTATAATAATATTCTAGCCTATAATGTCTATCCGTTAATAGGCTCCCGCAGTTTGAGCTGGAGGGGGCGCACACTGAAACTAGATTTAAACTCCTTGAAAAGAGATGATGGAAGTCCCTTTGTGAAGATGTCAGCATATTGATAACGAGATGGAACATGTACGACTCGAACTTGCCCAATCGTTACTTTATCACGAACAAAATGAATATCAATCTCAATGTGTTTCGTTCGTTGATGTTGCACAGGATTAGAAGACATGTAAACCGCACTGACATTGTCACAATGAACAATAGTGGCAGAAAAAAGAGGGGCATGGAGTTCTTGAAGAAGGTTACGGAGCCAAGAAGTTTTGGCAACCGCATTGGCCACTCCTCGATATTCAGCCTCTGCACTAGATCTAGATAGTTTGTTGACTTTTGGGCGACCATGACAATAAATTATCACCAATAAAGACACAATATCCCCATGTGGACCGGCGTGTATGTAGAAGGACAACCCCCCAGTCAGCGTCAGAATATGCAACAAGCTTAGAGCAGGGATAAACATATAGTTGTAAACCTTGATGTAGAGTACCTTGAATATATCGAAGAATGTGTTTAAGAGCCAACAAGTTAAGGTTCTCTAGGATCATGCATAAACAAACATATGTGAGATCCGGCCTAGTGAAACTGTGAAAGTAAGATACTGCAAAGCTCCAGTGAGGCTTCTATAGAGAGTAGGATCGGGTACTGGAGGTCCATCAGGTCCAACTTTAGAGTCAGTGTCGACTAGGGTCTTGCATGGATTACACTTAAGCATGTTGGCCTTGGCTAAGATGTCAGTAGCATACTAACGTTGAGATAGAAACAACCCTGATTTGGTGCGAAGAGCAGAGTTGCCAAGAAAGTAGTTGAGGGGACATAGATCATACATAGCAAATTCCGAGTTCAACGAGTTGATGATTCTTTGCAGGAGAGCGGTGGAAGAAGCGGTCAACACAATATCATCAACATATAACAGTAAATAAGCCGTGTCAAATCCATATTGTAGAATAGATAGTGAAGGATCACAACGACTGTGTTGAAATCTCAAACTGACAATAAAGGCTACAACCGTTAAAACTATGTTCTTGGATGAGATATAGAGAATTATGATTTGTACATATGAGATATAGAGGGTTAGGTAGAAAGTGGGGGTAATATGGCAATAGGGTAACTTTAGGTTTAGAGAAGGAGAATAGAGAAGACGCCGTGGAGGACACTTATAAAGAAAATTACAAAGTCACATTTTGTTCGATGTTGGATATTGCTCAACAAATATATAGCCGCTTTGATAATCCCTAAATTATTTTTCAAGTTTGATGCATCAAAGTTTGTGAAATATAGTGAGATGTATCCAATTGATTTTAATGATGCAAGAAGGTTATATCTACTTGGTCAACTTGCAATACTATCGGCTCGTGCATAATGATGATGTCTTTGCCCGCCCGCTCGCATTGTATCGCTGAGCTTGCTTTTGTAATGGTGGAAAGAATACATCTTTCTTTTCCTTTGGTATATGAGCTATTGAAGCTATTTGGTTTAACCTGTTGCAACCCAAAATGAAGCTAGTGAGGTCTGATTACTATGAGTGATCTTTTAAACTAGACTTTCATTTGTGCTATAAAAAAAAGTTGGTTACTAAAGTTAAGGGGATGATTTATGCATAACAACTTTTTGTCATATACAACAATTATAACTTTTTTACCCTACCAACCAACTATCTATTAATCTTATCCGAAAATTCATGGATGGTCCAAGCGATAACTTTTTGTTGTGTATGACAAAAAATTGTTATATATATATCGTCATGCGATGAAATTAAGCATTGAGCTATAATTGATCATTTCCAAAGTTAATTGATAGTTTACAACGCAAGAAAGAATGTCGAGTGTAAAGATAATTTGTTTTTGTTTATCATCTAAATTAATAATAGTACATTCAGCTAAAATTTACTTTATATATATATATATAGAGGGTGGTTCATACGAGAAGTCTTTTTATTGCGAGAAGCACTGTGAACCTTACGATCAATTGATCAATGGCTAGGATTGATGATGTCATTTTTATAAATAAATAAAACACTAAATAAAATATTAAGTTAATTTAAGGGTGAAAGAGTCTTTTGAGTTCAAATTTCAAAATCATTTCCTAATCTATCTCCGATTCTCTCTCTTCCTAATTACGTCTCTTTATAGACTTTCTATTTTCCCAATTTAAAAACAAACACTTCTCTCTCTATAAACCCACAAATTGAAGGAGGCTGTCGAATGATACATGGTTGATTGAAGCAGTAGCAAGTCGATGGTGCATGGTAGCCGCCTCCACCCGTCGCACCACCATCGTCACATGTGCCACCATCTGTCGACAATCTATCTCATAGCGTCGACTAACCACCACTACCTCCTCTGCCCCACCGCCTCCAGTCGCAGTGATTGAATGCTTACCACCACATCTAGCCGAGAAGATTAAGAAAAGAACAAGCCATTGAGTCCCTATTCTGGTTAAGGCTGCCACGCACCACCACCGACGAGCACAGCCATCATCAAACACCCCTATATTTTTTTACTTGAAACGAAGAAAACATGCCATGTTCATTAAGACCAACTGAAACAATAAAATAACAGCGTACGGTACGACTTGCCCTCTTCTCACCGCCATCTGCACTGTGCCCTCTGCCATCGGTGGTGTTTTTCTTCCTGCTGGTCGATGCATCACTACCTTCTAGTCATCATCACCATGACACCATCTTAAGTTCCTTTTTTTAGTTCTACGATTAATTCTTATGCTGTAAGTTTTATATATTTAGTTTTTGTTTACAATCAAAGATAACACCACAGATCCAGTCACATGCATAAAGTGTTTTTTTATTTTTTATTTTTTGATTCAATCAAGTTTTGATCTCTCAATCTTGTATTTAAGATTTTGTTTTGATTGTTAACTAGTAACACTCATTTAGATTTTTTGGGTTTGTTCATAATATTCTTAGGTTCGAGCACTAAAGTAAATGGATATTTGTATTTTTGTAATTGTTCTTCGGGGAACATATAGGGTTAAAAATTGCTTTAGATTATTAACATAGATCTTAGCTTCTCCTTTTGGTTTAATTTGTTAAAGTTTTTGTTTTTAGTTTATTAATACAATATTGAACTCATATCTCTACGTTAATAGCAAACCTATCTTTTTAACGATAACATAATGGTTTGGCACTGCTTCACTAGTGAACCCATGTTAGTTTCGTTTACTAACTAGCGAACACGAAAAGCCAGGTTTTTCTTTCTGTTTACAAGTTTATTAAAGAGCACATTTGTATAAGTAAGCAACAATTGCATCTTTATATAAACCAGGTGTAATATTCTAAAGATTAGTCAAGAAATGTAAGAAGTAAACAACAAATAAAATAGAAAAGAACATATTAAGAGGTGTGAAAAAATAGTTGTACTATGTGTTCACCTGTGAACACAGTTTAAAAAGATTATTAATGGTTTTGATAACCGTTGGGTGTGGATGTGTTCACTAATGCATACTGTATACAAACGACAAATTTGTAAATCGTAGGTTGTGTTCAACAGTGAACACCGTATTAATAATAAAGTAAAAGTAATTTTAAAAACCTAGAAAAAATTTAATTAGAGAGAGAAAAATGAATTTAAGATAGGAGAGAGAAAATATTTTGTTTACTAATTTGCTATTTTCAATCAAATATAAATTTTAATTATGATTAATGTGAACCACAAGATCAAAAACCAATCGATGGTTGAAATTGCTTCTCGCACTTCTCGCAATAAAAAGACTTCTCGCATGAACCCTCCCCTATATATATATATGTGTGTGTGTGTGTGTGTGTATTTATTTATTTGAACTATTTGTTAGTAAATTTGTAAGACCACAAGCATCCATCACATGCTTCACATAGCCATATCAACGCCACATTATTCCCCACCATTCTCTCATCCCATCACACAAACCTTTGTATCAATCACATGATTCACATCACAAAAAAAAAAATTTAATTCAGCGCCCCCTCTCTCTCTCTCTCTCTCCGCTCACGCTCGCGACTGGGGTCACATCAGTGACCGTGAGCCGTCCATCACGAACCTCCGCGATACTCCTCACCTTCGTTTTTGCTCGTGAACATGCCTCACATGGCCGCATCCGTGATGGATGCGGTCAGTCTAATCGAACAAGAAATCCAACTGTAATCCCTTAGAAAAGCAATCTTACAGACTACATTAATATGGAACAAGAATACCCAAAATAATCATACCGCTAAAGTTGCCAAGTAACTCTTTGCAAAATCATAAACCTCAAGAAAACCGAACTTGTTACCAAAATCATAATCATACTTCAGTAGCTTTAATTGGCTGTTTCACATAACATTCTTTTACTCATTCTTAGGCCATGAGTAGCCCCTAAACCCAATCCAAAGCCACATCAGCTTTTCTTTCCAACCCAAACTTAACTCAAATTAACCCAAAGTACATTCTATTTCCTTACTCATAAAGCAAACCAAGACAAAATTAAAAAAAAACATTTTGGGTTGATCGATGGAAAGAAACCGAAATGATGGAAACCCGAAGAAGGATAGGGGTGTTTGGGTTGAGAACCGCTGAGGTGGCATGGCATCTCGATGGAAGCCCGAAGCGCTACGTTAGGCCTTACAAGAAACAAATTGCTAGAACCGTAATCTAAATCAATTTCCTTTGCTATTATTTACTTGGTCTATTGTATGATTTTCGTTTATCCCTTCAGTCGTGGAGCCATTAATATATCACATAAGCATGCTTCCAGAAACACGATACCTTAATTGATCCAGTTTTCCAAGATATTATTTCTAGTGAGCTTTCTCATGACTTATGTGAAAAATAAATTTTTTTGTCAAAACTGTCAGGTCCTGTTTGTTCCACCGTAATGCGCATGATTGGAAATGATTTTAATTCCATTTATGTTAGTTATGGAAAGACCTTCCTCTACCTAAAGAAATATAAATACCTCAAAGAATGTAATTCCTTTCCAAATTATGTTATTAAACACAATATATAACGGAATTTAATTTCAATTCTATTATATAATGGTAAAACAAACGGGACCTCAGTGTTGCAGCGACAGTTAATTGGTGAAGGTTCTCATCGGCGTCTAACTTCCTCCCTTAAAATTGAAAGCCAGCCTGGTTTTCTATCCGATACACCCCCACTCTCAAATTGAGGAGAGACTGCCCTCTGGAGTATTTCCTGATCCATTTGAGCTATAACATCTTACAGAGCGTGGTGGTGAACTACGTGCATGCCCTTAAATCACTTCTGGTAGCATTGTTAGTTCAAGATTATTTAGTACCGTCTGTTTTTATTGTCTCTTCATTTTTTAGTTTAGACAATTTTCTCTGTTTGATTCGGTTATACTTATTTCTGCAGCCATTGGGAGAAAACGGTTACACGAGAGTTGAATTTGTATCTCCTTATAGCATCTCCAACCCAACACTCTATAATTGACCCTCTATCTCTAAATTTTGTGGGCCCATCCACTCTAAATAATCTTTCAACTACAACCCAACACTCTATTTAATACTTCAAAAATGGGACACATATATTTAATTGTTATATTTTATTAAATACTCACTAAAATTAAAGATAACATTTTATTTAATTTATTTTATATTTCAATTTAAATATTTTACATTAGAAAAGAAAATACATTAATTTAAAAGACATAAATTAAAAAACATATTAATTAAAATATATATTTTATCGACCTATTGTTAATTTTAATATATGCATTTTTATATCAAATATATACAAGATAAAAAATTAAATACAAATTGTTAAATATAAACACATTAATAGATAGGAGAAAGGAAATTAAATAGAAAATAAATAAATTAAATGGGTCCCATGAATAGAGTGTTGAATTCAACACTTCAAATATAGAGTTTATTTTCCAACACTTTAAATATAGAGTGTTGGATGAAGTGTGGTTGGAATGCTCAAAAACTCTATTTTGAAGAGATAGAGTGTGGGTTGGAGATGCTCTCAGAGTTGAAGGGGATTCCTGTAACCAAAGCTGTATTTTTTTTAACCAGTGACGATGTTAGATCTATACCCGCTGCTGCTATTGTCTGGGATGTACCTTGTGGAATTGTGAAATACACAAAAATCGTGTCTGTGCTTACTTTTATTTCAGCACTTGTAGGAGCCTTCTCAATTTTCAAGGCATGTGTTTTTTATTCAGACATTTCCGTTTACAATGATTCTAAACAATCCTAGTATGTTTAAGGTTTGTGTCTTGTAGTGACTAATCTAATTTGGTTGAAAAATTATTACTGAACACATACATTCATGTTCTTTTCACCTTTATTATATAAAAAATGCTTTTAGTACTGTTTACATGTTTTGCTTGATCTTTCCAAACACCCATTCACCAATAACATAGTGCACACAACACCAGGTTATTTAAATCAACTCATTTTTTTAATTATTTATTTATTTATTTTTTTGCTGTTTTACAGTACATAATTTGCATATACGTAAATAATATAATAAACAAAATTACACAAAAACAAGAGAGGTTATTTTGCATTTCACACTTGACCACCTTGTATCCCTCACTCTTCTCGGTATCCTTCCTCTTTCATGTAATCCGTGGAGACATTGGCTATTGCTTGATGATTGATAAATAATGAAAATAATAGTAAATTTTTTTCTTTATTATTTGTTATCTTGTATATGTATCGAATAATTTAGTTGAGCGGTCGTACTAGATGCCTTTGAGCAGTTGCAGCACCTGCTTGCGATAATCGGCTAGAGCCCACATTGGGTATATATTCCTATATAATGCGTAGTGCAGCATGCAGTTCTTCATGAAGACTCCAGCTATTTCCTGCATTGGGTATATTATTGTCATCATATTTTGACTATTCATTTAAAGTGAAACAGTTTATATAATTTACTGGTATATGATTTTCATATATTGCTATAAATTTGCTTGATTGAATTTTCTTTGCCATCTGTATTACCTGTTGCGGAAAATCACCATTTTCTAACTGAGAGTTGATCAACAACTTGGCTGCTCTGTGTAAAGGTGTTGCATCTCTTTCTGCCTGTACATTTGGACAACTTTAATTAAACAATTATAAACTAATAAAAACAATAGTTACATGTAGTTTTGAATATCAAACTGACCTGGCGAGAATGAATCAGTCCCATCACTGCCCATGCAGTGTGTACCAAGTTGGACCGACCTCCTTCCAAGGGTACATATTTCTGTATTAATTGCAAGTAACCACACCATTATTATGTTAATGAGTATATATTTACTTCACATTTATAAAGAAAGGATAAAACACTGCTGCTGTGTTGTGGGTTTACCTTTTCTGGGCAGGATTTGTAGCTTTCTCCCCAACCGCCATCCTCCAGCTGTGTTTCAAGCAGGAATTTGACAGCCTTGCGGATTGCTGGACAATTTTCATATGTCTTTCCAACTGCTGATAGCCCTCCAAGAGCAAACCAGGTACCATATGTAAAACACACTCCCCAGTTTCCGTACCTAAGTACCACAGCTTCTTATGTTAAAAGAATAACAAGCAAAATTGGTTCAAGTCGTAGAGGTGGCAATTTCATATTTTCAACCCATTTACATATGAATGGGAAAATCATCCAACATGTACTTCTTAATGCATAGAACTCATTAATCACCTTATTCAAACAAGTAGATGATTATTGAAGTAATATAAGTTTTAAGAATCATATTTGACACTAAAAAATGTAAAATATTGCCACCTCTGCTTCTAGATGGTTTCAGAACTCCAGTATAATATACAGAGATAGAAACAAACCATGAACCATCTTGCATCTGTATTTTCTTTAGGTAACCACTTGCACCTGTGAGGAAAGTTTCTATCTCTTTCCTTCTATGCCCGGGGTATAGCTTCTTAAACAAAACCAGGGCCTGCATTGCTGATGATGTGCACTCAACATACCTAGTCAACCAATTTCGTGTCTCTTAAAGTTGACCCGTAAATTATATATGCTATATGGAAATGGTAATAACAAAGGCTTACTCATGCTCAATGACAATATCAGCTAAAAATTCCGTAGGATTGAGAATCTACAATGGAAAAAAGAAAAAGAAAACGAATATGTCCGAATATAATATCGAATTTTTGTGTCTTATAACAAACAAAATTTTCCATATGACTCGGATACATACCTCCAACCATTCTGATGATCCGGCTGGTTCCCATGCGGCTAAACCACCGTTTTTGCTCTATGTTTTCATTCGGGTCAAATAGAACTTGTTAAGACCGTATTTAATGATTTAGAACGTTTGTCTTTCTTATTTCTATATATTCATTGTTAACATACATTTAAGAATTTCAGGTAATGTACACTGACCTGTAGGGAAAGTATTATATTGACAGCATCATTTAGTTGCTCGGGTTTCATCTTCTCACCAACAATTTCTGGTGGCATCGTTGAAAATAGGAGGCAACACTGAGGATAAATAGACCATAAATAGAGCATATAAAGTGAGATGCCTTTTTTAATATTGTGATCATCAATTTCTAGAAAAAAAAATGCATAAATACCTTTAATGCTTCAGCAGTACCGTCTGACACTTGCCATCCATGATCTTGATCTGAAAATGTCCATGACCCTTTAGAGATATGCCGGTGCATGCTTTTAAAATCACCAGTAGGGTTGTCTTTAACCTAAACAAAAGTATGGAATAAATAATCAGTATTAATCTAGTAAGAAGTAGAATTTGATGTTAATTAATGACTCAAATAATGCATCAGGGTTCTATAGACCTGTGAAGCTTTAATAAATTCATGTCCTTTCATCAAAGTAGAGCCAATTTCTTCAGTAAGACTAGTAGCCAGTAGAGCTTGAATGGCAAAACCAGCATCCCACGCCTGACTTCCAAAACTCTGTTTGAAATTTCAACCCCAAACTTTTGCAATTAGGACGGTCAACAATTTAAATACTTGTTGAAATACATTTGCATTTATTATCAAGATTTTCATGTTTTTTGGAGTATACTGTATGACCTGCATTTTCATTCCATCTTCAGCAACCCATAGATAATCTGGGATTCGGGCAAGGTGCTTTTTGAAACAAACACCATTTGGATCCTCAACCCAGCATGCAAGCATACACAGTGCCTGAACAAGAAAGGTCAAATCTTATAAGACTTTCTTTCCAATCCCTTTTTTTGTTAGTTCAATTTTAGAATTCTGTTTCAAGAATAATATATGTAGTTTAATAATACAGTGATTGAGGAGGTTTGATGCATTAAGAATACACTTCACTCGACTTTCAACCCATTCGACTTGTTTCCTTTTTTGCTATTTTTTTAATTAACGTATGGATTTGTTAGAGATAAAGATAACTTGAATTGACCCATTCATAAGTTAATGGGTGGAAACCACCACTTGTAGTCATTTCAGCAATTATATAGGGTTACCTTTTCTACTGATCCAATTGTGATATATCTGCTGTTCTCGTCTTCATAATGGATATGCTTCATTGTTGTTTGAAGTGCTTTTTCGCGTAATTTGTTAAACGGCCATCGATTTAGTAGTGGCTCACTACAAATGTAGAGACCATCCCACATCAGATTTTGTATTAATGGATGGGGATAGTACAGGTCTTCCTGAATTCATAAGTTGTGTAGGCAAATATTTAGCAAGGATACGAGTATTATGCAAACTAAATTTATTCAATGGTTAAACATTCACCTTTGAACACAAATGTCTTATGCTTCTCCAGTTGATTTCATCGTAGGGCTGTGCATAAAGTTCATTTCTGAGTTGCAGAATCAACGGACTAATTGGACCAACAAATCTTTTTCCATATAGGTATGACATTGGCATGTATACCAATCGACAGTAGCACCACATTTTTCCTGATAAACATAATAAGTAGAGTTATGAAGTAAATAGGTAGGAATGAAGGAAGAGCCGCATTTTGCTGTATTATATTAGCTTACAATTTGTACTAGAAAACAAACCTGGATACATAGGTAGGAACGAAGGAAGGATCCAGAACTCGGGGGGCATTGGGTTGGTTCCTGCCCACTCACATAGACCAAGTATCTGAAAAAAAAAGAATGATGTATAAGTGTGTTTGATTTGAAGAAGTAACAATTTAATTTGTCTTAGATATAATTAAATGTACGATATTAACTAGTTTTTTGAAAGATGAAAGATGTCTTACAGAAAGCCATGTTTTGCCCCATGATGGAATGGATGTGACACTTCCATGATCAAGAATCCATTTGCATGCTTTGGTGCATGCACCATTCACACCACCATCGGGTCCTTCTCCTAAAAGACGCATACAAATGTAGCTGAGGGTGGTGCAGAACATTGTGCTATGACCCTCGATGTGAAATCCCCATCCACCATCTTCATTCTGCTTATTTCAAGATGACGTTTGTTAATAATATCTTTATAATTATTACTTAAAAAAGCATATATTAATAGTACGTACCTGATGACAATATAAATATCGCAGGATTTCTTTTTGATATTCAGCTGGGAAGACACTGTTAAGGTGCCCTGTAATGTACAAGCACATGACCTGCGGTTTGTTCATTTGACACAGATGTTAAATATAAGAATTTTATAGACATAAAAGGTGGTGATACATGTAAACGGGTCAAGTAGTGGAATGAAGTCACCTGCAACGATTTTAATGCATACGACCTATGGCCTTGCTTTATTCACAAAGTTATATTATTATTGTAATAGTTATTGTAATCATGTTAAAACTCTTCTTTATACAAAACATTTTAAAAGATGGGCAACCTGTGTTTCTGGTCAACGCGGCTTGGCCCAGACCGTTTAGACCTGTACATAAAGCTACTCATTTGACCAGAACTCGATTGACTGCTTACCTGACCCGTCCATTCCCAACTCTGGTGAAACATCAAAGCTTACCAAGGGCTGCATAAAATACAGGGGACCAGCATTTTCAGCTGGCCAGTGACCATCATCAGCCTGCAAGGCGGCAAAGAAGTTAACCGATCTTCTCAAAGTGGTTGTAGCTTTTTCATACGATATCTCTTCATCTTCCTCAATCTTCACTGGGGGTATTGTCTGTTTAAATTGCTTCTCTCTTAGAAACTGCATATCCACATTCATACAACATGTTACTACATTGTAACATTGATAACCAAATAAATAAGTCTTAACTTAGACCTGCATGCGCCAAAGGACATCACTGCTAGTATTAACTTGGTTTCTATGATTCCAGAAATCAGTGCGAGCTTATTCAACCTCAGCGCGTTCTTCTGAAGTTCCGTAGTCTGGGTCAAACTCCCATATTTGTCTCCCGACAAAGTTGTTTGTGCTATAAAGGTATGGATTATCTCCCCCTTCTGCTATTTTCAATATCCACATCTTTCCCCAAGTGAGCACACAACAAAACACTCAGCAAAGGAGAAAATTCGGAGTGAACTGTGAGAGATTGGTAGTGTGTATGCTATGTGAAGTTCCGAGTGAATTCTTGGGTGAATTAGCAAACTAGGAGGAACCCTTTTATAATGATAAGAGATATGAATAAAGATTACAACTCTGTGATACTAAATTATAACTCTTTCTTACTAGTGTAAAATAAGGTCCAAATTGCACCATTGTTTTTCTGAGACAACCATGTAGTAGATGTTAAGATAATGCATGTTTACCACCTTTGGTCAAAAGAAGGTATTTTCTTGCTGTTTTCACATGTACGTACGTGGTCTATTTTCAAACTATACGGGGCAAGGTATGATGGAATTTATATGCCATTATCAAATTTATGCATGCTTAAAACTGGATTACAGTGACAATTTCGAATTTGCAGTAATTTTATTTGATCTTTTTGTTACAAAAAAAATCTATTGTAATTGGCATTTGATTAAAAGTCATTTGAGAAGAAGTGTGTGATTTATATGCAAATCCAAGATTTAGGATCATATCAAGATTTATATTTGTGTCCTTTATCATTTCATTGTTGATCTTGGAGTTATACTGCTACAACTTTGGATAGGACAACAACTAAATATGATACCTATTTTTTTTAGTTCTGGGGGTACAAGGCTATAAGTGATCATAACTGCATAAAGGAAGGACCTAACCTGTAAATTGGGGTGCGTCATATATTGTTTGAAGGACAATGTATTCTTAGCATTCACCATATCTCGTTTTTATTATATAGATTTAAATTTTATTATGTATCTGAATGAACGCTATAAATAAACAAATGGTGTTTAGGAGGTAATATTATGTAATCATTCTTGTACAAAGGAGGGTTATATATAGTCTTAAAGGTATCTTATATATAAAGATAGATAGACAGCATACTCTATGTTCCGTTTAAGTTTTTAACGCATTCGTTACATAGCAATGCCTCAGGTTCAAAGATACGAAAACGAGAAAAAGATCTATATTGTCAACGATAAGAAAAAAGTAACGACTTAAATATGTACGAGAATAGGATACTTACTGAATTGATTAATCTGCCAAAATGTTCAAGATAGATAGACAAACCGACGATAATTTAGCAGCTAATATGAGTAAACTATTTAATACTGATGCACCTCGCTTAGGCTCTTAGCTGATGTCTTATGCATGGTGAACAATCATATATATAAACACATATATCAGCACACCATATCTCTGATGAATACTAGCAACATGATTCTTGAACCGGTTGGTCAAATGACGTGTTTGTCCCACTTTAAATTGACCACGTTTTATATCTGGTTTACGGACAAAATAATTATCCTTAAATCATGATCTTTTTCCTTTTTTGATTGTAGCAGTTTGTGTTAAACAGTGTTTAACGTTTAAATGTAGTATTAGAACCTTGAGTGCATAGATCAGAGTGATGAATGGTTGCCTATGTATTCTACTATTCTACGATATAATAAAATCTCTCTAGTTTGTGGTTATATCTACACGCTCAACTTGCAATACTATCGGCTCGTGCATAATGATGATGCCTTTGCCTGCCCGCTTGAATTGTATCGCCGAGCTTGCTTGTGTAATGGTGGAAAGAAAACATCTCTTTGGTATATGAAGCTATTTGGTTTAACCTGATGCAACCCAAAATGAAGCTAGTGAAGTCGGATCTACGCAATACTATGAGTGATCATTCAAACTGGGGTTTTATTTGTGCTATAAAAAAAAGTTGGTTACTAAAGTTAAGGGTGATGGTTCAAGCAATAAATTTTTGTTGTGTATGACAAATAGTTGTTATACATATCGTCATCCGATGAAGTTAAGCATGAAGCTATAATTGATCATTTCCAAAGATAATTGATAGTTTACAACGCAAGAAAGACTGTCAAGTGTAAAGATAATTTGTTTTTGTTTATTATCTAAACTAAATATAGTACATTCTGCTAAAATTTACTTTATGTATATTATAATAAATATGTATTTTTTTGAACTACTTGTCAATAATCAGTAATCAAACAAGAAATCCAACTGTAATTCCTTAGAAAAGCAATCTTACAGACTACATTAAACAAGAATACCCAAAATAATCATACGTCTAAAGTTTCCAAGTAACTCTTTGCAAAATCATAAACCTCAAGAAAACCGAACTTGTCACCAAACAGCTAATTACCTATCGTTCCACCATTCTCAGATACCCGTTATATCAAGCCAGCAATTCTATACAGACAGTAAAGATTACATTTTAAATATTTTTCATCCTCAGCATGTATATATTTATATCACCAACACGAACAGCTTACGCACTTGCACGAACATGTGAAGCATCCACATCTTAAACAAGCAGGGCATTTTGGTAACTTGACTTCTGGGCATTTAGGTTTATGCCACCAGCAACATCCACATTTCCAGTTTAGTAAACAACAGTTTGGCTTGAAACAGTTTGGGCATTTCGGGCAATGAGGCCGTGGGCATTTTGGGCAGTCAGCCTGCCTGGTTTTTGTACAACAGCAACCACATGAATTAGAAGTGTCAGGATTTGACTTTGTCTTGTTTTGTAAGCGAAGAGTGGGCTTGATTTTTGCGAGTAGGCTTTTTGTGGTGATGGTTTCCATTTCATAGATGAACCGACCAAGATGGCTGATGTAGTCGGGGTAAAGTTCAAGGTTGCAATGGCCACCTCCTCTGATCCACAAGGGTTCATATGGGTCCTTAGCCATCTTCCATAGTCCTTTACCATGTAGCCAATTCACTACATCATCTTCGGTGCCCTATCATTTGTTTTCATTAACCAACAATGTTTTTCAAGAATTTAGGGACAAAAAAATGCAAGAAATAAAATATTTTTAAGAGTTTAGAGACAAAAAACCTTCAACTAGGGCTTCAAATGCAATGTTCAAGAACTTTCTGTTTTGATTTTATTATGTTTTCAATATGGATCACTGAAAAAATATAATTTCTTGGCAGACAACCTGCCATAACCCTTCAAATAGGTTTTATTTCAAAAGTTGAATCTTTGACGGAGGACCCACCGTAAAGATATATCCTAGCTGTATAAAGAGCCATCTTTGGCACTTCAAAAATTACTTTGCAACAATTCAACAACTTATTTTCTATTTAAAGCGTGTTAAACTGTTAATACACTATGTTTGTGTCCATCGTCAGTTACCTACGCCAACACAAAGATGAACGTGATACCCTATATAACTAAAGTGAGTACTACATGCAACTATGAAAAAAATGGCCATCTCCCTATGTATGCTACCTTTATATCAACCAATATCGGTATTGTATCAAGTTGATACAAATCAAATATATTGGTCAACTGGTCAAGATACCATTCCTTTAAAAGATTAGCGAGATAAGTGGCTAATATGGATGTTAATCTTTGATTTATTTGTAACAAAAATAAATCTTTAGGCTCATCAAATTGCATGTTATGAACTACACAAAGCTATATAACAAGAATCCCAAGCTGAAGTATAAATAGCATTGTTGGAGAAATAAACACATAAACGAGCATATATTCGGATACTAGATATAAAAAGTCCAACATAGGTATTTAAAGAAGACTTAAAATTCTTGGCAGGTTAAGGGAGAAACTTACATGTATTACAAGTGTGGGGCACTTCACCTTCTGAATTTTGTTAACATTCTGCAATTGCCATAATAAAAAACTTCAGTAGCTTTAATTGGCTGTTTCAAATAACACCCTTTTACTCCATGAGATTGAAACAACTTCCATATGATGTCCATAAAGTTGTCGATTAAAAATTTCCTTTTCAGGAAGAATTTAATATATAACTAGTCTTACAGACTTTCAGTCATTCTCGTCATTAAACATATTGATTCTACTGCTTTTGGCAGAAAAGACTCCACCAGTTTGACATTATTGAAGGCTATTTTAGACATTCCACTTGTATAAAGCCATAAGAGCTAATGCTAGTTAAATATTGCAATCGTCATGGGACATAGATGGTGGAAGAAACTACCATATCAAGTGACGGGTGTTTGGATGAGCTTTTGGTTAAGTATATACAAAAAGCGGGTACAATGTAATATTGAGAAAAATGTAGAATTATATGCTTATCCACCCTAGCTCTACTTTATCTATTTTTATTCCAATTGTTCAACTCAAAAAGATCACTTTTAAAATGCACAAACAATCACCCTCTAATCACACTTTTAGAAAACTTGGATACTACCCAAAAAAAGAACCCCAGAGAGAGGTGGGGGGGGGGGGGGGGGGGGTACCTTGTATATATCAAAGCAAAGTGTGCACTTCACATGACAGACAACACGAAGGCCTGAGAGAATGCCGCTGTGAAGAACTACGCCTCTTAACCTTGGCAGCTTAGACGCCAGGTGCAGTGTGGGTCCACTTCCAACTGATTGTCCATACAATATTAAGTCTTCCTGGCTAACTCCATACTCCGTCTCAAGACACTCATATACTGCCTCTATGTCTGCATATGTATTACCCTCGCTTGGCTGGTAAATAAATGAAACAGAAAACTGTAAATACTTTGTCATTTTTCAACAACACAACAACAATAACAATACCCAATCCCGCTAAAGCGGGGTATTGGGGAGGTGGGATGTAGACAATCATACCTCTACCCGTAGGTAGAGAGATTGCTTCCTGAAAAAGGACCTCCGGCATCGAAGGGACAGAAAACAATAAGAGAAAAGGAAAACACGGAAGAAAAAGGTGATAAGCATGTAAACATATGAAGAACATTAAGTGATAAGCATTTTAAAGTACCATACTTGACACTTTATACCTAAACGTTCAAATTACTTGGTGGGGGACCTACATGATCCTCTGGTGACCCAAGGTGCATAAATGTTGCATTGTTTTATGGCGAAAAAAGAAAAAAAAAGGAACCGAATCTTATAAAAAAATTGTTATTAGATCGGTCGCTTAAGCTTTAATTTACAGTTTCATATTTTAAACGCGAAAACAAGTGTTGCAAATCTGATACCTTGCCAGTAGACGCCCCGTAGCCCGAGTAATCATACCTGTTGAAAGAATTCGAGGCACATACAAACATCAATGATTATATGACACCAGTAAAAAGGCAAAGGAAGAAGCCAACTTGAATTCTCATACCCACAAATTGACTCTCACTAGCTTACTTTTTATTATTTAAGCTGTACCTTAATTTAGTAATAACTAAATTAAACCCAAAACTTTGAAAAAAGCCAGATTTTCAGGAAGTGAACTACTACTGTATATGAAATGACTAAAGAAGTGAGGTAAATCTACAGAAGAAGAAAATTGTTCAAGCAAATAAAGACAATTTTGAGTGCAAACTAAGACAGGTCAGCAATATAACATACAAGCAAGGGTAGGTAATTTTACTTTATCTCAATAAAAAGATTTCTTACCATACCTGATTAAACAAATTTCATTATTTAAACCGCAACGATCAGAAAATCCGAATCATAATAATTTTATCCCATCACCCAAAACAATTATTTCCGACGCAAGAATTAGTTTAAACGTAGGTCCAAAGCCCAAAAACCCTCTAATTACTGAACTTTTCAGATGAATCAAAACATACAATGAAAAAGAAGTTTCAAGGATAAAAAAAGAATGTTAGAAATTTTATGACCCCATTGGCAGGGTAACACTCTGCAAAGACCATTATCTCTATCAAAACCATCTTGGTTTTCTGTTCCCTATTTATTCAGGTACCTGATCAGTAAAAACTGATCACTTTACAGGCATAAATAAAAGTGAAAACCTGAAAAAAGAAAGTGTAAGAGCTTTTCCTTTTCAGTTTCACTTTTCTATATAGAAGCAGCATCTACTCTATCTTGTAACTATTTAAATATTTGATTATAAAACACCTAAAATATAGCTTGGATACTATTATACCAATGACCCATTAGTAAAACAGTTTTTTTAATCACATTATCACTTGTTAATATGGACTTAAACACAGCAAATGCTAAGGAAACCTTGTGTGAAAACAGTTTAAAATTTGGTACAAGAAACCTTAATTTCTTGAAACTTTTAACACAAAAGGACACACGTAACCTAGAAAGATAAGAAAGGTAATAACTTTGGCAGAAAAAGAAGAAGTGTGCAATTCGCATTCACCAACCCTCGTGGGAGAAGGACAATCCACACTTACAATTATTTAATGCCTTCATATCAATGCAAATCCAAAAAAACAAAAAACACGAAAAGAAAAACTCCCATCACATCAAAAAGCTACATAAAATCAAGATGGTGACTGTAGGAAAATAAAAATTAAATCTTGAGATTTTGGGAGATACAAAACAAAATGGAAATAGAAATATTCAATAAATAGATATAGTGAAAAAGATGGATGAGAAGAAAGAAACGGACCCCATTAGATTGACCCTGAGATTAGCTTTGAGTTGAAGAAACAGGTCAAACAGTTGACCCAAATCAGCAGCATTGCCATGAGAATAGAGCAGAGTGAGTCTTGCATAAGGGTTTTTTAAATAAAAAGCGACGATCTTGTTGCCTCTTTTAGTGTCTAATGACAGTACATCAAGTGAGCAGCCACCATCGTCACTGGCACCGCCTTCATCAACGCCGCCGGCGATAAGGGGGACAGAGGAGGATGTGTAGACTGCAATCGGTCTGCCGTCGTCAAGTTTCTTGATTTGATAAGTTGGGGGAGATGGAGGAAAGAAGGCGAATTTCGCGGCGAGATGAGAAACGAGACAACCCATTCACCACCCCCAAAAAGATAATCGGTCCAAGCCCAATTCATGAATGCATGTGTGATGGCTAGTTTATGTGCATGTACATAGTAATTAGAAGCAATTTGAGTCGGGTTTTCTTTCAAGAGTTTTTCTAGAAAAGGGTAGTTGTATATACGATGAATCGTTCTGAAATGAACATTTTGGCTAAGGATTTGCAGAACTTACAAGGAAGGAGAGACGGCGGAGGAGGAGAAGTTTTCCGGCGAGTGAGGTGGCGAGAGAGAGAAAAGTGTGTGTTTGTGTGTGTGTGTGTGTGTGTGTGTGGGACATAAATACAGAATATATGTTGAAAGAAGAGGGGCTTTGATGATTCATTGCTTGACTTTGTAGTGTAAACTTGTTTCTCTTTCTTAAAGTATTATTGTCTATACGAAACTACGTCGTTGTGTTGCTAACGCATTACTAAAATAACTTTTAGAAAAATAATGTACAACTGCAATGGTTTCTTCGGTTCGCTAATTCTGTTTGAATATTGTTAAAAAAACTATTTTAAAAATAATTAAATGATAATCGCATATTCATACTAATATAATTCTTATATAATATAACTAGTTTAAATACCCGTATAAATACACGGGTAACCATAAACTATTTATAAGAAAGTATTATTTTATATTTGTTTAGCTAAATATATGATTGTATTGTATAAGAAAAGAAAAATTAGTTCAGATGATAACTATAAGAATAATATATTATTTATAATAATAAAATTTATAGTATAAATATAATAAACATAGACAAAAAAATAACAATAATAAAAACATCAATAAATATATTTGAATATATTATTTTAGTAGTAATAGTTAATCATATTTAATGTTTAAAGAACAGTTTGGTATATAATTTAGACTAAATTAGAGTTGGGATTGTTAATTAAAATTATAATATTAAGATATAAAAAATATGTAAAATTTTATATTTATTGAAAAAATTATGCCAAAGTATAATAAGTTCACTTATATCTTGAATTTAATAATATATTAATATGTGATACACGACAACCATTATTAGTAAATGTCATTATTATTATTGAATTTAAACTACACGGGCATTTTAAATTTGGACTAAATCCTACGTACGGTATGGTGATTGTAATTTATCTATCTATATCTATATCTCAATATCTTGTTAAATGAAGAGTTCAGATCTTTTAATAATTTTTTTTCTAATTAGTCTTTTATATATATTAAAAGATAGATAAGATAATGATTCAAAACTAACTACTTTTAATAAACTAACCTTCGTCAATTTAGTTAAATAATCATAATTTTCACATAATCATATTCATATCTTAGTTTTTTAGAACTTTATTTGATTTAGGTTAGCCCGAAAAACATATTTACTTACTAATGATTGTATGTTAAAGCATGCAATATATAGTATTTTAATGCCATTAATGACTCGCTATTAGCGGTATTTTGGTAATTTATATATAAATCAATTACGTAAATAAGCAAAATACATTAAACATTCGTAAAAACAAGCTAAGAAAAGTCAAATTACGAAAATAAGCATCGGTTTCGCCCCCAAAGCACTTAGTTTCGTCCCTAGCTTCGCCCTCCAATCATACGATGACACGTGTACTCAGTTGGGGGCGAAACTGGACTTGTGGGGCCCACCAGGGGCGAAACGGGGCTTTGTGGGGCCCACCAGGGGACGAAACTGGGCTTCTAGGGGCGAAACTGAGCTTGGGGGGTGAAACTGAGGACACGTGGCGGGCAATGATTGAAGGGCGAAGCTACGGGCGAAACTGAGGGTGTTGGGGGCGAAACTGATGCTTATTTTCGTAATTTGACTTTTCTTAGCTTGTTTTCGCGAATGTTTAATGTATTTTGCTTATTTGCGGGAAAACCTCTTTATATATTACCCAACCGTAAATTGCGTTCGGATGAGCCGTTATTAATTTGCGAGACTTAATTTTTTCGAAATAACCCTCATTAAATGAATCATTAATGAGCATTATTGAGTCATTAATGAAGCATTAATGAGACGCCAAAAAATCTTAGCCATTGATTAATTTTAATCAAGGGCTAAGATTTGTTCTCGCGGTTATCGTACGAAAAACAGTTCTCGTTTGAACCTCTCCCCAACTTGACTATCGGACTATTATTTTACTCCTTAATCCTCATATCCCTAATTAGAAACAAATTCACAGTGTTTTTTTTTTGTTCCTTAGCCACTTTAAGACTATCGAGAGTAGGCATCACTAAATCATCAATCGACCATCACCGTTGAAAGATTACCAACATTTGATCTTCAATACATCTCTGAGACAATTTTTCTCTCGATATTATCAAACCATCAACCCATCAACTATTGACATTCAATTAACATTATCGATGTAGCATCACTAAGGTAGTCTTTCTTTCATTTCGACATAACATTCAACAAGTGTTTCAATGTTTCATCACTTGTAGCTAAATTATTTCTTAGAAAGTTTTTGTATTTATATTTAACTATCTACGGTTGAATTTTATAAACAAAAAAAATTAATAATGCTAGACATGATGACCAGTCAATTATGACTCGTCAACCCGTGAATGACACGTCAACATGAGAACCCACAAATTTTTACGGGTTACGCAGGTCGTGTTATGTCTTTCATATATATGAGCTAATGTCACATACCTTAACACGAATAATTAAACTGGTTGTATTCGTGTTAAGATCCGTCAACCCACGCCCCGTAAAATCAAAAGCTTTTAGAATAAATAAATAAATTCCTTGTTTATTCAAATATGTGAGCTGCATAAGTTTATTTTACATAGAAAAACCATTAAGAATAAAAGCTCTTGAAAAGATTTTAAAGGTTTTTAATATGTAAAGTTATATAAAAAAAATATTTTTTGCTTCCACCATTTAGGTTTTTGTCTATATCATCTCATACCTTTCGATCATAGCTACAGTTAAACTGCTAAATATTCTTATATAATTAAACCCCAACTTCCGATCAACTTCGTGGATTTAAATTAAGAACAACATTTCCAATTGCTACAAAACAAAATGTACTCAAAATGGGTTTGATACAAAAGCAAATTTCACTTAAATTGGTGGGTGATATCTAGAGAGGATGAATATAAAAGTAAAAATGTTGGGTATATCAATATACTTTGATGACCAGTATACCAAATCACATGACTAGTTTATCTAATGATTATGTTACATATATATAATGTGTCTTTTACTTACTAGTTTAGCTAGTTATAGCCAATTATCTGTAGTTATTTCTTATGTCGAAAGATCTTATGTTATCTAAATAAGGCGGATAGTTTTTTTGTTTTTTTTAAACTTTGATAGTTTGATGTATGGAACACAAGTTAGTCTTTTGGTGTGCTTGATTACAACCCGAGGTTTTCAAATAATCTGATATTAGAGATATTGATTGATGTTCACTAATCGAAAGTTTTAATCTATAAGTTCAAACACCGATTGTTTATTTAGATAAAGACTTTTCAAAGGTTAAATAAATGTAACTTGCAATTTTATTGACATGATAGTTATATATATATATATATATATATATATATATATATATATAGGTAAAAGTTCAAACGAGAACTGTTTTTCGTACGAGAACTGCGAGAACCAATCTGAGCCGTTCAATTCCCCCTCCTTTAATGTCATTGCCTGTAACACCCTCTTTACCGGCCTAGATTAATTAAGGTAATTGATTAATTAATCTTGGGATTTTATTTGTTTATGTGAATTTTTTGTGATTATGTGTTAATTATTAATTGTTGGGATATTGATATATATTGTGATATTATTTTGTTCTTTTGTTTTAGGAAATATATGAATTAATTTAATAATGGGATAGGTATGGGGTTGGCCGGTTATGGTGGTATAGTCACCAACTCTACCCCCATACTTCATTACTTGTAAAAGTAAACAAGTGTGTTGTGTGTGTTTTGTTGCTCTCGGCCGAGAGGAAGGAAGAAAGAAAGAATCCACATTTGGTTTTTAAGTTTGCATGCCATTAGGTTCTGAATTTATATCATATTCATAAGGTTAGATTACTGAAATGTAATTGTTAATTTATTCGGGTTATATATATATATATATATATATATATATATATATATATATATATATATATATATGTGTGTGTGTGTGTGTGTGTGTGTGTGTGTGTGTGTGTGTGTGTGTGTGTATGAATTCCGATTGAAGCATATATGATGATTTGATGATCATAGGACGTATGCATGATAGATTTTATGATCAATATGTGTTATTTATATGTTTAGAATGATTTCTGGAAACTTGTATAACTTGAATGCATGAAATCAGTTTAAAAAATGAAGATTAAAATTGAAAATGTGTTGAGTTATGAAGGACTCGGAATTCATAAGTATGAATTAGTCGGATTCCGTCTCTTGCTCGGATTCCGACTAGAATTGCTCAGATATGATATTAATTCGTGTAAAGTACTTGGATTCCGCCTTGTACTCGGATTGTGATCATTTACCCGGATTTTGACTGTTTACTCGGATTCCGCCTATTTACTCGGAATTGTATCTTTACTCGGAATCCGACTAAAACTCTGTGGAATCCTATTATCTCGGAATTGGACTTTTACTCGGATTATGCCTTTGCTCAGATTTGGATTATGATTATATCGGAATTGGTCATATACTCGGAATCCGACTTTAATCGGATTTAAACTTAGTCGGAATTGATGATTTGAAGATAAACATGAATTGTATATCTGTTTGGGGTTTATGTATGATGAATATATATGTATAAGTATATATACATGAGATCATGAATAAATATGATATTTATTATTGGATCGGTATTATGAATTGAATACTGACTTGGGTTACTTCAATCTCAGGAACTGAGAAGACTCGGTGAATTTAGTCATCTGAGTGTGCCAAGGTTTTGAAGACTTTTGTGAGTGGATTTATATCTTCGGATATACAGGATATGATATCTTATTTGGAATGCTCTTGTTTGGATTGTATATACATGTTAATTTGGAGATCAGTATGATGTTGGGCCTATTGCTTGGGGGATTACAGTATCTGATCTTGCAGTACCGTTGAGGTACTCAAGGGGGCTGGTACTGTTATCCATGTTAGCAAGGCTATCGGTAAACCTTGGTTTTGGCCGACCTTGGTTGTAGGTGCTTGCAACAGCGCCGGTTCTCCTGGGATTCATGAGCTATTTGGTTTGGGCATATTTGTCTTGTGTATGTTTAGATATTTATTCTCTCACTTAGCTTTGTGCTAATTCCCCACTAGATTGTTTTGCAGATCCTCTGAGGTGATCTTGATGCTTTGGGCTGGGAATATGGACAGACCAGACTCTGATGTCAAGTTTTTGGAAAGAGCCTGTTTTTGTATTAACACTGTATAGGTCTTTGTACATCAAACAAGTGAAATCTTTTTGTATCTATTATGTAATTAAGATAATTATATGTAATTAGCTTCCGCGTGCAGTAAATTATATGTTTAAAAAGTTCAGTGTTACATTGCCCACCCATGAATTCCTCACATGTACCCTGCCACACTTGATCCCCTCCACGCTCTTCATCCATGAACTTCCCATATCCAAGGAACGGCTGAGATTGTTCTCGCAGTTCTCGTACGAAAAACAGTTCTCGTTTGAACCCTCTCCTATATATATACATATATATATATATAGGGGACGGTTCAAATGAGAACTGTTTTTCGTACGAGAACTGCGAGAACCAATTACAGCCATTGATCAAAGAGATGGAGGGTTGAGATTATAGAGTTGTTAATGGATAACCTTAAACAAATCAAACTTATCCTTAATTAATTAAGGGTAGTTTGGACATTTTTACATTACCCCCGCAATTTTTAAACTAATATATACATCAAACGAAGAAGTGTTAAATTACGAAAATTATACCAAATTAACGAGAAAATTATGCTCTTTAATTTGAGACCGGCTTTGATATATTTTTTCAAAAGTTTTTTTTTTTTGTGTTTGCTGGGTTTTTTTTTCTGTACAGCTCGAAATTTGCACTAGTGCAAATTTTGCACAAGTGCAAATTTTACTGGGTTTTTTATTCTGTACAGCTTGAAATTTGCACTAGTGCAAATTTTGCACATATTTACCTGGTTTTTTCAGCACAGATGTAGATATGTACTAGTGCAAATTTTGCACTAGTGCAAATTTTGCACTTGTGCAAATTCACATATTGACCTAGTTTTTTCAGCACATATGTAAATATGCACAAGTGCAAATATGCACGTTTGCACATGTGCAAATATATGCACTTGTGCAAATTTACATATCCACTTAGTTTTTTTCAGCACAGATGTAAATATGAACTAATTACTATAACAATCAAACAATTTTATATGTGGCCTATAACAAATTACAATGACAATCAAATGATTTTATATGTGGCTTACAATAACAAATTACATCTTTTAGCTTTCATCAGTTCAAATTATCATTTCTCCATTAGTTTTGGATCTACGTGGATTTTAATGTTCACTTATGTACTAATATCAAATAATCATTGGTGTTTGACTGTTATTAAAAAGTCAATTATACACACCTCTAACTAGCTTAATAGATCTTTTAATTCAACTTGTAGACTTTTAAAAATACGTGGCTATGTCCTGCAATTGTTGGAGTTATAAACACTACACACGATCTTATCCATATATAACTTACAGGAAATTGAATTTAAGAATGATATGGACTCCGTGTTCCAACCCGAATGTCGTGACCTGTTTCACCTCCGCCGCTGAATATTGCATCTCCGATTACGATCCTTTTCTAGCTCCGGCTTCGACTTTACACCAACGGAAACGATCGCAAATCAACTGGGTAGTAATTTCTCGATGTATCCAAAAGAATCCCTTTGTGCTCGAACATCATCCGGTTGACGATAATGGTTGAGGGCGAGACTGGATCTATACTTTACATCAGGTTGCCGGCGATTTAAGTTATAAGTTGTTGAAAGTAGCCAAATTGTTGACGACAACCCCGAGAATGGTCTCCGGTGGTGGTTACATAAGTTCTTTCACCTCCATTGATAATAGATCTGGAGTATTATAATGAATATGGTGGGGTGGGCTGCGTAATTAAAATGAAAATGAATGGTAGGTAGGTCGGGGACTGTAACAGAGAGGGTTTGAGTATATTTTTTTAATTGGACAAAAAAGCCCTTTTGAATTTAATAAGGTTGTTTGAAACGGATAAGAATTGATTGGTTAAAAATGGTTCTCGCAGTTCTCGTACGAAAAGCGGTCCTCGTTTGAACCGCTACCTATATATATATAGGCAAAAGTTCAAACGAGAACTGTTTTTCGTACGAGAATTGCGAGAACCAATCTGAGCCGTCCAATTCCCCCTCTTTCAATATCATTGCCCACCCATGAATTCCTCACATGCACCATGTCACACTTGATCCTCCCACGCTCCACATCCATGAGTTCCATTTTATCAAATCAACGGCTAAGATTGGTTCTCGCAGTTCTCGTACGGAAAACAGTTCTCGTTTGAACTGTCCCTATATATATATATATATATATATATATATATATATATATATATATATATATATATATATATATATATATATATATATATATATATATATATAAGTAAAATTCCTTAATGTCACATGGGAAATTATACATATATTCCTTTTGTATGTATTTAGTCTTGAGTACACAAAAAAGTTGAGCATTGGGACACACCACCAATAAACCAAACACAAAAGTATTAAAAGACAAGACAAATTAATATATTTGTTTTCACAACTTTAGAAAGGTTCATCTATTTATTAAATAGTTAAACAATAGTTTTAGTATATCTGCTAAAGAAAGAAGTAAATCTTAACATGATTTTGATAGTTTTATAGTTTTTGTAATTAGCTCATATTTAAAGATATATAACTAACTTTGTGTATGGAATAAAACATAAGTTCTAGCTACATTGTTCTCATACCAATGTTATAAAATGATAAGTCTTGTTAAACAGTTTTTGATCTCATTATTAATTAAACAGTTATAGCAACACAAATTGGTATTTTAAACATATAAATTTGAAGAAAATACTAAAAAACAATACAGTACATGGGTTTAAATTTTAAAAATGCCGAACATGATATTACAAGATTGTTAATTAGTGACCAGAGAGCAAAGAATATTATAAAATTGCAGAGTGTGCAACTGTGCATGGTACATGTGGGAATGTGTGTAACCAAATTTAATTCTAGTTTTATTTCTTTTAAATCTCAATCCTTTTATTAGATTTGCTTAATTTCTTTAAAAATATTATACGAACCAAATGAGACTTTAGATATCAGTCAAGTTCTAAAAACTAAAAATTCAAAAACAAGAGTGATTTCTCTTGCAAATGTGCTAAATAGGAAACAAACCATTTATGTTATGAAATACTAAAACAAGAGAAAATTATAATTATTTAAAAATATTCAAGTTTATGTTTGATATAAGACTTGATGTTTGAAATGAGTATCATGGTGAGTTATGACATATAAAACAACTAAATGGAAAGTACAATAAAGTATTTGATTTATAACACCCATGTCCCCTTTGGCTACCCCTTGTTCAATTAAGGTTTGCCAAATTACCCCAAAACCAAAACCAACTTTGTTTGTATATTTAAAGAGTGAACACTATTGGTTACTGTCTCAGGAACATGAACATAAATATAACCAAAAGGAAGATGACACCTACTCACTCACTCCTACCTTACACTTTGTTAACTCACTTTTTAACATGACCATCCATGTAAACTAACTCATGACAAATTAAAATATTGTGAAATAAAAAAAATAAGTGATCTGTAAAACATTTTTCAAACTTGGTTACTATCTAATAAAATAAACTCTAAATTAAAACGAGTAGTTTTTCCAAGTGTAAGTCAACTAGTTAAGATAATCCGAGCAACCAAACAATTTTTATTCATTTTAAGGACTGCTGGTATAAAAACAAAACAGAAATCAGTTTTTCTACATATAATAATATCTAAAAATAATCAGTCCCAGCGACCGAACACTTTTTAACCCCGAGTCATTTAAGATAAAAGTGCACTTTCTGGAACTGTTTTTGTACTAATATCCGCGTGTATTTAATTTTTCCAACTAACCACAAAATATAAAATAAATTATCAAGGACAAATGTGTATAATAAACTATCAGTTTTTTTCTGCAGATTATAAATAATTAAAAAACTAGACAAGCAAAAGTGCAGAAATTGTAGCATGTTTATGTGATAACAAGACAACTTGGAAAAATTATTTAATTATTAACAAAAAACTGTCTAAAATATATAAAATTAGTTATAAGTCGATAACTTTTCACATGATATGTTAATTATCTATGAAATTTTATAAAAAAATAAAAAAAAAGACTTTGAGAAACAGTTGTAAGAAATTTCATATATTGCTGCTGCTAGCTAAAAGGTCAAAGATGCATGCATGTTGTGAAATTGTCTACATTGTGGCTTCGTAAGAAAAGCTAGCATAACATACAGCTGTACATTGGAATCCCTCCAAGTATATGATTTCATTTGACATTTTAACGTTCACGAGAATTAACCACCACCTATTAGAAACCGCTCCAACCGCTTGCTTCTCTTGCTGTGAATTTGAGATGGAATTTGCTTGTACATCTATTGATTTGGTATCTATACACCTATGTCATGTAAAAATGAACACTCTTTAGCCTGCATTCAGAAAGTAATTTTATTAGATTCAAGTCTTCAACCATTAGTTAGTCATGCTGAGTGTAGGCCTATCCGAAAATAACTTCAAGAAGAAAAAAACTGACTTGAAATTATATTGCCACATCAGCGTTAGATACACAACCTGCTGAGCACATCCCTGGTTACCCAAAACAGTTTTTTTAATTTGTTACCATTCATGCTTGTTTTGAAAGTTGGTTTCCCAAACCATAATTAGCCTAAAGTTCATTGCCTTTCCTATACATTTTGACCTTAAGAAGAGCATAATACATGTAAACTTAGAAACTTGACTAATTTTGAACATAAAAGGCCATGTATTATTATTTTGTTTATTGGGTATAGGTAATGTTTTCGTTGAAGATTAGGTTTCATTAATAAAATAGGATTAGAAAAAAACTATATAAATAGGGTTAGGCGGTTTTGTAGTCAGATTAAGCTTAATTTCAAGATCTGGTAATTTCAATTGAGCGTCAACAGGGAGACATCTCATCTTGTTTCTGATAACTTGAGCACTTGTTCTTTAATCTCAATCCTAGATGTACCAGCAGTATTTTCAAAATTATATCAGTCATTAAATTTTTAGTTTATGATGTAGAAATCTTTTGTTTAATAAAAAAAAGAAAGAAATAAAAGATTCATACCTGTAAACCAAGTTGGGACAGAATAGCAAAAAGAAAAGCATAAACTAGTCAAAAGCTTGAAAGGGTTGAGACAATGAAACACTTGATGTTGATGCTTGTAAGCCTTTTCCTCCATTTATGGCAGATTGTAACACGCTGTATTGCTCGCACACAGAATCATAAAGTGCCTGTGAATAAGCTGCCTTGACCTGACATACGAACAACATAAGGAAATTATTATGCACAACAATGTTACATCTTAGATAACTTTACTAACACAACTACAAGATTTCACCCATAACAATCTACAGATGTAAATACTTGATGCTTGAACATAAGAATTTGCTGCAAGATATTAGCACATCAGGAATTATTATTTGCAGAAATATGAATTTTCTTGATTTTCAATATGAAAGAAAAGGAAAAAGAAAGAAGCTAAAATTCCCAAAAGCTTGCATGTTTCAATGAAAGGACTGAGAATTCTTTATTACTTCATTCAAAAGCTTTAGGTAGAATAGAGAGAGAGTTACTTCTAAGGTATACTGGTCGGATAACAAAATTATATACCAAACGTGTATTTTGGATGACGAATCAAAATATATGATTTTTATAGATAATTATTAATTAGTGCATTGAACATGATTGGATAAAATATATTATTACTATAATAATCTCATTTTATTTTGATAAAATGATTTAGAAGGTTATATGCAATAAAATAAACTGTGTAACTTTCTAACCCAATAGAACATTCACCGATAAAACATAACCAAAATCAACCCATTTATAAGAGAGCGGGTTGAAATAGCCACTATACTAAATACCATAGGTCAAACCATAGATTCCCATCTTGATCTTAAGAGTTAACGATTTCATTTATCTAAAATGATACGATCCTTAGTAGGATCGTTGTAGGTACAGGATCTTACGTAATATCTCGATTTAGACCAAAAGATCTTAGGATCTCGATCAGATTCGATCCTACCTGACTAGAGTTAGTCAAATAAATGACTAGAGTTAGTCAAATAAAGTTCACAAATAAACTAATTTTGTGAATATATGTAACATAGAAAATATGTAACCCCTTAAATGACATAAAAACAAATCTCATAAGGTATAGGGTAAATCATTCTAAAATCTAAATTTTCAATATCAAAAAGTACTAATATAAATCATTAGGAGTTGTCTTCTTTTATTAATGTTATGTTTAAACTTTGAATCTTATATTGATTTATAATAAGAATAAGATTACTAGTTGATATAAATTACTACACATAAAAACGAAACTAAGAAATCATAATAAAATAATATGATCGCTATCCGGACTTACGTTTCCGATCTTGTAAAGACTAAAACGATCCATATTAAGATCCTGATTTTGACAACCTTGCTAAAAAGTACATAATAAATTATTATACATAAATAATCCCTTTGTTATACGAACATATGGTAATTTTTTTTAATAACACAATCTGTCCCTAAAACTAAAACCTGTAACACCCATGATCCCTAAAATGCATGTCCATATAGAAGGGCTGTTAAAACTTGTCATGTGACATGCATATAAGGATGGAACCACCTTCATTAATTATGATTTATTATATCCTAATAAATCTACCCCACCTCCCTCTTTTTATCTCCTCATTGTCCGAAAACAAACACGCATCACATCACACAAACATAATCTACGGACATCACACGATAGACACACCCCGTTCCATACCAGCCGCCCACACCTCCCCTTCCCCCTTTTGCTGGCGCCCTCACCACTACTGATTGGGTTTTTGAATCTGTTGTAACAAATTGTCCCACATGGAAAGATGAATGAAAGTTAAAGCACCTTATATGTTCAAAGTTGTGGGATACTAATAACTTCCATCATGGTTTTAAGTTGATTACGAAGTTATTGGGCTAGCCCATGACTATGGATTGTGGGGTATTACAGATGGTATCAGAGCCATTGCCCCTAAGGTTATAGTGAGTGCGAAACTCAAGCATCTCTTGGAGTTTGGAATCTGGGTATGTCAGCTTAACGCCTAACGAGGACGTCAGGTGTTTAAAAGGGGGCGTTCGTAACAACTCGTCCAACATGGAAAGATGAATGAAAGTTAAAGCACTTTATAGATGGTTTTAAGTTGATTACTTCCATCATGGTTTTAAGTTGATTACGAAGTTATTGGGCTAGCCCATGACTATGGATTGTGGGGTATTACAGATGGTATCAGAGCCATTGCCCCTAAGGTTATAGTGAGTGTGAAACTCAAGCATCTCTTGGAGTTTGGAATCTGGGTATGTCAGCTTAACGCCTAACGAGGACGTCAGGTGTTTAAAGGGGGAGTTCGTAACAACTCGTCCAACATGGAAAGATGAATGAAAGTTAAAGCACTTTATATTTTCAAAGTTGTGAGATACTAATAACTTCCACCATGGTTTTACGTTGATGACTTTGGATAGTGAGGTGTTACACCTGTTAGGTTCTGAAATCGAAATACAGGCTTGTGTGTTATTGTGTGTAGATTTTGACTCTGAAACCTCCATTTTTCTTCTCTTTATCCAGATCAAGGATTTGAAACTTTGAGTTTTGACAAATTGAAATCGAAATACAGGCTCGTGTGTTATTGAGTTTCGACTATACAAATGTCTATGTGTGTGACCATATATTTTTGGGGAAGATAGTTGTGGGTCACTGGGGTGACAGCATATGTGCATTTGTTCTTTGTGTGTATTGGTTCTTTGTTTTCTTCAAAGATAACGACACTGATAGGTGGTGTATTTGGGTTGTGATGATGTGTTCGGAGAGACGGGAACAATTGTAGAACATCCAAAAAATATTCATAAAGTTCAGTAAGTAAAGATAAGCAACAGTAGTTTTAAATATTCAAATTGTACAAGGACGTTTGTGTAAAACGTGTAAATGATACATCGTTTTAAGTTATTTTAGGATATCAATAATTTTTTTTTACCTATGATATATAAAAACGATGAAGTAAAAAGAAGTCTTTAATGGCAACGTTAAACCGACGTCTATTTTTAGGATCATGAGTGTCATCAAGTTTCAATCTAAGGGATGACTCGTTACATATAGGTACGGTGTATGTAATTACTCTAGAAAGAAAGAATTGTTGAAAATGGAAACTTACACAAATAAAGCTCGTATGTATTTCTTATGTTTAAGTGAGTATGGACATCATATAGCCAAAGCTTTACTGAACAAATTCCAAATTCACAGGAATTTTTCTAACATGATTGCATTTTAATTCCTAGTGGTAAGTCAAAGATCAAATCAACTGAGAGATCTTACTTGCTAATAAAAGGAAATACTTTTAAGCAAATGGTTTGAAAAGCATCTAGAATTTATGTAACACCAACCTCCTCAGGGGATCCACAAGAAGCAGTGGCTTTCTGGAAATTAACTTCAGGTGCCACTGATATTCCAGTGCCATGATAAGAAACATATCTTTTCTCCCCTATTTCTTTCTCAACCTATCCAAAAATGTTTTATTTTATTTTTAACATAGATAGACATGAATATTAGAAAAATAAAAGGACATCGGAACCAACAGGAACACACCTGGGGAGGAGGGGGCATGATGTCATGGCACAATATGGCTAAAGGATATATATGACCCACCACACCAGCATGGTCCACAAGCCTTCTCATGTTGTCAAGGGAAGTGGCATCAAATGGTGCCTAAATACCACATATTTAATAGGTAACATTAGAGATGGAAAAAAAAATAACAAGGGTCAATTTTTGAGGCACACATTAAGAACAAGTGTCAATCCCTCTATAGGAAATATAAGAGCCCTTAATAAGCCAATTCTTATAGGGAATTATGGCCCATTTGGACTACATGTCAATAAAAGTCAATATATCCGTATGACATTAAGTGTTAATACAGCTTTAAAACGTGGAACCAAAAACAACAGGTCATGTGAGAACACACTTGGACTCTATTATATTTGAGCTTGTAACGAAAGTAACTCAACAAATACTTGAGAGTTCACACATAATAGCCAAATAAGGGTTGTAATAAGAGCAAAATGAAATATAAATTGGCTTCCTGTCATAATAAGTAAAGAGATCTTACCGGAAACCATTCATTGGTGATGGGATCTGGTCTGTCCCTGCCACCACTCGGTGCAATCCATATTATTTTTGACCCACCCCTTGATTACAAAAAGGTAAAGTGATTAACCATTATTATTTGATTAATGAACATCTAAGTTGCATGAATCACAGAAGATCAGAAGTGGTAAAAGAGATCAAAATATCTAAGGTAGCAAATTAATATACAACTCATATTTTATACTAGTGATCTGACTATGTGAAAAACTCTTATTTCTGCTTTAATCCAATAGCCAATCTAAACCGTCTATGAAAGGTAGGGCACCAACTCAATTCATAAAATCTTGAAGAAACAGGCACACTCAATCTGACTACTGCAAATTAATTTTGATGAGAATTGTATCCATGCATAACATATTTAGAGAATATAAAAAAACTAAATAACACCAATTGGGAATTTCTTCAACGATACGGAAAGTTCCAAATACAAATTTAGTATTTCTCAAAAAGGAAAGCAAATACCTCAAAAGCATAGCCATCTCTTTTAAACTCCTTGTATTGGCTCTCCTTTTCATCTCAGCAAGCTCAGGAACATCATTCATATGTTTTTTTGAATATACGCACAACAGGTTCCTATGGTGTAAATTCAAATTAGGACAAATATACAAAGGAAGAATAGCTATGCTGACGAAGAAGTATATGAGAACCTTCCCATGCTGAAAGGCTTGCAAAGAGGATCCGTTATAACTCTATCCCCTGCCACATAGATCTGCATTACAGTAACTCATATATTGAATTCAAGTGAATATTGTCAATAACATATTGTTTCAATCTATAGCAGGCTTACTATGCTCTCGCAAATATAGGGATTTGTTATTTCAAGCAGCAAGGCAATAACAGCTGGATCTGCTTCTGATTGGTGGTTCGATATCAGAATCACATTTTCACCCTGATGGTGTAATGATAAAAGTGAATATTAGGATAATAAAAAATCAAAATTTTACACAAAAGAACCCACATGAAACTATGAAAGCAATAGGGTACAATGTAGAGATAGCTGTGAGAACCAAGCACCTGCTTGAGCTGATCTTCCATTGCACTGAAAAGGGAGACGTTGCCAACATACGATTCCCTGATAATTTGATAAGACAATGATTAAGAATGACAATGAGACCTTCCCATAGTCATATTACAGAGCCTAACGGAAAAAGTCTACTAAAAAAACAATTTTGATAACAATAAACACAAAGATAGTTAACTAACCTGAAATTGATCAAAGGGCGAATATAATTTTGACCAAATAGATAGTAATTAAAAGGTTCCAGAATGGCTTCATGATATGGAGAAAATTCAAAAGGCTCCTGCAAATTAACTAACATATTTAGAAAAGAGGCACATGATCAAGATGAATTAATATCAATAGGCATCATCCAGGCAAACCTTCACATCAAAGAACATACGATCAAATGCTACACGCATGTTTGACAATACAATATCTTCTGCATGAGGATCTCCACTTTGCAAAACCTGACCAAGGGAAGAATGCTGAAACTTAATGAAGTTTTCGAAGAAAATCAAGTCTCCAAGAAGATACTCATATCGTATTCCTATAACCTCCTCTGAGAATAAAGAAAAATAAGCACATAGCAATTTAAACAGCCTCTTACTCATTAAAATGGCAAATGCTACTCAGTGTTTCACACACTCTAAAAACAAGGAATAGTACACGAAGAGCCCAAGAAAAAAATTACTGCATTTTTATAGTTATGATACAGCTCCTCCATCGATTGAGCAACAGCTTTTGGTAGTGTTCCAGCTTCTACCTCTCTTTGAATTCCAGAAAGAAGATCTGCATGAATTAGTATAGCAAAAAGTCACTAAATATATCTATCATACCTATGGCAACAATAAGGTATGTTAGGTACATACCAGCAAGATTTTACCTACATAATGAGGAACTTATATATTAAATCATACAAAAACTTTGCCCCTCCCCCCCCCCCCCCCTCTCAAAAAAAAAAAAAATCTTTCCCCAACGAATATAGATCCTCTGAAATATACTAAGAATTAACTATTGCCTTACTTGGTAACTACTGGATTTCAGTATGACGTGATAGCTGACATCCAAATTTAATGAAAAGCGGCATATCTAGCAATTGTTGCATAAATTAAATAAAATTAAAAGCATCACAATTGAGATTGCCATTTGTTGCAGCTGTCTATTACACATACTAGCATTATACCCGTGCAATGCAGCGGCAACAAATATTATTTCTCAACAACTTGTCCCTTTTTAAAACAAAGGTAGTGTGTTTCTTGTCTAAGTTATAATAGGTCAATAAAATTTCAAATGGATGGTAAAATCCAAAAAGAGTATTGACATTATAACTCTATGCTATTTTAACTGTATTACCCGTTTAAGAAAGTCAAAAATTTTTATAAATGTAGGTTATATGTTATTTAGATTTAATACTTCTAACTATATGTAATATTTAATAGTTAAGTGAAAATAATTATTATATGATAGAATATTTAATATGAAAAGTTTAATTAGAAATTTTTGTTATTATTAAGTTAATTTGCATTGATTTAGTTTTTTAAATATTCTTTATTTTGAAAGGTTTAGTTATTAAAATGGTATATAAGATTGTCATTAATTCCACCAAATAGTTACTTTAAGTTAAGTTTCCATTTAGTTCAATATTAAGTGCATATTAGTAGTTTCAAGCTATTCAAAATCAAGAGATTAAGACAAAAGACCTAAATGCTTTATAAGATGTTATAGATATTAAGTAATTACTTCCTCCACAAAATTCATAACTTTATCTGATGTCATAACTTACATGATTCTCAAAAATTTGTGACTGTGGGGTTGTTGCTGAAAGGTTGTAACTGAAATACTGAATAGCCTACTTAAGGTGTATAGGGCTGGGCTTTCAAAGAGTATATTATAGGAAATATAAACAAATGGCAATAGAAAACAATTATATCCTTCGGAATGAGTTACGCGGTTGTTAAATATCTTATGGAAGGGACAAAACCGTTAATTAATTGTTGAATCTTAGAGCTTTGATGGTAGATTAATGAGGATGATTGGATCAAAGAAGAAAGCATAATTGCAACAGGTGTTACGGAACCTTCAGCGCAGTCCATTATGAATTACCATATTCGTTTTCTTATGTATCTGAATGTGAATAATTCTAGAGATATAAATGCATTCAATGTAACAAGAGAAAGGTTTCTCTTTCTGACGTGCATTTTACATTTAAGAATCCTAAAATATCATATTATCATACTGCAATATAGACTGAGGACCTGTCACTCTGTCAAGCCAATGACAATTAGAACACCACAATCAAAATTGCCTGAACGAAAACACTGAGCTTGGTTTATAGAGCGCCTTTGACGTTGAGTGGATGGTGGGGCGCCTAGGTGTAGGGTAGGCAAGGCAATAACAGGAAAGTGCTTGGAGGTGATCGCCTAGGCACCGTCTCAGGTAAAGCGCTAGGCAGCACTTATTGGTGTCTAATGTACATTAGCTTATGTTTGGGCTTTTTAGTGGGTTCTTAAGTGAACTTTTATTACTGGCTTATTTTTGGAGCTGGTTTTGTACCGTATTTTGGTTATAAAGTCAAAACAATAGTTGTGACAAGGTCCTCGTATCTAGTAGACCATCGCATAAATATTGGTGGATGAAGATGAGAGGAACATGATATTAGAGTTTCCAGTGGCGACAGAGAAGAACATGTGGTTGATGATGATGATCTTGAAGATTTTTAATTGATTATTTAAGAGATTTGAGAACTATATGTGATACTTTTTTTATGTTATTGAGTTACTTTCATGTTTGCTTTTGACATAGATAGTTAGATATTCATTTTTCCTTTTGGAATACTTCAGGTGTGTTTATACTAAAATTTTGGTGGTTAAGTATGTATAAGGTACTATATGTGATAATTAGTTATTACAAGTATTTCCAAAATATCGGGCACCTTTGGTGCTTTAGGCGCGCGCCTTCACCTAGCGCCTCGGCCTCTGGGACCTTATCACCTTGTAGCACCTTGCGTCTTTTAAAACCTAGACATTGAGGATGAATAAAGATCTAACAATATGATAAATAATGATATGATGCTCAGCAGTCAGCCCCCTCAAACAGAACCAACAAGTATAATCATTTAACTCAAATCATTGATAAGACAAGACAATGCACCAAAAATATTCAACAAACATCTGTTAATTACTAAAATGTCAACGTTTCAAACCTAAACATACAAAACAAGAAAATATCTAGATAAGTTATAGTGAGTCATTCACTCAGGAACTTATTTTCTCTTTAAATGATAAACTCACACACACCCTATATTCTGCACCTTTTCCCAGGTGGGACTTGAACCTACTTGGTTGAGGGACAACTTGGATAGGCCTTGATACCACTATGCTAAAGGCCCTTTGGTACTCAGAATTTATCTAGAACATTAATTAGGCCATCAAAACCAATAATCACATCGCAAATCAGACGAAAAACTTTAGACCATAAACTATTACTAAAAGATTTAGTACGGAATGTAATACACCCATACACACCAAAAAAAACAAGTGATGCATCCAATATTCCAATGCAATAGAAAATCATAGCCAACAAGGTTCTCGCATCAAGAAACACTACCTGCTGAAGTAAGGATGTATGCAGTTCTAGCTACCACAAGAAATGCTAATCGAAAATTACTTCTTGTCTAGCTGTTATAAATTTGCTTATTGCCTGACTCGTATCAGAGCATATATTCGTGATTCAACTATGAGTATGTCAAACCTACTAAGTATTAAAGAAAGTGGTGATCACTCAAGAACTCAATTCACCCTTATCTTCGTATAATTGAAATCAAAGGATCACACCTACTAGACTCAAATCAGAATGCTAACGATGAATATCATGCCGATCAATCAATCTCTTGAAATTCATCTATCATCACTTCTTTTTAGTTGAAAGAGCATGCCTACAAACTACCAAGGGTATCACAGCAAATACACACAGGCGTTCTAAAGTTGGTGTAAATTCATTTTACAAACATTGAGGAAGTCGTCTACCTTGTTCGGATAGAGCATCAATGAATGTACGAGAGTAACCGAACTCGGATCCCGAGAGCGGGCGCGGAGTGGAGGACGAGGACCAGTTCTTATCCTCGACCGTTTCAGCGGCGGCATTCACTGCCCTAGAAAGCGCCAAGCACGGAAACCGCCGGAAAAGTGAACGACCGCGCAAGGATGAAGAAGTAGAAGTAGAAGTAAGTGAGAGAGAAACCCTAGGATTTTTTGTGGAGAAGAAAAGAGTTGGGGAAGAAGGAGAGAAGGTCGACATAGTGCAGGGAGAAATTAGTGTGCGTGTGGAGAGTGAGAGAGTTGTTCAGGCGGATGGTGATGTTATTAAGCTGTGGTGGTGGCGGTGGTTGTAGTGGTGGTGGACGGTGGAGCATTAGTGGTAGACTTGGCGCACATGCTTTTCATCGAAAACGAGGTTCAGGAGGATGAAGAGATTGGATTAGCTGAAGCCGCCTGTATACTGTAAAAGCTAACCGTTAACTCCCATGTTGTTTTCTTTTTCTTTTCTTTTTTACTATTGTTTTTTAATCACACGAATTAACCAATGTTTGCTTTGCACGGAATTGAAGTTAGATGTCAATTCATTATCTTGTTTGCTTTTTTTCTTTGTTTGAAACTGATTATATTCCAATTTCCAGAAAATCTAAATATTCCTTTAGAGGATAGAATATTTTTATATACATTCCTAGTATAGGATTAATGGAATCTCATTCATTTAATAATAAAACATTGCAACAAGACAATTATTTTGTCATTTCATCTATACCACAATACTTTTTACACTATTAACACAATGGAACATCGTCCGCCACAACAATAGCCCGTCATCATTATGAGCACCACCTTCGGCAACAAGTGATGGTGACTGGCAGTGGGGGCTAAGGTAGATTGTACATCAGTACGTGGCAACGACGGTGATGGATGGTGGTGGCTGGTGGATGGTGGTGGTTCTAGCGGTGGTGGTGGTGGAAACGAACCAATGTGACCCCAACTTATTTAATAATGAATTTTTTTACTTAGAAAATAGTTGATATCTTAGTCACTTGATATAATCATATTCCAATTCGTTTAACAAATTTACATAGGTAGGTGTTTTGGTGTGGTGATTGCCCATTAACCAAAGGTCATGGGTTCAAGTCATGTTGAGGCCAAATTGGAGTAGATTAGGAGCCGTTAAAAAAATTCGTTTAACAAATTCACGAAACAAACAAAAAAACAGCATACGAATGGAATTTAATATCATTCATGATTAAACAAGTGTTCCATGAATCCTATTTTAGTTGAATAATGATGAGAAATTCACGAGATCATAAAAATACATCTAATCATGTGACTTGCATTAGAAATGCACTTTTCATTTAAAATTCACTAGACTATTGTACTTTTTTTATTATTTAAAAAACAATATAATTTAAAAACAAATAGATTAGGTGACATATAAACATAGAACCAATGGTGAATACACGTTCAAGGAGGACGATCATTTCTACCCAATTGTCCATATGGAAACAATCATAAAACATACCAGCCTTTATTAATTATTACAAAATACAGTATTAATATATAAATATTCTTTAATATCATACTAAATTAAACCAGTTATAAGACACATTCAAAAACATCATTATGACCAATCCCAGATTTTTCAACTATACCTTCTGCTAGAACTAATAAAATTAACAATTGTGATATAACCAAGTAAAATTTCCCAAGGCAGACGCCTAATATTTTTCCTACATTTGGCAAGTTGATAACACCAGCGAAGGAAGGCGATAAAACCGACAAGAATCACACACGTATGATTATCACAATGTTAAAACCTGCAATCACTCAAATAAAAGTCATTACTCGGGAAAGAATATTCGGGTTGCATGATATTATATTATTATGATAACTTAATCAAGGAAAATACTCAAAAGAACAAATAATTCAACGTTTATAATCAAAGGACAATGCAACAGAGAACGCCGTTGGAGTTGTAATCAAATACTTCCTTCATACTAGAGAAACTGTGATAACTTTACACACTTCGCTAAAAGTGTATGGCTGTTAAAGAAGAACCCCATTCATAAGTAAATGGGTCAAAATGATCAACTCTACAGTTTAATGCATCTTGCAACAATGACGCTATGTGTGTTCGAATAATGCAAGTTCCAATGTTACATGACATTTACATGTTGTTGTATATTTTTTTCTAAAATGAAAACATTAAAACTGCAAGAGCTTGTAAGGCATCGATAAAATAATAAGAGGCAACCAAACAAGTTTCTCAGTACAAATGCTGGTGGATTGGAAAATCAACAAAGGTGACACGGTGGTCTCACGGAGCAATAAGCATATGAGTTTATAATAAAGAATGGTAGAATCGTGACAGGAAAAAGTAAAAAAAAAAAATATTACCCCTATGTACCAGAGATGATGAATGCAATTAATCTAAAGCTAAAAGAACATTTATTTAAACAGAAGCGTATAAGAAAGTACCTGTATAAGATGAAATGAGTCAGAAATCCAATCACCAAGCAACCCATATTCGGTTGCTACTGCTGCTGGCTTTCTATTTCAGCTCAAAATTACAATAGCGGTCTCATGGAGCATGCATATGGCCCCGATAAAAAGATCTGTGCTATATTTTCTAAAAAGGAATTCGAGATGCTAAGAATTCATTTCTGTGAACTTGTTCCTAAGAATATAGGCAAGCTCCACTTCACCAACAGCAGTCAATCCTTCAAATACCTTCTGCCTCACCGTTATAAAAGGTATAAAACCTCTGTTTGTCATTCTCATAACAACTTTTGCTGCTAAAACAAACAAATTTGATTCTAAACACATTTCAACAACTAACTCATAGCTTTCAAACCCAATTTGTAAGTTCATTTCTTCAAGAAAACTAATTATCCAAACTGCTCTATGCACGTCTTTGTTTGCCCGCATCGCCTTTAATATCTTTACCACAATCTCCTTCCTGGGGGATAATCTGAATTTAGATACCATCTCCTTCATTATCTCTTCAACGTATTTTGTCTTTCTAAGGTCACATAGTATACCAATTACACAACCAAAGCTGTCTAAATCAGGCACGCATCCCGCCCCACCCATGCATCGCAAGACCTGAACCGCCTCCTCATATTGATCAACTTTGCATAATGATGAAATAAGATAGTTGCACACACCACTGTCTGGTTTATATCCAACTGACTGCATCTGCAATAGCATGCTAACAACAGTTTGATCAGGTCGTTTTCTTTTATGAAGCCATACACTGGAGAGAAGTAGGTGAGTTTGAGGAACAGGGGCACAACCTGACCGAAGGGTTCGTTGTAGGATTGCAAGGGAAAGGGGAAGAGGATTAGGGCTTTGTAATGTGAAAGAAAGGAGGTAGGCATATGCAATTTGAGGGCGAGAACGAGGCCTTAGAGGAATGAAACTTTGTAGAACCTCATCAATGATTTTAGTTCTATGTTGTTGCTCAAAGTTTAAGAGGAATGAAAAAGGATTGGAGGTCTGATTTTCCTTTGAGGTGCAGAGAATGTCAGCAATTTGCTGGTAATGTTTTGCTTCGATGGCACCTTTTATCGATTTCTCAAGCAATTGATGTGATGAGATTGGATGGATGGAGGAAGAAAAACGAACGGAACGGCAATAGAACATATAGAGTGGTCTATAGAGCTTTGCCACTGCAAGTGCCATAGTTTGATAACTATAGCCTTAATGTGCTGATTATTCTATCCTGCAGAATTAATGAGAATCCACATACAAAAAAGGAGAGTCAATCAAGCTTATAACATGAAACCAGTTTTTCTTCATGTTTGTGTTCCAAGCATATATTCTTTGTTGACCAGAAAAAGACATACAGTAGACGCAAACATTCAGTATTGGTGGAGGAATTTTATAATAGTTGGTGTTCATATCAAAAACCACAATCAATGTCACAAGATCACTTCACCTTTGCTACCAATAGAGATTCTTCAGCATAATAGACAGGTCATAGAAGCAATATAGAGAAGCAAAAAAACACAACTATCATTATACTAAAATTAAACAAATAAATATTGAAATAAAGTCTGCTTACAACTTTCAACTTGTTTGAAAGTATTCAAGTGTGAATCTACGAAAGAAAACATAACTACTTCAAAATGTAGATTGGTGTTCATTAAAACTGATAGGCTTTATAATAGCGAACCATGTTGTTCAATCTAACTCATGGCAACTACAACGTACAAATGTGACAATTCAACATTAATTACACAGTTCAAATAAATGAATAACTTGCTCTTTCTTACAGAATCAAAATATATATTAAACCAATTTGACAAATAACAGAATAAAGTAAAATCTGTTTACGATGAGGTAGCGCCAACTGGACTGCCACATCAACCATGTGTGAATGATAAGTTAGCTAAGTCTAAGATTAAAGAAGACTGGCAAGCATATCAATTAAATAGAATATGCACAGCAAATTTTACTTACAGAAATACACAATCTTCATATAAAATAGTTTGGTCATGCTGTGCACTTGTTATACATAGAATCACACTTGAAATCCATTTTTAACCACATTTTACCAATTTAAGAACTAACGATTATAATTTAATCATTGCAAAAGAAGAATCTGGTAATCCAGCACAGAGTATTATTTCAAATATGCAAGCTAAAACGCCAACGCATCCCACTCATTTTTAATAAGAAACACGTGGGGGCATCAAGTTATGGGAGAAGTCTGAGTATGATCTGAAATATGCAAGCTAAAACATGAATGCAGTTCACCCATTTTAACAAACACTTGGCGGGCATCAACTTAAAATACAGATATAGAAAGAAAGGGAAGCAACATACACTGAGAAAACGCAGGTAAGCAATTACATTTGCGTGTGGAGCCCTATCCTGATCAAGAGAAAGTCGACCGAAGAAAAGGAGAATCGACAGGACCCTTTAGCTTGAAGCAGTTAGTAGAAAGCGGTCGACTAAGAGCTACACAGATGGGACGTATGAGAAGTCAGTCAATGGCGGGAAGGATTCGTTCAACCTCAATTAAGAAGCCGTCGACGCCGGCGAAGAGAAACGGAGCAGACACTTCGATCGGTACTTGGTAGGACGTCAGATATACAGAGGCATAGAGCTAAAAAGTGTGTTTGGCTGGAGGGAATTATCGGATTAATAGTGAATTCAATTCCTAGAAAATCTCATAACTTAGGGGGTGTTTGGTTCGCGGATTTGGGGGGATTTGGGAGGAATTGGAATTCAAATCCTATAAAATGAGATGTTTGGTATGCAAAAAGGAGGTGGGATTTCAATTCCCAGGATTCTTTGAAATCCTATGGACGAGGGATTTCCAAATCCTCCCACCCCCCCTAGTATTTTGAAATCACCCAACTGTGGATTTGCTCCGGCAACCTCCGGCGACCCCTCCGGCTAACATTCCGGCGAACCACAAACCCTAGCCTTCGTCTCGTTTTCGTCACCTTCACCGGCGACCTTCGTCTCCTTCTCCGGCGACCTTCGCCGTCTTCTTCTCCGTCAAACCGAGTCACAAAAACCCTCGTCTTCGTCTTCTTCTCCGTCTTCGTCTCCTTCGCAAACCCTAGCCGCCGTTCGCCGTACCCTTCGTTCGTCGAAAACCCTATCCGCCTTCGTCGTTCCCGTTTGAAAAGCCTAGCCGCTTCGTCGACTGTCGTCCAGATCTGAACGAGAAGGGCGTTGGTTGATGGTGCGGTGGTTGGTGGTGCATTGGTTGGTGGTGCGATGGTTGGTGGTGTGGTTGGTCGCGTCGCCGGCTCCGACTCCGACTGAAATGCGATGGTTGGTGGGTGGTGTTTAGTGGTGAAACAAACAAAGGTGTGGGATTTAAAATCCCACCAAATGAATTCCCATGAAATGCAATTCCCCTTCTAAAATCCAAATTCTCCCAAAATCAAAGAATGAACCAAACACCCCCTTAGGTCCAGTTTGTTTCACCGTAATGTGAAGGAATATAATGGAATTGAAATCAAATTCCGTTGTATATTGCGTTTGGTAACATTATTTTGAAAGGAATTAAGTTCTTCGAAGTGTTAATATTACTTTAGGTAGAGGGATGTCATTACGTAACCAACAGAGATGGAATTAAAATCATTTTCATTCATTTGCATTTGCGATGAAACAAACAGGACCTTAGTCATGGGAATTAGATTTCTAAATGGGATTCAGAATCCTTCAAAGATTGGATGGATTTTAAATTCCTTCCATCACATCTCCTGTGACCACTGACTTCACCATCTTTTTCATCTCTCATCCTCGTCACTCTCCTCCTCGGCGACACCCAAAGACCGGCGACTTCGACGACCGGTGGCTTCGTCTTCTTCTACGGTGACTTCAACGACCGGTGGCTTCGGCTTCGCCTTCTTCGTCTTCTTTGCAGGTCGTTCGTCATTGCCTTTGTTCGTCATAGGTCACCGTTCGACTGATATTAGGGTTACGACCTTCATTCGTCGCCCCCGCCGTTTGTCATCGCAGTCGTCGCCAACGCCGTTCGACTAAGATTAGGGTTACACCCTTGCTTCGACTGCTTGGCGCCGACGACCTGCTACTTTGCTTCGATGGTGGCGGTGGTTATGGAGGTGGCGGTGGTGGAGCTTCGATGGTGGTGGGCAAACAGGTCTAAATTCCAGTTCCTTAGGTGTAGTAACAAAACACAATGAGCCAAGATTTAGATTCCAAATCCAAATCCTTCAAAATCCAATTTCCTCATACAATCCAATTTCTTCAAAAAACAATCTATCCAACCAAACGCCACCATAATATTTGTAACTAAGGTTGTATATTCAAATGGTGACAAATAATATCGACTCTTAACTGGTTTATATACTTCTAAATAAATATATTTAATCTAAAGTATACTAGATTAGATGTTTGTGTCATACACGAGTTATACGTATGTGTACACTTACATAGGTATAATATAATTTTCAAATGGTAAAGTGGGTGACATAGAAGAGAAAGCATCATCCAAAACGATAAGTTTTTTATCTATTTATACGGATGATTCCAAATAATACCTCATTTGTTATTAATTAGTTGTGTAAGACTATTTAATTGATTAATTATATGCCTGATAGCAGTATGATATATTGTGTGTGAATATATATCAATTTTCCCAGCCGACTTACTTATTTTAACTTCATTGGGTATGTTCGGTATGGAGCTTTTTGAAGCTTATTAGAGCTGGTAGCTTTTTGTTTTGAATGAAAAAGCTACAAGTCATGTTCGGATTAAAAAGCTGGAAGTTTTTTTTAAATAAAAAAGCTCTAAAACAAAAAGCTTCTTGAAATAGCTTTTAAAACTAGCTGGAGCTTTTTATATACCAAATTACCTAAATACCCGCTTTAATTATTTTATAAATCCTCCTGTTTTTGTAATTTGTCCTTTTTTGTCATTTTACACTATTAATCTCCAGCTACCAGCTAATTTGCTGAACACATATAAATAAAATAAACAGCTTCCAGCTCCAGCTATCAGCTTCCAACTTACAGCTATCAGCTAACAGCTTCCAGCTACAGCTACTTCCGCCAAACATACCCATTGTGAAGTCCTTTTTTTGTCTTTGTATGTGTGTGTACATGTGTGTTTCATGTTCTTGAAAGAAAAGTCACAAACTTTAAGACTTTAACTATTGATTTTGTGTGTTTGCTTGGAAGATTAAGGTATATTTGTATTTCTTATCGATTATTATGAAGATTAAGGTATAATTCTACAAAAATACTAATAACTTTGTTATAATTATAATTTTATACAACTTTTTTTGTTTTGTTTAAAAGAACAGTACAATAAACTTTAATAACCCTCTTATTATATACAAATTGAAAATTCATCATATACAATGGTGACTAAAAAACACAAACAAAAAGATATCTGTATATGATGAGAAATTTATAAGAGTTGATTATATTTATTTTAAGAAAAAAAAGTCTACTATATTTCTATATGATGGTAACTAAAATAAAGTTCGTTACATTGATTTAATCTCATGATCCACTAAATGGAGATATGGTATAAACTGCATGGAATGAATCTCGTCGGCTTGACGCTTCAAAGAAAGTAAAAAAGGTTCATATAATTATTCTACTGCCATTCCAGAATTCAAGACTCAAAGTCACAGATTAATACCCAAAAGATGCATTGCTAACCCTCTCTTCCCACTCATCTAAACGCAGTCAAAGAAACTTATCCAAGGAAGTTCATTATCACCAAATGAAGCACCAAATTGCATAGAACAAAATCCGCAAAAGCACGTTCCGGAGGTAAATCCTGCAAAATTTTAACAATTTAATGTCACGTATAAGATGGAAGTTGAACTTGCAGAAATAATCATAGTATAAGCATGTCCATGGATGCTTAAATTAACCCAAGACAGGTTAATTGGTTCTATAATTTCTTGAATCTGAACCGGATAACGGAATTTTCAGTTTGGTTATTCGGTTAACCAATTAACCGTTACTAATTTTCAATTGTATTTCAAAAGTATAGATGCTTAAATTGAAGTACTTTTTGTGAAGGGTAAAAAAAATATATTGCAAACTAGAAATAAATATTTTAACTATAAGAACTTTCTAATTACCAAGAAAGATATGTTCTCAAACTAGTCTAATTCTGTACTTTACAATACTAAGAGTTAAAAGAACAACAAATATACTCTTGTACTCTTGTTGGAAGCCATGGATTGAATCTTAAAGTTGAAAATATATGCAAGCATAGTACAAGCCGTGAGGCTTTATTTTGATTCAAAAAGAAAAGAAAAAACAACTAAAAGGTTTAAACATGTACATATAATAGTTAGTAATTGAAATTTCTAGTTAACCGTCCATCATTAATATCATGAACCGGAACTGAACCGGGAAACAAGATTCTTTACAATTTCGTTTAACAGACTTCTAAAAAACAAAAAAAAACAAAAAATTCATTTAACTGAAAAAATGGGTATCAATAATTGGTTAGTTGGTTTCAGAATGTTATAATCACCCCTAATGATACACCTTGTGGTTTCAGTAAAGATGTTAATTTGGACCCGTTTGACACGAGTCACAATGGGCAAACCTTAAGAAATAAAGGAACTTGGAACTGGATTGAACGGGACAAAAGTCACTCAAGTGTATTTGGAAAGATGCATATTCAGTTCATAAATTATCATTGCTGACACTGCAATAATTTAAACACATCTAAAACCTCAACGATTTATAAAATTCAAGAAAAGGGCTGCATAAAAAAGTGTTTGTGGGTTGGCCTGCCTTGCCTCACAAAAGATTTACATGTTTTCATATGTTGACCTATTACCCAACCTAACCAACAAAGGTCATGATATAGTTTCATCCATAATTATTATGCAAGTACGAACAACATACCTTGAATTCCTTGTTTTCTTTATTCACTTGAATACGAAGACAAACTGTACCAAACAATAATAGAAAAGAAGAAAATAATGAGTTGCCAAGACAATATGTTAACCGAAAAGGATGAGCATCGATCCATGCCGAATGAATTTAGATTGAGCTTACCAGCTAGGACGGCTGTCCCTACACAAGAAAGCACACCCGAGAGAAAAGAGTTGAACGGAAAAGACCCGACTATAGCCATGTAAACCACCTGGTAATAAACAAAATACAAACAAGTTCCATTTTAAGTTTATTTCATTCAAACAGACAAGATAGATGAAGATATTTTATCATTTGTTCTTGTTTTTCTACTTTACGAAATTGACGAGTTTGTGCGGCTCTTGTGCAAGCTTCACATACTAGTAATTACTATTTTACAGCATAATGACATAGAAAGTAGTCGATTACTACTCTGTAATACTTTTCCGTGCCAGACTGACAAAGACATTCGTTTTGGTCATATTCTAACCCAAAAAAAATAGTTTATTTTTTTCTTACAAGCAGTAATGATGTGTAGTTAATTATACATAGTTTGTTTTTTTCCCACGTAGTAGTAAGAACTATTTTGCAACATAGGAACTGCCGAACTGGTCAACTGCTAACATACATAAACATCATTCATTTTGGTCATTTGCATTTCTGTTATGTTTGAACATTCTTATTACATGACTAAAAATGAAGACATTTGTTGGTCCCATTATGGTATGAACATTATCATCAGCACAAGCGGAGCGGTGTAATGGGCAAACAATTACCACTCAAAGTTAGTGATATGATAACTGTTAACAATTATATAGCAAAGCACGAAATTTTTGAACTGCACACGAATGCGCAAAGCTGCAAATCACTCTAGTTTGTACTCCATCATCCCAAAAAACTGCAATGATTATCATATGTCCAGAATACCTTTATTAATTGTAAAATATGGGATCCTGTGGAACCACTCGTATCATCATTTTTTCTGTGACCCCAATGGTTAAGATCAAGATATTTAGATATGTGACGCTTACTTTAAGATACTCCAGATTGAAAACATTGTCATTTTTATGGGATAAGAGATAGTACATAGATATCAAGTCTTCTGCACGACTACACATAGAAAAATTTTCCTAGTCATACACTCACAAAAATCAATATTTCAATGGTCTTCCTCATAATAACCCGTTTCAAATTACTTCACAGCATTAGTTAAGAGCATGAAAACCTCAGACTAAATATATTGTTGTTAAACTTGTAAATCAAAACTATATTACGAGCTGATTTAAACAATGATATAACTATGTCAAGTAGAATGAGGAACATTATTAACCAACTCCAGCAAGAACTGCCAAGGGTATCTATAAGTCCATAAGATCCTTGTTCATCTATAGATAGAATCATAGAACTATGTTAACATAAACTTAAAATCACAGGAGTTGAATAAGAACCTACAATAGAGATGCAATCATGCAGGGGGAATCCAACTAAGTTTCCAAGCACATTCTAACAAAAACTGGTAAGGTTTCAATTCCAACTTTTCATAACAAAAACTCAAACTAAAATACTCTGATGCTATACTAAAGATCAGGAAAAAAAATAGCATTGGGTTCAACTGAGTCCCCTTGCTTCTTATGTGACACATATACACCTATATACTCAGCAAAGAACTTTCAAATGCAAGAAACTAGATGAAGTTTCATGCTTTAGTTAATGAAAGACACTGAAAAGCAGAGAACCGTGTGCATCCACAAATCTGCTTTAAGTTACCAAAGATGTCAACAAATTAATCCAGGGAATTGGAAGAATTCTTCATGTTTTCATGAAAGCAAAGAAGAAAGCAAATCTGCCCACAGCTGACAGACAGGCTTACATAAGATAAATCAAAGACGAACAATTATAATAACTCAAGTTGAAACAACTCACTAACAACCAATTGCACCAAAATAAGCAAGATGAATCTAAATAATCAGATGTTTGGATTTAACGAATTTTAACAGGAAACAGAATCTGATCTTAAACCCCCAATAATAACCACAATGACTGTGTAATTAAACATAAATAACAATTCTTTATCGATGATAAGTTAGTTTCCGTCCAATAGAGGATCCTAATAGATAATAGTACAAGCAAGGACGGAAATAACAAGATACCTGAATTAGAGCGGTAGACACAGCGAAAACCACGTACAGATCTATGATCTAGAAAAAGAAGCATGGAAGCATAAACCAGTTTAGATAATTACGGCATAAAGAAATGAAAACATACAAAATTACGACATTAGATCGAGTTGAAGAGAGGGGAACCTTGAGATTAGTGGGAGTAGCAGAATAAGCAGATCGGAGAGAGTGAAAAAGAGCCTGTGCGTCATCTTTCGTCGTCGGCGACCTCCCCATTTCCGGATTCTCTCACACACAAACAGACACACACTGCTAAGTGCTAACACTTTCTGCTGCGTTTACTCTCAACGATGGAGTCAAACCCTTTTAGGAGGAAATCTCTAATTAGTTGGAAAATCTTATTTCAACGATAATGTCCAAATTGAAAATAACAAGGCCTATTAGCTCAGTTGGTTAGAGCGTCGTGCTAATAACGCGAAGGTCGCAGGTTCGAGACCTGCATGGGCCATTATTTATAAACCCTGTTGATTTTTTAGAAAGACAAAAGTTATTTTTTCAATTTACCTTCTTGCCATTTTATGTTTCCCATTTTTACTTCTAACTGGGTGAGTGATGCGGAATCAGCCCACACCGGTAATCCAATTCAAGTCCATCATGAAGAGAGGCCAGCCCAAGCAGAATTACAGTCCAACTCAAGGCCCAAAAGAGTGACTAGGCCTCCGTTGAAATTCCGGGATTGAAGTTAACGTCTTTTTTGGGTTTTACCAAGTCTTAGTAATTTTAGGCATATTCCATTATCTCCTTTTTCTTTGGCATGCATGCACGTAATTTAGTTATTAGAATAGTGTCAGGTAGTGGCCATGTTCTCCTAGAATGTGGGAAGTAGTTGAGTCTCATTTTTTTATTTAAGTCTTGTAATTGATGCTTCGTGATATTCAGAAAATTTGCTCCAGTTTTATTGTTTATTTAATTTGCCTTTGGAGACCATCCATCTTGAATCGGATCCCTATCAATTTGGTGCTTTCATCATCGTTCTCATCATGCCTCCCCGTAAAGAGCCTCTACCCATAGAAGAAACATTGGCTGCCGTCGCCGAGGCTTTACAAAAACTCCTCGTCAACCAATCAAACTCCCAATCGCAACTCGACACCATCGTAAAGCAACTTGCTACACAATCTGAACAGATGTCTTGAAGCCTATCTGCGAGCTTTCGCGTGTGAGGAACCACGTTCCTGGTTTCGGTATTTATATCTTGCTGAATTTTCTTACAACACCAACTTCCATTCTTCAATTAACATGTCACCATTCAAGGCTTTGTATGGAAAAGATGTATCAGCAATTCATGATTACAAACCAGGAACAAGTGCTACGGAATCAATTGATATGGCATTAATTGAACATCAAAGACTTATTGGCTTATTAAAAGAAGCTCTCCACAAGTCCAGAAGTCGCATGGTTAAACAAGCAAACAAAAAGAGGATAGACAAGGAATTTAATGTTGGTGACTATGTGTATCTCAAGCTCCAAAAATACAGGCAACAATCGGTGCAAAGTCGGTCCAATCAAAAGCTCTCAAAGCGGTTTTTTGGCCCGTACAAAATCGTCGAACGTATAGGCAGAGTCGCTTATCGTTTGGAGCTTCCCGAGACGTCAAAGATACACCCGGTTTTTCACGTTTCTCTATTGAAGCCTAGCTACACAGAAGTTCCGTCCACCGCATTGCCACCTGATTGGGAAAACGAAAACTCCATCAGCTCAATTGAACCAGAAATTATCTTGTCTAGCAGAAAACAAGCTGATGGAAATACGCAACTACTGATAAAATGGAAGAACCTTGACGAGTGTGAAGCAACATGGGAGGAACTGGAGGATTTTAAGTTGCGATTTCCTTCTTTCAATTTAAACCTCGAGGACGAGGTCTATTTTGATGGGGTGGGCATTGATGCGGAATCAGCCCACACCGGTAATCCAATTCAAGTCCATCATGAAGAGAGGCCAGCCCAAGCAGAATTACAGTCCAACTCAAGGCCCAAAAGAGTGACTAGGCCTCCGTTGAAATTCCGGGATTGAAGTTAACGTCTTTTTTGGGTTTTACCAAGTCTTAGTAATTTTAGGCATATTCCATTATCTCCTTTTTCTTTGGCATGCATGCACGTAATTTAGTTATTAGAATAGTGTCAGGTAGTGGCCATGTTCTCCTAGAATGTGGGAAGTAGTTGAGTCTCATTTTTTTATTTAAGTCTTGTAATTGATGCTTCGTGATATTCAGAAAATTTGCTCCAGTTTTATTGTTTATTTAATTTGCCTTTGGAGACCATCCATCTTGAATCGGATCCCTATCAGTGAGCACCCTCTATATTTTTGTCAATTTTTATTTCAATATTTATTTGTCTTTCAGTTTTTTATATTTCAGATTTCCTTTTCAGCTTTTCCGTTTCTTTTGTATTTCTATGTAGATAAGCAGATTGATAAAAACGTATTTACGCTTAATTTTAGTTTATAATTATTAATTAATTTAGCAAGGTTATAAGTTATAGGGATCTTGGTCTTGTATGTTAAAACAATGTGAACCATAAAAAATACAGATTAAAGTAACTCAAATGTTAATTTTAGAATGGCTTTTATAGGTCATAAAGAAAACCATTGACATAGAAATAATTATAGACGTGACGTGACGACATGAGTAAACCTTAAGCTTTTAAAGTTATAACGAAGTCGTGACGTTGTATAATATATAACTTAAAGCATAAATTTTGTATATAAATAATAAATATACATACACAATTATACAAACAAAAATAAAAAACTAATTATTATAGACTTGTATCATAATTTTTCATTCTTCTTCTTTGTTTTCGTATATGATCTTTGTTATAACTTAATAACTATATATCCAGTCTGTGTTGCCCAGTATTATAGATGTGTTTAAAAATCGTGATTTATAACATGTAAAGATGAGCCCCGTAGCGTACGGCAAACTTTATGCTCAAGTTTTGGTGAAACCGTGTTTTTAGAACTTTGCAATTATACCATCATATCAACTTTTCACTCTTATCACTGAACCTGTCATATAGTCTTGTAGTATTATTCCTCGGACACCAAATTACGAGTCTCACGTTATAGTCAGTAGTAAACCAATCAAAAATTTAAAACTTAAAATATAATAAACAAAGAAAGATGGTCCTACTATCACTATGGGCCCTAATTCCTACTTCAACACACCAGCGATTCTTGAATTGTGGCCACCATGCCGCCGGAGTTCAATCGTTCACTCTAATTGGTTTTTGCGGTAAGTATCAAATAGCTTTTAGGCAAATATTTATTTCATAGGTGTGTACAGGTTGGCTAACCAGAAGGGAAAAAATGAAAAAAACCAGACCATTGGTTTTAGTATAGGGCGGTTTAATCATTTTCTATTCAGTTTTAAGTTAATTAATTATATTAAAAGTTGTGATTTTGTACTCGTGAATCTAAAACTGAGTACTCTGTTTACTATTTTCACATTTGACATGTTGGGTTACATTGATATTGGACCTTTGTTATGATTTGACGGATGTTTCTCTTGGTCCAATATAGAGTTGAGCATATTATTAATAGAAGTGGTATTAATGATACCTTTTTAGATGTATATAATATACCACATCCAAATAAGGTCAAACAATTGTTGTACACTTGTTTACATATTTTTGATAATTTATCGGATAGAAGATGGTGAAATTCAATTAGAACCCCTCCATATGTATTGATATTGATCTTAGAAAATCCAAAATTTGAGTTTACGATGACTAGGAGTGAGTTTGGTATTGGAAATGGTATTAAAACTTACAAATCCGAATTCCTTAAAATCTTGATACCGATGTAAAAGCGAAATACAAAAACCGGTACCTGTTCGGTACATTTCGAGACAATAAACTCACATTTACCCGAATTGGTACTAATACCGAAAATACCAAACACGAATTTTTGAATAATTGGTATCGAATACCAAATAGGAAAACAAAAACCGATACCGGCTTTGCACCGGTTCAGTTCGAAACATTCGGTCAAAATCGCTCACATCTATTGATAACTATCGGAAACAAAACAACTTTTTTTATACAAACTGACAAAATAATTGTAACACCCCAAAATGGGGCCTAGTTGTAAACTGTAGTACATTTAGCTTTAATTGTAGTACGTTGACTTTAACTGGTGTTTTGTTGTTAACTGTAGTATATATGTTGTTAATTGGTGTTAATTGGAGCTAACTGGTGTTAATTGTAGATTTAAAATGTGGTATTGTGAAAAGTGTCTTAAGTTGACCAAGTAGATAATTAGTTGAACAGTTTTGAATAATGATTCAAAAAATATCTCCGTTAGTTGAAACGGATAACCCTAAGTTGCGTTTTAAGTTGAATAGGAGAACAAAATACCCGTGAGGGGGTATTAGCCAACCAAGGTCGGTCCTTGGCTTTATCCTGTTGTTTCACAGGAACCTAAACACATACACACACTACATACACTTTTATATATACGTGCAAGAGCAAACACACACAAGTCTTGGGGTTTTGAGAAGGAAATCAAGAAAAGAACAAGTTAGAAACTGATTTCAGCAAGAGTTCAATCCCAGAATCTGTTCTATACCTTCTTCAAGTAAGATTTATTGTTTTAAACCTAGTTATTTATGTTCTTGTGGGTGTGGTCTTGATTTTGAGGATTTAGATGTGTTTTTGTGTTGTTCTTTTGTCCAAATGATGTTAATAAGTTCATATGTATGTTAGATAACCTGTATAAACATTTGAATACGGATTCAAGTTGGTTTTTGTGACTAAAACTCGAAGAATAACGGCTGTCGAAGAACAGAGTATGAAGTTACTGTAATTATAGTGCCTACCGGCGTAGTAGTATGGTGCTACGGCCGTAGGGGTTGTTTGTGTACTGCGGTCGTAAGTAATGGTTGCTACGGCCGTAGGGCCCTGTTTAAGTGAAATTACCACCTACGGGTGATGGAACCAAGACTACGGACGTAGGTACATAGCCTACGACCATTGTTACCTTTTGGAGACATGCTACGGGCGTAGGAAGTTGTTACTACGGCCGTAGGTCATGTTATGGAAATAACTTCTACGGGCGTAGGGTTTGTTTCCTACGGCCGTAGGAAGCTGTTAGAAGCCATGTTGATCTTTTGTTGAGGCAATTGTTAGTACCGCTCGATGTAGGGTGTTTTAAGCCTAGTTAAGTGTCGTTGATTGGTGTCTAAGCCTGAACCTAATGTGTTAGGTGTATCTAAGAGGTCGGAAGACGCAAGTGGTGTATCTGCATAGCACAGATTCCAGGTGAGTACCGGTTTCCCATGAGTCTCAGTAGGTAAGCTGTCTGTTGTACATGATGACATGTAATTGGTGTATGATACATGAAAGAATGTTATGATAGAAACATACAGTGTGTTTATGATAGAGATATACAGTATGCTAAGAAAGAGTCGTACTTGCATGTTGTCTATATGTATGAAAAGTACACTTGTGATAGAAACCATGCGGTAATTGTATGATATGATAGAATTGAATTAATATGTTGTTTATCAATATGAAAGATGTTAACTGGTGTGATTATATGCGCGCATGAAAGATACGTGTATTTGTTATTGTGTTCGGACGCTAAACGATAGAACATGGAGGTCGGTCAGGTAGACGGGTGTTAATACCTGGCTGGGTTCTTGGGTAGACGGGTGTTAATACCTGGGAACTAACGGTACTCAAGTAGTATACGCTTGGGTGATGGTCCTGCAGGCCGCCGTTCCTCTAGGGAGTAAGGTTCCTTGACAGATGGGAACCAACATGATAGACAGAGTGTACCAGGTGGACTGCTATTCGCTTTCCCACTGGTGCAATTGGTTGTAGCTGATTTCCCGGCTAGGATTGTTGAGCGGGGCTCGCTACCCTGCAATATGCGACTCCTACGGGTATGATTGGTGCACCACGATGTGATAGGATAGCCTCGTGTGCTTTCCTGGTTTTCGACTGCATGCTTATTGATACTTATGTGTAATCTGTACTCACTAGCTAGTGTAGCTAACCGGTTCATGATTTATCCTTTTTACAGGTAATGATTAGGCAGCCTGGTGAGACAGGTGCTTGTGGGTAATTGTATTTAACTCTTCTGGAACACTCTGCTGTTATATATATACCTGTGATCCGATGGTCGGTCTATAGTATGGTAACACCGGTTTGTTTAGAGACTTGGCTTTTGATGTTTATATTCGCCAAGTCGGATAACAACACTTTATATTTTTATAACCAGTGTTTAGTTTTCGCTGCACGCCATTGGTAAGTATACTTAAAAAGCTTAAATTTATTACTGATTTTTAAGCTCGTGAAACCTGGTGTTACAATAATAAACGTCTACAATACTATAAGGAATTTAACTTGTAGGAGGGAAATGTAAATTTAAAAGAATCTTTTGAATTTTGTGGTGAAATGGAAGATGTCGCCATTATAAAAAAAGTTCAGACATAAGAAGTATGAACTATTAAGGTAAATGATAAATTTAATACATGTATTACTATACTACATTTTGAAACCCACACTTAGCTAAATTTATACGTTATATGATATATTATACTAATATGTAAAATGTAAAAAATAAAAATATTATTTTAATAGATATGAGACTATATTATAATGAACAAAATGAAGTTAGAATATTATACTAATTCCAAGTCCAAAAACCAACGAAACAAATACGGTAAGATCGATATTTTTCCTTCATAAAACCGAGATCGAAATGAAAATATTAGCCAAAACTTCTCTTTGCTTTGTGTCTACTTTTTTATCCTTAAACTCATCATAATACAGTTTGAGATCTTGTTTTGAATTTCTCAAAAGGCGAATATTTATTATTTAAAAATAAACATCTTAATGCTAAAAATCTAAAATTATATTAAAATTTATTTACACACATCTTTGTGTGTTGTGCTGTGTGTATTTGGCCTGTTATGATTGATTTTGATTTAGTTTCCGGACCAAATCCATATGAAACAGAAAGTTTTGGCTAATATGGAAATAAAAAACAAACATTGTTTTCAAGTTAATTCAATTACTTTCGGTTACTTACTTTGATCAACGGTTTGGTCAACACCTAAAATATATATACACAAAAACTTGATTCAGTAAAATTTAGTGAAATTAATAATGTACGATATATGTAAAGAGAAATGATTTATCCTCCTACTTTTTGTTCCTACTTATCCTCCTACTCACTAGATCTAGACAAGTGCCAAAATCAATGGATAATACGAGGAAAGAGAATTAGTGCATTACACATGTTAAACACTGAGTGGGTAGGAGGATGAAGTAGGAACAAAAAGTAGGAGGATATATCATTTCTCATATGTAAAAGATAAATTCAAAAGTTCCTTTACCGAAGGAAAAAATTAACAAATGATAACATGGTTCTAAGTTCTAACCTTTGAACGATAATAATATTCAAGAAATAATTATGAATATGGATAATAATATCTTAAGCGAGTTGTCGAATTTAGTATGATGATACTTGAGAGTGAATATAACATTTAGGTGGGATTAAAGAGATATCATATTAAAACACGAGTCTTACTAATAGTATCATATAATATTATAATCTATTTAATATTCTTTCTTTTTCTTAATTTTAAATTTTTTTTTAAATTTAATTAGGACAAGATCTTAATTTTTTATTTTATTTAAATTAATTATATTCACTTAATTTTTGAATATTTCATTTTCTTTTTTAATTTAACTTACCTTTTTACTTATTTAACATAGTGGGGGTTTCAAATGAGAACCTTAAATTTAATGAGAATGAGAGACTCAATCCTAGCCGTCTAATTCCCCCTCCTTCAGTGTCATTGCCTACCCATGAATTTCTCACATGCACCCTGCCACACTTGATTCCGCACGCTTTCCATCCATGAATTCCACTTACAAAATGAACGGCCGAGATTGTATCTCCTATTCTCATTTAATTTATCATTTTTATTTAAATTTTTCCCATTCAACATATACTCTTAAAAGCGATATATATTATTAGATGAAAATAATTTATCAACTGAACATTACGTTTGACTAATCAATAAAAAATCTTTCATGGTTGTGTTACAAAAGCGAGTAGTACAAACCATTTTAAGTAATGGTATAAAACTAGAAAAAGATATGGAACTCAAGAAATCTGTTTTGTGAATCTTTAAACTCAACCAGTCACCACCGCGCTGCTGAGAACTCTTGTTCAGTCTGAAAGCAACACGAACATGTCTTCTTCATCGCTATCGTACGCTGCTGCCATTTCCAGACCCTCTTCTTTACCTTCTCTAACTTCAAAACCTCTCTTCCCTTGTGCTGTTCGTTCAAACCCCATTTCTTACTCCAATCGGTCAGCTTTCTTATCTCCATCTCCCCCTCTCTGTGTGTTTTTCGTTCAATTGATTATATTTCAGCTGCTAGATGCCATAATGAAGTAATTTTGATGTTTTGTGTGATAAACGATAGTGGGTTTTCTAGGGTTCTTATTAATCAATTAACCTTGTGGGGTGTGTGTATTTCTGTTTTGGAGAGGGGTCATTTTATCTCAGTTTGTTGTTGTATCAGTGAATTTGGTGCAATTTGATTTGAAGTTTATGTTAGTTGGCTATGCTTTTAGTGAATTTTACAGAGAATCTTCTTCACATCGACAAGTATTGTTCAAGTGTGGGTGTTTATGGTGTCGTAATTGTGAATTGGGTAACGGTAGTTGTATGCATCGAGATTATTTAACAATAAATTGAAAATCTGGCATAATTGTTGCTTGTGGTTAGTTTGATTAATCAATGCATTTGAATTATGATTCTTAGAACTGAAACTGTTGAAGTGTTGATGCTTTAGCAAAGATTCTGCATTTTCCTTTCTGCATCCTTTGCATTTACTGTGTCCATGTTTGTCTTTGACATAATAGTTGACTGGATTCACATGTGGCGTCACACGTGTTTCCTCTGCTTATGTGGCTTTTTAAGGGTGTCTTCAACTAATCAACTCTTCTTTGTCCCTCATGCACAATTTTTGTTTGAAATGAGATAATTACGTGTTAAAACTGCGAGGAACATGAGTAAAACATGTCATGTTAGTTTTCTCACACCAGTTGTGTGTCCTGTAATAATTCTGTCAGTCTTCGGATGATATTGAGGGTAATGATACCGCTGTTAAGCAAAGTAAATCTTGGACCTCTTAAAAGCTAACCACTATGATAGAAATGTTAAAATCAGAAAACTATAGAGACCGGATTATGTTTTTTTCCATTTGTTAATTAGGCATAAAACTATTAAAGTAGAGCTATTTTACACATAAATTTTAAGTGTTAACTCCTTCAAGAGCAGCCTCTCTCCAACTTGATCATCAATTATTGAAATGAACATGTTAGGCAACAGATCAGAATGGTAATTTTTTGTACGAATCAAAACAGGATAGGTTGACATGAAGCAATTTCTATTCAAATGTTCTAAATCTTTTAATAGACAATTAATGTGTAAAATATGATTTCTATCTAAGAGGTTTTATGCACTAAAAATACACTTTGTGCTACTTTTGGCATGTTCAACCCATTTGACCAGTTTCGTTTTTAGTGTTTTATTTATCTAGCCGTTTGACCGGTTAGAGATAAAATGAAATTCATATCCAGCCATTCATAACTAAATGGACCATAATTATCACCTCTAATCCATTGAATCAACCATCTGTGTTACTGCCAATTTCGCTACCTTAAATATACACCAACAGAACTGTCTTTTCTGCAGATTTTCAAGGTTTGGTGTCAAATGCAGCTATGCTGATGCAGGCATAAAGGACACAAACTCTTTTGCTATAGATGTTGAAGCGGATATTAAGGCTGAGAGGGTCTGAATATGCACACAGAATATATATTTCATTTATCTTTGTATTTATTACTATTTCAGGACATCTATAGATGCCAATTTAAGCAGTCTTAAATGTAAACCTCATTGAGGTTCACTTTTTTATCAGCTTGTAGTGCTGGGAGGCAGTGGCTTTGTTGGTTCGGCTATATGCAAAGCTGCAACATCAAGGGGTATTGAAGTCATAAGCCTAAGCAGGTACACCAATTCTTCTATCTAACCACTTATAGCTACCTCGAGATGGCAAAATGGATGAATTATGTAATAGATCAAAATTGGTTTGGGATATAAGAACAGGTGTCGGGTTAGGTAACATGTCAAAAAGGATTGGGTTAATAAAACTTCTTAATCTATTTTTCTAATTGTAAAAAGGCGTATTTTCACACACAATTTTGAGGGTGAAATACTTATTACCTGTCCTTTGATGCAGCCTTAACAATTCACTAGGTAATACCAAAGGAGGTAATTTCAATTAATATATCTAAAAAATTGGGTCAATATGACTCAATTTTATTTCTTATGGGTCAAATGTTTAAAGTTAGCAAACTTTAGCTATAAAGGAAATAGGTCAAACAGTATAGAGGTAACGTAAGACATACTAGGTGCGTAAAATTCAAATTTCAAGAGTAAAATTCAAATTTCAAGACCTCTATTTATCATGAGGTAATCCCAGTCACTTGGGCTAATGTAGAAGTCTAATAAAATATCATTACTACTTATTTTGTGTACTTTGGATAGTATAATAATCTAATATTATGTTAGAGGTTCGATTTAAAATTCAAGGAAGAGGCATGCGTAATGCAAACCTAATAGTTATGCTGAAAAGATTCATATGTTAAGCTCTTTTGATCGGTTTTCTCAGGTCTGGGCGACCAAATTCCTTCAACTCATGGGAGGATCAGGTGACTTGGATCACGGGTATGCTAATCATATAACATAGAGCACAGGAACCCTACATCTACGTAGCCTTAAAAAAAGTCTTTGACCATAAGTTAAATGCCTAAAATACCACTTAATATAACTCATTAACATAACTCCCTTTGTTTGTTTGACGTGATACATAGTTCAATGAAACAGTTTTGACTATAATTTTAAATACCTAAAGTTATCCCGAATGGAACTCCCTCAGACTACACTTTTGTATGAGTCTTAGAGACTATATGTCAATTACCTAAAATGCCCCTCAATGGTACTTCACTCTTTTGGTGTTTTTTTCGGGTTTGTTTGCTCATTATCGGTTCAAACCTTTCAGGAGATGTGTTCTATGTAAACTGGGATGAAGTACTTCCAGGTGCTACTGCAGTGATCTCAACCTTGGGAGGTTTTGGTAGTGAAGAACAAATGCAACGAATTAACGGTGAGGCAAATGTCATAGCAGTAACTGCTGCCAAGGAATATGGTTAGTAACTTTTGGCCTGTGTAACCCATTCACTCCATTTTCAGTGACCTAATTCTAGTTTTGATTTCATCGGAGACAAAATATTACTCAATTCAACCCTTTTATCCATAAACTGGTTCAGATTGGTTGTATCTAGGTTTGACAAGTCTGTTGTTCTTGCAGGAATTCCCAAGTTTGTCTTGATCTCGGTTCATGACTATAATTTGCCATCATTTTTACTCACGTCTGGATACTTCACGGGAAAGCGAAAGGCCGAGTCAGAGGTGCTCTCCAAATACCCGAGTTCTGGTAACTTCATAAAGAAATCTTTTCACATTTTGCAGTTAACCTTTTCTTGTAGTTGCTGGTGTCTGTCTGTCAAGTAATCTTTATCCTCTGTAATGAAAGATTGAAGGATGAACTAAAGGTGTCTTTTGGACCCAAGTTGATTTAATTGTTAATGGAATTTATACTTATGCTGTTATGCAGGTGTTGTGCTAAGACCTGGATTTATATATGGGAAAAGGAAAGTGGGTGATATTGAAATCCCACTGGACTTAATTGGTGAACCAGTGGAAAAACTTCTGAATGCCACAGCGAGTTTCACCAAACCCTTAAGTTCTTTACCTGCTTCTGATCTACTTTTCGCTGCTCCTGTTAGTGTGGATGATGTTGCACAAGCTGCGATAAATGCAGTCAAAGATGATGATTGCTTTGGTGTTTTCACAATTGACCAAATCAAGGAGGCTGCAGCTGGTGTCAAAGTGTGAGCCCTCTATGCGTTAAGAGTTTATGAATAATTAATACGTGTATATGTATATGTATTTGTTGTATTGCATGATGTTGTAACTAGTAACTATTGAAAGGTATGCAATACAAATATGCATTTGAAAAGGCCTGGAATTGAGAATCAGAATTCTTGAGTTACCATGAAATGAGCTTCTTCATCTGTTGGTTTGCCATGGAACTCATAATGAAATTAGCTCATCTACATAGAGTTTTAAGTCCAGATCCTTCTGTTTCCTCCCATTTCATCACTATAATGAAACTCGAGAACACATTATTGATGCTAACACGCTACCGTAATGAGCAAATTAGAATAATATATATCTTGATATCTCATTACTTAAAATTTCCAAAATCCAAATACATCTCCTTTCTCTAAACAACTGCATAACTTTGTAGAAAGAACTCAGACCAACATAACACTAGTGTACATAACTTCAACAGTAAATATATAGTGTACACAAATAAACCCATGTCCAATATGTGATGCCATCAATTTCCTCAAAATTGCACCATTGACTTGGCACGAGCAACCACAGTAGTTTAACCAGCAATCTCTCATATAATTCTGCAAATATAGAGTCAAACAACTGAACAAGATCCTGAATTTGACTTGTAGGACATCACTTTTTTGCAGAAGCTTGCTCTGAGAGATACCTACATATAAAAACCCAGTTACAAGAGCTGAAGCTTAATCAATCCAGATTAGGGTTTTCGGAGGTAGTAAAATACAAACCATGTTGATTTTGGTGGTCAATTTGACCATTTCGCGATCTTACCAAACTTTCTCTTTTTTTTTTTTGAAAATCAATCTTCCTAAACTTGTTTGAAATATAATTTAAAAAAAGGTTAGTTAATGTTATGTGTTAGTGAAGAAAATTTCTCCATGGCATGTGAACTAGTGTATTAAATGAGCATGAACAATACTTACTTGCCGGTGTAAAAGCCTGCAGAAAACCAGGCATTCAAGACAACTGAAAGATCCATTTGAGACGTTTCTTTGGCAATGTCTCGTGATCCCATCTCTACTTCTTGCCCTTTCTTTCCCTCTACAATTCATTTAATTGAAAATTTGCGATGCTACTTTATCACACACAACATAAATGTGATAAAAATAAATTTAATATTTGATACAAAGCAGACTAACCTTTATCTACATCAGATATATCAGAAGTTTCTTTACTAAATGAATGAATAGCTCTGTCCACAGCCCCCATTGCCGCTTTAATAAAACGATCATCTTCATCTACAGAAACTGAGTTTCCATTGTGAGGTATGGAGGTGCATGGTGCAGTTGAGGATGAACACGCACAAGGACGACAAGAACATATAGCTGGTCCAGATGTTTGCGCAGTATTGTACTGAGAGTCATAACCATAACCATTACCATTACCATTACCATTACCATAACCATAACCATAACCTTGAGAGTCCCAATTGCCATATTGGTAAAGTTGTTGTAAAAGTTTTTGTCTTTGTTCCTCAACAGCATTGTATTGGTTGAGTAAAAGGTTATAATGTTCTGCACTTTCTGCATTCAAATAAGTAGAATGTGTATCTTGAACCTCATCACCACTCACATGTTGCTCAATGATTTCTGCAGTGCGTTTTTCAGCTACTGAAAAATCTGCAGCCTCTGTCATACATGTCTTTTTTGGCACATTTGTGATATTATTATCTGCTTCCATGCATGCACTGTACATAGCCAACCATGGTCACTTATAATAAGCTTTAGGGACAGAGATACAAACATTTGAAGCTTGTGTACACACACACATACACATACATACCTTTTAACTTCATAACTCTCACTGAAGACATTGGGTGCAGTTTCTTTTGTGATTTTTTCTTCCTTAAGAGAACCATTGTCACCTCTTTTGCCATGCATTATCTGAACAAAAGGCGTTCATTGCGCGAAGTGAGCAAAATTGTTTAAGAAAAAAGACATGCAAGTATATGACAGATTCCATCCAGACACTTTAGCTGAAGAACAATGAAATATTGTGCCAGCTTTAAAAGTGCCCCATTTAGTACAAGCAGCTGAATTTCCGTCATCAGTCTCTCGTGTCCCAAATTAGTTTTTCAATGAGACGACAGAGTGTGGATTTATTGCATTTCCATTCAATTATATAAAACATATATGTTAAGTTTGAGGTAACAGTTGCTGGTTGTCATAGGCTTCCCCAAATGTGTCGCTGAACGAAATAATACTCAATCCCAGAGCTTGGTTGTGTATTTTTGAATGTGTGATCTAAGCCAGGATACATGAATTTGACATGTGGTAGGCCTTGGATACCAGCACTGTATATAGATAAATCCATTGATCTCTGAGAATATATTTAAAAAAACTTGTTGCGGTTGGTCAAACAAATGAACTATCCATATGGACTAATTCACACATTTATGCCTTGAGTCTTTAAATTTGTTGTTCAGAATATTTATTGTTGATGTATTAAAGGTTTTTCACCTTGTGATTAGTGGGTATAGATAGAATATTTTTGTCTTAAGCTTAATAGAACTGGTCACTAGTAACTGCTTAAGAATGCAATTGAATGTAACAACAATGACATCGCTTGGTTAATTCTTCATTCTAGAACAATGTTTATCATGCAAGAATAGGAATTTCAATCACATTTTCGTTCTTCTCACAAGTCACACCAAAGAACTAAAGATGGTATACTTCTAGCATTATTTGCTACAAGTAATTTATCATCTATTTTTAAAAGCTATATTTATCAATGTTACTCATCGCTACCTTGTAAGCACGCTTTCCTGTAAGACAAAAACTAACATAGGTATCCCAAAATCGTTGAACAGATGAAACAACTATTCTCCCACATTTTAAAGCCACATGATCTCTTAAAACATTCATTTTACGATTTTGATCTAGCTGACCCTATCTCATATAAAGAACTGACCCCGACCTGTTTTGCCAACACCATCTCAGGTAATCAGGTTTCATTGACTTAAGTGGTTAGGGTTTTAAGTTGGGAATTTGTGGTCTGTGATGATTGAAGAAGTTCTGCTATGGAGGCATCATGGCTTGCAATAGCAGTTTGCAGTTGATTGGTGACTGTATTTAGGGAGGCTAGGTTATCATCTGTAGTTTGCCAACAAGTTGACATTTTTTGGGTTGGAATTGGTGGAAGGAACGGATGGAGAATGAGAGAAGGAAGAAGATTCATTGAAAGCACCAATGATTGCGTGCCTCTTTCGAGTAGAGGAATACTCCAGGAAAAGTACAAAATGAAAGAAGAAGATTCAAGAGATAACAGAGCCTTTTTGCATAACCTCCAAATCTGATTACAGACTCTATGTATAAACTAAAGTAAAGGCACCTCTTTCTGGAAAGAAAAATAAATGTTTAATCAATGGTGATGTCACTTTCTGTTATGGTTGTTGCCTCATGTGTGCAGTGTGCTCTCCCTCTAACCAATTCACATGGTGTAATATGTGAATCGGTCGGTCTCTTAGTGGATCTTCTTCGATGGTGATCATTTGTGGGTGCATCAGATCATCTACTGCTATGTTCACACTAAGACCCATATTTTCCTGCCCACATCACTCATAAGTTCACATATACACAAATTGAGGCATAAGTTTCTCAAACAAAACACTCCCACCAATCACTTACCAAAGTTTCAAAAGCATACATATGTCTACAGAAATGAATCATCATGTAAACTATCATACCTCTAGAATAACATACACACAATTTCAAGCAAACAACAACACGCCGCATGGATTAAACAAAACCTAGTTTCTCTTTATCACAAAAAATTTATGCAAATCTAAGTATTTTTCAAGGAAATAGGTCGTATGTTTGTCAATTATCCCAAAGAAAGAGAAAAAAGAGATCTTTCTTGTTTCTACTGCTGACGCCTAACGTGATACAATTTTCAATCAGAAGTCCATACGCATAATTTAAAGTTGAATTTGGAAGTGAAAAGAGAACTAAAAGACCTTGTATTTGGAGATAGCGTCGTCAAGGGCTTTGACCAGAGCAGAATCGTCCCAGAGTTCGCCATATTTCGACATTGCTTTCTGCAAGTGTGAGTGCCGCAATACAAGCACTTAATATCGTAGGACAACAGGAAGACCAGGGATCGTAGCGACGGAGCGAGTAGGATATAATCAGCCGATAGAACTTGTACGTTAATTGAAATCAACGCGGTTTAAGTTGGGACGAGTTTAAACTTGTGTTATTTTATATTTCTACACCTTAATTATTCATAAATTTACCCTACGATTATCGTAAATTCAACTCAAGTCGAGCTCAAATGTATCGAGTGTCTATTCAAATAATGATTAATTTGGTGTCCGAGGAATAATACTACAAGACTATATGACAGGTTCAGTGATAAGAGTGAAAAGTTGATATGATGGTATAATTGCAAAGTTCTAAAAACACGGTTTCACCAAAACTTGAGCATAAAGTTTGTCGTACGCTACGGGGCACATCTTTACATGTTATAAAGCACGGTTTTTAAACACATTTATAATACTGGGCAACACAGACTGGATATATAGTTATTAAGTTATAACAAATATCATATACGAAAAACAAAGAAGAAGAATGAAAAATTATGATATAAGTCTATAATAATTAGTTTTTTTTGTTTGTATAATTGTATATGTATATTTATTATTTATATACAAAATTTCTGCTTTAAATTATATATTATACAACGTCACGACTTCGTTATAACTTTAAAAGCTTAAGGTTTACTCATGTCGTCACGTCACGTCTATAATTATTTCTATGTCAATGGTTTTCTTTATGACCTATAAAAGCCATTCTAAAATTAACATTTGAGTTACTTTAATCTGTATTTTTTATGGTTCACATTGTTTTAACATACAAGACCAAGATCCCTGTAACTTATAACCTAGCTAAATTAATTAATAACTATAAACTAAAATTAAGCGTAAATACGTTTTTATCAATCTGCTTATCTACTTATAGAAATACAAAAGAAACGGAAAAGCTGAAAAGGAAATCTGAAATATAAAAAACTGAAAGACAATAAAAATTGAAATAAAAATTGACAAAAATATAGAGGGTGCTCACCAAGTTAGAAGTAAAAATGGGAAACATAAAATGGCAAGAAGGTAAATTGAAAAAATAACTTTTGTCTTTCTAGTTTTTTCAAAAAAAACTTTTTGTCTTTCTAAAAAAACAAGAGGGTTTATAAAAAATGGCCCATGCAGGTCTCGAACTCCACTAGTGACGGTTGAACCGGCCAACCTTGAATGGCAGCAGATTTTCTAACTCCACTAGCAAGGGCCTCTTGACCGGCTAGCAGATTTTCGAACTCCACTAGTGACGGTTGAACCGGCCAACCTTGAATGGCAGCAACAAAACTTCTGAACTCAGGTTTCAGCCCGTGAATGATAATCCTTTTCATTCTAGGTTCTCCAATCTTTGCTTGAGGATCAAGCTCTCCTATCTCCCTACATGTGCTCTCCACCTTGTGGAAATATTGCGGAATAGACATGTCACGTTGCGACACCGAAAGCAACTTATTCTCGAGTAGTTGAAGCTTGGTGTCGTTCTTTTTTTAGAACAACACGAGAAGAGTGTCCCATGCTTCTTTCGGGGTTGCCGTATCCTTGATGTGTTCAAGCACATCCTCTTCTACATTTGTCTTTAAGACAAACATAGCCTTTCCCGCTTTAATCTTCCACTTTCGCAGTACCCCGTTGTTATCCTCCGTCTCTGGTTGTCGTACTTCGGTCCCATTAACCACCTCCCACAAATCTTGACCTTGAAGATAGAACATGATACATGTCGACCAAGAGTTGTAGTTGTTGTCAAGCTTCTTGACACCACCAACGACTTGGAGATCTCCCATAGGTACTGGCTCTGATACCAATTGTTAACTTGGTAAAGCCTTAAAATTGCACACAACACGCTGGACACACACGGCCTTTAATGGAGATATTTAAGAACTAGGAGAAAACACACACTTACACAACTGTGTAATTGGATTAATTCAAAACAGAACATAAACTACAGATGCCTTATGAGGCTTACACGAAATCAAAGCAACATGGGAATAAACTACCCACTACTGCTACATGAAAATAACTCACAGACATGGACCACTAAATTGACAAACCCACTACTACTACTAACTGGAAATAAGTAAATAAACAAAGCAAATAATAAATTGGATAGAAATCATGCACATGCCATGCACGATGGTGTTGACTTTCAATATTTATTTGAATGAAAAAAGCAACAATATCGCGCATCTTGTATTATACGTGTCATTTATTTGAATTAAAGCTATGTAAAATGCAAAAAGAAGTCCAACATTTCTTGTGTCTTCAACCACTAAATTGCACTCCACACTAAAACAAAGTCATACTTTGTTAACTATTAGTCAATACACAATCATTCTACTTGTGATATTGCTTATAATGTGAACATTCTTCTGATTCTATATATATCCCCTTTGATGTTATTATAGATGCAACTATACCTGAACAAGGACCCTAGGATATAGATGTTGTGTTCATTAATTATAGATTTATATATGTGAGACAAAGTATATGTCCATGTGTGTGTATTATTGATTAGGAATACATTACTGTAAGACTTACAAAGTCAAACAAATCTTACTCTTGCATCCTAACTTTAGCCCATCAGCCCACATTTATCACTTTAAACACTTGTACATACAATAGATATGATTCACGTCTAAAAATCACTCATGCTTTCAAAAGCTGTTGGATAACAACTAAAATGGCTTCTCTTAATGTATGTAAGGGGCAGAAGCAACATAATAACAAGCACTAAGAAAATGAGGCTTTAAGAGCTACTAAGTCAAACTTTCAAATATGTTACTTTTAGAATTATAGATAGTTTGTTAAAAGTAAAATAGAAAAACCATACAAGTGTAATTGACTAAAGGATTACAGGAAAAACATAGTCAAAAGGAACAAAAAGGATGAATATGCTACTACATCAACACCCTATAATCTAATTTGGTCTCTTGAATGAAAGTGAACAAAAAAACCTACAGCTAGATACATAAAAAACCACCAACATGTTCTGAGTACATTAAAATATGTATTTTTGGTTCAGACAATTTATGTGCATAGTAGGAGAGCAGCTATGTTTGTCTATTTTTTACCTCAAAGGCATCACCGTGTTGAACAAGTATTGAATTCACAAATAAGCAATCCCCCAAAAATGATTAATTAGTAGCAAAAAGAAACAAGTCAAGGTTTCAAGCATTACCGCAGGCATAACTTGAATAAAGCATACACATAAACACAAAAGAAATGAATTAACATATGCTAATCGGCTAGCAAGCTTTAACCCTAAAATGACTTGAGACTTGAGCTGATCATCTTCACTTTGGGAATTTGTTTAGTAGATAAGAACCAGACACACTTGCACTTCTTGAATATGATCCCCATGTGTTTTATGAAATGTCTTCTCTATTTTAATCTTTAATTTAGGCACCAATTTAGACATATGCATGAATCTCGAAAGCCTTTTTGGCCTTAGATCAAAAGTAGATTGTGTAATTAATATTGTATTAAGAGATGCTTGTCCAGACACCACTATTTTATATCTAGAAAACTTCAACCCATTGCTCTATGTACACTATTAAGACTCATCTAAAATTTGCATATTGGGTACTATGGGAATGTATAACATTTGTATTTTTTTCCATATTTGTGCTGGAATAAGTTTATCTTTAGTAGTGAAGACTTCAAAATTCAAACTCCATAGGTGTGCGTTATATAAACACACACACCCACTAATCCTCCTTACAATCAAAGATATAGGCTACCATTATAGGTTTTACTTGTGTAAATATAACTATTACATTAGTTAGTTATGAAATATATAATTTAAAGGACAAAAAAATGTTTGTGGGTCAATCCAACCCAACACGGCCCATCTCAATCCGTCATAAATATAACTGTTTTGCATAGACCCCAGATGTGATCCATTCCTAACCTTTCAAACATGTTTGTTTTTATTTTATTCAAAAATTTTAAAGAAGGGCTTGATGTACTTCATTTTTATTCTTTTTCCTTCCTTTGTTACGTAACATAGAAGGGTTTCAAGTCACTCATTATGCATCACACGAGAGCTGATACTAACATCAAGTTACACCACTCTTTCAAGACTACAAAAACAGTATGGAAATTAACTTTTTGTGCTTGGATGACTTCATCTACTTAAAAAACGATTTGGATTGATTTATTAGCAAAATGTTGGTATTCATGGATGAAATTTACTAACTTGTTTGTTCTTGTTGGACTCGAGTAAATTGTGCATTGTTATATGTGAATCATATGTGTGAACGTTTACTTTATGCACCTACATAATCAAAGTTCCAATTTGTTTGTTATTGCAAGTGCAGAGCTATACGGACTGTGAATCGACACCCATGGTCTGTCCGCACATTTGGGAGGCAAAACTTCACAGACATACAACGTAGGTATAATTGATGTGAGATAAAAAAATAAATAAAAAATCATTATTTTTGAATTACATGTTTGTGTGTCATTTGGATCATGAAGACAATGCAAAACTAATGGGGGAGCTACTTGCGCGTAAAAATGAAGCCTTTTGTGTTGTGTTACAAACATAAAATTACCTACAGGCTTGAGTAACACAACATATGATTGAGGCAATGTTATCTTGTTACTTATTCTCAACATGTCTTAATGTGCTCCTATTTTATCTTAATGTGTGCATACAACATACGCCAGTCACGCTAAATATACCTAGTCTTGCATACAAAGGGAAAGGTGAACGAAAATCATAGGAGCGAGTTGGCACATCGGCTAACGAAGCCGGGAGTGACCAAGTCACCAAGCTTCTTCTGTTCTTCACACCCTCGGCTTCAACGAATCATGAAAGTCTCCTTCTCTCTTTCGTCTTCATCCAAAGTCTCAAAATCCACCTCATCTTCTTCACCTGATCAATCCTCCAATAAAGAGTTTATCACAGAGTTCGATCCCTTAAACACCCCTACCGATTCCACTTCCAAAAGACCTATTGTAATCCCCCCGATTCCCAACGAATGGAATCCTAAAAAACATGCTATCAGCACCGATCCATCCCTAAAATCCAACGACTCTAATCTTCAATTCGAAGTAGACCCTAATTATGCTGTCGATTCCATTGCCTCCAACGTCACCTACGGTCTCAATCTTCGTGAGAAGAAAGGTATTGGTTCTGATTTGGAATCATTGTCTTCGATCGATCAACTGATGTTAATGAAGCTGAGAAGTGATTTGAAGAGGTTGCCGGAAGATGGGGGGCTGCAAGAGTTTGATGATGTTTCCGTGGAAGATTTTGCGCCTGCATATTTGAAAGGATATGGATGGCATGAAGGAAGAGGTATCGGGAAGAATGCAAAAGAGGATGTGAAGGTGGTTCAGTATACAAAAAGAACCGCCAGAGAGGGGTTAGGGTTTGTTAGAACCGACGGCGACGATCATTAATGAGTAGCTTCTTGCGAGATTATCATTACGGTAATTGAGTTTTATTCACTTATAGCTATATAGAGATGTATAACTGTATGACTAAGATATTGCTCTTATGATAGATAATATGATTGTTGAGTTCATTCATTCAATACATCTAGTAGTTCGCTCTACTGCGCTAATTAGTTTGCTACAAATTTAAACTTTGAATGACTGCATTAACTTAGCCAAACAAATTGCTTGAAATAAGTTTGAAATTCTTATCTCATAACATGCTTACCAGCATCAGTAGCTTGCATAGTGGCTATAAATGTTAAGTTTATGGGATATATTAGGTTATAGTATCATCAATGGCTAGGTTTTATAGTTAATGCATTTGATTTGATTAGTTACTATAATTATGCTTCATAACTTATATGAATGAACCCCGTCTTGATTCACTCTTGAACAAGATCAAATATCAGAAAGTATTATAGTTTAGATGTGTCAAAACTAGATATAACGAATGATTTGCAGTGGAATGTGTTTGATGGGAGTTTTTGAAGGTAATTGTTCTAATTTCCATAGCAGGGGATGATTTTGATAGGCTAATCTTTATTCAAACCGCAGATAATTTCTTCTGCAAAAAGCATAATGCAACTAATTCTTATTTTTGAAAGAACTTTAGAAAAAAAGCATATGCATCATACATGCTGTATACAGATTATCATATAATTAAGAATCAATCCCAATTTTTGCTATTAGTATGACAGCTTTCAAGTACTCTTATCAAAACTTCTCTTATATATAGAAATTTCTGAGATTATCGCTTTAACTCTTAATGTTAGTTGATATAAATATCTCATAACATCATCTCTGATATGATTAATCACTTTTCATGTTGCTGAACTTTTTTTTCTAGCCTATCCTTGCTTTTAATAATGTAAGTGAGAGAAATCTATACAAACAAATAGAAGATGTATGTACTACTGTTAATTTCAGCAGCGTGGTCTGTTTCTAACTTTTTGGATTGGTTTGTTTGAATTCAGTTTGTTCTGTACCCAGATTGATTAACATCTAGTTCATCATAGCTATTTGCATTCTAGTTGTCCATATTAGATCTTTTGATACACATACTGATATATGCATATAATCATGCTGTCGAAAACTTAACCTGCAGTTTCTCAATTATCCAAATTCCAATAGCAACAAATTTCATTACTTGCTCCACGTTTGTATGTATATAAGATGCGGCCAAGCATTGAAAATGCATGCCGATAATTTGTATATCTTGCTTTAGTGGTGTTTAATTGATTGTAGCCCAACGTATTGTAAAGACACTAATTCTTTCTATAAAGATTAAAAATATGTGCTTTTAATCAGGGCATTGACATTGCTCTCCTGTGATAATCCAACAACCTCTAGTGACGGGCCAATGTTTTTCATCGGTGGTCACCGTAAACTTCATCACCATTGGTAGATTTATGTCTTAGTAACGTGATTTTTATTAGGTTTATGGTCCAACGGTATGGAATGTATTAGGTGATTCTCATTGTTGTCGGTTCAAGTCTCATAATAGATAAGAGTGTGTTTGGTAACAAGATTACGGGGCATCATAGGGCTTGAGATTCTAGTTTTTATAATCTCTAGTTTCATTCGGGTGTTAAAATCTTGAGGAGATTATTGACAACATAATTCCTCTAAATAAAATCCTTTCTAAAGTCTAAGTAGCTTATTAATTAGGCTTAGGCTTGAGATTATTATTATTAGTAAGACTACAATAATATCCTCATAACTAACGTCATATCTAAATCCTAACCTAGCTGATGATAGATATTTGATATTTTTTTCATTGAAGTCGCCTTTCTATGACCCTACCGATCATTGCAAGTTTATAGTTCATCATCATGCTTATGATTATTATTATATATAACTACACGTGTGTATGTGTACAATGTCATGTGTGTTGATATAAACCAAATTGCAAATAGGAATGGCAGCGGGGGAGGGTTTTGGTCGCTCCGTTCCCGAACCCGAAATAATAATCCATCTCCGTCCCCGAAACCCGGTGATAAAATCCAAACCCGGCCCGACTAAAAAGGCAAGAAAATCGGAACAAACAATTAACAAATCTTCAAAACATAATAAACTACTTGTTTGATGGTTGTAAACGAAACACCATTACCAAATAAAAAAAATAATGAACTACATGTTACTGAAACATTCTTACACCCCCAAAGACTACAAACATGTAAAAACAATTTGAAGCATATTCAAACTTATGTTAGATAAGTGTACTATAAAATTATGTTAATGAAGTGAGAAAGAACAAACCCCTAAGAATTAAAATTTCTAAATTGTATATAATTTTATATACAAAAAAATTTACATAATATAAATCCGGGTGAGGCGGGGATATCTTGCCCGTACCTGAAGCTGAGTAAATCCCTGAAATTATCCTTGAAACCCGCACCGCCCCGAATTTTGCTAGCCCCGACCCAGATTTTACACACACATGCACTTGTAATTAATTATTTATATTTCTTTTTATGTAATTTTTATTTTTCAGCTCCAACTTCAAATTATTTACCGAACACTTTTTAATAAATATAATTTCTAGTCTTAGCTTTAGCTTCAGCTAGTTTTGTTGAACAGATCTCAAGTCTGAACAAATTGCTACTCTGACGGATGGTTTGAATCGCTAGCTTCAACAAGGGATAGAAACAAAAGTTGAGCACAGTTGATAATCAAAGCCTTCAACCAGGAACATTTATAATTGCATAAATGGAAGCCCAAGGCCATTAAACAGACCTAGGTAGAGGTGCACAAAAAATCCGAATATCCGATTTATACGAAAAAATATCCGAAACCGGTTTTTAGAAAAACCGGATTTTTTTATCCGGACCGGATATTTTGAAACCGGATAGTACGACCGGTTATTGGTTTTTCCGGGCGACCGGTTTTTTTACCGGTTAAAAAACCGGTTTTTTTTAACCGGATAAAAAACCGGTTTTTATCCGATTTTATCCTACTAGCCATTTTTTCAAAAAAATAGCCGTTTTTATAGCCGTTTGTGAGAATTCTTGACCCTTTTTTTCATGTTTTTTTACACTTTTGCCACTCAAAAAACTTATATATAGTGTGGGTATGTTGTAGGAATAAGCCACAACTTACATCTTCCATTTTCTCTCCAAATTCTCTACTTTTATTCACCAAACTTGTAATTTTAATATTGTACTTTTTAAGTATTTAAATTAATCAAAATTTGAGTTTTTTTTCACATGCATGCTTTTTTATAGTATATATTATAGGAAATGTATTTAAAAAAAAAAAAAAAAAAAAAAAAAACGCTGTCGGTCGGTTTTTTTCCCAAAAAAAAAACCGGTTTAAAAAAAAAACCGGTTATAGCATTAACCGAAACCGGATTTTATAGTATTTGTATTCGATGCCGAAACCGGATTTTACTAAACCGGTTTTTTTTTAAACCGGTTTTTTTTTTGCCCAAAAAATCCGATCCGGATAATACTATAACCGGTTATAGTATTATCCGGTATATGTGCATGTCTAGACCTAGGTATGAATCGAAACAAGAGCAATCATAATCAATGGGAATATCCGGAAACTTCAAGTCTTGGATCCATTTACCTTACGATATAGAAACTTACAAAACAGACGTAAGAATGAATATATATTGAGATGAACAATCGAAAGCCTTCAACCAAGAACAATCATAGTCGATTGCACTGAATGAACTTGAATAGATGGAGATGAACAATAGAAAAGCAAAAATGAGAACCAAAGTTGCTTGGGAAGAAAAGCATACATTAGAACCTTAAGAAGAAAAGCAAAAATCAAAACCCTGGAACCAGATGTGCTTGTCGGCAAGAGTGAAAAGAAATACGACGGGAAGAAGGACTATCACGGTTTCATTACATGAAAACGCATCTCGGATGAATCTAGAAACTTGATATATTTTAAATTATGAAGTCAATCATAATCCATGTTACTAATCACACGACCCACATCAGAGTTTACTTGTTACACCTTAGCATAAAGCAGGTAACCAGTAAATTGATATATAAATTGGTAATTGTTAGGATCAAGATGCTTACTACTAGGTCAAAAGAAATTGCTTATAGTCAAGGCGTTACCTCATTATTGTATATTGAGTAGCCTAGCTGCCAATGAGTTATATTTTTATAAGGTAGCTTTAGCAGTTGACAACATAATATCCAACAATCCTCCCCCCCAACATATGCCGCAAATGTCTTTAGCCTATGGATTTCAACTTGTCATAACCTATAAGTGGATTTAGGAAGATGGCGACCAATGATACATCCATATGCCCCCCACAATTTATGCACATGGTAAGGGGTAGAACCTATGGCCTGCTCTGATACCAATTGTTAGAATTATGACACTTACTATTAGACCAAATGGATTTTTTTTGTGGTCAAGACATTTCCTCTTTTTATTCAGTAGCCTTGTCGTCCATATGTTCTATTTTTATGGGGTAATTTTGATGGTTATGTTGACAGTCCAATATCCAACAGTAAGTTTAGTACATTAGATGTTTAGATCTAATTCATACAATAGCAAATTGTAACAATTTAAATACATTTTCAAAAATTAAACCCTTAAATTTAATCTATAAGATCTTAGATAAGGTTTAATTTGTTTTATTTATTTCCCATAACAAATTTCTATATTATTTTTTGGTCACCATTAAACGCACCACCATTTACCAAGTTGACCACCCATTATCAAAACCACCAAGTACCAACATAATTGAACATCAATCTCCACCCTCATCCCACCATCCATTAACACCACCACCCTCATTTCTAACTGTAACCATTTATTTTATCTTCATGTTTGTTTGCCACCATAATTTCTTAACGCCACATTATAACAAATATCTATTTTATTCACGCTTTATAAAAAGTGTGTAAGGATTTTTAAACTTGTTACATTTATAAGTGTGAAAAATAGTTTACATATAGATTGTTAGAAAAACAGAAAAAGAAAAAAACTTTATATTAATAAATGTATACTTTTTTATTTTTAAAGTCCACTATTTTAAATGTGTATATCTTTTATAAATAGAGAACAAGAAAAGTTCACACTTAAAAACGAATATTTTTCTTATTTTAGAATTGTTTTTAAAATTTTTAAGCGTAAAAGTGTGTGTGAACATTATATAATTTGTCCACACCAATAAATACTTTTACTATAATTTTCATACTTTCAAATACAGAGATTTGATAGTAATTTGTTGCGCTAAATTTTTTTCTATCCTTATCTGTATTTTTCCACAATTTTAGATGTATTTAAATCTACTAAAAAGTATGGATAATCAACGATTTTTTTTGTAGTGCCACTTTCACTACAATTACAAACACAATTAACATCCATATAATATGAATGCATATATACACAAGCCGATTCGTCCAAAAATTGGATCTCTTGACTTTTTTTTTGGTTTCAAAACGGAAAAACCTGAGGACGCCCCCCAAATTAAATCTTCCCTCAAATCAACCCCAAATTAAACCACACTCATGTCACCGCCAACACATGGTGGTGTCATGGTGGCGCATGAGTGGCAAAGAAACAAATGGCTGGTGAGAGTCTCCATTCTCCAAACTCACTTGCTTTTGTATAAGAAAGACATGCATGCATATATATACGTACGCACAACATATAATTAGTAAATCTATAAAGATAATATAAAATGCGGCTCTGAATTATATAATGAAGACAACTATCTTGTAAATAAAACCTTAGCTAGCTATTCCCGGAAAGTGGGAAGTTAATTTCTCAAATTCAAAGAATTGAATCTCGGACATTTCGATTTCTTGCTCTGGATATATATAGTGAATTAGGAAATCATCATCAATGTCTTATGCATGTGTTGATCTTAGAGTTACTAGCTTAAAGAAGGAGAAAAGATGATAACATAATAATATTAACACACCAAATTAAAGGAATGTATAATGGCTGCATGGTCAAAAGTTATGGTAAGATCCAAATTTATGATACATGCATACCGACATTTCTTTACAGCGCAACAAATTAAAGCAACCACTAAACCACTTGATACAATAATTTCACACTTATTTAAGACTCCCTCACTTTACCTCAATTGACCAAACAACTATATATCTTTATATGTTCAAAAAGCATTTATCTTTTAACTAACTGTTAAAATTAGAATTAGGGTTTATTTTGGTAAAAAGTAATTCAGATTTAATAATTTTAGCTATATATCTAATTAATTAGTTTGTTATATGCTAGTTTTGTAGTAACATATATAGCACTCTTTTCTTTGAAAAGCAAAGTCTGTTAATTAACCACTCTAGGGTACGTAACTCTCAAGATTAATCGAGCTTGTGACCAGCTCGATCTTTTGAAGAACCCCAAACCTCCATCGCTTGACCGCAGACCGCTTGCAGTTAGCCATATATGAGATGCATATTATAGACCTTTACTATGGATGGGTATAACTTATAAGCTGGAGTTCACTTTAATTAGCAAATACTACTTTCAAAAATTAAAGAAAAAAGGTAAATTTTAATAAATACGATAGGCAAAAAAATTAAATTTTAGAATCTTTCTCTACGTTTGTTCATCTTTTGGAAGCGTTCTATTTTCATCTTTTTGAAACATTGTCAAATATCTCTTTTTCTACGACACAGATTAATTAGATAGGAGCTCAGATAATCTTCACCAATCCGGTGACCCGTAAATCTGTCTTCACAAGCCTTATTGCAAAAACACATCTCTCATTTTATTCATTACACAACCACTTCATTTGATTTGATCGGATAATCTACATTTGACCCTTCATTTTATTCATTACCCAACCATGAATTACGACCGCCATTGATTGCGGCGGGTGAATTAAGACCGTTAAATCCAATAGATCAACATCTAATGGATGTCTATGATTTGTTCTTTTATTTTTACCTAAATATACATTCTCACATTAACTCTCCCGTGTGTGTGTATATATATATATATATATATATATATATATATATATATATATATATATATATATATATATATATAGGCAAAAGTTCAAACAAGAACTGTTTTTCGTACGAGAACTGCGAGAACCAATTTTAGCCGTCAAATTCCCCCTCCTTTAATGTCATTGCCCACCCATGAATTCCTCACATGCACCCTGCCACACTTGATCCCCTCCACGCTCTCCATCCATGAACTTCCCATATCCAAGGAACGGCTGGGATTGGTTCTAGCAGTTCTCGTACGAAAAACAGTTCTCGTTTGAACCCTCCCCTATATGTGTGTGTGTGTGTGTGTAAGGGATGATTCATTTGAGAACCGTTTTTATTGAGAGTACCATAAAAACCAATATTGACTCTTGATTAAAATATCAATGGCCAATAAAAATGACGGCTCATTAATGATGCATTAATGGCTTATTAATGACATAATAATGAGAAGTATTTCGGTAATCAAGGTTTAATCTTTAATGACAACTTATCCGGATGCAATTCACGGTAAAAAGTTATATAAAAGATCAAAATACCCTTATTAATAAACATTAATAATGGTTACAGATGATATTCACGATAAGTGCAATAAAAAGATTCACAAAAGATCCATTTATATAAGCATCAAAAACTAAATGGATGCAATAATAGTATGGTCCAAATAAATTGCCTTATATAATTAAGTTCTTGAGCCCAATTCAACCTTTGACACCCTGCAGGCCTGCAGTAATCCTGGCAATATAATAATAGTTTCATCATATATATAAATATCGATCACGCGAGGAAAAAGAAAAGCTAATTTTCTCTTCGGTAACTTTAGCACCATGCATTGTCTCAAATTTAATTTAGACATGCAGCGTACCCGGCCTATCTCTCTCGCTGACAGATTCTCTAGCTGCAGTTGCTGAAACATGTGCATGAATGCTGCTGTCTCAATTAAAGCTCGGAAGCAAATAAATATATAGAGACACAAGCGTTCGTACCTGCACATGCATTGTAAATACGTACAATCGAGTATCGTGGAAGCTTGATGAAACAAAAAAGTTGCATGAGAATTTTGTGAACAACCCAAAATGGCGGGGACACCACTATACGTACGAAGGCCAAATATATATATATATATATATATATATATATATATGCAGATGAGTAAAATCTTTTCACTTCTATGATATATAATTAAGCACATAAAAACCTCAATCATGAGACAATTAAAAATACTACATTAACACAAAGAGTCATTGTGACGGTAGAATCCGTCGCCAGCTAGTTAGTAGAACATTATTCTCGTAAAATACATAAATTAAGGACGATTGCAAATATCAAGAAGTGAAAACAGTACTTTTATTTATAATTAAATTAATTCAAAATAACATAGAAATAATAAACTTTTAAATTATACTAAAAACGGATGTAAAAAGTTATATATATATATATATCACCATAAAAAAAATATGTCATTTATCTACGATTCATATAGAGCATGTAAAACTTTTAAGCGTTGTCACGCTTATAATCGTGAAAAATAGTGTAAAAATAAAGTCTGTTAAAAAAAGAAAAAACTCCACATTTATAAATGTGTACATTTAATTTTAAATTCCGCCCTTTTAAATTTGTGAATTAAGTAGAAAATTATAGAAGTTCACACTTAAAAGCGTGGACTTTTGAAACTCTACAATTATTATCAAAATTTTCATGCATGCTTATAAGTATGAAAATTTAGATAACTTGTCCACACTAATAAATGTAATTTTTTACTTTAATTTTCATTTTAAATATAAAGATTCGATACAAATTAGTAACACTCAATTTCTTCACGATTGATCGCAAGTTTTCACTATTTAATTGTATTCATATTGATAAAAAAATGTGAATAATTGACATCTTTTTTGTAGTGTGTGTGTGTGTGTATATATACATATATATATAAAGAAGGTTCAAACGAGATCTGATTTTTGTGTCCAGTAGTAGACGACCCTCAACAAAGTAAAGTGTCACCCAAATAATAGCTTGCCACAATTTTTTTTACTTTGCTATTTACGCCATCTGATTTTTGTGTCCTCTGATAGAAAGATGTGATATTAATATGATAAGAAAGAATAGAGGATTGAGATAAAATCTAAATAGAGATTTTTAAAGATACGTTGCTATTTCCCGTTACTTGAATTTGTAAGAGTTTAACCTAAGTGGAAGAATTTTAAATTTTGGCTATAATTTCAAACTTTATATTTTGATTAGTACTAGTTTAGTCATTTAGAAAAGCTATAAATGTTTATAACTTCGAGTTATATTTTTATTTTTAATGAATGCTAATTATATGTACTTTTTAATATTTAAATTAATATATATATATATATATATATATATATATAATATAATAGAATATTTAAAATATTACTATTTTAATGGAGAATACTTTTATTCAACTTTTAGCTTGAATTTAATATTTCGTGTGCGTTTGGCAGAATTAGCTGGTAACTAGAAATTGGAAATCGATAGCTGAGAATTGGAAGTTGAAGCTGGAGTTTTTATTTGTATGTGTTTGGTAAAATAGTTGTTAACTTGAACAAAATAGTGTAAAAATGACAAAAAAGACAAAGGTAAAAAAATTATAATAATAACAATACACAAAAAATGTATAAATATACTTAAGAAGTTTATAAATGGCTAGTTAGTTTTCGTACATACGTAACACGTATACCAATAAGTTGTTTTCTCAAATGTCTTACAAATAAATTATTTTTGTAAATGTTATTTTTTGGGTGATTTAGTTTGTTAAAACTTAAATATCTTAACAAAAATATTTATCTAAATCATTTAGTAGATACATTTACTTAATTGTGGTTATTTATGTATAAACGTTACCCTATTTGGATAAAATTAAAAAATTCAAATTTGATGATAATATTATTATGTATTTGTATAATTTGTTTATGTTAGTTTTGGCAAAAACTTGTAAAAATTATAAAATGACCGATAGATAAAAATTTAAAACTTTGGTCACATTTGTTTATAAAATGACAAAAAAAAAAAAGACCCAATAATAAACAAAATAATAGCTCTAGTTAAATTGTTAAAATATACTCAAGGAAATTTAAATATTTTTGTTGGACTATGTGCATCCGGAGGGTCTACCCGAGCTGGTTTTTTATTCTATTACTTTATTTTTTTAATCATCTTCTTAGTTACATGATCAATATAAATGTTAAAATTAAGAGAAGTAATAAAAAGTAATTTTCAAAAAAAAAAGTGAAGAGATAAAAAAAACTTGGTGAATTTTATTTATCATAATCTAATAGGCGGAAGGATAAAATATGATAAAAATATATAATTTTTCTATTTACAAACATGCAAGTTATTACTAGTTAGAGTTATAACGTAAAAAAAACCTCAACTTAAACATAATTAGTATATGATTGAGTCTCATCATCTACCAATTGTTATCATTTCGATTGACCTTTCTTTTGTTTACATGATTATTATATATAGAGAATTATAAGAAAAAAACTTTAGGGCAAGCAAATAATTAAACTAAAGAATGTATTAGACCATCAGTATAATATATTAAAATAAAGAATGATGATTAAACAAATGAAATGGCATTAATATTTGCTAATGGGTTCTTGTCAAAGTTGCTTTCACTCACTTGTTCTCAAGATTTGTAGGGCACTGGAAATGACCAATTCTCTTGCCCAAAGTCATTGCAAAAGATTCAATATGTTCCCCAACTTTTTGTTTCTAAAAAAAGGGGGAAATATTTTATGCTCTATTTGATCAATCATTGAAACGGTAAGAATTATTTAGGGCTTTTAAGCTTGCTCTTATTCTTTACTATTGGGTATTGGTGTGATAGGTCAATTAAGTTTCATATAAAGAATCACATGAATATGCATATATGTGGTGACGTGAAGTAAAATTTTTTGATCTAATTACTATGTCTTAATATTTAACACTCTAAACCATAAAATAATTAAAAATGAAATTATACATTGATATTTCTCTACCTAAAAGAATATAAACACTTCAAATAATTTAACTCGTTTTCAAATAATGTTACCAAACGTATTATACAATAAAATTTGATTTTAATTCTGTTATATTCCTAAATATTACGATGAAACAAACTATATCTAAAAGTTAATTATATATATATATAGTGGTGTAGGTATATTATTACATATTTTACAATGGATCCTAATATTCTTGCTCACGCGGACATATGGCCGGGTGTAAGTTAATGAATCATTTAAATGAAAGAGTAAGAATAAAGAGCGGTTAGCTAGCTTGATGATATTCGAACTGTCATGCATTGGAGTGACCGTTCATGTGTCTTGAATCATATATGTGTGCATTAATTTAATATACAATTATCATTTTCTTGACCTAGCAAATTATTCAATGAGAAAGTACTATGTTGACATAAGAGAATATATATATATATATACACACACTAGCATATTACCCGTGTAATACGACGGCGATAATTAATTCATACTCGATAATATGCCCGTTCTGATAACATAAGGTATGCTATTCACTTACTATGATATAATCGAATAATTTTCATTCGCAGCATGTCTATTTTATTTCCCTCTTTAACATTTTATTTCTTTCTTTATAATATGTTAACTCTTTCGTTAAGTTCTAAAATAACTTTTAAAAAACAATAAAATAATAAATACATATCTACTTATAAAATAAGATGATGAAAGCATATCAATGACTTTGGTAATTATGTTGATTTAAATGATAAATTGTTTAGGTATAAGATAATGTATTGGTGGTCAGGTTGACGTGTTTTAAAAAATGTAAGGATATTCGAGACTATATTGGTAACGTTTTATTACTTAAATTTTAAGAGCTCAAATAAAGTAATGTTAAATATATGATAAATTAAACCTTTTATTTTACTTATACGAGTATTTATTATATGGGTTACATGTTATCACGTTTATTAGTTTTAGTTATACAAAATTCTAATATTTAAATTAAAATATTTATTATATGATAGGATATAAAAATAATATTCTATTGAGATTATTTATTTAATTTTAAATTTTTTTAAATCTTATAGGTTGATATTAAATTCTTGATATTTTTAAACATTGTTATTTATGGAAGGTTTATTATTAAAATGATATTCAATGATTTCTTTTTAAGTTTAGATAAGGAGTAAGTTAGTACTTTCAAAATACTTAAAATTTAAGCAGATTAAGATTATCAAGCGAGAAGATGTTAAATGTTTTATATATTAGTATATATATATGCCTTTCAATATATATATATATATATATATATATATATATATATATATATATATATATATGTGTGTGTGTGTGTGTGAGTGAGAGAGAGAGAGAATGAGAAACTAAATTCGAGCTCTTCATTTGATTTAATTGGATGTTCTACATTTGGATTTTGGCCCTTCATTTTATTCATAAGACAACCATGAATTGTGAAAGGTAAATTGCGACTGTTAGATCTAACGATCGCAATTAACCTATCGCAATTCATGGACGTCATAATTTATGATTAGGTATTGAAAAAACGAAGGGACAAATGTAGACAATCCGATCACGAGAACTGCGCGAACCAATCTGAGCCGTGAGCCGTTCAATTTCCCCGCCTTCAATGTCATCACCCACCCATGAATTTATCACATGTACCTTGTCACACTTGATCCCCCCACGATCTACATCCATGAATTCCACTTATCAAATCAACGGCTAAGATCAGTTGTCGCAATTCTCATACGAAAAACAGTTCTCGTTTGAACCGTCTCATATATATACATATACATATAGGCAAAAGTTCAAATGAGAACTGTTTTTCGTATGAGAACTGCGAGAACCAATCTGAGCCGTCCAGTTTCCCTCCTTTAATGTCATCACCCACCCATGAATTCCTTACATTCACCTTGCCACATTCTATTCCTCCACGCTCTCCATGTATGAACTTCTCATATCTAAGAAACGGCTGAGATTGGTTTTCGCACTAACAACGGTTCTCGAATTAACACTCCTATATATATATATATATATGACACCTATAGTATTGACACCTCACATGTTGCATATCTAGTGAAAGAATGTTTAAAAACTAGCATTAGATTCATGTAGCATATTTGTGTAATGCTTTGATTTTCAACATTCTGTCTTCCTTGTCATCAAATATCTAATTTGATACGTAGCATGATCACCTTTAATTTCTAGTTATGCGGTAGGATCATATCGCAATTTAAATCACGTATGTCCATTATTAATTTGTTGAAAAAGTACTTACTACACAGTTCTTAATTTACCTTTAACTTATCTAAATATGTTATTCTTCATAATTAATTATGCGTATATATTTTACTTAATACATGTTTTTGTTGGAATGATATATTAGACGGTGCTTTAGTTCACAAAAATGCATTCAACTTTGGACGTTTTCTATTGTAAAATATCCAATTTTAAAACTTATCTTTTAATATTGAATTATCAAAATTTACCCTTTAATATATCCAGATTAAGAAATAGATGCATACCATATAGCAAAATATCAAAAATTATATATATATATATATATATATATATATATATATATATATATATATATAATTTGAGAGTTCACTATAATAAAATATAAGTTTTGACAGTTCACGAAATATTATTATAAATTAAAATGTGAGATATCACGAATTTGATCCTCTCCTTCTATGATTAAAATTAGATATCACAAGATACCACGAATTTTGATCCTTTGTACCAAAGATCAACAGCAACCCATTTTCGATTTATAATAATAAGAGTTAATTACAAAGATGGTCCATGTGGTTTACGCTAAATTTCACATTTAGTCCTTTAAAATCGAAAATTACACTGGTAGTCCTTATGGTTAACGTTTTGTTTCACTTTCGGTCCTTTAAACTAACTGGTGTTAAAGTTGACCGTTAGTCAAAGGGTATTTTCGTCTTTTTCCATCTTATCCTTGTTACCAAATAGTCTAATGCCTCTTTCCTATCCTTTTTTCTAATTTAACTTTCTAATTACAATTAATTATATTAAATGTATTATTTAGTAAAATAAAATACAAACTTGTATTATTTAAACAATACACCTGTCATAAAAAAAGACTAACACATTATAATTAATAATGTTAAGTAAATTTTATTATGTGGTTTGCATTTATAAAATTTAATTTTTATTTTTAATTATTTTTCAGCATTATTCTTTGATATTCTTGATGTTCATCGTCGTTTTTTTAGGGTTTATGTTCTTATTGCTTACCAAGAACACAACCTAGATCTGAACACATCATGAACAAAGGATTCACCCAGATATGGTAAAAACCCTAAATCGGAAAAAAGAACTCGATTCACCTTCCATATGGTCAAACAACACTCATATCTGGAACAAACAACAGTTGCACATTCGATGTAGAAATCAGATCTGGAAATCAGATATGGGACAGATCATTAAAAAAAGAAAAGAAAAGGATGAGGAAGATGAGAAGATCTTGGTCGTAATAACTCGATTAAACACCTAGTAAAAACCCTAAATCAGAAATAAACACACAATCATATGAGATCTGCGGCGGCGCCGATGCTTATCCGGAAATGAAAACCCTAAACCGGAATAAGATCTGCGGCGGCGCCGATGCTTATCCGAGTTGCTTTGGCAATGGGGTGGTCGTGCGGTGGTGGTTGCCGGCAGTCAAGATGGTGGTGGTGTTTATGCGGTGGTGGTGGCCAGGGTAGAGAGAAGAGAGAGAATAAGGCGGCGGCTAGTGTTAATTAAAGAGAGAGAGAGAGAGAGAGAGAGAGAGAGAGAGAGCTCTACGGAGGTCGTGGAGCGTTGGTGGTGACCGGCGGTCGTACGGGTGGCGGTGGTGGCGCCGACAGTCTAAGGGTTCCGGATGGTGGCTGTTAAGACTAAAGCATAGAGAGAGAAACTTGAAGGATGGAGAATAGGGAAATGAGAGAGAGAGAGGTGATATAAGTGAGAGGAAAATAGGTGTTTGGCAATAAGCTTAAGGGAATGAGTGTTTGGTAATAACAATAATATGTGACATATGTTTGGTAACAAGGATAAGATCAGAATAGACCAAAATACCCTTTGACTAACGGTCAAAATTAACAGAAGTTAAGCTAAAGGACCGAAAGTGAAACAAAACGTTAACCATAAAGACTACCAGTGTAATTTTCGATTTTAAAGGACTAAATGTGAAATTTAGCGCAAACCACAGGGATCATCTTTGTAATTAACTCTAATAATAATTTCACTTTTATTATTAGGCTAGAATGAGACTTTTATCATATTTGAACACAAGGGGATGATATGATCAGATCAATATAAGATATGACAAGACAACATAGCTGTAACTTTTTAAAGGCTAAACACTACAACAAAAAACAGGCTATTGCGACGGCAGACATCCGTCACAAAAAACTGCGTACTTTACGACAGATTTGCGACGGATTTGCGATGAACTTAGGCCCAAAACCAACACAACCATGTCATGAGTATTTGCGACGGAATAGTGACAGATTTGTGACTGCCAGATATTTGCGACGGAATGAAAGACGGCTTGCGACGGAAATTTGCGACCGTAGGCATCCGTCGCAAAAAAATACATACTTGCGACGGATTTGCGACCGATTTGCGATAAATTTAGGCCCAAAAACCAACACAACCGTGTCATCAGTATTTGCGACGGAATAGCGACAGACTTGCGACAGCGATATTTGCGACGGAATAATCGGACGCAAGTCGGACGCAAAAATGTAAAAAGAAAATTAAAAAAGTATATAATTAAATGACCCATGGCAATTCCGACGCAAAAAAAATCAAATTTTTTGCCAAAATGATATAATAATTGCGTTCGTCTCTAACTATGTATATTGATATAAGATAAAAAATATTTTTTTAAATGATCCATCGCAAATCCGACACAAAAAGATGTTACGAAAAATAAAAAAACATTTCCTTATTGAGGTCTGTCACAAATCGCTCGCAAATTTTCATAACTTGTGACGGATTTGTGACCGAACTTGAATTTGTTTTTCGTATTTATTGAATAAAAAGTCGTAAAAAAAAACCCACCAAGCATGGATTAACTAATTTCTTACACGTGTTATAAATTGGGTGAAATAAGAGGTTTTATACATTTCTCTATTGATATGCTCGTGTGCATTTTTATACATTAACATACATATTTACGGAAATTGATATAACTTTCTCATATAACGACATGTTCGACTATGGCGTCATGACATTTTTATATTTGTTTGTGTTTATATACTTATATAATAGTGTACCAAAGGGATCGAGCATGAGTTTATTTTACGGAAAACGATTTAAAAACAAAAAAATAAGGTAAGATCCGTCACAAATCCCTCGCAAATCCACATAATTTGTGACGGATTTGAGACGGACCTTGAATTTGGTTTTTGTATTTTTGAGTAAAAAGTAGTAAAAAGACACCAACAATCTCGAATTATTTAATTTCTTATATGTGTTATCAAGTGGGTGAAGTTAGCGGTTTTATACGTTTGTCTATTCATATGCTCATGTGCGTTTTTATACGTTAACAGACATGTTTACGAAAATTGATGTATTGTTTCTCATACAACGGCTTGTCCAATGAGGCATGTAAGTATTTTTAAAATTTGTGTGTGTGTTTATACACTTATATAATAGTGTACGAAAGAGATCATGAGTTTATTTCATGAAAAAATAATTTAAAAACAAAAAACAAGTTGGGGTCTATCACAAATCTTTTGCAAATTTTCATAATTTGTGACGGATTTGTGACCGAACTTGAATTTGTTTTTCGTATTTCTTGAACAAAAAGTCGTAAAAAAAAAACAACAAGCATGGATTAAGTAATTTCTTATATGTGTTATCAATTAGGTGCAATAAGAGTTTTATACATTTCTCTATTGATATGCTCGTGTGCATTTTTATACATTAACATACATGTTTACAGAAATTGATATATTTTTCCTCATATAACAAAATGTTAGAGTACGGCGCTATAACATTTTTAAGTGTGTGTGTGTGTGTGTTTATATACTTATATAATAGTGTACAAAGGGAGTATGAATTTATTTTACGGAAAAATGATTTAAAAACAAAAAAACAAGTTAAGGCCAGTTACAAATCTCTCGCAAAACTGCATAATTTACGACGGACCTTGAATTTGTTTTTTGTATTTTTTGAATAAAAAGTAGTAAAAAGACACCAACAAGCACGGATTAATTAATTTCTTATATGTGTTATCAAGTAGGTGTACTTAGAGGTTTATATGTTTTTCTATTAATATGCTCATGTGCGTTTTTACTAATGTTGAAACCTCTTCATACGACACGCCCGAAAGAGGCAGTAATTGAGTTGCTGGTAAGTCTTTTACATATTGTCATAGGATTTGTGAAATGCATCTTGAAAAGTCTTTAACTTTTCTATGTGGTAATTTTAAGTACTATTTCTAAATTTGAGTTAACATGAAGATCGTCTAGTTCGCATGACATTCGCGAAAGAGGCTCATGAGGAATGAAGTTCTAAGTTTTTGTTCAAACATATGATAGTTTTGTGTTTAGTATTGTATATATATTTATTTGCTTAATACAATATTTATAATTTATAGATCGAAAAATTGACAAAGATGGTAGAAGATGTGGAAAAAGAAAAGGAAATCAAAAGAGAAAAAGGGGAACGGGAAAGAGTCGCTTATGAACAAAAAAGAGAAGAGAAAGAGAGAATGAAAGAATAGAGGGGAAACACTAGCCAAGCAATTTGAGCATCACCGAAATGAAACAAATAGCAAGTTGGCCGAATTGTTTGTGCAAATAGCGAAATATCAAGAAAAATGTAAAAATCTAGTTTATTTTGGATCACTATGAGATTCATATAGACTAAACGAATTATGTTTGTTAGAATTTGGATAACTTTTTAATATTTATGTGATGTTAAATGTTTATTGATATTTGCATCTTTGTATAAACACGAAAAAAATGTAAATTAGAAAACAAATATTCAAGAAACAGGTTTTGTCCTTTTTTCCGACGGTATTGCGACGTTTTTGCTATGGGAGAGATTTTGTCCAAATGTGACGCAAAACCGTCGCAAATGTTAGCCGTCGCAAATAGTATCCGTCACAATCCCGTCGCAAATCATATCTGTCACAAACCCGTCGCAAATCATATCTGTCACAAACCCGTCGCAAACTATGTCCCGTCGCAAAAACGTCACGGTGGACGCAAATCCGATGCAAAAATAACCGACGTAGTTCCGTCGCAAATATTCCGTCGCAAAGCCGTCGCCACATGATTTCCGACGAAGGTTTTTGGGACCGCCGATATCCGTCGCAAATCCGTCACAAAACCCTGTTGGCGACAGATTTGCGACGGATTTTGCGACGAAGGTTTTTGGGACCGCCGATATCCGTCGCAAATCCGTCACAAAACCCTGTTGGCGACGGATTTGCGACGGATTTTGCCGTCGCAAAAGGTGCAGTTTGTAGTAGTGAAAATAAATTAGTTGTAATTAATTACAAAGAACTAAAAAGACTAATAATTGAAGAAAGATAATAAAAGCAGATATATAATTAACAAGGAATGAACATTCTTAATCATATAAATTTGGAATTATACAAATAATATAATAATAAACATAATATACACCTTGATTGTGATTGATGTTCTTTATGTTCATTTTGTAACATATCTCTATAATGTTTAGGGGCCCTTTATATGGTAGACTGGTAGTTTAGTCTCACCACCTTTTATAAAGAAAAAAGAGGGTGTAAAAAGATTGTTCACATTCTTGTTCTTTGTTTTAATTAATTAATCATAAAGTAACAAATTCACTTAGTTATTGAAGTGATTATTGAACGTTGTTAGTATAAATTAATTGGTTACCAAAATTTATAATTGGAGAGTGATTAATTTTCTTTCAAACTTGTCAAATGAACGTATTTTATCTCTTGTATAATTATTAGAATTTGAATGAATTAAAACGATAGTGTGATTAAATTTCAGATAAGTGTCAAATTCTCTCTAGCTCGTTTAAAATAATATATAGCAATTCAAACATACTTAATATACGAGAATTGAATAGTTGTTAATTATAACGATATTTGACTGGAAAAAAATGTTATAGGTGTCATACATGATCTAGTTTGTCTTCTATATATGGTTAGCCTTTTTGTCGATCTATTCAGTTCTAATAGATGATTTTTTTTTTGAAAAGCAAAATTTTATTAAGAAAAGATTGCAGCTCTATAAGGAGTAGAGCATGCAACCAGAACAGTGCACTACAAACTATGATTTAAAGTCTATCAGCTCATATGAACCTAAGAATTCCAGCTACCAGAAACTCAATTACAAAACACTTGCCATGGACTGTGGATTAACTAACCAATCTGACCAACTAATCCTCTTGACTTTCGCTTTACCTTTTAACCTTTGAAACATTTGTAGTTGACATTCAAACAGGATATCTTCAATCCTTTTACCTTTCTCTTTAAAAATAAGATCGTTACGACACCTCCAAATACCATAAGCTACCATTTTGACCGTACCTTCCCAAAGCGTTTTTTGTGTAGACGACCAACCTTGCATGTTGTAGTTGCAAAATTCTTCCAAATTTTCTCCGTGAATGTCTCGAAGACCCCACCATTTGCCGACTTCTAACCACACTTCAGCCACTTTTTGACACTTGAACAACACATGATTAATCTCTTCTTGATAGTCTTTACACCTCGGGCATAGGATTGAGGGCACATCAACTCCCCTCTCGTTGAGCTTGACGAGCACCGGAAGCCTTCCTCTAAATGTTCTCCAGCAAAATACATTGACTTTCTTCGGTATCCAGCCTGTCCATCTTGTAGTAATTATCTGCTGCTGTTGATGTTGATCCACGGTCCTTTGTTCCAACAGCCGTCTCATTTCCTTAACTGAATAGTTCTTATTATTGTTCATCTGCCACGACCATTTATCTGCAATATACTGATTTAAAGAGACCTGTTCCAGCATCGATTTTAGCAACTGAAATTCAGCCCCCAAACGACCACGACTCCGACTCAAGACACCAAAATCCCAGTCCCAAGACCCATTTACCCACCGACCAGACTCTCCGACTCTAACTTCTTTATTTCGACTTTTATTGAAGACTCTAGGAAATTTCTCCGACAACTTACCAGACCCTATCCAATTATCAAACCAAAAGGAAGTATTCAACCCGTTACCCATTTCAACTTTTAAGAATGATAACAGTAACACACCCCTTGACTCAAACTCTTTTACTGTTCTAATAGATGATACTTAAACATATTAGACACCCCTAGTTAAATACACATATATTGTCAAACTTAATTATAAAATATAGATTTAGTAATTCATTTTATGATTTAGGTTAAAGAACTAAAAAGAGTGAATTAATTTATTGATGCTTTGAAACTAATTTTCTAAATTTTAAATTTTTTCAAAAACTTCTTTTAGTCCTTCTGGGAAATTAACTCAAATATACATATAATTCAACAAAAACCATATATTTATGAATGTGTAAAGTTAGATTTAAAAAAATACAAGGTTTCAAATGTGTATATTTGGCATTTAAAAAAGTTCATACTTAAGAGTAAAGAGTGTGGAGTTTTAAAAAACTACAAGGTTTTAAATAAATGTGTCACCGTCTTTTTCCATTTTTTAAATTCTCATTGTTTTACGTTTTATTATTATTTAATATCTTTTTATAAATGTTTGATATATCGCTTTTTAAACCAGCAAGTGTGTCACACAGATATTTAATCTAGTATTACGTACATACTAATAAAGTATGGATAATTGATACATTAAATGTATTATATTGTATATTTCTACAGCTTTAAGTTTAACAATCTTGCGTAATTATATAAATCCTTAAAACTTGATAAAATCTTATATACTTCATAAGCGCTAGTGTTTTTTATAACAATCAAAAGAGGATATTTCTTGTTCACACATTTCTTTGGAGGGGCGAGTGGTAAGAGCAGTGGATCTAATGTAAGAGATCTAACCGGTTACAATTAAGTGGCTATTTCCGAAACAACCTCATTGCCAACTCTTGATTAAGGGCCCCAAGATACGATCTCTTGATCGATAATGGTTAATTTTGAGAGATTGATAGTGCAATAAGTTTTGATCAATAAAAACCCGTTATGTAACTTTTAAATCTCAGAAACCCAATTCATAAAAATCAGTAAACTACATAAACAAAAATATAATTTACTTTTAAATTTAAAACAAATACAATAACACATATTTGAATGTCCTGAAAACACATGAACTACTTTTGTTAATTTAAGACAAAATAATTAAAAAACTGTATCTCATTGTATTAAATTTTCCTAATTCAACCGTTACTTCTCTGGATTAATTTAAATAGTTATCTTAATCTTGCGAGTTAGAAGAAAAAAAGTAACAGGTTATAAATTCTTATATAAATTTATGTACGTAACTATGTATCGATTGAAAATCATTACAAAATATTTGTCATTTATTTCTTATAAAAGATTGTGAGCGTAGAACTGCAGAAGTCAAACTACCACACAAATCAAAATTGTCAGAGTTGCATTTGTTTCAAAGAAACATACTCCAATGCTTAGTGTCTTCTTGAACTTACTGCTTCCATTGCTGTCGGCAACTCAGTCAGCCTCCCAAGATCAATGAAGACAAAAATAAGAGAAACCCAATGTGTGTGTATATATATATATATATATATATATATATATATATATATATATATATATATATATATATATATATATAGGGGAGGGTTCATGCGAAAACCGTTGTTAGTGCGAGAACCGCGAGAACCAATCTCGGTCGTTCCTTGGATATGAGAAGTTTCATGGATGGTGAGCGTGGAGGGATAGAGTGTGGTAGGGTGCATGTGAGGAATTCATGGGGTGGGCAATGACATTGAAAGAGGGGGAATTAGACGGCTCAGATTGGTTCTCGCGGTTCTTGCACTAAGAATGGTTCTCACATGGGTTATTGTGAGATGTGAAAGATGCGATCTGAACCGTCCATTTTTCATCATATCATCAAATTATAGCAGGTTCTTATTTCCTAATTTAATTTAATAAAAATGGCAATTAAGGGTATTTTTGACCTTTTCACCATTCAATCTTCCCTACAAACATGCTAACGTCTTAATATAAAATCCAAAAAACTGATTCTAAAAAATAAAGCTGATTCAAAAAACTAATTAATATCATCCAGAAAAGATTGATGAATAAAAACTGATACATAAGCTACCTTCGTATAACCGAAACAAAACAACTCAAATAAATTGATGAAATAGACTAGATTCATCAACTAGTTACAAATCAGAATCAAATCGTTACAGATCAGACAATAAGAACAAATCAAAATTGATGAAAAAGAATCAATAATCTTTACAACAAATAGTAATAAAAAATGATGAAATAAACTTTATACATATGAATCAAAATCTGATGAATCAAAAAATGATGATATAACCTTCAATGCTCGAACTGATCTCGGATCTTCAACAAAAATGATGAATTTGAAAAGCGCTGAACTTGGTTTAGGGCGGTGAACCACCGTGATGAATCATTCGACCACCACCGCTGCTCCATCAAAACCCACCACCGATTCTGAGGCGGAAAACGTTCAACCAGCATCGCCACTTCATCAAAACCACCACTGCAACTTCATTAAAAACACATCAAACAGCCGATCTATTGTGGAGGTTCAACGCTCTTTAACTTTGTTTAAGATTTAGGGTTTATCGGCTTCGGGCAGCGGAGTAAACTAGGTTATAGAGGATGAGTGGCGGCGGTGGTTATATTCTAGGGTTAACAGGGTGGGAGGCGGCAGGCGGAGGAGGCTGCTGTCTATTTAGGGTTCAGATGAGGAGCGGTGGTGGTGGTTTAGGGTTCCTATGGTGGTGGCTTTTAGCTTCCGAGAGGGATAACGACTGGGCTGTTGTGGGCGGCGTCTCGGCGGAGGAATCAGTACTGAGCGGCGGTGGTGCTTTTAGCTTCCGAGAGGGATAACGACTGGCCTGTTTGTGGGCGGCGTCTCGGCGGATGAAGCATTGTTGAACGGCGGAGGAAGCATTGTTGAGTGGCAGAGGAAGCATTGTTGAGCGGCGGAGGAATCAGTATTGGGCGGTGGAGGAATCAATGTTGAGCGGCGGTGGTTTAGGGTTGGGGATTGCATCTTTCAAACGTAAGGGGAGGGGGTGTGGGACGGTGGATTATATAAAAGGTAAATGTGAGATAATTAAGGAAGAGAGAATATACATATACAAAATACCTATAATACCCTTGACCCACAAATGCCACATGTCACTCTCTCATTACATCTTTCACATCTTACAATAATTCACATCTTTTTTTATCTTAATCCTATATATATACAAAAGTTCATGCGAGAACCGTTGTTAGCGCGAGAACCGCGAGAACCAATCTAAGCCTTCCAATTTCCCCTCCGTCAATGTCATTGCCTACCCATGAATTCCTCACATGTACCATGTCACACTCTATCCCTCAACGCTCTCCATCCATGATACTTCCCATATTCAAGGAATGACTGTGATTGGTTCTCGCGGTTCTCGCACTAACAACGGTTCTCGCATGAACCCTCCCCTATATATATATATATATATATATATATATATATATATATATATATATATATATATATATATATATATATATATAGGAAGGTTCAAATGAGAATGAGAAATTAATTGAAAATGAGAGACTAAATCTAAGTCATTCATTTTGTAAGTGAAATTAATGGATGAAAAGCATGGGGGAATCGAGTGTGACAGGGTACATGTGAGGAATTCATAGGTGAGCAATGACATTGAAGGAGGGGAAATTGGACGGCTGAGATTGAAGCTCTCATTTTCAAAAATATTTAAGTTCTCATTTGAACCTCCCAATATATATATATACATATATATATATATATATATATATATATATATATATATATATATATATATATATATATATATATATATATATATATATATATATATATATATATAGGAAAGTTCAAATAAAAAGAAATTTATCCTACAAAAAGTAGGGAGAATTCTCAGCATGACACGTGTCTTTTTGTAACATAATTAATGGAGGGGCATTTGAGACATTTTACCTTATTTTTCTCCCTCCTCCCCTTGATATTCGGTCCCCACCCTCGTCAAATCCACTACCGCCACCCTCTTGAAACCCTTATCCGCCACCGCAGCAGTTGTCGTCGCCTCCATTGTGAAGTCGTCGCCGTTGCCTGCAACCGCCGTGTATGCATCGAAGACCATCGTCTACCTGCAACCACCGTTTGTGCATCGAAGACCATCGAAGACAGTTTGTGCATCTGCTATATTTCTTCAATGTCGTTCGTTTCCACTGTGCATCAGGTTATAAACCACTACCACCACCGTGCATCATTATGTTGTAAGCTGTGAATCAAAAGTTTTATTGTGTATCTAGCCGACGGGAACAGATAAAAGACGATGCCGGTGACTCTGATTTGCCGACGCCGGTGAATTTTCTGGCCGGTAGTCCATCGGCGGGAGATGAAGGCGGTTCTAGGGTTTGGGAGGAAAGAGAACTGCCACACGTTTATTTCTTATTTTACATTTTTAACCTTTTGATTTTTTTAATTCCTAGATTTTTGTTTTAAACTTTGACCATTTTCATTTGACTTTATGATGAATCCTACGGCTCAGATTTCTACTTTCATTTAGTAGCTTTAATTTTTTTGTAGTAGATCTCTACCCTATATGTGTGTGTATATATATATATATATATATATATATATATATATATATATATATATATATATATATATATATATATATATATATATAGGGGAAGGTTCCATTGAGAACCGATTTTAGTGCGAGAACCAATTTTAGCCATTGATTTGAGAAGTGGAATTCATGGATGGAGAGCGTGGGGGGATCAAGTGTGGCAGGGTGTATGTGAGGAATTCATGGGTGGGCAATGACATTGAAAGGGGGGGAATTGGACGGCTCAGATTGGTTCTCGCACTAAGAATTGTTCTCAATAGAACTTCTTCCTATATATATATATATATATAGGTATGGGATAAAAAAAAGATGTGTTTTATCCTAAGATGTGAAAGATGCAATGTGGGATTGACATGTGGCTTTATAGGTTTAGGGGTAATTTTGAACTTTTGTATTTTTCTTCTCTTACCCCCCCCCCCCCTTAAAACTTCTCCTTTCTTAAAATAAAATTAGATCTTTAAACCCTAAATCGTTACTTTCACCATCGTCCCCCTCACTACCGCCTCTTTTATCCATCCACCGGCCAACCACTGACTCCATATGCATCCTTATCGACGGCCATGCTTATCGACGCCTACAAGCATCAGCGACAGCCATCGGCCGAGCAAACCCATGAACACCGTCGTTGCTGCTTTGTAACCCTAAACAACTGCCGCATCTCCGGTCGATTTTAAAGGTTTAAAGCAACCTTCGCCACCGATTTAATGGTTGTAACACTAAGCTTCGGCTTTAAGGGTATGCAGCACTAACCTTCGCCGCCGATGGACCACCGCCACCGCACCTACTCTCTCTCTTCCTTGAAGTGCCGACCCCATTCTCTCATATCTGTATTCCGCCCCCCTGAAGTGTCGACACCACTCACCGCCGTCTCACTATCCTCGTCGTCTTAGATCTGCTATCGGTTCATCTCTCCCCCCGTTACCCAACAATCGCCGCCAGCCCCACCATTTGTAGTCGCCGTTTTCGGAACACAGTAAGCACCATCATCGGTTTCTCAGGTTTTTTGAAAGGAAAATTTTTATTAAGATCAAGTACACACTGTTAGGTTAATCGGTTCGATAGGTCACTGTGAATGTGATCGTATGCATGTTGCTGGAACATTAGAGTTTATTATTAGTTATGTTTTAATTAAAGTTTATTAATTTGAATGGTATGTTTTAGTTTGTTTTTATGTCACGTTTGCATGACTTTGTCATGCATGAAATTAGGAGAAGTAGTAGTCATGGAGGTCAATAGTGCAGTAACGTGAGGCTGAAAATTAGGAAAATTTTGCTAGTCTTTAATTTCATTTTCTCTATAAATTGTATTTGTTTCTCATTTTAATGTAGAGATATATTGAATCAAGGTTGCCTGCTAATTTCTTTCTTTCTTCTACGTACACCATCTTGTTTTTTGTGAGACTTGGGGCCTGATTTCCAACACACTGCTGGAATCCGTTACAAACTCACAAAACCAACACACATAAGATACAAACTGATCTACGACCAGTAGAAAACCAGCAAACATACTAAAATGTTTCATCATCATGCCTCCAATTATACTACGCAGCAGAGCAGCAAAGCATACGAATCGCAGCAGCATCACAGCAACTTCATGCAGCAGTCTCAGGCGGCAAAACAGCAAAGCTGCAGCCTCGAACAACACGGCGTCAGCATTGCGCAGTAAACATAGTGAAAAACAATAACTAATAGCAACGTTATGTCCTCATACGACAATATCAAACAGTAAGAGCATCCAATCAGCACCCTCGAGTAGTATAAACAGCAACAACACTACGGCGAAGCATGAATATACAATAAAAATATAGCAACAGCAACCAACCTTCTTCACCGTCCCCTGAATGTTGAACCTCGCACCTGTCTTTTAGACCAGCTTACGCACCAGCACCACATTGGTACTATGTCATAGCCGATCATTAAACCGTTATCAAAAGGGCAGCAGCAATGATGGTTTCACAAACTTGAAAAGCGGAGCCAGGATTAGCACCAATACCTAAGCACCGCAGCCAAATCCAAGTTAATTTCATAAAAAGAAAAACAGTCGGTGTTACTTATGGAAACACACAGAAAGGAGTATAAGTAACAGCCAACCGGATGGAACTCTGTGGCTCAACAGGGCAATCTAAAACTACTGAAAAAGTGTTTACCTCCCCCCTCTCATTGCACCATTATACCTAACGTCCACACCAAATCCATGAAGGTAGAAACGATTCTGGAGTTCAATGGGCTAATAAAGGTAAGGGAACCCGAGATCACCCACCCTACCTCCAATCCTCCAATCATATATATATATATTCATCTTACTTAACTCTTACAATATTGGCCGTGCAGCACATAATCCTGTGTGTTTTTCTTTCTTCTCATTTAATTCCTTTATCTTGCAGAAAAACAGAAAATAGAAAAAGGAGTACATTGATATATCATTTTACTATTTTATTCACTAGCTATACTCATCCTTATACTTTTAATATAAGTGTCAAAATTAACTAAGGAAACGAGAAAAGAAAATTAATGAATTCCACATGTCGTCTTGTAATTGGTAGGAGGATGAAATAAAGAAGAAAAATAGGTGGATATAACATTTTTCTATGATTTAAATCCTCGATTTTATAGAAACGATAACATATTAATTATTCATTGATACCACTAAGCTAAAAACCTTTTTATTAATTAAGAAAATATCTTAATTTTTATAACTAGATTGAATGCCCATGTCATAGCATCAATCACCGCATCACCTTTCCTCTGCTCCAGTACCGTCCACCAATCTTTAGCTACACCTCTCAGTAGATTTGAGGCGTATCTTACTTTCTTCTTTGCCTTGCAACCTGAGGTCTTAAAAGCTCCTTCTACTTCTGATATCCATCGATTGCTAACAATCGGGTCTGTTACACCCTCGAAGTTTGGTGGTTTGCATGCCGTAAATTCACTGTAAGTACATCCTGTCGGTTGCTCAGATCTAACCTCAGTACGTAACTGTCCTCGCAACGTAGTAACCACGGTTTCAATTGCAGCATCTACCTTATGTTGGATCATATTATCAAACATTTCCACAATCCGCTCCAGGGTCTGGTTAATGATATAAGGAATAGCTTTTTCTAAAACCTTTCCTAATTTAGTAGACACAAGTTCTTTCACTGTAGGGTCAGCCTGCTCATCATGTATTTCTTCCACTACTATTTGGGGTCCCTCGTTAGGATTAGGGGCTGCTCTAATGACAGGAGTTATCCGGGGTCTATTCCCTACAGGTGGCATAGAAACATTGGTATTACTAGCCGTTTCACCATCCTGAGGTCGGTTAGCCCCAGTTGCTTGTACGTTTGCATTCCAACTTCTCTGCGTGTTCACCATTCTGAAATTTAAACAATCTAGTATAAAGCAGGATAGATATAGGTTCCTACTTTATTATCACTAGTAAAGCAATAAACATTTAGCATGTCATCTTCTCTGTCCCTTATTACCCGACATTTGATCTACAAGATGTCCTTTGATTTCATAAAGATCAAATATGTATCATGTGTTTACTATAGCATGAGCCCTCTACTATTTTAAACACACTATACATACTTACTCTTGACTTAACCAAATAACATCCCGATTCACAAACTTAGGTACAATCTACATTCCTATCTTAAGCATAACTCTTACTATACTTAGCTACTAATCTAACATCTCATAGCAATTAGCATTTAAACAGTTAACCTTTAATCCACCATCACATTATATCTAACATTTATACAATAATTCTGTACTCTATCATGCTTCATAATTTATTTAAAAGCTTCATACATGTAACTTCTCATATATACTGTAAACATTTAATATGTGTAAAATACTAACTGTCACATACAAGCATAAACATTACTTCATACACATTTTAACAACTATCATCTACTAGCATAAATCATGCTTCTCATGTGCTTCACCATCATAAACATTTACTAACATGCATTTCTTAATCATTTAGTATGCTCACTAATCTTAAGCTCCGATTGATGGCTCATTTAGTCTCAAAACCATGGTTTAAGTCCAGATAATACTTAATATATTACTTGAATCTCTTAAACCTTGGCTCTGATACCAAGTTGTAAAGACCCAATTTTTTTAAATGCCAAACTTCAACCAAAATACATTCGATAGTATAAAAGCTTGAATTTACAATGATTTACACAACACAGATTTAGTTTAGCCGCAAGGGTTAAATCAAGTATCATCAAGCTTTGAAACATCATTAACAATAGTTCAAAAGGTGCGCAGATTAAAAATTAAATTGGAGCCATCTTCAAATCATCAAACCATCGGAGCCTTGCCTTTATCTTTTTTCGATGTACCTGAATATATTTAAATAATATCTATCAAGCAAGAGCTTAGTGAACATACTTATCTTCCATATCTATTCATGTAAGCATATATATGTTTCAATAGCATTATACATCAAGATTAACAACATATGCTAATCCCAAATATATGCAAGGTACCATGCAAACATCCCCTTTATAAGCTTCCCCTTAACATAACAGATATTCAAAACACATTGATATGCATACATACATTACATTCACACATAGGCATAAGCATACTCACAGTGTTAATACTACTGATCACTGAAGTACTACTTCCTTTAAGCTTTCAATTAGAGCATAATCCTATTATTTCAACAGTCAAGCATAACAACTATTTGATTCTGCTGCTGACAGAGGACATACACAACCGTATATACATACACGGGCCGTGTACCTTAACACTACACGCCTACACGAGCTTACATGGTCGGTGTAGAGTAGGGCTATACACGACTCATGTATACTACATGGGCCGTGTACCCCATACCTACACGACCAGATGTAGGAATACATGGTCTGTGTAGATTAGGGCCCTACACACAAGGCTGTAATGAACCGAACGAACACGAACGGGGCTTGTTCGTGTTCGTTCGTTTAACTTTAGCCGAACAAATAAATGAATACGAAAGGATAAACGAACGAATTTCTGTGTTCGTATTCGTTCGTTTAACTTTAGCCGAACAAATAAACGAACAAGAACGAAAAACAAACGAACGTGTGTGTTCGATGATTTAAAAGATTGGTTAGTTCGTGTACATTTTTTGTTCATTTATTTAAATGATAAACAAACGTAAACGAACATATAATACAAATTCAACATTATTAAACACAAATAAACACTATCTAAACACACACATTTAATATATATATGTATATATATATATATATATATATATACATATATATATATATATATATATATATATATATATATATATATAGGGAAAGGTTCAAATGAGAATGAGAATTTAAATGATAATGAGAGACTCAATCTCAGCCGTTCATTTTGTAAGTGGAATTCATTGATGGAAAGCGTGGGGGGATCAAGTGTGACAGGATGCATGGGTGGACAATGACATTGAAGGATGGGGAATTGGACGGCTAGGATTGAGTCTCCCTTTCTAAAAAATATTTAGGTTCTCATTTGAACCTACCACTATATATATATATATATATATATATATATATATATATATATATATATATATTATAAATGAACGGTTAAACAAACGTTTACGAACATAAATAAACGAACGAGAGCTTTGTTCGTGTTTGTTCGTTTAATTAGACGAACGGAAAATCTTGTTCATGTTCGTTCATTTAATAAACAAACAAACATAAACGTACGAACCCGAACAATTTCACGAACGGTTCATGAACGTTCGGTTCGTTTACAGCCTTACGGCTACACGAGCCGTGTATCTCTACATGGGCCGTGTATACCCACACAACCTGTCTACACGGCATTCCCTTAAGTACACGGGCCGTGTAGCCCTCGCACACAACCCGTGTATTCAGTTACAGTAGTGTTCCAGGCTTAAAAACCCCAATTTCGATCACATTGCTTCTAAAAGTGTCTCCAACACACTAACAATAACTTATATGGTTGTTTTTTTAGCATTTGATCATCAAAACCATAAACAAATACATGCAAGCAAATATAAGCTTAATTAAGCTATTTAAAAGCTATAAACATTACATAAACACATAGTACCTTAATATTCTTTAATCCACTATAATTCCCTTCAAAATCTGATATATTTGAGTACACAAGGGCCGCCGAATATTCCTCCAGGTTGTTCTTCAAATGGTGTGTGTGTAAAAATGACCAATTTCATCTAATTTCTAAGTATATATACATATAACTTTGACTAGTTGACACTATCAACCTCTTAACTTAAATTTGATTTCCAACTTGAAATAACTAGTCCCTAGGCTTCATATAAGCATACAACACACTTAATAATATGCATTATAAATCATAATTAATTTCTATAAAAATCGACATAATTAAATAATAATTGTTTCTAACCTTGAGGTGTTACACTATATTTAATATATCATGTTTTAATTTACTAAATGATGTATGTTCTATTTTTATTTTTATTTTTTTATTTTTTGCAATGTTACAGCTTGGTATTATAGTACCATACATTTACAAGGAAAAGAAACTCCTTCCATAATATATATTAAATTCAGACTTAATAACAACCTATGGGTTTGGCGGAGTGGCTAGGAGTTTTGTTTGTCACAAGGGAGCCGCAGGTTCGAATCCTGCCAACACCAGATTTTAAATTTTCAGTTTTTCACTTTGCGTTTATTAAATTTTTGTATTCTTTTAAACCTTTTGGGCCTTTTTTAACTTCTAATTTTTTTAAAACATGGATTTCAAATGTTTAATCCTTTCTTTAACTTCTTTCTAATCCTTATATTCTTTTTACCCACTTTTAACTTCTATTATCTTAAACATCGTGTCTATCTTTTTTTTTCTTTTTCTTAACGAAAATTTCATGTATACGTTTTTTATAATTTTATCTAACAATATTATATATTTTATTTAATTTTAGAGTTTTGATTAAAGTTAAAAATAGTTTAGACTCTACAGATTTTATAGTTTCATACATTAATCACATTATATATTGTGTCCCTTTTCTTTTCGCACTTTCTTTTTTCTCAGTTTATTTTTCATCTAAAAATGCATATGAGCAGTTTGATATAATGTGTAGGATATCTTGGTTTATAATATAAATGTTGTATTGCCACAATTATGGCCTTTATATTGTCCACAAGGTGTTTGATTTAATATAAGGGAGAATGAATACTACTTTTTTTACAACAAGAAGATCAATAGTAAATTAAACCAAACACATATTATAAAGCTAAAAGCAATCCCCTTGATCAGCTTCTCGAGAGGCAGAGCTAACTAAAACATATCTCAAAATTTTTACCTATAACACCTCAACACTTACTTATCACTTGGGAGATTATGTGGTATCAATCTCTTTGGGCTAGCATTTAAGCTAACGTTTTTATAAATATTTGCATAATGAAATTTTGGTGTTTAAATGTCTTTTTTAATTACATATCCAACAAAAACCGAAGAAATATTAAAACAATACATCGTACTTTACCTACTCATATTCGATATCTAACTATTTTAAAGGACATAGAACTTAAACAAAAGTGTTGTGTGCAAGTCAACCTCATTTCAACTTTAATTAGCAAATTCTCTTTTGAGGGTCTGAACATTGATATTTCAGGATACAAAACTTACAATTTGGTAGTTACTTATGTGCAATTAAAGTTGAAATAGCATAAATGAAGAAAAAGTGAATCACTTTCCTAGCTTTAGAATAGAAGTGATACGCATGTATAACTACTTATACATACAACAAATACATATTTACATAACACCAATAATAAATGTATTCTTTTTACAGGTAATTCACTTTTTTAAAACTCATGCAATCAGCTTATTCAAATGCTAACAACCATGAAGATATCAACAAATGTCATAGTCCTTACCTCTTTTTTATTATAAGCATGTACAACCTTATTGCTCTTTTGAGGACTCATGCAACACAATTATGTTTAGACGCTAATTAATAGGCACATAAACTAGACAATGGTTGCATCATGTACCTCATTGATTACAATCGTATAGCTAAACACTGGACACAATGCATGCAGTCCACTACGCTTTCATACTACCACATATGTACAAACTTATATTTCATATAAATTTTGTTGCTTATGATACTATATGTCACACTTTATAACCCAGCGCGAAGCGCAGGCTCATAATAACTAGTTAAAGCCAATTTTTAAGGAATTCAAACACACAATGGTGTGTTTTCTGGATTTAAACCATGGTTTCAAAGTGGTCAGCCGGAGCACCGAAGCACAAAAAACATACTTAGATAATGGTTGTATGTATCATTAAATAAACTGTAACACTTAGGTCTCACTTGTTTCACCGTAATGTGAAAGAATATAATGGAATTAAAATCAAATTCCGTTGTATATTGCGTTTGGTAACATTATTTAGAAAGAAATTAAATTCTTTGAAGTATTAGGTAGAGAATGTCATTTCATAACAAACATGGATGAAATTAAAATCATTTCTATACATTCGCATTACGATTAAACAAATGGGATTTTAGACAATAAAATATGCATGCCTCGTGCTTGTGAATCAAGGTGCTTAATGATGGAATAAAAGATAGTTAGGTATAGCGGTAGTAAATGCTATTATGACAACATGGTATTCATCTCAACTTGATTAAGTCATAAAAGAATAATGTGTTAATAGCATGTCTAAGTATAGATTGTGCGAGATAGTTGCGTGCTATTTTTTTAAAGTGTTCACTAGAACAACACTGATCGGATAATAGTGATAATTAATACTTGATTGATAAATCCGAATTATATTTCAGTAGAAAAGATGATGAATACGAAGAGTAATCGTGACACTGCTCTTCGTGAAGGACCTAGTCTCTGCTATGTGGTTGTAACTAACAACATTTTTTATAATATTTATTAGAGAAATAGAAGAACTTTTGAACTTTTTAAAAAAAAAAAATCTTAGAGCTAGGCAATAAAAAAACGTTTATATGTTTTATAACATAATTTGAATAATATTTGTACAAAGAGGGAAAAAATCAATCATCTATTTCCTATATAACTTAAGAACTTGAAAATCATATATGGCATGTGTAATCAATCTTCAAATTTGAAATCCAATGTAATTAGATAAGGGCTAAAATTTGATGTGACACTCAATTAGGTGATTTCCATATCTCACATCGCTAGCTGAGACAAAACAAGGAGATCTCCATATATATATATATATTATATATATATATATATATTATGATCCCACATTGCTTCTAAGATAGAACCAATTTGTACCATTGAATCATCAAAATCAATGGTTGAGATTAAGGATGACATAATTGTAATTACCTCCCAACAAACCCACGTTTTTAATTAAAAAATACCCCCCAAAACTTTAAATTGTCATAACTTTTTAAGTTTTGTGAATTTTTAAAAAAAAATTATACCAATATTTTAGTTTTTTAATCCTCTTTCAATCAAGACCACTCTTGCCATATTTTTCAAATTTTTTTATGAAAATGCAAATTTTTTTTTGCATTTTGGGTTGCATTTTCAGTTAGTTCTTGTTTGCATTTTCAGTATTGGTTTCAAAATTTGCATTTTTGGAAGCATATGCATAACTTGCATCTTCAATTTTTGCATTTTCGGTTTTTGCATTTTTGCATTTTCAAATAAAACCCAGGTAAAAATGCAAATTTTGAAAAATTTGCATTTTCAAAAAAAAATAAAGTTTCAGAAATATATCAAGTCTGATCTTGTTTGAAAGAGGACGAAGAACTGAATCTAACGATATACTTTTTTTGTTAAAATTCTTAAAAACGAATGAATTATGATCATTTAAAGATTGAGGGGTTTTTTTTTAAAAGTTTGTTGGAAGGGAGGGGGATGCCACGTGTCATCACCTAAAGTGGTTCTTTAGTTTCTATGTTTAAGTAAGGTTCTATGTGTAACATTACCCTATATATATATATATATATATATATATATATATATATATATATATATATATATATATATATATAATGATCCCACATTGCTTCTAAGAAACAAACCGAAGGATGTCCTTGCCTATATTTAGGTCTCTCATCATCTTTTAAATTTAGTTAAAAAGTTTCAGTAAAGACCGGTTCGATGCGGGTTGCTCCTCTTCAGCGGTTTTATTCCGGTTTTAGTTAAACTGACCGGTTCGCAGTTGTTCGGTTTAGTCATTACCTTTGAACCCGATTTATTCACGGCTCACGTTTAAGCCGGTTCAACCAGCCGGTCTGGCCACAAAAAAGAAAAACACCCTGGAAAACTTGAGTTTTTCATAAAAAAACCATCATGAAGCATACATGGTTTGATAGATCCGAGTTCTTTTAACTTGAATTGATTGTTGTATCATCAAGGCAAACACATACCCGCCCAATTTCTATCTTAGGAGACTGCAGTTGCAGGCCTCAATCAACCGAATTGAAATTCTCGAAATCTCAAACCAAGTAAGTGTTTTATTGTTGTTATATTTCAGGATAGATCTATCTGAGTAATTACATATTTTATATATGTTAATGTTGTGTTTGATTCATTGCTCTTACATTAGGTCTAAATCTGGCGTGACACTCAATTAGGCGATTTTTTGTCCCACATAAGAAGATACAAAGAGATACATATAAAACCAGTTGACTATTTATATGTCTTCTCATGAGTTTCACAATTGGACATTGTTTTTAAAACCGGACCGGTCATTAAACCGGACGTCATAATGGTTCATCGGTCCAACTGGTCCAACCGGTTGAACCGTACTTAAAAACCGGATGATATACTTATTAATTTGAATACTATAAAAGTACCTAAATACAAAAAAATATGTAATTAAATATTTTAACTTACATATAACATTTATTATTTATAACTTTATATATACATTACTCTTCAACAATTTTATGTTTTACTATTAATCATCTAATCTAAATATATGTATAAGCTAAAACATTAGTTATTGAATTAAAATACTGCAGTTTAAAAAATACTAAGAAAAAAGAATCACAGTGAATTACAATTGTTTATTATTACTTGATGGACTTATGGACTCTTAAGTTTGAAGGAAGAAAACAAAAGAAAACCATATCCCACATCACTAGCTGAGGGAAAACAAGGACATCTCCATACACACACACACACACACACACACACACACACACACACACACATATATATATATATATATATATAATATATATATATATATATATATATATATATATATATATAATGATCCGACATTGCTTCTAAGAAACAAACTGAAGGATGTCCTTGCCTATATTTAGGTCTTCCTCGTCTTTTGATTTTAGTTAAAAGTCTTTAGTAAAGGCCAGATCGATGCGGATTGCTCCGGTTTAGCCGTTTAATTCCGGTTTTAGTGAAACTGCCCGGTTCACAATTTTCCGGTTTAGTCGCTACCTTTGAACCGGATTTAATCACGGCTCACGGTTGAACCAGTTCAACCGGCCGGTCCGGTCCGGTTTTCAGAATAGTGCAATTGGGTCAAACAAGATGAAAAGACATGCAAATTTTCCAAAATTAATCATAAATTGAATCCTAATTAACTATTCACTACCTTCAATTTCAAAATTATCCCATTCTCAAAACAATTTTGAAAAGATAGATTTTAGATCTCTTATATTGGAAGGGGGTTGGATGAAAATTATGAGGGGGTTTTATACAAGATATGAAGGGGTTTTAAGAAAATGTGAGGGGGGTTTTATAAAAAATTTATACTAATGTAATTAATTATATGTTGTTTATAAATTATGTTTAGTAAACTTGTGATACATTTTGTTTAGAGAAAAAATAATTATATATTTACGACCGTCTCATTTTTATCTATGTTTTGGTATAAATTTTATTGTAATATGACACTTTTTTGAAATTAGTATATTTTCATCACAAAGGTGATATTTCATTTACTGCATTATTTTTATCTGAAAATTCTAATATCTCAAATACATTTTTGAAATTCCCGTACGTGTACGGGTCAATAAACTAGTTGTTCAATATAGTTCATCCTTAAACATAGTTCTAAGGGATTAATTTTAACATTTGGATCAGCCCTATCAATGGTCCAAATTGAATTTTATAATTATAGTTTTTATATGGACTTTATTGAACACAACTCATTAATCATCATGATATGAAAAGAAGTAATTGTATTTTTTGTAAAAGACATCGATCATTATTGTTTAAATTAGAGGCAAAAAGGTCAAGTATTTATTAGTTATTTTTTTTTTTTGAAAAGCAAAATACCATACCAAACTGAAACCATTACAAAGGAGTTCCAAGCTTTTGCAAGGTACAAAAGCATTACAAACCTCCCTATCTATCACCTACCTGCATGTTGAATGCAAAATAAAACCAAGTATGCTTGAATTAAAAAATGACTCAGCCAACACAACAATTACGAACCAAACCAGAAAGCATGTAGCCTGCAATAAAAGAAACATCCCACTCAGAATGCAGACCTGAAGCATTTGCCCAGCAGGAAGACTCTGACCCATCCCCCTACGCTGTACAGGGAGACAAAACCCAATCTCTCCAGTTCAATTTTTTCTTCCTGTAACGTGATGCGATCCATCTGAAGCTTTGCAATTGACATTCCGTGAACAGATCCAATGGCTTTGCTTCATTTAAATTAAACACCAATCTATTTCTGTCTCTCCAAATAAGATACAAACTTGACCAAATCACTGCTCGCCATACATGGTTGCTGTGTAGAATTACTTCTTCGATAGACGTCCCTTCTTCGAGGTCCTTGTTCCCCCACCTGTAAATATTTTTCCAAAGTTCTTTGATCCTGTTACAATTCCACATAGCATGTTTCGAGTCTTCAATGTTGCCACTGCATCGAGGACACAAACAAGAATTCAAGTCCACTCCTAATTTGTCTAACGCTTTTCTAGTCGGTATTTTGTCTTGCCTAAGCCTCCACATAAAGACGTTAATTTTCCTTGGGACTAAATTGCACCAAACAGTTTCCACTACATTCCTACTTCTCCTAAAACAAAACGGTTCCACCATCTCTTTCATTTTCCTTACCGAAAACAGCCCATCATTAAATAACCACCATCTTCTTTTATCTTTTTTCAAGACGTCCAATCTTACACTACTAACCCAGCCCAACAACTCTTCTAACTCACCCATCTCCCTACCCCTCGGATTCCTTCTCCAATTCCATTTCCATTCCCACACCCCATTACTCCAAACCCCTCTCTCACCCACTTTAACTTCTTTGTCAACCTCTAATTCAAACAATCTTCTAAATCTATCCCTTAGAATTGTGTTTCCTACCCATTTGTCATTCCAGAATGATATATCAACACCATTCCCCACTTCCCATCCTAGTGAACCCGCAATGGTAAGCCCTTTTTTTTCTAATATATCCCCTACTTTTTGTATGTTTCCCCACACCGAGCTACTTTTTTTTCTAAGTATTTATTAGTTATGATTAAAAAGAATAAAATATCTTAAAATGATTAAACAAAATTTTGGTTAATTATAATATCTTGAAATATTATAAAGAGTAAACATGATATTCGAAAATTAGGTGGGCAAATGATATTATAAGGTTTAAAAAGGTCATAATTGAATCAAATTTGGGAGAAAAAAATGAAACTGGTATTTCAATTTCATCAAAATTAATGGTTCGGATCTATCTTTTATATGAAACAATAGCTAAGATAATCCAATTGGTATTATTAAGTTAGTCTTTTATTTATATTAGATACTAATTAACACCCATTTTCTTACGTCTTTTTGTTACAATATTTATTTTTTTACTTTATTAGATGAAAGAGCCACCGCCCACCGACAATGTAAACGAGTAGAGCTTTTATTAAGTAACTCAAAGTTAAGATCAGCTAGTTGAGTTGAACTTTATCGAGTTCGAGCCCAAAAAACAAGTTCGAACTAATTAAGGAGACGAGCTCAAGAGTCAAGCCTCTAAGAGTTTTGTTCGAGTTCTTATCAAGCTTTTCTAGCATTATATATATATATATATATATATATATATATATATATATATATATATATATATATATATATATATATATATATATATATATATATATGATCAAGATCAAATAAAAAGAATATTATGATAAAAAGGGTAAGAAGAATTGTAAGGATGACACGTGTACTTTTAGGCAGAAGGGTAAAATAAGAACTTTGTAAAAAAAGAAAAAAAATTCTCTCCCCTTAATATGCCCCACTACCCCCACGTTTCCCCAATTTTCAATAAACCCTGATAGATCCACCGCCTCCACCAAGCATGCGTCTGCCATTCTCTCTTCCTGCCTCCCTCGACGATCGCCGGTCTACGGTCGCCTCTTTCCGTTCGCTCATCGCTCTTTTACGTCTGGACCTTGTGGGATTTGCGGCGGTAATCCGTGGAGATGTTGGGGTGTATGGCGGTTGTGGGATTTCTCAGCCGACGAGGACTTGCATAAGCGATTCTCTCATGGTCGTCGGCAAAGATCTGATGCTTCCATGGTAAGATCCTTAGTTTTTCTTTCAACGTTTGTAGCCACTGCTGCTCTCCGCCGTCGCCGGTTGAGTCGCCTTCGGTTAGCGTTGCCACCGCCGCTGCATCTCCGGCCACCATTATACATCTGCTACTGTTTTTTGTTGTTGCATCCGCCCAAATCGGAGACCACCCACGGTCCAACTACGACCGACACTATATGTCGCCGGAAGTAAGGTTAATACCAATCTTTGTATACGCAATTTGTGCATCTCCATCTTCTCGATATATTACTTTGATTTTTTTACGAAGGCACTATCTGTTCATCTATACCATATGTGCATATGGTCGTTCTCTATTTTTTGTTGGATAGTGTAATGCATTCAATTGTGTAATATTTATGGTGTATAATTCGATTTCAGAGTTGTGCATCTTATGTATTTGGTATTTTATTCATCACTTTTAAATGTATCAGATTTTGTAATATTTATGATGCATAATTCGACTTTAGAGTTGTGCATCTTATGTATTTGGTATCTTATTCATCACTTTTAAATGTATGAGGTTCAAAAAAATTTATTCATCAGCTTCTTATTCACCAGGTTCAAAAATTTTTATCAGGTTGGTATTGTATTCATCAGCTTGCAGTTGAAATGAGAATTGTGCATCAGTATGACGTAGATTAGAGTAAAAGAATTTAAAAACATATTTTAGTTTTATTAATTATTTTAAAAAAGTCTCGTAACTAAATCAAGATTTCCGGCCTATTCCGAAATTGCCCTTCAACAACAATTTTTTTGGCAGTTACGTTTGACAATTTTGACTGGATTTTGTTGACTTTTGAAGAAAATGTATGGTTGAGATTTCACCTTACTCTTTGTACTCTAATTCTCTTTTTACAATATCCCCTATATATATCTATACTACTATATAAATTATTTAACACTCTCTCTCCTCTTAACTTTTAAGAACTTCTTAAAATTATGTCAATCTCTAATCTCCACCATTATTTTTCTCTAAATTAATCTCATCCACTCAATTTTTAACTATTTCTCTCTCCTAATAAACTTTAACTTTTTATTTATTTAAAATATATTCTCCTACTAAGGCATCCACCCACATCAATATAATTTTCAAAATCTTATTAACTTCTCTCTTCTTATTTCATAGATATAAATCTTTTTTTAATTTTTTAATGTGTTTTTAGAATTTATTTTTAAATTAATAAAATAGTCGATACAAATATAAGTTAAATTCAACAAAAAATCGGACATGTTGCTGAATTTTTTTTCGTGACATTGAATTACGCGTTACATCCTTGAAAACGACATTTTACAATTTACCGCCGCAGCATTGCGCGGGTACACTGCTAGTATATATATATATATATATATATATATATATATATATATATATATATATTTATGTGTAATTTGTGAACATGATAGACTAATGTTTATTAAAAATGAGTACTTATTAAACAAATATACATTCTTCAGGGTACTATTTATATAAAATAATCACTAAAAATCATTAATTTCAAATTTTATTTATATTTTGAATAAATTGATTTTTGGATTAAATTTTTTTATTTTGTTTTGAGATTTTCAAGCCGAGCTCAAGCTAATAATGTATCTTGTCGAGTTAGGCTCAAGCTTTAATTAAGTTTGAAAACTTGTCTAACTATTGAGCCGAACTCAAGTTTAACATAAAGTCCTCAAGTCAAGCTCTATTCAACTCGTTTATACTTCTGTAAGCCACATAGATTATGACTTCATAAACATGTCTCAAACACACATGCACCGATACCCATTTCACATTTATAGGGTAAATACCATCAAATGTTGTACTTTCAATAACTTCGTTATAAAAGAAGAGATATGATTTGTCCACAACACAAATCAGCCATATACAATAATCATGACTTTTGTGCTCTTACCAACCCACTATCTTTTATTCTCATCCACAAATTCAAGGATATAATAGTCTAAACAATCATTTTTGTTGTGTATGACTAATTTTTGTTGGGGGCAAATCACTTACAATAAAAGAACTATCAAAGAATTTTCTTATAGAAAGCATCAAAGTTAAAGCCCATCATTATTGTATTCTAACTTTTTTTTAAAATTGAATATGTAGTACATATAATAAATAATACAAAAAAATATTGTCTTTCAAAAAAAAAATACAAAAAAATATTATCATATGCTGGTTTTGTCACACGTAACAACTTTATTAAATGTATACATAAAATTGATTTAATTATCAGTTCCGTAGATGATCATTATTATAAATATAAATTCGCAAATTATAAGTTTTTAAATTTATTTTATTTGTTGTATGGAAGGAAAAACCATTACATACTTTTTTATAATGAAATTGATGAGTATGATAGTTTGCCGTACTTTTATATATACAATTTTTGTATTCTCATTCGTTAACCAAGATTCTTATATACATAATCTATTATACAAAAAGCTATTACATAATTCTTATATATATATATATATATATATATATATATATATATTCAATTAGAAGATATAACTGCTTTATACTAATAAGCACTGAATTGTCTCATCAATTCCTTTGAATTTCAGATATTACATCCAATATTCTAAAATAATTTTAAAGTAAAAACACAAAGTTAAGAAGAAAAAGTTAAAGATAGTAAAGGAATCAAGTCTCAAACTTATTCACTTTTTCTATTTTTCCTTTTTCATCTTTTTTTCCTCTTTCTTTATTTACCCCCACGACCACATAAAGAAATAAAGGCCCCTCTCCCCACCCTACCCCACCCCACCCTCTAGATAGGTCTCTTCAAGTGTCATTTTCACACATATACTTCACACACCATACACCCTCTACTCTATACCTTCATCTTTCTCCATTAAACACAACCCCATCTCAAGAAATCTTGATAATAACATATATGAAAGATTAAACTAGAACCAAAAGAGAGAGAGAGAAAGGTGAGAGCTTAATTAGCAAGTGAAAATGGAGTTATATCCAGCTGCACAACCAGACCTGTCTCTTAGAATTAGTCCACCAAACACACAACCCACTACTTCAAAATCTTGGAGAACATCAAATAACCCTAGTACTCATCATCAAGATCATGGTCATGAAAATTTGGATTTGGGTGATTTCTGGAAGAAAGCTTTTAGTTCCCAACTGCAAAACCACCACCACCATGGCTCAAAAGCAAGATCATCTGCAGAAGCTTCTACTTTTGATCTCTACTTACCCATTAATCCAACCCAGTCAAATGATTCAGACCTGACCCAGAGCATTTCTAACACAACAAATATTCAAAACCATCATAATCAGGAACTTATAAGCTCAGATGAGCTAGGATTATTGACAGTACCCATACGAGGGGTTCCTATTTATTACAAAAATAGCACCCATCCTGAATTCCAGATATTAGCAGCTCAATATCATCATGATCAAACTAATAATTACAAGCCTGCATCATATGATTCTTGCACTACAATTGCTACTGGTAGTTGTTGTTCTTCTTCTTTAAGTACTCATGGCCGCAATAATAGTATTGCACGATCAAGATTCTTTTCTTCTTCGAGGTTTCTTGCTGGAAAGCGTAGCGTTAGAGCTCCGAGAATGCGATGGACGACTTCCCTTCATGCTCGCTTTGTCCATGCTGTTGACCTCTTGGGTGGCCATGAAAGTATGTACTTCCATATTAAAGCCTTACAAATATTAATTCACTCTAGCTACCTATATATCCTTTTAATATTATTTACTGATCGATTGAACTTTAAAGAAAGATTTGAATTCGATCTGCATAAATAAAACTGAATCTTTTGTCTTTCTTAATTTGCTTCTACTGATTTAAATTGCTAAACTAATGGACTTAATTAATATAGGGGCAACACCCAAGTCTGTTCTTGAGCTAATGGATGTGAAGGATCTCACATTAGCACATGTAAAATCTCACTTACAGGTAAACTTCATTGATAACCCTAGCTATACCTAACGCCCATTTTCTTTTAATTAATTAGTAAAATCACTTTTTAGCTAGCTAGTTATTTCAAATATATAATACCCCTTATATATATATATATATATATATATATATATATATATATAGAAATGTTGAAACGACAACTGTTTTTCGCGCGAAGCGAATCTTAGCCGTTGATTTGATAAAGTGGAATTCATGGGTGGAGCGTGAGGGGATCAAGTGTGCATGTGATGAATTCATGGGTGGGCAATGACATTGAAGGAGGGTGAATTGGATGGCTCTGATTGGTTCTCGCGATTCTCGTACGAAAAACAGTTCTCGTTTGAACTTTTGCCTATATATATATAAACGTTTCAAGAGATATATTTATTTGGCAATTTGTTTTCTAATTGATATACTCCACTCAACGTACGATTGAAGGGAATGATTTTCTAGTTCATATTTTTTTGGTTTAAAACTCAACTCAGGTCAGCCATCAACAACTGACATGTGCTCATTTTTAGCTAGTTATATTTCGGTCAATTATAAATTAATTTGTCTTTACCTTCTTGCGAAGTCTAGTGTTTTTCTTTCTTTAATTTGGTATGTATTAGTATAATACATTCATTGTTTAAGGGCAAAGAATGTTAATTTACTTTATAATTTATTAATTTTACAAGATATATTCCATCTGTGGGGTGTGTGTGTGTGTGTCAGTGTGTGTGTAGATAGACATATTGGAAGGAACCTTCAAACTGAAGTCTTTGAATTTATATATATGCAGCCAGGCAAATTGAAGATCTCTCTTTCGATTAATTATATTAAGTTTTGACTTTTACACTGTAAGAACTAATTAAGAAAAACCTAGCTTGCATTATCAGAAAAAACAACTATGTATATATCTTGTTATAAAAACAGAAAAAATTATATTTTTTCCACGCAGAAACCCATCTCCTATATATCTTTGGCAGTTGGCACTTATTCTTGTTCTTCTTTTCTTCCTCTCCCTAGCTAGCTCTTGCTACTGGATCAGATGGTTCTGCATACCCACAGCTTTCAAAATCAGCTTTTCTTTTGCTTTCCAGGACACATGTCTTTTAAATTCAATCTTTTGTTTATTCATTGTACTAATATTAATACATAAATGCATATACAAACATACATATATATGCACATACAAAAGAAGACATGCAGAGCCTAGTTAATTAAGGAACTGATGGAAAACAAAGATATATATACTTTATATATATATATATATATATATATATATAGAGAGAGAGAGAGAGATAGAAAAGACAAATTTACACAGAATATATCCACTAGCTGTGTACGTAATTAATTGTGTGTATTTTTTTAGGTTTGAAAATAATCACAAGGTTAATAATTCTCGCCTTTTCAGAGGGAACTTGAGATATGAGAAAGTACAGAAAAGGCCATCATTCCTCAATGATATGTGAATGTGTGTGTATATGTCTAGTAACATATATCACATGGCCGGGGTTTCTTAACCATGGTTAAGTCCACTGGTTGAAAAACATAGGCATGCAGTTTATAATAGATTCGTTCTTTAATTGTATGCTTTCTTTATGCATGCTCGCATATATATATACATGCTCCGTAGTCATTTATTAATTACCTTAATTCGTACTTAACCTTTTCATGATTCATTATATTTTTCACTATTAATTAATTGATATATCCGAAAAGTTTAAATTATTAAATATTATTGTAACATGTAAGATTTTAAAATGCATATATATGCTATTTTAACTGTGAAAAACTTCATTTGAAAACGTTCACGTTTGAATAAAATTATTATATATGTGAATCTAATTAATATAAATATTAAAGTATGCAGTTAACTAGTTTTTTAAGAATTCTTAAATGAGCATATAGGTGTGTGTATATATTGTGTACACATACTGCTGTGTTAATTGGTTTAGTTTAAAATATATTATTTTACTATATTGTTATAAAGAATAATGTTAAGTTACGGTCATATGTTATAAAATTTGGAAAAATGTATAAGATTTTCCTTGATTATTCTTGTTTGCAGATGTATCGAACTGTAAAGACGACGACTGATAAAGCTCTTGTTTCAGGTTAAATATCTCGGATTCTTATAAATAGTTTGTCCCTTGTATAATTTTTGATAAATTATAGAATAATCATCTTTGCATATTTATTAGGACAATCGGAAGTTTATGAGAACGGTTCATCAGGAGATAATTCTGATGATATAGTACTGTTTGACACTCCAAATCAAAGAAGAGACTTATCAGCTAAACATGGAGGAAGGTCTAGTGTTCATCATCAAGTTAACGATTTTCAGTATTGTCGCTGGAGCAATTCGTCAGCAAGGTGAAAAATCAACTTTTTAGTGCTAAACTTAATATTGTTTCTTGAAAGAGAAAATAAATGCAGTTAATTTCATTTCTATATTCGTGATTATCATATATAGAGTAGTAAATTTAAAAAAAAAAAGTTAAATGTTATCACATACAAGTGTACGTACAACAACAAATCATTTAGTTACACATGCACACATGTTCGATCGAGGCACATATATAATTAACTAATTATGGTATTGAAAAATATGAATAATTATGAACGTATGTTTTAATTGTTATTGGCTCTGTATTACTCGTGAATCTTTACTTAAAAACGTGGGGCATATATATTTATGAAGAAGTTCATTTAAGAATCATTCGTAGTGCGAGAATCGTGAGAATAAATTTGCGCTATCCAATTTTTCCTCCTTTAATGTCATTGTTCGCTCATGAATTTATTACATGCACCCGTCACACTCTATCCTTCCACGCTCTCCACCCATAAACTTCCCATATCCAAGGAACGGCTGAGATTGGTTCTCGCACTAACAACGGTTCTCGAATGAACGCTCTCCTATATATATATATATATATATAGCAAAAGTTTAAACGAGAACTGTTTTTCGTACGAGTACCAATCTGAGCCGTCCAATCCCCCTCCTTCAATGTCATTGCTCACCCATGAATTCATCACATACACCCTCCCACAGTTGATCCCCTCACGCTCCACATCCATGAGTTCTACTTTATAAAATCAACAACTAAGATTGGTTCTCGCAGTCCTCGTACGAAAAACAGTTCTCGTTTGAACCATCACACACACACATACATATATATATATATATATATATATATATATATATATATATATATATATATATATATATATATATATATATATATATATATATTCAATTTTTAATTACATGAAATTTGTTATTTCACTGGTGCAAATAAATAAAATAGCATATTCGTAAGCATGTAAAATAGTTTACCTAAGCTCACGTTTCAATAAAGTTAACAAAATTAATTTACCAACTCAGTATGAAAAGAGGTTACACCTTTTTAAAATTTTCACACTATGTTTTAGTTTATGTTTTTAAATTCAGAGTTAAATTATTTTACAAGATTTTTGTCACGTCATATATACGCGATAAAAGTACAGCATTAATAGATTTGTTGTAATTTTTTAATTACTGTAGAAACATGATCTAAAAGTAAGCAATAGTTTAAAATTTCCTTTCAATATTCATCCGTTATATAGGTTTGAATAATTGTTATATTAGAATAATATTTGTATTTCTACCCTTGGATGAATATTTTATCACTTAATTACCCCAAATGTAAGCTTAAACTCTTTTAATTAAGCATTGTTATTATATATGACATAATTTCTATCATAACAACAAATATGTTGTTTGCATATATTTAATTTTTATCAAAATTTTGAAAGTAAATATAAGAATTGCAACGTTTATAACATAATGTTTACAAATAAGAGAAAAATATATAGATGGATACCATTTTTTTATGATATGGTTGTCAAAAAGATTCACACTTATGAAGAGTTACAAACACATATTATACACATATAAAATAATAGAAAATTCGAATAAACTAAGCGGGTGTTTTTATAGCTTACCAAGGGCTTTTTTTCCGATTTATTTTTCGCGAGTCCGACTTATTTTTTAATTGTAATGAATATATATAGGGAAATGATCATTTGAAAACCGTTATAATTACGAGTAACGTGTATACCATTTGTAACCATCATTAATACTCATTAATATGGGTATTTTAATCTTTTATAAAATCTTCAACCGTGAATTGCGTCCATATGAGCAATCAATAAAGTGGGAGACTTATTTTCTCAAAATAATCCTCATTAATGCATGATTAATTAATGAGCCATTAATGAGTCGTCAATTTATTTGCATTGATTTAAATTAAGTAAAGACCAAGAGCCACTTGGGTGATAGCCTAGTGGTAAGTGCATTGCACTTAGGTGCTTGACCAAAGGTCAAGGGTTCGAGAAAAAGTAAAGACCAAATAAGGTGTAAATTCACAATAATTTGAGAAAAAGGTGTAAATTTGAGAAAGGAAGTAGATTAGAGAGTGTGTGTGTGTTTAGCCGTTTAAAAAAAAGTAAAGACCAAGATTGATTCTCGCGATATTCACAATAATAATGATTCTCAAATGAATCCTCTCATATATACATATATACAAATAAGATTTTTACTAAAAGACATACAAATAATATATATGTGATTCATGTATATATGTTACTTTGATTAATACATTAACGTTAATTAGAACTTTGTTAAAAATTATTCTCCCCTTCTTTGGTTCAATGGATATTTGTATCTTTTAATGAAATAGTGTTGCTTTAAAAAAAAAAAGAACTTTGCTAAAAAAAACATATTAAAATGTTTGTTTTAGTGCATGTTTTTCAGATCGACAAATTAGAATCCGTGAAAGATCTCTTTAAAGATTTTCTAACGAAATTTAGTACGTCCATAATTAATTCCTTTCTAATGACGATCTTCATTGTTTAATCGTGGTTGACTCGTACTAATTAACCAAAATGCTAGTCTAGCCTTAATATTTTGGAAATTCGTCTCTCGCGTTATTTTGCATTAAGAGTTGTGATTTTTACGGTCCTCAAATATTAAGCTAATCATGTATTACTTATGTATTTTTCAAGTCCTCAAATATATAAGTTTAATTAACCATTCATTCAATTCGTGCTTTTCGAGTATTCCAAGAAAACAACCTCCCTTTCAAATGGCTTGAAAAGGGGCTTTAAGTAAAACAACAAAAGTATGTGTATTCACTCTCAAAAATGAAAAAAAAAATCAACCTCCCTTTAACTCCTCTTTCAAATTGGTCATCAATCAATTAGCTCTATGACCATTCAACAAGCTAGCTAGGGGACCCATTACTTCTAAACTTGGTGTCAAAAGCTGTACTTTTTATAACTTCCTTGTACCGTATGTCTATGCATTTGTGTCTATAGTTATTCCTGGATTCCCCCTTTTTCACCTTGTGTACTGCATATAGCCATGGGTAATGGGGAATTCACATGGGTTCATCTACAATCTTTAATCTCAAAGAATTGGTAAAGTGAGAAGCTATGTAGCTAGCTATGAATTAAATTAACTAGCTGCCTGCACTCAAAGAAGGCTTTCTTTATATACACATATATATATATGCATGGGTTTACTAGCTTTTTCTCTTCTTTTACTATGGTATGGGCTCTGCAGTACGTGATTCAAATTATTCTCTTAGTTTAATTGTGAATTTTGACCATGGATTCTCATGTAGCTGCAGGGAAGCTTTGTTCAATGGAGAACATGGAAATTTTGAAGCAAGCATATCGTATCTTGAGGTAGATATATATATGCTAGCTATATATATTTCTACTTATATATTTCAAAACATTTGCTCTCTTAAATTATTCATGTTATATTGAGGATAAGTAATTAATTTCAATGAAAAGTAGAGCTTCTTGTTAATAAATAAAAGAAAACTTCATATGCTACCACTTATATATTAGCTTACTTTGTAATGATAGTAATCCTGATTCATATTTCACATATATGGCATGATTTTAAAATATATCAAGTAATCACTCCTGATTGACTATAGTTTTCTTCTTACAGAAAGAAATGAGTTTAAATGTCTTGAAGAATGAAGGATCATCAGTAATGAGCTCATCAAGCCATTCAGAGACCAGCCTTATTACGAAGCCCAATCTAGACTTCACTTTGGGAGGAAGAGCAAATTGAAACTTTGAAAGATATATGCATTTTATTATTATCAGTACTGATCATTTTGATATCATTGTGTTATACATTAGGGAGGTGGTGAAAAAGAAAGAGCAGGTGCCCTTTGAAAATTTAGTAAAGAAAAGTAAAAGAGTGGAAAAAGACAGCAAATTAAAGAAAGAAAGAAAGACATGAAAGGGTACAAACTACAGAAAGCAAGAAAAGGTTTAAGTTAGTAGGTTGGTTTTTGAAAAGATTGATATCTTTGCTATCCAAATATTGCGAAATTAATTAAGACCCCCCATATATATTTACCTTTAATTTAATACAATAAATCTTAGTTATATACTTGTATCATAAAACTAAAATTAATTAATGGCACAATAAATATATTTATATATGAGAGAAATGTTCAATATAGTCCAAACTTAATTCATAGTCCTAAGGGACTAATTTTAGCCTTTGGATCAGCCCCATCAATGGTCCAGATTGAATTTTAAAATTTTGGACGGAGTGGCATTTCATAATTAACATGTGATTGTATACTGAATCACTTGTAATTGAATATTAAAATTTCAAGACTATGTTTTTAAAATGGACTTTATTGAACACAATTCTTATATATGATGCTAAATATTATATATGAATATGTTGTTGTAGTGTTTTTTTAATTTAAGATACCAACCTTTTAAATCCGTGGCTTTAATAATATCATCGATAATTAATTAATGTGATGTTGATGAAGAATTTAAATTAGTTATAAGCTTTTAGTATTATATATACAAATGAGATTAAATATCTATATGATACATGGTTTGATTTAGAAAAAGATTAATAAAAGTATTAAATAATTATAATACGAGAAAAAATGAGATAAAAATGGCTACATACGGCATCAACACTTAGACAGGCGGTGGAAATTACAATGCGAGGGGCAGATTTGACGACAAAAACGTGTTATTATGATATGACGTGACGTGATTGTATTTCGTGTACAAACAATATATCATTAATTCATTATAGTTACAATCAAGGAACAATGCAATGAGTTCAAGTCTTATTTGTTAGAATTAAAAATAATATAAAATGTTTTAGGGAAAATATATATTTAAAAATCATAAAATTAATGATCCGGTTAAATATGATATTATAAAAGATAAATATGATATTTGTATATTATGGTGGACAAATATATATTTTATGATTTAATAAGTGCATAAACAAATTATTTCTAAAATTTTTATATAAACTAAAATCAAAATTGAATCCAATTTTGACCAAGAAAAGTCAAAATTGGTTTTCATTTCAATCAAAATAGATAGTTAAGATAGTACAACTAAAATTGAATTATTAAATAAAGGGTTGGGATCTTACAATAAATTTGATTGTAATTATTCTTTTAATTATATTAGAAGTTGTAGCCTAAATAATAGATTTATCTTTAAATTAATATAGTGGAAAAATTTTGAATTCGACAAATAATTTAATGCAAATCAAGTTGATTAAAGTCATAATTGAGTTTCATTCTTGACCAAAATAAAATGTAGAATTTCTTAATTAAGTTGATGAAGGTTGGTAGAAGGATATATCATTTTTCTTTATTAATATTTAGAAGATTATATTAAAACTACATTTATTTTTGTAAATAAACAATTTAATTATAATAAAAGAAAATTTTACAAAATTCAAAACCTAAAAGCTATTAACAAAGTGCTTAAGGTGTTCCTTGATCTTATAAGTTTGCATAGATTGTAGGCATCTTACAGAATATCATATATCTCAAAGTTATTACCTTTCAACAAAGTACTAATTAAGTTGAATAAAAAACTATACGTAGAAGAATTGTATGTAACCTCTGTTCGCTAGATTAAGTATGATAAGAAGAAGCATGCATTTTGATTTATAAGAATATTGAATAAAAGATTTTGGGCACTAGGTTACTCACAGAACTAGTACACCGGACTTGGGGACTATGTTGTGAGTATAAAGTAGATATATGTTACCTTAACAAAAAGCCTTATGGATTCTGCTGAATTGGTTGATGGCCAATGTTTGCAGATCTTGATTAAGTGATTACGACGTTGTCTTCATGCATTACTATTACGATGTCTTTAAGATGTTTGTTTTAAACTATGATGTACCTGCGGTCACAAGAGCATATTTTAAGGTATTTATAAGAAAATATTATAGATAATATTTGATCAAATATGTGAGGATTTTAACCCAATTCATATTAACCCATCACCCATTCATGTATATAATTATAAGAGAAAATTACACCGATGGTCCCTGTGGTTTGCCTCAAATTTCACCCATAGTCCTTGTGGTTTATTAATTACACCAGACGTCCCTGAGGTTTATGTTTTGTAACGCCTGTAGTCCCTGGTCCACATAAAATGACTAAAATGCCCTTTTCTTTTAATTTAGACTTTTTTTATATTTTATTTCTTTTTTAATTAATAAATAATTATTTTGTTATTATTATTATTATTTTTTATAAGAAAATCCCTCCCATCTTCCTCATTCTCTCCCCGTCTCTCACTCCTCTCTCTACGCCACCCCTGCCACCGCCTCTCGCCGAAGCACCGCAAAAGACAACCGCCACCGCCACACTGCCACCGCCGTGAGAAGACCGCCGTCGTGAAGACCTCCACACTGGCCTTCACCGTTTGAAGAACACGGCAACGCCAACCACCCCATCCTCTCTCTCTCTCTCTCTCTCTCTCTCTCTCTCTCTCTCTCTCTCTCTCTCTTCTTATGGCTGCGTTTAAGAAAACCCTGAATCGCCCAAATGGTGTGTGTTGTGTGTGTGTTAGGTTCTCTATCAACAGATCTATGTGTGTCCGTGTGTGTGTGTGTTAGTTTCTCGATCAACATATCTCCGTGTGTGTGTTACAGATCTGGTGCGTGGTGTGTGTGTGTGGGGGGGGGGGGGGTTTACAGATCTGGTGTGTCTGCGTGTGTTAGGTTCTCGATCAACAGATCTGGTGTTGTTTGTGTGTGTGTGTGTGTGGGTTTACAGATCTAGTGTGTATGTGTGTGTGTGTGTGTCACAGTGAAGGGTTACGGTGGTGGTGCCATGGTGGCGGTGGTACCACAGTGACGATTAGGGTTTGGTTAGGTGTGGTTACAGATTGGGTGTTCTTGGATGTTCTTGTGCGATTAGGGTTTGATTAGGTGTTCTTGGATGTTCGTGGTGGTACCATGGTGGCGGTGGTACTACGGTGATGGTGGTGATGACCTACGGTTTTCAGATGCAAAGTACGGTGGTGGTGTTGGTGACTTTACGGTGGTAGTTTCTTTACGTTGGCAGAGGGCAGCAAGTTGGGGCTGTTTTTTCTTTCTTTTCATGGTGGTGGTCATGGCGGTGGTAGCCGGAGTTGCAGTGGTGGCCGTAGTTACGGTGGTGGCCGGAGTTGTAGCGGTGGCCTGCGAGAGGCGGTGGCAGGGGTGGCGTAGACGGAGTGAGAGACGGGGAGAGATTGGGGAAAGGTGGGGAGATGGGTTTTTAATTATATAATAAATAATAATAATAATAATAATAACAAAATCATTCTTTATTAATTAAAAAAGAAATAAAATATAAAAGAAAAGTCTAAATTAAAAGAAAAGGGCATTTTAGTCATTTTATGTGGATCAGGGACTACAGGCGTTACAAAACATAAACCTCAGGGACGTCTGGTGTAATTAATGAACCACAAGGACTATGGATGAAATTTGAGGCAAACCACAGGGACCATTGGTGTAATTTTCTCTAATTATAACCGACGTACAGACGTACCACAAGAGTCAGGACACACTACACAGGTTGGTGTTGGTTTATTATCAAACCCATAACTACCCATAACAACAGGCCCACAAGACAAGATTACAATTCACAAGCCCATAACTACCTACACCTCAGCTCATGGATTATTATCAAAATAATAATTTGTAAAGAGATATTAGCCCAATAGCAAACAATAAAATACGAATGAATGACTATAAACGTTTGTTAATTATGTGGGTGGTTGATCACGTTTAGAGGTGCACAAAAAATCCGAATATCTGATTTTATGTAAAAACTATCCGAACCAATTTTTTTAAACCGGAGCGGATTTTTTATAAAACCGGATTTTTTTCAAACCGGATTTTTTTCAAACCGGAGCGGATTTAACCGGTTACACTTTTGTCCGAGAAAATCTTATTTTAATCCGTACGAAACCAGTTACACCTCTGTCCGAGAAAATCCGGTTACAATCCGAAAATCCAGTCCCAAAAAAGCCGAAAAAATCCGGTCCGGATCAGATTAAAATCCGAAGATGTGCACCTCTAATCACGTTGATGGATGTGCTTAGTTTAATCAACGATGGAACTTGAAAAATACAATACTATACTACCATCTAGAGGTGAACAAATAGGACTAGTCTGACCGTTTCGACCAAGACCGTCAAGACCGAATCGCTCCTGAACCTGTCTAAGACCGCCGTGTCGGTCCGGTGAGACATTTTTTAGGACCGGTTCGGTCCGGACCGACTTTCGGACCGGTTCGTGGCGCCATCACCTCCGGACGGTCCTAAAAAATGTCTCACCATCTCTTCCATTTTTCTTTACACCAAAGTTCTTTTTATACATTCTTTATATATTATTCTTTCTACTTTTTAAGTTATCAAAAAAATTTACGAAAGGAAAACCGAAACCGGAAATTTTTTAAACGAAAAATTGAACCAAAAAATATCTGAATGAAAACCGGACCGGTTCGTAAAAAGACCGGACCGCCCAAAAACCAAATGATCTTACGCAGGATAGGTCCGCCGAGGACCGGCCTTGAAAGAGTCCAGAACCGGATTTGTTCACCTCTACTACCACCCTTCACCCTTATTAGGGACCCAGCCCAAACATAGTACACCCTACTATACGACTCCCGTATACAATGAAGATCATTTATTTTATTTTAACCGAAGATTAGTTTTTCACTTTTTCTTTCATGCCAACAATCATTAATATTTTGTGAATCCTATGGATGTTTTCATTTTCGTTAATTAGAATACATGCATAAATAAATAACTTGTTAAAATAACAGAGTTTGAGTAAATATGAAATATTAAAAAAGAATACGTTTTAGTATGTACTATGAACTAATAAAAAGCTATTCATAAGCCCGATTTATATATTTTTTAAGGTGAAAAATAGGTTTACAAAAGAAAATGTCTGAAAAAAGGGTGTCTTTAAGAGAGTGTGAGAGGTAACACTGCGAGTCGCATCGCCATTTCAGGAGGGACTCAATTTTTTATAGATATATGTTATATTTGTAGTGCACTGTTATAATTTTTTAAAAAATAGAATACTAGAAAGCTCATACTTAAAATAATTATTTTATTAATTAAAAGAGAATTTATATTTCCTCTTATTAAGGGTGTGCGGAAGAGCTATTATTTCTCCCCGCCAAAGTGACAAATTTCATCAGGGCTGGCAGTGAATACCAACCCCAACCACGCCGGTGTCTAAAAAAGCCCCCCGCTAGCTTGGCCGCCATCGAGACATATCTCTTCCCAGTGTCCTCTTTCTCTCTCATCCATTCTCTTTTTTCTTAAATAAAAAAAAAATTTGTTAACGAGGTAATTAGATATAAAGAGAGTACCGCAAGGGTTTTGGGATAGAAATATAGAAGTTTTAGAGAGAGAGAGAGAGAGAGAGAGAGAAGCCGATATGGCAAATTGGATGGTATTCCCTTCACCCTAAATCCTTATGCTTCATGCTCATACCTACTGACGATAACATATAAAATTTATCAATTTTTTTCTACATCTTCTCTCTTAATTCAAGACTTATTTTGAGTTTATAAGTAATAATACAAAGTAAGAGGATATATAACCTTTTTAATAAAAAAAAAACTATAAACCATCAACAATCATTACTCAATAAAGAATGCTTGTACTTAATCATTGGTCGTTTAAATAATACTTTAACACATATTTAAATGACAAGTAAGCTTTATTTATACTTCAAAGTTAATGATTGGTTTTTTTTATAAAATACAAAATTGTATTGAGGACGAAAAGAAAAGCAAACAAGATCTTTCCTTTAAGCCAAAGAATAACGAGATCCCTGTCCTTCTACAACCCAAAGGATCACATTCTTACTTCCCTTCAACCCAAAGGATCACATTCAAAATAAACAGAAAAATAAAAAAATAAAAGAGGGGGAGGGGGGGGGGGGGGGGGGGGGGGTGAGGGTGTGGTAGGGGTTCCAATCAACAAACAGTACAGGTTACAAATATTGGTTACATGTCAAGTTGTCAACAAACAAAATTCTATTCAAAGCATTAGGTTCTTATGAACATCACAAGCATCAGAATACATATCAATCAAATGCAATTCATGTGCTCAGAATTCAGGATTTTATACCCAATTTAATCCAACCGTCTTGGTTTGTTTTCGACAAGTCACGTGTTTTACAACTAAGAAAGCTTAAAGTTAACTACAACCCATAAGAAGAAATGAGAAAGAACACTTGGAACATAGTAATTAAAAAGATCTGGATTTTATTTTGATGTAGTCAATAGCAACAAAGGGATGAGTATGACCATTGCTACAAAAAGAATGAAAGAACCCCCTCCAGGAAGAGAAGCAGAAGATTTTGTGACATTTTCATCTCACAAAAACTAATCAACTGTTAACAAGATGTACATCAAAAGGAACTGCTAAAACGATGACTACTTACCTTAAATTTTGCAGAAAATGAGGGAAAAGAAGGATCTCGCCGAAGCCCTTAAAAAAAACCTCGTCCAAGAACCATCAAAATTCACCATCCGTGCCAGTCACACCCCAATTTGAGGCCTGCACAAAAAAATTTACTTTTCTTTCATCTAAAATGTTGTGGGTCAATATTCTGCTACATCCACGTGATTTTCTTGTCGTTAGAACTTAGAAAAAACCCCGTTTGGATCCAAGTTAGCGTAAGTCAAAGCTCTAAAAAATATGTATTCAAAGCGACGTATTCTCCAGCCCTATATTTGAAGGGCCTTTAACTTTAAGTCGTTTTGGACCGCTCTCTAGAGGCAGTGGTTCCCTTGTAGTCTTTCGTGGATCCTGGTGTGAATTGTAATCTCTGTGTTTGTTCACAGCTTCTTCGTTTCCCATTTTATTTAACTTAATAGAGATGGGAGTTTTGGTTCCTTTTACAAAGTTGTCCTTTGATACACTCTCTTTGGTTTCTTCAGAGTGAATTAAAAACTCGGATGCTGAATCATGCCGAAATCTTCCTTCAGTCTGTGTTTTCTTCAAACGTTTAAACCCCTGTGTGTACAACTGTTGATTAATAAGGGAATAAAACAACGTATTAAAGACTACAGAAGACAGTTTCGATCCATTTACTTATGAATGGGTCAATTCAGGTTACTTTTTCATCACAAACAGGTCAAAAAGGTTTCAACTTGAAAGTTAATGAAGTGCATTATCAAAAAAATTAGCTCATGATTGAAATCATATAATATGCCCAATCACATTTAACACTATGGGCCAACCTTTAGACCATTATCAAACCCACCCATTTTGCTGCCTCTAATAAAAAACAGTGTCATATTTGTACAATGTTGACATCTTTCGAAATTCACCAAGAAAGAACCTTCTAAGAGTTATACAGTAGCAATAACAACACAAAGATCAGCATATCATGAACATAAAAAATATCATTACCTGATTTTCAAAACCTGGAGGAACAGAATCATGCAGATTTCTGTGCTCTGACTTCAAAGTTGAGCGGCGTTTGACCCTAAATGTTTCTGAATCAGAATCATCACTTGCTTGATATGTATTTATAACATTCACTGGCAAATTGCATTGGGAAGCGTCACCAATCATTGATGAAGCTTCATGCAATTTCACAGCGACATCTGTAGAACAAGTAGCAGGAATGACATCTCTTACAGTATAATTACTCTCACCATGTACCTGCTATAACAAAACTCATTCTCATTAGGTCCCATATGTAGTGTAGACTGTAGAGTGGCGTGATGTGTGTTTTCTCAAAGCCTTACATGGTTAACTAAAGATAAACTTTCTGACAAAGAGCAGGCTGTCGAAGTGTCCATGATATCAGAACCAGACCGCTTCAGTGTAAAGCCTGAGTCAAACTTGTTGACATCAGGTCCAGAACCAATTTTGGAATATGCATTATATGCTTCATGTTCAGTTACTGGATACAATTTAGATAGGAGAATCATGTCAGTATTGATTCCAGATTGTTGTTGGACTTCATTTACAACATCTTTTTCCTGCTCAAAAAAGCTGGCCACAGCCTCCATATCTAAGATATCTTCCCTTACAGATATGGTAAAGTTGTCTCCACAAGGTAGGTTAAGTAGCTTAAACTCTGATTGGAAATTTGAGTGATATATCAGAATTACAGAAATTATAAAAAGAACAAAACAAAAGAAGGAAACAGACAAGCCAAAACGGGAAAAGAATTTGACCCATTTACATATGTATTGGTCGATTAGGGTTATATTTGAACATAAATGGGTCAACTTAAAATTAGTTTGGAAAGGAGCCAAGCCACAAACAGGTTGGAAGTTGTCTGAAGTGTATTTTTAATGCCTACAAAATCCTAAATCATTTTCTTAAAAGATTTCAATTGATTTCATATTGATAATTTCTAATCATATTTTTTAATTATTTATTATACATTCAAATAATTTAAACAATGGACATAAAGGCGGAAGTGATGGCTCAACATACCATGGCGAAGGCACACAGGATGTAGATAGCAACTGCAGTTGATATATGCTACATAACAGTCACGTTTGCAAACACTGCAGAGAATGGTTCCATGAGAATGTGTGGAAGCACCCATGTATTCTCTTGATTTCATTAGACACCAACGAATCCGATGCTGGAAACGGATCAAGTTCACAAATGCCGCCTTAATGTTTTGATGAGATATCACATCTTCAGAAGATTGATCTTCACATTCCATACTAGTACGGAGAATCATGGATTCTTTGCACAACAGTTCCTCATGAGGAAGTAGAGGTGTCCGATTTAGAAGTGCGTAACGATGACTAGCCACCGATCCTAGCAAGAACCAATCACCCATTGCAAAATTTACAGCCTCACTGCAATTGAAACCTATAGTATATCAAATCAGCACAAGACAATACAAGTGTTGGATCCAAAAATTGTATGACATTATAGATTGGAATTACGAATATTAGTGTACCATGACTGAATCCTGCATGATATGCTCGAGGGAAGGTCACCACGAATTCTCCAGGCTTTTGAACAGCTTTATAAACTGGAACATCGTGTTGTGATAAGATGTTTGGAGGAAACAAGGTTGTCTTCCCTAAAAGAACATCAAAAGCACCATCTTCACCATCAGTTGATAGAATGTCATGAGTGTAGACTTTTTGTCGAACCACCTTTTCAAAATCCAAAGCAGCATGACCAGGAACACCATACCATGTTTTTGCTGCTCCACAATGATGATAATTCATGCTGCAACGTGTAAGATATCATGAAAAATCGTGCGAAGATCAATGCATGTAAAATATATAATATGAGGAGGATTTTATAGAACCAGATTACATACCTATACAAGTAATGATCTTCTACATGCCAAGCAAACATGCTAAACAGCATCCCAATATATAGCATAGGTTCAGTCACTCCCTGCAAACATACAAACGATAAGAAGATGGATATAAAAATATTAACAATCAAAGAACTGAAGACTATCTGCAATTCTGAATACCGGAATTGTAGTTTCAAGCAGACGCAGAGTAGAACGGGACAGTCTCGAAACTTTCTGAAATCATGAGAGAAACCAAAGCACAACAGTCATTAAAACACACCTATTAAAGCAAGATCATGCCAAAAACACCATAAAGAACAGAATTTTATAGACTGACATATCCGCCAAAGCACTTGACCTAACTGATCGAAAACCTCCCATGCATAAAACAGTTGATTTGACTATCCACAATAATGAAGATAGGAAATGAAAGTGACATCAAAGATGGGTTTACTAAAATTTGAACGACTGAAACAAAATTAAAACCTTCAAATTCCATTTGCTACTTGCGAGTTGATCAGTGGGAGAAGATGAAAACGCACTGCCATCAACATCACATGCATATTCAACACTTTCAGTCTTTCCACAAGCAATTTCATGCCAAAATTCTTTTTCCACATAAGTAGCAGGAAGACATCCAGCACTATAATATCTACGAGCAAAAACCTTGTTCGCCATTTTCTCATAATCACGGAATGTATAATTTCTGATGAATAAAAACCATTACTCAACCTGAATAAAAACACACTTAGAATAATATAACAATATCATTTGAGGAACCCACCTTCCACTCATGAAGAAGGTGACCTTATCATCAGTATTCCACTCAGCAAGCCGAAGAGGTTGCACTCTTGTAGTAAACTTAAAACCAACTTTCTCTCTCGTCAAAACTACACCAGCAGGAACTGAAGCATTTAAAGGCGAAACAATCTTGCATATACCTGAAAAAACAAAATGGGATTCAAGGTACGACAGTGTCACACATCTCTTTTTGTAGCAGGTTGTAAAAAATATGAAGTTTGAGAACCCTGATGCATAAACTTTTAAGTACTACAAATTCAAGGAAATGTTATAACTACATAGCAACCACTATAGTAAAGGGAGAAAAGTGGAATACAGCATATCTTAACATTTGAAGAAGGGCACTACAATAGTTATGCTATATAGGTATAGTTTAAATTGGGCAAATAGCCGAGAAAGGTAACATATATATATATATATATATATATATATATATATATATATATATATATATATATATATATATATATATATATATATATATATATATATATATATATATATATATATATCAAAATTTGCCAATAAGAGTAACGTGTACTTTTTTGTGCCGAGAAAGGATTATAAAATTTAATATGTTACAAAAAAAGGATTGTAAATTTCGATTTTGCATAAAGAGATTATAAATTTCAGTTTATTATTACAAAGAGTATCATGAAATGCTAAAAATCAAGGTTATTTGGTCAATATTCTCTTTATTGTAACAAATCAAATTTATAGTTCTTTCTTGGCCAAAAACATTACACATTACCTTTATTAGCAAATTTATATATAGGTTACCTTTCTCGGCCATTTGCCCTTTTAAATTCCCCCCTCTGCACTCACAAAACATTTGATACATTTCAAACTGATTTTGAACCATTAGTGCTTAACTTAAGAAAAATTACCCTCTACTGCGGCATTTAAACCATGCTCAGATATTGACACATGATTATTTTAGTGGTTCAAAGTAAAGCTTACACAGATGATGTGCTAATGTGCTAATCTTATTAACCTGTAAAAAACATTACCAAATCTTGAAGCTTCTGGAGCTATTTTCTGTAAATAAACCAAAGGATCCTGAAACTCTTCTTTACTAGGAAAGTATACTGGGCACTCTGGAATTTTATCTGTCCAATCAAGGTCATTTGTGTCAACGTTCCACTTTGACATAGTATCTCTCACACAAAGAGCAGCAGGTTGAGCATACAAGTCTAAATTGCTGTATAATCTATCACCATAAGATGAGGAACCTCTTAAAGCATCTCCTCCGCTTCTAGTCCTTAGATTAGACACAAATGTAGCATCATTCAGCATGCCAACTTTCATCCGCTGAAGCCTTTTACGCTTCAGAAATTTTAGAGTGTCCTCTCTGGAGAAACAAACCCTTCCCTCCACCTGCCAAAACTAAAACATAAGTCACATGATGAACAAACTAAATATACACATGTAACAGAAGTGAACTAATTGGCAAAAAGACGATTATTATTAGCAGACTCGTGTAGAATGAACATCAAACCCATGTTCCAGGAGCTATTGAAACAAACCCCAATATAGTAAAATTGCCTGCTTCAAACCAATTTCCCTCGTCTTCAGAAGGCTGTTATAACTGTTCACTTAAATTTTGAATAGTTTCATCCTTCAAATTCTCCTATATAACCAATGGTTTTAGCATACTTCATTGCCATAATTTAATTTCATGTCTTTCATGATGAAGTAATAAAATAACTTTTTAGCTCAAAAACACCCTGCATGTAGAATTCAACCAAAGTCAACCCGCGCTGAACAGTAAAACCAACGAATTCCTAACAACAATCGAGTGAAGAAAAAGCATGCGAACAATATTGTTGACAGATATTAGAAGGTCAATAGAATGTATAGTAAATGAATGATTCACAAAAACTCCATTTACAAAACCTCCGAAAAGAAATATTAGGAGTTATAATCGAAGATATAGCAGATAAACAAAAGAAGAATCACTGTTTCGAAAGTTTTATTCAAATCCTTATCTAATTTTCGGACCAAACGACAATTAGGACGTGAAGAGGAATAAAGGTTTCCATATATTTTTCCAATGAAATAATATTTTGAAAATTTACAAAATGCTAGAGATCTCAGAGACGCATTATTCCCCAAAACAAATATAGAGCATAATTAATATAAAGAAAAAGGAATTTATGACGTAATCATACCATCTCATTCCGAACTTTTTCGCCGGAACCCTCCGTCTTCTCTCGTTTCACCAAAAACAGACAGACAAAATTGAAGAACGAAACAAGATACACAACAGCAAAAGTCGCCGCAAATCACGATCTCGTCAGTTATCTCCGCCACATTCCCTCGAAACGGCCTCCAAAACAGAGATCGGACAATTTACAGCGGTTAAAACTCTGTAAACTCAGAAAAACCACACAACGATAAAACCGATGACTCCGGTCCGGGTGTTAAAAAGTTAAAGCGCTCCCCTCACAAATTATTCTCCTGACAGAATTGCCGGAGTTAATACGAGCAAACAAGCGGTTCACCGGAGACACCAGAACAGTTTTCCGGCAGTCGAGAGAGAGAAAGAGTAAGAGTAGATGAACCGAAAAAGAAGAGAGAGAGAGAGAGAGAGAGAGGATAATTTATATCTTTATATATATTTATTTTATTTTGTTGCCATAATTGTAACTTGTTTGCACTTTATTTTTGTTTAATAATATTTTAATATTTTAAAAAGAGAGAGAGAAAATAGTGAATAATAAAGGAAAAGTAGTGGTTAGTTAGGCTTGTTCAACCAAACGCACCCTTTGTTGCCGCCTCGAACTCGTCGTTTTGATGCCTCGTTCTGTTTTCCAGAATTACCCTCCATCAAATGAGTCCTTTGTTATATTTTCTTTAAATCGGTAAACACAAACTTATCTAATTATCTTTATGTTTACCTCGGGATTTAACCCCTTAACTTCTTAGAGGAACAAACAACTTAATAACTTCATTGTTAGATAAATAGAACGAAAGAATATCAATAAATCAGATAGAGGTTATGGTCGTGTTAGTTTTCTATTTTTATTCTTGGTCTCTTATGTTGTTTTCTTAAGTTTTTTTAGAGAAAAAAAAACAAAGAATCTCCAAAGAAGATGTTCTCAACTTTCATTTAATAATTTAGAATATCATAAAAGACAACATACAGATTAAAGTGTGAGTTTAGGTTTATTTTGGGATTAAATCTTTCCTTCACCCACTCCTCTTGCTTGCTATAGATATATTATACATAGCTATTTTAAGCATTTACTTAAAGGTTTTGGATCATTGCACCACTTCTATGAGATAGACCTTATAATGAATGCGAGTGTGTTAACCTTTGATGTGACATGTTTGTGTGATAGATGAATGAAGTACAATCAACAACACTTTTATCAAAACCATGGCACTAAAGTGTCTGCACTTTGATTCCCTTCCCTGTAGATATGAGAGATGGACATGGAAGGAAGTAAGAAAGTTTTGAAAGATCAGCTCCCAAGATCGGATGGACCTGGCCCCCGATAGGGAATAGGTCTAAGCGTAACACGCTCTGTCAATCGGGGAAGGTTTTTGGTGACAAGACCTGGAGATATCAGAAGTGAGAATGCTGACATGAGTAACGAGAAATCCTGTGAAAAACACGATCGCCTGCCAGTGGAAGGTTTTCTGCGTTCAGTCAATCTACGCAGAGTGAAACGGTCCCTAAGGAACCCCCGAAAGGGCTGCCGTCCGATGGGTACACGAAAGTGACGAAGTTGCTTTGACTACAGAACCCCCTCTTCTTCACATAAAATCATTCGTTCAGAGTCGACAACCTTACCAACCACCCAAGGGCTTATGGTCCGGAGAAAGAGTGAGGGGTTCAGAGCTTCCCCCTAACGAAATCCCAGTGGGAGTAGAAAAGGCCAAAGCGGGTTTCCCCTCAGAATATTTATATAGTTTTATTTTCACGAATTTTAAAAAGTTTATTTAGCAATAATCATATTAACCAAAACACAAACTTTTTACAATAAGGCGTTCGCCTCCAAGGTGGATAGCCAAAGACCAAACACCCAATAGGCTAGCTGGAGAAACAAAAGGAGACTACTTAAAACTAACTTGAGTAGCATCATTCTTCCATCAATTGAGAATTGATTAGAGTTCCATCAATTCAATTATACTTAATGCAATCCAAGATCCTGTCTCGGTTTATTATTCTAGCACCTATTATTACCAACAAGGAGATCCGGGTAGTCAAAAATAGAATTCCGTCTAACAGTTTATCGCCTTATCCAAGTTCTCTACTTGTGATTCTAACACTCTCAAGCCAAACGATCTACTCTTTTCGCCGTTTACTTTTAGCCTCTAAACCCCGAACAATCTTAGAAGCACTTTGGCGACAACTCCTCAAAAAATAAAGCATCATTTACATATAGAAGCAAGTTAGTTATAGAATTGGCATATTTCAAATACACACATTTAAATATTTCTTTGTTATATTCTTCGGCCGTCATCACTTGCAATGCTTTCAATGTGACAAAGCACACCTTAGTGCAACCCATGTCCTTATGTAGATGCTTAGCAAGTTCTCTTCCCTAATGATACCTTTTTTCACTTGAGAGTGTCTACAATCATCCTTGATTATGTTCAATAGACTCGGATTCCCGTCATGCTTTTTGATTTGTTAGTAAAAGTTTTAGTTTAAGATTTTATAACTATGTATTTATCAATTTTTGATACATTTTCCAAACAAAAGTACATATATTGATCTATTCTAATGATCATATATTCTATTACGACAAAATTTACATAAAAATAAGACGGTTATAATTATATATATTTGTATTACCAAAAATTATATCTTAAAAGTTATAAAAAGATAAATAAATAATTATTTATATATAATAATAAGAGATTAAATAACTAACATGTATAAGAGATGGTGCTTTTAATAAAAATTAAAAAAAAACACATGCAAACAATAAGTTTTGAACATTTACTTTGTAATTAAAGCCGCTTGTCATTCTGTCAAATTATTTTAGTGTTATTACAATGTGAATTTAGATATATAATAAGAACAATAACGCGACTTGCTTTTAAGCGCCTACAAAAAAAAGCTACAGCCAAGAGTCGGACGCGGGACCTATGGCTTAGATTATACGTACGCTTTGCCATTGCGCCCAAACAAAGGTATGTTATTTTGTCTAACTATTAAATGTATAATGTATAACAATTAGCGAAGAGTTACAGTTCGTAACTCCTACTAATTATATTGTTATTATATATAATAATATTACATTAGTTTCGATTCTATTTTATTGTTTAGATGGTTGAAAACATTTTAAAGAACTTGTTGATTCTTACTCATTATGCATCGTTCAACTTCAACCTACATGACTTGTTTCGTATTTATGTAGTTTTTAAAACTTGCTATTCAACTTGTTAGACAGTAAAACATACCCCAAATTGACCACATACCATTGTAAAATTGTGATGAATCGGATAGACTCATATATATGCTTCTCTTACTTTGTAACATAATACTATTAACAATTTGGGTGTGATAACATGTAATTAAAAGCTAAGGAAATATCATTATGCTCAAATACATTTATCAATAACATTTACGTCTTGTTCTCGAGTTTTTATTTAGAGAAGGAAAATAAAGGATTTGAAAGGAACATGGGGAGTGTGATAGAGAGAGAGAGAGAGTGTGTGGCTGAGCGATAGAACACGAAGGTATCAGAGGTGGTTTCCGGCGAAAGAGAAAGGTAATCAATGGTACAATGACAGAGTCATATCAACAAGGAGGGCTGCGACGAAAACGATTGCGTTCTTCTTCTTCTTCAACTTCCCAGAGAAAACGGAAGTAGCTAATCTATGGAGAATCTTCAAAGGATACGGAAAGGTGGTGGATATACATATGTCACAGAGAAAGACAAAAACAGGGCACCGATTTGGATTCGTAAGGTTTTCGGAGTGCTCAGACATAGAATGGATGAGAAAGAAACTGGATAGTATTTGGATAGGATCATTCAAGATGCGGGTCTTCGTTGCAAGAGACCATTTGAAGGAAAATGAACATGGGAGAAGAACGGTGAGCAGAATGCAAGGAAGACAAGGAAAAGAACACATGGAAGTGAATAACCAAAGGGATAATAGATCATACAAGGAAGTGGTTAAAAATACAAAGTGGACTTTCAAAAGGAATGAAAAAAACAGGTAGTGAAGGGTACAGAGGAGGGTGGTGGCAAACAGGAGATAAAAATTCCTAGTTCAATACATGGAATGGTGGAAAACAAAGATGCACTAATCACATTGGATCGCAGTATAGCGGCTACAGTCAAAAGCTTAGAAATGATGGAAGATTTCTCTACCATAGTAAAGGTGATCAGTCCCAATGTAACAAGTTGGAAGTTTTTAGGAGGAAAGGATGTTCTGATATGTTGTGAAACAAGAAGAATGGCAGAAGAGCTGTTGGCGGATAAAGATGGCAAGTTTTGGAAATGGATCAAGTATGGTGAACTTTGGTCTAATGAGTATTCTCCTCGATCAAGATTGACATGTGTAAGAATTTACGGTGTTCCGTTAAATCTTTGGACGGAGGAAAACTTTAAGAAAATTGCTTCGCGGTGGAGCGAGACGACTATAGTAGGAAACTGCTTATGGAAGGAGTCAAAGTCTCTGGTATCAGGTAGAGTACTTAATACAACGTCGTACGAATATCCGTTGTTGGAAAAATGTTATTTAAAATACAACGGTGGATCTAAAGAGATTGTGATGAAAGAAGAAGGGTGGATCGATGAAATTCAAGAAGATAATTCTTCTGAAGAGGATAGCGGATCAAAATAGGAATGGAGGGATTCTGAAAATGAAGAAGAGGACGATGTGGGTGAAAACGAAGAATTACAATCCGAAAACGAGGAACAGGACGAAGAGCGTAATGATATGAACATTCCGGCCGGCGAAATTCCGACCAACGATGTAGTTGACGTTGAGGAAGGCAAAGAGGCGGATATAGATCCTTGGGAAAATAACAGAGTCAGAATTTATGGAAGAAATACAAATGGAGACAGTTACGAGGACTTTGGCGGCGTGGGGGCTAGAATGGAAAAGGAAAAGATAAGTAGTTATTCAAGTGAAGAAAGTGTGGTGGGTCCCACATATGAAGCCAACGAGATAGATAGTCAAATGGCAAAAGAAGATGGTGGGCCTCAAAGTTGGAGAACTGGTCTTTTTACAACAGAGAACAATAATGGGCTTAGCCCAAAAGAAAATGACAAAGGGAAAACAAAAGTTGATGGATGGATATCCAAATAATGAGGAGAAGCCCAATCATAATAAATCAATGAGGATAGGGAATTCTAGTTCGGAGAACAAGATTACGAAAGAAATTAAAAAAAGAAGGCTACAAGGTGATACCAGGGGGTCGCAGAATACGTACGAAATAGGGCATAAAAAGAAAAAAGCTGCGAAAGGGGATTCTAAGAATTCTGAGGAATACCGAACTAGACAAAGTAAATCGGCGAATCCGGGGAAGCTAAGTATGAGGATGATTAAGGCGTTGGCAAGGGCAAAGGCAGGTAAAGTTCATCTTCAAAAGTCAGAGAAAATTGACAAAGCAAGGAAGGAGGCAACAGAGATAATTAAGAAAGGAGGCCGAAGTATTTCGCTGAACAAAAGTGCAAATGAATAGTCCTCACTCAAGACCATGGAAATAGGCGGTAAAGTGGGTTTTCAATGGAACAAGTAGAAGGAATCGTGAGCGGATACAACAAATTCAGGTCGTTTATTTCCTTTTTTGAAATGAAAATTTTGTCACTTAACATTAGGGGGTTGGGTAATTTGGATAAGCAATCGTGGGTTAAAGAAATATGTTTTCGTGAAAACCCTAGTATTTTAGGAATACAGGAAACAAAATTAAAATCAATTGATGAAGGTTTAATTGAACGAGTATGGGGTTCTAGTAAATTCCAATTCGTACATATATATGCGATGGGAAATGCGGGTGGTCAACTGTTAGTGTGGGATTCTAAGTGCTTATCTGATGTTAAGGCATGTGCAAGGGATGGGTTTATCGCAATTATGGGTAAATGGGTTTCAAAGAACAAGAATATGTTGTTCATAAATGTTCATGGTCCTCACAGTGTAGAAAAAAAGAAAAAGTTTTGGTAGGATTTGGAAGTTTTAATAAATGGTTCGGGTACTCAAACAGTGGTTTTTGGAGATTTTAACGAGGTAAGATCTGAGGGTGAAAGAAAAAACACAGTCATAAACAAGAGTAACTCGGAGAGGTTTAACTTTTTTATTGAAATATGCAATTTAAATTATATTCAGATAAGTAACAGAAAATTCACGAGGGTTTGTGATAAAAGCTTAAAATTCAGTAAATTGGATAGGTTTCTTGTGTCAGATGGGGTTTTAAATGAATGGGGAGAAATGGCTTGTAAGGCATTAGATCGTAAAAATTCTGATCATAGTCCTATTTTATTGTATGTCAATATTGTTAACTCGGGCCCTAAGCCATTTAAAATTTTCAATGCATGGTTAGAAGATAATAGTTGCACAGAGGTGATTCAAGAAGCGTGGTCGAGAGAAGTTAAATCAAAACTTCCGGATTGTATTTTTATGGAAAAAATAAAAAATGTGAAAGAAGGTCTCAAGAAACAGAGTAGTTTAAAGTTTGGAAATATGGAGAAAGAAATTGAAGTCTTAAGGCAGAAAGTGGAACAGATGGAATTAAAGGAAGAAGCAGGTGATATATCGGAGATAGAAAAGATAGAATGGGTGGAAGGTAGAAAAGTATGGATGGAGAAAGAAAGACAAAAAAGAGAGATGTTGAGACAAAAATTCAAGACAAAATGGGTAACGAAAGGTGACGAGAACACAAGGTTTTTCCACTTGGCGATAAAAAGAAGACAAAGAAAGAACAATATGGTGGGGTTGAACGTAAATGGGAAGTGGGCCGAAGATCCAGGAACACTAAAAAAAGAAGCAGCTAAGTACTTTAGGAATTTTTACAAGTCGGCGGGAGATCGAGAGGTTTTGTTCCAAAACAACAGATTCAAGAAACTAACATCTGATGAGAAGGCTGAGCTGGAAAGAAAAATTAAGGAAAAAGAGATATGGTGTGCGGTGAAGGAATGTGGAAATAATAAAGCACCGGGTCCATATGGGTTCAACTTTATTTTTATAAAAACGTTCTGGAATGTAATTAAGGAAGATTTGGTGAAGGCGATCACATGGTTTTGGAAGTATGGCAGAATATCTAAAGGTTGCAACTCCTCATTCATCACTCTCATACCTAAGTGTGATAGTCCAACGTCATGGAATGAATTCAGGCCGATTAATCTTATTGGTTGTTATTATAAAATAATTTCGAAGGTTTTGGCAAATAGAGTGAAGAAAGTGGTAGATAATCTAGTTTGGGAAGTACAATCTGCCTTCATCTAAGGCAGATATATTATGGACAGCATTATGATAGTGAATGAAGTGATTGTTGATCTGAAAAAGAGGAAGGAAAAGAGTTTTAATTTCAAAGTAGATTTCGAAAAAGCGTACGATAGTTTGGATTGGGATTTCATATTTATGGTGCTAAGGCAGATGAATTTTGGTGAGAAATGGATCAGCTAGATTAAGTCATGCTTATCGTCTGCAAGAATTTCGGTGTTAATCAACGGGTCCCCGTCAGAAGAACTCAAAGTCGAGAAAGGGGTTAGACAGGGTGATCCATCATCTCCATATCTTTTTGTACTCGCGGCTGAAGGGCTTAACATCATGATGAAAGAAGCATGTGAACACAATCTGTTTAACGGTATTGAGGTGGGAAAGGATAAAATTGTGTGCTCGCATCTACAATATGCGGATGACACAATATTCTTTGGCAAATGGAGATCTAATAACTTGAAATTTTTAATGTCGTTATTAAAATGTTGGGAATTGTCATCAGGTTTAAAAATAAACTGGAAAAAGAGCTGTCTGTATGGAATGAGAATCAAACAAGAAGAAGTAGTTTCGATGGCGGGTTCGATAGGGTGTCGATCGGGTGACAAGATATTCTCTTATCTTGGTGTTCCTATAAACGGAAATATGAAGAAGATTACGCTATGGGAGAAAGTGATAGACAGATTTAAATCGAAACTGGCGGGATAGAAGAAATGAGCGCTTTCGTTTGGTGGCAGACTCATCCTTACCAAATCGGTTTTGTCAAGCCTACCATTGTACTACTTTTCGGTTTTCCGGGTGCCGTCAAAGGTCCTTTGTGTTCTAGAAAACATGCGTAGAGAGTTCTTTTGGGGAGGGGGTTGGGGTTCTGATAAAACAAAGAAAATAAATTGGGTCAAATGGGAGGTGACAACAGCAAGTCATGCTAGAGGGGGTCTGGGAATTGGGGACTTATATACTCACAATCTATGCTTGCTTGCTAAATGGTGCGTATGTTTTAAAAATGAGGGGAAATCTTTGTGGGTGAGGGTGGTTAAAAGTTTATACGGGGTGTCAGGGGGTTTGTTTGAGGGAGGTCAAAGAAAGGGATCCAACGTATGGTCGGGGGTTATTAGGGCAGGTATAATTTTAGAGTCCATGGGTGTGTCGTTGAAATCATTAATTAGAGTAAATTTGGGTGATGGAATGACATCTAGTTTTTGGGAAGATGTATGGGTAGGGTCCGAAAGTCTCAAAAATGTATTTCCAAGGGTGTACAATAGGGTGTCAAACAAAAATGTGTTAGTGGGGGAAATGGGTCACTGGGTGGACAAAAAATGGGTTTGGGGTTGGGATGATATTGGGCTGATCAGAGGAAGAACACGTCAAGAACAACAATAATTGGTTAATCTGCTTTCAAGTTATGTTTTAAAACAGGGGGTGCTTGATCGATGGTACATTGAAGGCGGAAACAATGATATACAGGTGGTCAAGCTGCTCAGAAATAAAATTGAGGATCGAAAGATAATAGAATGGAGATCAAACAGTCAAAATCAAGAACAAGGAACATTTTGGTCAAGGCTACTACCAAAGAAGATCAATATTTTCGCATGGAGAGTCGACAAAGAAAGAATTCCGGTGTTGACAAAATTGGTAGATAAAGGTGTCGATTTACCGTCGGTACTATGCCCTCGTTGTTTGGAAGAAAAAGAAGATGTGTATCATGCGCTATGGAAATGCAAAAGTTTGGCTAGTGTGTGGTATGGTTTTTTCAAATGGTGGGGGGTCGGCTTCAAGGATGTATCGTCAATAGCAGAGCTTCATAAAATTGGTAATGTCTTTGGTTCAGCAGCTAAAAAACTCCTATGGAAAGCTCAACGAGAGTCTTGATGTATAAGATATGGCGAAATAGGAACGACAGGGTATTTACAAATAAAAAGAAAGAAGTGGAAGATTGTTTAACATATTTGCAGCTTTGGATGTTCCAATGGTTGAAACAAAAGAGATTAAAGCATAGGAATATTAACTGGACGCTGTGGCTGATTACACCGGAAGACATTGCAAATCATTTGGGTTGAAATTTGGGTTCTTTGTGGGTAATTACATGTACGATGTTTTATAAATGGTGGCTTGTATTTAGGTAAATGCTCCTACAACTTGTAGGAGAACTGTTGGTCATTTTGGTTTTATAAGAAGAATTTTGCTTTTCAAAAAAAAAAGGATTTGAAAGGAAACCCATCTAAAAGATGTTTTTAAATTTTATTTAAGGAGGGAAAAGAATTGAAATGAAGGGATTTGGAGAGGGAGTAATGTTTATTTCGATCCCAAATCTTCCCTCTTAATTTTGAGATCGTTTGGAAAGAAAGAATTTTATTTTCTATTCTTATTAAACTCGGAAACATAGCGTAAAAGTTCGAACTACTTTATGTGACTTTTCCTTGCATTGACCTATTCAACCCGTTTAGTTTGATACAAGAACATTTTTTTCTCTTTTTTGTAGACAAATTTTTTTCTTTGATAGTTGTTAACGTATAAGCATAAGTTAATAAAAATTAGCACAAAAAAAATCTATTTTTTACAAAACAATTATTTTAAGTGGTTCAAGATATTTAAGAAAACACTTTGAATATGATTAGTCCACTGGACTTGTTTAACAAGTCTTAAATTTAAGTAGGTTTTGTAAATTCAACGTGATAAAATTAAAATCTAACCAAATCGAGGTCATATTGTTACAATTATTGGATTTGACAATACTAGAAACATAAGCCGCACTATACTATACTTGACTGAACCTCTTTACGCCGGTGAAATAAGGCAATAAGAAAGGACTATGCATCAACTTCGAGGGATTTATTTATTTACTTGCAATTGTCTTCGTAAGAATGTTAGCTAGTCACGGATGAATGGGAAAACAATAAAATTGTGAATCCTAATGTATCAAATATCTAAATATGCAATTTTGCAATACAAGTTTGATATAAAAGTTTTTATGTACACTTTCAAATCTAGCTTCATATGATAGTTATAAGTATTGACCGTAAATTTATGAAAGTTTATGTAATTCTAAAAAGACACAAATAAGACTAGGATGAATCGGTCAGAAATTAGCAAAACCTGACTTGAGAAGGATCCCTAGTCTTCGGTCCGGTCCGATTCAGCCTCGGTTTTGACCCGTGTTGAGCCCTGCTTGCTTCTCTCTACATTATTAGTTATTATGTTCTATTTCTTACAGGTTTTATGATGAGAAAGTCATATGGGTTAGTAACTGATTGAAGCGATCATTTTATGATACGATTGAGACATTTTTTTCTAAAGTATATCACTGCTTCGGAGACTAATCATTTATTCGCTTATATTTTTTTTTTCTTTTTGAACTATGAAGTTCATAAGATTTTATCACTGTTTCATAAAAATAGAATAAAAGAAACACGACTTACTGTGTTAATTTAATGTATGGTAGCAATATTTCATGTTGTACAATTCAAAATAAATAATATTTGATATTTAAATCCTACTAAAAAGATCAGAAACGGAGTTTGGTAACTTGACTGCCATTCCTCTTCGTCCTATAATCAAGTGAAAGTATTTTATTTTTAAATATTTAATTAGTTTAAAGCTTATTGTTTGAGTACGTAGTAGGGTCGATATTAAATTGCACATGGAAGGTTGACTTTCAAAATTGTGTGTATATACACATATGTAATGTGTGGGGATTTAATAAAGAACGAACTAAAAATTTAATCTTTGATCATTGATTAAAATTAATATATTAAGAATTTTTTTATGCTTACTATGACTCACTGTTAAGGGGTATAATATAATCAATATACGGTCTAATAAATATATAAATGACTAAAATACTCTTATTAATAAGACTATTAAACAGTTTCAGTATGAAAAAACTATTCTTGTTAAAAAAATTCATATATAAAATAATAAAATTATGCCCACCCTATATATTTATTTAATAATATAATACATGTTCACTAGATATAATATTACCTTTATTTATACTTTAAATTTGGAATTTCCTTACTGTAAGTTTAATAATTATAGCTTTAACCATATCTACTAAAATGTTATTATAATTCATTAAAGTCTATATATCATATTCTATAATCAAAAATTTTGATTCCAGTTTTATAAATTTTTAATGGGTTGTTGATAAAAAAAAATTAAAAGGCTTGAGCATGTTGGTACTCAATAATTCACGATGGATATAATTGCACCTAATATTTTAAGATGTTAAATTGCAATTATTATGTCATAATTAAAGGGATTGAGATTGTTTAAATAATCTTTTTTCTAACTTTATGTGATTGTGTATACGGAACTAATTAATTAGGTTTAATGACATGTAAACAGTAACTTAAGTTCATAGTGTTCTAACTAGTTGACGTGTTAGAAATATCAATATGAAATTTAGGGGCGTTTGGTTGGAATGATTTTATTGGATTTATAATTTAAAATCCCATGAGATGTCATGTTTTGTTAGAAGATTTAGAAGATAATTACAATCTTACAATTGTGGGATTTTTAAACCTACTGGAGATTGGAATGTTTTTTTTTTTTTTTTTGATAAATTTAGATTGTGGGATTTCCTAAACTACAAGTTCCTTGAACACCATCTACATTGTCCCTCGTCTTCTCATAGCTAATCGTCGGTTCCTTCATATTCATCGCCATCGTCGCTTGTCTTGGCCATTAGTTTTTTCATCACCAACGCCATCGCCGCACATATTTGCCTAATTGACCATCAATTCCTTTCATCACTATTGTTGCTCCCATCATCTTCATCATCGTTGGTCCCCTAATCGACATGCTCTTCATCAATTGCCGCTCATTGTGTTGTCCTCATCTTGAAATCTTAATTTCATGAATCAAATGACACATAACAATTTGACAGGCCAGTCTTTGTTAAATACGATTTTGATGTGACATTTTGATAAAATAAAAAAAACGAGTTCAACAATGCTACAAAGTTTTCCATTTTAACTTAGGTTTTTTTGTTTTTCAGTTACGAACTATAGTATATGTGATTTTTGTTTATTTTACTGTACTTTTCTAATTTTAATGTTTGTTTTCTATAATTTTCTGTCCGAAGTCGAAAGATGATTTGACATACCATGTATTAAAAGAATAAAAGGTCACAGAACTCGATCGATCAATACGTTGTCAAATAATTGACATACAAAAAAGATACCCGAAATATATATTTGAAAAGTGAGTAGAGATTGTTACATGTGACTTTCACTAAAATGTTTTTGAACTATATATAATATGATGTCATCTGAAGAAACCTACAAAATGATTTTGTGTTTATTTAAGAAAGCCTTTTTGAATAGTAAGCAGTTAGTCGATGGTGTTGACATATTCGTAAAAAGGACCAACAACCTATTTCTCTATCTTTTGAATCGGTTGCAATCACGATCGATGGAAACAAGATTATTTAGTCATTCCCTCGTTTGATCATGCAAATGAGAAAGTAAGAGGATGAAAATTGGATAAAATCACTTATCTGCATCAATCATTTACATGTTTTTATTATTATTATGTTGTATACATACCTGTTACTTGCTAATCAAGTAAGTTATTAGATAAAAGTTATTGTTTGAAATAATTAAAATTTGTTGTATATAACCGTATAGCCAAGTTAAATCTCATTATATTTTCATGTAGTTTATTCAAAAAATTATATATTAAACTTTGCATAATTTAGTACGTGTGTAATTCACTATCAAACGTATATTAATATAGAGCATAATATAGTTTAATCTTTCATATTTATAGTTCATAATTTTTTCTTTGAACGACAAACACACATATACACATTCTAATCCACACATGATTAAATATCTTTCTACTTGTAAACGGTTGAATAGGTTTCTTGATGTATTTTCCAAAACATAGTTTAATCCCCATAAAGTAAAAAGGTTAAGGCCGGCTAATTAAACGAATATATATAAGTATTATAATCATTAGTATTCAAAATGGTTACTATTAGATGACATAATTCAAAGAAATGAATACACACAATTAAGAAATTGCTATATATATTTGCTCTTGTCCCGATATAACGCACGGGTAATTAAAACCTTGTTGTTATTAAACATTAAACTAACATAAGTGAAAAAAGTTCATAAGACCAACAAGCATAGTCATTGATTGGCACAATCTAGTTGATCATGCGTCGTCAAGAATTTAAAAAAGAGGATCCAAATGTGACTTTTGATACTTGCATTTCATATTGCTAACTCTATTTTCTCAGGTGAGTTCTTCAAGATGCACATCATAAAGATGTTTGTTTCCTTGTTTGAGGGTTACTGAGTTTGATAAGAAAAAATGTTATACACTTGACCTTGATTCACGTGCATACCTAGCTATTTGTTTATCCATACAATTCAAGCCCCACTAGACCAACCTTGTCCTCAAAGATAGATAAGGGAAAAAGGAAAAAGAAAACAAACGAATTGGGGGATGTTGGATGGAATTTGGTCCCAAACGTCCTATATAGGTTTGGAAAGTTGTGTTTGGATCTATTGAACCAACAGTTGAACATCATGTGCAATATTCTTTTGAGATTCCTTTCAACATGACATAATCAATGGGTAAAGACACAAACTATTAATGACAAAAGTCTTAGGTAGTTGGTTGGTAAAAAGAAGGTATTTTTCACTATAAACAATACGGTTTTGTGTTTTGAAAAGTATGTGTTCGTGTTGATATGAGATAATATTTTCAAAAAATTCGATCTATAGACGAGTTAGACTATTCAATATATAATAAAGAGGTAGCGTCTTTGACCACCGGGAATTTCTTTTAGCGTAGTGGTAAACGCTTTGATCATTACAGTTGTTATCAAATGAGGTCATAGGTTTGATTCCCGCATCTATCAAAAAATTAATGTGGATGGCTGAGTCATGACCGCCATCTTCCTAAATCCGCTTGTAAATTGTGATGAGTTGGAATACCATGAGTCTAAGCCATTTGCAGGAGATGCTGAGAGGAGAATGCTAGTATGAGATATATAGCATCTCCGAATTAATTCAACCCAGAGCAAGCTAGATTACTCGATATATAAGAAAGATGTGACGTCTTGACTCATATCTTTAACAATTTTCATAAGAGATGGTAGTTTTTATTACGAAGTTTTTATTCTATCCTTTAACTTTTAATTAGTATAATAATATCCTAGCATTGCACAACACGTCATGTTTTTAAATCTCTATTTTTGTTTTTACTTTTAAAAGTCATGTTAGAAATATTAAAAAGACCAATAAGATGTAAACCTAATAAATAAATAAAATAATCAGAACTTAAGCAATTTATATCAAATATTACGAAAGATCAAAACATGTGACACATAAGCGAAAATCAGCGCAAAGTAGTGCATAGCAATCCTATCTTTGATTATAAGTTGTTTAAAACTTTAAATGCTTATACCTGTTATTTTTAATATACAACTTTTTTTCATTTAATTTTTTAATTTGTATCTGATTTCTTAAAGATATAAATTAATTATTTGCATGCATTTGAATTTTCTTCAAAAACACTATAACACCTTGTTCTCGAGTTTTTTTACGAAAGAAAGGGGAGAATTTTGAAGGAAATTAAAGCAAGAGGGTGTTCTCAAGTTTCATTTAAGGAAGGAAAGAGAAAGAAACGGAGGGATTAGGAGGGGTTCAAACTTATTTTGCATCAAAATCTTTCTTTTCAAAAATGGGATGATTTGGAAGGAAAAGATTTCCTCCCCTTCCCTTTCCTTTCCTCTCCTTCTCGAAAACAGGGCGTAAGAGATTCAATTATTAACTAATCGATGAGCATTTAGTTGACTCTATTTAGTCTGATCAATAATGGTTTCTAATTAGTTTGATATAAAACAAGTTTTTGTTTTTTTCACGCGTTGCATCGGGATAAAAACAAATCAATACATTATTTCAGTATGTGGATTTAACATGTTTTCTTAAATAATCATATAATAGTAATGAACTTTTTAGTATTATTACATGAAAATCATTAAAAGTCTTTTATTAAAGACGAAACAACTTAATTTTTATTATTTTTAATTAATTATTTTAACTACACAATTAGTGAATGTAATAATGTTACTAAAAATATTTCACATGAAATGTATCTAACGTATATTTAAAAAAAATACAAACCGATATATAACAAAAGTAAAAACTAAGATTCATTTTATTTTATTAACTAAAAATGAATAAAATAAAAATTAAAGGAAAATAACATTAAAATTTTCTATTATCTAATTTTATTAATATTTAAATCTTTTTCTATACTAAAAACAAAAAAACTTCTTTTTGTTTTTACTTTACACGCTTACAATATCATCTACTATCTTACTTACTACTACAAATCATCTCTATTACTTGGATCTCTACTACTTGGTCGGCTTTCCTAGGAAAAAATTTAACTTTCATAAGATGCTCTTTACAAAGTTGATCGCGGCATCGTTGTTTCACCATCAACTACTATTACAGCCAACATAACTGATTCGGACACTCATTAGTACTCTACGATGGCGGACAACGATCTTTTCTAACAACTATCCCCATGACAAAATATATATCAATTTTTAATTAAAATAAATATAAAAAAGAGATTTTTTATTGTAGTTATGATAAACCAAAATAGAAAAAAAATAAAAAAATAAAAATGACAAATAGCAAGGAATATATATATATATATATATAATATATGTGTGTGTGTGTGTTAATTTGAAAATATGGTGACTAGTAGATCACATGACAAAATCTCATGAGATTTTAATACCTCATGATTTAAGGTTAAACTACTAAAATACCTTTCAAAATATCATGATAAATTACCATTTTACTTTGCTAATTGATCTATAGTATAATGTAAATTAGTAATGTTAATTTTTTAAAATAATAAATTAGGTGGCTGTTTGATTTCAGCCTAATAAAGTTATTGAACAACGAAAGTTGAATCATTTAAGATTCAATGTGTTTCATTTCAACATATGAAAAAAATACTATATAGAATAAAAATAGAAATTATTATTGAATTTAAAAAAATCTTAAACCATTAAACACCGAAGGAGATGTAACTTAACGACTTCAAGGTGTTTAAAAAGTGTTCTTAGTCATGAAACTAAGCTAAAATATTTTACTTTAATACACATTATTTATATATTATTTTATTACCAACCATTCTTTCTGCACTAAATCATTATAAATCATTAAATCATTTGTTCATTCAAAGTTATATAATACTTAACAAAAATTATATCAATGAAAATACATTTAAAACATAATTCATTCATATATTTTGTATCAAATATTATATAACACAAACAAAAGTATTTAAGGTCAAAGTTAAAAAAGAAAGATTTTAAAAAGTCAAACATGGACAATATAAATGGAATGGAGGGAGTAGTTTCTTACATTCACAACTAATTACGTACGTATATAACTTTTGAATTATTTATTAAACTATTCACGATTTAACTATTATATTTGATCAACAACATTCAATATTGACTTAAATGTTTTATAATATACAATAGATATCTCATATGTTGGAATTTAATTTACATCATTCAAATATTTTGATAGAATGTTTAGTTATTAAGATAATATATAAATCACCTAATTAACCATTTAATGTGATCGTTATTCTATTTACTTTTGTCGGTGGTTTAATACTAAGATGATATATCGTGTGTTTTTTTTAACAACAAAGTTAGTGGGCCGGATTCGCAGTGACATCCATATAGGGCAGTATGCGAACTCCGAGCACGTGCCATGAGGGAGTAATACCCTCCACCATATCATACGCCGAATAAACATGTCAAATTTATATGAAAATTACCCTGTGCAGATTTTTAAGGCTCAATTAAGTAAATGTTGATTTCGAAAACTCTAACAAGTAAATTAAATTAAATGAGAAAAATATTATTTATAAAATTTTACTTGGTTTGAAAATTAATTAGGTAAGAAATGTTTGATCTATAAATAATAAAGGTGAAAAATAAGAAAGAAAAGAAAAAAGCGAAGAACTACAAGTCAAGAGTTAGTTGAAGGGGAGTGTCTCATTATCATTAATGAAAGAAATATATTACCTTGACATAAATAGAGATAGAGATAGGAGTGTCATGTTGTACTTTCCAACTTCAGTTTCATAACAAAATTGCAACCCAAAAAGAATATGGTTTTTTCTGCTTTACATCTTTGTCAAAAAAAGACATAGTCAAGAAGAAATCATTTTCTATCAAATTAATGTTATTTAAATATCCAAAGTATATTTTAGTATATAAACTTGGTCGACTAGATTAAATACTATCATAAAGTATCAAATGTATTGTATAAATATATAATATCATGAACTTAATTACTAGATCAGTTTAATACTATGACTCAGTGAGCCAGAGTACTAAGCTGACCAAGTTTTAATGAGTCGCGTTATTAAGGTGATCAAGTTAACAAATTCATGTTATTATAATACACCTTTGATAATTTGGGATAGTATTCAACACATTTAAACCAAGTTCAGGGTAGTAAACAATATTTTAGCCTATTTTAAAAGCATTTATCTTATCAATGAGTCTGTCACTAAATTTATATACCAGAAAGATATTCTTAACATAGATAATGCTTATAGGTTATTTATTTCCGCCACCCGTGGTCCCTATATGTACACATTCATATTACAAAAACTTATCTGCAAAGGTGATTATGGTTCAGCTTCGTCGGTTTATGCTGAATGATGGTAATCAAACCTGTAACTCAGGTTTCAAGAAATTTTAACATATCTCATCATTAAACTAACCTAATGAAACCGAATAGACCACTAAAAAGTTGTTTGGTTTGCATTGCTTTCACATATTGTAGCTTTTATTTGTATTTTTAATTTGCCTCTATCATTCCAGTTTCTTTTGAAATGATCAAATGTAATGTACAATCATTAAAAGGAATTTTTTAGAAGGTACTAGTTTGTGTAATAACATTGATAAACGACCAACATCATGATAATAAAATTCCAATCAAATTTCGAACTTGAGAACTTGCCTCAAAGAAAATGACTATACTATTTTGCCTACCATTCAACCTCGTTCTAGAATGAAGTGTGTGTAGGCATGATCAAATGAAACTGACACATGACAATTATAGTTGAAGGGTATTTTAGGCAGACATGACAATTACATATACATATATATTATTGTTTCACAAAAACACTCGGACACATCTTAAATTTCCCTGTAAATTGTATATAACAAGAATCAATAGCCTTCGATGTGCATCACCAAATCGACAAGAACATAGGTTCGTACAATCGTACCTAATCCCACCAACAGCAAATCGATGAGCTAATGTTTCAAATCAATTAGCAAACTGTGGTTTGGATAACATGTTAAAATCAGAGAGTAAATGTGCGTAAAATTTTATTAATAATCAAAAAGTACCATACAAATTATATATAAAAAACCTAGGAAGCCCTAACGGTTAAATGAGCCGCAATAGTTAAACAAGCTAAATGGCTAATTGCCTTCTATTATGCTAACTGCCGAAAGCTATATTCGTAAATCCTAAATCCTTGCTATTAGATCCATACTGAGTATGTGTATTAAACTTTGCATGAAAAAACAAAAAAGACACGTTTTCTTGAATTTTTTGTAAATTGTACATAACTATATAATATACGATTCTGTTTCCTATAAATAATACATAAATACGTATAACGTATAGTCGTATACGACTGTGTAGTTGAAAATATATTGTAAAATAGCAATGAATTCTCACATAGTAGGTAGGTAAGCTAGTTGTTTATATTTTAAAAATCCAACAACTTGGGCTTTTATGAGGTCTCACCAATAGGCCCAATAAGTCTAGATAGTTATTGACTTAGCCCACGTGATACTTATTTAGATAAATGCTGTGATTTGTTAAAACCAATGTAGAACTAATTTATATTTGGAAATCAAGCAACTACGTGTATACGTATGTATATTTGGGTTTTTTTGAGCTCACACCATTAAGCCCAAAACTTCAGTAACAATCTAACTATAAAATGTTACTAAAAGGTCTTAAAAACCTCAAATACCCCTCGCTAAAAGATAACTAAAGGCTGATTGATGTCGTTAAAGTAAAGAACTAAGATTATAATGAAAACTAAACAGCATGGACCATCTAAATAATTTTTGAACTTAAAGGATTATATTTGTGATTTTTACCAAACCACACAGACCATTTAGTTAATTTACCCTGTTTATAATAAGAATAATAATGTGATATTTATTAGTTGAAGGCTATGATTTTGATAGACTAAGTTATGAGTGAATTTTGTGAGTTATTCCTTATATTAACCAGATATAATAAGTCCATTTATAAGAGAATGTATATGATTCTTTAGACGAAAATATATTTTAAACTAACAATGATATATAGCGTTACAGGTAGCTACAAACGTTTATCTATATCTATACTATATTATAAAGCATTTAGCCATTTTGCTTAAACTCTTAAAAATTAAGTAAGATGAAATTACTAATATACCCTCATTTAAACCTAAAAGGAAACAACTAAATGGACTTAATTATATTCTTAATTACCATTATAATAACTAGACATTCCATAATAAATAATGTTTTAATAAGTCAAGTCAACACAAATTAATTTGTAACCGATAAGATATTATAACAAATTAAATAAATATTAATAAATAGTTAAAGCAATAAAGAAATTGAAAAATAAAAATAATATATAGACGTTGCGGATAAAAACTAACATTATCATAGTGCGTGATTATGATACTCCTACTTTATCGAATTAGACATGTTATCGAGTGAGAATTATTTGTCATCGTCGCATAGCGCGGATACTATGCTAGTATTAAAAAAACAAATTGCGTATATAAAGTTGGGCTTTCATACCATTAGGCCCAATATGTCTAGTTAGTCATCCACTTATGTCTTATGACTTGCCCCACATCTTTTTTTTTTTCATTTTGGAAAACAGCTTTTTAAAATAAAATAAAAATCTAATAAAAAAATTATTTAAGGTTTTCCCTCTCAATGATTTGTGAGGAATAAATCAAAGTAAGGGAGAGCATACAGAAAGTTACCCTTCTCCAATTGGATTTAATAAGTATTGAGACTAAGCTAGGAGGAGATGTCAGATGTGTATTGCTCTAATGCTTTAACCAATCAAATGCCCGGTTACATATACCACATGAGTTATGTAAATTCTTGATTTTCTTCTACATTGGCCATCAATCATGGCACGATATGACAATATGTATAGTTAATTCCCCCACCGTACAACAACAACAAAAAAAAAAGAAACAAAAAACAAAAAACCCGGCAACTGCTTTAAAAAAATCTGATACTTTTTAGCAAAAGGCTGTGATTTTGATAAATTGATTTATAAGTCGATTCATTCGAGTTATGTCCTATTTTTAATAGTTAAAGCATGGATACAAATCATTCAAATTGTTATCGATTACATAACATGTTTGTAATCATTTTATTATAAATCTAGACTAGATTAATTATCTTGTGATACATGACTTGGTTTTAAAAAAATATTAAATATTAAATATTATAAAATGATATTAAACAATTATAAAACAGGAAAGAGAGGGCAAACGTGATGGCAGAACGTAGCATCATTATACTAATAGACGTGATTATGCTTCTCGTACAAGTTTTTTTATCGTTATTTTTACACGTAAAGACAATTATATCAAATTTTTATTGTTTATAAAGACTATAAAATATATTTTAAAATGATAAAACTAAGAATTTTGTTAAATATGATATCTTAAAATGCTTATAAGAATTATGATATTTGTAGATTGAGGTGGTTTGGTATAATATTTTAAGGTTTCTAAATGATATATATGAAAATGTTCTAAAAATTTTAAATTAAATTAAACTTAAAAATTGAATCCAATCTAGTTAAATTTAGATTTTAATTTTTTCCAAATTAAATGCATCAAATCGTATAATTGTTTTATTATAAAGAAAGAATTCACTATTATAATAATACAACTTTTTTCCATCTTAATTTACACAGTGTTATTTCTGAATTTTGAAAAGTAACTGAATAAGAGATAGTTGAAAGAGCTGTCCAAATTTAACCACTGATTTTTTTAAAAATAGTTTTTTTACCCCAGCCAACTAGCCAAGGTAAAACTTAAAAGCATGTGTGTAACTGTGTATCTCTCATATCTGGGCTGGATATTTAATAAAGCCCAAATACCTCTGGACCAAAACAGAAGTACAGTTATAAACAACTGTGAGCCAAGAAAGATAAAGGTAACGCTATCTATACGGGTAAAAATTACTTATGACACTTTTATTTCGTACTTATGAAATGCGAATTGTATTTTTCCGAAACAATTTGTAGTTGACAACTGTGCCTGGTCAATAGTTGTCTGACGCAAGTTACAATTTTTGTATTTTTTTATTATTAATTGATTAAAAGTAACAATTAAAGTTATAAAGAGTTAACTCCATGCATTGTTACTTGTAATTCTTCTATCATCTTCTTAGCAGACTCTACCTCCACTAACTCTTCTTAGCACAGGGTCCCCTTCATCTTCTCTGACCATCAGAGAGTGTGTGTCAAAACCTTGATCATTCTACCTCCACCTTTCATCTTCTTCATTTATTCTCTTGAACTCCACCATCTCTCAAAACCAACCTTCCACCTTCTCAATTTACTATCCAGATCTCAAGGATTCCACTTACGTGACCGACCACCACAAACAACCACGACTGCTGAAAAAATAGAGATAAACACAAGTTGAAGGAAGCAAAGATGATAATATATTATTAATGAATAATCTGGAGAAGTACACATTATATATATATATATATATATATATATATATATATATATATATATATATATATATATATATATATATATTGTGAAGCTAGCCTGCGTAGGCAGAAAAGCAGGTAACAGAACCCAAAAACTTAGCTAACAAACACTTAGATAAACTAGGATAATTAGATGGCCAACTAGGATAGTGATATAGCTAACATCCCCCCGCAAGCGAAACGGCCGTGGTGACGTGAAGCTTGGACCGAAGATTTGTGAACCGAGAAGAGACCAACCCTTTCGTGAGTATATCCGCAAGTTGGGCCTGTGTTGAGACATAGCGAACAACTAGAGCTCCAGAGGTCACCATATCACGAATGAAGTGTAAGTCAATCTCTAAGTGTTTCGTTCGTTGATGAAATACCGGGTTCGTTGCAAGATAAGTAGCTCCAAGGTTGTCACACCATAAGGTGGGTGGTGAAGATAAACCAACTCGGAGTTCACGCAATAAGGATGTAAGCCAGCGAATCTCAGCAGCTGTATGAGCTAAGAAATGATAAATACTGAAATACGGAATCAGAGGGATGTCCAAGTCTTGAGTGCCAAAGAGCATGGGGAACGGAGGTAGCAGCGGACAAAGAATAGAGCTGGTGTATGTTAGGTTGCATGTGGTGGAGTGTTGTTCCAGTGAGTGTCTGTATAGAGAAACCACGGTTAGAAAACATGACACATATGGGATGATCAAGGACAAGTTGAGTAATGGAAAGTAAGTTTTTGGTTAAGCCAGGAACAACGAGAACATTTTTGAGAATTAATTGACAATGAGAAAGTTTAAGAACAGCATGACCAACATGTGTGATTCTAAGGCACGTACCATTACCGACGATCACTCGATCCGAACCTGTATATGGTTTAGCATCACAAACAATAGATGAGTTAGATGTCATATGAGCGTTAGCACCAGAATCTGGTATCCAAGTATCCACCATTTCACACATATCTGAAAAATTAAAAGATTTAGTTTCAGCTGACAAACCAAATTGAGACCCTGCCGAGTCATGCCCATTCTGTTGCGAGGCCCAGTTATTAAAGTCTGATGGGCTCAGTCCAGTTGCATTAAGATTTAACCCATCATTGGCTTGAGGAATAACATTCTGTCCAGCAAAATTATTTGGCCTAAATGAGTAATAGGGCCCACCTGCAACAAATTCATTAGAAGGCCCATTTTGAAGTCCAATATTAGAAAAATACGTAGGGCAGCCGACTGGAACTTGCGATGGAGGATACCCGCCACCCTGCAATGGTGAGAACATGTTCGGGTACCCCATATGTGCGATGTTTGCTGAGAAATTACCACCATAGCCTCCTCGACCGGTGTTGCGACCACCACCTTTGCCGCCACGAGAACTATTACGGCCTCCACGATTGTAAGATTGACGAGAGTTGTTGCGACTTTGGTGATTGAAGGTAGGGTTCGGTGGTGTGTATCGCCAATAACACTTAGAGGCGTCGTGACCTTCCTTGTGACAAATCTGACAAGTGGGTTTTGAAACTCGATCGACGGTGGTTTGGCCCTGATGCGGCACCGTTTCAGACGTTGTTGTGGCTTGCATTGCTGAAATTGACGATGGTGGTTCGGTGATTTGGGCTAGCCGTTCCTCAAAGATAAGAAGCTGAGATCGAAGTTGTGCAAACGTAAGTTCAGTGGCAGAATTTTCAACATTTAAAACAAACGTATTGTATGAAGAATTGAGTCCGTGAATGGTTTGCATGACTAACGCCGATTGTGAAACGGGCTCACCAATAGATTTTAAAGAGTCAGCAATATGTTTTATCGAATCACAGTAGGAAGCGATGGAACGACTTCCCTGTTTTATGGTTTGAAACTGTGTGTGAAGTTGAGATTTCTTAGCAAAGGCGTTCTGAAAATACGTATCCTCAATAATTTTCCACAGTTGAGCATACGATGTTGTGTCAATAGCCAAATGAGAGATAGTAGGGTCAAGAGTAGCGTTGATACAAGCGGAAACATACCCGTCGAGCCTTTCAAAAATTTCCAATTCCGGTGTGTTGGCTGGTGGTTTCTTTTCGTGCGGGTTTATGAACTTTAACAGACCGAGTGATTTGAGAATCGTTGTCATCTGGTGCTTCCAGGAAAGGTAGTTGTCATGGTTTAACTTTACTGATACAAAGTTAGATATATTTGGAAGGGTGTTTGTTGGGTTTGAAGTTGAATTTGTTGCTGAGCTTGCCATTGGCAACTTGAGAAGCTTTCAGATGATGCTAATGATAGAGTTTACGGAAACACAGAAGGCATAGAGACTGTCAAGATCGACAGCTCTGATACCATGAAAAAATAGAGATAAACACAAGTTGAAGGAAGCAAAGATGATAATATATTATTAATGAATAATCTGGAGAAGTACACATGATATATATATATATATATATATATATATATATTGTGAAGCTAGCCTGCGTAGGCAGAAAAGTAGGTAACAAAACCCAAAAACTTAGCTAACTAACACTTAGATAAACTAGGATAATTAGATGGCCAACTAGGATAGTGATATAGCTAACAACTGCCATACGCGTCACCGGTTAAGTACACCGTAGATCTTTGTTGCACCACCGCCGGTAACGTACCGCCGTAGTCACTCCATCGCTATCACTTTTAGATGTGTTGGTGAACAAAGAATCTGGAACTGAGGAAGATGAAGGTAGAAAACCCTAAAAATCGATACTTAATTTGATTTTCAACTTCATCTTCACATAAGTCCTTAATATTTCTTGGTCGGCGGAGTTAATGGAGTGAGAGAGTGTTGCGGTGGGGTTGCCGGAAGACGAATGAGGTCGCCGAAAAAATTGCCCGAAGGGTGAGTTCGACGGAAATGATGGCGTTGGAATAGAGCTATGGTGGGTCTGATGAGAGAGATAAAAAATGGGTAGGGTCTGATGAGAGCTATGAAGTAACTTTATTAATATATAAAATGTATTTGTCAGTTTTAATATGAAACCCACTATGCAATTATCTTGTACCCACTGCAAAGACAATCACTATCAGAATCTTTACACTATAATTGTTAAACTGTGAGTTGGATTTCCAAACGGATTATGACCCGACCTGAAACGATGTGGAGAAAGCCTGATTGACGATATCAATGTGATAGGTATTTTCAGCTATTTATGTTCTTAGCTAAGATTTTTATTGTATCACTTCTGAAATAGTAAGTGGACTAATTTATTTTCTAGACCGCTGTGATCAGCTAGCTACCACTTACTGGGATTCACCTATGTAAACTTGTAATTGCACGGTTGACCAATTAAGATAAGAATAGACTATTTCCGATTATTAAGTTGGATATATAATCTTATTGAACAAGATTGAAACACATTAATTAGGTAGCATGCATGTTTAATCATATGAAAACAAAAAAAAATTAAACAATACACTTAAAGAATAGTACTTGATTTATCTTTTGATCAAAACCAGTTTTTAACTTCAAAATATATACATATATACTAGTCCTTGATCGATATTGAAACCTGGAAACATGATTAGGTAAGAAGAGAAAACCATATTTTACCAAGATCGATATATGGTTAATCTAAAATTAAAATCCTACAAAATCGAAGAGAACCAAACGATCGAAATCTTAACGATAAAAGAATCTTACTTGATTCGAAGATGCTCAAGATTGTGGATTATCAATATTCAGCATCAAATAACACGTATCTATCATCATATCAAACTCATATGGATCTTCACTATATGAACAATGGAATATGATCGATTTTCCACGTATAAAACTGATTTATTTACGAAAGGTAAAATACTTTTAAATTTATATTACGAATTATATAGAAACACATGTCAAATCTGATAAAAGACCTCGAATCCAACCGTAACAAGAAACACACTCTGAATCACGATGTGTGAATCAGTAAACAGCACCAAAATCCAGATACACAAGACAAATCTGAACTAAAACACTACCGATCTCGTATTAGAACTAAGAACCAACCTCTCAAACGAATTAGCAACTCTACTGTACAAATCGATGCTTCAGATCTAAAATGCGCTTCTGAAGAACGAACTCAAAGACTCTGTTATTATTGTATATCGAGAACTACACAAACGGGAACCAAAAAAACAAGACAACTAAGGGAATTCGGGTCACATCTGCACTAGGTGCACACCCGACCCGAACTCAACCCGGACTCAAGCCCAACTCTAAATCTTCCACTCTTTCTCCACAAGCCCAGTAAGCCCAACAGCAGCAAGCTACAGCCCAGCTAAGAAAAATAATTCTGCACAAACACAAAACTAAACAAAATTAATAATCAGGCCACAAACAAGACTTGCTCCATTTTAGATTAACTATTTCAACACCGCCCCTTAATCTAAACATGGAACAAGTCAAACAGCTTTAACTTCTCACACATAAACTTATGTTGTGCAACAGACAACCCTTTGGTAAAAACATCTGCTGTATTATCAGCAGAACTTATTTTGACTGGTTTTAAAATTCCCAAACTAATTTTTTCTCTTATGAAATGCAAATCTATTTCAAAATGCTTGGTTCTCTCGTGAAAAACAGGATTTGAAGCGATTTGAATAGCCGCACTATTGTCACAAAAAATTTCCACCGGAATTGAAGGTTGTATACCAAAATCATTCAGCAACTTTAATACCCAAATAACCTCACAGGACACAGTAGCTAACGCCCTGTATTCTGCTTCAGCAGAAGATCTAGAAACCACAGACTGCTTTTTACTCTTCCAAGATATTAAAGATCCACCAAAAAACAAACAAAAACCTGTAACTGATTTCCAAGACGTGATATTTTTCCCCCAATCAGAATCAACAAAAGCAGTAAGAGAAAGAACAGAATCCTTACCAAAAAGAATACCATTACCAGGGCTTCCTTTCAAATACTTCATTACTCTTAAAGCAAGATTTAAATGAGACTGACAAGGAGAATGCATGAACTGACTCAATATGTGAACAGCATATGATATGTCTGGCCTAGTCAATGTCAGATATATAAGCTTTCCAACCATCTTTTGATACTCAGTTATGTTTATCACAGGAACGTCTTTCGACTTCTCATAACTTTTACTCCCAAAAACCGTGTTTACTTCAATAGGAGTTTGCACAGGTTTACAACCAAGCAAACCAAATTCTGAAAGCAACTCTAAACAGTACTTTCTCTGTGACAAACACAAACCTTCACTAGACTCCATAACTTCTATGCCCAAGAAATATTTTAATTTACCTAAATCCTTAATCAAAAACTTTGTATTCAGAAACTGTTTACACTTATTTATCTCAACAACATTATTACCCGTAACAACAATATCATCTACGTAAACTAGCAAAGCAATAAACAAACCACCACAAGACTTAATAAACAAAGAGTAGTCATTTTTACTCTGCACAAAACCAAACTCTATAAGGGCAGCAGTTAGTTTTTCATTCCACTTACGAGGAGCCTGCTTAAGACCATATAAAGACTTAACTAACTTGCAGACCCTATTATCAGTTTGAGAAAAATAACCTTCAGGCAGACACATATACACATCTTCAGTCAATTCACCATACAAGAAAGCATTATTAATATCCAACTGAAACAGATCCCAACCACTATTAACAGCAATACTGATCATACACCTAACAGTTACCATTTTAACAACAGGTGAGAAAGTTTCATCAAAGTCAATGCCCTCTCTTTGATTATACCCCTTGGCCACTAACCTAGCTTTATACCTATCTATCTCCCCTGTGGACTTGTACTTTATCTTGTAAACCCATTTACACCCTATAGGTTTTCTACCAGGAGGAAGATCCGTTAATGTCCAAGTCCCATTCCTATTAAGAGCTTCCATCTCAGAATTCATTGCATCAACCCAATTAGGATCTTTGCAAGCTTCCGAAAAGGAATAAGGCTCTCTACTCTTATTTAGATTCGAAACAAAACACAAATTGTTACCTGTTAACCTAGAATAACTCACAACTTTGTCTAACCCATATTTAACTTTATTCCCTAAAACAAAATCATCAAACCTTTTTGGCATATTAGAAGACCTACTAGACCTTCTTATGACAGTAGACTCAATAGAATCTTGACAACGAACTGGTGGGTTTTGAACACTCTTAAGACTACCAAAATTGCCCTCAGGAGACTCTGTATCAACATTTTGTGTTGCAGTAGAACTCTCAACCTCGGCAGAAGCATTTGGACTACCAGAAGATTGAGAACTACTGCCCTCACGTACAGAATTATCTCTCACTTCATCATTGGGACTTAAAGAATCTTGAGTTTCAAAAAAATGATTAAAAAAGTTTAATTGGTTAATTCCGTTTTCAGAAAAACCAGTATCATAAGACTTCAAGTTTGTTTTAAAAGGAAACACATGTTCATAAAATTTTACATCTCTTGAAAAAACAATCTTTTTCTGATCAAGACTAAACAACTTGTAACCTTTTTTAACGTTCGAATAACCAATTAAAACACACTTTTCAGACCTTGCACTAAATTTATCTGTATTATTTAAAACAGTAGCAAAACATAAACACCCAAAAACCCTTAAGTGTGAGAGTCTAGGCTCAAAGCCAAACACCAGTTCATATGGAGACTTTCCTGACAAAACTGACGAAGGTAACCTGTTGATTAAATATGTTGCAGTTAGAATACACTCAGTCCACATATTTAAAGGAATCCCCCCTTGAAACATAAGAGCCCTTGCAATATTTAGCAAGTGCCTATGTTTCCTTTCAACTATACCATTCTGCTGAGGAGTATAAGTACAAGAAGTTTGATGGATAACACCATTTTGTTTAAAAAAACCATCCATTTTATAATTCACAAACTCGGTTCCATTATCGCTTCTAAAAACTTTAACACTTTTATTAAACTGAGTTTTCAACAAGTTAAAGAAAATAAGCACATTTTCAAACACTTCTTCTTTAGATTTCATTAAGTATACCCAAACCGCTCTTGAGTAATCATCGACGATAGTAAGAAAAAATCTATACCCTTCTTTACTTGTAATCTTATAAGGACCCCACACATCAAGATGTACTAAATCACCTATTGAGCTTGACTTATGTTCACTTAAAGGAAACGGTTCCCTTGTTTGTTTAGCTTTAAGACATATCTCACAAAGTGAAGATTCATGATTTACATCTAAATTTAACTGGTTTTTTAGAACAATTAAAACTTGCTCAGCAGGATGACCTAGCCTACTATGCCAAATAGATTTAGTCAAACAACAAGAAAAAGTTCCATTACAATCTTCATTATTACCTTGCCTATTCAAATCAAACAGATATAGACCATTTCGTTCACTACCAGTCCCCAAAATTTTCTTTGAATTCAAATCCTGTATGAAACATTTACTATCATCAAAACCAATAAACAACTTGCTATCTTTTGTTAAGTTATACACGGATAACAAACTAACACAGTAAGATGGCACAACTAAGACATCATATAAAATTATATTATTTGACAATCTCAGATTTCCAATTTTTGTAACCTCAGCTTGTGTTCCATTTGGATGACTAACTGTAAACTTTAAACCAGACACATCAACTAAATTTTCCATACAAGCATCAGAATTGGTCATATGTTGGCTTGCACCCGAATCTATTATCCAACCAAAATTATGATTGGACACACTGTTTGCATTATTTGACTTGAAGAAAATTTCAAAATTTGAATTAAAGAAGCTATTAGAGTTAAAAAATCTACCTGACATGTTAGTATGAGCATTGCTAGAAATAGATTTCTCTTCCAACAGGCTCTTTAGTTTGGAAACCTGTTCTGATGTAAAAGGAAACGCACTATCCGGACTAGCATCAAAAGAGTTACAAACTTTATGAACCACGTTATTACTTGAGTTTTTATTATCAAATTGATTTGGAGATTTTTTCTTGAAACCAGGAGGATATCCTATAATCTCGAAACACCTTTCTATCGTATGACCGTTTAAACCACATTTTTTACACACAAGATTGGAGTTTAAGTTCCTCCTGAAATTATCAGGATAACCAATGATTTCAAAACACTTTTCTATTGTATGTCCATTCATGCCACACTTTTTACAAACCAGATTTGAATTTCTACCAAATTTTCTCTTATTATCATTTAACTTGGACACAAAAGCCGATTGATTTTTAGAAACAACATTTGTACTTAAGCCTCTATGAGACTCCTCTCTAGAAACAATTGCAAAAGCTGTTTTGACACTTGGGAGTGGATCTTGTATTAAAATATTACTTCTGATTGGTTGATATACATCATCCAAACCCATCAAAAACTGCATTAATTTTATCAGTTGGTTATGATTTGTAAAGTCTCTTGCAGCATGACATACACAAACAGGGAGTTTCACAAGAGCATCAAATTGTCTCCAATATGAGTTGAGTTTATGATAATATTCAGAAACAGATTCACCATTTTGAGTTAACGAATTTATCTTGTGATGTAGATTGAATGTAACAGAACCATCCACTTTATCATATGTTTCTTTCAGTTCTTGCCAAACTATAGAAGCAACCTTTGAAAAAATTTGGCCGAGATAGAGCTCTTCTGAGATTGAACTCAAAATCCAAGCTAGTACAACAGAATTACACCTATCCCATTGTTTGGCAAGGATATCATCAGTTTCAGATTTAACACACAAACCATTTATAAAACCCAACTTGTTTTTTGTTTCTAATGCAAGTTCCATAGCACATGCCCAAACTTTATAATTTTCAGTCCCTTTTAGCTTAAAGTTTATCAATGGAGTATTAACCGTGTCACTTGCATGAAGATAGAGAGGATCTCCAAAGTCCAATTTACTTATTTGGGTCCCAAAGACATTTACATTTTCCGAATCTTCTAATCTATCTGACCGATCAGACATCTTAAAACTACTAACAGCAACTACAACAGTTAATCACAGATTTAACGAGAATAGGAACGGACTTATATAACCAGACAGATCAAAAACAGATATCACAGAATCAAACAGTAAACCAACAGTCACGTAAAGGCAATACCAAAAACTCGTAACAATATATCAGATCAAAAACGAACCTATGAGATCTCTGCCTATAGGCCAATCCTCTTGTTTGAACAAGGATTGCTACCGAACAGAGTGAGTTAAGAAGACTTACAGAGAATTTCCGAGATGGCCTTCTGTCAAGAAGGAAGAAAGCACCAAGAAACTAACCTCGCAGCGGAGTAAGGACCAGATCCAATCAACTGATGTTCCGATGTCTACAGATTGTAATCCGAACGAATTGTTGAAGAACCAACTGAGTGTTTCTTAGCGCAAACTAAAACGATCCCCTCTGATTCATATAAGAACAAAAAACCCCTAAAACGTAAGAACCAGAATGCTACGGTAATCAGTCGCAAGGAGTAATTCCCCGCTCTGATACCATGATAAAAGACCTCGAATCCAACCGTAACAAGAAACACACTCTGAATCACGATGTGTGAATCAGTAAACAGCACCAAAATCCAGATACACAAGACAAATCTGAACTAAAACACTACCGATCTCGTATTAGAACTAAGAACCAACCTCTCAAACGAATTAGCAACTCTACTGTACAAATCGATGCTTCAGATCTAAAATGCGCTTCTGAAGAACGAACTCAAAGACTCTGTTATTATTGTATATCGAGAACTACACAAACGGGAACCAAAAAAACAAGACAACTAAGGGAATTCGGGTCACATCTGCACTAGGTGCACACCCGACCCGAACTCAACCCGGACTCAAGCCCAACTCTAAATCTTCCACTCTTTCTCCACAAGCCCAGTAAGCCCAACAGCAGCAAGCTACAGCCCAGCTAAGAAAAATAATTCTGCACAAACACAAAACTAAACAAAATTAATAATCAGGCCACAAACAAGACTTGCTCCATTTTAGATTAACTATTTCAACAAAATCAAAGTTATAAGTGAAAATATAATCGTCTACAATATGAAAAATATATAGAGGTGAAAGTGAAGTAATTGAAAGATAGGGGTAGAAAACAGAAATATAGAAAGATAGTTTCTAGGAAGGTGTTATTTTAGTCGCTCACGTACTGACACTGGGGGATATATGAAAGGGATATATTTATAGTTGCTATCTAGGCAAAGATATAGTGACGACCGGGTGCGTGCATATAACAGAAGAGCAACAGCTGGAATCCTTGACACAAGCCAAGGCTATATATATATATATATATATATATATAAACAACAAACACTATTCTATAACGCGTTACATTAAAAACCTACCAATTCATATACAAACATTTATTATCTCTTATATATCATCAGTTTTCATTCTTTCTTTTTCTTTTAAAGATAATATATGTTCCTTTTATTATATATACTTTATTCAAAAAAATTACTTTAATGAAACAACCACACGCATTTTTCCTTTGTACTTACCTTAAGTTGCAAAAGGTCTAAACAACAAGAACAAGATGTAGATATCGATCATTTTGCTCACTTTGCTAGTTTTGGTAATTACAAGTGGATCGAGTAGAACATAACTCTTATTATATATTCATATTTTGTATGATGTGGACATTACTTAATACGCTCCCTCATGCGTGATGTTATTATTTTCTTTTTCAAGGCTAACATGTGGATATTTAGAGGTTACATGAAGTCCGTATGGTCTTTGACCAATTCTAATACCATGTAAGATTGTGAAGCTCTAACTCAAAACCAACTGACTATAAGCGGAGTAGTACAAAACCCCTAATAAACACGTGTCTTAACACCTTGATCTCAGTGCCATTTGTTGCTATATGTGTATCCAAAAGTCTACGTTAAGACGTTAATGTCTACATATGTTGTTATCATTTCATTACAAAAAGATGTTAATTATCCACACCTTTTTTTTATCAATATGAATACACTTAAACCCGTGAAAAATTGCGATCAAGCGTGAAAATATTGGGTGTTACTAATCTGTATCGAATCTTTACATTTGAAATTGTGAATTTTAAAGTAAAAAATCACATTTATTAGTGTGGACAAATCATCTAGATTTTCATACCTATAAACGTGGAAAATTTGAATATAATTCTAGAGTTACAAAAATTTACGCTTTTAAGTATGAACTTCTGTAATTATCTATGTATTACTAAATTCACACATTTAAAAAGCGTGAACTTTTAAAATCAAATGTACACGTCTATAAATGTTGAGTTTTTTCTTTCTAACAATCTTTATTTTTACACTATATTATAAGCGTGACAATACTTAAAAAATTTACACGCTTTTTATAAAACGTGGATAAATAACATATTTTTTGTAATTTTGATAAATAACATAATTAAAAAGCTTCATGACGAATTATTATCTTAATCAAGGTAATATTATAAGCCCATCATGTGCGTGTGTGACCTCAAAATATATCTTGGTTACGTACGTAATTGACTCGCATATACTAGAAAAACACTCTTTAACGATGACTATTAATTTACTGAGGTTGCGGTCTTATCTGGCTTAGGAAACTTCTTAGTTATGTCTTAAACTTTCAATGCCTTCATTTTCTATACATGACTCCTGAAATCCATCTTCTATGTTTTCACCATAATTACTTGTCAGCCCCTAGTTTTCTTTAGTTTCATACACGTCCTTCAACTTTTAAAAACTGTCTATTTCGAAGAATTGAAGTTCCCCAACTTTTTTCAGGTACACCACTTCGCTTATCTTGATATTAATCACTTTTTTTAAGTCAAATTTTAATACAAATGAATAGAATTTTTTATATATTTAAATTAAAAACTAAAGAATTAAATGTAATCTTGAAATCGAATGCTGGATAATTTATTTTTATTGAAAGAAATTTGTAGCATTAAATTTAATGGCAATGCTACAATGAGTTTCATCTTACACTCAAGTTGATGGAACCGAATGACAATAAACGACAGTTGAAGGGGAGTGTATGCAAATAATTTTCACTCAATTAAATATTAATATAGTTATATACAAATTGAATACACCTTCTGTCATCCATTTCACTTTTCTTTTGCTCACTGAAAACACTATAAATACACAATATGCTCTCCTTCTGTCCTTCACCGTCACTTATATTACAGGTTTCTGGTTCTATTTATTTCGTCATATAATCCAATGAAGAGGAAAGATGGAAGTGCTCCATTAGACAGGTTGAGCAAAAAGAAGTACAAAGGAGTACGGATGAGAAGCTGGGGATCATGGGTTTCAGAAATCCGAGCACCTAATCAAAAGACAAGAATATGGTTAGGATCGCACTCGACACCTGAGGCTGCAGCTAGAGCTTATGATGCAGCCCTTCTGTGCCTCAAAGGACCATCAGCCAAATTCAACTTCTCCCCTCATCATTACCACCATCTCCACTACTCCACCACCGCCATGTCTCCCAAATCTATCCAGAAAGTGGCGGCTGTTGCAGCAGCAGCCGCCACTGATTCTTCTATTACCAGCACCAACCTCACCGCCGCCGGTTCATCTTTGGATATGCACTCTCCATCTAATTCGTCCTCCCCCTCTTCTCCAAATTCATCATCTTTGCAATTGCCGATAAGTCCCGTTGATGATGAGATTGTGTTGGCAAATGATTCTTTTAACACCGCCATGTATGAACCATGGTCTTGGTATAACCCGGATGCGCCTCTGTATGATGATATAGTTCGAGATGAATCAATGTTTGATCCTTTTTGTTCTTTGATGATCCAAGATGTTGATGAAGGTATTGGTGACATTCCTCTTTGGAGCTTCTGCTGAATTTTTGGTGCTGCAGTTCCACGTGGAAGTTAAATTCGAATTAATAATTAATGTTGTAGATTATTTATTTATTCTTTGGGTGATGTTCATACTAATTTACTTGAAAATCACCATTTACTCAAAATTAATCTTTGAGGAATATTATTGTTATCAATAACTAATTCAATTTATTTCGCTATATATACTTCATTATTTCTTAAGATATGTTTGACTTTATCAAAGTACAATTATAAGTATCAATTTTGTAGCTATATGTATATTTTTAAAAATGTTGCTGACGTGAGTATTGTTTTTTTAATATACGGAACTAGAATATATATATATATATATATATATATATATATTCTAATATATATAAAAGACTTATTTTAAAAAAATTATTAGATTATCTAGACCATTTATTTAATTAATCTTAACCGTTAATTATTTTAATTCTAAAATTTTTATTTTGATCTTTTAAAGTCAAATTAATGTGGATTAGATATATAAAGATAAGCCCACTAATTTAAAAAAAATATTAGATTATCTGGACCCTTTATTTAATATAAGTTTTAATCCTAGCCGTTAATTACTTTAATTCTAAAATTTTGATTCTGACTTTTTACAGTCAAACTAGTTTGATTAGATAAATATAACCCTTAATTAAATCAATAATAAATATAAAAAAAGTAATAAACAATCACAAAATTTAATTCCACCATAAATCCACAATATAATCGAACACCGTATCACCTCCATTCTCAAACTCCTTAATCTCCACATCTATTTCACTATCATTCAAAGTCATTGTTGGCAATTCTTCTGTTGATTTTGGTTTTTATTGATTTCTTTTACTTTTGACTAAATGTATGCATTTTTTAATAAGTTACAAGAAATTTAATCACGTCTTTTAGTATTATAATATCATATTTTTTTCAATCACGCATGCTCTCTCCTTTCGCGGTGCTTCCATCACTGGTCTTGGGATTTACACCGTTTGTTGTCATTTTTATTTGAACTTTCATTTTTCACTTTTAATATTTATTTAATATTTTTAATTAATTATATTTATTACTTTTCTAAATCATCTCGTGTATTACACGGGTATTTAAACACACACACACACACACACACACATATATATATATATATATATATATAGAAAAAAGTTCATGCGATGAACCATTCTTAGTGCGAGAACCGCGAGAACCAATCTGAGCCGTCCAATTCCCCCTCTTTCAATGTCATTGCCCACCCATGAATTCCTCACATGCACCCTGCCACACTCTATCCCTCCACGCTCACCATCCATGAAACTTCTCATATCCAAGGAACGGCCGAGATTGGTTCTCACGGTTCTCGCATGAACCCTCCCCTATATATATATATATATATATATATATATATATATATATATATATATATATCAATGGAATATAATTACTCAAGAGATTTTATAATACTCTCCTAATTTTTTTTACTTGACCTTCTGAATTCATGATACGTATCAAAGTCAAGAAAATAAAAAAATTGAATGTATTTCACATATTATTATTTATTCGAATTAAATTTGTATAACATGACTTTTATCTAAAGTTGTAGCGTATCTCTTCCACACGATCAAATATTTATATGTAAAAAATAATTGTTTTAATACCATTAGAATATCATATGTTTGCTTAAATTTTTATGCATCTACCGAATATTTATAAAAAATTCCCATGTCTATTTTAGCCGCATATTTCTTTTTGAACTTAACATCCAATCATACATAAATTGAAGAAAAAAGACCTTAACTCTTTGAAAGCCTCCACGGACCGGTACCAATCATACAATGTACACGTACTCGACTTCTATGTGTTCCAAATTCTAGTTCTATTTTTATTTTTAATATATGCTATAGTGTATATTTTTAAATGATATTTAATATTACTATTTATCATTCTGCATATAAAATTAAGATAAGTGCTAAAATTAAGAGATGAGACGAGAAAAAATAATTAGGAATTACAAATTTCAATTGTTAAGAATTGAAGTAAGAAGATAAAGTAGAATGATTTAGAATTTTTCTTAAAACAAATAACAAAAAAAAGTTCTTTTGGATAAAAAAAAGAAACTTTAGACCACAAGTAGGCGAAGGGGTTCATTATTCGAGGCTCGTCGTCCCGTTAAGAGCTCATCAACCACTACGGCTCACCATGTCATTGTTCGTCATGTTGTAGTTCATCACCACAATGACGAGCCATAACGGCTTATTCCCTTTTTTTTGTGTTTTTGTTGGAAAGGGTATAAAATGAGTGATGATTTGAAGATTAGTCATGCATGTTATGACTAAGAATGTTTAGTAGGGGTGTTCAAAACCGGATATCCGAAATTTTGGATAGTTGTTTTTAGTATTTGAATTCATATCCAAATTTTCAGATTCGGATATCCGAAGTATCCGAAAATTTCAAATACATATCCTTTTTATATTTAAAAAAAATATAATTATTAAATAATCATATATTAAGCTTTAATCACCAAAAAATAGTGTACGTCTTAAAATAAAAAATACATGTATACATGAAACTATATATGTTAAGAAAATTAAATATATAAACAATATATAAATAAGAAAATGAAAAATAAAAACATTTTTCGAATATCCGAAAAATACGAAACTTTAAATATTTACTATGTGAATTCTGTAACGCCACCCCTAACGAGCTTAAAATTAGAGTTAATTTAAACTTAATTTAAACTTTTTAACCATCGATTATCAAAAGTGTTGCAGCGGAATTAAACACCATTTACAAAAAAACTACAAGATTGACTCGGCTAATTAATTACAACAAAAAGGTTAGCCAAGTTCAAAGCTACAAGCGTTACCAACTAGTTCCGACCACCGGATCCATACAGACTACAACGTGTTCCCCAAAAGGTATTTACAATACAAACTACCACCAGTCCCGCCTCACCAGGCATCTAGCATCAACCTGCGAAAAAGATAAATCTTGCACCGTTAGCTACAACTAGCTAGTGAGCACCAATTACACATAAGCAACAATAAGCAGGCTATCATGTATCAGAACAGCACACAGGGCTATCCTATCATATTGTGATGTGACAAACGTGTCAGCAGTAGTCGTATGTTGCAGGGGAGCTAACCCCGCTCAACAACCCAAAAGCATTCCACATAGTACGTCAATTATCTATCATGTTGGTTCCCATCTATCAAGGAACCTTACTCCTTAGAGGAACGGCGGCCTGCAGGACCATCACCCAAGCGTATACTACTTGAGTACCGTTAGTGCCCGGGTACTAACTCCCGTCTACCCGAGAACCCAGCCAAGTATTGACACCCGTCTACCTGACTGACCTCCGTGTTCTCCAATTCAGTGTCCGGACAAAACTTCATAAACAACTAGTTGATCCAATAAGGATCCAGTTCATGCGCGCATATAATCACAACAATATCTTTCATATCAACAATAATATTACTAAGCATGCTTTTACAACTTTATCATAACATACCTCCATTTCCACGTATCAATACACCAGTCATGTGTCAACATGTACTACAGATAACTTACCTACTGAGACTCATGGGAAACCGGTACTCACCTTGAAACTACAAGAGGCAGATATGCAATCGGGAATCCCAAGAGCACACAGAATCGTCTGAGTCACCTAACACCAATAAACATAGATAAACACCCCTTAGTATACACTACAACACACTGCACTAACAACAGTCTCAACAAAAGGTCAACATGGTTTCTGACAGCCTCCTACGGTCGCAGGAACATGTTCCTACGCCCGCAGGACACCCATCCAAAAAGTACTACGGCCGCAGTACATATGCACTACGCCCGTAGGAGTTCTTACCAAAGAACCATGACCTACGGCCGTAGTTACCATTCACTACGCCCGTAGTATGTATCCTTTGGGTAACTACGGCCGTAGGTTATATACCCACGCCCGTAGTCTTGTTTCCATCACCCGTGGGTGGTAATCCTCATGAATACAATCCTACGGCCGTAGCAACCATTTACTGCGACCGTAGTAACTACAACAACACCCTACGGCCGTAGTAACATTATACTACGCCCGTAGGAACCACATTTACAGTGTGTTCTTGCTCTGTTCGAGCACAGCTACGGTTTTACGGGTTTTTGACTCAAAATCCAACTTGAATCCATATTCAAGTGTTTATACAAGTTGTCTAACATATATATAAACTTCCTAACATGACTTGGTCACAAAAACAACATTAAAACACATCTAAATCCTCCAATAGACACCACACACATTCAAACACCATGAACTAGGTTTAACAAGAAAACTTACAAAGATGATGACCTCTAGCTCAATAAGAACAGACTTCCCACTTGAATCCAGCTTCTAATCCTTTCCCTTCTTGAATTCAATCACCAAAAGTACAAGGTTTGTGTGTGTGTATGGTGGTACGTACGTATGTATGTGTATAGAGTGTGTGTATGTGTTTTTAGCTTATCCAGTAAAGAAGAAAGAGTCTATAGGCCGACTTAACAAGTTAATACCCCATCTCGGGTATTTCGTTCTCCTATTCAACTTAAAACACAACTTAGGGTTATCCGTTTCAACTAACGGAGATATTTTTGAAACCCTTATCTAAAACCGTTCAACTATTTGTCTACTTGGTCAACTTATGACACTTTTCATAATACTTAATTTTTATCCACATTTAACACCAGTTAACACCAATTAGCACCAATTAATGTTTAAAACACCAATTAACATTTAGGACACCATTTAACAACATGTATACTACAATTAACAACAAAACACCAGTTAAAGTCAACGTACAACTGTTAAAGCTACACATACTACAGTTTACAACTAAGCCCCATTTTATGGGTGTTACAAATTCGAATCCAGAAATTCTTTTAGATCTCGGAATTTCTGTATATCTAAATTTTCAAATTTTTAGATCTTCATAATAGATGTTTGTATTCGGATTATTGTAAACACTATACTGTATAGTCATAACTCATAAATATATAGTAGACCGGAAATTTAATGATGGTTTATTATAAAAAAAAAGTGATGTTATGAAGTATGGGTACGTACGGAGTGGTTTCATTTTCATATCTTCCAGCTATCACTCCTGCCGCCACAAGCAACTTCCTCCTCATTTCCCCCCGGCCCTTTAATTTAAATTTTAAGAAAGAAATAATATAAAATAAAAATCATTTAATTTGCATAAGTAACCCTATGTAAACATGAAATTGGCAATCGTCGTTTACATAAAAATAATGACCGAAATATTGAAAATATTAATAACTTGTTTGTTTTACAATCTCAAGATAAATGTTAGTTCACTCCAAAGTTATAAAATGACGTCTTAATTAAAAAAAATCTTAAGGCGATATGAGTTTATAAACTAACTAATAAGTAATAAACATAAATGTCAGTCGGTCAAAGTCTAAACATGTGAATTGAAGACAAGTCCCCCTTTAAGACCATCAGCATCCAACCATATTTTTCTTGAGTTACCTACTATTACATCAATATTCACGTCATCTCGTATTTTTAACCTTCTTCAACCCACAAACCCCACATCAAAATCACATCAATTCTCTATCTTTTCTATTTTTATTTTTTTATTAATTTTTTGTTATAACTAATATAAATTAACATATTAGTATAGCCATCCTCTCTCTATATATGTATATGGGAAGGCTCATTTGAAAACTGATTAGTGGGAGTACCGCAATAACTATTCTTAGCCGTTGATTTAATAAGTAAAATTCATGGATGTAGATCGTGGTAAGATCAAGTGTGGCATGATGCATGCAATCAATTCATGAGTGGGTGATGACATTGAAGAAGAGAAAACTCAACGACTCATATTGGTTCTTGTAGTTTTTGTAATAAAAATGATTTTCAAATAAACTTTTTCTTATATCAATTAAGTTTTTTGATTATTATTTTACCAGCCATCCCTATTCACTTTCTATTAAGGGCCAAAACAGCCCTCCAACTAATTTGTGACAAATTTTTACGGTTGTAAATTGCTTGTTTGTAGTAGCATCTTGCTTGCTTAAATATCATATCCCATTAATAAGGACCTGCTAAAATTTAAAATATGTACAACCATATATTCATACGTACTCTTCTAATTGTGCCAAATGCTTGTTATTTTCTTATATATACGTACTCTTCTGATTGTGTCAAATGCTTGTTATTTTCTTATATATGCGAACTCTTATAATTGGGATATGAACAAGTCTCGGTTAATAGTGCATTTTATGAAAATTTTATTTTAACCAACAAATTTTCTTGCAATAAACTATTTATTATAGAAACTTGGATTATATATGATTTGACTAAGTGATAAATATTTTCTTGTATTGTATGATTTTCATCATAATGTTACCATTATTTTTATGTTTCCATTGCCAATATGCCATAATAATACAATCCTGTAGAAAGTGTCACAGGGTACAAAAAGAAAGTGAGATGGTCAAAATTAAGGAATGAAATTGTTTATTCAGAGTGGTCGGCGTGATCCTACTCCGGTGATCTTCAAATACCTTAATATATATGAAAATCATTCAAAGAATAATTAATTAATCTGTAATGTTTCTATCGAATTTTCACGTGGCGTAGACAACAGCACCAAAACATCACCAGAAGCTCCAAAGAGGAATGTCGCTTATATCTTCATCAACATGATCTTGGATCACCAAGGAACGCAAAGGATCAAACATTGATTCGTTGTGAACAATGTCATTATATATAGGTGCGTCCGGATTATACCAAGACCATGGTTCATACATTGTGTTCATGTCATAAGAATCACCTGCCAACAAGATTTCATCATCAACTGGACTTATCGGTAATTGTAAAGCAGACGGCGAAGTTGGAGAAGAGAGTAAGGACGGAGAACGCATTGATAATAATGAATCAGTGGTGATGGCGACGTCGCTGTTAGTATCAGTGGTGGTGGTTGTTGCTGCTGCTGCTGCCGCCGCTACTTTTTGGATTGATTTAGTTGACATGGCGGTAGAACGGTGGAGATGATGGTAGTGATGAGAGGGGAAGTTGAGATTGGCTGACGGTCCTTTGAGGCACAGAAGGGCCGCATCATAGGCTCTAGCTGCGGCCTCAGGTGTTGAATGTGAGCCTAACCAAATTCTTGTTTTTTGATTTGGTGCTCGGATCTCAGAAACCCATGAACCCCAACTTCTCATCCGTACTCCTTTGTACTTCTTTTTTTCTAACGGGGAAATTTCGTCTTTCCTCTTCATGGATGAATTCTTGAAACTTTTTTATGTACGGCTTTTTAAGTTACCGAATAAATTGGATAAGAAACTCGAAATAGGTGATGATGAAGGAAAGCGCTATTGTTGTTTAATATTTATAGTGTTTTGAATGAGTAAAAAGACAAGTGAAATGGATGACAGAAGATGTATTTCTATTCGTAAATAAATTAATGCATAAAATAATTTCTCCTTAATTGGATTCAGATGAGTGAAGACTATTTGCATATACACCCCTTCAACTATCATGTTATTGTTATTCAGATACACAAACTGTGTCATGTTCTTTTTTCTTTTAAAAACTAGAAAAAATGAAAAATATATGAGGTGCATATATACCTAAATGCAGGGCCGGCCCAAGGGAAGTTCAACATGTGCCCATGAACAGGGCCCCACCATATTTTAGACCCATCTCCAGCAAAGTAGTTTTTAGGTTTTAATATCCACAGTTTTTGGGAACTCACAAACGTTTTTGGGACTCCAACAGTCCAACTCACGCAATGGCAGGGCCTAAAGTCGCCGACTCAAGAATCAATCGAGGAAGACAATTCCGTTTCTCCATGATACATTCACCATATATACTTTCGGTGATGGCAAGTCGCAATCATATTTCACAGATTCTCCACCGAGGCATCGATAATCGATAGAAGAGAAGCAACGAAGGGTTGAGACTATTCAACAGAAAGAGTTTGGTTGATGATTCACCTTTTCTCAACAAATCTTCGATGGCCTCTATCTTCTTTCATTTCTTTGCTTGAACGAGTTCCGCAATCACAAAGAGGGCAGCGTGCTATTCGACTGTCCAGGGCGAATAGTTCAGCATTCCGAGCCTCCGGCTGTCCTCGTCGTTGGTGGTTCTCAACTGCTCGGTGAGTTAGTGTTTGCACCCTCTGTTCTTTTCCTTTTAAAATTTGATTTTATTTTGTAAACTTTCTACAGATATGATTGCAACTTGTTCTTTGTTATTTCTGAGATTTCTAGGTAAATTATATATGGTATAATGTAATATAAGTTTCAGTTTCTTTACATTTTCGATTTCAACTTTTTGTGATTCTGATTTTTTCATTCATGCTTATGAGTTTATTAGAATTCAGAATTTGGTTGGATGATCAGGGCACTTGTTGTAGATCAAGTCGCAGGGCTGTTGGTTTTGCTGTTTTGATTTCGTGGCCATTTGTATGGTGATGTCCAGGTGAATGGTTTTTGTTTTTGTTTTTGTTTTTTTGTTTTCTTCTTCATTCAGGTTGTGTATGGTGATGTCCAGGTGTAGATTGTTACACCTTAAGTTGTATTTTAGCTTTTTGTTCTAGGTTGCGATGTGGCAAGATGGCTTAGGTGCCATGCTTCTTTGTGTACTTGACTTTGGTTGATGGTGGTAATGGTAATTGGTATTTGTTTTTACCCTAAAAAAATACTAAAAGTTCTATGGTTTATAAGTTTTTAGAAGTATATTACCGACTAGAAGTATATTACTGACAGTCTACATGAAATGAATTATCGAAATTTATTTTAATCTTCTTAGAATTTATAAGTTTTAGGGCATAGTGTTACTAAATTGCACAGGGCCTCCGAAATCTTGAGACAGGCCCTGCCTAAATGGATCAGGATCATTTCTATCCAGAACATTCAAGTTATACCATCAAATACTTGTGTACAATATGAAGGAAAAAAAGTTACAGATGTGTTTAATATCAAAACATGATGAAAAAATTTCGGAACTTGTTTGAAGGATGCATATGCAAATATAAGAAAGTTGGGATTGAAAAGTAAATTTTGTGAAAACATAGAAGAGGGATTGCAGGAGTCATGCATACACAGTGACGAGACTGAAAGTTTAGTGATAACTTAGAAGTTTCCTAATCCAGATAAGAGTACGTGTTTTTCTAGTACATATGTTTGAGAGTCAAGGGCTTATAATACGTTATTAAGAAAATAAACAATCACACATGGGAATGGGATTAATGTCAGGTTTATTTAATCATTGCTGGTTATAAACATGTTAGAGAATATATATGTAAGAAATAATTATATAAATAGTTAGACTACCTAAATTAACATATATGTAACTCAATTTTCAAACAGCATACTAAATCGGAAAATCTGTTTTGCAAATAAATGAGGTTATTTCACTTATTAAGATAATAATTAGAACACAAATATTGGTTTATAACTTGATATAATATTGACTTAATGTGAATCTTGCATTAATCTTTGACTTAACATATTATCATTATTATAAAAATAAAAATAAAATCCTGTCCATATTCATCGGCTGTTGTCATTTGACGGTCGCGTTTGGGCCATTCTTTCTGTGAGTACGTATGAACATTTTGGATACATATACTCCCATTAAAGATCATTATATTATATTATATTATATTATAATTATAAATATAATACAGCCAAAAATAATAATTTATTAATAAGTGATTAAACATAATTTACAAGACAAATTAATATCTAACTGATTATTTTTCAAGCATATCATATAAATATATACCCTTATTTAAGCACCATTAATGTAGATGCATGAATCTTTCTAAAACTTTATACCAAATTATTACTAGAATTTCTTACCCAATCTATGACATTGATCCAAAATGCTTATTAGAAAATGAGAGTGACTAAATTGTGGTAATGATTGTAATTCATTACTTGAAGAAGAGAAGGAATACACGGATCCTATATATATACACGACAGTATACTGAGCTAAGGAGCTAACCAACTGACGAAAAATATAACTAACTAACTAACTCATAATTACATTTGATCACAATGAGAAAGGCTACTGTTATGAAGAATACGTAAGCTGTGAATTCCTTTTCTATGAATACAGTTGACCTTTGTAGTATTACTTTGACCATGTGTAGCTTCATGTATCTCATTATCCCCCCCACAAGTTGACAATGTGTAAGGATTACACATGTTCAACTTGGATAAGCAAGAATAGTGTAAAGCTTTTGGAAGACCCTTTGTGGGAATATCTGCTGTTTGAAGCTTGGAGGGGATGAATTTGGGATGAATGATACCAGCCTTGACTTTGTCTCTTACGAAATGACAGTCTATTCCTATATGCTTTGTTCTGGCATGCTGGATAGGATTAGAAGCTAAAGCAATTGCTGATACATTATCACAGAACATCAGTGATGGAGTTGAAACTGTGATATTAAGGTCTTGTAGTAAACATCTAATCCACGTTACTTCACAGGTGCTATCAGCTAAAGCCCTGTATTCTACCTCTGTGGATGAACGAGAAACAACAGTTTGTTTCTTTGATTGCCATGAGATGAGATTTTGACCAAGAAAGATTGCATAGCCAATGATAGAACGTCTTGAATTTAGGTAGCTGGCCCAGTCACTATCACAGTAGGTAGTAAGATTAAGATCATTTGATTTGGAAAAGATCAAGCCTTGTTCTGGGCACAACTTGATGTACCTTAAAGTATGAAGTAAAGCTTTCATGTGCTTGGTACGAGGATCTTGAAGGAATTGGCTCAGAGTTTGTGGAGCAAATGATATATCAGGACGGGTGAGTGTAAGGTATATTAGTTTACCCACCAAGGTACGATATAAAGTAGGATCTGGTAAAGGATCACCATCTGAGTGAGTAAGCTTAACATTTGGATCCAATGGAGTGGCAGCAGGTTTGGAATTCAATACATTTGCTTGAGTAATTAAGTCAAGAGCATATTTGCACTGTGACATTGTGATGCTGGTTGAATTCCGGTAGTATTTCGATGCCAAGGTAGTAATGCAAAGGACCAAGGTCCTTGATGCTAAAAGTATCATGAAGCTGTGCTTTGACAATGTCAATGTGAGATTGTTGATTGCCTGCAAGGATAATATCGTCAACATAAACAAGGAGAGCAGTAAAGCATGATCCTTTGTGATATGTGAACAAGGAAATATCAACATAACTCTGCTTGAAGCCAACAGATAAGAGAAATAAAGAAAGTTTTTCAAACCATTGGCGATTGGCCTGTTTAAGACCATAGAGGGATTTTTCAAGTTTACATACAACATTGGGTTATGTTGGTTTGGGATAACCTTGAGGAATAGACATGTAGACTTCCTCATTTAGATCTCCATGTAAGAATGCATTATTAATGTCTAGTTGTTCAATTTTCCATCCTTGTTGAATTCCAATGCTAAGTAAAGTTCTTACTGTAACCATCTTTGCAACAGGAGCAAAAGTTTCTTTATAATCCACACCCTCTTTTTGAGTAAAACCCTTGGCAACTAAACGAGCCTTAAATCGTTCAATAGTGCCATTTGCATGATATTTCACCCTATAGACCCATTTGCAGCCTATTGGATGCTAATCTGGTGGTAGTGAAGTGATGGTCCATGTTTTATTCAATTCAAGAGCCTTTATTTCTTTTGTCATTGCATCAACCCATCGTTGATCCTTTGATGCTTGTGTAAATGAGTGGGGTTCTACCACCTTTTCAATGGAATTGATAAAGGCATGTGATGAAGAGGAGAGATTATGATAAGAAATGAAGTTTGAATAGTGGTGTTTAGTAACAGTAGAATGGATGTGAGACTGAGGAAAAGAGCAGTGATAATCATTGAGTTTGGAAGGAGGATTTTTTATTCTGGTAGATTTTCTAATTGGTGGTGGTGGTGGTGGAGGTGGTGGTGGAGGTGAAAGGGTAGATAAAGTTGGTGAATGCAAAGTAGAATCAGGGTGAGTAGAGGTAGGAATGGTAGTAGGTGAGGCATTAGAGGAAGAATCAGGAGTGTGTGTAGATTGTGTTTGAGAAGGTGTAGTGGTAGACGAATAAGGAGTAGAATTAGAAGTTCGATGGGGCATGTATTGATTTGGAACATTGGAGTTATATGGAACAAAATGGTTGGTAGAATTGCTAGATTGAAAGTCAGAGGGATTGATTTTGAAAGGAAATAAGGACTCATCAAATGTGACATTTCGAGTGACAATAGTCTTTTGAGATTGGACATAAAAAAGAATGTAACCTTTCTGGTTTTGAGGATAGCCAACCAAGACAGTAGGAAGAGCTCTGGGATTAAGTTTGTCATGAGTATTGATGTAAGCATAAGCCCTGCAGCCTATAATCCTCAAATGATCAAGGGTTGGCTGTTTGTTGTAAACTAACTCATAAGGAGATTTGTAATCAATTACTTTGGAGGGTAATCGATTGATCAAATAAGTTGATGTGAGAATACAGTGTCCCTAGAGATATTTTGGAAGATTAGCTTGGAATTGCAAAGACCTGGCTATCTCAAGAAGTTGTCTATGTTTTCTTTCTACTCTTGCATTCTGTTGTGGAGTAGATGGACAAGAAGTTTGATGTATAACACCATGGGTTTGAAAGAATTCAAGTAGAGAGGAGTTAACAAATTATGTGCCATTGTCACTACGAATCATTTTTATGTGTTTTTGGAATTGAGTTTGAGCATACATGAAAAATGATTTTAGTGTAGAGATAACATGATGTTTGGTGGGAATCAAATATGTCCAAACAGCTCTTGAGAAGTCATCAACAATTGTTAGAAAATATTTTCATTTATTGATTGTTGAACACTTATATGGACCCCAGACATCCACATGAATAAGATCAAACAATTGATTAACATAGGATTGACTTAAAGTGAAAGGAAGGACATGTTGTTTTGATAAAGGGCAGATGTTACATCTAAAATTAGAATTACAAGGAAAAGAAAATGAAATGGACTTTATTCTTTTGAGGACTTGATGTGAGGGGTGGCCAAGTCTGGCATGCCAAAGGTAGGAGTCATTGAAGCTGAAAGAATTGTATGTTGTTGGGGTCTTGATGAAGTTGAAAGAGTGTAAAGATCACAGAGATTCCCTTGAGTTGTTTGGCCTTTATGGTCCTGAAGAAACCATTTGTCACGGGTAAAAATGATAGATGAATGTGACAATTTAAGTATCTTGCTTATGGAAATGAGATTATAAGCAAAAGTGGGGACATAAAGAACTTCATGAATAGTGAGAGTTGGTGTTATTTGTGCAGAGCCAGTGGTATGAACTTCAGTGATTTGACCATTAGGTAATGTGACTTGGATAGGTGGTATGCATTTTCGTGTGTGAGTTAACAAAGATAAAGAAGTGCAAACATGGTCGGTAGCCCCACTGTCAATTATCCAAGCATCAGTGAATCGAGATATGTGTGATGCAATGAAAGAAGAAAAGATACCTGCCATTGAATGTGAATTTTCTTTGTTTTGTAGCATCAACAAGACCTGATTTAATTGATCCTGAAGCTGATCCATCCTCATGTGGACTGTTGAGTCAGCATTGGGTGTTGATGTGTTGTCACCATCATCCATAGGGGTCTCATCTTCACATGTAACCAGATTTATAGTTTTACCCTTTGTGTTTTGTGATTGTCTGTGAGAAATGGGAATATATTTGTTGTGCAAAGGGTGACCAGATGGGTAGCCAACGATTTTGTAACATTCTCCTTTGTAATGTCCTTCTTTGTTACAGTAAGAACATATGATTCCCTTTTTGAATTGAGATTTCCTTTCAGATTCACCAGATCTTTGATTTGGACTTATGCGTTTGGGGTTGTAACTGTTGGATATAGTGTTTAAAGCTGTGGGAATAGTTGTTGGTTGCTTTTGTGTCTCCCCTTGATTTTCTTCTTGTCTTGTCATATTATAGGCTTTGGACACATTAGGTAGTGGTTGTAAGAAGCAGTATTTGGCCCCTGCTGTTGGTATAACTTTCGTCAAGTCCCGTCAAGAATTGAATAAGTCGCTTTCTCTGATCTCTTTATCCATTGATTTTCCCATTCTCGCAATCACACTTGCATGCAGGCATATGGTGCTTCCAATGTGTCTAACTCATCCCATAATCCCTTCAATTTGTGATAATAGGACTCAATACTTTCATTACCTTGTTGTAACTGAACAATTTTGTTTGTTACCTGATAGATCCTATGGCCATCAAGCTGTGAGTAGTGTTCTTGAAGTTCATGCCATAGATCTGAAGCAGAGTGAACAAAATTGAGACTGTTGCTGATCTAATCAGACACAGTGTTGAGGATCCAAGAGATTAACATATCATTTGCTCTTTCCCAATGATTTCTGAGATCTGATTCAGCATTTGGTTCCTTGTATTCTCCACTGATCAGCTTTAATTTGTTCTTAGCACTGAGAGCAATCATCATTGATCGTTTCCATGTGCTGTAATTCTCAGATCCAGTAAGTTTCTTTGAAATTAAAACTAATCCTGGATGATCATTTTGATGAAAATAGAGAGGATGATGAATTGAATTAACGTCTTCAGTTGCAGGTGACGCCATAAAGGATTGAGAATTAGATCTGAAGGAAGTTGCGAAGATTGTTCAAAAATGGAAGATCGATTTGAGCATTGCTGATGAGTTCATCAGAGCAAGCTCTGATACCATATTAGAAAATGAGAGTGACTAAATTGTGGTAATGATTGTAATTCATTACTTGAAGAAGAGAAGGAATACACGGATCCTATATATATACACGACTGTATACTGAGCTAAGGAGTTAACCAACTAACAGAAAATATAACTAACTAACTCATAATTACATTTGATCACAATGAGAAATGCTACTGTTATGAAGAATACGTAAGCTGTGAATTCCTTTTCTGTGAATACGGTTGACCTTTGTAGTATTACTTTGACCATGTGTAGCTTCATGTATCTCATTTATGCTCTTTGGAGAGGCTAATTATAAATCAGAAAAAAAATTATAATTATTAAGCTATTTCTAAATACATATTTTTATTGAGGTGGCAATTACCTTGTTAAATTGTTTCTTTTTATCGTAGTTAATTATTCTGACAAAAACAATTTCAAAGTGAAGAAACACAAGAATAATCTGACAGAGCGATGAGCAATGGAAAGAAGGCGGGCGTTGTGTTTGGGTTGATTTGTAACATCCTCAAAATGGGCCTAGTAGGACCTAGTTGTACCCTATGCTCAAGTAGTTGTACCTTGAATTTAAATGTGTATTTTAATAGTTGTTTTATGTTTTAGTAAGTTAAAGTAGATATATGAGGTGTTATACGAAAGTTAGAGTTAGTAAGTAAAAGTGATAAATATTAAATGGTTTAGCGTAATGGTTCCGTAGATATCCCCGTTAGGTGAAACGGGTAAACCTAATGTGCGTTGTAAGTTGGAAAGGGGAACAAAATACCCGGGGTTTAATTAATAAATCCCCAAAGGCGGTTTCTTCTTCTTATCTCCTGTAAACACACAAAACACACACTTTACACACATACAAGCATACAAACACACACATACGTACATGGCTTGGAGTTTCTTTTGAAGAAGTAATTAAGAAGCAAGCTGATTCAAGTGATTTCAGAATCAAATCAGTAGCTTATCCACGGTTATTCTTCTTCCTTGTAAGTGATTTTGTTCAAAAACCCTAGTTTTGTGTTTTTAAAGAAGAAACACCATTTGGATGGTGTTTGTTGTGTTTTTGTGTTGTTTGATGGTGTCTAATGTGTTTCTAAGTGTCCTGGGATGTCAAGCGTAGTATACAAGGGATTAAAACTCAGTGTTTGATCGATTAAGTGTCAAAAATGGTGATTTTCAGTTGTTGTGCGAAACAGGGTCGAAGAACACTGTAACGAGGATCCTTGCGGTCGCATGGCATAGTGCTTGCGACCGCAAGGGGTGTTGTGGTCCATGCGACCTCAAGCAAAGGTGCTTGCGACCGTAAGGGTGTTTTTGAATTCCGCGCCGCGGAAATTTATGGGGACGCGTCGCGGAAATGTGCGGTGTTGATCGCAAGTGGTAGGCTTGTGACCATAAGTCTTGTATCTTGTCTTTGCGATCGCATGGTAGGTCTATGCGATCGCATGGGTCTGTTTTGGTGGTGTTACCGCCTATGGGCGAAGGAAATAAGGTTTGCGACCGTGGGTACATAGCTTACGATCGTAACCAATCCTAGAAGCATGTTTACGATCAAAAGGGGGTCGCCCTTGCGATCGGAAGCACTGGGTATTGGTAAAGGACCTCTTGCGGTCGCAAGGAATTCCCTTGCGATCGTAAGGGTTGTTGTTGAAAGCCCTTGCGACCGCAAGACTAGTACTTGCGATCGCAAGCAGTGGTCCAGGAATAGTAGCTTGTTTAACTTATGTTTAGCCTAAGGGTGTTATGTATAAGTGATGACCAGTCATGTATGTGTTGTATTAGGTGTTCGTGAGGAAAAGAAAACGGTTGATCGTTGTGTCAGCTTCTTGTGAGCTTAAGGTGAGTACCGGTTTCCCATGAGGCTCAGTAAGTAGTACTAAACTTTGTGTGTTGAGATGTTTAACTGGTGCTATTACGTGTGCATGTGAAAGGTATGTTGCGATATAATATGTCATGCTTATGATGTTTAGAATTACTATGAAAGTAATTGAATACTTGTGACCTGAATCATGTGGTAAGTGTATGTTATGATAGAATTATACTCGCATGTCTGATCACTAGTTTGAACAGTAATTGCTGTGACTATATGCGCGCATGATATTGGATCCTGATTGGATCACGTATTGTTTATGTACTTATGTCCGAACACTCGGGAAACTGCTTATAGTTTCCAACTCGGTTGAGGTCAGCTGTCTATATTGCGGCTGGATCCCTTGAGGGCCTAGATGCACTACAAGAAATTTATTAATTACCGACGCCAAAAATCGTCGGAAAATGGTCGCTAATATGCTTTTCTGACAGTTTACAGACCAAAATTTTTGGTTTGAAAAACCACCGTCGCTAATTTTTCCAACGCTTTTTACAGACGATTTTTGATAACTTTCCGACGATTTGATAGTCGTTGGTTCGTTAGAAACAACATATTAAAATATATACTAATAATAATTATTAATTTCCAAAAACTTCTTACTGACGCTTTTGCTACGAAAATTACCCACGTTTTACCGACGAAATGTATTTTTATGATTTAATTATAAATTATTTAAACCGACGAATTACCGACAATATTTAATTTTATTTATTAATAAAGATAAATTTACACCGACGAAATACCGACATAATATTAGTGACGATTCAGTGACATAATTTTATTGACGAATTACCAACGCAATTTACCAATGATTTACCGACGGTTTTGTATGGTTATTATTTATTTGAAATTTAATTTCACTACTTCTTTATCTACGATTTTGCTACAGAATGCGAATTCTTTAATTTTTATTTTTATTTGAATTTACCAATAATTTAGCATATTTTTTACTGATACAAATTTTAATAAATATTTTTTTTTCGTATTCAAATTCAAGTTAAATTTCATAGATAAAAATACATTCAATCCACAAAATAACTCATAATCATAAAATTTGTATATAGAAATTGATATTACAAAATGTAAAATTTATAATATAGAAATTGATATTATAAATGCAAATGTCTCAAGCAAGAGGTGTAGGGTGATGATCATGAGAAAGTAAAGTTCTTCTAAGCTAGCCGATTTCTTTTTTCTTTGCAGCTTTTTGAGTGGATTTCAATGCTTCTTCAGTTGCTCGTAACGTTGTTCTATTTTGAAGCACATTTCGTTTAGCTTTGTTCCACGTACTTCATCTACACAGTGAAACAGACATAAACTCAACGGAATTAAAACAGATAGAATAGTTAATATAATATTTATATGAATAAGTGGTGGTTGTATGTACTTTAAAGTTCAAAAAAGAAGAAAAGTTATGTCAAAATAATTAAACTAAATGAAAGACTTCTTGTTGCATATACATGTATTCTTACAATTCAATACCAATTTAGAATTTACCAACAGATGGATATATCATACATTCATTCAAGAAAAACATGCATACCTGATTGCAAGAAGATAGGTGATGCTACTGTGTCAAGTCTTAATGGTGTAATATTAATGATAAGCAAACAGTCGATGATGGGTGAAAAAAGGAATTTGGGGTCGGCAACATATCTGTGAAGGAGGAGTGGATAGAAATCGATGATTCTGTGCAACACATCCTTTTTGTAGGCAGAAGTCGACGGTGCAGCGTATCTGTGAAAGAGAAGTCAATGATTGTGCACAATATCTCCAATGGTGTCGGATGCTCACATCAATTGGTGATGTCAGTTTCAGCGTGCAACATATATATGGAGGAGAGGTAAACGGATTTGAACAAGAAATCAGGAAAGCTAGCATTTAATGGGGGGAAATAAAATCTTAGGAGGGAAAATGAAATTTTGAGAGGTTAAAACTACACACACTTATCTGTAAGGAGGAGTTCAAAATTTTTGGGAGGGGAACAAGTCAAGATGTTTACGTCTATAAAGGGGGGAAATGATATTTTGGGAGGGAAATGAAATTTTTGGAGGGTCAGAGAAGCGTTGGTGATTTCCATCGTAATACCGACGGTATTGAGTTTTTTACTTAAAATAATTATATTTTTATGTTAATATATCTATATTTGATACCTAATTGATAATGATTATACTAGTATTAATTACTTTCAATTTACAAATGTTTATTTTATTGTTAACATGTTACTAATATAACACATACGAGGTTTTAGTATATAAATATAACTAAATTAAATGTCTGTGTAATAAACAAGTTAGTTTAGAAAAAAATATATATTTAACGTTAATAAAAAATATAATAAATCATACAAAATAAATATATAGCGACGAAAATATATTTAAAATTTGTAAATAGCAATGTAAATGTATACATATAGTAATGCAAATATATGTAAATTAGTGTGTTTTGATATTTAAAAAAGAAAGAGATTTAAAATAAACTTAATACTACGTATAATGATTACATATGGGTAATTTTAAAATATAATAATCATATTTTATGGATGAAAAGTTTGAATATTAATTAAAATATGGTTAATATGAATATCTTGTAAATATGAAATGTTAATAATTAAGCATTAGTTATTATTGTTATTTCTAGAAATTAAAACTACATTTTTTACTGTGTCGATTCGACTTGATTACACCCCTGTTGTTACAACTGTGTTATAACCTTTCTTTTAAAGATCACCATATAGTCAAATACATAGTTGATCCAATGTTGACAGTCAGTATACTTCATTTGATTGATTTGATGCTTCTACACTTGAGTTGTACGAGATGAAAGTCTCATTTACAGTTCTCGGAGGGGGGATCGCACCTATCCCAATAAAATCTATGATTGGTTTGAGGAGTGTCTCGAGATTCAGGCGATTGCGGATGATATAACTAGTAAATATGTTCCTCCTCATTTAAACATATTTTATTGTCTAGGGGAATTACGCTTACTTGTTTTTTAGTACAAGTGGCCACAAGATTTGCCATGACCTTTTACTATCGTCCGACCGTTACTGATGCTTTTGCTTCTGTTCAATACATAATGACTGAAGCTAATTTTGGTTGGTTAATCCGATCAGTTCATCGATGGTCGGCAAGTATGATAGTCCTAATGACGATCCTATATGTATTTCGTGTATATCTCACTGGCGGATTTAAAAAACCTCGCGAATTAACTTGGGTTACAGGTGTGGTACTGGCTATATAGACTACATCTTTTGGTGTAACTGATTACTCCTGAATTTAATCTCAGTGTGATATTTAATGGCTATTTTTGTGACGATTCATTGTTTTGACACAAAGTAGGTCATTGGTTGATGAGTGTTGATCATTATTCACTTGCTTGAACAGAGTACGACCTTGACTGACCAATCACGGTTGACTCATTCGAATATATTATAACTCATTTGAACCAATCACGTTAGTTTTAAACATTTATAATGATATTAAATAAATCCTGGCTATGTTGTCAGAATTTACCGATGATATTCCGATAAAAACCTAAATAATTTATAACCCACTAATTAATATTGTTTTTTAATTATATTGTATAAAACATCGTTGTTATGAACAATTTAGAAAATTATATTTTGCTAATTATTTAACAGTTTATACTTGTGTTTTAATTATATATTGTCTACATTGTCACTAATTCGTCGTTGTTACCAATGATCTTCTGACGAAAATAAATTATCTTATTACTTTCTTAAAACCGTAGCTATTTTGTCGCAAATATGATGTAATTTAGCCACAATTTTCCAGCCATTCAATTATTGTTAAAAAAGGGTTTAAAAAGCAATGCTGATTCGTCGATATTTGTATTGTGGTTTTTAGCTTATTCTTGTCGCAAAATTGTTCCAGTTTTGTCGGTGATTAGCGACAATTTTCATGTAGTAGCAAGCAATAGTCGCTATTTTGTTGGAATTTTCGACCATTTTGTAACGTAATATGTAATACATCATTAAATACGAAGCTTTAAATAATTTTAATTGTTTCATAGAATATTTATATAAACCGTTGCTAAGTCGTCGGAATTTCTAACCATTTTCCGACGAAAATTATAGTTAATTATTAAATATATAATATTATATTGTACTTAATTATTTTTAAAATCTTTTTATACAAGGCGTCGGTATATGGTCGAAAATTTCAACAATTTCTTGACGAAAAAGATAATATAATATTAAATTGTAATTTTTAATGTTTCGGTCGGTATTTTGACGGTAAATTGTAGTACTATAGCTAAGTTTTTCCAACGTAGATAGTATTGTCGCAAATTGGTCGCAAAAGCGATGCGAAATTGTTGCTAGAGGCATTGGGGTTTTTAAGTTATTTCAGTCGCAATAATGTCTCAAATTCGTCAGAAATTACCGACGGTTTTGAGTCGTCGGAAAAAAATGGTCGGAAATAGACAAATTTCTAGTAGTGATGGCTGGTTATTCGGGATCAACGGTGGCTTAGTGGTGCACGCCGTGTCTCAGGTTCTGCAGGACCGCCGTTCCTTGACATCAGAAAGGTCTTGGTAATAATCAAGGCCTAGTTTGAGCCCAGGTGGCTCCGTAACATGCTCGGTGGGCTGCTCTTCGCTTCCCTCACCAGTATGGATTGGAGTTGCTGATTCCCCAGTTGGATTCATTGAGCGGGACTTGCAACCCCGCGAGATATGACTCCTACTGACATGTTGGCACTCCGCGATGTGATAGGATAGCCTTGTGTGCTTTTCCTGTGTTGTGACAGTATGCTTATTGATACTTATGTGCAACCTGTACTCACTAGCTAGTGTAGCTAACCAGTTCCTGAATTACTATTTTTACAGGTAAAGTTTAGGCAGCCTGGTGAGGCGGGTTCTTACTGGTATTTGTTTTTCCTTTTCGGGAACACTACCTGGTTATGTCTAATATCTTGTGATCCGATGGTCGGTTGGTAGTCGGTAATACCGGTTTGTTTTGTTACTTGGCTTTTCATGTTTATAATCGCCAAGTTGGATAATAACCCTTTATACTTAAAAAATTTTAAATTATTACTGATTTTAAGCTTGTGAAACCCGGTGTTACATGATTGTTGTCGTGTGTGTTGTCATATTTTGAGTTACAACACACCGATTACTTCATTTGCAGAGGTGGTAGAAAAGAAAGTACTTTCAAAGGCACCATCTGTAGAAGAAAAAGGCCATGGTTGGAAATACCGAGCCATAACAATGTGGGTAGCAGACCATGCCATATGAATAACTCCGCCCTCAAATAAATTTCATATAAACACAATGGTACTTCAACCATAAATCACCAATTCTTAAAAAATTGTAACCATAAAACTACCACTACGTTAAATATGAAATTCATCCTTAAAAACATCAAAATTCTATTCTTAAATGTCATGTTCATTTTAAAAAGCATATATGTATATTAATACGCTAATGTGAGAGAATACTGTTTATCCATCGAAAGCATGATGTGCCTCCCATCCATTTGGGATATCAAATTAAAATATAGAACACCATTTGAATGAACACAGATCTATCTATGAATGAAATGCTAGCTTGTTATATTGAAATCAAACTATTTAATGTATAAACATAAATAGAGGTTAAAGTAAAAAAATATGTATACTGTTAAATAGTATCTTATATCCTTATTAAAAGAAAATGATGTTTACATTATCATTTCACATCCCTAAAAATTCTTCACTAATCACAACCCTTCATTTTAAAAAAGAGAAATTAAAAAAATGGATAATAAAAGCATTATGACATCACATGGGCTTCAAATGCTAAGTCTTCATGGATTACTTTTGCATAATTACATTAATTGAAAGGGGTAGAATGTAAATTTTTAAGGGGGTAGTATGAAATATGTGAGGGAGTTTTAAGAAAATTGTATATTAATGTAATTAATTATAAGTTGTTTGAAAATTATGTTTAATAACTTCAAATATATTTTGTTTTGAGAAATATAATTATGTATTTGTAATCATCTCATTTTTATCTACGTTTTGATATAAATTTTATCGGAATATGAGGTTTTTTAAAAATTAGTATAATTTAATTGTTTTATCAACATCTAAGTAGTTATTGGACATTTTATTCGTCTTTTATAGTTATTCCCTCTACATAATGTAGTCGATATAATCACTGATTTTTGGTATTTCGATAAAAAGAATTAAAAGTATACTATAACTAATGGTTAGCGGCATAAAGTTGTTTACAAAACTACCACTACCGTTAGAGCTTTTTAAAATTAATTGTTAGTTGTGAGTAAATAACCCTTCATAAACTAGAACTCTACATAATTACTAGGTAGTGAAACAACTGTTATGATAGTGAGTTTTGTAACTACACATACAACTTGAAATTTTATATAAAAATAGTAATTGTCTAAGTTTTCTTATTTTTTAACTAATACCTTGATACATAAAATAAAAGTTATTATTACATGGATATTTGAATTCAGTGACATCTCGTATTTTCAATTATATTTAATTGAACAATAAATTACACTTAAGTGATTTACGTATGTATAGACATAATATATTTTATGTTAGAATCTTATTTTTATGCGATCTCATTTGCGTATACTTAAATGAATGTCATCATTATTTAACTTTTAATAAAGTTAGTTTAGAATTTCAAATATTCAAATATATAATTGGCTAATAAAAATGTATTTAAAGCACTTGATATTATAACATCGACAATAATATTATAGTTATGTCTTTACAATGTCGGAATAAAGCTCCATCACGAGAAACACATTAATATTATACTAAAAACTTTTACACGTGTAATGTAACTTTATATTTCTTATAAAGAGTATTTATAAAAAATATTAAAAATACACGTTTTTACTCATGGATAGTTATATGTGACGGTTTCTCGAGTGAAGAGTAAGGATTGGTTAAAAGTTTTAATTTGCGATGGTGAAGGAAACCATACTAATAAAACCATGAATGTTGTTTATAAAGAGGTTTTACAGAAAATTTAATGACAATCTTATGTATAGATATCAAACATTTTTAATGGTTATTCAATTCTTATTTTCTTACGAGATTTTATTTTCTATCTATGTTTTGTAATTATTTTTACTATACGTGTTATGACTCTTTAAAACTATATAAATTTTAAATTGACTTATATAATCCCGTGTTGATACACGGGTCGCTTAGCTAGTTAATATATGCAGTAAAACAATTATATAACATTTATAGAAATATAAAATGTCTTAATATGTGTATAGATATATCAGAAATTAAAACTTGTATATAATATCATTGTCAAAAAATTTGTAAAACCTCTTCATAACCAAATATAATTTTTTATTAATTTGATCCAGTTGATATACGTGTTTACATTTTTAACAACGAATATATAAATCAGTTGATGGTGTCCAGCAACGGTTGACAAAAGCGTAATGTGTGCCGTTTGTGTCTCTAATTAGTGTGCATTTTGCGTGTCTCTCAAATCAGAGAGAAGGGGGTGTTTGAGTTTTATATTTCTTGTTTATTTTTATTTTTAAAATAATAATTATTGAGAGGAATTTGTATTTGGTAACAAGGGTAACAAGAGAAAAGACTAATATTTTTTTGACTAAAGGTTAATTTTAACGGTTTAACTCTAATTGGGTTAATATATTTAAGTGTAAACAAACTATATCACTTAAAATGGTATTTGAGAAAAAAATTCATTCGTAAGCCCGTCGAGAAAATTAAAGATTATAATTGAATAAAATAATTCTAAAAATAAAATAATGATATCATAACCTCTTTTCTTTTAATACTTATTAATACAGATTAAAGGATATCCATTCATAACCAAAGAAGAAATTACACAATATTTGGTAATTAACTTAATTTTTTTTGTTCATTCTTAACTACTTTAATTTTTTTTTTTAAACAATTCTTCTTTTTTGATTATTTGATTAATACAAGTGTTAAAATTGTCTTTAAAAAAATACAAGTGTCAAAATTTTTAAAAAAATAATACAAGTTTCAAAAAGTAAGTGAGAAGATAAGAATTAAGAACTAATATATTACACATGACAATTATCAAGTAGGTTAAAAGATAAAGGTAAAAAAATAGAACTTTCCTATTTATAATAGGAGGGGATTTGTACAAAACAATGTCTACCATACGTAACAATTATGACATTTATATCCTTAAAAATTTCATTGTTAATTATATTTATTCATATATCTTAAGATATAATTATATAGAGAAATGTTCAATATAGTCCATACTTATTGCATAGTCCCAAGTGACTAATCTTAGCCTTTTGATCAGCTTCATCAATGGTTCAGATTGAATTTTAAAAATTTGGGCGGAGTGGCATGTCCGTAATTAACATGTAATGATTTTACCATCACATGTGATTATATACTGAATCACATGTGATTTTATATTAAATCACATGTGATTAAATATTATAATTTAGGACTATGTTTTTTATATGGACTATATTGAATACAACTCTAATTATATAACAAAATTTTATTAAATACAGATCAAATTCCATTTATAATATCAGTCTATCAGATGATTTTTAAGCATACTTTCTTAGCAATTGCAACCAATCAAAAAAACCTTAAAAAAGAAGAAGAATATTTTATATTTGTTTATGAAAAGTGACGCGATAGGTACGGAATGATTTTGTGTTCATATCTTCCAGCTAGCAATTAGCTGCCCATTCCCGTGTTGTACTGCTACTACTGCCGCCACTTGCTACTAGCAACTTCCTTCTCCTTGCACCACGTATAATAATAATATAAATTAATTATTTATATGTTTACTTATTTATTATTTTTCTCTCTCTATTTGAAAAGAAAAATCACAGTTTTGCATAAATGGGCCAAAATATTGATTTGAGGGGTCGTTGGGATCTTCATTTTCCAGTGTGAGTGAGTGGGGTCTCAATGTGAGATGTGAGATGGTACGAATGAGTACGATGTATCTAGCCGAAGCCTCTTACATACGTTGAAATCAATATTTTTACTTTTTAGTTTTTACCTTTTGTGTATAAAAAGAGTTGATAAGAGAGTGTAATAATGTGACGAAAAAACCCTGACATATTAGTGTGTATACGTGGCAACGGATATGAATTGTATACAAACGATGGAGTGTGAACTGTGAAGGTTTGTGGTTTGCGACGGTGGCTGGCGATAGTGGCCAGTGATGGTGTCCGACAAGGGTTGATGGAAGCGTAATGTGTGTTGTTTATATCTACTTAGTGTGTGTTTTGCGTATCTCTCAAATCAGAGAGGGGTGTTTGAGTTTTATATTTCTTGTTTATTTGTTTTTTTTAAATAATAATTATTGAGTGGAATATGTGTTTGATAACGAGGAGAATAAGGGAAAAGTCTAAAATGTCTTTTGACTAAATGTCAACTCTAAGACCATCAGCATCCAATTCTGCGTTACCCTATCAAATTCATTGTCACATCAGTATTCACATCATCCTCCATCTTCAACCTTCTCTTACACTACAACTTTCCATGTATCAAACCCTCATCAACCCCACATCCAACAATAATAAAAAAATATAAATATATGAAAGAGACATAGAGTGGTAAAAAAAGAAAAAAATTGAGGAAGAAGCCTAGCGGGTCTGTGAACCGGCCGGCTCTTGGACCCGCTGGTACCCCAACCATGACGATGGTGTACCCGCCGGCTCCAACCCTCCGACTTAGTATGCCGATGCGGGTGGTCTAACAATGTCATTACAACGATTGGGGATTTGGGACGAAGAACCTATCCATATTCTTTTGTTGATTAAAGGACCGATTCTGTAATTTTGACAATTATTAAGGATCAACCATGAAATTAAATGTGTAAATAATAATAGATGTCGATAATTGAGAGTGAATGTGGAAAGATTTCCGTATCTTTCCGTACGTGAAGTGCCATTTCTCTGGTGGTTTCACAGGAAGTTGCTTTTATGGGACCATCGGATTGGTGCTCGTCATCTCAACATCAATCTATAATGCATTTGTCTAATTAAATCTCACACGTAAAATAATGATTACCATGTAAAAATAATAATAATGCAACTTGATTTATAAATAATAATAAAAAATGTTTTTTAATAATGCATATATATATAATATGCAATTATATATCATGTGTATATATATCGAATAGCAACTAATAGGTGTCAAACGAGTTAAGTTCTAAAGTAGTCGGATTGACCAATGTTTGTCATAATAAACTGAAGTAGCTAGAACTTAAGATTTTATAAGTGGGATATATCTCTACAATTTGCGATGAATTATGTCAAAATAGACTTATAGACCTATGAATTTTAAATTAATGAAAACGAGTCTACCAAATAATTAAGATGAAAACTAATGATGAATTGCAATGTTAAGAAAATGAACCTAGGCACGTGATTTTATTTTATTAATGAACAGCACCTAGGCACGTGAAATTACATTTTAATATAACTAGCCTTGTTAAATTCGTGTCGTAGTGGTGTCAATTCAATGTTATTTTGAACGGTTCATATATGTAGAATAATAAAAACTCCGTAAATATTTAGTACTATGCTAAAACCCTACTTTACATACTCTTTATATACTCTAAGATCCATCCGTGAATGAAGTCGTAATAAATAGAAGTAAAGCTTACGAATTTGGCGGCCAGTTATTATAACTATATTCTTACCGGTCATATTATTATAATTTAATATAACCATGGATAGTGAGGACACTTCGAACTTAACTTAATTACAGGTTGAGTGATATCACAGTAGAATTTAAATCAATTGTATAACAACTTTTATTCAAATTTATTATTACAATTTAATAAAAACTCAGTGGCGGACCTGTGAGTAGTGGGGAGGGGTCAAGCGCCACCGGTCATTTGACGGTTCGTAGTGTTAATTTTCGATTTTTTTGAGACGTTGCTACCGGTAAATTTTCGGGGTGCACCCGGTGATACCACTAAAATCAAAGGAAAAATGATACTTTTTTAAAAAAATGATAAAAAATAGGTTAATCTTTCAATTTATATCTTTAAAATAGCATTTTAGTTCATAACTTCATGTAAATTGTGTTTTTATTTTAAATTTTGGCCCTAAAATACCAGAATAACCGCCGAAATCGTGTTAATTCGACCTGATTAACCGAAAACCCGGAAAAAAAACCCGAACCAGACCCTCAAACTTATTTAATTTTATTCTCGCATTATATGGTGCTACCGGTCCCCAGAAATCCTGGGTCCGCCACTGTAAAAACTCCAAACTAGAACACCATGAAATGATTCTAACAAGGTTTTTTAACCCCGCGTTGCGGGGACGAGACATATCTGGTGAACATATATAACGACATAAGTTAACTAAAAGTAGTTGTTATATAAGTAACATAAATTGATAGGAGATTTTTTAGTGAAAATTACATGTCAAAAAAAGAAATTTACGTTTATTATTACGAAACATCTTAGTATTACATCTTTGACTTCTTAAATAGACCATATAACATTGAATACATTTGCGTAAGTTGGATTTTATTATCAAACACCGAATGAACACTAATAAAAAAACATAAGATCCTTTTTACCAAACACTTTGACTTCTTATAAGTTTAAAAAAAACTATGTTCACCGTAAATAAATAGCCCTATATCTAGATAAATTGTAACTTAAAAGAAGAACAAAAACTAAACACTATTCCTAAGCTACAGGAAAAAAATATCATAACCTAAAAGTAAAAAAAAAATACCTAAATGAATTATTCAAAGTAAAAAAAATGTAACTAAAAAAACACTATTCATTAGCTACGAAAACAAATGAGTTAACTAAAAAATAAAAAAAAAACTTTTTATCAAACACTTTGATTTCTTAAAGGTTAAAAAAAACTACGTTTACCGTAAATAAATAGCCCTATATCTAAATGAATTGTAACTTAAAAGAAGAAAAAAACTAAACAATATTCCTAAGCTACAGGAAAAAAACATCGTAACCTAAAAGTAAAAAAAAATACCTAAATGAATTATTCAAAGTAAAAAAAATTGTAACTAAAAAAACACTATTCATTAGCTACGAAAACAAATGAGTTAACTAAAAAGTAAAAAAAAATTGCAACCTAAAAAAAATTGTAACCTATAAAAAAAACTACTATTCCTAAGCTTATAGTGATAACATTTTGGTAAATGTTAATAATCAGAAAATATTATATGAAATGAGACTACCAAAATAAGATCAAAAGTCAAGGTGAATTGAAAAGGTAATGAAGTGAACCTCTGCATATGACTGCATGAGCAAAACTCAATTGCATCATAACTCAAATTCTTTATTATAGAACTAAAGCTTAAGGATTAGTTGGTCGGTCTGGTTATTAATACTATTTGCAATGAATTGTGTTAATAATACCCAAGTCATATTTGGACAGTTGGATTACTACTGTTTGATATGAATGGTTTACTAAACCAATTTGTAGTCAAGCCTCCGGATATATTTCCGTAACAAAAATCAGATTAGATACTCCACCATATGCATGTGATTGATATAGAAATGACTCGATGAGTATTAATAAAGTCAATTTAGAGGCTTGAGCTGTGAAAAGACAGACGAATGGTGTAAACCCGTGTCATATTGGAAGGGGTCCAAACGGGTCAAAACATGTTATAAGACCATGTGCATCCATCCCTCTCTTACCCTTTCAAATCCATTGTCACATCAGTATCCACATCATCCCCACCTTTAACCCTCAAACCCCCATATCGAACCCATACTTACCCTCTTAATATTTTATTATAAAAAAGAAAAAAAGGTTGTGTGTGTGCAACGGGTACATCCACGGGTCTAGCAACCCCTTCTCTCTCTTACCCTAGCATGGATTATGGTGTTCTAGTGAGGGTTACCCAAACCTTTCCGTACCCGTGGGCTCCGATGCGCCCAGTCTCACGAGTTAGGTGAAAATTGAAAGTATGTAAACACGCACTTCCTACTCACCGCTCAGTTTCTAATAATCTCTGCCACAAGGTGTTATAATTAATGTTTATTCCCTTTTTTTACGCTTTGAATCTTTTTAATCGCTAATATTATAATTTATTTTGAAAACTAATAACACCAAAAATTTAACACTGCACTTAATAGAAAAAAATCAAAAACCATTTCTTAATTTGACCCAACCAAACCGAAGCCCATTTGACCACAAGTTACCCACGTAAACCTGACCCGCCCATTTTGCTACTTCTAGTTTCAAATATTAATGTACATTTCAACAGGTTATATGGTTGCCTCCATTGGCTCTTCTGTAGAAGCTGGCTGTTGTAACATGGGAATGGTTAAACTGCTAGTCTACTACGTACTACTGCCCTAACACTATTTAGCAGACATAATGATAACAAACATAAATCCTAAACACATATACACACAATTAAAATTCACACAAACCACCATCATTAAACACACACAAATCTAGATCCATATGTAAATGTCAAAAGGTGATAGTAACTGTTTTACTAAAGGTGATGTATTTGCTGCAAGTATATATATGTAGCTGTGTGGCTGCATTTTTTTTAGATCCACAATATTCAATCTTTAGAAAATGCTAAATTTCTTCTTAAAGCAGCAATAATGCATTCATTTTTAGGCATATTCTTTAGTTACCAGTTCTATTAATTTATAACACCTTCTATTGTTATCCAGTTGTTTGTTATGATGATTAGTGGCTTTTTGATTGAGAAATAAACCTGCAGGTAGGTTGTTTGTTCAGTATTTTAGTTATCTTCAGATCAAAAAAATTTATTGAAGAAAGGAAAATAAACCAAATTAAGACATAGGGTAAGTCCTTATATAAATAGGTTAGCTAATGTAAATAAAATATGCATATGATTTCTCTTGTTGGACTATGTGTGGGATAGCCTTCCTTTTACTTATTCCAGTTATCATCCTAAGGTTACCGTATATATATTTAAACTCGTGTTTGCGGCAGGATTGTCGAGGGATGGTCCATATATAGGAAAGTTTCCTCTGGTTAGCACTATAAAGAAGACACGATAGCATGAACATCAACAATTCTAGTAAGTACTCAAAAATAATGTCTTGAAGATCTAATGAACGGATAAAAATAAACAGAGCCCAAGGGAAAAGAAGACCACCAGGAAGCGTCGATAACTTTATTTTTTATTTTTTTTTTATTTTTAATTACCTGCAGTTTATATACCAAATTTAAAATGCTGAAACATTTTTAATACCTGTTTTCAGAAAATAAGCTACTTAATTATATTACACCAATATAATCATCAATAATGTATTTTTTACAGACTAGTTTAACGTAATTGATTAACAAAATATAACTACTTATCATACGATCTCTTCCCCATCTATTTCGTTACAGTCATTGTCTTCGGTTATGTTTGTTGGAGTCGAAATCGGTTGAAAGTCGGGAATTTGAATGTTAGCTCGTTTTAGTGCCTCAAATAGCATTCCAACATTTGTATTTTGCTGACGCATCATTTCATCCACCTCAGCTTGTGTATAAACTCTTTCTCTTGGTGGTTGGTAAATTGGAATATATACAGTAGCGGGTAGTTTTCTGCCCCGTCCACAATAAAAAAAACAGGAAACACAATAAAAGACCATATCAAATTTATTATACCAAAATTTATTTCTTACTATCGTGGGCTCACTTTTTGGTAACATCGACCTCTCCATGACTCCATCTCATGTTAATTTTAACATACAATTTATTATATATTTTTTTCATATTTATTAATCTAAAACAAATATTTCACTAATATATAACCTATTATTTAATTCCAAGAGCATATCAAATTTTAGGATGCTATTAATTCTATTACTGAAACTAAATATTAATGTATTTAGAAGACAAGTTTATTTATCACTACAAGAGCCTAGTTGTATATTAGATACACTTATAAAATTAAAAAAATAAATATAACATTAACCTAAACAAATTTTTAAACATGCTTTTCATTACTAAGATAAGAGTAAAACCATTACCTAAAATGTTGTTTATAAAAATAAAAGACCTTCCCGGAGATGTCGCCGGAGATAAGAAACTAAAAAAAAAGACAATGTTAACTGATAATCAAACAAACAATAATTATTGTAAAAAACTAAACTTTATACGTTAATACCGACTGAAACACAAAGGCTTGCCGGAAAGATGAAGGTTTCGCCGGAAACTATGGATTCTCGCCAGAATAACAACCTTTTTGACAAGGAAAGCAAAGATGGTTACCCTACAAGACTTAGTGGCACCGTAAAGCTCCAAAATCGTGAAATATGTCGGAAATTCGAGAGGAAAAGGGATAGGTCGGCACTAGGGGTAAATGAAAGAAATAGTGAAAAGATGAAAAGAAAGATGGGCTGGTAGGTTTTTACATATCTGAAACTTTCGGCGAGGACACTGTCGCCGCTGAAAGTCGCTACCCGACAAACGACGTGTCCTCTGTCGTATATTTTTTATAAAAAATTAAAAATGGCTTTTAGCGAGGACTTTATCATTGCCGAAAGTTGTGAAAATTAATGGCGCGATTTTCTACCACGTAAAGCTTATTTACACCGCGAGAAAAAAGTGAAAATAAATTATTGCTGAAGGGTTTACGAGGTTTTTCCTCTTTTCAAGGTCAAAAAGTAGATGTCGTTTGTCCTGTAGTGACTTTTTAGCGAGGACATATTTCCTCCCAGAAAGTTTTCATGTCAAAAGCTGTTTTTTATTATAGTAACATACAGTTGTAGATTATAATATACACAATCTTACCATTCGAGGACTTTGTTGTATTAGTCACAAAAAAATGTGACTTTAGTGTATTAAGATCAACAAAGTATAGTTTCTTACATAGAATACTAAAATCAGGATACTACGCTACATTTTGGTGCACTTATCCCTTATTCTAAAGTCTAAACTAACATATTATCTGCATGATCGTTAGCAATCTAACATAATTAATGATAACAATTAAGAAAACTACTAACAAAACTACAAGGATTGCCGCTATCGACAATTCCAATCCCGTAAAGGATTGCTCATGGAACTACTATCAAGATTCTTTGGACCATACCAGCAGGTTGTACAAGAAGACCTTTGTACCCCCCCCCCCCCCCTCCCACCCCAAAGTGAGGCTTCGGTACTTCACGACTTCACCAAACATATGCTTTTCGTCTTATTTATTTTTTACTTCTTTTTAATTAATAGAGAAGATTGAGAGCGATTGTAATGAGGTTAGAAAATTGGAAAGAAATATAAAAAGGGGGACATAATGTAACGTTAATTTGATAAAAAAAAAAGATGTAAAAAGTTAAAAGGTATGATAAAGGATAATCTAAATAAACATCTTAAAATATAGTATGTGTGAATAATGTAACTATTGAATGTGATGTGTGTTAAAATTATAACGACAAATAAATATGAAAAAAGATCACGTCATAGTTTTCATGAAATCTCTCATACAACTTATCTTTAATGACTTTATCCTCCCCTCACATAAGACCCCCGGCTTTTTCACCAACCCGAATATGATGATTTTGAAGACACCTACATCAATATTCAGTAACATCCAAATTAAAGACTCCCAACCTAAATATTATATCGAAATCTAATCAAATAATAGTCCAAAAAAAAGATGATAGCGCAGATTGCTATATTAGTAGAGTTAATTATCACTAACCAGTCATAATGATAACTAGAATCATTATCATCACTAACCGAAAACACACAATATTTATAAAATAAATACTATATTAGTATTTTTTAAATACAAATTAACTAAAATATAAGAAAACAACTAAAATTACATACAAACTAGAATGCTACAATTGATAATTAACTAAAACTACAATGCAATATAATTAAGCAAAATTATCATACTAAAAACAAAAACTACAAGAATATAGATTCAACGTCACTAACGTAGGTAGAAGAAGAGCTAAATTCTGGTTGGAGTTCAACGTCTATATCTATGTAGGTAAAATAAACACCAACTTCTGCCTAGCATACTTGCAAGAAAATTTAGTGACTTGAAACCATTGTTAGAAATCAAGAACCTCCTTGCAGTTATTCGTAGGGGTTGCAATATTACAAGTCAAATTTATTGTGTAATCTCCAATGCATGAACAGAAAGAAATCTGATATGCTCCAACCAGTAATCTCGAGCTCCGTAAGCATGTACTTCTCGCCGCCACAATAATGACGGAAAACTACTCTTTGACTTCTCCGCTGTAATAGCAATTTACGGTGATTTGGGCGACCCATTTGAAAGAAATTTGTTGATTGTAATGGAGAAGATGAAGAAAATTTGTGAGAAAATGTGAAGGAATATGGAGAAAAAGATGTATGTTTGTGAGTTTATATGTATATACATATATGTATTACCATTTGTAAAGTTTTGAAAGTTGAATTACATTCGTTTGAAAAAGAAATAGATAACAAGGTTGCTGTCTCGTTACCACCACCACGAGCTCCGGTACGACGATTAGATGACAAGCTGGTCGAAATGGGTATACCGATGTTCAATCCTCGTTGTTGTTTGTTAGGTGATAATGATCACCCATTGCGGCTGCTCTAAAGCGTGAATCGATATTCTGGAAATCCACAAAGGATATTTGAATTTATAACACGCTCTTAAATACTTTCACCGTACAATATGAGAAAATATACGAAATGTCTGTCAAGTCAATCATAGTAAAAAATACATGAATTGGATTGTGGTTACATTCAACAGTATCTACAAAGAACTACTACTCATAGGCTTAACGGTTAAACTGAAGCCAATATATTGAAGTAGACACAAAATCAACATGGAAGGACGACGAAATACATGTTCTCTTCATGAGAATGCGAGGAAGGTTATAAAAGACCATAAAAATGTTGTGTTATGCCTCTAAACGTACCTCAAACGCAAACGCCAAACTTTTCTAAAACTGTCAAAGTCCAACACTTATGCAACACCATCAGATGCCCATTGTCCACTTGACACTTCATTGATGGCAAGCTATAGGTAGAAGAACCCAAACGTCCTCTTGTTTTTAGGTTGAGACCGATGAAAAATTGTTTAACGAGACTAATACCATCAAACAATACGTACCGGTATTGTATGAACATGTAATGAGAGCCAAACTTCAAACAGAATAACTTTGTTTGTTAGTCGATTATTTTATTTCTTTTTTATAATTAACTTATATGTTAGTTACAATGATAAAGTGAGATATTAGAGGATGAATAATATTATGATAATGTTACAAGTGTGATGGAACGAGGTGTGTGAGTACCCCCACCCTAAGTAATCAATATGCGTCTAATTTGACTATATGATAGACGTTATAAAACACCCCATCAACATATAACATAGGATTACATATAAGGAGCATGCCTAGATTGACAAATAAGCTTGCACTTATTTTGTGTACAAAAATACCATATTCAACGTAATTTGAAAGATCATGTATTTTAACTCACTAATAATCATTAATCAAGATTATTTTGTAAGAACTATACAATGTCATTTTGGTCTCAATGCCATGTCATTTGCGGCAGAGTTATATATTTGGGACCATTGTTTAGAATTTATGCATAATTTTCTTTTACTCATATGTAGGGGTAGTAATATTCTAACAGTTTTACAAACTGTGGGAGATACGAAGGGGATGCTTAAACAATGCTGGGTCAAACGACAAGGACAAATGCTAAATGAGTGGTGGATATGTGTGGAGTATGATGAAGCAGGTATGTATATATGGGATGTGTGTGCGTGTGATGTTGAGATGATCAAGTGAGTTTGTTTATGATTTATTTGTGAGGTTCTTGAAATTTAGTTTGTGTTTTGATATTGAAGGTTTCATGTACAGTGAGATAAGCAATAGTTGTGGGCATGTCATGATATCTTGTATAACTTTGATGAGATTAATATATGGAAGGCATCTTACTTTTCAAAAAAAAATAAAAAATTCTAACAGTTTTATTAACGAACTAACCATCAATTTTAAATGCCCAATAGATAATTATAAAACATGATGAAAACGGTCGGCTAACTAGTTCTTCTTGGATCATTACAAAACATGATCAAACGTTTAGGAATCCAAATGATATTAATTCGACAACCATCCGAGTTAGTTAATTTAAACGGTTAAGATTTAGAATTTAGTAAATATAAAATATGTGGACAAGATTAAAAGTCCAATGGTTTGACTCTTGATTCACCACTTGATGTGCGTATAACGTACTGATTTTAAATTTATAAATTTATAAATTCAAGTTATTTAGCACGACTACAACATAAATAGGCAAGAGAACCTAATCGTATTATAATATAGAAAATAAGTATGGGTGTCGAACATTTGAGGACCGAGTATGATTTTGAATATAACTAAAAAACAATAAAGGGGGGAATTTTGGAATTAATCACCAATAATCAAACTTTAATCACTAACAACCTAAAAAAACACTAGAAAAACCCAAGGAAATTGAAAAACAAACAACTTTGGATTAAAACAATCAAGATGTGAAGTATCTTCAGTTAGATTTTGAATTCTCTTTTCAATTTAGTAGATTTCAGTGAAAGTGCAAATAGATCTATATGTAATCATATACCGATTCCTAATATAGCTAGATCTCATGGTTAGACCCACTATCCCTATAATTATAGAAACATTAACCCAATGATCATGACATTTACTATTCCTATAACTAGTCAATTAATTCGTATTATGCTAGACTTAATCTATTGATTTGTATTGGTCACAAAATAAATCAATTAACATTGAACGGTCATCACATACAATTGCAAATACATTAAAGTTTAGTTATATATAACCTAACTCTAGGATTTGACCAATCACTAGTCATGAATCCTAATGGTCATAGCAACTCATGATTAAAGCAATCATAATTAGAATGGTTATCTCAACTATAAAAACTTAACAATAAGTCATAAAAGGCAGAAACTTTATCATATTTGAATCTTTGAAAAAGCTAAACATAACATATATATATCATTTCATATGGTCCAAATCATTGAAATCAAACTAAATATCAAAGGTTCATCATGCCTAAGTAGAAATTAGCCTTAATTACAGCAAGTGAAATTCATATAAAGTAAACCAAACATGTTTGTAATGGCTAACTGAATGTAGATTTATGATGTAAACTCTAACTCTTTAATTTCAAAAGTTAAATCTTCAAGCTTTATGCTCCAATATGCCTTGGATCATCTCTGTGGTGTTCTTAGAGTTGTAATGGTGGTAAAAGTCGAATTGAATTCTCTAAAACCGACCGGGAAGTTTGTTTATATAGATAAGGATAAAACTAACAAACACGTCACGTTCGTCTTAAAAACGAGTCGCGTTCCGTATAGTTCTCGTGTAATTTCATATTTTTTTAATTTGAATCCCGGCACAATCTTCATAAACGTGTCACGTTTTATTTACGAACGAGTCGCGTCGGTGCCTTTTCACGACTTAACCATAAAGGTGAGATTGTAGCCATCTGAGTCTAGTTTTCGTGACCGCTTGAATCACCTCAATCCGAGTTCGTATGAGTAATATATAATTAAAACAGGAAGGTGTGTCGGAGCGGACAACTTTTTTCAATTTCTTTGGTTTCTTTAGTTTTTGGTCCAAACTTTTCAAAACTCGTAGTCAATTAAAGATATTAAGAATCTGACTTATTTAAGAGTAATAATAGACAAAAATAAAATAGATATCACTTATAATATATAACTAAATATAACGATCACCATCAAATCACTAACAATGCATATAGAAATTTCCTTTTGTTTATGGATTTATGAAATAATAATAGCGTATTGGTTAAGCTAATCACCCAAACGGTTAAAAACATAGAAAGAGTTACCCGTCTACGGCGTGTTTGGTCTTGTTTACCCTTGCCAGAGTGACCTATTCACAGACATCGCTTCGCTCTCTCTCTTTCTATCCCTCTCCTTGCGAATCGAGGGCGACGCAATTCCCTATTGCGTACAGTACAGATCTACGATCGTCGTCGTCAATCCGTTTCTCTTTAGGTATGATCATAACCCTAACTTATATTTTTCATCGGTTATGTATCTCGATTATTAGCTACCAACATTTAATTTTCGCAATAAGTTCGCTTTCAATCAACCCTAGCATTAATGGTTTTATATCAATCTGTTGACAGTTTTTTCTATTAAATTTTTTTATGGGTGGATAGTTTGATAATTCGAACAGACGCGAATAGCTGATTGCAATTGCAGAAGTTTAGATGCTGGTATACTCGTTCCCGTAACTAGAAAGTGGAACGAATTTGCACTGTATGTCTGTTTCCTGTAGCGTAATTTGTAAATATTTGTCCCAGAATTGACGATTCGACGTGTTTCATTTGTTTGAAGTTATTTGTTTTCTTTATTTTTGATGCTCTGAATATTCTTTTCAGAATCTGAGATCGGGAGCCTATTGTTGAACGTGGAGTGTGAACTAATACGAAGGAACTATGTTTGGTTCTAGCAACCGTAAGTTTCTTTTCTCTTCATTATTGAATCTATTTAAGTTTCTATTTTTTTTAATTAATTAAATATACTATTGGAGATTTTCTGTAAATGCCATATGCAATTTTGTATATCCATGAACTTCCCTTTTCAAAGGCTTGTTTTCTGTGAAGCTCTCATACATTATAATCAAGTATCTTCTCTCTGTTTTACCTCTTGTTCTTGGTTATAGAAAGAAGCAACTGAAGAATCCCACCCATTTGTCCTTGTTTTTTCAAGCTACTTCATATTTTCGAAAGTGATTATTCTGAAAATTAAAATTGTAACTACATGGATTTGTTATAAAGTTTCTGTGTCATGATAATGAATCATTGAAATGAAAACTGAAGCGTTCAACTCATTCCTAATAATTTCTATTTTGCCATCCAACCCAATGTATAAGAGAGGGGTACTTCTACCCTTTGCTTAATCGTGAGGTACTACACCAGCGCGGCAGGCTGTTCATGAGATGTGCCTTTGACTGCATAACCAACTTATTGATCTAAATACTCGGGATATAGGGGGAGTTTTTAGTATTTTGTTAGTTTTTTTTAGAGAATTAGGATAATATTAGATGTCAGTTTATTTTGTTATGTGTAGGGATGTAGAAGAGATGAGTTGGCTTGTTAAAAAGCTAGGCAAGCTTGTGTTGGTGTCTAAATTTACCTTGAGCCGAGCCAACTCGATTTGTGCCAAGCTCAAATATGAGAGCCTGGCATGGTTTTGGCTCCATAGCTTGACAGTCTTAAATGATCAAAAGTCTGCTGGGCATATACAAGTGACTTGGTGTGATTATGTACAAGTACCTTTAGTTTTAGCCCATCGAGGCATACAATGTTGTTTCTTCAAGCACTTGCATCTCCATACTTGGAGCTCCATGCAAGCCATCCTGCAGAAAACAAATGACAGTTTTAATTATATTCTCATGCAAGCACTTCTCAGCCAAGTTCATACGAGTCTATATGATTGTACTCTTAGTGACCCAAGCCCCTATTTTCACCCCATGACCTTAGCTAGTAATCTCACATGCTTTTACTTTGACTCTGCTCAACTCAAACACTCCCTTTTATCTTTGTCTAACATAGAGAAAGAATGAGGCAGGGTGAGACAATGGCTACTTTTGCCTCAAAAAAGTATGTGCACAGTTGATTCTCACTATACCTTGTCTTGTATATAATATATTCTGGTCAAACATATTCTTGTCTGTTATTTGTGTTTCCTATAACCTATATTATATAACCTTGCAAAGTAGACCAATCTTTAGGGCTAAAATTGGAAGCGTATTACGTAGTTTTACGTAGTTTATAAGATCTCTTTTTTAAGTGAGACCAAAGGTGCATTCCCCAGTTCCCTTATGCTAGGCAAAGGTCCTGCCAATAGCCCAGTGTCCGTGTTGAAGATCGACCCATCCGTCTCACATATTCTTTTCTTTGAATCTGAGCTAAGTCTTTAGTCTCTGCCTATAAAAAGCACAAAGAAACATTTTTTAGTTTGTATTTTGGTAAGATAAAAGGTTGCTAGTCTATATTGCCTAAATTTAATATTACTTGTCAGTTGATTCTTCTTCTAAATGTGTTACCTAAAAAGACATCACTATATTGTATTCCATGGTATTGGTAAACAATTGACGGGGTTAGAGAATTAGAGGTACTCTTATCGTACATATGCATATGGATATGTTGACTAAATATTTTCACTTGTTTTGCACTTAGTTTGCTATTTGAAATTTGAATATTAAAAATCGATCCATTTACCATTAAAGTACAGAGACCCTAGAGGGAGGATTCTTTTTTTTCCATGTTCTTGTGTTAATTATTTGAAGTTGGAAAACAAACAAAGCTCATTGCTCGTCAGTAATTGTTCATTATAGACTTGGGATGAGAATGAGTACTTGTATAAACTTAATCTGCGAACAATGCTTGTTTTCACTTAGATTAGAAATGAGCTTAATCTTTCACACATTTTAGCATCCCACCTTATCACCTTTTAGCTCCTTCATATCGTGTTGCAAAGTAAACTCTGTTTCTGGTAAAGTTTGCATACAGTTGGGTGAAGTTTGTTCCAAATTAAAATCTTATGATACTTCAAGGAAATTAAAATGGCTTCAGTTGCCGTGTATTATTCAAATAGTTGTGTAGTAGTTAGAATGTACTAGATTGAAAATTTAAAACTGAATTGTTTCTCTCTGATGTACTATTTCTAGGAAGTAATGACTTGTTTTATGATCTACTGTTCGTGTTTATTTTGATATGATATTCCTATAGAAAAGCTTTGAATAAAAATGATCACTGAATACCTACCTCTCTGTCATCCGGATTTCTGAGGATGACGCATTGATTTCTTAAGATCTGTGCAAATGGGTTACTGTTAATTAGCAATATTGAATGTGGGCATTTGAAACATACATGTTGCAACATACTGACTGGATTAAATCCATGTGTATGGTGCTGGATTATTATATGCCTGATTCTAGGAACTTGCTACTATGAAGTGTTTTTTTTGTTTGTGATCATAACTTCATGAATATAATTGCTTCTGGTTTTCTTGAACAGCGTTTGGGCAGTCATCTAATAGTCCATTTGGGTCCCCATCAGTTTTTGGGCAGACCAGTAACACAAATAACAATCCTTTTGCTGCAAAATCATTTGGTAGCACATCTCCCTTTGGTCCACAAACTGGGGGTTCAATTTTTGGTGGCACCTCTACGGGTGTGTTTGGTACCCAAGCTTCCTCACCAGTTTTTGGTGCCTCGTCGGCGCCTGCTTTTGGGAGTTCAATGCCTGCTTTTGGAGCTTCATCAAGTCCAGCCTTTGGTGCTTCATCCTCTTCTTTTGGTGGTAAGTGCACTTATGGATGTGTTTTTTTTCATAAGTTTTGGTCTCCAAATATTTTACTCAATATGTTTTCGCCCGTAATATCAGTGTCAGTTATGTCAAGAATATGGGAAGGATGCTGTGTAGATGTTCTGGTGTGATTGTTTAAGATACTAGTAATCACATTTGATGCTTATTTTATGTGTTTAAGACTACAAAAAGGTGTTATATGGTGGTGATGCATGGTTCCTTGCAACCATCTTTGTTCAAACTCTCCAGTGGTGGTTCTTGACTTCTTGTTGAGCGCACAATTTCAGTAGAGACTAAATAAAGGCACAGGGTCTTAGATTTTGCCAGATTGATTAGTATATATTACTTATGTCTGTCGCTCGCATGTGTTGGCTGACACATTGTGCATTTTTTAAATCTTCTAGTAATATTAGAGTACAATCTTCCTTATTATGATTTCACGTGCAGAAAACATATTTTAAGTACTCAGAAAATTTCAATTATTAGTTTTCTTGTAGACCTTGATTTAGTTGTTGTATTTGCTCATACCTTAATACACATTCTTGATTTAGTTCATGATGTATATGCCTCTTGACTACGATCACGTTAGTTTCATATAAATTCCAATTCTAATATTTTGGTACTCAATTGCTTATGAACTTTGATACGATCATCTTAGTATTCTCATTTATGAATTCCACATTAGCATCTCTGCTCTTCCTTTCTCCTTTATTTATTATCAGAACTGTTTACTTCACATCCTCTAACACATGTTACAGGTTCATCCATGTTTGGACAGAAGCCTGCATTTGGTGGCTTTGGATCAACTACACAATCAAGTCCTTTTGGAAGCTCATTTCAGCAATCACAACCTGCTTTTGGAAGCAGCCTATTTGGCTCTTCACCTTTTGGAGCTTCAAGTCAACCTGCTTTTGGTGCTCCTAGCACACCAGCATTTGGGGCTTCAAGCACCCCTGCTTTTGGTGCTACAAGCACACCAACTTTTGGTTCTACATCAACTCCAACATTTGGTAACACAGGCTCGGCATTTGGTGTCTCTAGCACCTCTGTTTTTGGATCAAGTACCCCAGCTTTTGGTGCTACTAGTACTCCAGCTTTTGGTTCGTCAAGTACACCAGCGTTTGGTGCCTCAAGCACTCCTGCCTTTGGTGCCTCAAGTGCTCCAGCATTTGGGTCTTCACCCACTCCTGCTTTTGGTGCTACTAGCGCACCTTTTAGTTTCGGGTCCAGTCCAGCGTTTGGTCAATCAACCTCTGCATTTGGCAGCAGCCCATTCGGAACTGCTACTACAGCTTTTGGGGCTCAAAGTTCTCCGTTTGGTACATATTCTTCTGCACATGGCTAAATTATTTGTTCCAGAACTAGTAATCTGTTATATCTTTGGTCATTGAAAAGGTCTTACTTTTCTGTAACTTTTGTCATTATATACAAACATGCAGGAGGCCAGGCCACGACACCAGCATTTGGGAGCCCTGGTTTTGGACAATCATCTTTTGGAGTTCAACGTGGGGGAAGTAGAGTAACCCCTTATGCTCAAACACCTGAGGCAGACAGTGGTAGTGGTACACAGCCTGCTGGAAAACTGGAATCTATATCAGCGATGCCTGCATACAAAGAAAAAAGTCACGAAGAACTTAGATGGGAGGACTATCAATTAGGTGATAAAGGTAATAATCATTGTGGCTTCACTCTTACCACCTTTTCCCATTAGTTTCCTGATTAACTAATATTTGCTTTCTTTTGTTTCAGGGGGCCCGAATCCTGCTGGTCAGCCTTCTGGTGGAATGGGCTTTAATACTAACAACACTCAGCCGTCAAATGCTTTTTCTTCCTCACCTGCGTTTGGCCAGTTATCTGCAAATCCGTTTTCTTCCTCTACATCTACCAACCCATTTGCCCCAAAAACCTCAACGTTTGGTACCCCGGGGTTTGGGAGCTTAACTCCTTCACTTGGTTCTTCCCCTTTTGGTGCTTCAGCATCTAGTAATCCTTTTGGGTCAACACCGTCGCCAGCACCATCCGCATTTGGTTCAACTCCTGGTTTTGGATCTACAACCTCTGCTTCTCTTTTTGGTACGCCCAGTTCATCAACTTTTGGAACGTCTCTTTTTGGCACAACTCAAGCTCAGGGGACAACTTCATCTTTTGCTACGGGCCTAAACTTTGGGAGCACTCAATCATCTCCCTTATTCCAGTCGAGTACACCCTCTCTTGGACAGACAAGTTCTCCATTTGGGCAGACTGCCTCAGCTTTTGGGCAGGCTGCGCCAGCCTTTGGGCAGAGTACTCCGGCCTTTGGTCAATCAAATGCATTTGGGGGAAACATGTTCTCAAGCACTCCATCATTACTAAGCACGAGCAGCATGGGATTTAATCAGACAACTGTGAGTTACTTTTGTTAGTGCTTTCTATGACGAACATAGGGTTGATAGTGTAATTAAAGGGGCAATTTCATATATGCCCCTCTTAACTTACAAAATATCATATATACCCAAAGCATGCCTTAAGACCATTGTACTTTATGCATCAAAAACTTGTGCTTTGGGTCGATTTGATTTTAAGTTAATATGGGCATATATGATGTTTTCCTTTTAATTAAATGTCTTATAGCATGTCAAGACTTTTTTTAGTTTTAGACAGTTTTTCCATGTTCTGATATACGGTTATATGAACGGAGTGAGGAAGAGCTTTCCCGTGGTTAATCTGGTAAAAAGCTAATTCTTGGAACTGCACAGATTTTTTGCTTGTCGGTAATTACTCAATATGAGTTTAATCATGTTATAGAAGGCACCATGTGTCCCTATAGTTTGCAAGTTTGATGATCTCCCGACCGTCTCATAGGATGCTGACATGTTTAAGTGACATTATATTAATTGGATGCACTGTTGCAATCTAAACGTCAATAATCTTACAGTGTAGTTTCTGTAATCATATTTAATGCAATTGTCATTTTGAAAATATTATATAATTGCTTTTGTTGGTCAAACGAACCATTTATAAAACGACTTTCCATTTCAACCTGTTATGCCCTGCACATTTTGCCGCTTCTAATAATTACATGTCTCTAGAACTATAATGTAATTATGTTTATTATCTCTCTAAGGTATTGTTTAGAATTCAAAATACAAAGTTATTAGGAATATATGCTGAATCCATTACTGTGGAATCAAATTATGTTCTGTTATCGTTTTATGGGTGTTATGTATTATTGTTTGCATCTCAGTGATTATATGAAAGCACTTGTCAGGAAGGTTCTTAATCATTTTTTAATTGAGCAAATTAGGTAAAGATATTTGAGTTTATTATGAATGGGATTGTCTAATTATACTATAATCATTCAGCTTTTAAGTAGAAGTTATGTGCAATAAGGGTCTTCAGGAGTATTGAAGTTACTTAACCCTTGTATCCGAGTTTTTCCCTTATTTTTCTCATTCTCATTGTCTGAGATCTCGCATTTCTGATAAATCTAGTTTCCATGCTCTAGTGAACATTATTGATGTGTCCAGTGTTTGTGGGTTGACTTAGTCTTGGAGTGGTGGCTTTGAGGATTTAAGTGGTGACGTAATCATGGAAACAGTACAGTTGGTACTTGGTACCATGATGATTGTTGTGGGGGGTCTGTACTGGTTGCCATTATTTGATGAGCTTGAATTGGCAGAATAGATGGCTGTTTGAATTTCTGGCCTCATTTTTGTTACAAGCTAATAAGATTTGATGACTAAATTTGCAAACCTAAACAACTTATTTAATAATCACTTCCCCAAGATTGACTATCCTTTCGAGTAATGAAACTTTTTTGACCATAAATAGTTAAATACACAACAAGATTTCTATTTAGTTCTCTCAGTTATGAAGTCAGAAGTAAGATTTAAACGAGTCCAAGAAATGTATAACGGATAATTTCATTGGCATCCACCACATGACCTGAAGATTTAGTGAAGCTACATGCTACTCCATCTATGTGCTAATTGTTCCTTTGATTGGTTTTGTTTTATGCTTGTGTTCCACCCACTTATAAATGCATACTGTATTCTCAAATCTTTTAGGGTATCTAAATCTCGGAATCCCTGTATTCTTTAAAGTGATGTCAATCTCGGTGACAAGTTTTGTTTACTTGTATGACAGTGATTCTTTAAATGATCTGGCATCTCAGAAAATTTGTTCTTATTTTTTTTTTAATATGATATTCTGATGGGTTTGTAGAAAATGGGACTCATAAAACTTATACATACAAGGTTTGTTCACTGGATTTATTCATTCATGCATTATATTTGAAATGTGTGCTTTTTGCTGTTTTACTAAAATATATTGGATGCCAATGTTTGTGATTTCAAGGGTTTCGTTTCTTATATCTTGTTATGCTCCTTTGTCAACCAGTGACTTTTCTGAATCTGTTTGCTTTCTTTGAGATCATCGATAAGTACGAATGTATGATATTGTAAATTTCTTCTTTTTATATCTGGTCACCATCTAACCTTTGTCTATTGTGTATGTAGCCTTCCCTTTCAATGACATTTCAATCTCCTCAACCAGCTCAGAATCCAGGTGGTTTTGGCTTTGCAGCACCTGCAGGTGATCCATTTTTTTTAGTTTCGATGCAGATCTTTTGAAATTATTTCTTTCATGATATTTATATTTTCTCTTCCTTAACAGGCGGCATTGGTGGCACCACAAGCATTTTTGGTCAGAATAATTTTGGACAACCGTATGTTTCACTCACTGCTCTTTTACCTGACAATATATTGTTTGTAACTACTGTATTCATTTCATCAGAAATTCTCAATGCTTCCATATTATTGATGCGGCAGGACTGCCAATCAGACTCCTACACTTGCACAACCCCAGTCTATTACAAATCCTTTTGGAACTCTACCTGCAATGCCTCAGATGTCAATTGGTCGTGCGGGAACTGCACCATCGATCCAATATGGAATTTCTAGCTTGCCAGTAAGTTTGTGTTCAATTCTTTTCTGTTTTTATTAAAATTGCTCAAGTCTGTGTGCTCACTTCCATTTAGGGATGTAAATGATCCGAGCCTGAGCCTGAGGCTGGTATTTATCAAGCACAGCTCATTTAGTATTATTATTAAGCTCCAGCTCCTGATGTTGAGCTTGAGCTCAGCTCGTTTAAGATATGGAAAACTTGGGCTTGGTCTTTTTAGGCTGGGTATTATTTTGAAATTTTCATTTAAAGGATATATATAAATATAAATAATGAAAAATAATTTATCATGTATATTATATATAAAGCTCGTTTAGGCTCGCTAGCGTAAACGATCCCGCTCTACGTGGCTTGAGATCGGGCTTGTTTAATAGTTCTCTCATCTAGGCTCAAGCTCGGTTTCAAGTTTTTAATGATTTGAGTTCGGGTAGCTCACGAGTAGCTCGGCTCGTTACGTCCCTAATTTCATTGCTTTTGAGGTACATACACTCGGGTTTTGTATAAGTCGATTATGATTCTTATAGCCTACCTTTTTTCAATGGTATTTCTATAGGTTGTTGACAAACCTGCTCCCATGAGGATATCGTCTGTGTTGACTTCTCGACATCTATCTCAAAGGCGGATTAGGTTGCCTGCAAGGAAATATCACCCGAAAAACGATGGTCCAAAGGTGAACTTATAGGTTTCTGGATTTTGTTCTATTTTTTTTATGACAAAAGATTCTTCTTCAGTTCTTCATAATATGATATTATGATTGATTCTTGCAGGTTTCATTTTTTAGTGATGAGGAAGAGACTACCAGCACCCCCAAGGCAGATGCTCTTTTCATTCCCAGGGAAAATCCGAGAGCTCTGGTTATTCGTCCCCTGGAACAATGGCCTGGAAAAGCAGCAAGTGAAAAACCAAAAGATACATCTTCTCCAGCACAAGCTAATGGTAATTGTCTTGCTTGATTTGAGTTCCAGAAAAAAAAGATTATGCATATGTGGAACTAATTTGGTTAAACACTAGAAATTGTCTGTCTGCATGAGAACTGTTTATTGCACAATGAACCTTAAAATCCAAAAATCGAAAGACAGATTCTCGTTGCTCTACTTGTATGTAGAATGAAATATATATTTACTAAAACCTTCTCATCTCTATTTGTCATTGGAATCCAGGTCAATATACATCTAATACCCATCTAAATGGTCGCCCTACAGATAACGGGAACAGTAAGATAATATTGTTTATGATACCTTTTTCCTACATTCGTATATATGTCTTGTTTACTCTCCTAACTTTTCTTTTTTGGGTTCATTCGGGAAATCATTCAGATAATGGCATTTTCAAAGAACAAACACCTCCAATCAAGACAACCCAGAAAACAAACGGTGTACATGAGGAACAGTCTGCACCAAAATCTGACTCATACATTACCTTAACTGGTCACAGAGCTGGGGAGGCCGCAATTGTATATGAACACGGGGCTGATATCGAAGCACTTATGCCTAAACTGCGGCATTCAGATTACTACACTGAACCTCGGATCCAAGAATTGGCCGCCAAAGAGCGTGCAGAACCTGGTTTTTGCCGCCGTGTAAAGGACTTTGTAGTCGGGCGGCATAATTTTGGAAGCATCAAATTTCTTGGTGAAACAGATGTGAGACGCCTGGAACTCGAATCTCTTATCCAATTCAATCATCGTGAGGTGATTGTTTACATGGATGAATCCAAAAAACCACCTGTTGGACAGGGGCTTAACAAGCCTGCCGAAGTAACGCTTCTCAACATTAAGTGTTTTGACAAAAAAACAGGGCGCCATTTCACTGAAGGACCTAGAATTGAAAAATATAAAGAAATGCTTAAGAAGAAAGCTGAAGACCAAGGTGCTGAGTTTGTTTCCTATGATCCAATTAAAGGGGAATGGAAGTTCAGGGTTAGCCATTTCAGCCAGTATGGTCTCAAAGATGAAGACGATGACGATTATGATGATGTCGAGGGTTAGCCACGTCAGCTTTTGCGAGCCTTTTTTTTAACACTGGTTTATAAAGAATTTGTTGGGCTTGCAGTAGTATACATACAACCCAGTGCTTGTAGGCTCAATCTTCTGTTATTGTGGTTTGACAGAGCATATAAGTTTTTCTTTTGGTTTTTGTCAAGTCTGTTGGTGGTAGTGTTCAATCTTGAAATCATCGAGGATGGTTTTCTGGGATTTGAACACAAGAATTGTTAAATCTACTTGTTTGATGTGATGTAACAACATTGTGGTTTTTATAGTCTTGGAATTTTGACAACAACCTAGCATACTTGTCTTTTATTTTATGTTTTGGGTTGTATGTCAAGGGGTCTTGTTTGAAAGATGATGAAAAACTGAATCTAATGATATATTTTTTTTGTTAAAAATCTTAAAAACAAACAAGTTATGATCATTTAAAAATTGATGGTTTTTTTTTGTTTAGTCGCTGTAGGTAGCCTGTACGTGATTTTTTTTTTGTAATTTTTCATTTTTACCCCTAGACAATATACACCTGTCAACGTTCTATATATATAATATTTCTAATTGTAGCCGTTATACATATATGTGTGGGTTAATAAAAACGATAACAACTCACCTTGTTACCACCACAAGGAGGCGCCGTATATTATGTATATAACGAAACGGTCGCAAAGGGTATAACGAGCACAAGATCTCGTGATGCTCATTTTCATTTTGTTATAGCCTATACAAGCACCTATAACAGGTGTTCTATTAAAAAGTTATCATAATATCCTTTAATATCCCCATCATCAAAACTGAATGACGAAAAACTGCCATCGGTAGTTACAAAACCACCAAAAACTATCATTAAACGGGCGAGTTAGAAAAAACCGGTTTTTTTAAACACAATTTCGGATTTTGAGCTAGACCCCAGCCAAGGGCCTTGTCCCTTGGACCCCACAAGGGATTGCCACCCTTTGGACCCCGGCCACTAGAAGCGCTGCCCCCCGACCCTGTCGTTCCGGAGTCCTGACCCTAAATAACAGTTAACTTTAAATCCAAATAAAGTTAAATAATATTGGTAATACAAATTACCAACAATCTTCACTGTTGCTAGTGAACATAAACCTTCTGACCATTAACCTCAACTTCCACTGATTCCGACGTATTGCATTAAGTAAAGTTCGCTTCTGCTATCCCACTCTTCAAAACCAAACACCTACTTTGTGCGCATCTAAGATCTACAACCAAATCAACTCTCTTTATCTCTCCCTCCCTCTATGTTTACAAGCTAAACTAGTCGAGGTACCAAGTTATAGGGTACGTATGTTTCAAAGGTCTCCAGACAAACTTACCTCAAGTTCTTCAACTCACAGTCTTTAGTGTAGGATCTTTAGTACTTTATTTGGGATGCGAGGGACTTCTTTAAAGGTCTTCAAGATTGATGTACTGGAAACAAATAAGGACTAAAAATTCTCATAACAATCCAAGACCCAAACTGAAATGGGTACCAAAACCCGCATTATCTATCTTGCAGATCGGCCATATAGACATTATTGAACACATCGGTTGCCTTGCGAAGAATATTGCAGAGTCAATACAATTGTGCATTCAGTTGTTGACAAGTTCAAATCTCATGGCTAAGAGAATGAAAATTGTTCCCTGCAGTCTAGTTCACTAATTTATTGTGTTCAATATTAGCTTGAGTTTGATGACTTGAGAAGTCAAAATTGTATTTGCTTTATCACTAATGATTTTTTCTTTATTGCTTTTAAACTATTACTTGTAAGGAGAGCACAAGTTTTGAATTTTAGCAAGTATGCAAAATTTATCAATGAAAACTGTTTTTTATGCATGTTATGGGGAATAAGTTTTATTCCGGACAGATGTACCTAATGAGCTACTTATTTTATAGAAGTGAGAACAAGAGTGCTGTTGGAGTCTGCCCACCGTTATATGCAAGCTGGTCTCACTACTAATGAAACATGAGCCTATTGGAGAGGAGCATGTATAATTAAGGAGAGAAGCACAAAAGAACTAATGAGTCTAGTCAGGACATCTTCACGACGTGAACTTTGTCTGACAAAAAGACTTTTTAATCATTACCACCTTTTTGGTGGTCCAATGTATGTGGTTGCTTTGTGAAAGATGGTGGCCGACCTTTTGGGATTCTAGAGCCTTCATATGGTTATATATAGAGGCCAACTCCCTTAGACTTTTGGTTATCATTTTCTCTCAATACACTTAGTGAGTTCTATAGAGTGTTTAAAAGATCTCCAACGCGATAAGAGGAGCTTGTTCTACCGCTGTTCGAGAGGTGGTTACAAGTCTTTGAATACCACTAAAGGGAAGCTAGCACTTGGGGTTCAAACCAACGTGGTGTGGACTAGTAATAGAGGAAGACTTGCTTTAGCTTTCTAGATCATCCACAAAACTTGGTTTCTCCGGCTCCTCATCGAAGGTATAACTTCTCTTCTCTTGTTATACATGTTGCATTAATTGCATTTAGAGTTTGGTCCATGAGATGTTGCCTTTATGGCACTTTTGTTCCTTGAACCACTTGTTTATCTTGGTTTCTTGTTTATTTGCTTCCGTTGCATGTTCATAGAAATCCCAATATGTGCATCATCTCGAAATGAATGTTGCGAGAGAAATTAAAATTTATGAATGTTTCGGTGCGGAGGGTGAGTCCGAATTAAATAATACAACCAGATTCTTACCAAATCGTATCAAATATCTGTTAGATTATGTGCAGAGATAATTAATTGGCACATTGTATCCAATGTTATAAGAGACTAAAGGGTCACACTTCTACACACCCAAACTTGAACAGTTGGATTTCACCATAAATCTGTGTGGAAATAATTAATCAGGTTGGATTAATTATTAAAGAGAAAAAACAAATAATTAATCAGTTTGTATTAATTATTAAAAGAAAATAAATAATAAATAGTTATTTATTATTTAAGGAGAAATTAAATATTAAGTTTAATATTTAACGGACCAGTTAATAGTTAATTAACAAGTAAAAGTCCAGGGGGTCAAAGTGAGAGGAATGAAACTTTAATTAAAACAAGTGAGCTTTTTATTAAACGGGCTTGGGTCCTTTTAAAGGTCTATATATAACCTTCAAGCCTTAAGGGTTATGTAATTTTAAGAAGTAGATAACCCTAGCCACCACTCTCTCTCTCCCTCCCTTGTCGATCTCGCTCTCTCTCTCTCAGCTCCTCTCTCTCTCGTCGACTTGGAAGAAAAACACCAAGGGTGTTTTTCAATTTGGTGGTCGACGCAAGGCACACATACACACACTCGATTTTGAGTGTTAAAGCTAAGGTGAATCTAGGAGCGGTCTAGCAGCTAGTTCGTTGGAGGTGCAGTAGTGGTGGACAACTTTAGCAATCCTAAGATCACAAAGAGGTATATTTCTTGTAACCCTTTTATGTGGTTTGTTGATTGTTAAGAAACTACATAGATCATTAGTTTAAAGATCCTAACCCTTTTGGGGTTTAGAGGGTTGTGTTCAATCCAGTTCCGCTTTAGGATTGAACCAGTAGAATCAAACCTAGGATTGACCAGTTTATGTCTTAGGGTGGTTTGGTCAGATCAAAACCCTTCAGTGGTATCAGAGCCTCGGCTCTATGATCTATAATTCTAGTTTTATCTGTTTCTAGATTTAAGTTTTTCTGTTCTTGATCTTAATATTGTTATTAGCTTTTTCGAAAATCAATAGGTAGCAAAAACAGTTGATTTTTGCTATCTGGTTTAATCCTATTAATCAAAAAATTCAAACAGTTAGTTTGAATGGATGCGAAGATTATGATATTTGGATAATGATAAGTTTGATCAAGAAAATTAAACAGATTGTTTAATCAGTTAAACCTGGATAATCTAGTTAGTAGTTTTGTTTAGGATGCATGATCTTCTTCATCTTGTTTCTTCTTCTCATAAATTTAGAAAACCATAAAGGTGATAAAAACAAGTTTTTGTTTTTATCCAGATAATAAAAGATTTATTTTTAATCAGACAGGTTTAAACAAGGTTTATGTTTAAACGGTTAAAAGGATAAGCCTTTTATCTAAAACTTGATCTTGACCAAAATTTTGAACTGTTTTTGTTTAAAAGGGTTAAAATCTAATTTTAGGACAATTAGTTATTAATAAAACAAGTTTTGTTAACATTAATAATTAATAGATTTGGTTTTTGATTAAATCCAGATTTTAATCAGAATATTAAAACATGTTAGTTTTAATAGGTTAAAAAGGATTTAATTTTTTTTTTGTGTAATCGGAAAAAGGAGACCGGAAGCACCACCGTAGCCGGCGGCGTTCAAGGTCGGCGGCGGACCAGGTGGTCAGCGGCGGTCGTCGGCCGATGGTTAGTCAATGAAGTGGGCTTGGGGCGGTGGCGTGGTTTCGGCCCAAAAGTTTTTCCGGACCAGGTAGGCTACGACCCAAGGAGGGGTTTCGGCCCACGAGGGCATTCAGCCCAGGAGGGGTCTCGGCCCAAGTGGGTTACGACCCAAGGGGTTCTTGGCCCAGGTGGGTTACAACAAATGTGTTCTCGGTCCGAATTAGCTTTCCGGTTAAGTACAAGATTATTAATTTTGAGCGTAAAATTAATAAGATTTTATATAAACTAGTATTATATATTTTAATTAGTTTTAGTTAAAATATATATTTTAGATATTTATTTATTATGACTAGTTTAGTCGTTTTGAATAAATTCTTAAGGGGAAGTTTATATAAGAGAATGGAGAAACAAACAAGATGGTATTTAAATGACCAAATTTTGTCGTGTTTAAGTTTTTCGCAAAACTAGTAAAAACCCGACATAGGATTTCATCCAGGTTTTCGAATAAAATCAAGTTTTCAAAGTTTGTTGAAAACTATTTTTGGTCAGGTAATTTTAAATACTTTAAGAAGATCATAATTCTCATTTTTGGTTGATAGTTATTAATCAAAAGGATAAATGAGAATGGTTAAACAAATCAGGTTATGTGCTTTACTGCATAGTTTACTGTTTATATATTCTTTTAACTGCGTGGTTGATATATATATATATATATATATATATATATATATATATATATGTTTGATTATATATATTGCGTGGTTGTGATATATAGCTATAGTTTTGCCGACTTAGGGCTCGTCTTTTTCATTTCTTTTTTTTGGTTTTGGGAAGGCCTGCGTGCCAATTACAATCCCAAATTTTAAATTGTAATATTGTACTGGTTCGGGGAGGTCTGCGTGCCAATTACAACTCCATTCATTATTGTAATTGTATTAGAGTAGTAGTAGCTTTATCCCTTACCAAAACGGTTTTTCAAGAAAGCATTCACGAAGATGGTGTTTTGCATGGAGCTCGGATACTTCGGAGGAGGTGTCAAGGCAAGTGGGAGCAATACATCAAGAAGGCGAATCCAAGTCCGTTCATCCTTAGGATTGACCTTAGGATTAGTTGGCAAAACTATAGGGTTTTATCTGCTTATTATTATCTGAGTGGTTGTGTTTTTTATTTACTGCTTTTTCATATATATATATGACATTTAGATGATGCTAAATAAAAAGGGTTTAATAATAGCTAATTATTAAACAGAGAAAAACCACGTTTTATGACAAAGTAGAATATGACTACAGGTTGATAGTCGTGTTAGTTAAATTTTTATAAATTTAAAGTTTTGTCAAGATTATAAGTTTGGAACTTATAAAGCCATTTTGTGCACCTAGTATAGGTACACATGTAAATCGTATTTTTAAAACAGATAGTTTTAAAATGTTTTTCTTTTTCAAAAACTCGAAAATTAAGTTTTTCAAACTTAATAGTAAAACCCAAGAAAATTTTAGATCAGTGTGCTACCCACCTAATGGTACACCCTTGCTATTAAACGTTACTCGGGTGTCGGAAGTGCCCAAACCTTGGGCATCCGGGTTCAAACCATTGCGGGAAGGGGCATGAAAGATTCTGCGATAATCGGGAGTCCCGGCCAGAATTAATGCTGTCTTAGGTGGTGCGATATATTTTGGTGATAATCGGGAGTCCCGGCCCAAAAAGCACTATAGTAGACTTAAACATACTAGACTAGGTCTAAGTGCTCTACGAGGTTCTAGGAGTCGTATCAGTTAGGTACGATTGGTACAGGGTGTTACCTACCAGAAATAATATGACTTAGCGGGAAGTGCCTAAACCTTACGTCAAGTATATGAAATATGGGTCCTAGGTCTAATATATATTATTTATGGGTTTGATGATATATGTTAGAAAAGTTAATCTGCAATTACTAATTAAACAGGGTTTTTAATTTGTAGATGACAACCAACATTACTAGTACTAACAACCTCTCTTTTTGCTCTATCCTTGAGAAGGATAAGCTCACCGGGTCAAACTTTCTCACGTGGGAGAGAAATCTCCGAATCGTGCTGAGGCACGAGAGAAAGTGGCACGTCCTAGAATAACCTCTAGAAAATCCTCCTGCAAGCAATGCTAGGGCAGAAGTCAGGGAGGCTTTTCAGAAGCGCTCAAATGACGCCCTAGATGTTAGCTGCCTCATGCTTGCAACAATGAGTCCAGAGTTACAGTCAAGCATGATGGAGACTCCTGCTTATGACATGATCCGCCAGCTGAGGGATATGTTCCAGGAGCAAGCCCGCACAGAACGTTATGATGCCACTAGGGCATTTAACTCGTGCAAGATGGCTAAGGGGACTTCGGTCAGTAACCACGTCATGAAAATGAAAGGTTTCATGGACCACCTGGAGAGGCTTGGGCACCCAGTACCGTTGCAGCTAGCAACGGATACGATACTCAACTCGTTGTCAGACGACTATAAGTCTTTTATAGTCAACTACAACATGAACAACATGGAGAAATCCGTGGCTGAGTTGCACTCCATGCTTAAGACAGCGGAGCAGAGTATCGGGACCAAGTCTAAGGACGTTCTCATGGTGGGACATGGTGGACATAAGAAGAGGAAGGGGCGCAACATAAAGGGAAAGGGCAAGGCCCAGCCCAGCCAGAATGCACCCAGGGCTAGTAATGACAACAAGGGCAAGAAGCCGAAGCCAAACAAAGCAAGAACCGAGAATCGGTGCTTCAAGTGCGGTGAGATCGGACATTGGAAAAGAGATTGTCCGATGGGCCACGAGGCAGGAGGCTAGGCTGGCCCCTCAGGTATCGTGTGAATAGCTTCTTTATCACTTTCCACTTATAAAGTTTTTACGAGTATTCTGATATCTTGCAATCGTTTATTGCAGGAGGAGATGGAAAGTGATGCGGCCCAACATAAAGAGATCCCACGTGCAGCTTACGAATATTTTTTAATAATTCTATTTCCTAGTTATTAAACTTGTTTTAAGTTGTTGGATTTAACTATCTTGGTTGTTTAAAACTTCTTGCTTCAGACATTCTGTTTTAAAATTTTGAATTATTTGGTTCATATCCGTGCACGTATGTTATTGATGAATCAGGTTAGTCCAGTTGTGACTAAAAGGATACCAATAAGTCAAGTCTTGGCTTGATTGGTGATTCATAGTGATCTTATGCTATAATTTGTTGTAGTTCCATAAAATGATGGCTCCACTATTCAAATACTTACATAAACAAGTTGTGTTTATAAAGTTAGATAGTTTTTCTAATTTAACAAGTGTTTAAGAATTTTGTGAAAAGTGAATGTTCAAAGTCTTTGAACAAATGGAAATAATAGTCATTATTTCTAAAATAGTTTTTGATAAAACATTTAAGATAGTATAAAAGTGATTATGGTAGTTATTATAATCAAGGGAGTTTTAAACTAAATGTTTTAAGGAAAAGAAATTTAAAATACCTTTACAAGTGTTTTATACTTATGGTAAGTTTAATTAAACCACTTTTCGTAATTAGAAAGATGGATATATCGAGATCCAAGTTTTTTGGTTTCATAAAACAATTAAATTTCTTACAAAAACTAAGTTTTAAAACAAGTGTTTTTAGAACACAGTTTTTAGGCATGATACTTGACTAAGCCTAAAAAGATGTTTTAAAGTAATGCAGTTTTTCATAAAAGATAGTGGGAGCACCTGACTAATGTATTTATCAAAGTTATAAAAGTTGTTTTTTTAACTAGTATGATAAATACAAGATTGAACTTTTAGAGTATATAATTATCGGATGATTTTAGAAGTTATCTAAAATAGTGAGTTCTTGAGAAAGGACTAATCCGAGGAACGCATGACTCATTGAGAGGTACTCAATAAAGATGTCATTGCAAGACTTTGAGAGTCAAGTTATGAATTAAATAAAATTATACACGTTTTTAAATGGTTCAATAAGTCAGCCTAATTAAATGTTGTTGGTTGGTCAAACGATAGAAATGATAAAACATGATGTTCTTTAACATTCTTAGTAATGAAATTAGATAAGTATTGATATACACTGGGAATCTAGTTTCAAGTTTCTTACAAGTAGGTGTAAGAAGGTTTATCATTTCAAAGGGATATAAAATCTAGTAAGATTTAATGCATCTACAAATGTAATTAAAGTTTTAATTACAAGGAGGTTATTTTATAAAATCAGATTCTTAGGAGTTATTTCCAGTTCTCCAAGTTTAAGGAATTTATAAAATAAGTAAGTCTAGAATTGTTCCTAGGTTGCAAGAACGATTTCTAGCAAAACCAAGAAGGAGTACTTCATGGTACTAGTCTTAAGTTTTAGGTTTATAATCATATTATTTTCCTTGTAATCCGTGATAAGTTACAATGCAAAATAATAAGTAATTCAGGTAAACACCTTGAATCGAGTCAATGAGATGGTAGAAATTATATATCTTTATTCCAGGATGGAATATGGAAGGGTGCAGAAATTAGTTTTATTGTTCTTCACAATTTTTGTATGTTTTGGTTCATCCAGGAATAAACTGAGTTTATTCAAAAATATTATCCGTGACTACTTATCTTGGTGGAAACTATGATAAGGCTATAAAGTCATCGTAATTTTGGGGTAGATTCGAAAGTATGTCGAATATAGCTGCAAAAGGATTTTGCGAACCAAAATTGACAGATATTCGTTAAGTTTACGAATATTGGATTGACCCACTGTGAAAAATACTTCGTGGATTCGTGTCAAAAGTATTTATCACATAGGTTATCCTTAAGCCTGAGTTTTTTGGTTTGGGATGCGGTAACTGTTGTCTTCTTAGCGCTTTCTAACGCCACGCCGTAACAGGGTGGTCATAAGGGGCGTGTCTAGATTCAGTGGGAGCCGTATTTCCAAATGCAAATATGCTAGATGGTAATTGCACCTCCTTTTTAGGAGATATATTTCCGGGCCCCTTGACTGATTAGAAAAACTGGTAAGTGCACGACCGTGCCCAAACGAACTGATATGTTCTTTGTCGTTTATCACGCAGTTTTGAAATCAAGTATGTCATGAACAAAATTCTTGAGTCTCTGAGTTGACACTCTCCATGCTCATGCTCAAAAATGAAATATCGCGCTGCAAGGGACAAACCTATATATATATATATATATATATATATATATATATATATATATATATATAACGTACCCATTCATAAACAGAGAGTTTATGATAGTTTAATTTATAAATAGTTAGTTTATAACAAGTTACTCTTAAGCAGGTTGCTTATTAGGTTTTATCACTAGTTACTCTGGGGTATAAGAGTTCTTATAACCTGGTAACCCTAAGTGTCTGACTAGGGACCTCCTTAGGCCAACAATGTGCAGTAACTATTACTTATCTTGCACAAGTGGGAGTCTGTTAGATTATGTGCAGAGATAATTAATGGGCACATTGTATCCAATGTTATAAGAGACTAAAGGGTCACACTGCTATACTCCCAAATTTGAAAAGTTGGATTTCACCATAAATCTGTGTGAAAATAATTAATCAGGTTGGAATAATTATTAAAGAGAGAAACAAATAATTAATCAGTTTGTATTAATTATTAAAAGGAAATAAATATTAAATAGTTATTTATTATTTAAGGAGAAATTAAATATGAAGTTTAATATTTAACGGACCAGTTAATAGTTAATTAACAAGTAAAAGTCCAGGGGGTCAAAGTGAGAGGAATGAAAGTTTAATTAAAACAATTGGGCTTTTAATTAAACGGGCTTGGGTCCTTTTATAGGTCTATATATAACCTTCAAGCCTTAAGGGTTATGTAATTTTAAGAAGTAGATAACCCTAGCCACCACTATCTCTCCCTCCGTTGTCGATCTCGCTCTCTCTCTCTCTCTCTCTCTCGGCTCCTCTCTCTCTCGTCGACTTGGAAGAAAAACACCAAGGGTGTTTTTCGATTTGGTGGTCGACACAAGGCACACATACACACACTCGATTTTGAGTGTTAAAGCTAAGGTGAATCCAGGAGCGGTCTAGCAGCTAGTTCGTTGGAGGTGCAGTAGTGGTGGACTACTTTAGCAATCCCAAGATCACAAAGAGGTATATTTCTTGTAACCCTTTTCTGTGGTTTGTTGATTGTTAAGAAACTACATAGATCATTAGTTTAAAGATCCTAACCATTTTGGGGTTTAGAGGGTTGTGTTCAATCCAGTTCCTCTTTAGGATAAACCAGTAGAATCAAACCTAGGATTGACCAGTTTGTGTCTTAGGGTGGTTTGGTCAGATCAAAACCCTTCAATATCTAGGTAGTTATATTTACTATTGGTTTTCATATGTTGATTCATGGTATTGAAGAAGATATCGTGGACCCAATGATGCAATACACTAACACAACCATGAATCAACATATGAAAACCAATAGTAAGATATCGTGGACCCAATGATGCAATACACTAACACAACCCAACTACTTAATCATATCTTAACAAATGATTGTTTCAAATTCAAAAGAAGACTTGACATATATACTATTGGCATCTCCCTTGAAGATTAATGATATTGGAAAAAGATAAACATCTACTTGGAACCTTAAATTCTTTCATGCACTAACTGAGTTTAGTTACAAATGCAAAATCATTTAAATACTTTTCAAAGACACTCATTAAGTCTAATGTCTATTTTAATGGCATACACGGAACATCTTGAATAATATCCTTATGATATTTATAGTGATATATGGAAACCTTACTAGTGCTAGCATCATGCCATCGCTGTAAAAATGGGCTACTTAGAGCATGGGGTGTGGTTGAAGCAATACCACCTCCTTTATTTGGTATGAAAAAGATGATGCATTTGATAGTTAAATGAAGAGAGGAGAGATGAGAGAGGGATGAGAGAGAAAGAAGAGAGAAAAGAGTAAAGAGGAGAGAAAATACCTTTTTAATAAATTTTTGAAGCGCGCGAACCATGGTAGTACGTGGGTTTAATCATAACTTAAACATGTGGTGGGTAATGATGATGTGACGCTAATATGGCGTGAAGTATGGGATGCCCAAGCAAAGGTACACCCCATGCTCTTAATTTTTTTTAATTATTGTGTTAACAACTGTCTATCAGTATCAGTTATTTCTGATACTATAAGGAGACTAGATCCTTATTATGAATATAAAGACACGAATAATGATAAAAACTATCTGATCACTAAAGAAGAGTCTTTGAAGCTAGATCTCTTAAGTATTTGAAACTGTAAACAACGATCTTCGAGTTTTAATAATCGAAAAAGAAAATGAATTTCTGCATATTCCAAAGAGGAAGATTGTTATGATGCTTAATAAATAGTTTTTTTTTCTAATTATGCTTAATTTTAAAACGAATACAAAGTAGGGGATTTTTAGATCTTCAAATTGTTTTTATTCTTGGTCTTGGCTCTCTTTCTATCAACATAATACACATAAACCGAGTTCAAATTCATTGTTGATTGCTTTGATTAGTGATTGATACATGTTAACTTACCATGGGTGTTATGGATATAAATGTATTTATGAGTGATGAATGAGTCATATTCATCCCTTTGTAACTTTAGATGTGTGGAGAGATACAAATTTGTGAAGACGTAGCATAGGTGAGTGTATACAGACTTGTGAAAGTGGCTTCATCTATTAAATTTGTTAGTCATATGACAAACATAATAATTATAATAATCTGGCATTACATACCTAAAAACGAGCTACTTTATTGGTAATAGTAACTAATTAATAGAGCTACACTATAAAACTAAGATCGAGTATATATATATATATATATATATATATATATATATATATATATATATATATATATATAGGGGAGGGTTCAAACGAGAACTGTTTTTTGTACGAGAACTGCGAGAACCAATCTCAACCGTTCCTTGGATGTGGGAAGTTCATGGATGGAGAGCGTGGAGGGGATCAAGTGTGGCAGAGTGTATGTGAGGAATTCATGGGTGGGCAATGACATTAAAGGAGAGAATTTGACGGCTTAGATTGGTTCTCGCAGTTCTTGTACGAAAAACAGTTCTCGTTTGAACTTTTGTCTATATATATATATATATATGTGTGTGTGTGTGTGTGTGTGTGTGTGTGTAATATGGGAAGATCATGGATGGAGAGCGTGAAGGGATAGAGTGTGGCAGGGTGCATGTGAGGAATTAATGTGTGGACAATGACATTGAAGTTGAGGGAATTGAACGACTTAGATTGGTTTTTCGCGCTAACAACGGTTCTCGAATGATATATATATATATATATATATATATATATATATATATATATATATATATGTGTGTGTGTGTGTGTGTGTGTGTGTGTGTGTGTGTGTGTGTGTGTGTGTGTGTAAGGGCATAAATTAAGCACATCAGAAACTAAAACTGAAATAATTTCATATTAACTAGCTAATTAATTAACCCGACTGATCGATAATCAAATAATAAAAAATGTCAAGGTACGTAGCCTATGATAATATATACATAAGCCGCGGTCGCTCTGTTTTCATTCCTTATAAATTACTCCTCTATATATATCATATCCAGGAGACTTCAATTCGATCGATCGGAATGACATGAACTAATCAACACTTTCAGTACGTACTTACAATATAATGTATATAAATATGTCAAAAGTCAAAACCAAAGGCTACCTACTCGATTGGTCCACTCGATCATGAATTGGCGTCAACATTTTCTCTAAATTCGATCGATCGATCGAGATCAAAATGTGTACAAATTAGCTACCTACCTTTGGATCACTGGGTTTGTTACCAACTGGCCTCTTGTAACTTGTTTTTTTTTTCTTTTATATTTTTCAACAGATTTAAATGCGAGAATTATCCTCGCTCAATCAATTAATCCTTTTTTATTTTTGTTTAACTTCAAAAGTGGTAAAAACCGTTTTTTATGAACTATTTTGTGACGAGTTTTGTTCTTATTAATGTTAGCCGTTAACCATCTCTGGTAAGTCAATGGTACTTATAACTTTTTACTATTTTTCAATTTTTAATTAATAATATTTACTCTTTTCAATAAAATATACATCACTCTCATATTTAATCTCACCCTCTCTGTACACAAACGCCCTTTCTTTCTCTAAACCCTAGAACAAAATTCACAGCCCCAGGCCACCTCTAAAAATATCCACCGCCGCTCGCCACCGTAACCACCACCTCCTCTGCCGCCAACAACCACCACCATCTCCCTACAACTACGTATTCTTCACCAAGATGAAATATGTTTTTATGAAAACTTATGGCAAAAACCCTAATTGTGGTGGTTGAAACCGAAAGCCCACGTAAAATTTCTTCTTTTTCTTGTTCTTTAGATATGAAATTATTGTAGGTGTGTGTTTTTTTGTTTGAAAGTGTGTGTCTGTATGGGGCGGTGGGTATGTGTTGAAAATGGTGGTTCTTCTTCTTCTTTATTTCTTTTTCTTTGGAATCCTTCCACTTCTCGTTGGTTTTATGTGGTGATGGTGTGTGTGTTTTGTAAGTGTGTGTGTGTGTGTGTGTTTGAAGATGATGGAGGTGAGATAATTTTAACAATGGCAGATTCAATTCTTTGGTAGAAGTGAGAGATAAAGATGATCAGAGAAAAACTAACCCTAAACCTAAACCCTTGTTATAATAATAAATAATCTATTAAATGAATAAAAGTTATAAATAAAAAAATAAAATAAAAACAGAAGGGTAAAATTAACGATCGAAAGGATCAAAGTAGCAACAAAATAGTTTATAAAGGATGGTCTTCAACAAGATAATTTATAAAGAAAGGTCTTCACCACTTTTAAAATTACTAGTATTTTACCCGCGCGATGCGGCGGGGTAAAATAGTTTCATTTGTCGACATAGGGGTTCAAAATTCGGATATAAACCGTTTTAACCGTAATCCGAACCGTTTCATAACTGAAAAAGCCGAAACCGTTTTCAAATTCGGTTTTCGGTTCGGTTTAAAAACCGAAACCGATTACCATAAACGGTTTTCGGTTTGGTTACGATTTTAGGAATTTTCAAACCGAAAAACCCGAATAAACCGAATTATATATTATATAATATATAAATGTTTTTAAAATTTTTTAAAGTACCATCTCCCTGGCTCCCTCCGACCTCTCGCCTTTCTTGTCATTAAATTCAGGACAATTTTTGTAAATATTTAAAGTGTATTTAAATTTTGACAGTTTTTTGTAAAACATTTAAAGTGTCCCTAACTTCAGGAGAGTTTTTTTTAAAGAATTTAAAGTGTTTAAGATTATTGTTTAAACATATTGTAAATAATGCTATTTGAGTTGTACAATTTTAAAAGTGTTAAGATTGTTACTGGAAGTTGATCAACTCAACTTAACCCCAAAAATCCGAAAGAGGGTTAGGATCTAGCAGTCTCAAAAACTAATTATATAAAAGAAAAATATGATATCATAGTTACTCAATCAACCACAAATAAAACAAGTTGTTTGTTTGTATGTGTGTGTGCGTCTAACAAGAAAAAAACCAACCCGGTTTCTTCCTCCTTTGTGGTCGGCCAAACCAACAGGGAGAGGGGAAGAAAGTTTTTTGGTGACTTGTTTCTTAAGCTATCTCATTAACTTATGAGGTAAAATTAAGTTAAATCTATTTTAAATACCATTTTATTTAAAATAGATCAAGCATAGATTTAACCCATATGAAACTTGGTTCAAATAAAAAATGAATTAATGTAAAATGTGTAATAGGCATTCACAAGATAACATATGACAAAAACTATAAAAGGATAAATTAGACTTTTTATATCATTTATGATGCATTTAAAAAAATTTAATTAACCAAACTAATCAATTTTATGTTGGTAAGTATTCCCGCCTGTTTTATCCTTTTCTCCAATATTTCTTTCTGATTTTCCTGAGCACTCTCTAGTTTCTTTATATTGGTTTAATTCTGTTTCATGTCTACTTACAAATTGATTTAAAAATATGTACATTGTTCATCATTTTAATTGAACAAAATAGTATATTCATCGATTTTTGAGTATATGATAATCCATCAATTATTTACTACGCAATCATCAATTTTTGAAATAAATTATGAAGTTGGGCATACTTCAATTTTTAAAATATATGATAATTCACCAATTATTTAATATGCAGTTATCAATTTTTAAAATAAATGAAGTTCCGCATTTTTCAATATTATTGTATATTAAATTAATAACATAAATGAAGTGCGCGTACCTTTTCTTTCCGATGAATCATTTCCTTCTGATAAAACAGTCTTCTATTTAACTAATCCTATGAATTCCGTTTTCCAACAATCGTGAGTGCTAGAGGCCACATAGCATATTTCTCGGTATTTGGGTAACTGAATTGATCATTTTATTCCAATTTTGCCCTCGCGTCTCAATTAAATCGTCCTTCCATGTCATCAATTTTGACCGACAGAAATTGACTTTTTATGGCAATTCGACGGTTAGATTGCTTCTTACCCTTTTTACATTTTTCACACCTTTTACAATAACGACACTCTATATATACATATTATCTCAAAAAACATATTTTACCCCGCCGCATCGCGCGGGTAAAACACTATATATATATATATATATATATATATATATATATATATATATATATATATATATATATATATATATATATATATATATATATAGTGGGAGGTTCAAAAGAGACCAGGAAATAAAAAAAGTACGGGAGACCAAATCTGAGCCGTTGATCTCATCCCCGTTAGTGCTGCCAGTTAATGCTGCCCTCCCCAGTTAATGCTGTCAGTTATATTTCCGCTTTAATGAATAATAACTGTGTTATATCTGTACAATTCTAAGTTGGTTCAAACCAGTTTGGTTGTGAATCAGGACAATTTAAATATGAATTGTGACCTGTAAAACCCAACAGTGGTATCAAAACCTCGACTCATTTTATCACAGTTATATATATATATATATATATATATATATATATATATATATATATATATATATATATATATATATATAAGTATGAATTGTGACCTGTAAAACCCAACGAGGTAAAATATGTTTTTTGAGATAATATGTAACTTTTGAAGTAAAATTAAAAGAAGAAAAGTGGGATTATCGATAATATGTGTTGTCTATATTAAAACCATTTTAAAAGGACTAAATTTAAGATAAGTAATCAAGATATACTTTAATAAATCTTATTTTTAACAAAATTTATGTTGAATTTAATATTATTTAAATCACAACAAAAATTTAATAATTTAAAGATATATTTATTAATTTTTGAAAACTATTTTAATTAAGTAGTACCATTACTAAAAGATTACTTACAATACCTTAAAGCAATAAATTATTGAACTAAACTTGAGTTCAATTTAATATGCAATAAATCATAATAATTGGTTACAATGATTTGAAATTAATGTAATTAATTAGTTTGTTTTGTAACTTACAATTAATTAATTTTCATAACTTTAATGTTTGAAAATATTGATTTAATGTATTGTAATATATGCAAAATGTGTTGTATTACTTAACTTAAAAAAATCTTAAAAAGAATAAATTAAATGCTTTATAAAGTAGTAAATATTAGACTAAAACGAGATATCTAAATTAAAGTACCATTTAACCAATTTACACTATCCTTTTCCATTAAACATTTATTTTCGCTGCGGTGCTCCACGTCGCCATTTGAGCCGCAAGAAGGGAGCATGCATGTAGTTAATTAGATTGTGTATTTAATTCTATTTCATATTTTTTAAAAAGTGGAGCCTGCATTATTTTTTACTGTGTGGAAATCAAACCTGATTTTTATCTTCTTTTCTTTTTCTTCAATTTCGCTATTATCTTTTTTTTCATATTTGTAGTCATGTTTTATTTTTAACCAGTTAAAAGAAACAGTATTTCATATATTTAAATACTTTGTTTGTGTAGTTTTTTTTATATTTTGAACGACTAACACACCCTCATCTAATTCAGGTTTACATTTTTTCAAATCTACACTCACATAGTAACTAAGACATTTAGACAAAGGAAATGCGTGAATTTTTTTTTTTGAATGAAAGAAATTAGTGCTACATGTTGAATTAAACAAGATCTGGAGATATATGGGTGTTCTCCTAGGTTAGTAAAATATTAGGTTGAAATATAGTTCTCAAGAAAAATGAGGAAACTAGGTGGCAACAGTTGCTAGGTGCCATTGAAAAGCTTAAATTTATGAAAATTTGATTGTAAAATGGTTGTAGGTTCCGCTGTGCTTCTGTTAACGGATAATATATAGCATTAAACGAGCCGAGCCAGACCCTTATCGAGTCGGGTTCGTTTAGGGTTTTTTAAGCTCGGGTTCGGTTTGTTTAGGCTCGTGTATTTTTTTTATATATTTTTTAAAATCATATATATAATTATCAAAAATTACACATATAAAATATAATAATATATTATATATAGAGCTCGTTTAGGCTCGTTTAAGCTCGCGAGCCCACTATTTGGAGCTCGAGCTCGGCTCGTTTATTAAAATTAGATCATTAATCTAGGTTCGAGCTCGTTAAGGCTCGGCTCATTTCGAGCTTTTAACGATCCGAGCTCGAATAGCTCGCGAGTAGCTCGACTTGTTTACATCCCTAGTTGTAGGTTCCGCAAGAAGGGAGCATGTATCGAATTAATTATATTACATAATTTTTATGTATAAGTCTATATATCCATAAACAGTAGCATATATTAAATTTCATATATAAAGCAATTAATTAAGCCAAGTAGTAAATCTATGGGAGCTACAGGACTGCATTACGTACGTACGTACTACTGTTAACGAATACTATATAGCATTAATACAATTAGCTCTTTTTATCCAACAACATACACATACATACATACATACATAATATATACATACATATATGCAGTTGCCTGGCTGCCTGCATGCCTCATCTGAAAGGAATGCCTAACTTCACATATCACAGACACACACACATCGGGTCCAGAACCGGCAGGACCAGGACCAGGACTATATATATACATATATGTACATGCATAGACATGAGCTAGCTATCTCACCCACCCCACATGCGTACTTAACAATTAAAATATATGCCACATATACATATATAGTGACTTAGACAAAAGTTTATGCGAGAACCGTTGTTAGCGCGAGAACCACGAGAACCAATCTCAGCCGTCCAATTCCCCCTCCTTCAATGTCATTGCCCACCCATGAATTCCTCACATGCATCCTGCCACACCCTATCCCTCTACTCTCTCCATCCATGATACTTCCCATATCCAAGGAACGGCTGAGATTGGTTCTCGCGGTTCTCGCACTAACAACGGTTCTCGCATGAACCCTCCTCGAGTGACTTATATACGAGCTTGTTAAGTTTTTGATTGATAATAACGCACGCACTCTGTTAGGTTAAACTAATATAATTAATTAACACGTTACTTTATCTTTTCTTTTTTCCAAGCTAATTAGAGTTGCATGCTTTTTTCCTTCACCAGCTGCATGATATTAATATTATATATTAACAAAAAAGGAAAAGAATTCATTAATTGCATGTGGGAGCGGGATGGAATTGGAAAGGGAGACGTGCTGTCTAACATATATATGGGAAGGATTAGTCAAATCCCCAACCCAACCTAACCCAGCCCAAGTTAAGTTATATATGATCATGATTAAAGTAAGTAGGTTAATTATGTACGTGTTTCCATTACATCATAACTAAAAGATTTGTTTTTTGAACTCGTTTATAGAAACTAATTAACTAGCAAATTAAGAGATTAGTCCCGGCCCATTATTGTCCATTCTTTGGCATACCATACTAATTAACGAATTATTAATTTGGACCTACGAAAGGGTGTTTGGGTTGACGATATCGTTAATTAAAAACTAATTATTTTATTTGGAGTAGTACATGTTTGGGGTATATATGTATTGCGTTTTTAAAATCAATTATCTACGTGTTGTAAGTTACAAAATGTAGTTTTAAAAATACTTTTATTTATCTTAAGAGGTGCATGTTTGAGATTGTGTTTTTAAATTTATTTTTAGCTCTTGCAATATGTAAAGATAGAAGTATGTTGGTATTGCGTTTTTAAAACGTGATTATGTATATATTTTTATCATCTGTAGAAGGATTTTACGAAAACAGATTTATACATACCATTAAAAAAACTTTATTTCCTAAGCGTAATTAGGTAAACAATTAAAAGGAATCAATCTCATCAATGGTGTATTGACATAAAAAAAAAAGAAATACAGTCGATCAATTAAATTCTACTAATATAGAAAGTTGAAATATTATATGAATAGCTTAATAGAAATGTTGGAATGTTATTGATCACGTAAAGTATTTCTTAGAATATGACAACAAAAAACTTGATAAATCATAGCCAAAGTTGTTACATTTTTGTTAGGAATATTAAGTCTCATATTAAAAGATTTTTATGATCAATAAGATGCTAGCTCTTTGTTAATTATATATTAAATAATTTAGTAATTCACGGGTTCATTTAATTAGAGTCATATGATAACGGTATGCTAGACGGACGTCAACAAATTATTTTTAAATTAACCTAATTGAAATAAAAAGTTGCCCTAGCTAGGTAACAAATTAAGCTCATTTCAATATATAAGTGAGAGAAAGAGAGGGCAGGAAAGGGATCACTGTTTAATTACTTAATTAGGCTGGTATATATTAAATAATTAATTTGGGTAGTGGGTTGGTTTCCTTTTTTTTTTTTCTCAATAATGCTTATGGTCCTGCTCTTCATTCATCCATCCATCTATCCATCCAAATTAACTTGTTATTCAAGATTTTAAAACCCCAGAATTGAAGTTCAATTAGTAGCTAGGAGCTGCATCTGTAATTGTGTACCATATATGAGTAAGTAGAAACCCTTTCATGACAGACAACTTTATTTGTTAATCTTGATTTCAACCTAGCTATAGATAGCTACATATATATGTATGTACACACCCTCAAACTCACTCCCATATGTTCCCTTTTTCTTCTTGATTCATCCTCTCTCTAATTCTTCCTCTTTTAATTTCAAGGCTACAACTAGATCAGTATAGCTGAATACACTGAAACAAGTTTATGAATCTTATGGGAAAGATTTGTGGCAGTAGTAGTGGGGAAGACAAACAGCAGATTGATCAACATCCACCCACACTCATAGATCCATTCTTTTCTTCTTCATCTTCTTCTGCAACTTATCATTATCACCACCACCAGCAACAGCAACCTTTTGTTTCTCCACCACCCTACCACCACCACAGCGGTCGTTGGCCGCTTGACTGTATAGGCGAGCCTTCATCACTGATGATGAATCACGATGAAGAATTAGCAGAAGCTGGAGGAGGTTGTATGATTGTGGAGAGAGAGCACATGTTCGACAAAGTGGTGACACCGAGTGACGTTGGGAAGCTGAATCGGCTTGTGATTCCAAAACAACATGCCGAGAGGTATTTCCCATTGGATACTTCCACCAACGACAAGGGTCTCCTGCTAAATTTCGAAGACAGGAATGGAAAGCTATGGAGATTCCGTTACTCCTACTGGAACAGCAGCCAGAGCTACGTTATGACCAAGGGTTGGAGCCGTTTTGTTAAAGACAAAAAGCTTGATGCGGGAGATATCGTTTCGTTTCAACGGGGAGTTGGTGTTACCGCTAAAGATCGGTTGTTCATTGACTGGAGACGCCGTGTAAGTCCACCGCATAATCTGTTATCATCACCCTCATCTAATCTCTCTAATTTCCCGTTTTATAATCATAATTTCATCCACCCTTGGAAACCGCTTGTGTTTCAATCTCTTCCGGCCAGGAAGAACCCTAATTTGATGCTACAGTCCACCAACAGCAACCCCAGTACTTCAGGATCAGTTTACTTGGGACCACAATTACAAGAGGATCAGAGGATGCAATATAGGAGTGAATTTGGGTTCGGGTTTGATCCACAACTATCCCAAACTCCACCGGTTCATGATGGGAAAGCATCTGGTAAACGACTTCGGCTATTTGGGGTGAATATGGATTGCGTAGTGTTCTCAGAAGACGATGATCAACACTATTTTCAACCGAGCACTATAAGTCCTCTAATTCCTTCATCTTCGACATCATCTTCGTTTTCAACTATTCCTTACTTGCAGTTGAGGCCTGCTGATTATGGGGGAGGAACAGATGATCAATGTAGTCAAAGTACGTTATTATCATCTTCTTCTGCTAATTATGATATCAACATAACAGCAAAGCCCACGGCTTCAAATATGTCTTTGGATTTGAAGATGTGATACTGGCCAATGATCATACCATTCATCGATCGGTAGCTACAATAGCAAACATGTATGTACTGCGCTCGATCTACTTTAAAGTCAACGAAGTGAAATCAAATAAACAAAAACAATTAAGCTAGCGGATATATATGGGAGCTGAAATTGATTAATTAAAATATTGGCTGAAAGAAAGAATTGAAGAAGCAAGAATCAGGTAGCTAGGTAGCAAGCTATAGCTGCTGCAATGATCACTAGAAACAAATTAAGAAGCTAAGTACTTACCAAGTTTCTAGCTAGCTAGCTAGATACTTCGATCATCTGGTTCCTTTGATGTACATTTTTCCAGTGAAATCCAGTTACAGATACTTGCTGGTTGCCATTAATTACTATGATGTATATTGATTATATATATATGTGATATTATATATAAATATATATGTGTATGATTAATTAATAACTCATTGAGCCGCCATTTTCAAGTCCTTGCTGGAACAAGATCATGATCTAAGTTTCCGATATCAAGATTTTGCGCATTTTGATAAAAGAAAAAAAGAACAAATTCCAAAATTTAAATAACAACAACTCGATCGTAATTAAGAAGATATGCAGGAGGCTGCAGGGAGGGCCCGGGCTGGTTGAACCAGCAGCTAGGTGTAGTAGCTATATATATATATATATATATATATATATATATATAATATATATATATATAGAGAGAGAGAGAGGTACGTATAGCAAGGCTGGGTGTGGTTAATAAAGTTAGTTATTAAGGTTTTTATCCAATGGGCGCATGCAGTAGTAGTAAGTAGGTACGTACGTAAGAAGTTGTTGTTTTGTTAATTATAAAGGAAGGAAAGATGGAATGGATATGAGTTTGCAGAGTTTTAATCGAAGAGATGAGATGGGATGGGAGTACAAAAAATGAGAAGGAGATGGAATGATGGAAGAAGAGTATAAACTGGTCAGAAAGAACAGTAAATGGGCCTGGCTTCCTTGTGTGTGTTTGTGTGTGTATGTTTATTTATTGCCTTTTGTAGGTTCGTTGCTCTTGTCGCTGCCACTGTCCACTGCCTACGCCTTCGTTGGACAGTAGCTCCCTATCGCAGGTACTCTCTCTCTCTCTCTCTCTTCCTGCCATATTACAGATTATAGGTGGGTATAGCTAGTTTTCTTGAATTGTGATCAAATCTGTGTGCATGTTGTTTGTCTGCAGACATCTAAACTCAAACTTACGATCCAGTTTTATCAAACATTAGTAGTGATTAGGGTTAATTAGTATTTGAATAATTATATGCATCCAACCCTCTCTTACTCTCTCAAATTTATTGACATATCAATATCTATATCATTTTCACCTTTAACTCTCAAACCTCACATCTAAACCATACTTACCTCCTAATATTTTATTATAAAATAATATTTATGAGAGAGGGAAGAAGAGAGAAAAGAAAAAGGAAAAAAAAGACAAAAAAAGTGTGTGCGCGCACAGGACACAGGGTATCTCCACAGGTATGAGAACTCTTTCTTTCTCTTACCCCTCTCTTACTTTCACTTAGGGATGTAAATGAGCCGAGTTACTCGCGAGTTATTCGAGCTCGGATAGTTAAAAGCTCGAAACGAGCCGAGCCTAAACGAGCTCGAGCTCGAGCCTAGACTAAAGCTCTTTTAATAAACGAGTCGAACTCGAGCTCCACAGAGTAGGCTCGCGAGATTAAACGAGCCTAAACGAGCTCCATGTATAATATATATTTTATATGTTTAATTTTTAATAATTATATATATGATTTTAATAAAAATATCAAAATAATACCCGAGCCTAAACGAGCCAAGCCCGAGCTTCACAAATATTAAACGAGCCGAGCTCGAGCTCAACATCATAAGCTCTAAACAAGCCGAGCTCGAGTTCGAGCTTAAAAAATCCTAAACGAGCCCGGCTCGATAAGGGTCTGGCTCGGCTCGTTTACATCCCTACTCTCTCTTACCCTTATTAGAAATTATGGTGTAGAGATAGGGTTGGCCAAACCCTTGAGAGCCCGTGGTATCTGATGCACATGGTCTAGTAATTGAATGTAACCCGACCATTGGTTATCATCTTTTAGTTTTTTACACTTGTCTTTCTGTTACTTAAAACAAGTACCGAAAGAATAACACATATGTCAAAATTAACAAAAGAGGTGAGAAAAAGAATTAGTGGATTCTAAATTTCATCTTGTAATGAGTATGAGGATGAATTACCAGAAAACAGTAGGAAGATATATCATTATATATATATATATATATATATATATATATATATATATATATATATATATAGGCAAAAGTTCAAACGAGAACTGTTTTTCGTACGAGAACTGCGAGAACCAATCTGAGCTGTCTAATTCCCCCTCCTTTAATGTCATTGCACACCCATGAATTCCTCACATGCACCCTGCCACATTTGATCCCTTCCACGCTCTCCATCCATGAACTTCCCATATCCAAGAAACGGCCGAGATTGGTTCTCGCAGTTCTCGTACGAAAAAAAGTTATCGTTTGAACCCTCCCCTATATATATATATTATATATAGATATATATATATATATATATATATATATATATTAAGTGTCACATTTATACTATCGATTGAGCTGGCAAAACTTATATATGATATATATGTATATTACCCATGACTTCTATATTAAAAAGAATGTGAGATTCGAGCATGAGACATATTAAAATCATGTTTGTAACCTTACTCATAAAAGCTCTCATGTTTTCACACTTACATTTATAGCCGAGCTTTTTTGCATTATACAATTGAACATATTAGCTTGGTCCCCATTGTAATTTGTTATTTCAGACATTAAAATATATGTATAGTATGTATTTAATCCTATCAACTACCAAGTATATGCATATGTATTATGTATAATTAAGAACATGCATCTATATATACCCTCATCACTAACTCCTACTGTTCATAATTCAGCCCAGAATACCTAATTGATATAATCAATAGTGCAAAATCAAAATCAGAAATCCAAAGTTGCAGGTTGTTGTGACTCTGATCTTGGTCATCCAATTGCCTCTTGATATTACTATTTTTCACCTCCGAGTCTTATTTTAGCAAACATAATCGGATTGGTAAGCCCTCTCATGCATGTAGTCTCCTTCGATTCATATACCGGGTATTGCCTACGGGTCACGGGTGTTGCTGCCCGGGAACTAAAATTTAAGGAGTTCAAACCATGTATTGAACTTAATTTGGTCATGTACGTTGGATGTTCCAGAGAATTGAAGTTGAATTAGTCTTTCATTATTTGCATTATTTGCATGCATCTTTCCTTGATTTTAGTTGTTAGCTAGGAATGGGTCTTTTCTCAGTTGCCACATTCCCACGTGTTCCTTCTTAGTAGGAAAGTTTAGTATTTTAGTTTATTATATAAACATGTATTTGGTTGTACTTTTGGTTAATGAGAAGTTATCAAAATGTAGCCACCGTATTTTTTTTTCTTCGTGCAACTTGCCTGCTGCAAGTTGTGAATGTTTCTTTTTCTCTCTATTTGTGCTGTGAGTTTTGTGAGTTTTTTTTTAGGCTTGATTTCCAACATAGCAACTGTTGATGCATGTTTAAAGTTGATTGTTAAATGATATAAGAATTAAAAAAATTATTTGGTTTCAGTCATATGTACTTTTCAATCGTGATTAATGTATATTTTGATTATAGCAACTGTTCAAAAGAGTCTGATCAAGCACGTAGTTAGCCGTTGATTTGATAAAGTGCGATTTATGGATGTGGAGCATGAGGAGGGGGGATCAAGTGTGGCAGAGTGCATGTGTGGAATTCATGAGTGGGTGATGACATTGAAAGATGGGGAATTGGACGGCTCAGATTAGTTATCGTACGAAAAACAGTTCTCGTTTGAACCTTTGCATATATATATAGAGGAGGGTTCATGCGAGAACCGTTGTTAGTGCGAGAACCGCTAGAACCAATCTCGGCTATTCCTTGGATATGGGAAGTTCATGGATGGGAGAGCGTGGAGGGATAGAGTGTGGCAGGGTGCATATGAGGAATTTATAGGTGGGCAATGACATTGAAAGAGGTGAAATTTGAGGGCTCAGATTGGTTTATATTTATATATATATATATATATATATATATATATATATATATATATATATATATATATATATATATATATATATAGGGTGAAGTTATATCTAGAACCTCCCTTAAACATAGAACTTAAAAAATCATCTTGGTGATGACACGTGGACATAGGTTATGGGCAAAACTGGAAAAAAAAAATCTCACGCGCGCAAGAACATCTAGCCAACCTTTAAAAAAACCCTCTCAACTTTAAATTATAATAACCCATTCGTTTCTAACAATTTAAGCAAGAAATTATATAATTAGATTCAATTTTTCGTCCTCTTTCAAACAAGACTATGTTTGATATATTTTTGAAACTTTTTTTTTGAAATGCAAATTTTTCAAATTTTGCATTTTCATCTGAGTTTCATTTCAAAATGCAAAATGCAAAAAAATCAAAAATACAAAATATCAAAGATACAAGTCATGCATATATGCTTTCAAAATGCAAATTCTGAAAATGCAAAATGTAAACCCATAACTGTCATCTACATTTTGCACATCTGATTCAATGAAAATGCACAATCCATACATAACACTACAATGTTGGCCAAAATGCAAATTACATATACAAAATTTGCATTTTCAAAAAAAAGTTTAGAAAAATATAAGAAGAGTGGTCTTGATTGAAAGAGAATTAAAAAACTATAAGATTTGTATTTTTTTTGCTTAAATTCACAAAGCTTATATAGTTATGACAAGTTAAAGTTTTTAGGGGTAATTTTTTTTTTTTAAGTTGAAATAGGGGAGGATATTCACGTGGGTTTTGAGGAGGATTTTCCAAGTTTGCCTCTAATACATTCAATTATTATATATAACTTTCATATAATTACAAAATTGTCATCTTTAAATCTCATCCATTGATTTTAATGATCCAATGGTCCAGATTAGTTCTTTAGGTTTTTTTGTTTAATGCATTGTTCTTTATTGATACTATATATATATATATATATATATGTGTGTGTGTGTGTGTGTGTGTGTGTGTGTGGGACTAGGAGGGATCAAATGAGAACTGTTTTGTATACGAGAACTGTGAGAACTAATCTTAGCACTTGATTAAATTAATCACGACTAAGGTTTTTTGGCGGCTCATTAATAAATGTCGCATTAATGAGAGTTATTTTGCGAAAATCAAGTCTCGCAAACTAATGACAGCTCACTCAGCCTCAATTCACGGTTGGGTATATACATAAATTACCAAAATACTTCTAGTAATGAGTCATTAACGGCGTTAAAAACAGTTCTCGTATGAAAAACAGTTTCCTTATAAACTTTTGTCTGTATATATAATAACTGTAATATATAAATATATAGAGGAGAGATCTAGAGAGAACATATCTTAAATGGAGAATGGTGAGAACACTTCTCCACCAATTAACAAAAAGGACAAAGTAGTAATTTTAAACAATTTCTCTCTCTTCTATTAAGCTTTCTTTAAATAACATTTTTTTACATCATTGATTTTATAATTTATATATCTTTCACATATATATTTATTAAATTTAAAAAATTATACCATTAAATTCATGTTTAAATCCTCTTTAATATGATATAAATTTCAATATATTTCACTACAACTTAATTTAGATGCAATCACGATCGTTTTGATGCAATCAACCCAAAATGTCTCCGTTATAAAAAATATACAAGTAGTACACTTTGATGCTAAACATAGGTAACTTGAAAATCAAAACAAATGCAACACATAGATAATTTTAATATGTACACAAATGCAAATAAAAACATAGATGCAATACACACTAAACATGTATTTTTGCATACATCAAATTTTGTACAGAGACAAAACTAGTGAGATGCAAACATATAGATGCGACAAATATTCTTGTTTTCGTCTTCATCAAACCTAGATGCGGGTGTAGTGTCCAAATGTATAAACACAAAAATCTATATATAAATCGGAATTTTGGCTACGATATTAAGTAAACACGACCCACGTAAAATGAAAATATGCAAGTTCATAGAAAAAAACAAGTGGAAATTGTTGCACGTGGAATGCTCCTCAGAAATTGGATGTATAATTCTTTTTTGAAGAAATCCATCAAATATTTTTTATTATTATCCTAACGTATGTGTTAAGTTGTAAAATAATTATTCTTTTTTATTAAAAAACATGAATAATGAATGATTGCAAGAGAGAAATAAATATGAGAGAGAAATAAATATGAAAGAGAAATTTATTTCTCCTTCCTAAAATGCCCTTTTAACCCTATAAATTAATTTAAGAAAATGATAAATTAGGAAATTAATAGGAGTCATTGATTGGGAGATCCAAGGGCTACGAAGTGTTCTTACGGTTCTCCAAATAAAAAGTGTTCTCATTTGATCATGCCTATATATATATATATATATATATATATATATATATATATATATATATATATATGGAGAGTTTAACACCCCGTGTAGAAACACGGAGGATAATTAAAATTAATTTTAAATGGTTCTATATAGTAATACAATTGTAAAATTCAAATTTGATTATAAAGATGTTATACAAAAAAATTGATAATTATAAATACCTGTTTTTTAAAAATATTTTCCTATTTTTTATGAGATTTTATATCTCTAAGTATGTTTTACAATTGTTAACTATGCTAATTGTTTTTATATATTTACAAATATAGAAGTGTTTGGTCCTTTTGAATTTGACCAAATAGTAATGTTCGCTATTCCATAGTCAAAATATGTTTAGATATTTATTATAGATTTAAGAAAAATGATGATAACATCAAAACCGTATTCTTTTAATATATATTAATTAAAAATAATTATGATACACATAATTGAATGGTTGTTATAATTATCTCTAAACAAATAGAATATTATTCAATTAAGAAGGTTTATCTAATAGAGTAACTATTACTTATAGAATAGTTAATCAACGTACATACATATTAGTAAATGTAGAATGTGGATAATACCAATTAGTAAATATTAGCTGAACTCTAAAAAAAAGTCATTTCATAGATTAATTAAAAGAATTAATAAATAATATTAAATATTTTTTCAAATGAAAGTTCTGTATAATAATTTTTTTATAATTAGTCTTTTATTTATATTATTATTATTATAGAATATATATATATATATATATATATATATATATATATATATATGTGTGTGTGTGTGTGTGTGTGTGTATGTGTGTGTGTGTAAAAAGTTCGTGTGAGAACCATTTCTTAGTGCGAGAACCAATCTGAGCCGTCCAATTCTCCCTCTTTCAATGTCATTGCCCATCCATTAATTCTCACATGCACACTGCCACACTTTATACCTCCAATCTTAACTGTTGATTTGATAATTGAAATTCATGGATGTAGAGCGTGAGGGATCAAGTGTGACAGGGTGCATGTGATAGATTCATGGGTAGATGATGACATTGAAGGAGGGGGAATTGGACGGCTCAGATCGGTTCTCGTGATTCTCGCGGTTCTCGTTTGAACTTTTGCCTATATATATATATATATATATATATATATATATATATATAGAATCAGGATTAAATAAAAAGAGAATTAGGGTAAAAAGAGTAAGGAGAAACGTGGGACTGACACGTGGCATATCTGTTAAAAAATTAAAAAAAGGTATAATAGGTAACATGCATTTGTTTATCTCTCATTCCTTAATAATAGGTCCCACCACGTTCTCTCTCTGGCTTCATTTTCGTCTCCCTTCCCCCATTCTCTCATACGCAGCCATCGATTTGGCCCTGCCTGCCGTCGCCTTGCCTTCCCTGTCGCCCTGCTTTCCCTGTAGCCGCCCTACCATCGCTGCTCCCGTCGCCGTTTTTCCCGTGCGACTGTGAATACACCTCCGACCACAACATATGTTGTCGCAAACTACGAATTTTGAAGGTTTGTGGTTCGATTGTTGGCCCTTATTTGTGCATCTGTTGAACCCAAATCAAGGGTTTGGTGTGACCTCCGATCGTCTATGCCGGCCGTTCGATGCTCATCGCTGCCAGATGCACACCGTTCATTAATTCGATAATCGCTGCTCATCGCTGCCAGATGCACACAGTTCGTTCGATGATCGCTGCTCACCGCTGCCAGAGCACACCGTTCGTTCGATGATCGCCTGCAGATGCACAAATCGCCGTTCGATTTCTAGGGTTTGCGCCTTTGACAATTTCTGTGGGAAACAGTTTTCGATGGGATTTTTTTTGTTTCTATAATTTTGATCTGTATAATTTTTATAAAGTTATTTAAATAATTGATCGATTGATTCTTGTTCATTCATTTTCAAGTTCTTATGCATCAGAATATCAGATTATGTTCTTTACATCAGATTCTATTTGGTGGTTTTTATGCATCTCTGTTTAAATTGTTGATTTTTGCAGATTTGTGCATCAAATGGTTCATCATGTGTTGATAGTTTTTATGGCTCATTAATCATCAGATTTGGCTGCAGTACGTGTGTTGTGTGTTTGTCTGGAAAAATGGGTTCCTAAATATCAGGGAACTGCATTTTTAAAAAGGTCAATTATGCCCTTTAGTTAATTTTTTAATAATTAATAAAAAAATAAAAAAGCCACTTTTAAGGGACAGATGGAGGACTAAGATTTCTCCTTACTTTTTGTACCTTAATTTTATTTTTACAATATCCCTACCCTATCGCTTAATTACCATGAAACTATATTTTCGTTAACATTAAGATGAAAAATAAGAGAAATTGATTGAAATTTACCGAACTGAATGCCCAAGATAGCTAGCTGCATGCATGTGGGGAAGCTATATATATATATGATCGATCGGGTTTTGATCAGGCATCTAACTATCTAAGACCTAAAGGTACGCATGCATTATTAATTAAAGACAATATCCCATATATGTATGTATATTGTTGTGAAGACAGAATTTTATTTAATTATTTATAGAACGGCAAAGGAGGTAGAACTATAAGTAGAAATCATAATATCGTAGTAAATTTGGAGAGCTTGGTCCACTTGGTAGTAGTACTGATGGAGCAGCCTAGCTACTCTAGAATTAAAGCTGAACATGCATGTTCTTCTCTTATTAATCGTGCTCCCTATGTATATAATTAAACTATATATCTTTTTCATGAATTAATTAATAAATGCTGCGCTTTTTTGACATTATATATATTTGTAGATACTCGAGCTACCAAGTCTCTAAATTAATCTAAGGAGTAAGGACAGCTACAAAAAGTTTGTTTCTTTATATATATATATATATATATATATATATATGGGAAGTTTCATGGATGGTGAGCGTGGAGGGATAAGGTGGGGCAGAGTGCATGTGAGGAATTCATGGGTGGTCAATGACATTGAAGGAGGGGAATTGGACGGCTTAGATTGGTTCTCGCGGTTCTCGCACTAACAACGGTTCTCACATGAACTTTTGTCTCTCTATATATAGGCAAGATCAAATGAGAACACCTTTTAATGTGAGAATGGTGAGAATAATTTATAGCACTTGGATGATCTTTATTTAATGATTGATATTAACTTGGTGTAATTAAGGTATGTTGAATTTTAATTAATTGGTTTAATGAGATAAAAACTCAACACATACCTTAATTAAACCAAATGATTGGCCTACAAGTGTTCTTACTGTTCTCTACTTAAGATGTGTTCTCACCGGATCCCTCCTATATGGCTATATATATATATATATATATATATATATATATATATATATATATATATATATATATATAAATTAATTAAGGTTCTTTAATTATCATAATATATTCGATCATGAACTACTTCAATTTGGGTCCTTTGAATTCGCATCTTTTAACTATAAGGATATATAAAAGTTCTACAATCTTGCTGGAGTGCGTTAAAAACTCCATGCATGTAATGCTAGAATCAAGAACAAAAATCAAGACTATTTTGAATGTCTGATCACATAATAATATATGTATATATGTAATACGTACGATATATATATATGTAGGCAGGTCGACATCTTGATTTTGAAAATGAATAAAAAATATATAAACATATACTTTGTAGTCCAAGAGCGAGCGAGGGACCAATTAATACTAGCTCGTTATATCATTTAATTCATGCATAATCAATATAACGTACGGAGAAGATCCGTAATACAAGAAACACTCGAGCGACAAATTGTAGAATGTCCAGGATCCGTCGCTATTAGCAACAGATTTGTCACAAAGTAACGACATGTTTGATTAAAAACTAATTTTTAAGATATTTAATACTTTCGTCGCATATCTATAGTAAATTAGTGACTAAAAAGTTTGTCTCTAAATTGTAGCTAATTACCGACCGAAAAGGCATACTTACCCCAAATAGAATCAGTCTTTAAACCGTAGCAAATTAGCAACTGATAGCGATGATTTTGAAATTTATCAATTATTTGTTAAATATTAAATAAATTTGTCACAAATCCATTGCAAATTAGTGACATATTAGCGATGGTTTGCGTGTATCTACTACTTTAATAGCTAAACAGTGGCAATTTTTAATCATAAACATTTTCTGTCCTTAAGCTATAGTTAATTAACGATAGAATAGCGACGGTTTTGTTACTGATTCGTGACAATGTAGCTAAAGAATAAATCTAACTCTAAATTGTAGCTAGTTAGCAACGTTTAGCGACGGTTTGGCAAGCATTTTCAAGGGGTTCAGAGCTTCCCCCTTAAGAAATCCTAGTGGGAGTAATTTGTTGCAAATTAACCACAAGAAAATTTTGTCTTGTAGGTAATAAGCAGCATATTTGCTGAGAGTTTTTTGAAATTCAATAATTATTTATTAAATATTGACTATATCCGGTGTCTAATTCACATCAAAATAGTGATAGAAATCCATTTCTAAATGATGAATGACACTCAACATTGGTGTAGTGAGATTCATAATGTTCCTCTTGGAGTATCCACCGATCATTTCAATCCAAATAGCTCAAATTCAAATATTTATTCATTATGGTATATCTTTCTTTCCTTTTATAACTTGTCTCTTTGGATTTGTTTGAAAAAATTCATATGTGAACCTTGCACTGGTTTATTCAGTGAATAAAGAGCCTTGGTCGATACATAGACGTGTTTCTAAAACCTCTAGTTGATGAGCTAAAAATCCCGCCTCTGATGTGTATCTAAATAGCGATAATTTACAATCATTTTTTGTGACAGCCATGTAGGTTAAAGAAAATCAACATTGTTAGCCAAATTAGTTATTGGTTCAAATATTTGAATAAAGGTCAACATTGGACAATCAATATCGAACCTTGTTAAATAAGTGAACTATGATCAACGTTGGGCTAGTCATGATCAAACTTTGTTCAATTTCACTACAAGAAAAAGGGGCAATTGTGACGACGGATGTCGTCACAAATACCCCCTTTTGTCGTCACTATAGCCTCGCCGCAATTGCCTATCTGTCGTCACACTTGCGTCGTCACAATTGTCTGTCGTCACTATTACCCTTTTGTCGTCACTAAAGGTGTCGTCACTATTGATTTTTAAATTTATTTCTAAATTATTTTTTTATTTTTGAGTGTCGTCACTAAAGAACGGCGTCGTCACTAATACTTATTATATTTTAATTTCCTGTTTTTTTATTTTATCTATATTAAACCTGTATATTTATCATTTCAACCAAAAAATCAAAAAATCGGCATTTTATAGATCCGCAACTACTAAATACCATTACTAACGCCTTTCAAAAAAAAAAAAAAACCATTACTAACATACTAAATATCCAAATATATGTACAAAAACTTTTAATATATTGTTAAGATGCACAAACACGTCTACTAATTAATAAATATACAAACTACTCCTCACAGTTATCGTTCTCGTCCTCCTCGTTCTCGTTCTCGTTCTCGTTCGCGTTCTAGTTCTCGTTGTCTAAAGTTCGGGTTATTGAAAATTGCTTGAAGTGGATCCGGCTACAAAATAAACATATATACACTTATTATACACTAATAACAAGTAAAAATGACCCATTATGTAGTAGCAAAAGAACAAGTAGTCCATAAGTACCTCTATATTCATATGGGGACGGCTTGTTTACATTTGAAAGAAGCAAACACTGCAGACCCATTTCTAAACTAAGATCATTACAGGTCCCAATAGTAAACAGAATAATCAATTAAAAATAGCATCCACTAGCAGATCTGGAAATGAAAAACAACCATCAATAAATAAAGCAGAGCAAACCCGTAAATGAAAAACCACCACAGAGCAATAGTAGCAACAGCAGATCAGTAAATGAAAAACTAAATGTTCAATAAAAATACAAAAAACAGCAGCCACCAGGACCCAACCTGACCCGTTTAAAAAAAGAAGCAACAACAGATCAATATCTAAAGAAGCAGCTACAGATTACCTGACCCGACATGTTTAAAAAATACAAATAAAAACAGCAGCCACCACTACCCAACCAACCCTGAATCCCTGCAACAGTAGCAACAGCAGATCAATAAAAATAAGTATACGAATAAAATGATTTGAAAGGCTGTATTTGTTGACCTTGAGAGTTTGATTCAATGACATGTTGACCTTGAGGTTCAGTATGATTAACTGAACCTCTAAGAATAAGATGTTTTCAGTTGAAGGCCAATCTAAGATTTAATGAACCACTAATTAAAAACAGTTAACAGATGCATTCAAACTGTTAATTTTAGTTACTTGACACAAACAACAATGTAAGAACTCTTGACCCCCTGCATGTGACTAATAAATGGATTCTACATGGGCTGCTAATATAAGGGGGTCCTACACTTCTACAATTCAACTTGAGTAGCAACAGACACAAACTGAAGATTCAATGGCATGATAATCTTGATAAGATTGCAACAACAAAAAAGAAAATATTACCACTAATGTGTTAAGGTTGCAACATAATATTTAAGACTTGAAAAATCAGAAAGTTCTAAAAAGTCATCAATATAACCCAAAATTGAAGGTAGTTACTTTAATGACAATGTAACAATAAAAACTTAATAACTACTGGCCAAATCCTTCTTGTGCATATAAGCTCCACCTTTATAACAAAAATTACAAAATCAAGTTTAACGCTATGAACACCAGCATCATAAGACGTACTTATTATAATTCATATGCTCAAGTATACTTTGGTGGTTGTTCTATGAACCATTGAACCCAAATAAATTGTAATTGTTATGGCTGAACATATATTACTAAAAGCCAATTACAACACACGGAACATCAACAAATGTTTCAAAGATGCACTTGTGAAGAGAAAAATAATAATTACCTATTATATGGTGCCCTTAACTGTGACCATTTGTCATCATCATCATCGTCACTCAGATTTCACCTGTACAAAGAACAACTAAAATCAAAAAGAGAAATTAAATAGTCATAAGTTCTCTGTAACAATAAATATCATTAATATTCTTGATATACACTAGTATAGTTGAGCCACAGTTAAACACTTCTCCAATGCCATATACACATCTAATTCACACCCACACATACACACGCAAAACCCATACACTTAAAAAAAAGATGTTAGCTCAACTTTTTTAAGATAATTCATCAAACAGTTCGTAGGCAAAGAGTATTGGGATAAATGTATTAACCCACTTGACCTGAAAATATAAACTAAAACAATACTTAGAATTAGAAAGATATAAATTATAACTTTTGAAATTGATATAGCAGATTGAAAAGCAAAGATAGTAAAATGCATGATACAGTTGAATATTTAAAATCAAACAAACACCATGAAATGCTTTAGCTAAAAAGGAAGAAAACAATTCATAGTAACAGCTGTAATCAATCAAACAACACACCGGAACAAACACACACACACTCGCTGTTCAAAAAAAATAATAATTAACACACACATACGCACAGAACACACACTCAACACACACACACCACCGGAACACACAAAAACTCGCCGGAACACACACTGACTCACACACACAGCGACTCACACACACACGCACAGGACACACACACGCACAGAGAGAAGGGAGCTGGATTAGGGTTCATGGGGAGAGGGAGGTTTAGGGTTCACGGGGAGCGGCGACGGCTTAGGGTTCACGAGAGCAGGCCGGATTACGGTTCACGCAACACACAAACTACAAAAATTATGATTCACGGGAGAATGAAATACGTACCTCAATCTGTTAAAAATCGCAAATGTAGGGTTACGCAGGGGCGGCGGCGACGTACGGCGGCGTTCCGAGTGCAGCAGCGGCGTGAGCCGGCGGCGTCCAGCGGCGGCAGCGGCAGACGAGAGCGACGGCGTGGGAGGTGATCGTCGTTTGGGAGAGAACGATTTGAGGTGTAAAGTGAGACGGAGGGTCTCGTGAAAGGGTTTTTAGCTTAGGGGAAATTGTGATGACGGGAACCAACCGTGACGACGCGTGAAAATTAGTGGCGGAAAATCAGGCGCGTTTTTTTAGGGGCAATTGTGACGACATAGGGCTTTTGTGACGACGCGTGGCCCGCCCAACCACTCGTCGTCACAAAAGCCCGTGTCGTCACAATTGTCGTCGTCACAATTGCCCCTTTTTCTTGTAGTGTTTGGACAATCAAATTAAGAGTTAAAATAGGTGAATTACAATCATATTTGGTTAGTACAATTAAATTTAAAGTGGAAAACGTAAATTATGGCCAACAATGATCAATCAAGTCTATAGTTACAATTCTATATACATAGAGTGTAAGTCGTTGGTCAATCAAAGTTATACTTACTTCAAAATTTCAATTGAGTAACTCATGTAATGTTTGTACGTGAATGTCTTCATCTTCACTACAAACTGAACTCTGTTCTTCTTCTTCAATTCGTCGACCAAAATTTCCTCAATGGCTTCAATAGAGCTTAGACTCTGCAAAACAGAAAACGGGGCCTCAGGGGGAGTCCCTGAGGGAAACCCCTCCGACGATCAAGTCAGTGATAATCGCCATTGTTTTAGTGTGAATAATGGAGTATGAGTTTCAGAGAGAAAGAACAAGAGAAATTTAGCGTAGAATGCTTACCTTCTCGATGACGAAACAATAGTGTATATAAGGGAGTAAAGTGGTCCCCGGTTAGTTAGTTAATTTCATATTCTGTTATGACGTAATCCAATAATATAATGAGACGTATATGAGAATCTCATGGTCCCCTCAATATCAAGATACTCATATGATAAAGTATATTTGCTTCTTATTAATATAGCTCAATCCAACTAATCATACTAAGTCTTCGTTGTGCCCAATGGTTTTCCTTAGTCACGATGACCATAAGCCTTATGATTATTATCTGGATGTGAGTTTGTCCAGATGAGAGCTTAGCCAGATGAAAGTTTAGCCGAGTAAGTGTTTAACTGGATGAGTGATTTGGCCAGGTTAGATTTTATGGTCTTGTCCGGATGACCAAGTCACAATGACCATGTCACAATGACCAAGCCAGATGATTTTCCCACATACACCAACAAGTCTCCTTAGTATAATGACATTTCATAAAATGTTATTGGACTAATTTGAAGTTCACGCAAACCTTGATGGCCCCAATGCCGCTTGTCACCGTCAGTCTCCGGTCCGCTATCCTCTTGTTGCCGTTAGTCTCCGGTTCGTTGTCCGCTTGTCGCCGTTAGTCCCCAGTCCACTGTATTTGTTCGCCGGCGGCTTCTGCTTTGCCTTGTATAATCATCGCAGGTACTTTTCGGGTTCCCTATCGTATACTATTAATGTCATCGTAAGTAGTAAACCTTCCTGTCGATGGAACTATCCGGTGATAAACACGTAGAATGATGCAGCTGACTTCATCGTGACCTTTTGTGAGAAAAACTTTATATATTATGACATATGGGCCTGAAGTTATCCTTAGAAAACAATTTTTTTTTTTATTTTTGCTCATCAAAAGTTATTTTATAATGTAGGTAATTTGGTGCTTGTGTTTTATCTGAATTCAAAATGACTGACGATACTAGAGTGGATACCGTTACTAGTGTTTTATCTATCGATCAGTTTAAAAAATGCGTAAAAGATTACCACTTGGAAGAATTCCTTCCTACTATGCCTGGTTAAAATGATGTTATTAGTGCCTCTCCTAGTGGGAAAGTTATTGCCCTTTACACCAAGTCCTTTGAGATTGCTGGACTTAGACTTCCTCTTTCAGATTTTGTAAAAGAGGTATTATGTTACTACGGTATATGTATTTCCCTCATGTCTCCTCAAGGCATGAGCAAGATCGTAACCTTCGAGGTGATCAGCAAATGCCTTGACCAGATTCCATCTTTGGGTCTATTTAGGCGCTTCTTTCGGGTGGGCACCGTAAAAGGGGGATGGTACACAATAGAACGAAGACCTAAGGTACCTGAAATAGTCTCCGCAAGAGACTCCCTAAAGAAATGGCATACTCAATTCTTTTTTCTTAGTAGAAAAAAGGTGTGTGGCGGTGCATTGTCCCTTTCATGTCATAGGGAAAAAAGCAAGGTACTTAAGAATAATGGTATTCCCAGAAGTGAGGAATATGATATACATTTGTTCCGATTCATATCGGAAAATGTTAGGGTGGATCTTAAGAGATGCCTTCCTGAACCCATGCTTGTGTATTGTGGGATGAGTAAGATCGGGGTAAAACCCGGAAAGACTCCAGTTCCGTTTCTCCATAGTGAAAGTGAGTAATATTTTCACATGCAGTTTCTTTATAACCTTTTAGATTTATTGTTTAACGTGCTACATTTTTTTTTCTTGCAGAGATGAGTTGGAGTAAGCTACGTTCCGGTCCCTTTGACCCGGCTCTTAAGTTCAAGCTCTTGCCTTCTGAGTCTGCCAGTTCGTCAAGCAAGTTCGTAGTCCCTAGGGTATTACCTTTTGACTCAGAAACGTTTGTGAATGTAGAAGCCGATAATTTTGTTTCTAAAGACTCAGGCACTTCTGAGCATTCATCAGGCTCAGGAATTCCGTTGACCAAAAAGAGAAAATCTTTACCTGCTGACTCCGAACCTGCGGCAAAGAAGGTTGCTATTTCTAAGGAGAAAGATCCCACAGACCACGGCACTCCTATCCGTCTTGGATCGCCTGATCCTTACGACTCATTTGATAAGGTGAATATACGAATCCAATTCTCTGCTCAAGAATTCTTCTTTGCTGCGAACCCCTTTAATGAATATGGGAGTAATCATCATGAAATTTTTTTGCAGATGTTTGAGGACCTTTCTTCTTCCTCCCAGAGTCTTCCTTCGAAGAAAATTGATTCTGTGGAAGAAAAGGAAGTCCAGTCACAGGCTCTTCCACCTGTCTCCAATGAGAAGAGCAAGACTGTGCTGCACGTAGTCGAGGGTTCTCTTTCTATGATCACCGAGAAGCTTCAAGGTCTAGGTCTTTATGAGAAGGTGAGGCCTTCTCAGGTCATTGACGAATCTTCCACGGTCTATATTCCTAATTGGTCTATCACCAGGGATAGTGTTATGAATACCGTGAGTGAGAGGATAGGATTTATGTTAGGCTCTCTTCCCCCTGGGATCCAGAATATTTTTGCCCAAAGCCTAAACTCTAAATTGATTGATAACTATGCGCATTCGGTGATTTGTTCATTAGCTGCTGGTCGTGAATTGATTAACCGTGTTACACAGTACGAGACGGATGTGAGAGTGTGTCTCGAGGCTGTTTCTGCTATAGGACATGATGAGTACCGAAGGAAGAGAGAAAAAGAGGTATTAAGGTTGCATGCACAAATTCGTGACCTGCATACAGCGAACAGGAATAAACTTATTAAGATCAAATCCCTTGAGACGGAGTTAAGTTCTTGTAAGAAAGCTGTGGGCGATGTGGAATTTATGAGCGACTGCTTGAAGGCTGAGAAAGAAAGATATAAAAAATTGGAATTTGAAAATGTTAAGTCTAGGGCTATGCTCCAGAAGGAATTAGAAGAAGAGAGAGAGAAATGTTCTTTGTTAAAGGAACAACTTGAAACTTCCAAGTTGGGAACCGAGAAGGAAAAGGACATCAGGAGAAAGGTTTTTGAGGTAGTCATTCCTCACGTAGTGTCAAAGGTGATAGGATGTTCGGACTTCGTTGAGCTTTTCAGGAAGGTCGTTGATGCTGGAATGGGTAAAGGGTTTCAGAGTGCTCTCAAGAAGCTTTATGATGATGGTGTATTTGGAGAAATTCCCTTTGAGTCTATTTCTTACTATGATGACTCTCCTTTTTCTGAATATGAGCAGGCGTTGGCTGGATTGGACTACATGAGTCTTCCTTATGTGGATAAGATTGCTTCCTGTTCAGACATGGATGTAGATGACATTATGGCCATTGAGCCTTGATTGATATTCTCCTTATGACATTTAATGCTTGTATTTCATCTTGACAGTCTTTTGTTGACGGAACCTTGATGAGCCTTTTGTTTGACACTTTTTTTATGGTGATATTTATAGTGGTATGCCCCAACATTTCGTTATGATCAGTGAATGTAAACAATTTGAAGTGGTAATTCACGATATTGATTAGTGTATATATGGTGCTTTGTGTATGTTCTTCCTGATATTGATTTTTGCATTGCCTTAGTGTGACAATGTTTCAAGAGGGATCGCGACTCTCCTCCGTATGAGTTAATAAGTGTAACTCTTGTCATGAGCCAAGAAGTGTGACTCAACAATTTGTATGTGCCTTTAGAGTTGGTAAGTGTAACTCTTAAAATAACAAATTTAACTTTTCGATGAATTATGTACAAGTGTTTGCGTCGAATGAATAAAAGTGTAGTAATTTGATAACGAGGGAGTTCATAACGCCATTAGCTTTAACGGATACGGCTTCATGAGCCTAACATTGTGAATTTACATGTAACATTTCTTCAAATTGGATATGTGCCAGGTCCTGTCAATGTTTTTTCCACTCATGGTCTTTAGCTTGTATGACCCGTTTTCATTTGCTTCTGCTACTTGGTATGGTCCTTCCCATATAGGGCCAAGCTTTCCTTGATCCTCCACCCTACTTGCTTCATTCTTCCTAAAGACATACTCACCAGGTCGAAATGAAGTCTTTCTTACCCTCTTGTTGTAATATTGTTCGATTTTTTGTTTGTAGTGAGCTTGTCTCATGGAAGAAACTTCTCTTCTTTCTTCTAACAAATCCAGATTCATCCTTAGTTCATTTTCATTGGAGCTCTCCTCAAAATTGTTCACCCTATAGGTAGAAACACTAATTTCAGCGGGTAATAATGCTTCTGTCCCATAAGTAAGACTAAAAGGAGTTTCTCCGGTACTTCTTTTGGGGGTGGTTCTGTGTGCCCATAACACATTGGGTACTTCATCTACCCAGCCGGTTCGGCTGTGCCCCAAACGCTTTTTGATCCCCAAGACGATCTCTTTATTTGTGACCTCCACTTGCCCATTTGCTTGAGGGTGAGCCACGGAGGTGAAATTTTGCTTAATATTCAAACCTTCACACCATTCTTTGAAGGGATTCTCCGCAAACTGTTTCCCATTATCACTTACTATGGTGTGTGGGACTCCAAACCTACATACTATGAAATCCCACACAAAGTTAATCATGTGTTTCCCTGAAATAGTAGCTAAGGGTTTCGCCTCCACCCATTTAGTGAAGTAGTCTACAACTACCACCAAAAATTTGACTTTGCCGGGTGCCTCTGGAAAGGGCCCCACGATATCTATTCCCCATTTTGAAAATGGCCAAGCTGACGTTACGGATATCATTTCTTGCTTTGGCAGGTGTGACATTGGGGAATGTATTTGGCAATCCTCACACTTTTTAATCTCTTTCTCCGCGTCCCTATACATGTTTGGCCAGTAGTAACCTAGATTCATAATCTTTGCAACCACTGTACGAGGAGCCGAATGAATCCCACAAGATCCCATGTGTACTTCCTGAATGACATTCTGGGCCTGGATGGGTCCCACACACCTCAACCATGGCTGTAGATACGATCTCTTGTATAAGACACCATCTTTAATCATGAAATTCGGTACTTTGACTCGGATCTTTCTGGCCTCCATTGGATCTTCCGGGAGAATTCCTGTTTGCAGATACAACCGTATGGGAGTCATCCAGTTTTCTCCCTCCTCTTCTACTACTGAGTTTACTTCAATATCTTCATTATGTAACACCACTTTTCTAAAATAGCTTTTAAAACTCTATTACTACATAATTAGCACTCTAAAACATCTGAGTTGACGGAAATCAGGTTTAAATCACTTTAGTGCTAACTACTACACAAAAGCAGTGTTAAAATTACTCTTTTCAAAAGCTTGGAGCTATCCGACTCAGGAGATTACTGGGACCTTACCCTTGCTGGAAATTGATTACCTGCATGCACAACATACTAAAACATAAGCTTTCGCTTAGTGAGCATACATACTGAACAGATAAACACTTATAACATGAATAACTCTTCTGGGGATGTCTCACATCTAAGCTGAACACCTGCAAAACTATTCAAACTATTATCTGGTCCAGGGTATGATCACACCTCGCGTGTAATCACATCCCTGACACTCTGTTTGGGTATAAGGATCTCAATATACCCTTATCTCTGTACTGAATAATATATCTAAGTGCTATTATACCTTGAAACAATAATCTCAACTCATAACGTAAACATATCATAACACGGATCTCATACTGTTCACCTTGTGCATATATGTATACTAATCATACTAACTACTATAACATAGTACTACTGAATCTCACATAATCAATCACATATCAAGCATTCAATTGATATACTAATCATTTAAAGCATATACATATGCTAATCTGATTAAAGGTAAGTACACTCACCTTAGCCGCAAACAAACAGCTATTCTCTATCGCTGAAACGTCAACTCTTATTGCCTACAAGCAATAAACAATACTTCTGTAACCTCTATACTCATCTTACAAAAGATAAAGATCAAATAACTAAACTGAACTCTGGAAGACAGCTTGCAACCGCAAGCCTTAAGCCATGCGACCGCAAGGGTCCTATCTAACTCCTTACGATCGCAAGGGTAATCTTATGCGCTCGCAAGGGTCTACTCAACCAAAACTCTAAAACACTGCCTTACGGTCGTAAGGGTTATCCCTTACGGCCGCAAGGGGAAGAACAACCGAAATACTAAACCACTGCCTTACGGTCGCAAGGGATAACCCTTACGGCCGCAAGGACAGTCGGCACTGCAGGGTTCTGTTCTGTTCGACGACAGCAACTGAAAATCATCTTTTAACCCTTAAATCTTGCTCAAACTCAAATTCAATGATACCAACAGGTTCTAAAACATAAATACCAACTTCCTTGCATCAAACATGACACAACATCATGAAAACACATTAATTCAATCTATGAACAAGAATTCAACCTATGAACCCTTTTCATAACTCATATCTTATAAAAACATAAAGAATTCTTACCTTTTGCTTCTACTTCGCTATAACAAACAAAATCAGCTATCCTCCTCTTTATTTCTTGCTAAGAATCTCAATTTTAGTGGCTATGTGTGTGTCAACGTAAGTGAGATTTTGGTTACTGCTTGTTTGACTTCAAATGAGTCAAAAAGACTCATAAGTATCCACTAGTTTAGAGAAATCACAAAACAGCCCCTGGACTTCTTTAATTTTCTAACTTGGCAAAACTAACCCCTCAACTTTAGTAAATAAAGATTACACTAAACACATAAAGGCAACTTGCTAAACATATACAATACTTAACACGTCACTTGCTATAAACTCATATTTAAAAATTTACGAACTTTGGGGTGTTACACATTATCGATGGCCCTGTCATGCAATATCTCCACCAGAACCTCTTTGGTAAGATGAGGGAATTGTAAGGAAGCCAGTTTTCTCAACACATCTGCTTTTTTGTTTTGATTCCTCCTTATGTGTTCGATCTTGAATTCTTTGAAGCTCACCTTAAGTTTCTTCACATGATCCAGATATTTTTGCATGTTGATTTCTTTAGCTTCAAAGGTCCCCATCACCTGATTGACTACAAGCTGGGAATCCATAAAGACTTCTATCTTATCAACCTTCATACTTATAGCCAACTTCAGCCCGGCTATGAGAGCCTCATATTCTGCTTCATTGTTGGAAGTTTGAAAATTAAACGTTAGGGCATAAATGTACTCGTGCCCTTCGGTATCGATTAAGATTAGACCGGCACCCGATCCTTCAGAACTACTTGCACCATCAGTATAGAGTTTCCAGCAAAAGTTGTCATCTTGTATGGGTAAGGTCAGAACGGGTGCCTTTGCTTGCACTGCTGTAGATTCGGCAATGAAATCTGCTAAAACTTGCCCTTTCATCGACTGTCTGGGTTTGAAGTTTATATCGTGCTCACCTAGCTCTATGGCCCATTTAGCTAACCTTCCAGAGTTCTCGGGTTTGGAAAGAACCTGTCGTATAGGTTGATCTGTTAGCACCACCACCTTGTGAGCCTGAAAATATCTCTTCAGTCTTCTCACCGCATGTATCAATGCTAGGACCATCTTTTCAATAGCCGGATAATTGACTTCCGCCCCTTGGAGTACTTTGCTTGCGAAATATATCGGCATGGGACCCTTCTTTCTTTCCGCTAATAGCACATCGCTCACCGCCTCTTGGGATGCTGAAAGATACATAGTTAAAGTTTCACCTGGATTTGGGGCCGTAAGGGTGGGTAGTTCCATCAATACTTTCTTTATCTCCTGGAACGCGTGTTCGGCCTCCTCGGACCATTTAAAATCTTTAAGGTTAATGCAGTGTTTAGAGTTTTGAAAAAAGGCAAAGATCTCTCAGCCGCTTTGGACAAAAACCTTCCTAGTGCTGCAAGTCTTCCATTAAGACTCTGAACCTCCTTGAGTGTAGTAGGAGATTTCATGTCAAGGATAGCTTGCACTTTGGTAGGGTTAGCCCGAATCCCCTCGGGAACAATCATGTGCCCTAAGAAATTACCTTGAGTAAGCCCGAATGAGCATTTTTTAGGATTTAGCTTCATATTGATGCTTCTCAAAGTGGAAAAGGTTTCTTCTATGTCATTTAGGACATCTTCTTGGGTATGGATATTGATCACCATGTCGTCCACATAAACTTCCAAGTTTCTTCCTATCTGTTCTTTGAAAGTTGTATCTACCAACCTTTGGTAAGTCGCTCCGGCATTCTTGAGTCCAAAAGGCATCTTTTGGTAGCAATAGGTTTCCCTATCGGTGTAAAAGGCAGTTTTCTCCTCATCTTCCTTAGCCATTTGTATTTGATGGTAACCTTTATAAGCATCTAGGAAGCACTTGTAACCGTGATTAGTAAGGGATTCAACCTTCCAATCTATAGCTGGCAAAGGGTAACAATCCTTAGGACATGCTTTGTTGAGGCTTGTATAATTTACACACATCCTCCATCCTCCTCCTGCCTTTTTAACCATCACTGGGTTGGCTACCCATGATGGATATTTCACTTCCCTCAGAATCTTGGCTTGAACCAACTGTCTTACTTCTTCTTTGGCAGCTTTGCTTCTTTCTGGGGCCATAGATCGTTTCTTTTGTTGCACTGGTGTTCTACTTGGATGTATATTTAGCCGATGCTGAGTATCATAACTGACTTCCTTTCCTTTTTCACTCCTTACTTGTATGATTCTTGGGACCCCTGTCATGTCATCTGGAGTCCAAGCAAACACATCTGCATTCTTTTCCAAAAGTAGGATCAGCTTTTTCCTTGACTCTCCCTTCCAATCTTGGCCTATAGTGATCGGTTGATCCTCAAAACGCCTGTTAATCACTATTTTGTCTCCAGGACTTTGTGTAACCATTCTTTGTTCCTGAGGTGAAGGCTCGCTGTCTTGACCACATGAATTGACAATTCTCCTTTCAGACCTCAAGGTTGCCATGCCGTTGGGAGTTGGGAATTTCATCATTCCGTGCAAAGTGGAAGCTACTGCTCCAAATAACTTCAGTGAAGGTCTACCCAAAAGGACATTATGTGGTGATTCTCCTCTTATCACTATGAAATCCAATATTTCTGTCCTTATCATGGGATATTCTCCCAAAGTCACTCTCAAACTAATTTGCCCAAGCGGCCACGAGACTTCTCCCGAAAATCCATAAGTGGGATATTTTGCCTCCGTTAACTGACCCTGTAGCGACATTGGGAGCTATTTGAAGCAGTGCTCATACATTATGTCTGAGCCACTGCCTTCGTCTATGAAACACCTTCCTACTTTTCTTCTTGCGATGTGTGCACTGATAATCATAGGAGCTTCAGTGGGTAGAATGGCCTGAATGGGGGGAAAGCTGTAAGGATCTTTCATCCAACTCTCCATGATCTCAACTCTCCTTTTTTCCCTTATGACTTGGGTCCTATGCATAAGTATTTCCCCTTCATTCTCATTCTTCTCCTTGTTCTTTTGCCATGCATACTGCTTACCATTTCCTTTTGCTTTTTGCGTCTTTACACCTTTCACCAGGTGAGCCAACTTCCCAAGCTTTACAGCTCTTTCCACTTCTGCTCTCAGTTCTTTACAATAATTAGTATCATGACCATACTCCTCATGATAATCACAATATTTCTGGGTATCTCTCTGTTTGTTCGAATCTCTCTTTGGTGGAGGGAATGTAGCTGCAACTGGTTCGGTGTTTAGAATTTCTTTGGGAGTTTTAGAAAGGTTGCTTAGGGTCCCATACGTATTGTCTCCCTTCTTTGGGTAGGGTTGGCTTCGTTGACTGTGACTTCGTCCATCTCGCGAAAATCTCCGATCATACTCTCTTCGGAACCCCTTTCCTCCATTATATCTTCCTCTGCCTCCTCTATCACCTCCTTCGTCATCTTTATCCTTTCTTTGGGTATCATGTGTGGCACTCAGCCCCATAGCTGTTTCTTTTCCCCGGATATAGGCATATATTTCATCAATCAAAGCCTGATAGGTCTTAGGAAAAATTTTACCGAGCTCGGCCATTAGGTTTTTATTCCTAAGGCCATGAATGAGTCCGGAGATCCTTTGGGATTCAGGGAGGTCAGGTATCTCCTGGGTTTCATTTGTGTATCTTTCCACGAAATCCCTCAACCCTTCATTCTTCCCTTGATAGATGTTATGAGCTTCTAGATGGGTCTTAGTGTACTTTTTCTTTTGAATAAACTGGTAATGGAATTGCATTTCCATCTGGTCGAAGCTATGGATACTCCCCGGGGGAATGTGGTTATACCATGTCCTAGCCACTCATGTGAGGGTCCAAGCAAACATATGGCACTGAACGGGCATATACCATTTTTTTTATCTTTGCTGCCCCTTTAAACACTCGTAGGTGATCCTCTGGGTCTCCAATGCCGTCATACATTTTCACGTTCTGTGGCAGGTCCAGTCCATCAGGCATGGGACAATTTTCTATTTGTGGGGCTAGGGGTGAGTAATGTTTAGTAATCATTGGGTTTGCCCTAGATGTTCCCAAAGGTTGCATCCAGGAATTAATATCATTGTTAGTAGGACTTGGTTCAAAAGACATGTGGGGCGAGATCATATTAGGTTGTCTTTGTTGAGTTATTCCGAGTGGAAAATGAGTAGGTACATCATGGGGAATAACATTAGAAAAGTACTGTGTGGGTACGCTTTGTGACATCACGTTAGATAGATACCGAGTAGGTGGTGTCCTAGTACCACTCAAGGGTACATCAGGTGGATTGACTATAGGACTAACACTTGTCATTGGAATTCCCGGGAAAACTTGAGGGTTTGGGACCGGGTTTGGTATTTGTAGGATGGTTGAAACGGGTTGTGAAACTTGCACAGTGCTTAGTGAAGGTGTTTGGGGAGGTGGTGAGGAATTAAGGAAACCATAATCCAGTTGTGTCCTCACCGGTTCTAGATTTAATTGCCTCATTCTGTTTCTAACCAATGGTTCAAGCAGGTGATAGTACTGATTAACGAATTCAGGAGTAATCAACATTTGCGGGTATGGTGGTGTTACGATATTTTCTGGAGTTGAATGATTTACCTGCAGCGGTGTAATTTCAAAGGGAGTAGAGGGAGTATTTTCAATTGATCCTCCAGAGTTTAAGTTTTCAGAGGCCATGGTTTGCGACAAATGAAGAATTTCAGAAGAATAGTTCAAAGATGAACAGGTGATCAGAATCTAAAAGATGCCAAAATTTAGAAATGATCAAAATCAAAAGATGATTATAACTAAGAAATTACAACCGAAGACTAAGAGGGTCCCACTGGGCGTGCCATTTGTTTGTACGTGAATGTCTTCATCTTCACTACAAACTGAACTCTGTTCTTCTTCTTCAATTTGTCGACCAAAATTTCCTCAATGGCTTCAATAGAGCTTAGACTCTGCAAAACAGAAAACGGGGCCTCAGGGGGAGTCCCTGAGGGAAACCCCTCCGACGATCAAGTCAGTGATAATCGCCATTGTTTTAGTGTGAATAATGGAGTATGAGTTTAAGAGAGAAAGAACAAGAGAAATTTAGCGTAGAATGCTTACCTTCTCGATGACGAAACAATAGTGTATATAAGGGAGTAAAGTGGTCCCCGGTTAGTTAGTTAATTTCATATTCTGTTATGACGTAATCCAATAATATAATGACACGTATATGAGAATCTCATGTCCCCTCAATATCAAGATACTCATATGATAAAGTATATTTGCTTCTTATTAATATAGCTCAATCCAACTAATCAGACTAAGTCTTCGTTGTGCCTAATGGTTTTCCTTGGTCACGATGACCATAAGCCTTATGATTATTATCTGGATGTGAGTTTGTCCAGATGAGAGCTTAGCCGGATGAAAGTTTAGCTGAGTAAGTGTTTAACTGGATGAGTGATTTGGCCAGGTTAGATTTTATGGTCTTGTCCGGATGACCAAGTCACAATGACCATGTCACAATGACCAAGTCACCATGACCATGTCACAATGACCAAGCCAGATGATTTTCCCACATACACCAACATGTAACAACTTGAATTTCAAGTTATTTTTATTCTAGAAAAGTAAATAAAGACAATTAGTTGAATAAAGATAAAGAAGTATATACGACCCTTAAAGGTTATACGTATTTTGTGTAGGAATTCCGTTGCTAATTGCGACAACCTTGGGTGATGAGAATTTTCATTGCAAAAGACTAAAATCCGCCGCTAAATTCCGTTTAAATTTAGCAACAATCATTTTTGCGGTGGAATAATTTCGTCCCAATCCGTGGCTAATATGGGATTAGTAAAGAATTAGAGACGGAATTGGCGTCACTAATCGCCTTTTTTCTTGCAGTGATATATATATACTATCTTATAATGCATTTAACATTCTCTCTCTTAAAAATTTTAAGTAGTACATATTTTTATGCAAATAATACAAACTCTTAAAGTAATAACCCAATCAATTAGCTCCTTAATTAGCTCAACTAATTTATGTAATTATTTTTAACAACTCATCAAACATGACACTAACAATTTATTAATCTAATTTTTTTATTTAAATCACTAACATTAACAAAATGTCCAAAACAAGAATATTCTTCTATCTAATTGTTAAACACTAATATATATTTTTTTCATATTTTATTATTTTTTAAAAATTAGGAAAAGAGTTCATGGGAAAAAGGAGAAATAAAGATAATAAGACAATAATGAAGAAAAACATATATGATTCATTAAATCGACATGTTAATATGTTATCGAACAATCGAATATAAATTATTCACCGCTGCCGAATTGCGCTGGTACTTTGCTAGTATATATACACACACACACACATACATACATACCGGCCCGTGCAATACCGCGGCAACGGATTGTTTTTCTCGACAACTTGTCCGCTTAAAAAACACGATTGGTGTTTTTCTTGTTTAAATTACAATAGGTCAATACATTGGTGGGAAAATCCAACAATGTTGTTAGTATTATAGTTCTATTATATTTTTATTATATACCCATTTAAAAAATCCAAAAATTATATATATATATATATATATATATATATATATATATATTGTAGGACCGTGGGGGTTCTAAACTAAAACACTCTAATGCTAGGACTGATCTAGGATGAGAAATAGTGCGGAATATCTATTTCCCAAACCTCCTAAGGATTCAAAGACCTGCTTAGGTGTCCGGCACACAGTTAACACGAAGAACACACAGAGTAGGATCAAGAACAACTCTAAGAACTCACACAGAATGCTTAAGGCTGCCCTTGGATTCGAAAATAACACTAAGTTCGCGTTTATCGAGGTTATACGTACGATTACGAAGGCTCACGAAGGCTTAAGGTCGATTACGGACGATTACCGGTGATTCTCGATCATTCCCCCGCGATTCCCCTCGCTAATACGTGGTTAAAACCTATTTATATGAACAGAAAACGCGGTATTTATGTTAAACACGTTTCTGCCTTAATTAACTTCCACTACGCACGTAATGCAGTGCACTGCGCACGTAGTTAATCCAGTACGCACGTACCAGGTGTTTTAATAATAATCAAATAAACTTTAATTATCTACTTCACTACGCACGTAGTGATATCCACTACGCACGTAGTGAGCTCATCACGCACGTGGTGACCTTCGCTTATACTTAAACTTCCAAACACAAATCAACACATGACTAAGTACTTATAAGCTTAAAACAAATATAAGGAAACACTTAGAATGAATAAACATGAAAACTATTAATCAAAACACATTTGAATTAACATTTCAAGTAAACATGTATGTATTGGATTGATAAGAACTAGGGATTTACAATTATGCACCAACAAACTCCCCCTAAGACCTAGATCTATCAACAAAAATTGCACTAAGCAAAAATGACATGACTCTCTATCCTTCACAATGTAGTAGATTTGATTTTCTGCGATCCGGCATAGATGTCAAATGCAAAACAAACACGAACGACTTTTTGAAATTGCAACGCCAAATCCATATACTGATCCTTGTACAATCACTGCCTCAGTTGTCTTCTCGTTGAAATACCACCATTTAAACCTTGCACTCCAATCTGTAGACATTGTTTTCAACGGTAACTTCTTCATACACTGAGGAGCTTTGCAATTTAACACTTTGAGCTTCCTCCCTGTCAACGGATCAATTTTTGTTGGATGGCTTTTGACACCTGGCACATATGGCTTTAAGTTTTTCCATCCAAACCGAGCCTCACGCTTTACCAATGTCTCAAACCATTTGGCCATACCTTGATCTTCACAATCCAAAAGGGGCAGACGAGCAAGTTGTCTAATATCATAAAATGGCAATGTATGTATATCATTTGCTCTCTGGAAATATTCAACTCCCCTTTCCCTCTTAATTGCATAAACGTTAAATTCAGGGATATAGCACCAACCAACTATAGCACCATGAGTTCTTGCCCAGTGTTTTATAAAACTTGGTATACTCCGGTGAGCTTTCAGACTTCTTTTCTTTGCCTGCCTGGCGTTCCAGAAACCGTAAATATTTCTTTCTTCTAGCTACTCTTTCCTCTTGCTTAGATTTTCTATCACCCAGATATTTTTCTAAGTCAAAATCAACATTTTCTTGTTCTCTAACTTCAGCTCTTCTGTTGATTTCCTCAGCGTTAGCAGTTTTGAAGATATCAGCAAGATCAGGCAGGTCATCATCTGTTTGTTGGCTTGGGTAGTGTTGATCAGTCTCATCCTCAATTTCTACCTCATCGGTGTCAAAAATTGGTTCTTTCTCAGCTTCTGATTGAGGCACAGAGCTTTGATCATCCTCATCTATTATCACGTTTTCGATTGGAATCTGCAAGAGTTCAGCAATTTGTTCCCTAGACAGGAATGGAAGAATTTCTCCTTCCTCAGCTTCATACTCCTCTTGAGATACAATCTGACCTTGTACACTGAGTAGTCTGGAAGATTGAGGAATCTCAGCTTTCAATGGCTGAACAATCTATGGATTTTCACACAGAAGTAGAAAAGACCATAAACATATGTAAGTCAAATAAACAAACATTTCATTTCAAGATAAACATTCAAATACACATGATTGTTTCAACCCTTTACATGATAACTAAATAATTACAAAATCACATAGACTAAGAGTCAACCTTCTTCATCTCCAAAATATGCCCCAGCAGGTTCAGACTCAGCAAATTCTTTCAATTTTAGCACCTCTTCATCTTGTTTCTCCACGTGTGCCTTTAACCTCTTGAACTCTTGAGTATACTCAATCAGAATCCTTTCCATTGTCTCATTTTTCTTCTCCAACTCAATCATCTTTACCTCTCTCTCTGCATCTTTCTTCAACAGGTTCTCAATCTGCAAATCCTTCTTAACCATTTTCCTCTTCACCTCCTCAAGCTCTAACTTTCTTTCTTTCTCATCCTTGATCATATCCATAACGTAGCTTTGAAGCTTGCTCAGGCTTTCTTCAACAGAAATATTTGGTATCTGAGAGCCAGTCTGAGATGATCCTGCAGCACGTTGAGCAGCGGTTGAAGCTGGAGCAGCTGTTGCTGTAGAGGATCTGACAGTGATTTCAGCAGATGCTACCAGAGGCTTGAACTTATAAACCTTCTTTTTCTTTTTCTCTGGCTCATCAATTGCAGCCTTTTCCTTCCTTTTCCTTGTTTGCTCATCCTCATCATCCTCAAAGAAATCATCAACGTTCATCTCATCTAACTCGGTGGGGATAGCCTCTCCCCCGGTGGGATCATGAGCCTCTTGGCTCTGGACTTCTGGCTCCTCGTCCTCATCATCAGAAACAATCTCAATATTCTCAACCTGAGATTCAGAACCCTCATTTCTCCACAGATGCTTTCGTTCTGGAGCTTTATAATCCTTGTCTCCTAGATGACAGATCAATCTTCTCTTTGGAGGAGCTGTGGTGCCCATGTACCTGCTCATCTGTCTGACTGTCTGATCATTCATGTGCCTCAGTTTGATTTTGTCCCCGTCTTCCTTCACTAAACCCTCAACCTGGGTATCAATCACAATTTGAAGAAACCTGGGATACATCAAAAACCGCCCCTCATTCTTTGACAAATTTTCTTTCAGACAGTTGAAAATCACTCTGGAGATGTTGAATTTAACGTTCAGCACGAGCGCCACAAATAGATGGGAAAACGTTTGGTTCAGCTGATCATGGCCGGTTCTTCGCGGCCCCAAGCAATGTGAGATGACGTGCATCAAATAACGGTATGGAGGGCAGAACTTGGTTTTGAATACTGACTCGTTTCGAATCTCTCCAGTGTATCCGCACCTCAGCAAACATCCCTTAACTCGGCAGATGTTCAGAGAAATTGGATCTTTGATAGCGTCAACTAGCTCAAGCAGCTCATTCAATACCTCTTCTGAAACAAACACTGGTTGTTCTTGCACCAAACCTCGAATCCCACCCATAGCCTCATCGTACGCAGCTGTTCTCCAGAACTCTTGCTGATGTGACGCATATGCAGTGCAGGTTGCTGTGATTGCGGTGTAGATCCTTGACCTCATCAAATAGTCAATCATATCGTCACAGTCCCTTGTTAGCTTGTTCTTTGTCAGACATGCCCTAATGTTGTGCATGTCACCGGCTTTCAATTCAGCCTTTGTCTGACTGCCACTGCCAGATGCAGTCTCAGCGGGGTTTTGGGCAGAGGAGCTTCCTAGTTGAGTAGATTCCATTGTTTAAAGTCTGCGGAATAAACATTATGCACATTAGAAAGCAACATCCACAGACCGTAACACACAGTTAAAATCTACAGAATTTAAAAATTAAGCATTGAGTTAATATCTATAAAACGCATTAATTAAACCTAAGATACACTTCGTACGAAATGGATTTCACTTCGCACGGCTGAAACTCATTGTGTTCATCTTCTACATCCTACAATTCGTGCGAAATGAAGACAGTTCGTGCGAAATGAACGGCACTTCGCACGGTCAATATTCAAACTCAAGAACATTTCGTCGAACTTTATAACTTCAAAAACCACTGATTTGCGATGTTTTTGTGTCGATTGAGTGATTAAATACCATCTAATTACATCCATGAACATTACTTTTCACTCCAATCTAACAAACTAACACATTATAATCATTTGTGATCCGGTTTTAAGGTTATTATTTTTTTCAAACATAAAATTGACCATAACTTTAGATCCAACCGTTGGATTGAAGCAAAAAGCATACCAAATTGATCACGACACAAAGGCGAATCACACAGATGGAACGAAAAACTCTTTTAACACAGAAATGAGAATCAAAATCGAGAGAGAAATGAAGATGTATTGTAGAGATTTTGAATGCGTAATGAGGAATACGCACGAAGAACATTTATATACCCTCTTTCACTTCGTGCGAAGTGAGGGCACTTCGCATGTTGTTGCCCGAAGTGCACACCTTAAGTGACACTTCACTTCGCACGCGATGACCCTCACCACGTGCGAATTGGACTTCACTACCTCTCTTGACCTTTGACTGCGAAGTATGACTACACTACGCACGTTGTGCCATCCAGTTCGTGCAAGGTGCTGTCACTTCGTGCGGATTGAATTTCTCATATAAAAACAGAATTTTTCTTGACGATCCTGTACTCAGCACACAACGGTTAGTAACTTCAATGCAAGTCATAAACTTTTAAGCACACGTAAACACAAGAAACTATATAAAAAAACACACCAAAAGAGATAAGAACACACCAAAAATCTTTTTGTATTTTTCTGATAAAAAAGAAAATGAAAATGCAGACTGTTAACAAATTAAACCCTAAACACTAAAAAGATTTGCAAAAATTAAATTACTGAAATTAAATCTTTTTGTGAGAAGGTTCCAAGATGGAATCAATACCAGCACATCTATACTTAGTTATCATTCATTTCAGAACCTTAGGCACAAACATACTCCTTCAATTTCTGTCTGTCAATCTAACTTTCCTCAGATAATGACTGATTTGATTTCAACATTTTCTTATTATCTAGACTGGGTACATGGTTAAGATTATCTCTTTCAAAATCCCACAGTGTTTTGATTCACTCAGTCGGTTGCACAACTTAAGTACCCAACTACCATGCTTATGTGCTTTGTGATTTTGTCAACGCATTTTATGCTCTTTGACATGGAGGTCAATTTTTCACCTCTTTTGATAATTTCTGTTGAGCTTTTGTCACTGCATTTTATGCTCTTTGACATGGAGGTCAATTTTTCACCTCTTTTGATAATTTCTGTTGAGCTTTTGTCACTGCATTTTATGCTCTTTGACAATTCAACACTAATAGATCAATGTATCTATTTTTTTTGACATCTCAGATTGGGGTCAATTTTTCACCCTCTTTTTACATTTTGCTCATTGTCATTTAACACATTTGGCATGGTAACAGGTGTGCACCAGACTAAGTTAGTCTCAACTGTTATTGACTTGTAGACTTGGAATGTCTCGATAGTTTGAATCTTTGATGGATTTCCACATGCATAACCACTTATCAGCCTAGACTCTCATCATATGCCTTACATGCCATCTGTTTCTTATCTGATTTGACTCAAATTTTCAGACAGTTTTCTCAAGAATATGTACATGCCTTCAGTCCTAATTTTACTAGACATATTTTGTATTGAAAGCTAGTGTACCATCATTTTCCATTTGAGTTGGATCAACTTCTCATTTTTGTTTTTCTGATTTTTTTTTGTATTTTCTATGTTTTTCTGATTTTTTTTTTATGTTTTTCTGATTTTTTTTTTTGAATTTTCTATGTTTTTCTGATTTTTTTTTTAATTTTCTATGTTTTTCTGATTTTTTTTTTGTATTTTCTATGCACCTATCTCCCCCTAAAATACTAAAAGAAATAAATACCAAGAACAGAGACACACAGGCACAGAAAATAAACACACAGAAAATAGCCACACAGGCACATATACGAGAAAAAACATTAAGTTGCATCATCAGAGACAACCTCACACTTGGTTTTCATCCCGTTTTCATTCACTAAGAACAAAAACCTGGGTTTATCAAATGCCTTAGTATACAGGTCTGCCTTGGTATCTGATGGCACCCTGCACAAAGAGTAAATAGTTAAATAGCATTAGGAACCCATGCCCGAATGGTCATGGGTTTCCCATCTTCTCCAACAATTGGCATGTTAATCCAAATACCGATAGCTTTGAAGTTTGCATTGGTATCTGAACTATTTGACATTTTAGATTCGGGTTTATTGGTCCATTTTAAGTCTTGACGAGGAGAAGCCTTGTGATAAACACTAGAAGTGTTAATCACCTTATGAAGTGGTTCCTTCCCCATCTGACTAACCTCGGAACTTTTGGGTTTACTAGATGTTTCCCCAACAGTCCTTTTGAGCTGATGAGGGTCAGTTGTTTTTTGATTATTTTGATTAAACGTTTTATTTTTCTGAAAATTTTCAGAAGAATCAACGTTCCCATTGCAGCTCTGTTGTTGCTGATCACACTCATAACTGAGGTGACCAGGTCTCCTACAAACATAGCAAATCCTGTTTGACTGATGTTTTGCAGGATTATGTGGCACTTTTTGCTCAACTTGACATTTTGACTCTACTCCTAAACCACATTGTTTTGGCAAATTTTTAACTTCCTCATAAGGACGGGTTGCAGGAGACTTTGCACCCTCCTTTTCTATGGTTCGGAGTGCTGCTTGCACATTTTTCATTAACGTGCCTTGTCCAGAAGAATTGCCTAGAAGTTTTCTCATACCAGATTCAGGCTTTTCTTCTTATTTGACCTCTTTTATCTGAGGCTCACCAACTACTCCCTTCATTTTTAAATCAGGTTTTGAGGTTGAAGCAGACGGTGCATCAACCTTGGAAGGAAGTTGGTCAGCTTCAGTAAAGACATCTGTTTGCACCAGTTGGTTTAACACTGGTGGTGGACATTTAGTATATGCCTTTTTGTCTTTTTCTAAATCGGAACCTTGAGGTCTCCGGTCGATTATGTGCTCAAATAGATAAGATGAAGTTGAATAACTTTTCAGTTTCTGATTGAGAGTCTCATAATCTACCTTAGAACTAGCAAGGTCTCGCTTCAGTGTATCTATCTTATTGATGTAGAAAACTATGGCATCCTGTTTGTTTAGCAATGCTACCTCTAGTTCTCTAATCTGTTTGTTCTGGCTTTCAATTTTATCTTTTAGTGTCTTTTCCCTACCTTTAATGATTGAATTTTCATGCAATTTAGAGGTAAGATCACTGACTTGAGATTTCAAAGATAAAATATTTTGCACATAGTCATTGCACGAAGCACAAGGAATGCCAGAATTGTTACTTACCTTTGAATCAGCAGGTTTGCCAGTCATGCACGCCTTAAGATCTTCTGATTTAGTTTGAACAATCACTGGCGTTGGCTCGGCAGCTGGCACTGAAACTGGTTTGACATTGTACTCATCAGTAGGCATCACTGAGTCTTCCTTACTGGCAACAAATTCATCATCAGCTTCCTGCACACTATCTGCTTCAGATTGTGAATCATCATTCAGATCTTGAACACTGGCCAGGTTGGTCTCAGCAACTTCGAAAGCATTATTATCTTGAAAGTGTACTGACCAGTCTATCCCCTCATCTTTCTGAACAACTACCATTGCTTTGGATGATCCCTCATGGGATGTTTCAGCTTTCTGTGGAGTAGTGGTAGTTGAAGATTTTCCAGGAGATGTCCTGAAGGGATACTTGGGTCCTGAGTTCTTTGGTTTCTCACATTCTCTCGCAAAATGACCCTTTTCGCCACAGTTGTAACAGGTTACAACTGATTTGTCGAAGCCCAGCTTTGTATCCTTAGTCGCTGTAATCTGCATCCCTGTTCGTTTAACCAAAGCTTTTGCTCTCCTCACAAGTTTGGCATAGGACCATAAAATGTCCTGTCTCTCCATTTCATCATTGTCAATCTGCTCATAGTCTTCTTGAGTCAAATAGGCATTTCCAATTTTACCCTTCAGAAGATCATCATACGAAGAGACCAAAGCACTAAGCATCCCCATATGCTCCTTTACTTATTCAGTGCTGCCATGCTTGAAATGCTCAGTGTTTAAGGCAGGCATAGACGTTTTGCTTGAAGGAGCAGAATATGGTGGTCCACTTGGAGTTTCAGGAGCAGACTTGCTTGAAGAACAGACGTTTGAGGTAAAGGCTGTCTGCAACGGAGCATTTGATGAAGTGACTTGAGAAGCAATGGGTCCAGTACAGTATAATGAGGGATTCTGCACATAGCTGCTCAATCTGTCTAGGTTTTGCTCCTCCTGTTCATGCTCTTTTAGCTTAGTTATAAAATCATTTAGATCCATGCCCTCAAAACCTTCACCATTTTTCAGAATCATGATGAACGGCCTCCAGCTTTTGGGTAGTGCCTTGGATAAAGTCTCCATTTGTTGTCTTTCTGAAATCTGCACTCCCAAACTATCCATTTCACTGAGAAGATGGTTGTATCTGTTGATCAGATCTGGAAGCTTTTCATTCACGTATGAGGTGAAGTGGTCAAACTCCTTTCTCAACTGTGAGGCCTTGAGCTCTTTCAAAGATGCATTCCCCTCGTTCCTCTTTTGTAGCGCATTCCAAAAGGAACGTGACGTTCTATACCGTCGGAACTTGTGGAAGATCTCATTAGGAATAGCTTGAATCAGATAAGAGTAGGCTTTCTTCTCAGCATCATAAGCCTTCCTCTGATCGTCACTCATCTGATCATAGGGAACTTCGATATTCCCTTCACCTTTAGGCACTATATAATCAGCAGAGATGGCCCTATGCAACCGTGGATCAACCCCATCGATAAATATCTCAAAACGTGGTTTCCAGAATGGGTAGTCTTCCATGGTTAACAGTCGAGGTACTTTGTTAATACCTCCTTGTTCATTGTCCATTATAAGGTTACTTAAAGCAGTGATAGTTTGTTTGGCAGCCATAGCACTCATGTCAGACATTTTGATTAAGACCTAAAACAAACGTAAACACTACGCACGAAGTGAGAATGGTTCGCAAGAAGTGAACACACTACGCACGTAGTAAACTGTACTACGTACGGACTGACAAAAGGTCACACAGACTCAGGTACGTACGGAATGGGGACCTAGTACACACGAAGTGACTTCACTACGTACGAAACAAGTAAATTGCTTTTTAAGAAAATATTTAACACACAGATTCAATACGTGAGAAGTGTGAAGCACTACGCACGTGTTGATGACCAACTACGCACGGACAGACACACAAGCTACCGAAGATTCTAGAGTACCAACGACCCACTACGCACGCACGAAATGGATATAACTACGCACGAAGTGGATATAACTACGCACGGGGTGGTTATCTACTACGCATGGATCGAACACGGGTTACGGAAAATTCTAGAACAACAAACACTTAGTACGCACGGACTTAGATGTTGTACGTACGCAGTGAAGGGAACTACGCACGTGTAAACTTCAACGATTAAGACAATTTTTTTTAGAACACTAAGACACACTACGCACGTAGTGAGGAGTACTACGCACGAATAACCTTCAACAAATCAGACCTTTTAACGTAAAAACTTAAACTTTTTGACCCAAAAACGCCCTGTTGACGATTATACGTACGAAGAAACACTTAGAAAACGACAAAACAAAAACACCTAAATGACCAAAACGACACCTAGATCACGAAACCTAAGGAAAAGTGATCAATCAAAGCACAAGGCTCTGATACCACTTTGTAGGACCGTGGGGGTTCTAAACTAAAACACCCTAATGCTAGGACTGATCTAGGATGAGAAATAGTGCGGAATATCTATTTCCCAAACCTCCTAAGGATTCAAAGACCTGCTTAGGTGTCCGGTACACAGTTAACACGAAGAACACACAGAGTAGGATCAAGAACAACTCTAAGAACTCACACAGAATGCTTAAGGCTGCCCTTGGATTCGAGAATAACACTAAGTTCGCGTTTATCGAGGTTATACGTACGATTACGAAGGCTCACGAAGGCTTAAGGTCGATTACGGACGATTACCGGTGATTCTCGATCATTCCCCCGCGATTCCCCTCGCTAATACGCGGTTAAAACCTATTTATATGAACAGAAAACGCGGTATTTATGTTAAACACGTTTCTGCCTTAATTAACTTCCACTACGCACGTAATGCAGTGCACTGCGCACGTAGTTAATCCAGTACGCACGTACCGGGTGTTTTAATAATAATCAAATAAACTTTAATTATCTACTTCACTACGCACGTAGTGATATCCACTACGCACGTAGTGAGCTCATCACGCACGTGGTGACCTTCGCTTATACTTAAACTTCCAAACACAAATCAACACATGACTAAGTACTTGTAAGCTTAAAACAAATATAAGGAAACACTTAGAATGAATAAACATGAAAACTATTAATCAAAACACATTTGAATTAACATTTCAAGTAAACATGTATGTATTGGATTGATAAGAACTAGGGATTTACAATTATGCACCAACATATATATATATATATATATATATATATATCTATATATATATATATATATATAAAAATATAATTTAGATTATATGTTATTTAGATTTAATATTTCTACTTATATGTAATTTTTAAAATTAAGTAAAAATATGTACTATATGATAATATATTTAATATGAAATGTTTAATTATTAATTATTTTAAGGAATTTTGATTAAATAAATCAATTATTAAAAATGGTAACTTTGTTTGTATGAAAAGTTAAAAACTAATTAAAAGATGATTATGAAAAGTATGGAAAGTTATTTATGAAGGCATGAGTTGTGATTGTTATTTTAAAAAACTGAAATTACCTTTTTTATTTTTATTCGTAGCTCTAAGTACTGTGATTATCATTCTCCATATTTTAACTATTAAGTTATTTTCATTGATTTGATTTTTTAATATTCTTTATTTTAGAAGGTTTAGTGATTAATATTAATTCCACCAAAAAGTTACTTTATTTAATAATTTCTATTTACTATAATATTAAGGGTAAATTAGTAATTTCAAATTACTTAAAATTAAGAGATTATAATGAAAGAGATTTATAAGATTGTGTGTGTGTGTATATATATATATACACACACACACACTCTAGCATGGTACCCGCACAATGCGACAATGACAATTATTTCCTACTCGATAACATATGAGTATGGTATTCAAGCACTTTAGTGACTTCAAATACTTTCCATTCGCAACATGACATTTTCTTTCTACTTCTTACATTTTCTTTATTTTTTTATCTATCAACTTTTTTAGTAATTTTTAAAATAACTTTTGATACAATAAATTAAGAAAAAAAAATAATCTCTACTTGTAAAATATGTGATGAGACCTTATCATGAATTTAGAAATTGTGTTGATGTGGACAGGAAATTATGTTGGTACCGGAAAGTGTATTATTAGGTTTGAGTGTTCAAAAAATGTAAGGATATTTAAGAGTATATTTGCCATTTTTCATTACTTAAACATTTGTATGTAAAGTAAAAAAGTGAATGGTAAATATATTATACATTAAACTTTTAATTTTAATTATATGAGTCACTTAAAAATTCAGAAAAAATCAGAAATATATTATACATATTTTCTAACACTTAAACTAAAGAGTTAATTACATTTTTGGTCCATGTGGTTTACCAAAAATTACGAAATTGGTCCTTGGGTCGCAATTTTTACGGGTTTAGTCCCTCCCGACACGTTTTACTTGCACATTTGGTCCCTCTTCAACTTAAAATGACTAAATTGCCCTTATCCATATTACTTTTTTTCTTTTCTTTATTTTTAATTCATTTTAAATATTAAATAATTTTAAAAAAAATAGAAAACACCATTTATTACATCTCCTTCTCTCTCTCTGCCATCTCTCCTCTCTCTATATCGTCTCTCTCTCTCTCCCTTGTTCATCATCAACAAAACCCATATCCACCACCCATTACCACCACCGCCATTCCCTCTCCACCGCCCACCATTGCCATCTCCACCGCCTCCACTGCCATCTCCACCAGCCACGACCCCACCATCTCCCTCTCTCTCTATCTCCCCATCTTTCTTCGTAGGATCAGACCACCACCACCGCCGCCATCGTTGTACACAACTACCACCATCGGCATCTTCATATTTACCACCACCGCCATCGTTATACTCAATCACCACCGCCTCATTTATCTTTAACCACCATCACCAACTCTCTTCATCTTAAAAAAACACATCAAACCCTAAGCGACGGTGGTGCTAGTGCTTTAATTAGGGTTTTCACCGCCCACCACCGCCGTCTCCACCACTCACGACCCCAACCTCTCTCTCTATAATCTGTCCACCCCATCTCCGGCGACCACTCTGGTCACTGTTTCCGGCCTGTCTCAAAATCGACTTGCCCAATTTTGAAAGAAAAAGAAACACACGCAGGCCCACCGCCACCTTCACATCCGGCGATACCACCGCAACACTGAACTGCAACCAACTAATGTTCATCGAACACATGTACACTCCCCGAAATCGAAACCCTAATCGAGATTCATTAGATCCTTTGCCCTAATCAAGTTCATCGCACACCCCTTTCAAAACCCCCTTTGCCCCGAAATCGAAACCCTAATTCGTTGGCCACGGGTGACGGGAGATGGCGGTGGTTTGGGTTTTGTCACGGTTCATCGATTTTTAGGTTTGGGTGTCCAGTGTGCTTGATTCACACGAGAGAACCTTAAATCCAGTGTGCTTGTACAGTGTGTATGATCCTCCGGTGCTTGATTCACCCAAAATCAATGGCGGCCAGGGTGTTCTTGGTGGTGAAGATGAAGTTGATGGTGGGTGATGAATGTGTTTTATGGTCATGGCTGTAAAGAAAAGATGGAGTTGCTGGTCATGGGTATTGGAGATGGCGGTGGTGGGTGGTGAAGATGGAATGGCGGTGGAGGTTGTTTTTGGTGAAGATGGGATGGCAGTGGAGATGGTTTTTGGTGATGATGACCAGGGAGAGAATGATTGTGTAGAGAGAGGAGAGATAAGGTAGAGAGATGAGAGATAAATGATTTTTTTAATAAAATTCTGGATATTATCTAATATTTAAATGAATTAAAAAATAAAGAAAGAAAAAAGTAAAGGGATAAGGGCATTTCAGTCATTTTAAATTGGACAGGGACCAAAAACGTAAGAAAACCGGGTCGGGAGGGACCAAACCCGTAAAAATGATGACTCAGGGACCAATTCCGTAATTTTGAGTAAACCACAGGGACCAAAAATGTAATTAACTCTAAACTAAAATATTAGTTAAAGATAGAATATTTTAAATTATTATTTATATGAAGATTTGTATTAAATTCTTAGCTTGTATTTAATATCTTATAAGTTAAAATTAGTTTGAATTAAGTTGACAATTTTAAACATTATTTAATATGAAAAGTTTTGTTGTAAGATGATATTTAGGAATCTAACTAACTCTATTTAATAGTTTTCTTTTAGGTTTAAATGAAAAGTATATTAGTAATATTAAATTGGATGGTGCTAAATTAACACCATTTTACTAAAAACACCCTAAATCTACATATTAAATCTCCATATAAAATCATTCTAAATCATATCTTAAATTAGAGATACTGTTACTATAATAAACCATTAGATAGATATTGTTACTAATAAACCTTAAAGTTAATTCTCTTAAATAGTAATTAACTTGGATCGAACCTTAAAGCCCGTCAAGCATAGCCCGTGTTTTATAATTTTTAACACTTTATAATTTCTACCATATAGGTTTAATTCTTATTAATTAATTAATAACTGTTAACAAATCTTTAATTAAATATTAAACTTAATATTTAATTTCTTTCAAATAATAAATAAACTACCCATTATTTATTTCTTGACAATTAATTAACTTATTAATTATCAACACACTTATTGTATTCTTTATGAACTTTGTTCGAGTTGAGTGTGCAATCGTGTGACCCTTTAGTACCTTATAGTACTCGGATATGACGACACGTGTACACTATCTATGCACATAATCTAACAGGATGATTATGCCTACAACTAGAGTCCTGATTGCCAACACCCAACAGGTTTGGAGTGATCCTCCATTATTTAACCACCTACAGTGAGATGACTTTTTGCCCTCCTTGGGAAGGTTTGGAATATATTCAATACCGTCAAACTATTCTGATTTCACACTTAATTATATGATATTCATTATTATGTGATTATACAATTAGAAAGAGATTGCCCAATGCCTACCATTTTGGCTTATTGGATCCGTCACATAGCCTCATCTGCAACTGGATGACAATCCATGTATATGTCACGTTTGAATGTTATAAACAACTAAAACCTAGTGTTCTGAAAACACATGTTATAGATATAGAGGAGTATGTTTAAATAATATTTTTTTATAATTTTATTATTACTAGTATTGTACCCGCGCAATGTGGCGACAGTGAATAATTTATGTTTGATAACATGTCAATTTCAAGAATTATATCTCTTTTCTTTCAACTTTTTTTATTATCTTTATTTCTGCTTTTCCAATAAACTACTTTATTAATTTTTAATATAATTTTTGAAAAACAATAAAATATGAAAAAGAATATATAACTGTGATTTAATTAAAATTAGATTAATATATTGTTGGTGACATGTTTGATTGATGAGTTGCTAAAAGTAATTACCATAAAATTAATTGAGCTAATTATGAAAATAATTGATTGAGTTATTGCTTTAAGAGTTTGTATTATTTGTATACAAATATGTACTACTTAAAATTAAGTAGTCTTAAAATTGTTAAGAGAGAGAATGTTAAATGTATTATAAGATAGTATAGATTGGTCATGTTCTTGGAGTTATGTTAATCAATTATGTTTTTCAATGCTTGAAAAAGTTTATTATAAAAAGTTAAATTAATTATTATAAAAATGTTTATTACATTTATGGAAAAAGGAATCTAATTATAGAAAAAGAAAATTTAGAAAGTATATATAGTTATATTATTTAAATATTTAAAACAATAGTTATAATTAAGAAATAAAAATAAATCTAATTATAAAGGGTGTTTTTTAGTAAATTGGGATTGTTTATTTAGCCAACCCCTTTTGAATTACTCAAAAATTAAGAAATTAAGACTTTTAGGAGAGAAAGAGTTACACGCCTTATATATAGGTATTAGTTCGCGAAAATATATCCAAGTTGTCACCTTTTGCTATTGTATGTACTGAACTTTCAGACTTACCATTTAATGTACCGGAGTTTTCAAACATACCATTTTATGTACCGAACCTGCTATAGCAGGTTATAAGCTGATGTGGCGTAGGTTTTGCTTATGTGGATGGTGACTTGGCATATGATTTGGATTTTTCATAGTTTAAAATAAATAAAAAATAAAATCTTTACTATTAATATATATAAATAATATTAATAATAATAAAAACAAACACCAAAGTCATGAGAAGGTCTCCATCGATTTGCTTTCACAATGAATCTGCTTCATTTGCTTTCATCGATGGTATCTCCTATGGTTTTAACAACAGATATTTATTTGAACAAGTTAGATAGACTTGCTTTCATCTTCTTTTTGATTGTTCGATTTAAGGGTTTTCGTTTTAGGGATTAGGGTTCATCGATAACAGATTAGCAGATGAACAGATTAACAGGGGATTTTGTTTGCAAGGGATTCTGGATGCTTCGAAAGGGCATGGATTCACTGGACTCAAAATCAGAAGAAATCGATACCCCATGTTTGCAAGGGTTTCTTGTCCACAGCAGATTCAAAGATTTCGATTTAGGGTTCTTAATCGAGTACAGTTGTTGGGGATTCTAGATCAGCGATTCTTGGTTTATGTTTCCAGATGAAACGATTCATGAGTTTTTAAATCGACGGGGGTTCCAGATCGGCGATTTAGGGTTCTTACTTCTTAAACACAATCTGAGTAAGAGATTTTGCTTCTATCTGATTCGATTTCGGTTCTTTTGAAGTTCTTGGTTAATATATGATTCGATTTTGTTCTTGATTCAAAGGTTTCGTTAATATGGATGCGTTAATACAGTTGTTTAGGGTTCTTGAATCGATTTTCCCTCACATCTGATAAGAATTCTTCAACATTAATATGGATGCGTTAATACATTTTTAGGGTTTAAACAATCGATTTTAGGGTTTTTTGTTCTATTAGGGTTTTTGCTTCACATCTGATAAGAATTCTTCAACATTATAGGGTTTTTCTTCGATCTGCTTCAGATATGAGTTGTGTTTTCAGATTATATTCTAAGAAAAATATTCATCTTCTTCTGCTACTATTTCTAGAAAATATGAATGTTCTTGTGTTTATTTTCTAAAAAACATATGAATGTTGATTTACTTATGTGGCATATGAGGTGGATTTAAAAATAATTTAAAATTCAGAAAATTACCTGCTAAGGGTATAGCAGGTAACACAATACACAAATTGGTAATTTTGAAGAGTCAAATACATTAAATGGTAACTTTGAAAGTTTGATACATACAATATCAAAATGTGATAACTTGGATACATTTAGAGGAACTAAACCCTTATATATATTTGTGTGTGTGTGTGTGTATATGTATACACACATATAAGGGATGGTTCATGCGAGAAGTCTTTTTTTTTACGCGAAGTGCGAGAAATTATCATAGCCTTTCATTTATATTTAATTAAATGATTTAGATTAATCATATTTTTTTTATTTCCTTTAATCCAAGAGGGCAATAATGTAAACCAAATTTATTTCTCTTTCCAATCTATTTTTTCTACAGTTTCTTCTCTCTCTTTTCCAAATTTTAAATTCAAAATTGTTAGTAGTATTTATTAACTTGTTGTGTTCACTAGTGATTTACTAGTTGTTAATTAAGTCATGTAATATTTCATTATTGAACGCCTTACAAAATTTTCAATTAGTTATCTAATATCATATGTTCGCTACTGAACATCTTATAATATTTATATGCTCGCTATTGGTTAATATAAAAAAGATACAATAATTATTGTCATTCATACATTCCCTTCACTGTAAATAACCTAAACATGAATGTTGATATAAATTTGTTCATTAGTAAACATGTACAAATTTAAAGTAATACGTTATGTTCATCCGTGTACACATAGAAAAAACTAGAAATAATTACAGTAATATGATCGACGAATTGCATTACTCTTATTCAAACACATGATTCCACATGTTTTTTACAAAGACATAAAATCCACATTTACATTCTTTCTTCACTAGTAAATCAAGAAGTAACAAGAAACAATACAATACATACAGACTTGTGCTTCTATTGCAACCCATTATATATTTTATATTAGAAACCCACCAAAAAAATCAATAATTGAACTGTATATTGAGCAAGCTACTAAAAAGAAACTGAATATTTTAAAATAGAAACCTACCATCGATTTCGTAAAACAAAGATTCAATATTACCATAGCAAACAAAAACCCTAAGGGTAGCAATATGAGCCACCACTGCGCATAATCGATTTCGTAAAACAAAGACTCACTATTTAAAAAAAAAAGCAAAAAACTCACTAGATCTGAGTTGTAGGATGAAACGACAGGAGGCCGCCACTGCCCATGGTCGTTTTAGTGTTTTGAAGGGCTTGCGTCGGTGCCAGCCACAGGTGGCTGTCGCCTTTCAAGAAATTGGTTCTTTTGATCATTGTTCTTAAATGGTGTATCAGACGAGTCTTGACTGCATTTTTTTCCGGCAACAATGGCCATGGAGTGATGATGATGGTGGCGTTCATTCCGCCGACATTGAATATAGAGAAACGAGGGAGAGAAATGAGGATAAGTTTGCAATATATACATCTAACTTCTGGCGATATGTCTTTTTCCAAATGAACGTATTTCAAAGATGAGATTGATCGTTTTTCACCTGGATAATTAATATGTGTGATTCGTCCAAATGTTGTATTAATTGGATTTATTGTTGATTTAATCTTCTTTTGAGCTCCAAATTATGGAATGAAAAAGTGAAAAGTTGGCATTTTGTCAAACCTCTTAATATTGTTATCATCCTTAAACTTTGGTCACAATATTTCTTTGTGATATTAATCAAAATTCCACTCATGTATCAAGAAATATTAAACGGCGAGCTAGTGTGTTGTTTAGCTTATTAATTTGTTTTTAATAAAGCTTAGTTTTAATATATTTAATTAACTTACGAACTTAATAATAAGTGAAATAAAAAATTAAAACTTATTAATAATTGTAGAAAAAACATTACATATTAAAAATTAGCCTATTCTGGTCCCAGCTCATTCCAAAAAAGATCTGTAATTTCAGTTGGAAGGTGGATCGTAAGAGGTTGCCGGTTCTGGTAAGTCTCGATAACAGAGGGATAGATTGGCCTTCTATTTTTTGTCCTAGATGTTTAGAATAAACTGAATTGGTGGACCATGCGATCTTTTCATGCCCAAAGCTGCGTGCACTATGGGATGAGATGCATAGGTGGTGGGGTTTGAGATACGCTGGGAAAACGTCCTTCCGGGAACTGTCTGCAAACTGCACCTCGATTCTCAAGGCAGGGTCAAGGAAATTATGGGACTTGGTGATAAGATCAACGGCATATTTAATATGGAGGAATCGAAACTCTTTGATGTTTATGAAGGGAACGTACAACATGGAGATATTGGCTCTAGAGACTAAGTTGATGTTATTTCAATGGCTAAAGAGACGCACAAAGAAGGGAAAATATATAGCATGGAGTCAATGGTTATGTGCTCCGGTTACGATATATCAAGCATGGTAACTAATCTATGATAGAGTATCGGTGATATCACAAAACGGTTAGTCTTTTGTAAAGGATGTAAAGCTTCTTAATTGATGTATACGGGGGACTTAATTTGATATTCCAGCTCCATATCTTGTGCGGCGATATATCATAAAGATAAGTCCCTTTATAACTATGTATATCTCACTGTTTTTTGAGAATAAACAAGTCTTTTATTGCCGGCGTAATTACGCCGGTAAAAACATGCACACTTTAAAAAAAACTTATTAAACGTTTATAAATATGATTTAAAAATAAAAATTATCCTGTTTTTTAAAAAGTTATGATTCTTATAGATTTTACATTATACTTGTTTTACTTAATTATGATTAACTATTAGTTTCAAGATTTTGAAATCTTATAAACTGATATATTTAAGTTAGCAAATGATAATGGATACATTAGATTGCAAATATTAGTTAGTTTTGTAGATTATGAGAGGGTCTAGCATCTTGTATTAAATTTTTATAATACTTTTAAGTATCAATTTGCCTTTTTAATTCCCTAACACCCATTAACTTCAGTTCAATATTATATTTTTTATATAAAAAAATTTTAAAAATTAATTTTTTTATAAATTTATATACACCTAAAATTAAGAAAAAAGAAAAAATGAATTCTTGAAATGTGTTGATAAACATAAACAATTAATAATAATAGACATTCTTGAGATGTGAGCATCTCATGAGAAGTGGAGTTCTCATGACTTGTTAATTTATCATGCTTTTTTTATAAAATTACTCATTTACCCTTCAAAATATCATGATATTTTGGCTCCTCACTTTGCAAATTGATATAATAGGTAATACGAGCGCTTTAAAAAAAATAAAAATAAATAAATAAATCGATAATATTAAAACGAACACCCCCTAATATCATTTTCCAACAATATTAATATTCCAACTTATAATTACGTTTCAAAAGTGGGAATTTTTATTTTAAGTCACATTAAATTTTAGATTCCGATCCTCTATCTAAGAGTTGAGTCATTAATAAATAAATTTAAGTAAATATCTCTTTTTAATATCATTTTTAGGATTTTATAAAATGATATTGACCTTTTACAGTGAGAAACAAAAAAACGAGTAATACAAGAATTAACATCAATCATAAATACTTAAAATAAACAGATAAATTAAATAATTAGAATCTAATATATGGTGTAATTAAATTTATTCTAGATAACTCATAGCATATTATATATATGATCAAAAATGGCATTTGACATTAAACTTAATTAAAAAAAAGGTAAAAGAAAAACGAAGTTATGGTAATGGAATCTTGTAACAAGGGGTTATTTCAATGGCTTAAATTGCTTGGAAAAATTAAAATTTTTTATCTCTCTCAGTTTCCGGAAAGATGCCCTTTTCATAGAAGGTGATCAAAAATCAACATTATAAACTAGATTAATATTTTGAGGTGCTTCATGAAGTATCGCGGCTGGAAATTAAATGGGAATTGATTTGTACACAACAATGATTTACCATACACAACAATTATAACATTTGTACCCTCAGAATCCCATTGTTAATTATTTATAGCCACATGTTCAAGGGTATAATTGTCCAATCAAGCTCTTTTTGTTGTGTATGTCAAAATATTGTTGTGTACAAATTACATCCCAAATTAAATTGATCAAAGAGTTATCTTTTTGAAATTGATGTTGGAGAGATGAAGTAAATTCGATGGCTCATGAAGGGGTGATCGAGGTGCAAGTCGGACCAACTTCTTTCATTTATCCCAGGCTTCCGGTTAGTGTTCAAATATCTAAAAAGTCTTCTTGGGTAGGTGTTATTCAAAATTTTTGCAACAAACTTAGTTTTTGAAGATCTTATTTATTCTTTTTTTTTTTTTTTGAACAGCAAATTTCATGCTTTCATTCAACACAATTAAGGTGTTTACACACAGGCCATCGTGGTAGCAATTACACAACAACACCTCACACATTTAACTTACACACTTGCCACTTGGATATATCTCACCCATTACCCACATTGTAAGTTAACACATAAGATACATAACAACATTGTATTCTTTTGACTCCAGCTTGAGGCTCAGAACACAGCAGATCACATCGATTTCCACAGCATAACCCACCCTAAAACCCACAGCATACCCAGCCGGACGAAAGCAAACAATTGAAGCCACCAGCAACACACAACAATGCCTCAGCATTATCTTACGAGGCAGCAACAATCTTAGCTTCGAGAAGATCCTCCCTCCAACATCGCTATCTGTTGTTTCACTTCATCGTACCATCCATCGTGCTGAAGCCCCATCTGCTCGATCATCTTGATAATCTCTGTAGATTCCTCTACCACACTGTTTCTTAGAGGGTCCGGTTGCACATGAATTTCTGTTTCAACTTCCATCATCTTATCTTTGCCGATTCCTACGTTTTTGCCTTTTCTTTTACTACATGTTTGCTTGTTGCTTCCAGTTCGTTTTTTCTTTTTTGATAGTCTACTTACTTTCACCTTTTCCGCAACCACCTCAACAGGCACACATTTTCCTTTAATTTTGACAACCGCCGGCGAGCATAATTCAAAATCTTCGCTATCCGAGATCCTTCCCTCTTGAATCACATCGACACTAACTAAACTTGGGCCTGATATTTTTGAATTTGGGCTCCCTTTTTTTTCGCTAGGCTCCCCCTCACTGTTTTCATGGTCCATAGCAATCTGTTGAAAAAGAGTCCTATCATTTCCATCTGCTTGAGTATCCACATTAGGCCCAACTAAAATATCTTGGCCCAACTTATTTAAATTAGGTTGCAAATTGAATTCAAAATCTGGGCCCACATGATGACTCACGCTATACTTAGGTAAACCATCAGTACCCCCTACGTTGTTATAGACTTGAGCCGCCCCTATTTGCTTCGACGCCTCTGCCTCCTCGAACGTAGGTCCCTGATGAAACTGCGATTGGGATTCTCGATGATCTCTCGACCCTTCAACTTCTGCAATAACCGGCGACCCCCCACTATCGATGCCGGCGGCATAGGTCCTTGGATTCCTTTCGCCGAAACTTTTTTCTTTAGTGACCATCGATACCCCATTAACAGGCTTGTCATTACTATTCTTAATCTCGTTAATTTTATTCTCTGCCAAAGAGATCTCTGTTTCTGATTCCCCATCCAAGCGACTGGTGGAGCATGAGTTTGAGACTGTCGGAAAGAAACCAGCCGCCCCGTCATCAAAGATATAGACCGTGAAAATTTCACCGTCGATATCGACGTTCAACGATTTGGGTAGTTCCGTTCTGTGAGTTCTCAACAGAAACCTTGCCACATCAAGTCTTTTTCGTTCCCGAGTATTTTTGTCAGCCATTACAAAGTTACCCCACAAGTCTGCGATGGATGAAAGAAAACGAATGCTATAAGCGTGAAGAGGCACACACTCCACCCTAACCCACTTCAAAAAAGTGTTGTCCACGTCTCTCTCAGACCATGGTTTAATCCATTCAAAGACTTCCCCTATAATATTAGCTTCAGCTTCATCTTCGAACTTGCCCATGAATTTATCCATTTCTTCCTTGTTGCTAAAGCTCAATAGAAATGATCGGCCTCCCATCGTTCTTGGTGTGAAGCCATATTTTATTGCTAAGGTCTTTATTTTCTCTAACATGGACGTGACTTCATCTGCTGTAAGCGACCTTACTTCTCCCACGACTGAATGATGCAGCCAAACCCGGTCCTTCTCGTCCGTTTTGAACATAAAACTTGCTCGTGCCGACTTGTTTTTCCTATCACCAATCACCAATCACCAATCACCTGGCCTTCTTTTCTGCAATCACTTGACTGATTGAAGCCCCTAGTACAGTTTTCCTCAGCTCCATTACACTTATTTAACAAAGCATCTTTGAAGGTCAGACCTTCCGCACACATAGTCGATGGCCTCCTTTGCTAGCCCGGTGAAACTGAGATGGTGGATTAGAGTTGGGTATTGGGATACTACTACGATCAATGGTTTGTTTTCTCTCCTTTGCTCTTCCTATGACAGCTTTTTCATTGCCAAACTTCTTTGAAACCAGTCTGCTCCATCGATCTCCTTCATGCCCATCTCTCAAGAATCTAACAAACGCATATCTCCTACCTTGAAGATTCACGTTCTTTGAAATGAACACATCGCATACCTTCCCTTCTATCTTCATCTCTTGCCACAACTGTTTTACATCCCACTCATTTGGAAAATTAGATACATAATACTATGTCCATAGCCTCGATTTATCCTTCTGAAGATACCCGTTCTTCTCTCTCACACTATATGTCCATGGATGGTTAGGGGATGCCTTAACCCAGTCACCACAATGCATCGGGTAACGAGTTGTATCATCGTATAAGTTAGACGTTCCTACATGATTTTTTCTGCACGAGTGGTTGGGTCCGTCGTCCATGGCATTTGCTTTTCATATAGAGTACTCATGGAAGACCTTAAAATGTTGGATTCAATGCTCAAACTTTACTACGGCAAGTCAAGATTTATGGAAGTGAAAAGTAGATTTAAAGGGGCTTTTTCAGTAAGGAAATTACCATTGGTGCTCCAAAAGCTAGTGGTCCGGTCCTTGATCATCCTCTTATTCCGATTAACGTAAATATCTTCCTTTGGTGACTCTTATTAAATGCATTGCCAACAAAAGTAATTCTGGCCTTAAAAGGAATCTTGGTGCAAGATACTTTTTGTTTGTTTTGCGTTTTGGAATGTGAGGATATAGATCATTGTCTCTTCACGGTTGGATGTCTTTAGAAGAAAGTGTTTTGTTGGATGGTGTTATTGGTTCCTTTGTTGGGCTCGGCAGATGAATTTAGAGGCATGTACTTCGTTCCAACGAAGTTATATATAGAAACAACTTCATTTATGGAGTATGTGTAGTGTATCTTTGGTGTATTTTTAGTTGGAAAAATCGTAATCTTTATTAGCATAATGATCAAGAATTGGAGATAGTAAGGAATGAAGTTTTTCCGGGGGGTCATTCGACAATCATTGCTTTGGATATCAAATAGAAAGTAGGCCATTTCTATAATTTGGTACTCAAATCCTATGCAATTGTGCAAGCCTAAATCTGTAGTTGTATTTGGTGTGATTATCTCTTTCTTAGATACTTCTATTAGTTATTATCATTGAAGCTTTACCTTGCTTTTTAAAAAGTTGTGTCCAAATCTAAATACAACATTCATTAGGAATGGCAACGGGGTGGGTTCGGGGCGGGTTTTGCCTCCCCCGCCCCCGACCCCGAAACATGAAACTAATCCCCGTCCCCGCCCCGTCCCAGTCGGGTTTTCATTCGGGGCACCCCGTCGGGGATTTTTATGCGCCGACCCGAAGAATAATCCCCGATCCCGACCCTGACCCGAACAGTGAAAAAGGTGCAGCTATAAAATTATGCAAAAAAAAAAAACACTATAAAAGGGCAAAAGGCAAAATTACACATTACATGATCTAAAAGATTGTTCCAAATAAAACATAACTAGAAATAAAATACTTAACATAATCAAACACAAGGCACAACCTTGTTGCAACTTGTAATCAAACAAAAACTCGTCCAACTTCAAAACAATTCTTAATCATCCAAAGTCGTCATGTCATGTCACTTTCTTTAATTTGTCACAACCTTCTCACTCAACCTTGTTACAACCTTCTCGCTCAACCTTGTTACAACCTTCTCGCTCAACCATTGTTTCACATTGTTGAAACTCTTAATCTGTAACATCATACACAACCAGCACAAATAAAGATTTACTAAAGTCATTCCCATAGCAGCATCCCACTATATGGCAAGAGAATAGAATAATGTTCAGATGTATAACTTAATTGATATCATGAAAATGATCCAAGTCCTAATAGTAGTAGCACATGAAACACAAACCAACATATAAAAGATTCCATGAAAAAGGTAATCATGCCAAACAAAAAGGTTTACATATTACTCGAGAACTTCCTGTGACACAAACTCAAAAGACAAGTTGTTGGTATTTAAATCTATTATCCATATTTCTCTTGGAACATATTTTTAAAGTTTATTCCAAACACCAATCACAAAACAAAATGAAATCCGTTTATATAGTTATGCTAGTATAACATAAACATTTGTAACTATCAGAATCGTGAAGAGCTTACATCAAAACGTAGTAAGAGACATGACTTCCCAACTCCAGAATCTCCTATGAGTAGTAATAGCTTGAACAGGTAATCACTACAAGAGAAAGGGACCCATTAAATTATGATGCCAAAAACTATAAAAAATGAATCAAAATCTTACAAACACAACAGTTAGGAAACTAGGAATCGGGCAAATACTACATTAATCAAAGAAATCATCTAACAACATAAGAAATCAGGCAATTTAATCAAGAAAAAAAATACTCGATACCTCTATTTTGACCTGCAACTAGTCAAGAGATTGACACCACTGCTTGAATTTGAACAACAGATCGAGACTTCTAGAGCTAGGAATCGGCCAATCGTGGTTGCTACTTGCTGCAGTGGGTCGATGGCTGCTAGTCTATCAACGTCGAGACAACGAGAAGGAGAGAAAGAGATGAGTGGTCGCAGTCAGCGCATATCAAAGAAAGAGAGGGCTGGCCGGTAGCCGTTGGTTTATCAGCGTCGATCGATTTACCGAGCTTCGAAGCTCGAAGTGGCGAAGATGGGTGGCGGCTAGCTGCCGGAGAGAAGAGAATGAAGTTCAAAATAAGTGAAACCCTTCAAAACCTAAAACTATTTACAATATATGTATTTATATATAATATATATATATTATTAATAAATGTATATATCGGGGCGGGGGTACCTTGCCCCGATACCGAACCCGAAGAAATCCCCGAAATTTGGCCCGATCTCCGACCTCGACCCGAATGACTTAACCCGACCCGACCCGAACTTCACCGGGTTTCGGGTTTCCCCGTCGGGTTCGGGGTATTTTGCCATCCCTAACATTCATACCTTTTTTAAATTGCTAAATGCACACACACCTAATTTTACATTATATATCTACTACCAGAACTTGAATCTACAATCTTAAGGTTGAGACTTGAGAAGGACATTATTCCAAACTCTAACACCACTAAATCAAAACCATTCGATCCAAACATAATTATTTAAATGATCTTTTTAAAAAGATAAGACACTTTAGTTAAGCTTCCTTATTTTTAAGGTTTTACATACAACAATTTAATTCAAACAAATGAATATGAGAACTTGTTAACTTGGTGTAAAAGTTTAATATACACTTAAGAAAGTACTTTTGAGTAAGAATATTCTTAAAGATGCTATTTACACCAAGAAAATATTTAAATCCTTTTCAAAGATTTAGTATCAAGTTTACTATTGATTCTCATCATTCAATACGCATATATTCCCAACATGTATGCTAAATATGCTTATTTGAATAGTTACAGTTTCTAATTGCATATATAAGTTTGATAGAGTGAGCGAAAATAAGAGTTGAAAAATGTAAAATGATATGTTTTTTGATTTTAGACATTAAAAGATTTAAAAGCTACTTTAAATGGTATTTTTTTTTCAAAGTAAAAATTTTCAATGTCACATACATAAGTAACAAATTCTATTTAAAAACAAAAACTTGTATCTCTTAAAAGTTTCATACATAAAAAAGGCTAAAGTATAGATTAGTACCCTGAACTTGTTTGATCGGATTGAATACTACCTTAAAATGTCAAATATATAGCATAATATTCCGAGCTTGGTAACTTGACTAATTACTACCGACGAGTCAGGATAGTAAATTGACCGAAGGTTTTAGTAAGTCAGGATACTAAAGTGAACGAGTTTTCAAATTTAGGATGTTTAAATACATCTTTGGTATTTTAAAGCGGTATTCAACTTATTTGATCAAATTCAGATAGTAAACAATACTTTAGCAAAAAAATAATAATATGAGTAAAATAGATAAATACGACAAAAATCTGTAATTACCTTCCCTCACCCAAAAGTTAACAAGAGATGAGATAGTGCGTTTCTTTTTCAACCATGGTTACTTCGTAAAGAAGCCCAGTGGTTTCAAAAGTTGCTTTCTTTTCCCTTCCATCCTTTTCAGTTCATTTCAATCCGGCTCTCTCTCCAGATACTACGTACTACCAGCTAGGGTTTTGCTGCATTTTGCTCTTTCTTCTTTCCATTCATCCACAGATGGAAGCACTGCCGTTGGGTTTCAGATTCCGACCCACCGACGAGGAACTCATCAATTACTACCTTCGCCAAAAAATCAACGGCCGCCATTCAGAGGTTCATATCATCCCGGAAGTCGATGTCTGCAAGTTGGAGCCTTGGGATTTACCTGGTTACTCTCGCTCTCTGTTTTTTTTTTATATTTAATTAGTGTCTCTGTTTTCTTGAGCATCTGTATTGTCTTCTATGATACGATTTCTGTTTTTTAACCTTTTGTGATCGTATTAAATGCATCAAGTGACTATGGCCCCCAATCAGGAATCTCGAATTTGTGCTTATTAATCATTGGTCGCCAATGGATTTGCTCTTGGAATATTGATTTGGGTGTACTTCTGGTTTACCCTCTTGAAGTAGACAGCAGATATCGCTCTCAAATCTCGCCCTTTCATCTTAATATGGACTGGAGGAATCATTCTATACACTTAAACCCTCTTGACCATTTTCATTCGAATATTCTTTAGCTCATAGTTCCTTTGGCTGTCATCTTGTAGATATCAATGTGTTTGAAAGTAAAATAAATTGTCCATGTTTATGATTTTTCTTTTCTCTCATTGCAGCTTTATCGTCTTTGAATTAATACTTGATAACATTTTGAAGTAATTGTTTTATGGCTCCTGTTTTTTTGTAGATCAATCAGTTATAAAAACAGATGATCCAGAGTGGTTTTTCTTTTGTCCCCGCGATAGGAAGTATCCGAATGGGCATCGATCAAACCGGGCAACTGGTGCTGGTTACTGGAAGGCCACAGGGAAGGACCGAACCATAAAGTCACGGGGTCGCTCTGATCCTTGTATAATTGGCATGAAAAAGACTCTAGTTTTCTACAAGGGCCGAGCTCCCAAAGGTGAACGCACCCACTGGATCATGCATGAGTATCGTGCCACAGAAAAAGATCTTGATGGCACCAACCCTGGTCAGGTATGGCCTCTTTATAAATTGTGGTGAATTTGTATATAATGGTGTTTGTTTTTGCCATATGCAGTATCATGTTTTGTATCCATGAATTGATCTTGTACATAATGCCAGTCATTTTCTATATGTTTGGTTTAATTTTTTGTGATTTGCTTCCTTAGCCATACTAACTGCACATTGCTTGATACTCTATGATCAGTTTTCTTTTATGCAAATTGGTTTCTTTCTTATAGTATGATTAAAAAAAAAAACATAGGAGATGGACTTTGACCAAGTCAACTCTTATGAAATGAATATGACGAGGTGATTTAATTATGCAAATAGACAGACAAGCAAGCAGGGCACATATTTATTGTAGTTAAGGTTTTGAAGTAATATTCTTTGATGACAATTATTTTCTTTCTTTATCTTACTTTGTCAAACTCAAACACATCTTAGCTCTTAAATTTTATGTTCAATGTTTCAATTCGCCAACTCAAAGTCAGAAAAATCTTCTATCTTAAGTTGTTGTCTCTACATGAATGTAATGGCAACTTCACTTCTGTTTAGTGCATACTTATAGCTTCCGACAGTTCTTGTCAAATATCAACTAGCTCTAGGATAGATTCCTTTTTTAAAGTAGTTATATTTTTCTTGAAACAAAGAATAGATTTCTATCTAGTGTGAAACCTACCCTTACAGTTTGACTTAATCATGAATTTTCTGTTTCTGTTGGTTTTCTTTTTTCCTTGTTTATAAATTGCTAAATGCAATTCATCTTGTCTCATGTAATGCAGGCAGCATATGTTCTTTGTCGTTTGTTCAAAAAGGCAGATGAAACACTCGGTACCTCCAAATATGATGAAGAAGAACCAGCGGGTTTATCTCCAACCACACATAAATCGTCTCCTGACAATGCATCTCTTGATTTCCTAGAAGGTCCATCACAGCCCAATGTGCAAACAGATGGAATCTTGCCCCACAATCCTCTTGTTCCTTTTGAAAATAGGATCTTTGAACCAGATAAACCCACCGAAAAGGAACCAGCTGAGCAGGTGAGTCCACTTCCCAACCTAACTTTATTATGCTGAGCCCTAAATGTGGCAAGATGCTTTAAATGCTATTTTTCTATACGTTTGAAATGAAAGGCAATCTGTAACTAATCCTGTTTTAAACGCTTCCTGTAATTATCAATATTGCAGAGCTGTCCAGAAATTGGAGCATATCTAGATTCACGATTTGCAAATGATTTTGGCAGCAACAATAATGGGTTAGATTTTCAGGATGGATCCCGTGAACAGGATGTGGCTCTCTCTGAATTGTTGTCACTTTTACAGAATAGCAACGAGTACTCGTTTAAAGAGTTGTGTAGTAAAAACGTGATAGCAAGTGAAACACCACCTATATCTGACCCAGTTAGTGGCAAGGCTGCTTTATCTGCAGGATCCAGCATGGGTTGGAATGATTTGGAACAATCAACAAGTCAAACTAATGTCTATGCTATTGAGAGCTCTTCAAGGAGTCAGCCAGAAATCAAGTTTCGGGCTCGCCAATCTCAAACTGACCCAACTTCAGAAAATTTTGTGGAGCAAGGAACTGCTTCTAGAAGACTTCGTTTGCAGATTGAATCTTCATCTGGCTCAATCAGTCACTGTGATAATGGAGAAGAAACGAGTTCAACAGCGTCTGAGGTAAAAACTGTGCCATTGGTCAAACATGTCCAGAAGTGGTCAAACGTTTCATTGATAAAACGTTTTGCTTGCAGGTTTGTGACAGCATTGGAGATAATGAGATAACTTGTGACCGAGGAGAAGATCAACGGTCTAGATTGCAGATGAAACAAGATGGTGTTAGTAGCCGTATCCAAATGCAGCCATTGGTTTTGGTGAGGGCATACTGTGGTGGCCATTTTCTGAGTTCCCCATGGATTCAAATACTGAGCATATTCCTGGTAATATTTGTTATGATAATCTCTATAGGGGTTAGAGAATGCCCAATTTTTCGTCTCTGATTAGATCAGAGGATGTAGTATTAGTGTATGTATCGAATTAGGTTCAGTCATCTTTCCACTCCCTGCTTTGTTATATGATCCCGCTAGTGTATTTGTGTTAAAATTCAAGGATGTGAATCGATAATGTATTACTTGAAAGTATGAATCTTGCTTTCTTTCTTTCTTAGCAAAACTACTTTTTCATTTTAAAATCTGATTAACAAGATAGGCTAGAGTGGAATGATATACGGGATTGCATTTTAAAGCACTTGGATTCTTGAAAAATAAACAGTAGATAAGGTTCTTGAATCCAGATTTGGCTAAATGCCTGAATCTATGAAGAAAGTCGCCCTTTAGTACGAAGAGTTCACTTACAATTATTAAAATAGACATGAAATTGTATCCACGATAAACTGTAACGCAAAGAAGAAATTAATTGTATCCACGATAAACTGTAACGCAAAGAAGAAATTAAACATCTTGATTGACAACCTTTGTTTAATTTAGGATTAAATCTTGTGGTGATATAAAAACCATAGCCGACCCGACCACCAACTGTCTGTATCTGCAGCGTTGTGTAGTTATTAAGCATGGTCCATGGCCATCAGACGGCCATCTATCTCTTCAAGGTTTGCATGATGTACTCCCCATAAAGATCCCTGCAGAACCATCGAATAACAACAAGAAGCTTCTTAAAAACAATCCATAGCTTCACCTTTTATATAAGGAACAAGAATCTCTATCCATTATCATGTATGAAGGTATGAGCTTACATGGAGTGCTGAATGGCTTCATAAGCGGTTTTTGAAGGCAGAAATTCATTTACTGCAACTTCTTTGTTCTCATTCTTCTTGTCTGTATATGTGTCAAGAAAATTTTATTCTATATACAAACAAATAGGATAAAACAGTTGGATGTAAGATGAAAATTAAGGATACAATCCTCAAAGAAACGTCGGATTTCAGCCAGACGATGAGGGGGTAACTGATGTATATCATTGTAATGGCGATATTCTGGATCATCGGCTCCAACTGCTATAATTTTGTCATCTTTCTCTCCCTACATAGAATTCCCAATTGTTAAAATCTTATAACTTGTTGTAATTTGGAGTTTATCATTTATTAATTTATTATTATGGAGGCACCTGATCAATCATAGGCATGAGTCCAATGGCCCTAGCTCGAAGAAAACAACCTGGCACCACTGGTTCCTGTTTACGTGTCAGTTTTAAGTTATTTGATTAAAGATCGTCATTAATTAATGGCAGAAGGGAAGGTGATATGCATACTTGCATGATGACTAGTACATCCATAGGGTCGTTATCTTCGCATAGTGTTCGAGGGATGAAGCCATAGTTGTGTGGGTAGACCACTGATGAATATAACACGCGATCAACCTAATAAATCACAAATATCAGTCCTTTGTTAAGTTCATGACAACAAATCAACAATGGTACATTGATTCCTAATTTATTATTATAAATATATGATATGATTTTACCTTGATGAGACCAGTTTTCTTATCAAGCTCATATTTAACTTTGCTTCCTTTTGAGATCTCAATAACCTATAGTTTTCATGCAAACATAACATCGAATAAGCCACCAAATCATAAACGATAAACAATAATGACCAATCAATTAGAAAAGATACTAGTGTACTACTCCTTTGTCTCGCATATCGGACATATCATATATCATATTAATCGGTTACTGTTTTCAATATCTGCCACACACTCACATATATCACATCACCTGATCAATTTAGAAAACGTACCACATTGAAGACCTCAGGAGCCTCGGGACCTGCATTAGACACATTGATCTATTCATTAAACGGGAATTTAATTTAAGAAAACATAGGAATATATGCAATATATGTAGATATATACCGATATCAAGATCATGCCAAGGATGAGCTGCAGCAGATCTCTTGGATAAGGAAGACAGGATCCTTTCATTCAACCGAGGAGTACGCTTTGGATCGGTCGTCGTCATGCTGCCGCGTACGTAGCTAGCTATAATCTTCTGGTTTTGTCCAAAAGTTGAAGATTTGTTTCTGTAAAAATAGTCGTGATTCATGCAGTTTGATGATTAATAGCTTGAAATTAGAGAACTGAATTCGTCGATATATAAAACTCATATTCAACAACATATATTATACGTGTTAGTACCTGAGGTTGGTGATTAGATTGGGAAATGCGTTGTTAAGTTAACCGGAAGTATGATTGGATACATATATGCATAAAGATTAGTGGCCCTGCTGTTAAAAAGGGAGATTTGAGGAGCATGTACGTATGTACCGAGGGAGACGGTCAAAATAGATTTCCACGTGGTGAGAATAATTTAACATGCCATCAACACATAAAAAAGACATAATACAAGAACAAATAAGCTAAGGATATCACTTAGGTCTGTGGATAAAAATAAAAAAGAAATCTTATTTTTTTTAAATAATAATCCCAACTTATGTATTTATAATTAATTTTCAATATTAAATTTCATATTTACTTTTTAGTTATGTTTAAATTTTATGTATATGAAACAAGGTTACCATTTATAAAAACTAAAATCGTTGTTAGACATAATTGTTCTTAAAATTTATTCAACAAATGTTTCTTAAGACAGAACATGTTTTGAATTATTTAATATATGTACTATATAAATTAGTTTTTAATTGTGGGATAACTTAATAAATAGTTACAGGCCCATTGAACTACTTTAAGTTTTATCCTAAATTTATTTCAACATTTTCTTTAGTGTTAAAAATATATTGAAATCAAACTTTTCGTAAAAATTAGAAATAAATATCAGCATTTTCTTTATGCAAGTACAATATACAGATTCGACTACTTTGAGTTTCATCCTAAGTCTATTTCAAGTTGTGATTTTGATTAACAGCTATAGATCATTATCTACTTATGTGAACCAATTAAGACTATCAGCATCTAACTTCATATTATCCTATCAAATTCACTGTCACATCAGCATCCACATCATCCTTTACTTCAACCCTCTCTAACCTTACAACCTCATATCCAACCCTCTTCAACTCTATATTAAATATTAATAAAAAAATATATAAATATATATTAGTAGAGAGAGAAGAGAGAGGGGGAAAAAAGAATAAAAAGGGGAACCCTCCACGGCTTTTGCGACTGGGCGGCTCATGAACCCTATTGAACCCAAGGGGGGCGATGGTGTTCATGGAGGGTAGAGGGCTCCAACCTCTCGGCTTCCACTCCCGATGTGGATGATCTAAGCCTTTCATTGAAAAATATCAACCATGATATACTTTTGAACCAGTAATGACTCTATATTGATAGACCATGCTTTACCCATTTTCCCCTCCAAAAAATTTAACAAGAGATAAAAATAAGAGTTTCCGTTTCTAAAAAATCACCAAGTTAGCAACAAATTACCAATAGAAGTCTGTTTGTAAATTGTAAAAATCTATGAAAGTATTCTTCAATTGTAAGTACACCAAATTACTAATGGATAGCAACAAATTACCAACATTTTCGTTAGTCTGTGTGCAAAATTACACATTTAAAACCAAAATGAAAAATCCATAGAACGTAAAATACAGAATGAAAAAAATGAAAAACGCAAAATATAAACATGCAGGTCATCTAGATGCTTCCAAAATGCAAAAATCATGAAAATGCAAATCCAACAAGATTTAATGAAAATACAGCCGAAAATGCAAAATTACACATTCAAACCCAAAATGCAAAATCCGACATAAACACTACCTGCTGCCCAAATGCAAACAAAATTTTTCATGTTAAAAAAATTTAGAAAAATATGGGAAGAGTGATCTTGTTTGAAAGAGGATTAAAAAACTAAAAGATTGGTATAATTTTTTTGTTTAAATTCACAAAACTTAAAAATCTATGACAATTTAAAGTTTTTGGGTTTTTTCTTTTAAAAATTCGTAGGTTTTTGGGGGGAGGACATTTTACATGTTTGTTATTTCTTCTTAAATTAATACATGATAATTACAGTTTTACCATTATAAAATCTCATCCATTGATTTTGATTATACAATGGTCCAAATTGGTTTTTGGGTTCTTTGTTTTGAATAATTGGGTATTCACCGGCTACAAAAAGAAAAAACCTCATCGATCAAAAAACCTCATCGATCGGGTTAGTAATAATTGATCATCAAATTAACAATTATACTTATAAATATAGATTTTTCGATCATTTGAGGCAAGCACGTCTGGCGGTATGTCTTTTTCCAAATGAACATATTTCAAAGATGAGATTGAACGATGAAAAACATGAACCCGGATAATTAGTATGTGTGATTCGTCCAAATATTGTATTAATTGGATTTATTGTTGATTTAATCTTCTTGACTTCTTTTGAGATCCAAATTATGAAATGAAAAAGTGAAATAAAAAGTTGGTATTTTGTCAAACCTTTTAATATTGTTTTCATCCTCAAACTTTGGTCACAATATTTCTTATATGAGGAAATCAACTGTGCAGTTAACAGCACATTTTGGCAGCAACAATAATGGGTTAGATTTTCAGGATGGATCCCGTGAACAGGATGTGGCTCTCTCTGAATTGTTGTCACTTTTACAGAATAGCAACGAGTACTCGTTTAAAGAGTTGTGTAGTAAAAACGTGATAGCAAGTGAAACACCACCTATATTTGACCCAGTTAGTGGCAAGGCTGCTTTATCTGCAGGATCCAGCATGGGTTGGAATGATTTGGAACAATCAACAAGTCAAACTAATGTCTATGCTATTGAGAGCTCTTCAAGGAGTCAGCCAGAAATCAAGTTTCGGGCTCGCCAATCTCAAACTGACCCAACTTCAGAAAATTTTGTGGAGCAAGGAACTGCTTCTAGAAGACTTCGTTTGCAGATTGAATCTTCATCTGGCTCAATCAGTCACTGTGATAATGGAGAAGAAACGAGTTCAACAGCGTCTGAGGTAAAAACTGTGCCATTGGTCAAACATGTCCAGAAGTGGTCAAACGTTTCATTGATAAAACGTTTTGCTTGCAGGTTTGTGACAGCATTGGAGATAATGAGATAACTTGTGACCGAGGAGAAGATCAACGGTCTAGATTGCAGATGAAACAAGATGGTGTTAGTAGCCGTATCCAAATGCAGCCATTGGTTTTGGTGAGGGCATACTGTGGTGGCCATTTTCTGAGTTCCCCATGGATTCAAATACTGAGCATATTCCTGGTAATATTTGTTATGATAATCTCTATAGGGGTTAGAGAATGCCCAATTTTTCGTCTCTGATTAGATCAGAGGATGTAGTATTAGTGTATGTATCGAATTAGGTTCAGTCATCTTTCCACTCCCTGCTTTGTTATATGATCCCGCTAGTGTATTTGTGTTAAAATTCAAGGATGTGAATCGATAATGTATTACTTGAAAGTATGAATCTTGCTTTCTTTCTTTCTTAGCAAAACTACTTTTTCATTTTAAAATCTGATTAACAAGATAGGCTAGAGTGGAATGATATACGGGATTGCATTTTAAAGCACTTGGATTCTTGAAAAATAAACAGTAGATAAGGTTCTTGAATCCAGATTTGGCTAAATGCCTGAATCTATGAAGAAAGTCGCCCTTTAGTACGAAGAGTTCACTTACAATTATTAAAATAGACATGAAATTGTATCCACGATAAACTGTAACGCAAAGAAGAAATTAATTGTATCCACGATAAACTGTAACGCAAAGAAGAAATTAAACATCTTGATTGACAACCTTTGTTTAATTTAGGATTAAATCTTGTGGTGATATAAAAACCATAGCCGACCCGACCACCAACTGTCTGTATCTGCAGCGTTGTGTAGTTATTAAGCATGGTCCATGGCCATCAGACGGCCATCTATCTCTTCAAGGTTTGCATGATGTACTCCCCATAAAGATCCCTGCAGAACCATCGAATAACAACAAGAAGCTTCTTAAAAACAATCCATAGCTTCACCTTTTATATAAGGAACAAGAATCTCTATCCATTATCATGTATGAAGGTATGAGCTTACATGGAGTGCTGAATGGCTTCATAAGCGGTTTTTGAAGGCAGAAATTCATTTACTGCAACTTCTTTGTTCTCATTCTTCTTGTCTGTATATGTGTCAAGAAAATTTTATTCTATATACAAACAAATAGGATAAAACAGTTGGATGTAAGATGAAAATTAAGGATACAATCCTCAAAGAAACGTCGGATTTCAGCCAGACGATGAGGGGGTAACTGATGTATATCATTGTAATGGCGATATTCTGGATCATCGGCTCCAACTGCTATAATTTTGTCATCTTTCTCTCCCTACATAGAATTCCCAATTGTTAAAATCTTATAACTTGTTGTAATTTGGAGTTTATCATTTATTAATTTATTATTATGGAGGCACCTGATCAATCATAGGCATGAGTCCAATGGCCCTAGCTCGAAGAAAACAACCTGGCACCACTGGTTCCTGTTTACGTGTCAGTTTTAAGTTATTTGATTAAAGATCGTCATTAATTAATGGCAGAAGGGAAGGTGATATGCATACTTGCATGATGACTAGTACATCCATAGGGTCGTTATCTTCGCATAGTGTTCGAGGGATGAAGCCATAGTTGTGTGGGTAGACCACTGATGAATATAACACGCGATCAACCTAATAAATCACAAATATCAGTCCTTTGTTAAGTTCATGACAACAAATCAACAATGGTACATTGATTCCTAATTTATTATTATAAATATATGATATGATTTTACCTTGATGAGACCAGTTTTCTTATCAAGCTCATATTTAACTTTGCTTCCTTTTGAGATCTCAATAACCTATAGTTTTCATGCAAACATAACATCGAATAAGCCACCAAATCATAAACGATAAACAATAATGACCAATCAATTAGAAAAGATACTAGTGTACTACTCCTTTGTCTCGCATATCGGACATATCATATATCATATTAATCGGTTACTGTTTTCAATATCTGCCACACACTCACATATATCACATCACCTGATCAATTTAGAAAACGTACCACATTGAAGACCTCAGGAGCCTCGGGACCTGCATTAGACACATTGATCTATTCATTAAACGGGAATTTAATTTAAGAAAACATAGGAATATATGCAATATATGTAGATATATACCGATATCAAGATCATGCCAAGGATGAGCTGCAGCAGATCTCTTGGATAAGGAAGACAGGATCCTTTCATTCAACCGAGGAGTACGCTTTGGATCGGTCGTCGTCATGCTGCCGCGTACGTAGCTAGCTATAATCTTCTGGTTTTGTCCAAAAGTTGAAGATTTGTTTCTGTAAAAATAGTCGTGATTCATGCAGTTTGATGATTAATAGCTTGAAATTAGAGAACTGAATTCGTCGATATATAAAACTCATATTCAACAACATATATTATACGTGTTAGTACCTGAGGTTGGTGATTAGATTGGGAAATGCGTTGTTAAGTTAACCGGAAGTATGATTGGATACATATATGCATAAAGATTAGTGGCCCTGCTGTTAAAAAGGGAGATTTGAGGAGCATGTACGTATGTACCGAGGGAGACGGTCAAAATAGATTTCCACGTGGTGAGAATAATTTAACATGCCATCAACACATAAAAAAGACATAATACAAGAACAAATAAGCTAAGGATATCACTTAGGTCTGTGGATAAAAATAAAAAAGAAATCTTATTTTTTTTAAATAATAATCCCAACTTATGTATTTATAATTAATTTTCAATATTAAATTTCATATTTACTTTTTAGTTATGTTTAAATTTTATGTATATGAAACAAGGTTACCATTTATAAAAACTAAAATCGTTGTTAGACATAATTGTTCTTAAAATTTATTCAACAAATGTTTCTTAAGACAGAACATGTTTTGAATTATTTAATATATGTACTATATAAATTAGTTTTTAATTGTGGGATAACTTAATAAATAGTTACAGGCCCATTGAACTACTTTAAGTTTTATCCTAAATTTATTTCAACATTTTCTTTAGTGTTAAAAATATATTGAAATCAAACTTTTCGTAAAAATTAGAAATAAATATCAGCATTTTCTTTATGCAAGTACAATATACAGATTCGACTACTTTGAGTTTCATCCTAAGTCTATTTCAAGTTGTGATTTTGATTAACAGCTATAGATCATTATCTACTTATGTGAACCAATTAAGACTATCAGCATCTAACTTCATATTATCCTATCAAATTCACTGTCACATCAGCATCCACATCATCCTTTACTTCAACCCTCTCTAACCTTACAACCTCATATCCAACCCTCTTCAACTCTATATTAAATATTAATAAAAAATATATAAATATATATTAGTAGAGAGAGAAGAGAGAGGGGGAAAAAAGAATAAAAAGGGGAACCCTCCACGGCTTTTGCGACTGGGCGGCTCATGAACCCTATTGAACCCAAGGGGGGCGATGGTGTTCATGGAGGGTAGAGGGCTCCAACCTCTCGGCTTCCACTCCCGATGTGGATGATCTAAGCCTTTCATTGAAAAATATCAACCATGATATACTTTTGAACCAGTAATGACTCTATATTGATAGACCATGCTTTACCCATTTTCCCCTCCAAAAAATTTAACAAGAGATAAAAATAAGAGTTTCCGTTTCTAAAAAATCACCAAGTTAGCAACAAATTACCAATAGAAGTCTGTTTGTAAATTGTAAAAATCTATGAAAGTATTCTTCAATTGTAAGTACACCAAATTACTAATGGATAGCTTATGGCGGGAAAATTTCCTTCAGATTGGTGAAGTTACCAACGGAATATTGAAGTAATGCCTAGACAATTCTCTCCAAAATGAAAAAAGAACTACCAACAATATTACTAACACATGTTCATTATTAAAGCATAAAAACCCAGGTAAAGTCATTTTATTTGGTAATCCCGTTAGAAATACACTAATTTACCAACAGATTTTGTATGTGTTGATAAATTTTCATTATTACTAGCAAATTTCTAGTAGTGTAGCAATAGTGAATTTGTTAAAGTTTGAACTTATCAAATCATAACGCAAGGACGATAAAACCATTGTTCTTTTATGAAACTTATGAAGTAGTGACATCAAATTCAAGTATGTTGGATTAATTACATTTTAATGTGATTTTTATAATTGTTACACTTTGAAAATGCATTTTAATATGATTTTCATATTGATAGCTAGTGTTTAGCGACATTTTCTTAGAAGTAATTATCGTATTATGAGATCTTGAACATACAGTTATGAAAAACAAATGTGATATAAAGAGTGGTTTGCAGGGTGGGAAAAGCCTTCACTTTTTATGGTTTCATTTTCTATATAATCCTAAGATTATAAATAACTAAAATCTGTTGATTTAGTTTGGACTAATCAATTTAAATAAGGTTTAAATATCCTTAAATAATTTAAAAGGGTACTTTAGTCATCATTTTTCAATAAAACATAGCTGTCATTAAGGGTTGCACATATGCACAGTGCATATGTGATTTTACTATATGTGCTAAAAAAATCCAATATAATGTGCACATGTGCACCTAAAAATATACATATTATTATTCGACAATATCTTTATTTCTTGCGATGATAATAGATCAAGTAAATATTATATGTTCACTAATTGCATGTTGATTGTGTGCAGATAATGTATGGGATATATTGTATCTTTCAATGAAAAAGCAAGATTATGGCCAACTTTGCATTAGAATGAGGCGCACGCCGTGCACAACAACCACATGCCGAGCTCCATCGTGAAGCACACGATGCGAAACAAGACTCCACGCCGAGGAACATCAAAGTGTCACACGCCGAGCAGTCTTGTCACACGTCGTACACGTTTGTTTATCCACTCCGTCGATTTAAATATGAATATGTCACACGCCAAGCCCATATGTCACACAACGTGTGACAAGCCCGACCCACGATATCTATATAAGTCAGAGTTAGGTCACAAAAAAGGACCTCACACTTTTTCGAGAATAGGAGTCTACGGCAGGGAGTAAAGCATCACGTCAGAATTTGATTTCATCATTCATTATTGGGATTTATTATTTGTAAGATCTATAATGTTTACATTTAATTTGTTCCTTGATCTATGTTTGATATCTAGTTTTATTATAGGCTAAACCTTTAAATGTATTTACCATGATGAACAACCCCTAGGTCTGAGATGTAATCTTTAGATTTATATTTTATGATATGTTTTGTTTATACTTAATTACAATCCTTGAGTTTTTTATCTTAATATTTATTGAGTAATATATTAAATATAATATGTGCATTATCTGAGATAATGACTTGCATGCTTATTTTCTTTTTGATTGTTGTTTGCTTGATCTGAGACAATTACATTTGCATGCAATAGGATATATAATATTTCTAAGATAATGAGGGTTAAAATATTCAATAATACGATAGATAAAAGTTTGAGTCTAATTCACCCTACAACGAGAGTTAAGTGTGTTTTGGAAATATTGAGTCATAATCGGATTAATAGGACGGATGGTTGTTGATTCGAATGCCCCTAGAAATTTATCAAATTGAATGTGCTTATAACAAATTGAACCTCGATGGAGTGATTCATTGGTAAATACAACTTTGTATTCTGATTTCTAATTCCTGAAAATTGTTTTCAAGTTTACTGCTTTATTAAATATTTTATATCTTGGCAGCGGTTAGCTACTAGTTTCAAAAGCCCCTCTTTAATATTTTAAGTAATTTAGTTTAATTAGTTTATTACTAAGTAGTACTTTCAATTCCTATTCCCTGAGGATACGATACTGATCTTGCCCTGTTTACTGTTATACGATCAAGTGCGCTTGCCCGTCAGTCAAAATAGATTAAATCAGTGTTAAAATTTAAAACTAATACTCGCGTATCAGCACCTATCCAAATTTGTGCTAAAAATGAGTCTTATGTGCTCATATTTTATGTTGTGCTGAAAAAAACCCAGTAAACACGAAATTTAGTTCTTTGAAAAAGTATAGCAATATGGATGTCATATTATAGAGCGTAAGTTTCTCGTTAATTTGGTATAATTTTTGTATTTTAATACACTTGTGTTATTTTAGCTTTAAGAAAGTGGGAGTAAATGGCCCCCCTCTTTATCTATACAAGTTATCTAAAATACCCCTGCAGCATTTTAGGAAAATGAAAATAACGAGTGTGTTTTAACCTAATTACATGTTTGTCACAATTAACATTAACCTTTGGTTAATTATGATAAATAGCTACAAATAGTTATGTCGATACTCGCAATAAAAATGGTTATTAATTAAACCTCCTCTGTATATAATGTTTTAAGAGAGTTAGATGCAAGTATAATAATTGAAAAAATAGTCAATTAATTAGCTTTTAGATCAACATTAAAACGGAATATAAATTAAATGAATAAAATTAAGTGTAATTTTTCAAAACAGAATTTTAGGTAAATTATAAAGACCAAAAAATGTAATTACCAATATTCTAAACAAAATTCAACTTCCACACACTATAAAATTTTCGAGTATTCGTCATAGTCATCCTAACGCTTTTAGCTACTTGTATGACATTGATTAGTTTTTACATGAGTAATGAAGAGGGTACAGAATCGTCGAAATTCATTGAAGCAAAGACAGTTATTTGATGAAGAAATTATTCTTAGATTTAATAGTGGGTCGGTAGCGTGATTCAGATCATGTGGTAGGACGGTGGTGGTGATACAATTTGCTAGTGACCATCTTGGTCGGCAGTGGGATCGTGGGTGGGGGTACAAATTGACTTGGCCGACGATCAAGATGATGGCTAGGTGACCAAGTAGTATCTATATTTTTTCTGTATTTATTTTGCTTTTTTTTTCGTTTTGCTTTGTTTTATATATCTTTTTGATTCTTCAAAAACATATTGTACTTTAACAAATAATTTCAATATTTGTAAAAGTTATTTTAAAAAAATAAGATTAGCATTATACCCGGATAAAGCAGCGGTGACAAACAAAACTTGCTTGGTAATCTATTTGTTTTCAGAATAACCGTGATGAGTTTTTTTCTATAATTACTACGGGTCAATAAAATTTTATATTAATTGGTAAAATCCTACAAGAATGTTAACATCATAATTCTATTTTATAAAACTTATTATCATTTAAAAATCCAGAAATGTTTATTAGTTCAACTTATATAAGTTATTCAGATTTATTAGTTCTAGTTATACTAAATTTCTAATAAGCTTGTTAAGATATTTATTATATAATAGGATATTTAATATGAAAGGTTTTAGTTACTAATACTTTTTAATTATTAATTTGATTTCATTGACTTAATATTTTTAAAATATTTTTTATTATAAAATGTTTAATTATTAAAATGGTATATAAGATTGTTATTAAGGGGTTGTTTGTTTGCTGCTTAATGAAACCATTTAGTGCTGAATGTTGAATCATTCAGCATTCAACGTGTTTGATTGCTGTCTCTGAATGAAAGACTGTGCTGAACGATGCAGCATAATGATGCTAAATTATTCTACCTTCAAGTGCATTTTAAATCATTAAGCACCAAGTATTTTATCCAAATACACATTCTTTCACAAGTTGTCTTGTTAAACAATCATATCTTATAATATAATATATCACTATAAAATTTAAAATAATAATTTGCATAATTTAGATTGTTCATTTAGAACCTTTATCAAACAGCATGTTACATTCAGAGACAGATCGTTCATAGAATTTGAATTATCAGACCACAAATCATTCAGTGTTTAATCATTTTGTTTTAACAAACAGCCTCTAACTTTACCTAATAGGTATTTCATTTAATAGTTTTAACTACGAACTATGATTTTCATGACTTGTCATCTCTCGACATCAGCAAGCTAAAGTCTCATTTTTTTGGCATTGTTTTCCTTATTCAATTTCATAGTTTTCCAAGTTGTTTTGCCTTCTAATTTCTAGCTTCTTGCTAGCTTTTTATTAATAATAGTAAGTATACCGCTATTTGTATTTATAAAATTAAACGAAGCCTCGATTTTAATAATGTTTCGGTAAAAGTGATAATTTTTTCAACTTTACAAATTCTATAATCTCAAATTCATCCCTAAAAAGACTACATTAGTAACAATTAAGTATATACATTTTTTAAAATATTTATTTTTTTCCTTTTCTCTACTACTCCAAAACTCAAAATTCAAAATTTATACAACTTTTCTTTATGTTTGAAGTTATCTCTCCATTTCTTTTCTTCCATAACAAAACTCAGAACACAGCGTTATTAATGTTTGCCTTTCAGCCTAATACAAAAGTAGGTTTTAGTCAGTGGCGAATCCAGGATTTGAACGTAACGGGGTCCAATATATGACATGACGAGTCACTCGAAAAATACATAACACTGAATAATTTTTTAACGGGTCGGGTAATATGATATAAATCAAAAGTATTATAAATACCGACGAAAGATTAAACATATATTCAAAACAAATAGTATAAAGTTTTTACAATTGATCCCGACGATATTGCATACCACGAAAATTCTCTAGAATTATATCATTACTAATACTGTTGAATATATCTTTCTCAATATATGATACCAAACAATTGCTCATAAAACCATCACCCATTTTGTTACGCAAATCACTCTTTATCAACTTCATGGCAGAAAATGCTCGTTCCACGGTTGATGTTGCCACGGGCAAAGTCAAAGCTAGTTTCAAGAGAACATATCTGTCGAACTAGATTCACCAATTTTGTTGAAGAACTTCAACATTTTAACCTAATATAGTATAATCATAAACATAATATATAATTCAATATAAACTAATACAAATCTTAAACTAATCCAAATAAATAAATGTACTTGTATTAATTAATAAATAAAAATTGATAACAAGAATTAAACATGTACGATGAATTGATTATTTTTCATTTTCTTTTGTCCTTTTCTATAGACAAAAGTTAAAACTAATAGTCAAATCTTTATCCTCTTGATAAGTTTGCAGAGAATCAGAGACTAGTCACTTTCATTTTGAAAGCTTTTAAGACTTGAAATTATAACCACTTTTATTTACCTTTCTAGTCTTGAGTCTTCCTCAATAATTTCAGAGTAGAGAGTTCCAGGCTTTCCTCAAGACTTTCAGCAGTGGTGAAGGGTTCTCAAAAACTTCAAACCTGCGACTTCTGATTTTCTTCCTCAATCCTCACTGGTTCACTCCATCCGGCACTCGCAGAGACGCAGAGTCGCAGGTTCTTCTTCACGAAGGAGATTGAAGCACCGACAGGTGAGTGGCTCAACTTGCTTGGTCAGGCGGCCAAGAGGGCGGCAGTCCGGCACCGGCGGACAGTGGCAGTCGGGCGGCGAGCCGGCGACAGATAACAAATGGGCAGATTTCAATTTTCAAACCAGCGATTAGGGAAGCGAAATTCTGTTCAACTTTCGATTAGGGAGGCGACGGTTCGTTAGTCTACTAATATTAATATTTATGTATTTTTTTAATTCTAATTTTTGTAATTTTGTTCTACACGGTAAAGCCCACAATGAGTATGGGGGTCCATTTTAAATTTTTAGTGAGGTCCAAATAAAAATTATATATATATTAATAATAATAAAAAAATTCTAAATGGGGTCCAAACACCCCATTTGGCATAAGGTAGAGTCGCCACTGGTTTTAGTAATTGAAGGAAAATAAAATAAAATTTTGTCACGCAATTCCATCTTTGTTTTGTACCGACAGAATTGAATTTCACTCACTCACACACGCAAACGTTCACGTCGTCACACCCACACATCATCCTTTTCTTGTCTCTCTCACACACCAACTACTCACCCTTATCGGCCAACCCTTTTCGCGCACATATCATGTGTTTCGGCGAGTCCAATGATATCAAAAATATTATATTTTTTATATTTTCTTTCTCATACTTTATGGTCATACTCACATGTAAAGTATACTATTTCTCTTTTTTTATTTCATTATTTAATTTTAACATTTATTTTCAACTTGTGAGAAAGAGGATGAAATAGCAATACATATCACCTCTCTAAAATGTTTTTTGTCTAGCGATATTAAATGATGTTAAGATGATCCATCCTTTATAAGATTGATGGTTCAAATCCAGTCATTAACATAGATATAAATTAGATGATTATGTATTTGACAATAAAAAATAAGTTTTCCATATCTACTTATGTTTTTGGTGTTTCATTTGGCTCTTATTAAAATGTAGTTTATCGTAATAAAATTCTCATCCTTTTTTTAAAAAAAGTGCTTAATTATTATAAGGGCTGCCGAAACATTCTAGATTAAAAAAAACACTTGTTGCAAGAGTTTGTTCGTAAACGTTGACCGAAAACGTAGTCTTTAAATAACATCAATCCTTAGCTTCTTTCAATCAATATTTTTTTAAATGCCGGATATATTAAATTAACCAATTACAGATCGGAATACATATTATATATTCACATAAATCACATTACGCAAAATCAATCTAGATTTCTAAAAGATTCAAATAAAACTACCTTAACTATTCAAGTTCAATCCAATCTATTTTTGACCAGAATATGTTTTGAATTGTTATCCTCTATGAATATATATTGTCACATGAATGAAAAGAAATCTCGCATTTAGTGTCATTAGATAGAATACCACCCTTTTAATTATATTACTTTGGTAAAAATTTCATTTGATAATTTCAAATGTTGACCCGTTTTAGAATTTCTTTTGATAATGACATAAACCAACATTTTGTTTTTTCAATTATTTCATTTAATTTTTTAATTACTCTATTGTATCCTGTAGCTAGGCTTTTGAAATTTCTCATATTATTTTCTTATACCTAGCTTACTGAATTTGTAATAGGATTATTTAATGACCGAGAAATGTTATTTAAAAGCATGAGTCGGTCGTGGATGTGGCCACGTACATTTGCTTGTTCTACCATTTAGAAAATCACGTCACCCAGGTGACTTCTATGCATACGTCGGCACGACTCATCGTGGATTTGTCACACAAGTCACGTCATATACTCACAGTATTACGTAACCAAGGCCAACACCGTCACCATCACATGAAGAATCCAAATTTGATACTGTCTCCTTGCTTAATTATTCCATGCTTCTATAAATAAACTGCCATCTCCATTCTTCATTTCAACCTCAATTACAGTGATCGATCTCACCTTCAATACAATAATGGCTATGGTTGCCACCTCTAAATCTAAAAGACTTCTGGTTAGCGACCTTGTTTCATCGGATAAAATCCATCAACTCCCTTCAAACTACATCCGCCCCATCTCCCAACGTCCCAATCTCCAAGACGTTTCTCATCATGATTCCATCCCTCTTATCGATCTCTACCATCTCTGCGGACCTCATCGCTCTCGTGTCATTCACCAAATTGGTCTAGCCTGCCGCGACTACGGCTTCTTCCAGGTCAAAAACCATGGTGTACCCGAATCCACCATAGCCAACATGATGCAGATTGCTAGAGATTTCTTCACTTTGCCGGAAGAAGAAAGACTCAAGACGTACTCCGACGACCCCACCAAGACCACCAGGCTATCAACCAGCTTCAATATACGAACCGAAAAGGTTGCTAATTGGAGAGATTACTTGAGACTCCATTGCTACCCGCTGGAAGACTACATCCACGAATGGCCCACCAACCCTGCGTCCTTCCGGGACCATGTGGCGGAGTATTGCCGGAGTGCAAGAGGACTAGCACTCCAATTGGTTGAAGCCATTTCAGAAAGCTTAGGGCTTGATAAAGACTGCATCAGTAGACAATTGGGGAACCACGGTCAGCATATGGCTTTGAATTATTACCCACCATGCCCACAACCAGATTTGACTTACGGATTGCCTGGACACACCGATCTTAATCTCATCACCATTCTTCTTCAAGATGAGGTCCCTGGTCTCCAGGTTCAACGAAACGGTCATTGGGTTGCGGTTGATCCGGTTCCAAACACTTTTATCATCAATATCGGTGATCAAATTCAGGTATATATCATATATATATATATATACGTCTTTAATTTTGGTTCTTAATTTTTCCATAAATTAGTCGACCGGTGTTGCTAATTTTGTAAGACGATATATATATATATATGCTTGCAGGTATTGAGCAATGATAAATACAAAAGCATTTTGCATCGAGCTGTTGTGAACTGTGATAAAGAAAGGATATCTATACCGACGTTCTACTGCCCGTCGCGTGATGCGGTGATGGGTCCTGCACCAGAACTGGTGACCGATGAGGAGCCTGCTGTATACAGACGATTCACATATGGTGAATATTATGATAAGTTTTGGAACAGAGGTCTTGCTACTGCAAACTGTCTGGATGCGTTCTTGGCCTCTTCATCTTCGTCATCTGACTAATATCGCCCTCTATATAAACGCTACAGACTTGTGATAAATTTCCTAGATCTTTTAGCTTTCAATTGGGGCCAATTTAAGTTTTAGTTTGCTACTTACTTTGGAACTGCTTGGGTTTTAGTTTCTGGTTCGCTGTTTAAAGTCTCTTGTAGTGTATGGGTATCCTTTTCATAAGTAAAAGTACTCATGTTGCAGGGGAACTCCAATGATGGACCAAGAATTTAATTTATGATAGTAATATGTTTAAATCAATTAACATCCACTAAATCGGAAGATGAAAAAAATCAGATATAATGATAAATTTGCCTAATAGTTATTAGTGGAATTACTAATTGACATGATATCCGATAGTTGTAATTTGTGATGATCGTTGAATCAAAACTAGGATTTCGCAGAAGAGTACTTTTGAATGACATGTGATCCGATTAAGAAGACGGGTTATCCGTTTCTATTTATGATATGAATCCAATTGAAATTCACGACTTAAGACTTTTCAATATAACAACTTTTTATTTATTAGCTATTTTGAAATTAAAGGGAATGATTAGTGAGAAAAAAATCCTTAAAATGAAATAAGAAAATTATAACTTATTTTCTTTTTATTATATTACTAGATTAGATTAAATGCTGGTGTGATACATATGTTAGTTTATAAAATAATAAATATTAAACATTAATAAAAAGATAAGAGTTAATTGTCTCAATGGTCCTTAAACTTGGCAAAAACTGTCATTTTAGTCATTTAACTTTAAAAATAGTACAGATAGTCCTTTATGAAGCATTTTGTAGCCAATTTGGTCCTTTCTAACGTTGACTAACGGTCAACTCTGTTAATTCATGGTTAAATGACCCTTTTACCCTTCTTTTTTATTTTATTTTACTTTTATTGATTTAAAAGAGTATTTTATTTTGTTAATTCAGCGAGGTTTTTAAGATTATGACAGTACTCAGTAATAGAAAGATCACCTTTTTTTTAATTTCGAAATTTTTCTTGAAGTTGGAGTGATCTAGAAACTTTATTTGTGATGAAGAATTTTTCTATATTGTCAAACACCTTTTTAGCAGTGATGTTATCACCAGTGACTATTTGCAAAAGGTTTGGTTCAACAGTGTTATAAACCCAGGTTTTAACTTTTGCATCAACAGAATACCAATCAGAGTCCTCAGCAGATGAAGCAACAGAGGTACCAGATATGTGACCATAAACTTTAGCACAGTGACAAAGATCAATGAAAATACGACGCCAAAGTTTATAGTTTGCTCCATCAACAGATTATATGAAACCAAAGGTATAAAAAGGATTGTTTAGAGAGTGTGCAAGGGTATTAGAGGAAAGAGTCGGGGTACTAATATCAGAACTAGCGAAATGGTGATAAAAAATAAAAATAATAATAATAAAAAGCAAGGAAAGATCAAATCAAATAGCTCACCGTAGGTAGACTAAATCTGACGGGTGTAAAAGCAGATCTGAAAGGCATGAAACGGAGACGAAAAACGAGAAAAACAGCAGATCTGGAGCGACGAAAAACGAGAAAAACACGTTTTCCAGCGACAGCAGCGTTTTTTCAATGGCGGCGGTGGCTTCAGCGGCGCGTAGTGGCTCCAACGGCGGCGATTCCGGTTGTATCTGAAGCGTAATTGTCAGACGATGACAGAGATACTAAGTACGCCTCAAACAGAGTTCGGAATCAACGGGAAAACGCAAACAAAGACAGTCTGTGTTTCAGCGCCGTCTGGAACGTTAGCAACTTTGACCGGCGCGTAACGGCGCGTTCTGGGTCAGAAAACGGCAATTTTCAGTGGTGCTGAATCGTGACGACGAGACGAACACAATGATATAAGGGTCGACGGCGGTAAATGGCCCGATTCGTTGACGATTTTGGAGCGGAAGACATTTGTCCCGGGGTAGGACGGCTAAAGGGAAGGAAAAGAGCAACCTAGTTGCTTTGATACCATGAAAGTTTGTAAAACCCCGTGAGGGACCAATGAATATTATTACAAATATATAAGAGTACAAAACTCTAACGGGCCAGGCCCACTATACAATACAAGGGTCTACCCATAATAATAAACATAATGATAAATAGATCTTATAACTTAGGATCTTTATTTAACAAAAAGAAATCTCGCATTTAGCGACATCTGTCATTAGATAGAATACCACCCTTTTAATTATATTACTTTAGTAAAAATTTCATTTGATAATTTCAAATGTTGACCCGTTTTAGAATTCCTTTTGATAATTACATAAACCAACATTTTGTTTTTTCAGTTATTTCATTTCATATTTTAATTACTCTATTGTATACTGTAGCTAGGCTTTTGAAATTTCTCTTATTATTTTCTTATACCTAGCTTACTGAATTTGTAATAGGATTATTTAATGACCGAGAAATGTTATTTAAAAGCATGAGTCGGTCGTGGATGTGGCCACGTACATTTGCTTGTTCTACCATGACGAAACCGCTCATCGTACAAATGGGTGGGGCCACGATATACACACTTCCACGGAAATTAATTTACAAACATTTTTAAATATTCATATCTTATTATAATTCATAATAATAATAATTTAGTATTTGAAGTAAAGAAGTTTTATAATTATATATTGGATTTTGATTTCATATTATTTAACTTAGATGAGTTATTAGTTAGAATTTTTCTTTGTAAATATATATATATATATATATATATATATATATATATATTTATAGTTACACATTCTGTTTGTAATAAAAAAATCGGATCTTAGCTTCATTGATGATGGTTGTTAATATTATGACAACCAGAACTATTTGGAACAGAACTGGTGACCGATGAGGAGCCTGCTGTGATGCGGTGATGGGTCCTGCACCAGAACTGGTTACCGATGAGGAGCCTGCTGTGTACAGACGATTCACATATGGTGAATATTATGACAAGTTTTGGAACAGAGGTCTTGCTACTGCAAACTGTTTGGATGCGTTCTTGGCCTCTTCATGTAACACCGTATTTTCTAAAACACAACTTTGTAATACGCGCGGAATCTAATAACATAATTACATATATATAATATTGTTCAAACAACTTTGCTGGTTAACTTTACAAAACTACAACAGTGTTACTACAAAAATAGGCTCTTTACAATCTTAAAACAGATATCAGAGTTAGATCAGTCCACAATTCCAGTTTCACCTCTATCTTCCACATACTAGGAATATCCTGTATAAGAGTTCAACAGTGGGGGATTAATACAAAGCTAAGTGAGAGAATAGATATCACAAACATACAAGGCATAAAGCCCAAACCAACAATGCTTAAACAAACAAGAGAACCGGCGGTCTTGCGGGACCTTCAACCAAATGTCGGCCAAAGCATAGGTTTACCGATAGCCTAGTTACAACAAACAACAATACTAGCACCTCTTGATTACAACAAATGTTATCAAGACGAATGCTAGCACTGTATATCCCTAAACCAAGGCCCAGCTGAAAAACAACCGCCAAGCTGATCTCCCAAACAACATGTATTTATACAGTCAACAAGAGAATACATCTCAAAGAGTAACAATCAGGTGATATATCTTATACATCCAAGATATATATCCACTCACCGATATCTTCAAAAGCTCAAGCAACTCAGTCTTATCTTATCTACTGAGTCTTGTCTCCACCTGAGCAAACAACTAACAATCAGTATTTGCTTAATCAATACACAATAAGCACAATACTATAATCAACCACATATGCACATACAATCACAAGTACATATTAAATTCATGTATATTCACATCAATATATCGTAATTCACTATTACCCTTTACAATCTGTAATTCAGTGAATTCATCCATCTCCTTAGCATAGGCAATACATACATTCCTTTCATAAGCCAAGGCCATACTGAATGCACAATTCATGATCATCTTCAAATCATCAAAGAGTTGTTCTTTAATCGGATTCTTCATATCATTCAAATTCCGAGCAAAGGCTCAATTCCGAGTAAAATCACATTCCGACTAAGAGTCGGATTCCGATCAAAATCAAATCCGAGCAAAGGCTCAATTCCGAGTAAAAGCAATTCCAATTTAATCGGATTCCGAGTAAAGGCAAACTATTAAATTCCGAGTAAAGTCACATTCCGACTAAGAGTCGGATTCCGATTAAAAGTTAAGGCATAAAATGAAGTTTACTCGGATTCTAAGTCCAATTCCGAGTAAATTGGTCGGAATCACCAAATCCAACTGATTCATCACTTGAATTCCGAGTCAATCAAAATCATACATAACTTTGATTTTTAATCTGATTTTTAAACATGCAATACATCTATGTTTTCCAGAATCATTCTAAACATGTATTGTACATAATCTAACATCAATATCTATCATAAATGCATCCTAGATCATGAATTTATCATACAAGAGCATTCAATCGGATTTCACATATAAGCATTCAAAACCGAAATTAAACAACGATCAACATAATGATTCAGTAATCTAACCTCTAATATTGTTAAACACTTCAGGATAATTAGATTGAACAATGAATTCGATTTCCTTCTTCTTCTTCTTCTTTTGCTCTCGGCCGAGAATACACAAACACACACAACACCTTTTGGTTTTACAAGAAATGAAGTATGGAGGGGAAGTGGGTGGCCATACTCACCAAACCGGCCACACCCCCTCCCATACCCTCTCAATATAAAATTATTATAATTATTTACTTTAAATAATTAAAACAAAATAATATCACCAATTATAATCAACTATCATATTTCTACAAATAATTCACATAAACAATTAAGTTACCAAATCAATTAATTAATTACCTTAATTAATCTAGGCCGGTAAGGAGGGTGTTACACTTCATCTTCATCATATGACTAATATCGCCCTCTATATAAACGCTACAGACTTAATTGTGATATATTTCCTAGATCTTTTAGCTTTCAATTGGGGCTAGTTTAAGTTTTAGTTTACTAGTTACTTTGGAACTGCTTGGGTTTTTGTTTCTTGTTCGCTGTTTAAAGTCTCTTGTAGTGTATGGGTATCCTTTTCATAAGTAAAAGTACTCATGTTGCAGGGGAACTCCAATGATGGACCAAGAATTTAATTTATGATAGTAATATGTTTAAATCAAGTAACATCAACTAAATCGGAAGATGAAAAAAATCAGATATAATGATAAATTTGCCTAATAGTTATTAGTGGAATTACTAATTGACATGATATCCGATAGTTGTTATTTGTGATGATAGTTGAATCAAAACTAGGATTTCGCAGAAGAGGTCTTTTGAATGACATGTGATCCGATTAAGAAGACGGGTTATCCGTTTCTATTTATGATATGCATCCAACTGAAATTCACGACTTAAGACTTTTCAATATAACAACTTTTTATTTATTAGCTATTTTGAAATTTAAGGGAAATGATTAGTGAGAAAAAAATCCTTAAAATGAAATAAGAAAATTATAACTTATTTTCTTTTTATTATATTACTAGATTAGATTAAATGCTCGTTTGATACATATGTTGGTTTATAAAATAATAAATATTAAACATTAATAAAAAGATAATATACAATTATAAAACACGAACAAAATGAAATTTTTAAAAAATAACGATAAATAACGTCAACACTCAGACCAACGGTGGAAATATCGATGCAATGGAGCATCATGATATGAATAGACGTGATTGTAAATTTTGCAATAATCATTAAGGATTATTGTTACAATTAGGCACTAAAGTTAAGTGTTTACTGGTTATATTTAAAAAAACTAAAACGGTAAAATAAATTAGAATGATAAAACTATGAATTTGATTAACTATGATATTTTGATATATTATAATAGGTAGATATGATATTTGTAAATTAAGGTAGATAAAATACAATATATTGAAATTTGAGAAGACATATATAAAACTATCTTTAATTTAATAATTTAGTTGTCAAAATAGAACTCGATTTTAACCAATAAAAGTCAAAATTTAATTTTCTTTTTTATCAACATGGATGACTCATATTTTATAATTGATATTTTTTTATCAAAATTTAATAACTCGAGTTATCTAATAAAATATAATTAAAATTAGACTTTAATTTATAATAGAAGATATTTTATTCTTTTACCATTAATAATATATGAAATATACTTATTTTTATTTTTTTTTTATTTAACGCTTTCAGATTGATGATCAAGCAACTGCAAATGTGGAAACTAATATTTATGAAATATGAGTATGATTTATTGTCATAAGTGATGTGTAACACTTAAATCTCTTTGGTATATTTGATCTTGATATTTTATGTTTTAAACAACAGTGAGATTATTTAAATGTTCTTTTTTAACTCCTGATTTATAAGAAGAGAATAATGGCATTATATATAATAACATGAGTATATTACAAATTTCGTTCCTGTGGTTTACAAAAAATCATACTTTTCGTTCTTTATAATGAAAAATTACACTGGGGTCCCTATGGTTGACAGTTTGTTACACATTTGGTCCTTTACGCAACCAGATGTTAACTATTTCATTAAGGGCTTGTCATGTGCCTTGCACATGAGGGCAATTAAGTCATTTAAACAACTATCCTTATAATCAAACATACTTCTATCCTTATTCTTGTTACCAAACAATAAAAATACCCTTAATACCAAACAAACATAAACCAAATACATGTCATTTCTCTCTGCCAAAATTCAAGTGAACAACAAATCTAAGATCTTACTATCGATTAGGGTAAGATAACGAAGCTCCTACCACCGATAGGGTCTTTTGGATTTGACAATGGTGAATAACAGATTTGACGATAATGAAGCTCTTACCAACGACGAGGAAGTACATGTGGAGGTGGTGCGATCTAATGGAAACCATGAACAAATCGGACGACTCCACCATAGACGCCGTCGAGGAAGTAGATGTCCTCTGAAAACCTACTCCGCCATAGCCGACGCCACTGCCACCTTTACCCTATTTCAGCGACTCCACCACCACCGTGAATAGATCTAATGGAAATCATCGTGAACAAATCTTTTAATGTTATAGTGAACAGATCTGATGGAAACAATTGTGGCGGTGGCGACTCCACCGTGAACAGATATGTGAGTGAGAAAAAGAGAGTGAGTGAAAGAGAGAGGAGACTCATGGCGGTGGTGGCAGATTTATGGTGGCAGTGTGGCTGGCGTTGGTGGGAAATTCATGGTGGCCGTGCGGTTGTGGTGGCAGATTCATGGTGGCGGTAGGGAGGTGGTGGCAGATTCATGGTGACGGAGTGCTTCGAATGGTGGTGGTGGCGGAATGTTTTGATGGTGGCGGTGGAGTCACTGCCATAAGGTGACAGTGGAGGAGGCTATGGTGGTGGTGGAGGGTTTTGATGGTGAAGGGTTTTGATGGTGGTTGTCCATTACAGACATAAAAGTTGATTTGTTTTTTTCCCTTTTCAATTGTAATAAATAAAGGGTTGAAATGACAAATATACCCTCATGTGCCTTGCACATGATTAGACCTTAATAGAAAAGTTAACGTTTGTTTGTGTAAAGGATCAAACGTGTAACAAAATGTCAACCACAAGGACTGTCAGTGTAATTTTTCAGTATAAAGAACGAAATGTGTGATTTTTTGTAAATCACAGGAACGAAATTTATAATTTACTCTAATAACATTAACAAAGTTATCAACAGTAACTACCCTGTAAATTATATATTTGATATCTGTAATATAAAACATAATGTTGATTTGGCTGGTTGGTAGAAGTCAGCTTTTTTAAAGCTTACGTCAAACTTTCGATTCCGATGAGCAGCTTTTGCCGCTTCCTTTTTTTCCTATGAAGCGGCCCTTTTGTTTTCTTTCCCAACCTACTAATATACTATTATTAACATGGAATACTTTTTTTTTATGCATGCATAATGCACCCTCGATTTAAATTTTTTATCACTACTATTTAAAACAATTAATTTTATTATATTATTTTTGCTTTATAGCTATTATAAACTTATAATATTTGATGCAAATATGAGTGTATATTTATGACCAAGCCATCTAATATAAAAATAATTACCGGATGTTTATTTAAATTCTATATTTATTATGAGAACTTTATCTAGCAATTCACATTATACATGTATTCATTAATAACCCGTCGCAATGCGCAGGGTCGATCTCGTTATAAAACTAAAAAGAAGGAAATGAAAAGGAGAACAAGAAACTAGCCCATAAGATACATCACCTCTTCAACTTAACTGAATAGTATTATATATATATATATATATCTCTAAAATAATGACAGACAAATCAATAACTAATCAAAAAACAAAATTTGATAGCTCAGATTTATATAGACCCCTAATTTTTTATTCTCTTTCAATCTGGATTGTAACATGACTGATGTTGTATTCCCTTTTAATGTAATCAACAACTTTATCCAACACCATATCAGCATTAGCTTCATGCCTAATCTTTACATGGCAAGCTAGCAACACTTTTCCAACTGTAATTGCCCAAATATGCAATTCATGGATCGCAACCACTTCGTCTATCTCACAAATTCCTTTCTCCAAACACGTTGCGTCTATCTCTCGTGGCGTGCTTTCCATCAAAACCTCTAAAATATCGCGCAACATGTTGATGGTTGTATACAACACTATAATGGAAAACAAAATGGTGCATATTGGATCGACAATCGTCCATTTAGGATTGTACCATATGACCGCAGCACCAACCATTACACCGATACTCTGAATGAAATCCCCGAGCACATGAAGATAAGCACCTTGAACGTTTATATTACTCCTTTTTTTCGGGATTTTTTCATATGTAGAGTAGGATTTCAAAAGTGGCTCATTGATGTGATCTTCATGTCTATCATGATGGTGCTTAGTAGTGACATTAAGTCCATGGATATGCTTGTGTTCGACATCCTCGCCATGGTTAGGATCACCATGTCCATGATGATGACCATGATCATGGCCAAGTATGAAGATCATGAATACATTAACAACCAATCCAATAGCTGAAATCCCAAACATAAGACCACCTTCAACTTCAAGAGTACCATGAAGGAGCCTGTCTATGGCTTCATAAACAAGAATCCCAGTAAGTAGCCATATCAGCTGAATTGATACCAAAGTTCCAAGAATCTCAATCCTGAAAAACCCGTAAGATTGACGAGGTGTAGCTTCCCATCCTGAAGCCCATACCGAGAATAAAGAGATTGCAAAAGCAGCAACATCTGATAACATATGAGCTGCATCTGTTAAAATTGCAAGACTGTTTGCTTTGATTCCACCAACTACTTCAATCGCCATGAAAAGGAAACAGATTACAACACCACCCCATAGCTTCCACATGGAAGACGAACGTTCTTCTGCATCTTTAGAACTGGTTTTTGCATCTGAGAATCCGCATGCTGCTCCTGCACATACTTTACTCCTACCATACATTTTCTCAGTGGATTGTGCATCTAAAGTCATGTCAATAGAATGATGATCATGTTTATGATTCATCTGCAAATAAATAATCATCTACTATTACATTAACATGATGCTCTATCGTATTAACAAACAGGGTGTATATTAGTTCTTTTAGAAAATAAGAGTCAAATACAATAAAGATCAATGTTTACTAGTAAAAAATTTTGCCAACAATAAATGAGTTCCAAAGCATATACACAAAGCTAACAAGAATAGAGGATAAAGGGCTACCAAAATTGAAGAAAAAAACTTATAATTTACCTTTGGAATATAAAAAAGCCACCAAATTGATGATCAATTAGGCTGTTTAGTGGGTTGAAATGCATGAACAGAAGAGTGGATTGCACGTGAATAAAATGAAGAAAACAAAAAGGATAAAGATAAGGACCTACAATTAACACGAAAAATGTGAATGTTCATGTTTATTTTATAAATGAAACAAATCTAGGAGAAATAAGATAAAAAAAATTGGGGGTAAAAAAGATTTGTGGGTCCGCATGGAAAAAGACAGATCAAAATGTTGTTTGCATATGAAGATTAAAGGAAATGTAACAGAAAATGAATGCAATTCAAGAATCTTAAATGTGGAATTAAGGATGGGATAGAAGGTTTTACCTTGTGAAATATGAAAATGGTCGAGATGTAATCACGAAATCAGGGAGAATGTGGGTGTTTATAATTCGAGGGTTTTTGTTAGTTCCTTCGATTTAGTATTGGAAACAGGCAACAATCGGATTATCGTTTGATGTTATACCCCATGGCATCGGACTAGGGATGAAAAGAAGTAATACGATTTTATAACGTTCAATTAACATATTTGATCCATGTGCTTTGTTACTATTTAACTTTTCTCCCTTAACTATATGTATTACGCTTTTCGTTTCTATTATTTAGGGGTGAGCATGGTTCGGTTTTGGCATAAAACCTAAACCAAACCGAAAATTTTAGTTTTTGGAAAAACCGAAACTAAAACCGTTCGGTTTTTGAGTGGCTCGGTTTTTGGTTCGGTTTTACAACTTTATTATTTTAACCATCAAGATTTGAAGACATACAACGATCATTATAAGGTTATGAAATTAAATAAGATTGAAGTTATATTAAAAACATCATAATGGGTCACCTAATTCAAGCTATATACATCCCAACTGATACACATAAAATATCTGTCAAATGTTAAAACTTTAAAGCCAAAGTTGAAACAAATCAAAACTCAAAGCAAAAACATATTATCAAAACTGAAAATCGGATGAACAACCAACTTCAGAATAACTACATGCAACTTATAAAACTAGAACCTTAAAATCTTAATGAACAACTAGAAATAGATTTTTATATTAAGCTGTGAATGGATAAAATTGAGATAAAGTGAATTTGTAGACTCGAAACGAGTGATATTTGCAACATTGCTCCCTTGGAATGGTTCGGTTCGGTTTTTGAAATTTCAAAAACCAAAACCAAACCGAAAAAATTGTTTTTTGAAATTTTAAAAAACCAAAAACCCTCGGTTTCTATACTGGCTCGGTTTTTTGATTTTGGTTCAGTTTCGGTTTTTTGGTTTTGACTCGAGAAACCTTTACTTTTTCGTTTAAAAAGATCATTATACCTTTTTTCTCCTATTTATTAATTTTCTTAGTTTTAAATAATTTAAAAACACTACTAAACTAATAAATAAAATTATATTATATTTTATAAATTATATATTAATCCAACCTCCACCCCACCCCCATTGGTGACATTTGTACATAGATCATGAGTAGTGGTCTTTCCAAATCAAGCTCAACCCAAATGTCACACTCATTTTTTCTTCTTTTTCAATCTCTTGTCCGAAACACAAATAACACCTAACCAAACAACACAAATATTTTTTTTCTCTCCTTACTCTCTTATACACTCACAAAAAAAGTCTCGGGTAGTCTAGGGTGTGGGAAACCAAAAGGGGGAAAATAGAGGGAACCCGATGGAGAGAGTAACCGTGTACCTGAAGGTACCTGTGGAACCCGATGCCCAAGCCGAAGACCACTACAGGTGGCCTTAGCCCTATACTAGCGCCACCATTTCCTCATGCCGCATCACACCACTCGTGACCCCTCACTTCCTCTCTCTCTCTCTCTCATCTGAGCTAACCTTCTACCGCCCCATTGATCATCTCTCCTCGCCCAAAAGATCACCACTGTTGTCGCATCATTACAACCAACGTAACTTTGAGATATGGCACTAATAACATACAATCAAATGATCAAGATTCAAACATACAGTTATATAATCGTAACACTAAAAACATTAACGAAAAATATACTTAATAGCTAATAAGACAAAATTTAATAAATATTATGAGATGGTTATATTGAATTGGACTAATGCAGGGGCAGAGCTAGGATTTTGTTATAGCGGGGGCCAGTCTTGTAACATCCTCCTATTGGGCCTGGTAGTTTACGCGCTAATGGTAAACTATTTGTTTATTATTTATAATAATTTATATTTGATTGTTTGTGTTAACTGATTAATTGTTTGATATTTATTTGATGATTATATGATGATTTTAATTGGACCGCGAGGTATGAGGTGAAATATTAGTTTTAATATTTCTATGTATTATTGATGCCATATGATTCGGTTTTACACGAGGGTCCCAAATAATACCTCGTTGCTTGTTAATGATTTAAATAGGACCTTTTTATTTAGGTTCCTGTATGTCAGATAACTGTATTTTGTACTGCTTGTGTGTTTTAAAAATTTCCCAGCCGACTTAGCCTTTTAATTGACTCCTTGGAAGTCAAAGTTAGCTCTTTTGTTCCTGTTTGTGCTTGGCTACGTGAGAAAAGAAAGAAACCAAGAACAAAACTTTGCTTCAGCCTTTAATCTACTCTTTTGCTACTGATTTGCTGTAACTAAGGTATGTAGATGCGATTTTGATATGTTCTTGTCAATCTCATGTTGTGTTCTTGAAGAATCCTTGCATAGAAACCCAAATTTTGACTTTCTAGGGTTGGAGATTAAGTGGGTTTATGTCAAATTCATGTTGTATTCATGTTCTTATATGTTCAATGGATGTTACTTACTGATTTGATATGAAATTCGTGGTTGAATTCTGTGACTTAAAGAGTTGATCTCAAGAACCCATTAATGGAGGTCAAGGAGTAAACTTGAATTTGTGAGTTCATGATTTGATGATCCATATTGTGTTTTAATGCTTTCCATGTGTTTAGTATGCATAAATATGAAGTTCTAAACTGATTTGATATCATTTGAATGATAAATTGTTATGATTATGATGATTGAGCATGAAACTCGATTAAAGGATGTAGGAGGTGAACTTGAAATTAGGAATTTATGAATAAATGATTCTAAATGGGTCAAATTCGAAATTGACCATTAAGTGATTGAATTTTATGCTTCACATACTTCCTACAACACATATAGATTGATTGAAACTCAAATTATGCACTAGAAGTGCTAGTTTTGATGAATTTCAAGAATTTGCCAAATTAGACATTTCTTAGTTAATTTAAGTTGGATTTTTGTTTGAATTAATTGGATAAGTGAAATGTATGTAAGATAGCTTCTACAAGTTCTATATGATGTTAGTAAATACTGAAAAATGATTAGAATTGATTTGGAATTGAATTGCTAAAAATTACCGAAATCTCGCTAAAGTTGACTTTTGTTGACTTTGGTCGTCTTTCCGAGTTAGGACCTCAAAAAGTGCAGATCAACTCTTCATTATAAGGGGAACAAGCTGTCTTTATAAAGTTTTTTCAAAAAATGTCGTTTTGGTGTCGATCCGTTAGAGCCAAAGTTGTGGTTTTGGACCCGTTTGGGCAAAAATGGGTTTTTGTACATAGTTTTTGTTTTGAGCAGAATTTTTGGGAGAACACTTACATTCTTAAAGATTAATTAATGATTATATGATATAGAAGAGATGGCTATGATGTTTGATGCTATATGTGTATATATTTGTGTTAATTGCATACTTTAAAGTATGAAATTGACTTGGATGAACTATAAGCATGTTTAGTTAGATTGTACATGTTCCGTTGGTTACTCCATGTTATTTATGATATATATGGAGATCCTAAATGGTTTTTGATATGTTTCAAGTAGATTTAATGTTTTAAGCTTAACGGGTTGGGTTTTGACCCATTTGCGGATTAATTGGAAATAGATGACGCTTATGAATGCTTTGTTGATTACTACATGTTTAATATCTTATATAAAGATATTCTAAATGATTTTGAGTATAATTCTTGTTGGTTATACATGATTAAGTTTAATGGTTAAGCTTTGACTTGTTAGTGAATTGGGTTGACTTTTGGAGTTAATTATGATTTGAGTTATTGACTTGTTTATATTGTATTCTCAGGGGACTCAAAGACTCAAAGACTCAGTGATATAAGACAACTGAGTGTGGATTTTGGATTGGTCAAGGATGCAGGTGAGTGGACTTTTAACTCGCGAATTCTGCTAGTTGTAACGGTTACGGTTGCAATTACTTTATGCTTGATGTATAAGCAGATTGATTAGTATGATAATTTGATTATTCTTGCTATATGATAGTAACCGTTGAATTGTGTTTGAGAACATGATCTGATCTGTATACGTGCTTTGTAATCGGGAGCAACTTTGATGTTGGACACTTTGAGTTGTTTTGAAGGAGGTCAGCCGCGACAGTTTTGTAGGCTGGGCACTATTTGCTTTTGGCTTTCAGTTAAGGGTTTCTGATGTGTTTTGATACAACAGAAATGGTTAACTGAGCTGAGTAGCAATATGCTATCGGTAAACCTATGCTAGGCCGGCATTTGGTTGCAGGTTCTGCAGAACCGCCGGTCCTCTGGATATCCCTGATTGCATGACCTGGGTGATAATTGTTTGATGACAATTATGTGAATTGATTGTATGTCGTTACTTGTTGTAACTGATGCTGTTCGTTTGTTAAATCTCCATCACTTAGCTTTGTGCTAATCCCCCACATAAACCCTCCCTTTCGCAGGTTGCAGTAAGTTTGGCTGTTGGCCGGATGTTGTGTTTGCTTTTGGGAATGTTTGAACTGCACTCTGATATTTTGTGTCGATCGAGCTTGTTGTAAACTATGTAACGTCGGTTTTGGGTTGTTTGTCTTTTGTGTCGGTTTAATTACTTATTTTTATACTACCTATGTGAATAGGTTTGTAATTGTCTGTATTCGCTTCCGCAGTGATTTAAAAAAAAAAAAATAGCGGTGTTACAAGTCTTACTTTTTCTAATGATACACATATATCTGAACGACATAAAAAAGTTTCAATATCTGTCTAGATAAATAGATAATGAAAATTCGTTTAAGAACAAGAAATTCACGTGTTAAAACAAAACTTAAGCTTTGCCAAAATCGGTATTCAATGTCTCAAGGGTCAAAATTTTCTCACAATCGCCAGTTCAGTTGTCATGAATTTATTTGCTACATTCATAATATTAACTAAAACAATAACTCGAATGTTTTATGTTAATAAAACTTTTATGAAACCAAAATATAACGATAAGAAATCATACTTCGTGTGTTTGTAGTTGGACGCATCTTTGTTTATTTGAATAGAATTAATCTATTTTATTGTCCATAAAGAAAGTATCAACAATCTCTCTCAATGTAAAAAACCAAACTGTTTTAAAGATAATCATCACTCGTGCTATTACGAAATCTTGTTTTCATAGTTAACATTTTTGAGAAAATTCATTCAAATATCAGAATAGCCACTTCGAGCCTTCTCTTCGCCATTTCTGTATTGAGAAATACTTGAGCTATAGATTAACAATTATTAGGGGGTTAATATATATGTTTTGAATTTAGGCTTATAAAATATTAAAGATTTTGGACACGTTGGAGGGGGCAAAGCACCCTTCAGCCCCCCTTGTCTCCGTCCCTGGACTAATGAGGCAATGTGAATATTCCACAGTTATTTATTAATCAATGAAATGAATATTAGGAATTATTTTATTAAAGAATGATAGAAATTTATACTACATTATAAAACATTTAATATTCTCTCTCTTAAAAATTTTAAGACTACTTAATTTTAAGTAGTACATGTTTTAATGCAAATAGTACAAACTTTTAAAATAATAGCCCAATCAATTATCTCCTTAATTTGTCTTTCAAAAAAAAAATTTATCTCCTAAATTAGCTCAACTAATTTATGGTGATTACTATTAACAACTTATCAAACATAACTCCAACAAAATTTTCAAAATAGAATATTTTCTATGTAATTATTTTTATATTCTTTGTCTTATTTTATTGTTCTTTGGAAATTATTTTAAAATTAATAAAAAAAATTTATGGGAGAAGAAGAAATAAAGATAATAGAACAAGTTAAAAGAAAATGGATATGATGTTGATTATAAAATATTTGCTCACACAGCATTCGGCGGAGCATCATATCTTTGCATTCCTGAAATTGACATGTTATCGAACATAAACTGTTCCCCGCCGCCGCATTACGCGAGTACAATGCTAGTAAACATAAAATGGTTTAACTATTTAGAGCATTAACAGATTTAACTAAAAAATAACTTAAATTAATATATTAAATAATTCTATTCATTGAATTAAAAATTTTGAAGGTGGATTGGTTTTTAATACTTTAGGTTAGTAAATGGAGTTTAAACTCATTCAAATACTCATCCTATCTTATTTATTGAAATTAAATTTGAATAATTAATTCTCTTGCCCAATTAATTATAGCAACCAAATATGAATTTTAAATCAAAAGCCTATCATTTACGTTTGTATTACTTTTGGCTTCATAAAGTTAAAAGTGTTTTTTTATTTTAAGTAAATTAATGGTCAAAATTAAATCTTTTATTAAATAAAAGGTTCAGATCGTTTAATAATTTTTTTCTAATTAGTCTTTTATTTATATTATAAGATGAGTGTGTGTGGGTTGATGGTGGTGGCGGTAGTTACTTAGTTGGTGACAATGGCGACGGCGGTGATCAATGGTGGTCGCAATATTGATGGTGGTTGCAGGTTGCAGTGTAGGTGGTAACGGTGGTTGCACCCATTAGGAGTGATATTTAGTCACGATGATGATAGTGTTGGCGAAGGCAGTGATTAATGGCAATTAGTCACTGCCGGTGAAGGTCGATGGTGGAGGTTGTTGTCATAGGTGGTTATAGCGGTGATGGAGGCGGGAACAGTGGTAGTGGCTACAAACGGTGGTGGTGTGGTGGTTGTTGCTAGTGGTGGCAACGATAACGGTCTATGATGGCGGTGGCAATAGTGTTGGCGGTGGTGGACATCCCACACATGAACATGGAAGCAATCAATAGGGGTGTAATCGAGCCGAGACAGCTCGTGAGCTACTCGAGACCGACTCGAAAAATACTCGAAATCGACTCGTAGTGAACCAAGTCAAACTCGAGCTCGAGCTACTCGAGTAGGCTTTTGAGCAGAGCTCGAGTTCCATATTACTCAGCTCGTCAGGCTCGCGAGCCTAATCGAGCTTCTACTAATTTACCCTTTTATATATACATAAATTACATACTCGAGTAGGCTTTCGAGCCGAGCTCGAGTTCCATATCTGTTTTAACATTTATTGTTGCAAAAATTTATTAAATTAAAATTCAGCCGAGTCGAGCTCGAGAGTGTCGAGTACTTATTCGAGTCGAGCTCGAGTTTGGAAATTTAAACTCGACCGAGCACGAGTCGAGTTTCGAGCCTCGAGCTTAGGAATCGAGTCGAGCTCGAGCTTGGCACTGTGTCGTCTCGACTCGACTCGATTACACCCCTAGCAATCAACACTCTTGAGCTTGACTTGGTTGAGCTCGACTATTTCTTAAATAAGTATTTTATTAACAAATATACATTTATATTCTCTATTCTAGATTTATTTAAAAATTGATGAACATAAAGAAAATAAAAAAGTGGTTATATCTAAAAAAACATAGATGTTTATTTCAAATAAAAGCAACAACATGCTTCAAACTTGATATTTTCTAACACATCGGGAACAAAATAGTTTGCTAATAATAAAAATGGTCTAAAAAGTAGCAAAAACATCATTCAAAACATGAGTACAACTTCAATAACTGAATTAATGATATATTCGTAAACAACATCAACAACATTAGAAGTTAATAAGCAACGATAATCTAAAACGTTAGCAACAATAGGATCCAAAACTTGAATAAATAATCAAAAACATTAACCATGACTTTTGATGAAGAAACAATCGAACACGTAGTCTTGAACTCGATTTAGCCCCCTTCACAGATCTGTAACGATGTGATGAGGGAACAACTGAACACTAGGCTTGAACTCGACTAAGCCCCCTTCACAGATTTGTAACAATTTGATGTGGAACAACCGAAAACATGGGATTGAACTTGATTAATCCCCCTTCACAAATATGTGAGATTCGATGATGGAACAGCCGAACAAGTAGGCTTGAACTAGATTAAGTTCCCCCGTAGATCTTTGACGATTTGATGAAGGAACAACAAGTAGGCTCCAACTTGATTAAGCTTCCTTCACGTATTTGTGATGATTTGTTGAATAAATAGGCTCTAAAATATGAGTTTGCATTTGATGAATTGGTAGAAATCTCGATTTAGGGGATAGGGAAATTGCAAATTGCAAGCAACAAATCCTCTTCTCATTTGGGGATAGGGAAATGGAAAATAAGAGGGTGACGACCATGGACAGGAATTAGATAAATGGCTTAGGTTTTTTTATTTCTTCTTATATACTATGGGTAAATAATTAAATGTGTATCAATAAAAGGGTAAAAGAGTAATTAGCTAAAGCATCAATTAGATTCGCATGTTTGACGAACTAAGTATTACAAAACTTGAACTCGGCTCGGTACCCTACTCGAGTAGTACGAGCTTGAAATTGACTCGCTGTCATTGAGTCGATTTCGAATATTTTTCGAGTCGGTCTAGACTAACTCTCAAGTTGTATCGGCTCGATAAAACGCATAGCGGTGGTGATGTTAGCCAAGGAGATCGATGTTGACAATGACGATAGTGACAGTGATAAATGATGGTGATCAGCGATAGACACACATACTTAAAATATCAAATCAAAACTAACTCTAGCTCAACTCTATGTTCGCATTTAGTCACTTTAAGTTTAATTGATACGTAATGAAGAGGCTAATTATTATTTTTAAAATAATAACACAAATTTTCAGGGAACACAAATTTTTTGTTAATTCACATATCTTTTTTATTTATACTTTTTGTTAATTGACATCTTTCATAACCATTCACATCAAGTTAGTTACCTTTTTACTCAAATACTATTTTTTGGGTCCGTCTACATCTTTCACAATAGTCATTGTATAAAGGTGTAGGAGATCACATGGTAAAAAGGTTGGAACAAAAAGTAATTGTAAAAACTAAACGCCTCGAGTAATATTCAATTATTACATTCATTTTATAGTTTATTATTTATTGTCACGGGTATCAATAATTGCGATATTAATGTATTTCAAGGAAGGAAGAGAAAATAACAAGTAAATAAAAAAATGATAATAAACGGGCGAGCGCTAATCTTTGTTCATATCTTCTGCCGTTTTGCAATACTAAAATATACAACCCCCGCCGTCTTCCCCCTTCTATATATCGCTACCATCTATCTATAACACTCATTCATCCATTCATGGAGGGTTTCTGGTATCTAGCAATCAAGATCCCGCAAGCGATCACCGTCACCATCTTCTCTAACATCGCATCTCATCTCATATCATACCTCTGGTCAGCACTCTCCCACCTCGGCCTCTTCAAATCGCCTCCCGATCCCGACGATTACACTTCCTCCGCCAACTACGTCCTCATCTTAGACGGCTCCTCCCCCTCCCTCCTCCCGATCCCAGTCCACGTCGTCACCGCCGCCATTAAAAACAAAATCCCAGTCATACCATACTCGGAATTCGCCCACCGGTACGGCGGATCGGAGACGGCGGCGTGCACCGTCTGCCTGGATCGTATAAATGGAGATCACGGAATCAGAGAGCTTCATAGTTGTCAACATGTGTTCCACCGAGAGTGTTTGGATAGATGGGTAGACGAAGGGCAGGTAAATTGCCCTTTGTGCAGATCTATGCTCCTTCCGCAGAAGAAATTGTTATCTGCCGTATGCCCCTCTGCCGCAAGTGATACTGGTACTGATCTGTCAGTTTGAGGAACTCTGGCCAGCTATATTTCATATATAATAATATATGTAGGATCGCGATTGTTAGGATTGAAGAGTTGTGGATTGCAAATGTTTTGTTTTCCGTATTTTGACGATCGAAATGGATAAGGTTATAGTGTAGATGCAAATAATCAAGAATTGGTTTGTATTGCATTTATGATGATCACATGCCTTAAAATCTTTACAATTCCCTATGAAATTATTTTGTTTTTAATTATACAAACAACCTATAAACTGAAAGATATATATATATATCTATACAAGGATATGTACCGCCATAGCAGCGAGCTATAGCTGCTAAGACTGCTAGTAATAGCTTTGTATTAAAGTGAGAGAATAGAATATGTAGATTTTATATGTTATCTTGTATGATAAGTGAAATAATAAAGTATAAAGAAGAAAATGGCTGATATATCACTATTTTTTGAATTATTTCTCGAACAAGTTTTAAAAGTTTAATTCTTTTTATTTATAATATCAAGAGAAGTTTCAAAATTAATAAAGGAGCGATAACGAGAATTTGTTGATTACAAATATCTTTTACATTATGTTTTTATATGTTTTTAATAGAATAGTGTATATTCTTAAGTTGGAACGAAATGAAAGAACATAACAGGAAACTTCTTTTCTTCCTACTCATCTCACTTTTTGAGGAGAGGATATTCAACAAAATAACTTTTCATTCCTCCTCTCTTATCTTTCCTTTTCCTTGTTAATATATACTTAAGAACACATAACTTTAATTGTTTTCTTTTCTTTCAAAATCGAAAATATAATGTAAGTGAAAAGAAAGATAAAATATTAAGAAATAAAATTTACAAAAATTTCCGTCTGTTTATAGAAAAAATATGAATTAGTGCTTCTTTAGAGCATTATTCGTGATTATAATAATAACTAATAACCATTGTCGTTTCTGTATGCTATATTATCTACCGGCGGATCCACAACCAAGAAGGGGGGGGGGGGGGGGGGGGGGGGGAAGGCCCCCATTAGCCCACACACTTTTATATAGGATTATATGGGTGAACCATTTTAGGCCCCCTAACAATTAAACATGAGGCCCCAAGGTTTAAGATCTTAACTAATTAAGAAAAAAAATTCTGTTTCTTGCTTTTTTTAGACATTTTTTGGATTATTAAAATAAACTTTGAGTGTCAATTATGTGACATTATGTTATAATTCGAGAAAAACCCATAAACTTCAAAAGTTCTAAAATAAAAGTCATTTTTGCAAGATTATTATGACTACCATACAACGTTGACCCGATTTGTTTTGTCCCGAAATGTTTTGGCTCCTTACCTAAGTCGTCTTGCTTCTTTAATTAAGATGCCCCCCTAAACCGGATTCCTGGATCCACCGCTGATATTATCGTTACTGACTTATTATAAAACCTTCAATAAACTCATAAATAATTATTTTTATTACAATTTGTACTTTAAACAAAAAAAGAAAAAAAATCATTAAACTTTGTCATGCACACGATGCATACCAACAGATAACGAGCTCGCCAAATTTGCTCACGTCTTTCTTTTTAAAGAAAGAAAAGTAACGAAAAGTGTCAGGATCGAATTAAACACACAATAATAATCCAAGATTTGAAACAACTACTTTGCGGAAACAACTAATCGAATTATCAAGAACAATGATTATATAATACAAATAAACACCATAAGCCCCAATGCATTAATTCAAAACGAACCAACACACGTACAATTCTTCTCAATTGTAAGGGTTTTTCCCTTGAGGCTCGTCTACTTTTCTACCCTGAACAACATCTATATATATACTACGAAATAACAAACCATACGCAATAGTAGATGTTTATCGAGATCATTTCGCTAAGGATAGACACAATGTTATCTTCTCATAGCTATCACTCCGGAATATTTCAAAACAAAGTTTATCACTAAAACTGCGTGAACAAACTTGAATTTTTATCCTTATCCCATCCTTGAAGATCGCTGCCTATATTAATTATGCTCGCCTGTACAAACTATGAGCACCTGCACTAAACACCAACACTTGTACTAACTTTCAAACAAAATAATTTCCAACAATCTCCCCCTAAACTTATTGCTGAAAAGCATTAAGTTTTAAGGTTCGATCATACAGGATGTTTCCAAAACTTCAGTGCTTTTTGCTTTTCTCCTTTTCTTTCTTTCTTTCTTTCATACATCTCTGCCATCCAGCGAATCTCCCTAACCAAATTCCTCGCAATTGCAGTATCGAATCTTGTTATCAATTTGACTTGCATCATGGTTTTCACTGTGACATAAGAATGCTTATAAATCTTATCAACCAAGTAAAATTCTCTTAATCCACCTCTCCTTGCTATTACATACACCCCATTTTGTGGATACAGCTCCCAACAAATTACTTGTTCATTCCCTCCTTTAACAATATGCTGTAAACTGTTAGGCTCATACATCACTGTCAGATATTCCATTACAATGAACAGAGACATCGAAAGTTCATCAGTTGCTCTAATCTCATGATACTTTTTCATCTTTCCAACCCTGTACATCTCATCTAGTTCTACCCTGCCAATTTCTTTCACAAGAGTACTGAAAGAAGTGTAAAACTCTTCTGTTTTGTCAGCTCTTATCAATCTCACGTGATGTCTTGGATAAACCCTGATAACATCCCAATCAACAACCTCAGGATTCTTTACTTCCAGTGGAACTGCATGAATGGGTTCTTGAGGTTTACTGGGAACTAACATGCCATTCTCAATGTCATCACCTACTGCTGCTTCATCAGTGAATTTTGGCATTTCAGTCAAATCAATATCATCAACACTTTCACCAGCTTCGTTTTCCATCTCCTTCTTTTTCTCATCCTTTTCATCCTTGCCTTTTACTTTTTGGACCTTGTTTATCCTTTTTGATGGACTCTTTACCGACTTTGTTTGATCAGGCTTCTTAACAGATTTCTTTGGAGATAACTCCTTTATAACTTGATCTTTAACAGCTTGAGACTCCTTTCTTGTTCTCTTGGCAACAGGTTCAGCTGTATTATCACTTTTCTTCTTTTTGCTTTGAAGGGCAGAACTGTGTGGACTTTTTGGGAGTGGTTTTAGAATACTTTCAACCATACTGTCATGCATTTCTTTCACTTTCTTTTCAACCTCCATCCTCTCTTCCTCACTCAAGCTTACAACTTTCTTCTTTTCTCTTTCATAAAGATCAACAATATTCTCAAACTTCATCGGGCCCAGTTGCTTTCCACTGTAACCTCTTACCTTTAAGAAATCAGAAAACCTTCTTCTATCAGCACCAATGTTTGTTTTCTTTTCTCTTGCTTTCTTAACCTCCTCTGAAAGATATACATCTTCCTCTTCCTGAATTTTCTTTGCTAATTCCTCATCTGATTGAATTTGGCCTTTCATGGTTTGTTCCAACTCTGCTTCTAACTTCCTTGCCAACTCTTCATCAGCTTTGAGTTGTTCCTGTTTGGAGAGTTTTACAGTTTCCACAGCTACTCCTTTTCCTTTCTGCTTAAAAGATTCATCCATCTAAACACACCTAGGTCCATGTTTTGTAGTGATAATGCCCAAAGCTTTTCCTCTACCCTTAGATGGAACACCTTCTCCTTCCTTTGGTTCTGCAATCAAGACTCCCTTTAACTTCTGAGAAGTTTGAGGAATTGGCTTTTTGATCACATCTTTTTCCTTTTGAGATTGATTTTTAAACTGTTGCAAAGCAGCAGCAACATCCATTTCATCCCTTGAAACTTTATCTGCTTGAGGGACTTTCACTGTTTCGGATTCCACAGGCATAATAACCTCTGCTTCTTTCTGTACACTCACAGTCTCAATTAGTTGAACATCCACAACCTCCTCTCTTTGCTTATTTTCAACTAAAACTTCTTCATCAACACCATCAATGATTTGATCTAACTCTGCTTCAAAGTCTTTGGCAGTTTTGGATAGTTTTGATTTGCTTCCCTCTTTCTTTTTACTTTCAGCACCAACCTTATCACCTTCCATTACTTCAACACCTTTCTCAACATCCGTTTCTTCAACCACTTTTTCAACATCCTCAATACTCTGCTGTGGGTGTGGCTCATTCTCCCCCTTTTTGGGAGCATCCTCTGAGGAGCTGGAGGAGAAGAGAACAAATTTCGAAGTTGTAGTATGCAATAATTTCTTAACCATAGTGGTTAAGGAGGTCAATGCAGCCTGTTGAGATGTAATCAAATCACGCTGAGCTTGGAGCTCCTTCATGATAAGAGCATGGGATTCCATCAATTTCTTGAAGTTAGAGCTATCCTCACCTTGATTGGGTATATGAACCACCTTCGAATGATCATAGGAAGAATTAGGTGCCGTCAAATCATGATGTTGCATTCTGTTCTCACCTGTATTAAGTGTGTTGACCACCATTTCAGGATCAAGAAACTGAAAAGATGAGGTTTCAGGCCTAGCCTGAACACCAGCATCCCCCATGGTTTCTTGGCACCCGGGTCCTTCTGTGTTTGATGTTTCCAGGGAAACATCAAACATTGAAGTTGCCGTGAATTGGGTCTTAATGATGTTCACAGGGTCCTGAGATGTACTTTGTACAGGCTCAGAAATGTGAGCCCTTTTCACATGATCATCCTTCTCCTGACAGATCACCTCCTTGAGCATGGGAGACTGCTCATTGGTTTCCCTGTGGATATTCCCTTGAAGAGAATGTTCTTCAAGAGGGTTTGCAGTTTGGGTTGCAGGACGTAGAGAGGAAGGAGCTCTCTTTGTCCGTTTTCTCTTAAGAGAAACTAATGGTGGTTCTGTTGAAGCTGTTTGTGGTGGAGCTTGTGTATGAGTGGCAGTGGGCGTAGGGAGAACAATTGAAGACTGAGGAGCATTTGAAGTAGATGGTGTGGGTTGGGTGTCAATGGGAGTGCTCTGATGTGTAGGCTGAGAGCTTGACCCCTCACCAGTTGAGTGGGATACTTCCACCATTGTAGAGAATAGAGGAATATCAGTACCAGAAAAGTGTAAGCCTTTTCTACGCATATTTGCAAAAACTTTTGGAGTGTGAGAACGAATACCATAAACCCTTGGTAATTTTGAAAGATTTGGCAAAGATTTATCAAAGATTGTCTGTAAGAATCTGGGATACATCAAAATTTTGTTTGCAGAATGTTGCAAATTCCAGATCATATCATCAAAAATCATTTTGGAAAAGTTAAACCTTTTACCAGTGGCTAAACAAACTAATGCAGTGGCAATAGACCCGCCAAATTCATGCCATGCGCCCTTTTTACGAGAAATACACTATTGCAACACATGACAAAGAAAACGCCACTGAGAGGAAAACAATCCTTTTAGAAAGGTCATGTTCCTCAAATCACCCTCATACCCCATACGAGATAAAGTTGCAAAAAGTTCATCAGAGGGTAAAGATGAAATGCCTGACTCATCGTTGAGTTGAAGGTGCTGACGGACTAGGGCTTCAGTTACCACCAACTCGCGTTGATCAACCCTTGATTTTATAGAGTAAGCACCATTTGTTTCTATTAACTCCGCGGAGGACCAAAATTTATGAAGATGATCGATGTAGATGATAGGCTTAACTTGTAGGGCATATTGAATATGAGACGTTCTCAAGAAGCCTATGATAGGATGAAAGTCCTCATACTGATTAGGTTTCTTTAGATATGCTGCCATATTATGGGAATCCACGAACTTGAGTTCACCATTGTCAGATTGAGAAGATGAAGAAGACGAAGACATGATGTTGGAAGGGAGAGTAGCAGAGGAAAGGGGGATGAAGAGTATGAAAGAAGTGAGAAATTTTAAGAATGGATGTGTGAGATAAAGAGGGATGTCAGTTATGGGAGCGAAGAAAAAGGAAAATTTAAAAAAAATGCTGGGCTCATCAAAAGTTCGCGAAGTTTGTTAGCCTGTACTAACTGCCTATAGCAACTGTGTGAGAAAACAATTTTGCTTGTAGTATCTCTGCTTACCTGTAGTATCTCTGCACACCTGTACCATCTCTGCACACCTGTAGTAGCCAATCAAGTGTAATCTCCATTCCAGAATAGAATTTAAAACAAAAATCATTGAGAATAATTCCGAAACAAAACAGTTTATTTTTCAAGAATCATCATTCCAATATTGGAAACAAGAAAATTGAACCTACTGACATCAAAAGGTTTTGTAAACAGATCTGCAAGTTGATTGTCAGTATGAACTTTTTGAACATGGATAAGTTTCTTTTCATTGCAATCCCTTATGAAATGATATCTAATTTCAATGTGTTTTGTTTTAGAATGTTTGACAGGATTATTAACAATGCTGATTGCACTGTTGTTATCAATGAGAATAGGAGTATTAAGGAAAGTAACACCATAATCAAGCATATGATTCTGAATCCAAAGCACTTGTGCACAGCAACTTGAGGCTGCTACATACTCTGCTCCTGTTGTAGAAGTGGATACTGTGGTTTGTTTCTTGCATTGCCATGAGATCAACCTGTTCCCAAGAAATTGACATCCTCCTGATGTAGACTTTCTATCCAAATTTGCACCTCCATAATTACTATCAGTGTAAGCAATCAAATCCAGAGGAGAGTCTGTTGGATACCATAAGCCAAGATTTGGTTGACCTTTTAAATATCTGAAAATCCTTTTGACAGCAAGAAAATGAGACTGTTTGGGATTGGTTTGAAATCTTGCACACACACATACTGCAAACATAATGTCAAGTCTAGAAGAGGTGAGATACATTAAAGAACCAATCATAGATCTGTATAAATGAATATCAACATCCTCCCCCTCAAGATCTGCTGACAAAGTCTTGTGTGTTTCCATAGGAGTACTTGCAACTTTTGTTTCCTTGTAGCCAAACTTGTCCAGAATATCATGCACATATTTGGATTGACTCAAAAAAATTCCATTATCTTGTTGCTTGACTTGCAATCCCAAAAAGAATGATAACTCTCCCATAGAGCTCATCTTGAATTTCTGATGCATTATGGTTTCAAATTCTTTGCATAAAGAAAGTAGTGTAGAACCAAAGATAATATCATCAACATAAATCTGTACCAACAGAATATCATCATTTTCCTTCATAATGAACAAGGTTTTGTCAATTGTGCCTCTTTTGAATCCATTTTCAAGAAGATGGTCTGACAATGTGTCATACCAGGCTCTAGGAGCCTGATGAAGACCATATAATGCTTTGTTCAACTTAAACACTTTATCAGGGAACTTGGGATCTTCAAAACCTGGAGGTTGACATACATAAACTTCTTCTTCTATCTTGCCATACAGAAAAGCACTCTTTACATCCATCTGATATACTTTAAATCTTTTGAAAGATGCAAAAGCTAAGAAAATTCGAATAGCCTCAATCCTTGCAACAGGAGCAAAAACTTCATCATAGTCAATACCCTCCTCTTGTGTGTATCCCTGAGCAACCAATCTTGCCTTGTGTCTAACCACAATTCCCCTGTCATCTTTCTTGTTTCTGAAGACCCATTTTGTACCAATTGCTCTTTTTCCTGGTGGAAGTGACACCAAGGTCCATACATCTTGTATTTTGAATTGAAGAAGTTCTTCCTGCATTGCTTCAATCCATGAAGGATCTTTCAAAGCTTCATGTGCCTTCTTGGGTTCAATTTGAGAAAGGAAACTTGAATACATACACAAATTAGCATGTTCCAGTGATTCTTTGAACATCTTTCTTGTTTCCATTGGAGTATGAATGTCACCAATAACTTGCTCTATAGGATGGTTCTTCTGAATTCTTGAAGAGGGTTGAAAGTCAACCTATATTACAGGACTCAGATTTGAGTCATGTATCTCAAAGCTTTCATCTTCAAGGATTTGAGAGTCTGCTTGTATTAGCTCTGACTGTAATGGATCATGGAGTTCAGTGGAACTTTTGCTTTGCATAGTGGGGACCTCTTCTGTTTCATTCCTGATACTGTCATTGTTTGTATCATGAGATTTAGATGAAGAAGAAAAGATCTCAGTAAAACATGGTGGATCAACCTGCAATAGAGGAAAAAAAACATAGTCTTTTGAGGATTCCTTCTTTGAATTTTCTTCCTGTGTACTTGAATTGCATCCATGAAGTGAACTTGTAAGTTTATCAATATCAAACAACCAATTTGGACCTGTGCCAGAAACATTTGAGGTGTGTTCATTGAAGGACACATTTGCACTTTCTTCAATAATTTTGGAGACTCTGTTATATACTCTGTATGCTTTGCTGTGAGTAGAGTAACAAACAAAAAAACCTTCATTCACCCTACTATCAAATTTTCCAAGATACTCTTTTGTATTCAGAATAGTACAGGGGCATCCAAACGGTTTCAGAAAACTAATCAAAGGTTTTCTGTTGTGAATGAGTTCATATGAGGTTTTTGAATGATTTTTAACTATAAGAATTATGTTTTGCACATAACATGCTGTATTCACTGCTTCTGCCCAGAAAGTGATAGGAAGCTTTGAGTCTGCCAGCATGTTTCTAGCAGCTTCTATTAGAGTTATGTTCCTTCTTTCTGCAACTCCATTCTGTTGAGGTGTTCTTGGTGCACTGAATTGCCTTGTAATGCCCTTCTGAACACAAAAGTTCTCTAAGCTTGAGTTTCTGAATTCTGTTCCATTATCACTTCTCATCATCTTAACCTTTGTTCCCAGTTGATTTTCAATTCTTAGCACAAAAGATTTGAGTATCTCACTTGTCTCATCTTTACTCTTAAGGAAAAATACCCATGTGAATCTTGAGAAGTCATCAATAATAACCAAACAATAAGACTTCTTTCCAATACTCACTACATTTGTAGGACCAAACAAGTCCATATGCAACAAATATAGAGGATCAGTGATTGAGTTTACTTCTTCTGATTTATGAGAGGTTTTGTGTTGCTTACCCTTCAAATATGAAACACACTGCTCATTGCAAGCAAATTCCTTTTGAGGTAATCCTCTCACCAGCCCTTGTTTGACTAACCTATTCATGGTTTTGACATTCACATGACACATTCTTCTATGCCACAAAGAAGATTCATCAGTTGTTGCCTTTGATAGAAAACAAGTTTCTTCTGAGATTTGTGAAGTCATAGCCATATCCAAACAATAGACATTTTCATTCCTTGGGGTTCTCAACAGAATCTGTTTTTCATCCAGTATTTTGAATCCTGGAGCAAGAATGATACATTCTTGTTCTGTAAACAGAATGTTGTTTTTCTTATCATATACTTGTGATACACTCAGCAAATTATACTTCAACTGTTCAACATAGAAAACATCAGAGAAGTTTAGCTTTCCATTTGATACTTGACCTTTACCTGTGATCTTACCTCCTTTAACATCCCCACCAAAAGCAACATATCCACCATCACACTGTTCAAACTTTTGAAGACATTCTCTGTCTCCAGTCATGTGCCTAGAGCAGCCACTATCTACATGCCATATATTCTTCTTTCTCTGAGGTGGCTTGCCCTGCACATCAACAAAACAAGTTAGTTTCTTTTAGAAACCCAATCCAGTGTGGTCTTGGGTTTTCCTTCAGCATTGAAATAAGTAAATTGCTTTAACACTTGAGAATGTTTCAAGTAAGGACTGTCAACACCATAAGGCATTAATCTGAAACCAAGATTCTCTGTTGTTGAAGGTCTTTGACTAGTGTTACCTGTAATAACTTCATTAGCATTCTTTCCTTTAGGCACATACTTTTGAACAACTACAGGCTTTCCTTTGAAGATCTGTTTGGTGTTCTAGATTTGTTAAGCTTGGAAGACAAGTTGAACTTAGACTTTTTATTTATAGGATTGTGGAAACACTATTTTGCAATATGATTCAGTTTCCCACAAATAAAGCATGCTTTTGGCTTGATCTGTTTGATGATTACACCATAATTTTGAAACATCTTTTGATTCCAGTTTCTCTGATTTCCTCTAGCCTTTGTTTGTTGTAATGGTTTGTGCCCTGAGGAAGATGCTTCAGAAGATATGTGTGCAGCTTTCTTTTGTTCATGTAATTCAAATTCTGGTTTAGGATCAACAGATACCTCTTTTGGAAAATCTTTATCATTCCTGTATTTTTCAACAACTTCTTTTGTTGGAGGAATATAAGTTTGATTGAATGGAGGAGGCACTTCTCTATATCCTAATCCAGTTTTTAATTTATCATGAATTTGACTTTGAATAATGTTTTCAACTGTTTTAGAAGCATATTGAAACTTGTCAATGTCAAGTTTAACCTTTTCAGACTTCTGCATTTCAGTGTTAAGTTGCTTCTTGACTTCTTCTAGTTCAAAAACAAGTTTTTCATTTTCTCCTTTTAATTGACAAATATCATCTTGATACTTTTTCTCATTAATCACATATGCTTTTACTTGTTGTTCAAAACTAGCAATTATTAGACTTGTTTCTCTGCTTCTTTCCTCAGATTTTGACAAAGTTTCACATACAACTTTGTTATGATCCCTGTATTTTGTAACAGTTTGAAGACATTCTTCAGTACAAAGTTTGAGCTTTACCTCTTTTGGCATGTCATCTGATTTTGTTGAAGTTTCTGCCATTAAAGCTTGATTTGATGTGGCAAATTCAGCATGTTCACTCCAATCAAAGTGAGCATCTCCTTGTGACACCAGTGCTGTTGAATTGTTACTCTAAATGTTTCTGTTGTTGGATACTTCTTGTGAGCCTTCCTGCCTTCTTTCTCCTCTACATTCCCTTGCAAAGTGTCCATGTTTGTGACATTTGTAACACTCAACCTTGCTTTTGTCAAACCCAGCTTTATCATCTCTTTTAATACCAAAGTCTTTTCTCCCAGTTCTTTGAATGAACCTTTTTGCCCTTAGTGTGAGCATTGCCATTTGCCATTTAATATCCATCTCCTCTAGATCATCTGGATGAATTTGTTCTAAATCATCATTCACCAATGTGGACTTGGCATAACTTGCAAAAAATGCTTCTAGTACATCATCACTTGTTGCATTCACCCTGGAAGTTTGAGAACCAGATGTAACTTCACCAACTGATGAAACAAATGCTGCATTTTGAGAAAAACTTGAAGGTTTCCTTTTTGCTTCCACTTCTGCTTCAAAGACTCTAAGATCATTGTAAAGATCATCCAGTTCTTTTCCTTCCAGATCATCACTTTGTCTAGATGCAACTGTGTACATAGTCCATTCCTCACCCAGTGACCTTAGAAACTTTCTGTTGACATCATCTTGGTCGATTATAACTCCTGCAGTAGCCAATTCTCCAACCAGATTGTTGAATCTGTCAAATGTTTGTGTCATAGTTTCTTCCTTCCCTGCACTAAAATTCTCATACTGTTGTTTTAGTATAGATCTTTGATTTCGTTTGGTACTTTTTGTTCCAGAGAACCTTTTCTCTAATGCTTGCCAGAGTTCTTTTGCTTGCTCACATCTACTGAATTGATGCTGATATTCATTTGGTATAGCCAATAACAGAGTACTCAAAGCCTTCATCTCACTTTGTCTTTCTTTCCTCTCCAAGTCATTCGCTGGAGGATCTCTAGGTAATTTGTTTCCATCAGCATCTACCTTTTGAGTACCCTTAGGGCCATTCACAATGATGTCCCACATCATATAGTCAGTAAGGAGAATATATTGCTTAATACTTATTTTCCACATATCGAAATCGTTTGGTTTCAACATTGGAACTTTTGTTAACATCACGCCATCGGTCATGTCACCCATGATGTTTTGTGTCACCCAAGAACTTCTGTTTTTGATTTGTTCTTGATGATCTTGGATTCAAAGCTACAACGTAGCTCTGATACCACTTGTCAGGATCGAATTAAACATACAATAATAATCCAAGATTTGAAACAACTACTTTGCGGAAACAACTAATCGAATTATCAAGAACAATGATTATAGAATACGAATAAACACCATAAGCCCCAATGCATTAATTCAAAACGAACCAACACACGTACAATTCTTCTCAATTGTAAGGGTTTTTCCCTTGAGGCTCGTCTACTTTTCTACCCTGAACAACATCTATATATATACTACGAAATAACAAACCATACGCAATAGTAGATGTTTATCGAGATCATTTAGCTAAGGATAGACACAATGTTATCTTCTCATAGCTATCACTCCGGAATATTTCAAAACAAAGTTTATCACTAAAACTGCGTGAACAAACTTGAATTTTTATCCTTATCCCATCCTTGAAGATCGCTGCCTGTATTAATTATGCTCGCCTGTACAAACTACGAGCACCTGCACTAAACACCAACACCTGTACTAACTTTCAAACAAAATAATTTCCCACAAAAAGAATCAAAGAAAAGGATTTGATAATAGTATTTACATCAAATCTATATATATTTTTAAACAGAGGATTATAATTGAATCCTTTTATTATTATTATTTTCTTTTTTTTCGTCTCGAGAACTTTACATAGATAACCTAATACAGAGTATATTTTATCAAGAGGTCCTTTTAAATAATGTTTTCAGAACCGAATCGGACCGACCGGCCGGACCCAGAACCAGCAAAGCTTACGACTCGTATGAGACCGGAAAACCGCCTATTTCAAAACCGGCCGGGTTGGCAAGAACCGCCGAACCGGTCGAACCGGGTTTCGGGTTTATTCAATTAAAATGTCAAAAAAAGATCAAAACTTTTTAATTAATAAAACCCTAAAAAACTAAAATGTAAAATCAATTAAACGCCCTTAGTTGCTAACTTACAATTACGGGCACTCTCAATTTATCATTTATCGATGACCTGCTTATGCTTATCTTCACTTCCGTATTCCAACTTTCAAGTTTTAGAAACAATTTCATAGAAATAATTCCACGCTTCAGATTATTTGATCTAGGTAAAGTAATTTTTTCTTCAAATCTTCTATTGTCTATTGATTGGTGTGGCCTTTTTTTTTAAAGATGTTTATTACATTATCCTGTTTTTTTATCCGGTTGGACCGATCAGACCAGTAAACCAGTAGACGTCCAGTTTAATGCCAGTCCGGTTTTAAAAACATTATTTTTGATTACTTATCTCTTTGGTCTTATTTAAAACTTGAGAAAGCAACGTAATGACATGTTGGTAGTTATTGATTACTTTTATACCCTACACATTAAGTACAAATCTACAACTTGTCAACTTACGTGGTCAACCCATCAACATGCATCCTCATTATCTTCATTGTCATATTAAAATCAAATTACTTTTTCTTTTCATCTCATTCTATCATACAAACTTTCATATCCATCTCACACAAGTACACAACCTTTTCTTGTTTATAAATAAATAAATATAGAAAATACATACAAGCAATAAATGCGGAGAGAGGAAAGTATAAGAGAGAGAATAAAAAGAGAAAAATAATATATTCTATTAGTTTTTCCTCTTACTTTATTCTTATACTCACCACGTACAAGATAAGATGTAAAGTCCACTAATTCTCCTTGCTAACATCTTCCATTAATTTTAACATTTATATTGATCTTATGAACGGTATGATAAGTAAAATCATAGAACGATAACGTAAAATGATATATTACCTCTCTAAAACAATCATACTTTTCTCCTTTTAATTTCTTCAAAATCCATATCCTCATTAACTAGACCCGTTTGAAAGTCAAAGGCTATGTTATTATATTATTCTTCCATTTCAATGTCTATAAACCAAAAACATTTTAGTAAATTTTGTTAATCTATATTAAAAAATGAAAAATTATTACACTCTGTCATGCACACGATGCATACCAACAGATAACGAGCTCATCACGTACAGTAATATATTCGTTACGAGGTTATCATGGCATAATCACGTGCCTTCTCCGTTCTTATTACTGAAAGAAAAGTAACGAAAATAATCAAATTAAGAAAAGGATTTGATAATCAAATTTACATCAAACTATACTCTTTTTAAACAAGGATTATAATTGTATCCTTTTATTATTATTATTATCTTTTTTTTGTTTCGTCTTGAGAACGCAGTTAGATAGATAACCTAATACGGAGTACATTTTATTAAGAGGGAGTTATTGCCCCTTTTTAATTACTTGTTCTTTTTGGTCTCATTTAAAACTTGAGAAAGCAACGTAATGACATGTTGGTAGTTATTGATTACTTTTTATACCCTACACATTTTATTTTAAATATATACATGTGTAAACGTTCGCCTATTTACTATTTATTGGGGAGTTTTGCTAACGTGCACTTTAACATATATAAGTTTATTTTAGTAGCCATAAATGTTAGATGATGTTTAGATGAGTTGGTTGGTTTCTTCCTTTGTGACCCAATGGTCAAGTGTTCAAAACCCACCCCTACATTTTTATCCATCAAGTTTTTTTTTTCCTTTTGTTACTTCTTTTATCATGTTATTTAAATTACTTTTTCTTTTTCTTTTTTTCTTTTGTCATTTCCTTATCATGTTATTTAAATTACTTCTTTTTCTATTGCGTGCTTCATTTTTTTGTAACTTTTGCCCTTTAACATGATTTTTTTTTGTATTTTTTAAACACATCTTTTAATTTATTACGTATAAAGAATTCGTACAAAGTTATCTTACACCTATTATTGTATACTAATGGGTATACCGCTTAACTAATATATATCAAGTATTATGGTTTATTTAAAAGATTTGATGTGACAAAGATGGTTAATGACATTGTTATTTTTTGGATTCCCTTTTTTCTTGTGTCCACTCATCTCTTTTCCTAAGCTTTTATTTCTTTGTCCCTTTATTTTCTTATTATTATTATTCTCCTCAAATTATTAATTAAAAAAAAAGAAACACAATTTAGATAATATGTAGTTAATCTACAAGTGATTGAAAAATAGGTAATAATGTAATATAAAGTTGTAAATTGTTTTTTTAGCCACGTAAAAATTGACTTTTTTTTTGTATATACATTTGTTAATAGATGTACATTGACATATTTATAGATCTATTATATATTAATTTTTCTTCAAATGAATTTAACATTTACGTCCGTAACGTTTGTATGTATCAAAATTTCAAACTAGATATACTAAATGCTAAGTTTTTAGAGTCTGATAAGTAAAATCTAATTGAAAACATATAATAACAAAGTATGTAAGGTTATATTTATTTTGATGAACGAAATTCAATGGTAACATAACCCGTAGCATTGCGCAAGTTTATAACACTCGTTAACTACAAATCTACAACTTACGTGGTCAAGCCATCAACATGCATCTCATTATCTTCATCGTCATACCGATCAAAGTCAAATTAAAATTTCTTTTCATCTTATTCTATCTTAGAAACTCTCATATCCATATTTCACACAACCTTTTTTTTTAATAATAAATAAAAATAGAAGAGAGATACAAGAAATAATGCAGAGAGAGAAAAGTAAGAGAAAGATAGAGAGAATAAAAGAGGAAAAATGATATATCCTCTTAATGTTCCCTCATACTCTTTTCTTCTATTAATTACAAGATGACATGTAGAGTTCACTAATTATTTTTTAAGAAATTAAATATCATCCAACTTTTTCCTCATACTCTATTCTCCTACTCATCATAAGATAACATGTGTACTCTAATAATTATCTTTCCTCACCTCTTTCATTGATTTTGAACTTGTATTGATCTTATGAGTAAGATGATCATAAGTAGAAGAATAACGTATAAGAATATATCACTTCTTTTTTTTGAACAATCAAGAGAGCCTTTCATTCATCATACAAACATCTAATCTATTACATCTATAATAACACAACCATACTTTTCTCTCCTTTCAATTTCTTCAAAATCCATATCCTCATTAATTAGACCTCTTTGTAATTCAAAAGGCTACGTTATTATATTATTATTTCATTTCAATGTCTATAGACTAAAAATATTTTAATAAATTTTGTTAATCTCATATCTAAAAAATGAATTATTATCTTGAAATCAATAAACATATGAATGTGAAAATACTTCGTAGAGGTACTTAAGCAATAAACGTATAAATATTTCTGAGCATTGATTTATAACTCTTTAGATAACCTTTGAATATTGATTTTCGGTTTTTAACCAATTTGATAAGTTTTGTATACCTGTTTTACATTACAGTCAAACTTAAGAAACAATTACAACCATTTTTCATTAAATTACCAATTTCCATGTGACATTTCTTTCAATCAAACTTAAGAAACAATTACAACCATTTTTCATTAAATTTCCAATTTCCATGTGACATTTCTTTCAAAACCATTACGACCACGTACTTGTAGTGGTGGTTGTCAATGACGATGACTAGTTTCGCTATCTCCGTTTCCACTTCGTCATCGACTATGGGTTGTTTGTTGCTGGTCTTGTCATTGTGAGGCTTGTCGTCATGGTTACAAGCTCCATAGCTCGTCTCCCTTTTTCTTTATTTATCTATTTTTATTCTACCAATCATATTAATCGAAAATAATATTATGTGGATCTAGTAATGATAGTGATGATGATATGAAAGTTAGTCATGCATGTCATGACTATGATTGTTTAGTCATAAGATTACCATATGTTAAAAAGACTGATATGACAGTCAGTTATTATGCATGTTATGATTATGAGTGGTCTAAAGAACTAGATGTTGATTGCTTTATTTTAAAAAAATAAATTTAATTAAAACGACGTTTTCGCTTATGTAATAGTACACGTGAATATGATTTTTCAAAATAACATGTACGAGGAAAAAACCCACATAATCACATTCTTAAAACGTGATACATTTTTTTTAAAGAATTAAAAATTACAAAAACTAAAAACTAAACACACCTGAATAACTTTAGGAGTGAGACTGAAAAGAGCAATTGAAATGAGGGCCCTGATTGTAGATGCAGGAATAATACATATATTAGTAATGGAATGGCTTGGTTTTGTGGTCCTCTTCTAATTATAAAAAGTACCCCAAGGACTAGAGAACATTAACAATTATAATGTCATGTACTCTCATAGATGGTAAGGGATGATCTGTTTCTCACTTCATATTTCAATTAATGTTGAGTAATTCACACGTTATAATATTATTATCCTTCAAATATATAATTCATACTTCAAAGCTATATGCATTGCAATATAAAGAACATATATAGAGCAAGAGGGTCGTTTTACCTCACCGCATTGCAATATAAAGAACATATATACTACATACAGCAAGAGGGTTGCTTTGCCCCCCTTCACACTATAAGTCCATCACTAAGGGAGTTAATAGTTCGAGTAATCAAAATTATCTTTTTGACTAAACATCGTATCATATTATACTCATAGTTGTAGCATATATCCTATCAAATAACCTAATATTCCAAATGCAAGAAGAAAATAAACATTGAACTAATTGAATATATACATTGTTGTCGGAAAAGAGATAAAATACTGATGTGGCAAAAATGATGATTCATTGATGACTTGTAAGTGTGATGTAGACAAATCTTGGCTTCTCATTGGTTGATAGGTTGTGATGTGTGCATAAATATAAGGCAATATTTTTTTTTCTTGAAAGGCAATAGTTTAAATAAAATTGTGTAAAAATTCCTTCTTACTTCAAGCTATAGAAAGAAGAAGAACCACATATTGTCGGTTCTTTTACAATACCTATATAAATACTAGTAGACACTATCATACGGTTAAAAAATGTCTTAATTTATACATTAACAAGTTAACTAGTGTGATACCTTAAGTTACCTAATTAAGAATATGAGGTGTTTAATAAACTTAGAGGGTTAAAATGGCCAATTTTGAAACTTAAAAAGTACAGAGTTTGTTATGTAACTAGATTTGTATGTGTTTTACAGATTTGGTGTTATTCATGGGTTTCATGGTGTGTTCTTCATCACATTGATATGTTCTTCCTGTATGAATGAAAAACAAATTCGAAAAATAAAAATAAAAAACCCAAAAATTAAATCCGGCCCAAACCCGGTTTCTCACCCAAACCCGGATCCGGGCACAAAACCATAGGCATCAACGCTTTTTAATATATTATATAAATTAGTCAATAGTGATAGATATGCATGTGGAATTTCTTTGTTGGCCAACTCATTTGCAAACTATCTGCATACACACACATACGTACTACTATGCTGCCTTCTTGAGTTTAGTGAGTCAAAAAGGATTCAAATGGTTGAATCATTGGTCAAATCTTGTTGTATGTGTTTATTATTTATTTGTTATGTTCTCGTACTGTTTGTGTGTATGAAAATACCCTTAGCTTGTTTGAGTCGATTGGAAGTCGAAAAATAGGTCAAAATAGTGTGAGGAAATACAATCGACTGAATTGTGTCGTACACGACCCATGTAGCTTTTAGCAGGTCGTGTATGTCACGACGTGTAGGTGCACACGGCCCGTGTAGGTACCTAAGGTGGTGACAGGCTATGTAGGGTTACATGGTCGTGTAGCATAAGAGGTACACGGCCCGTGTATGTTTTTGGTCAACACTGGTCAGGTGGCCATGGGTGATCATGTAGTGTACAGTGTGGACCTCCGTGTAGGCCCTATTCCAGATCATTTTGCACTTATGTAAAACTTTGTTATGTTATGTGTATAGGGACGTGAATGGCTGCTTTGGTCATTATACGCTATTATTCATATAAATTGCTTACGAGGTGAGTTTACTAAACTCTGATTCATATGTGCAATATGTGTTATACGTTGTGATGTGGTCGACGTGATCGAAGGGGTCACAAATGTAGGTGGGGTGTAGTGGATTACCTACAACAACTAGCATGGTGGGCCGTTGCTATGATGTTACAGTACTGTATCAATGATGTGTTATATGATGATTACATGTGTATATATTATTTGAAGTTTAGCATACTCACTGAGCCCTTGTAGCTTACAGATATTGCGGTTATGTTTTGGCATGCCGCAATGGATCTAAGGGCAAGGCCCCAGTTTGATGCTTAAAACTATTTTGTAACACTAAAGCCTCTTTTGGGTACAACTTAAAATACCAATTGTACAATTGTGTAAATATTCTTCTGGGTGACTCTGGTTAATTAACTAAAATTTGCTTCCGCTGACCTTGTAATTATCGTTTTGGTTATAAAATGGTGTTTTATGTAACTATTACTAAACTCAAATCATTGAAATATTGAACACAATTGCTTTTCTTGAGGAACCATGAGAGAGAAAACTAATGAGAGAAACAGAATAGGCCACATAAAAGGAACTATCAACCGGGAAGCTAGAAGCAAGGCAAAATGGAATACGAGAGCGCTGGATTTACTACAACATTCAGGCCAAATGATCGAACATATACTTCACTTTTCTTCTTCAATTTTCTAGATTTGATATGTAACTTTAGGGGTTTATATATATTGTAAGGGATTTTGTGAATATTGTATTTTTATTAAATTAGTGTAATAATTATAGATTTTCTATGAATTTCATTTAATAATTCGTGATATATTTTACTTAAAGAAAATTACTAAATATATGTTTGTCTTGTTTTTATTTACGTTTCAATATAAATTTTATCATAATACTAAATTTTTCTAAAAAATTTGAATTACAAAGCTAGAAAAATGAACGTTGATAATAACAAACAAAAATAAGCTACATTGATAACAAAAAGAACTACTACAATGATGGCCCGTATTTATAAACTGTGGAAAAAGTAATTTGTAGTTTTTAATGAGTGGGGTTGTGTAATGTCCGAACTGTTGTTTTGTATATATTGTATTATCGATTATGGTTTGTTTTCACTTTAGGAAGCTTACATTTTAACAGTTGCATAGTGGGTGAGTAAAAAACTGTCAATGACTTATAACCCAATATTATTAGAAAGTAGCAGAGTTAAGCGAATAACTATCACTTAAGTGGGTTGTACAACTATCCTTAGTTCCTTACAACCTGAAAATTTTATAATAATTTAATTTATTAAAACGTTCTTATTTTCAAACCAATAACTTGACAAATAAAATTAATGTTATTATTGAATGAATATTTGAATTCGATTTTATCTTGTGTTTTCAGTTTTTGTTAAATTAATGATAAACTATATTCAATCAATTTACGTATGTGTAAGCAAAATCTATTTTCCGTTTGGATTTTAATTAAATGTTATATATAAAAAAATTTAATATGAGGTTTATTTACGTACCAAGCACCGCACATGTATTACACTAGTTAATTTTTTTAATGAGGACTTTACTACCAGTCAACCTGTAACACAATTAGTACAAATACAAGTATTTCACCTCTCCTCTTTCTAAGCCGTCTGAAATCTAGTTAGTTGTCACGTGATACGGTTCATAAGACGACCCTATCGAATTATTTATAAACTACTCAAGTTCGACTAGTTAAAATTAAAAGAATCAATTCTACATAAACTTCGCCACTTTGAGTTTCACTTAAAACTCGTTTAATACATAAACCGAGCCTCAACTTTATAAAAAGAGCAGCCAAATTTAAAACTCAAATTATTCACACAATCACTGAATCACACCCGTCTCTGGCCATTGGCTTAACAATTGTTTTCTTATTCATATAAGATAAAAATAAAATCTAAACTCTTTCCAAGTAATGGGCTCGGCCCACTTCTCAATTTCTTACCTTGGTTCGACGATCTTATCAAAATCTCAACCTAGTAAATTATTCAATAAAAAAAAATTATATCAGTGTTAGTATATTTATTTTCATATAAGATAAAAAAAAATCTAAATATATAGTCAAATATTCAATAATAATTCTACGTCCAAACAACTATAAAAACAAAGTGCGTAAGTTTGAAAATGAGCCGTAAATTGGCTTATTAAAAATAAGTTGGGCTTACGAGCCGTTTATAAATTACTTCTATAGTTCTATAGTGATAGATTTCTTTGGTTTAATTTTTATTAATGTATGTGCTTCATTGAGGCATCTATTCTTCTGGAGAATGGGCATGAGAGGACTGAGTAGGAAGCAAAGGGGCAAGGGAGGATGGATATTTGATTGGTTGTCCAATCTTGTATAAATATGATCTTTCTTGTTGAATTTTAACATCATATATGATTCAATCATACCAGAAAATAAGAAGTAGAGACTTATATGTACTAAAAGTAAAAGTGAAAAGTTAGAATTATATAAATGTAGAGACTTTTACGTGATAATCACAGTCCTAATGGCTATGGATAAAAATAAAATAAAAAGATGATTTTAGTTTCTAAAAATGGCAATATTGTTTCATAGAAAGTTGAAACCTAATTATAAAATACAACGGTACTCAATCCCACTAAAACGGGGTATGGGAAGGTAGAAATGTAGATACTCATACCATTACTTGTATGTAGAGAGATTGAAACCTGAAAAATAAATTTGAAAATTATGAAAAGTTAATTATAAAAATATGAGTCTTGATTGACATTTAAAAAAAAAACTAAAATTACCTTTTTCATTATTACTCACATTCCTTAAAATTGTGGTTAACATTCTCCCTTTTTTTTATCAAAGAATTATATATATGTGAAAGGTGCAAATTTAGGGATTTATTTGCTCTAAATACTTCTCCATATCAATGCTTTTAACCTATTTGAAAGTTTAGTATGAGATTAATATTTTTAGAAAAAAAATTAAAATGCCAATGATTTCTTTTGTCGTGAATAATTTGAAATAGAATGTGCATTGTATGTTGTGCGTACACTTTTGTCTTTATAAGCAATGTTGTATTATTCATCGAACGATATTATTATTGGACTAATTTAAAATAGAATAAAATTCAAATGGCCATCATAGTTCATACCTTTATAAATCACAATAACCAAATATGAAAATATAATTATAGAATTATTTAAACAAGTAACAAAATAAAAGAGATTAAATTGTCATTATCCCAAGAAACTTTTTCAGAAAAAGGAACGCTTGTGTCATAAGTTTGTAGGTTAATGTGGTCATGCATCATTGGGATTCAAATATTATATATCCACCGGTCTCAAGATTAAAGATCTTGAGCCAAACATAAACATGTTACCCACTACGATTTTAATATAAGATCTATTTCAGAATAAGAATTATTGCCTTAAGATCTCATTTGAGGTGTACCTACAGTAAATCTGGTTACTGATTATCACTGATTTGTCCGTTGATGACCCCTTTTCAAACTCATTTCAACTTTTGGCCTTCAATCTCGCTCTCTGTTCTTCATGTTTCTTCCTATGGAGGTTCATGGTCTTGTGTTTCTTTAACACTCGAATAACTCAAGATTCATAAAAAAAAGCACCCACCTTATTGATTCTAATTAGCACAAAGAAGAAAAAGCTTTCTCCTTTTTCTCCTGTACTTTCGAGATGGGGTTAATGTATGGAACCAAACAGACCCACAGTCACAAGCTAGGGTCCGGGTCAGGCGTCTCCCCCAGATGGGTCACGCTCTTCTGCATTGCTAGTTTTTGTTTGGGTGTCATCTTCATCAATAGGTACAATCTTGTAAACCCAGTTACAGATTTACTTTTTGTTTGATGTTCTTGCTGTTTGTGACTGTTCCATATTTCGAATTTCTGGTAAATGTTGTGCATTTTAAGTATGTTGTTTTTGTATTTAGGATGGAAAATCGCTATGGTTTGTTGTTGATAACATGTTTCATCTGTTTTATACTTTTATTGGTTCGATGTCACTATCTTGGAAGCTTAAATTAGTACTAAAATAGAAAGAGTGGGAATTGTTTAGATTCAAAGATTGCTGTTTTTTTTTTAGTATAAGCTGCATTCAGAAGCAAAAGCTTCTTGAATGTATAGAGTTGGTATATAATGAATTGCCCCATTGTCATTAGCTCATAGGGGCTTGAGAGCACTTTTTTAGAAGATTGACTCAACTGCAATTCAAAATAGATATGTTTATATAATATATTTTTTTCATAGCATATATAGTTCATGTGAGGTAAATATATGAATGATTTGGATTATGATAGAATTTCATCACTCTATTGATCTGATCTAGACCAAAACTTCAACTATTTCTGAACTAACTAGGATGAAATAAGCATAGGCCCCGTAAAAACAAATTATAGGCAATGAAAGATTCTAGCTTATTCATATTTGTTATCTGATTCAGATGAGGTAAGCTTTTGTTATATTCATTCAAGTTGTTAATATGCACGAGCACCTTATCATAGGGAAGATAATCATTTGATGCAAATGTGAATCATAGGGGACATCCAAGTATCCAACAAAATTTTGTTATAAAGCACACAGTAAGCAGTAATTACTAACTGTTTGTTGTGTTTGTTTCTAGAACTTTCTGTTTGGTGTTTAATGTGAATCATGTGTTATTCCAGGCAGTGACATATGTGTTTTGTCTCAAAAGCATTTATTTTATTGTGAAACATGTGTTATTATCTGTTTTATTTTATACCGTAGATTGAACACTTGTTTTCACAGTATTAAGTGTATTATGTTAGGTTGTTGTAGACTATTTGTTGCTTTACAACTTATATTTCATGTATCAAAACTTGTGTATTTTCAGTTGTTTTTATTAGTTCGTTGTTTTTATTGTTCTAGGTTTGGCATTAGTCCGGTCCATAATAAAACAGATGAAATCTCTTTACATTTAGAGAAGCAAAGTGAACAGCCTGTTATCGACTGTGAGAAGAAGGCAAGTAATTAAGTAATTTCTTAAAGCATCTTTGATCTATAGAAGAAACTCTCAAGTCTAATATGTATTTTAGTTATTGCAGGATGTTTCTATTCAAACTGAAGATATTTTCACTCAAGTTTCACGCACGCATGATGTCATCATGTAACCTTTTGCTTCAACTTTAATTTACAATATCCAAAAAAGTACTACGAGAATTTTTTTTATTTTTTAAATTCATTTGTTTCACTCGTTTATGCATATTCAAAACTTTCAGGACTCTAGACAAAACAATCTCATCACTAGAAACACAGCTTGCTTCTGCTAGATCTGCTAAGAAACCTGTACCGGAGGCATCAAATGAGCGACAAAAGTATTTTTTTGTCATGGGAATAATGACGGCATTTAGCAGTCGAAAACGGAGGGACTCCATAAGAGAAACATGGATGCCTCAAGGTTTTAATTTATTGTTGATTCTGGTAATTGGGATGTATATATTTATCGTAACATACAAGTTCTTGTTTCTATTCATTCAGGAAACGATTTATTGAGGTTGGAGAAAGAAAAGGGAATTATAATACGATTTGTTATTGGACACAGGTGGGTTAATCTCAAATTTCAAAAAAAATTTATATCAACTTTTTTGCTTCTCTTATGTCCCTAATGTCAAATGATGTTCAGTGCAACACCAGACGGGCTTTTGGATCATGCCATTGATGTTGAAGATGGTGAGCATAAGGATTTTTTAAGGCTGGTATGTTACAGATTTTGTAATCTTGAAAAAAACAGTGTTATTTACTTGTAAAATAATATTATTTCTGGAACTGCAGAACCATGTAGAGGGATATCATGAGTTGTCTTCTAAAACTCAAATCTATTTTACAACGGTTGCTGCAAGGTGGGATGCTGATTTTTACATCAAAGTAGATGATGATGTTCATATCAATCTTGGTTAGCACCACTTATAATCTATCAAAATATTCAATAAATCCTTTATGAAGTTCTTTGTATATATACTAGTATAATATAACACTATATAAGGGTATTACAAAACTTTAATGAAAAGACAATCTTGCCTAGGTATGATTGGGTCTACCTTGCTCCGTCATCGCTCAAAACCACGTGTTTATATTGGTTGTATGAAATCAGGACCTGTTCTTGCACAGAAGTAAGATTCTATAATCGACATATTTTCTCTTTCCTCTTAAGTTTTTGTATATTTTATCCTCCAATAATCCAAGTTAAATGCAGAGGGGTGAAGTACCACGAACCTGAATTCTGGAAATTTGGAGAAGACGGAAATAAATATTTTAGGCATGCAACTGGACAAATATATGCAATATCCAAAGATTTGGCCACTTATATATCTGTTAATCGGTTAGCATATCTAGTCTACGTACTTTTGTGTTCCTTTTTAACAAAAATTAGAAATTATTATTGATCACTGATATATTCTTTGTTTTTTTTAGTCACATGCTTCACAAGTATGCCAATGAAGATGTTTCATTAGGATCTTGGTTCATCGGTCTTGATGTTGAACATATTGATGATCGAAGCCTTTGCTGCCAAACACCCCCTGGTAAGAATTACCCACTATATAGTAAGAATGTAAGATAAGATCTATTGCTTTTAGTGCTCATATACATGATTGCTTTCTCTTCCTGGCCTTCAATTTCTGTAAATGTAGGCAAAGAAACTATTAATTCATCGTCTTTTGTTATGCTAATTTCAGTAACATGTCGATTGTGTTTATTTTGACCAATTAGATTGCGAGTGGAAAACTCAAGCAGGGAACTCGTGTGCAGCTTCATTCGATTGGAGTTGCAGTGGGATATGCAAATCAGTGGAAAGAATGAAGGAGGTACACAAGCTGTGTGGAGAGGGTGATGAAGCCATCTGGCACACCAGTTTCTAACTAAATCACTCCTTTGACTCCCCCCTTTGACTGGATTAATGGATCACCAGCAGCCCAATTTTTGGCAAGTTGCTGTCGGGCTGTTAGTAGATCATAAAAAGTAATGATTTTGCACATAAGGGTAGTTCATCATGATCATATACTAATATTCTGATAAATCATGAGCTTGTAAATCTAATTATTAAGTGGAAATGCATTTATTTTTCTGCTTTTTATGATTATATCTTATATGATTGCATCTGGAAACGATTTCAAGAACATGAAAGCTGCACAAAGTGCTGATCATCGACATGTTCTTTGATATTGGAAGTGGTATCATTATCTTGTTTTGAAGAGAATTATTGATTTGCTTTTGTGATACCTTTTCGTGTTTGGAATTTCTCTTGCATATTAAGGGACTTTTCAAAGAAACAAGTTTCAACTTGTTTTTAAAGAATCATTTTGTCGATTTAATGAAGTGTGTACATGGTTATTTTTTTATATATGGTTTGGAAAACATTATCGTTGATAGTTGTGGTCTTTATCATCAATTTTAAGTTTTGGAATTGTCCCATTTAGCGCATCCATCACGCTTGAAGGAGCATGAGCTACAATCACTTCATCGCCCCCACCCCTTTCAATCTAAAGTGAGGGTTTGAGGGAAACTCATGCTGATATCCTTTTTCTCTCTCTTGATCTCTCTATCTCTCTCTTTTCTATCTCTCTTATTTCTCTATTTATTTATTTATTTTAAAAAGTGTTAAAAAAAGGATGGATTATGGATGTGAGGGTTAGTGAAATAAATAGAGGTGAAAGAGAAAAATAATTAGGTTAATATGGTAAGAGAATGAATGCTAATGATCTAATTGAGAGGAAGAAAATAACTACTTATAAGTTACAAGTCCCAATGAACTATAGGTTTTATATAATATCAATCGATAATTAATTTTATTATAAAAATAAAAAAATCCACATTACCCATAAATTTTATTATACATCTTAAACAATTCTATTAGATCATGGGGAGTACATGCCTGAAGCATGGCATGCTTCAGCGCCACCTCAGCATGGCACCCTCCATGCTTCAACCCCGGGATACCTATGCTTTCCATGCTTAAAATTTTTTTGTTTTTTTAATTTTTATAAATTTTAGTTAATTATTATATAAACTAATATTAAATTTTGATTTAAATTATTAATTTCTAATAACTAAAAATTAAATCACTAAAATTAAAAAAACACACACTACTTTTTTATTAAAAAAACATTACATAATTAATAAATTTTAACGAAGCACTACTATTTTATTCATCATCTTCGTCGTCGGATTCAAGCGTGCTTATATGCTCGACTAAAGCAATACTCAAATTAAAATGCGTATCTCGATCACGTATTTCTAATAAAGTCGCTCTTGAAGTATCGGGACTTGGTTCTTGCTCCGGCGACATTGGTAGATCACTTTCATCAAATGAGCAAATCGCTTTACCCTCGTCTTGTAATATCATGTTGTGTAATATTACACACGCGTACATAATGTTAGATAATTTTTTCACCGTCCACGGTCGTGCCGGATTGTGCAATATTTGCCAACGTTTTTTAAGAACACCGAATGCTTGTTCAACATCTTTCCTTGCCGATTCTTTTGCTTTCTTGAATTTTTTTCGCTTCTCGTCTTGTGAAAATCTAAAAGCTTTAACAAATACCGCCCATTCTGGATATATCCCATCTACTAGATAATAGCCATGCTTGAATTCGACCCCGCGCATCCCATTTTTGTAAGAAATACGGATTTGCACTTTGCAAATCATTCACTATCCTCATAAAGAGGCCTTTGGACATCCGAAACCGTCTTCTAAACGAACCTATACATATCACAAATTAAAATAACAATAGTTAATATTTGTCTAAAAAATACATTATAATCTAAAAAAACAAATTAAAATCACAAATAAAACCGTATAAACGAACCTTCATCGTAAACGCAACCTTCGTCAAAGTAGTCGTTCAAGAGCCGTTGGTTAGCCTCGTCACGTTGCCGATTAACCACCTTTCGTGTTCGCGGTGGTCCCGTTGATGTCCCCGCTTCATCTAACCGTTTTTTAAAATACAACGCCGCCTTCACAAGTTGCTCGCACGCCATTTCATATTGCGCGTTTGGATCCTCGTCAGAAGATGATGATGAAGATGTAGTAGATGAAATCTCATATGGATCCATTGCAAAAAATAAGAAAAAAGTGAAGAGAAAGAGTGAAGAAATGGTTGAAGTTGTGTGGTGTTTGAATAAGAAATGAAGGATATATATAGATGTGAAAATGGTATTGAAAAAAGAAAAAAAAATTAATGGCCAACGGTCAATATAGCCGTTGTTGAGCATCTCCTCCAATCAAATCCTTTCTCTTTCCACGGCAAAAACTCACCGAGAAGCAAATGAAATTTACGGTACCAATATTGAGGGGTGGTGTTTGGGGCGGTACCGCATGCGCCACATAGGCATGTCGTGGCCATGCCGCATGTACACCCTTGAGCCTTAAAGGACATTTAGTCTAGTAGTACATAGTGTTTAAGGTGTCTTTCAAGTTCTTAGGTTCAAGTTTTATCGTGAATGTGTAGATTTAAGAGTAAATTAGTAGACGTGTAAGTTCTGATTTACAAAAAAATTATATAAAGAAGGTATTTTATTCAAAATAAACCCTTAACCTACCCAAATATGGCCTCTTTTTGTCTTGATCATTGTCACTTCACTCTTGATGGACTCACATGGCATCAATACCGGCAACCATCGTAGCCATCAACAACGGGAAACATCATCACATCAACAACCATGACCATTATATCTTTGACCAAAAGTGGGACATATCTTTAGCTCGTCTCTCTTTGGTGAACCATAAGCGACTAGTACTTAGACAAATGTTACCACAGAATCCTGTTACCAACATCACCATCATCTTAAACTCTACACAAGTAAGGTTTACATATTTCATTTACCCATCTCTTATTCGTCTTTGTTCCTCTTCAACTAGACCTAGCTAAAGTTTGCTTTGCTTAGTAACTAATCATGTTGTTGTGTTAGATTTGATCTAGATTCCAAAAACCTGTTCCTGATTCAATTTCACAATGAATGGTGTTGCTAGCAATGGGTGCGAGTTAAGCTTTAGATAGTTGATCATTTTCATAATTTCAAGTGTGGCTCTCCTAAACGTTGGATGCAAAAGTAAAAAGAATCTCTGTATATTTTAATCATGGAGATTGTTTTGGTGCTTAAATACATAATATTCGTTATTATGTTTAATTGTTAATTAAAGACAAAGGGGGAGAATGTAAGGTCCCTAAGTTGTGTTCAAATACATTCTAGTAAAGTTTAGTATTACATATAACAATAGTATAGGTTTAGGGCAGTTATTCTAAATACCTAATTGATATAAATACTTTGTAACTATGTCCTAATTCATTAATATGAATTGATACCTGGTACGTTGAGTATACAAAATATTTATTATGATTTGCTGAGTTAAGTGGTTTTTAATTTAAAGTGTAATTCAACTTTTGATTCCATTGGTACATGATATATTGTTGACAGTTTTGGTTATTTTAGAATTTCTAATTAGGTTTATTTCGTATGTTGAAACTTATCTATTTATTTTAATTTGGGGGTAAACTAGTAGTTTATGACATTTTTATTATGGTTCACAAACTTAATTTGTTGCGTATTTTAAAAGCACACAGTCGACGTTGATTTGTTATTTTGAAAGCTTTGTGTAGATTGTAAAGCAATCAACTCAACAAATCTGCATCTTTAGACTGCGTTTAGTAGGAAAACATTTTTCTGTTTTTTGTTTTATGTAAAAAAAATGGCAAATTTTTCATTTTTTGAAAAACATAAACGTGTTGGTTGAGATGTTTTTTTGGAAAAGTTGTATGGAAACGTAGAGGAGTTTGGAAAAATATGAAAAAGTGAGAAAATTTTCTATTTTTTTTTCAATGTGTAAGTAAACGTATTATTTAATTTTCAGTTTTCTTTGAAAAAATTTTAGAAATTTTTTTTTTTTCTAAAAATTAAACACAGCTGAGCATTTTTTTATTATTATTTTTAAGCAAGATATACATTTAATATGATCAATTTTAAGCAAAATAATCAATTTTGGAATTTTAAAAACAACTTTAACAAGCTCAAGCACATGTGTGTATTTTTTTTTTCCATCCGACTTGAAACGATATATGTACATGAGCAATTTATGCATCTTAGTTGAACAACAATACCACCAAAAAATAATCTTAGTTGATAATAACTTGCACATATACATTACATGCTAATCTTATGAGTTTTGACATACATTAATCAAATGGGTTTTTGGTATTTTAAACAAGTTACAGACAAAGTAATGGATATTGGTATCATAAGTTGATCATATGAGTTTCGTGAACAACTTTAAACAAGTTGATGCACATGTCTATTATAAGCTAACTCTATGACATTTTAAACAACTTTAATGTACACAAATGCATGCATCAGAAGCTATATAAGGAGCATTTGACATTATAATTAACTTCTAGTTAACAACTGGCAAATGTGCATCACAAGTCACTCCTAAAATTTTAAAGAAAGTGATGCGCATATGCATCATATGTGATTGCTTATTAGATATCACATACGTATATACGTGTTTATATTCCTTGACTTACCCTATCAAACTTGGATTGACATTTATGAAGATCGAACACTTAATTTTAGACAGAAATTTAATTTTGACTGCTAAATATCATTTTTTAAAAACCTATCAAACTTATTGTTATAAGAAGTTGCTTCGATCTGAAGTTTGATGTTATTCTTTCATATCAGTTCATCAAGTAGATACTTTGAGATTCTTCAAAAATATAATCGCCTATGTCCATGTAGAGTTTTACATCGGCATACATGCAAGATTGTGATTTGGAGTTACTTTGATAACAATTATGCACTTCTAGTTAGGGCTAATAATAAGGATAGTAATACGAACTTCCCTAACTTGGTTAATTTCACTTCTATTTGTTTTAGCGGGTGTTAAAGCTTAATATATAAACATTTATGAGCTCGATTTATTTCAGTTAATAAACATTTTTTTAGCTTAATTATTTTGTAATTTGAGTTTTTAATAATTATAAATAAGAAATAAGAAGAGCTAATAAAAAAAAGAGTTCATGAAAATAAATCCAAATTTATAAGCTAATTAATCTAAAATTAAAACAACACCCTAGTATATTTCAGAATGTTTTATATTCAAATTCTAACAATTATTTTTTATTATATTTCAAGTTTATCGAGCTGTTCGAATTGGGTTTTTCAAATTTGATAATTGTTTATCCTAATTCGTAACTCGATTTAAATTCATATTAATGGAGAAGACTTGATTTTTACCTCAATTCCAAATTCAAACTGGGTTATTTATATATTTAACCACTGCGAATTGCGCCCAGGTTAACCATTATTAATGAGTGAGTCTTGAATTTGTCAAAGTATCCGTCATTATCCTAATTCGAAATTCGATTTAAATTCATATTAATGAGAGAGACTTGATTTCTACCTCAATTTGAAATTCAAACAGGGTTACTAATGCGCGAGTCTTGATTTTGTCAAAATATTCGTCATTAAGCTATTGATTTATTTTAGTTAAGGATCAAGATTGGTTCTGACAGTTATCACACGAAAAACAATTTTCGTTTAATCCCTCTCCCGATACACACACGTATGGGCCATATATATGTATGAGTTCTATTCCGATTGAATTTTAATTTTTACAAATAGCATTCAAATGGTGGTCACATGGTTGAAAGTTGCGAACTCTTGTATCTCCACTTTCAGTAAGATTCTCAAGCTCTCACACAATCTTTTATCTTCTAAATTTGAGTTTTAAACGCCAAATCTGTGCCTAAAAATAACAAAATTTGGTGGGCGGGGCCAAGCAAGGACTGATTGCTAACCGCCCCATATATCTGCAGGCTGCTCCTACTATTCCTATATATGCACACCATCATCTCAATTCCTCAACCTTCAAACCAATTTTAAAAATTATTTTTTTCATTCTAAAAAAAGTCAAAAAGGAAAAGAAAAAAAAAACACACGTTTATCATGAGATCTGGGAACAAATGACGGCCTACAAGTTAATGAAGCGAGTTCACTTTATAACTTGTAATCAAAATTCCAGTTTTATTCCTGTCAAAGTCTTGCTCTCATAACGTTAGAATAATAAGAATTCTTATAAGTGTTTTATATTAGGGTTTATCGATCGAGATTTATTTAATATAGTCAATGTAAAAAACATAGTTTTAAAGTTTTAAAATGCAATCGTAGATGATATGTTACAATCACATGTGATTTTGTAAAGAATCACATGTGAATTACAAAAATACTTCACCTTAAAATTTTAAAATTCAATCTAAACCATTGATTCAATTGATCCAAAAGCTAAAGTTAATCCCTTAAAAATACTAAAATTAGTTCCTAAGGACTATAACTTAAACATGAACTAAATTGAACATTCTTATATATATCTATTAGTATTTTTTTTTTTTGAAAGGCATCGATTAGTATTTATAAAGTATGAAGAAAACGATAATAAGAAACTTTTATGGAAGTGGCCTATCTATACAATAAGATCGGATTACCCACAACACTTATTATTATTCTATATAATAAAAACAAGCTATATAGAATTTGTGAATACATTTAGGATATAAAGTTACACAAAATTTAGAGGTATATGTAATTCTCTAGCCAATCTTCAAATATATATAAAAGAATAATTTGAAAAAAAATTATTCGATAATCCAGACCCTTAAATTAATTAAAGATTTAATCATAGTCGTTAATTTCATTTAATTCTAAAATTTTGATTTTGACTTTTTATAGTCAAACTAATGTGAATTAAATAAAGATAACCTTAATTAAATCAATACTTCTTTCTTTGTCATTTTTCATATAAACAATTAAACAACCATAAATGTTAAAAAAATTAATAAATTATAAACTATTTTAAAATTGTACTTCTCATTTTTCATATAAATATTAATGATGAATATTTTGAATTAAGTAATTTTTTTTACCTTTTAGTTAAGTTGTAAATTTAATTTGGCCTTGATTTTTAGAAGTCAAAAGTCTTTAAGTTAATCAAGATTATTATAAATAATTTAGTATATATCATTCTTAAACTTTAAAATTTCGTATTGTCCATCAAATTATCATATTTAGCCAATTTTTTAATTCTATCATTTTTAAAAATAATTATTTTAATTTTTTATTATAACAATAAATATTTGTCTTTATTGCTTATAATTGTAAATATAATGATTGATAACTTGTACAAGAAATTTAATCACGTGTTTTGATATAATGATAACACATTTCTAAAAACATGTATGCTCTCTCCTTTCGCGGTGCTTCCATCGCTGGTCTTGAAATTGACGCCGTTAGTTGTCATGTTTTTTAAACTCTAATTTTTTCCACGTTTTATAATTATTTTATATCGTTTATTAATGTTTAATATTTATTTATTTTTTTAAAATATCCCGTGTGTTACACGGGCATTTAACTAGTAATCTGATATACGCCTAAAACATTGGTGCTGAATTTTAAAAAAAAATGCCAACTTTGACGGAGAGCTCCTACTCCTAGCCCACAACTCGGATAGAGTAGTAATAGTTGTTTCAATCAATCAAAGTATCAAACACCTTATTCTGCATGAATAAATTATACATAATTCCAGGTGAATTGCATAAAGGCAAAAGGTGTGGTGCAAATTTCTTTTGTTTGGTAGAGAATTTACTTGAAATAGTTTATTATCTCGTGTAAAAATATGTGGATGTTTAAAAAAAAGTATTAAATTTGATGGGATGAAATTATAAAAGGTATAGTAAAATAAGTATAAAAGTGTTTCAAAAGTTTTTTAAGATATTAAAATTTTCAGATAAAAATAATAAAATATCACCAAAAAATTTATACATGTCAAAAATTTTAACAATAAACAATAACTAAATTTTTTGAAGTATGTACTATCATTAATGGATAACAAAAAATTAAGAATATACTAATTTTTAAAAAGTGTCATATTACAATAAAATTTATACCAAAACGTAGATAAAAATGAGACGGTCGTAAATATATAATTATTTGTTCGTTAAACAAAATGTATCACAAGTTACTAAACATTATTTATAAAGACCATATAATTAATTATATTAATATACAATTTTTATAAAACCCCCTCACATTTTCTTAAAAACCCCTCACATATTTTATAAAACCCCCTCATAATTTTCATTTAGGCCCCTCTCAATTGATTTAGATTTGAAATTCGATGGCACATATCTTTCTAAAATTGTTTTTGAAATTGAATAATTTTAAAATTGAAGGTTGTGATTGGTTGATTGAGTTTCAATTTATGGTTATTTTAGGAAAATTTGCATGTCTTTTATATATATACATATCTCATAATTAGTTTTTTGAATATTTAGATTTAGATTAAAAACAAATAATAAGATAGATATCATGATTCTTAATTTCTTATATATGGTAAATTGTTATTATTTAAAATAATATTTTTTATATATAGTAGTTAGATGAATGTTGCTAACATCTCACAAAAGGGTTTATAGCCCGTGTATGAGGTGTGTTAGGTGTTTCATATGATTATAGGTTCAATTCTTATTATAAACATAACATGTAGATTTTAGAGTATAATTAAAATGTATGTGTTATGTTGTTAAAAAAATCAAGTATCATATCTTAGCGTGTGCGGTATGGTTGGATGATGGGGTTTTTTTAGGTGGAGGGGTCGTGGGGAACACCACCACATACCACCATGGCCGCCGTCTATTCCGATGAAGTATATGTTGTCAACATAGTTAAACTGAGGAAAGACAACCCAACATTCTCTCATTCTCTTTTTCATATAATTGAAAGTTTATTTATTACAAAATTTCTAATTATGTATTTATTTAATAATACATTTTTTATTGTTGATTTATAAATATGCTGAAATAACATATTTAATTATTTGTATTTACTATATGATTTATTCATTTATATGTCTTTTTACGTATGTAACTTTTCAGGCTCAAGCTTCAGGTTTTACCGAATATTTATTATTCTTTTCGTCTTATTTTTATTGTATACTTTTAATTTTTTAAAGTCTTTTTTTTCAATTTTAACCTTAAATATTTTTGTTTGTGTTATATAATAAATGATAAAAAATATAAGAATGTATTATGTTTTAAATGTATTTTCATTGATATAATTTTCATCAAATATTATATAGCAAAACAAAAATATCTAAGGTCAAAATTGAAAGAGAAAAACTTTAGAAAGTCAAAACTGAAAAATAAAAATGGTACGAAAGAATTAATACATATAATTTTTAGCTCCTACATCAAATTCCAACTTGAGCCACAACCTTAGCCTAGTTAATTAAGTAAAACTGATCCTAGAATTTACAAAACGTATGAGATCTTAGTTATATACTCTCAGTCTCTCACATTTCTTTTTGGCGAATAGAAAGCCATTGCTACAACGTACTCTTACATTACTTTAGTTGTCTATATAACACATAAAATATAATAAATAACTTTGGTTGAAAACTAAATTAAATATACGAATACATTTAATAAAAATATTTTATTAATTAAATATGTTTGCTTAGGCAATTGTTGATTAACTTGATACACGTACAAAAATGTATAGTTGTTGCAAAAAGGTATCTTTATGCCTATAATATATGGTAAGGCGATGACGAGCACAACTATTCTAGCTTCGTGGATCTAACAGTCAATTGTAACGTCTCTAAAACTGTCTATGGTTTTGCAAGGGTAGCTTCGAGATCTCACCATCCTCTCTCTCTCTCTCTCCATCAACCAAACAATCAATGTGGCTTCATTGATTCACAAGGCTCAATCGCACTAATACCCTACGTGTGTGGTTGTGTTTAAAAGTAATTTTTCTAAACCTCTGATATATTGATTCGGATTTCTCCCATTCTATCCACTTTCAAGTAATTCAATTTCTTGAACCATTGATTTATGGTTCTATAAATGTAACAACTTGGATATTGGTTACTTCATCTAGGAATTTTCTATTGCTAATTAGTATCATTTGATTTTGATTACCTTATTGGGTTGAGTTAGTTTTAATTTTGTTTCAGCGGTTATTATCAATATTTAGGTTTGATGTTTGAATCAATTTCCAAAGCTAGTTAGTACTCGATTTCAAATTTGCTATAAAACAACTTGGAATCAGTGATTGAAATATCAATAGTGTAACACCTTTTTTTGTAAAGAATTGTTAGCAAAACTTTAGATTAATAAGAACTTTATATGAATCTTAGAAAAACGTAAAGGGACAAACAACGTAACGTGTTGTATTAGTAACTATGAGCTATCAAAGAATTTATAATCTAGTAGTATCAAGTGTGTAAGGTGTCATATAAGATTGTAAGTTTAAATCCTGTAATTAATTAAAAATATAGTTTGATAGAGATGTGTTTAATAAAGACAATGAAAAAAACATAGTTCTAAAATTTTAAAATGTCATTATTGGTGATCAGTATACAGTCATATGTGAATTTATAAAACAACACATATGCATTACAAAAAGACCACTCCATCTAAAATTTAAAATACAATCTAGACTATTTATGTCATTGAATCAAATACTAAAATTAATCTTTTAAAGCTATCACTTGTATGCAAATTAAATAGAACATTTTTCTAAATTGATAATTAGGTTTAGAAAGTATGTTCTGATGCTAAAATAATACTGTAATAATGATTAGCTAACAAGAATATACAATCAATGAATAGCACTCTAAATTAAATTAAACTAAAAGTTAGGTCCACCTATAAGTCTAACTAAAGAGGTTGATTGGACTTTCCTTGCTCTTCGTGGTCCTTTTTAATGCAATTTCTAGTGTATTCTAACCTCCGACCATCCCATCCCTTCCCAGTCAATACCTCTCCATTTACACCACCGGCCGTTTATGTTTATTCATTCCTTCTCTTCTCATTTTTAAAACCTTGTTGCTTGATATAATAATAATAATAATAATAATAATAATAATAATAATAATAATATTAAAATAATAATAATACGGATTAGTTTGCAGACAAACACTATACTTATCGATTGACATCACTTATGCTTTTTAAGAATATGCGATAGACGGATAGATGCCTCAGCTTTTGATTCCCCTGAAGTTGATTTTTTTTTTGTTTTGTTTTCTTGTAAAATATGTCACAGTTGTGAACCACATAATATTTTGAATCCACAAGAAGTATTTTTTTCCGTCCACATCACGATTTTAGACAGCAATGGCAAAAATTCAAGACAACCATTTTATTAATCAACAATTTATATGGTCGAAACCGTTTTCATTAGGATTTAGTTCACTTTTTTAACAACGCAACATGAAAACTTTATAATTCTACTTTTAAATTTATTTATTTGTTTATTTAAAGACTTAAACCTACAACTTTGAAAAACACCTAATATATCTAATATCGCTGGATTATAATATATTTTAGTATTTAGTTCACTTCGTTTCTGAAACGAATCATGTTATGTCAATCATCTAATCATACTACTTTCAGTTACGCAACAAGAAGGAAAAATAATTTAGAAAAAAATGCAAAATGACGGCCATCTTAGAGTAGTATTAGTTAATGATTAGTATTAATTATATAATAAATTAACCATCATAGTCCTACCCAAAACCTAAAGTAGTAATTAAAACCATAACGACTAAACACATTTGATAGTTTGTCAAACATTAAAGAGACAATATACAGATTTCATTATTTGTTAATTATAATTCATAAGTGTATATTGTATACCTCCACTTATCAAGTGGACACTACCAACTTGTAATTTACAACGTTAAATACCAATTCAACCCAAAACTTATGTTCTCATTAAATTTATATTGGTAATTTTCGAATTATTAAATCGTTAATTACATTATATTATATGGTTATTATTGAGATGCATACCTGCACTAAAAAGTAATACTAAAAAAGTTTTCAAAGTTAATTATTTATTTTTTTGGTCAATTATATGTGAATAGGAGTTTTGAATGGAACGTGGAAAACGAGAGCGGAAGAAGAACGCGGTGTCCTCACCGCACTGACCACACCCCGAAACTCATACTAATAAATACGCCACTCACCAAATCCATATTCCCTCATCCGTTTCCAGATTCCCAATCAGTAAAACGAAATCATCAACATCTCTCATCTTTAATCCGATCAAAATCTGGGTTTCGGAGATTCGTCGGATTCCGCCGTGGTTGTGATTGTGGTCGTCGATTTTTGTCGGATTTCGTGCACCACATAAATGGAGAGAGGCGAATCACGGTGAGGGGGCCTACGGAAATCGGCTACGCTTCTTTATCTACCGCTTATCATTCTTATCTTCACTCTCATCCTCTAATCTGCTCATTTTGTCGTCTTCTTATTCTTCCCCCAAAAATTATACAATATTCTTCTCTACTCCCTTCTTATCTTCCCCTCTCCCTCTTCTTTGCCTCTTCGTGAGGCGCATTTCACCGCCCTTGTTCATCGATTGTTCTTTATCCCTAAATCTTTACTCGATTCGAACAAGGGTTTTCAGTTGGGGAATTCCACTGTTAGGGTTTTGTTATGGCTTTAATTGAGGCTCTCTTCAACATCTTACAAGGACCTAATCTATGGAATGTGTTGCCAGATCTTATGGTGTTTATCGCCCCTCTTTGGATTGCGGTTCTTTTTGGGGTTCTGGTTGGGTGGGTATGGAGACCAACATGGGCTAATTCAGCTATTAACAATTTCACAATCCCAACTAAAACTTATTCTTCCATTGACTTTGCTTCTTCAATCCCAACCTTCAATTCATTGAAGTCTCAACTACCTGGTTACTTTTTCCCCTTCTCCGATATCGGGTCGCCGGAGGTTGCTTCATCTGGGCCGTCTTCAATCTCGTTTCCCGATACAAGGTTAATCTTCTTCATAATTCTTTTTGTATTGTCATTTTTAACCTGAATTACTAATAGATAACGTATAGTTAACTTGCGAATGAACAAGTTGTAATTCAATTCGATTTTTATATGTTCAGTTCATCGAAATTGGATGCTGAAAAGAAGAACTTTGTGGACGAAAGTGACTTGAGGCATATCACCCAACTTGTTGAAGAAAAAGATGGAGGTCCTACTTGGATTGGAATGATGGATAAGTCAACTTCAAATATGAGCTATCAAGCTTGGAGGAGAGACCCTGAGGTAGCTTTCTGCTTCTCAAAGTTTCAATCTTGACCAATTATTTTCATTATGGCACTTGAAATCAACAATGTATGATAGATTATTTTCTTAATTATGTATGTTGATTGTGCCTAATTCTATGATGGTATATGTTTTCATAGACCGGACCTCCACAATACCGTTCTCGAACTGTGTATGAAGATATGACTCCTGAAATGATGAGGGATTTCTTTTGGGATGATGAATTTCGATTGAAATGGGATGACATGTTGTTAGAGGCCGAAACTATAGAGGAGTTCCCCAATAATGGAACAATGGTCGTGAAGTGGGTTCGTAAGGTATAAACTAAATCCATTTATATACTAGCATATCCGTAATCCCATTTGCTAATTACCTTATAGAACATAGACTCACATGCTACAATTGGTGTTGCAGTTCCCATTTTTCTGTAGCGACAGGGAGTATGTAATTGGTCGTAGAATATGGGAGTCTGGAAAGACCTACTACTGTGTTACAAAGGTAAACGAATGAAATTCTTTCTTTAAAATTACGTTTGTGGTTCTTTAAGCGAATTGAGTTATGCCTTATATGAATGGAAACTAGTTTTATAGATATCATATGATAATACAATAAATGCGAACCTAAAGAGTGAAAGAACTTAATCTCCAAATTTTTAAGTTGCCTATAACAATAGGAAATTTATCAGCTTGAATTTGTTGTTTGACAAGAAATGGTGTTCATCTTTTATATGAAGGAGCTTCTGCTAGTAGTTTAATTATGGTGACTTCTTGATTATTGGGCTTTGTTCCTTAAAACTGAAAAATCCAATTATACTTGTTTCAGGGTGTACAATACCCATCTGTGCCACGCCATGCTAAACCAAGACGTGTTGATTTGTACTATTCAAGTTGGTCGATTCGTGCAGGTAAATAGGCCACCAAATTCAAAGATATTCTCTTTTACATTTAGGGGTTGTTTGGATTCACAATTTTGTATTTATTAGCTGATTATTGCGACTTGAATCTACAATGATATAGTTTTAATGTTTGGATAAACACATCTTGCTGTTTTTTAACGACTGATTATTCAAAACTCACCAGTTGAATCAAGGAAAGGGGATGGAGAAAAGAGTGCATGTGAAGTGTTGCTATTTCATCACGAAGACATGGGAATTCCATGGGAAATTGCAAAACTTGGTGTACGTCAAGGTATGTGGGGAGCAGTGAAGAAGATAGACCGTGGTCTTCGTTGGTACCAGAAACATATTGCATCAGGAGCACCTTTGACTCATTGTGCATACATGGCTCACATCCATTCAAAAGTCAGCATCGAGCGTTTGAGATACTTGGTAAACACATCAAACATTGATTCACAAGAGATCCAAACATGTGAACAAGATGTGAATGATGAGAAGCCACAAGGGAAGAATGTTCCAAAGCTTTTGGTGGTAGGGGGAGCCATTGCACTTGCCTGCACCATTGATAGAGGCCTCTTGACAAAAGCTGTTATATTTGGAGTTGCAAGAAGATTTGCAAAAATGGGAAGGAGGTTATGAACAACATGAGTGGGTTGGTGGGTATACTCTTGTTCTGACTTCAAATATAATTGTATTTTTTTCTTTAGTTATAAGAAGAAGATGGTTTGTTAGATTCATGTTGCAGCTTGTGATGATCATGATGAGAGAGTATGATAGTATTATGATCGATGTATTTATTTTGAATGATTCTTCTCATGCTGCTGAAATAACAGGAAAATTCAATTTTCTTGAGTTAAATACTACTTGTCGTTCTTTCATGTTATAGTTTGTACATATAATGACTCATTGTTCGATGTTTATACAAGTACGTTATTTACTCTTCAAAAATCAAAATAGTATTATCTTTTCAAACATACAAGGCATGGGTGCCTAAGATTTGTTTGGTATTGCCTCTTCACCTACCAACACCTCAAACTCGTCCAACGTATCTTCAAATTTGCAACCTTAATGTAGAAGTTTTTTTAACTTCAATGTATTCCTATTTCTAGTGTAATTTTATGTAAAGTAATTTTATTAAAATTTTATGTAAATTTTTTATTTAAGCTATTTCTATTTTATTTATATAATTTTTTTTTTGCTTTTTTGTTTTATTATGTGAAACTAATAAAGTTGACGAATCTTATAATATTGTATTGGGTAAGTGTATGTATGACAAGTTGTGTGGTAGGAGTGATGTGAATGATCACTCTCTCATTATGCTAGTTATTACATTGTCACCATTCATGAATAGTTTTTACCACACGAAGGGATAAAGGCAACTCAGTAGAAGCCGTGTTTAACCTATTAGAGTCGGTTCAACTAGACATGATTTTATATTTTAGTATATTTATTTTTAGACTTGTCAAGATAATAAAACAACTTAAAATTCATTAATTTGATTTGATTTTTGTAAAAAAGAAGAATGTGTTTTCAAAACTTCATATACTATGATCCACTTAAAAGTGTAACATAAATATTGAGTTATTCTAAGTGATTCTCAAAAAGAGTTAAAAGGTGATCATTTCCTTTTGTTTTCGTGTGACTATTTTCACTTATGCCTTGTAGTTTCTCGAATTTATATTTTTATCAAAGATTTTAATTTTGTTTTCAAATAACCAAAAAGTATATAGAAGTCGACTATGTGAAGTAAAAGTTAAGATAATAGTTATTAACTAGTTAAAATATATGTGTAAGTATACGGGTCAAATATAATTATTTATAAAAATCGCTTAGTTAAGTATATGATTGTTGTATAAAAACGAAATGATAGTTTGATCTTAGACTATCTATAAAACTAAAAAAAGTTTATATCAATTTCAGTCGATATAGAAAAGTATAATAACAAATTTATTTATGATAAGATTTGTAAAACACATAAAATTAAACCTGACACGGGTCATGACATAAATACAAATTTTAACTATTAAATATGAATCAACCATTTTTGTAAAATCTAAAATCCAATTTTGGTTTTTCTTTGGTCAAAATTAGTTTTAATTTTGATTTTAATTTGAATCAAAATTAGTATGGAGAATTTCATACATGCCTTTTTTTAACATTAAAATATTATATTTATCTACCCTAATATTAAAATATTATTAAGGGATTAATAGTTAAATTTATCATATAACTATAAAATATAGTATCAGTTTTGACTATTCAAAGTCAAATTTGAGTTTTCAATTATAATCTAAATTTATGGTTAAAACTTAATTTTTATTAAATGAAAGGCTAAAATTTTCTAATTAAATTGATGAATGTTAGTTTTTATTTATATTTAGATTAGATTAGATTGGAAGATGGTTAATTATATTTTCGAAATGGTATAATATCTCACGTGTTTCCTTAAAAGAGTTTCAGACTTTCAATAATATTATTGATATAATTAATTGTTACAGATCTCACGGATGAATTTAGAATGCAGAGAGACATAAGATAAAAAGATCCTTAATTCATTATCCCTTTCTTTTAATATGTTTGGCAATGAAGGAAGCCTCTTCAATTGTTAATTCGGGAAGCTTGTAATAAGAAATCTTTTTGTGATGTTTCCTTTGCAGACAAAGTAACTTATATCTTTTTGTTGCAGTTAATTTGTCGATGATGCATTATTCTTTGGTCGCTGGTCAAAGGCAAATTTTAAAAACTGTACTAATAGTCCTAAAGAGATTTAAAGATTCATAAGGTAAATTTGTCAAAAAGCAGCTTTTTTAAGTAAATATCCATGAAGAAGCCATTCAAAGAATGGCGAGAGCTTTTAATTAATTGTTTCATGGTAGTTTAACTTTAGCTGATCAGAAGGTTTAACTTTAATCTAGCTATCAGAGGTATATTAACTCTCCATGGCATTTCTCAGGTCATTTCCTTTATATTATTTTTCTTTATTCAAAGACACTAAGTCAGATAATCTATAACTAAAAGTCACATTATTTTATCAAATTTTAGAGGATGAATTGTGTTAGGAAGGGAATATAAGTGGCCGCTTGTCAGTAAAATTATTACGTGTAATTATTGACAATGTGATGAATTCTTCATTTGCATGCTAAAAGTTCCGGAATAAATGGCTTCTGCCAAAGGTGAATTGTTTTATGGTGGAGATTAGCTCTATGGCGTATTCCAATGAGAGTAAATTTAAGCAAAAGGGGTATAGTGATATCGACACAACAGTCTCCTGTGCAACGATGAGGAGGAAGTAGAAGACCTCATGTTGAAGCAATGTACTTCTTTGGATCAACTTTTATCTATTTTGGTGGATGGTGCAGTATTTAAAAAGAAAAGAAAATTGTTTAAGGCATATATTAGTCGGTGGTGTAATTTGTTTTATTTTTAATCTCGAAATAATCTGGTGTTTAATGTAAATCTTTCTCGGCCCCTTTTCTACTTGTTGAGTTAAAGCATCTCTATTTACTTGGTTAAAATATTGAAGTAATTGTAAGTATTTAATTTGGTCAATGTGGTGTAGTCTATTTTTCATTATGTAGCTATGTATTGTATGTTATATCTAGCATATTGCTAAATTTCATTTATAAAATTCCGGTTTACTTGGCGAAGCTGATGCAGATAATATACAAAAGCACTTCTCTAATAAATCTTTGTTTAAAATAAAATAAAATAAGAAGTTGGAATCTCGCACCCACGCTGCCTCCCTCTCGCCGTTCGGAATCTCGCACCCACGCTGCCTCCCTCTTGCCGTTCGCCTGCCTCCGCCGTTCACCGTCTTCTCCGTCGCCGGCGACCACTAATTCGAGGTAAACATCCCATTTTCTGTTTTGATCTAGGGTTCTAGTTTTATATCCTTAATTTTTATTTTTATTTTGTTACAAGGTCCTCCTCCTCCCCCTCTACTTGCTGCCGCCGTTGAGCACCCTCCTGCCGCCGCCGCCTGCCGGAATTTTTATAGGCTTTTTGCGGCGACATGTCGTCGCAAAAAGTCTAATTGTCGCCGCAAAAACCATAAATTTCGCCGCAATAAGCCTACATGTCGTCGCAAAAATGGTCAAGGTTGCCGCAAAAGGTATTTAATTTAAATTTTATTATTTATTGTTGTCGCCGCAAAAAGGGCAACTGTCGCCGCAAAATGTATTTAAATTAATATTTATTTATTTATCGGTGTCGCCGCAAAAAGGGCCTTCGTCGCCGCAACATGTATTTAATTTAATATTTATTTATTTATTACTGTCGCCGCAAAAAGAATATGTGTCGCCGCAAAAGGGTGTCCACGTGGCAGAACAAGGTCCCGTTTAGTGACGTCGCAAAAAGTCGAAAGAGTCGTCGCAAAAAAGTTTTAGGTACGAACTTTTTGCGGCGTCTCATTTGCGACGACGTGTCGCCGCAAAAGATCTTTCGCGGCGCCAATTGAGCTTTTAGCGACGATAAATGTCGCCGCAAAAGCCCCTTTTTTTGTAGTGTTATATATGTAACATGACTAAAAAGGGGAAGACAAATGACATATATATGGAGAAGATGAGAAAATTAAGGGTAGAAATGTAAATTCATAAAAAAAACCCATCTTATAAAAAATAAGTCAGTCTCAAATAGCTTATGAAAATGGGCTTATTTACATACAAAATAAACTTATAAGCTTAAGCTAATAAGCTTAGCCAAACACTTTTTTTTTATAAGCTAATAAGCTAATAAGTCTATAAAATAAGCTAAAACAAACACCCCCTAATTATCACTCAGCGCAACGCGTGGACTTGATATACCTTGTATATATCAATTTTCTTTTATTCATCTTCCAATTTTTATGAATGTTTTTTCGTTTGTTATCGATATATAGACTTATTATAATTTAAAATTTCTCACTATAAATGTTTATTTTCTACATCAAGAATCCCCATATTTATACACGGGATATCAAACTAGTCTCGTATTAATCAAATAAGAAGCAAGTCAAATAATTTTAGGGAAGTGCATATCTAGATGTTAATTTGTCATGTAAAAGTAATAACATTAGCATTAGCATTTCTCTTTGACGATTTAGAGTTCAAACATTAATTGATTGATGTAGACATAAAACTTAATTGATTGAAAAAAAAAAGTCAAATGAAAATAAATAAGTTCTAGCAAAAGCAAATAACAACTGCAAGAGTGGAAGTTGCGTTCCATGAATAATTTGATTTACAGATGCCTTTTTGGAAGAAAGAAGAACATCACATCCTCCTCGCACGAATACCGTAATTACATGGACTTACTTACATATGCACAATTTTTTTTTCTTTGGTAAAATAACGATAACCACTGTAAGAAGAGTCCGGTAATTTAACCTCGATCATATTCCATGTCTCATCTGTTTCAACAGCATCGTATATATTAGAGATAATTTCTCGTACATACCCTTTCTTGCTTTATGTGTTATATATAATTTTTGGATCCAGCCTAACTAATTAATCAATCAAGACATATATATGACAAAGATTTATAAAAGTGTTTTAATTATATGTCTAAATATGGTTTGTAATATGTGTGAATAGCATGAAAAAAACTTAAATGTTTTGTAATTATATGTCTAGATTGATTCCGGTAGGATCAAGGGGCAACTCCCCCTGAACGAAAAAAGGGGGTACCGCTGCCCGGTTAGGGGGGGGGGGGGGGGGGGGGGGGGGGGAGGAGGAGGGGGTGTTCTAGACCGGCCCGAAACTTATTTTAGTAGGCCATAATAGAAATTCTTGATTTTTTAGGGGTTTTCATTATAATTATTTAATTTATATAAATTCTGTTTTTTAAATGAAAAATGGATTCTAATCATAAAGACACAACATTCAAATTCTTTCGAATCTTGATCATTTTCTGTGTCAAGAAATTAATTGTGTTCTTCTATAATTATTACGGTTCAAATTTCGTGTGACCTCAGCATGTTAGAGTCAAAATATCATAATTTGAAAGTAATTATATACGATTATAAACGTAAAACGGATACGGGATACCATATTCTACCAATTCGGATTGGAAGAAGATGTGTTAATCTCGGTTGAAAGGGGTTTAATTATAACCCAACAAATATTGAAGAGTTTAATCGTTGTAGTCTTCCCATCTTTTGAACGCGTGAAATTATTAAGACGGAAAAGGTCGGCGTTAGACAATTATAAAATAATATTAACTTTGATACGATAAATATTGTTATTTCTTAAGTATTCGTTACTGGAAATAAAACAAGGTATTGGTGTTTGTATATTCTAATATTAGCTTGTCAACGTAACAACTAACATGAATAGTTTCTCGCGGAGGTAGATTTACCAATATACATTCTAACCATACCAGCTTTTGAATTTATCGTATTAAATGTGTATTTTAGCATAATTAGGAGTGTCATTTGATTATTTTTTCGGTTAACGATTAATTTGATTCTTGAATATTAACCGAACCATATTTAATGCTGATATTGGCTCTTGATAGATTCATGTATAGTTCGGTTATAACGAGTATCAGTTATAAACAAAAATACTAATTTTGATTTAGATTATGTTTTTGATGATTTATTTTTAAGGAAAAAGATCACGACAACCTTTAGAGTTTTGAATAAGAATAAAAAAAAGTAATACCATTATTTAAAAGTGGTAATTATAATTCATATCTTTATAAATAACTTTTCATAATTTTCGTAGTTACCTTTTAATTAGTTTTAACTTTCTATGCATAAAACAAAGTTAACATTTTTAAAAACTAAAAATTATATTATTTTATTTTTATCCACAACTCTAAAAGCTATGATGGTTAAAATCCTATTTTTTAAGTAAAACCCTAATACTCATTACCACCACAAAAATAAACCAAGTTAAACAAAATTAGCAAACAAACCAAGCTAAACAAAATAACATATATAATTCTTGTTTAATCTTTATTTATTTTATAACTTTATATAATTCTTGTTTTACAAAGTAAACAGAAACAATGAACTAAATTCTCTTTTTTATTCTATAAATGAAACCAAGCTAAACGTAGCAATTGTTTTTAACACATTTGAAGGTTTTACATGTAAATTATTTTATGGATGTTTTTTAATCTGATTTAATTATTCTAATTTTCCTAAATAGTAAATGAGAGTTTACAACTTTTCTAGAAAAATATTTGTTGGGAAAATAGGAATATAATTTATATCCTCTTTTGTTAATTCAAAGATTTACAATATGTTTATATAATTGTATACACTAACATTAACATATGTGCACATATACATCTATATATATAATCAAGAAAATAAATATTTAAATTTATTTGTTACAAATTAAATCGTATAAATCGTCAAAATTCAAATCGTCCAAGATAAAACGCCATCAACGTTCAAGATGAAGCATTCGACGAAGATTCCTACAAGAATAAATTCAAATGATATAAGCTTACAAATAAAATGATTAAAGTAGTTTAAGTTTTTATAAAATTATTTTTATAAAAACTTTTATAAAAATGACAAAGATTTTTATAAAACTCATTTGTGTTGGGTGATTAAATCTAAGACTTCCCATTTTGAGTAAATAACAAACACAATCCTACTTTGAAACAATACACCACCATAATTAGCAAAGGAATCTCCCAAAGGGGTAAAATTCCAACATGTTTTGTGTATTGGTTTCCAAACTTCCATTTTTGTGTTTAAATTCAAACATTAGAAGTATGTGATCAACCAACCTTTTGAACATCTACTTTTCAGTTGTTTTTTATGGTAAAAATGAGTTGAGTGTGGTTTTAAATAAAACTCAACGTCTATATTGCAAAGAACAAGAAATGCCAGATGACTGACGGTCGATGCCACGGTCGACCGTGGTTCGACCGTGGGAAGTCTGGACAGTTTTGAGACTTGGACCTTTTTCCTTATTTAAACCAACTCAAACCGCTTTCATTACTCACCTTTTGCAAACACAAAACATTCAGAATACTCTCTAATACTTGAGCTCATATCTTTGAATATTATTTCATCTTTCAAATTCAAGATTCAAGCAAGAGTCAAAGCCATCAAAGCTTAAACACTACTCCATACTTTCATATTATTTGTAATAGTGTAAGGATCAACTCTATCCTACCAAATTAGAGTGAAGTGAGGATCAACTCTAGCCTTGAGAATTAGAATGAAGAAAGGTTATTTTTACCTTTTTGCAAGTTTGAAGATTAATTTTTGCAAGTATAAAAAGAGAAGTATAAAAGGTTTATCTCTACCTTCAAAGAGAGAAGCTAGTGGATCAAATTCTTGGTGGGTGAGGCCAAGGAGTGGATGTAGTGCAAGTTTGTTAACACTTGCATGAACCACTATAAATCATTGTGTTCAACTTATGATTGGTGATATCTCTCTAACTCTATATCTTTTATTTTCTTGCAAGAACTTGTAAAAACTTCAAAAATTGGACATATAACTTATTCACCCCCCCTCTAGGTTCCAACAATATTGATTTGGAATAATATACGTGATTAACAAAATTTACAAGGATATAGATTAACATTCCTCCTTTTTAATTTTTCGGGTAATTCAGGTAAATCTGAATGAAAAATAATTTAACCGATAACCAAACCTTAATTGATACAGCTAGCCCAAACTAACCGATCAAACATACCCAATACCTGATTTAACAGGCCCAATTCAACCGAACCTTCTGGGTCGGTCGGTTTTTTGGGTTATCAGTTATTTTCGATGGGCCTATCACACTCTCACACCTATAAAATAAAACAAAACAAAAAAAATCGGTTTTCATTGTAGGCTTCCCACTTTTAAGTTTGAACGCAACTCACACCATGAGTATTATACATATATACATTTACGATAGATGTTCTTTACATTTCTTTCTAGCTGCTTGGCCTGTAGTAGGTATCTGGTTCAATACTTTAGGTATTAATGGATATTGAGACGTTATCTTTTTCTATGTTTTGCTTATTTATATGTTATTCTTAGTTAATTAGTGTATGTTAGCCTAAATAGATAATGCCATAAATTACCCCTCCTCCACGGGGCAAGTGTTTCACCCCATGGCAGCTAATTTTTCCTAATTTTTTTTAAACGGCAGCAACAATTTATATATATTGAATTATAGATAAACAAAGTTAGTTAGCAAGCAGCTAGCATACATTACAGAGATAGAAAATGAAACAAAACGATTAAAAGAAAATGTGAGAAAGGAAAACAAACTAAGAAAACAAAGAAGTGGAATGATAACACCAAGTATTCCAATTTAATCTCCTCTTAAAGTTACCCCTAGTGTTTAACCAGAAGATGGGAATACCTTGTGTTTGTAAGAAAATCCATGATAGAGCATTTTTCCTACTTCTCTTCCTATGTTTTTGGTTGGGTCATCATTAATATAGCGGTAAATACTTCAATATTTAATCATAATGTAATAAAAATGAATATTTTAATTTCATGTTTTGAATATTTTCTGTTTTATTACAATTAAAAGAAATTAAAGTGACTTTATAAAATTTTAAACAATTCATTATGTCATTCATTTATATCACTAATTCTACATGTAAGCACAAAACTAAATTACCTTTTTAGTATAATGTACAAGTAAAGTTCGATCAAAATAATTATTCCACTAAAACATTTATTAGAAATGAAGTTAAAGACAACAAAACTGAAACGATTTTAGAAGAAACAAATACCCGGGTTTTCTTTTTCTAAGTTTTTAGACATATATCTATCATATAAAACAAGAAAAAGGTAAAGAACATTAAAAGATAATAATATAATATAGAACGATATGTATTTCTATACCTTTTTGGAAATTTATGTTACATCTAAAGTTATTTACTTGGATAAAGTTAGGAAATTTGTTTTAATACTTTTGTGATGCATGCAATTAATACACTATATTTAATTGCGTGTTTGTCTTCTACGTATATGTCGGTTCTGGTCAACGGGTCTCCGTCGAAAGAATTCAAAGTAGGTAGGGGTGTTAGACATGGTGATCCTCTATCACCTTATATTTTTTTAATTGCGGTGGAGTGTCTTAATGTAGTTATGCAAGAAGCAGTGAGTAAGAAGATTTTTGAAGGGGTTAGTATAGGGACTGAAAATGTACACGTCTCACATCTACAGTATGCAGATGATACGATGATTTTTGGAAAATGGTGTGGTAGTAATCTGAAAAATATGATGGCGATTTTAAAGAATTGGCAAGAAGCATCAGGGTTAAGAGTTAATTGGAGGAAAAGTAATTTAGTGAGTATTGGGGTAAAAAGAGAGGAGGCGGAGTCTTTTGCAAGCAAAATTGGATGCAAAGTTGAGTGGGGTGTAGTAAAATATTTGGGTGTTCCAATAAATGTGAATATGAAAAAGAAAATTTACTGGAAAAGTGTGGTTGAGAAGTTTGAATCAAGATTGGCTTCGTGGAAGAGAAATATGTTGTCGTTCGGAGGGCGTTTGACGTTGATAAAATATGTGCTTTCAGGTATCCCTTTGTATTTCTTATCTGTGTTTCAGGCTTCATGTGGTATCATTCGTGCTCTTGAGAGGTTGAGACGGGATTTCTTTTGGGGAGGGGATGGGTCTTCAAAAAAAAATGGTTTGGGTTAAATGGGCTGACACTATTAGCTCATTTGAGAGGGGTAGGCTAAACATTGGCGATTTAAAATATTTCAATTTGAGTTTACTTGGTAAATGGTTCTGGAAGTTCAAGTCAAAGGGTGGGGATATGTGGGTTAGAGTCATTAAAAGTATTTATGGGGAGTCGGGTGGGTTTGAGTCATGTGTAGGGGTCAAAGAGTCATCAATTTGGGGTGGGGCTATAAAGTCGGTCAAAGAGTTAGAGTATATGGGTCTTTCCTTATGGTCTTTCCTTGATGTAAAGTTGGGTAATGGGATGAATACACGTTTTTGGTTCGATAATTGGTTGGGAGTGGGTAAACTTTCAGAGTCGTTCCCAAGAGCGTTCAACAAGGCTCGGAACAAAAATGTGAAAGTAGGTGAGTCGGGTTATTGGGTTGAGTCAAATTGGGTTTGGGACAGTGAGTTATGGAGTCTTAGTCGGGGAAGGGTGGGTAAGGAGTGTCAAGAGGTCAAAAGTCTAGTTGAAAAGTTTCAATTATTCCGTGGTGTCGAAGACAAATGGAAGTGGAAAGCAAACAACAAAGAGTTATTTTCTGTTAAGGAGTTGCGCAACTTGATAGAGAAAAACAGGAGGTGGCCTCAATCTTGTACAACAACATCGTGGTCTAAATGGCTGCCAAAGAAAGTAAACGTGTTTTCCTGGAGAGCAAACAGAAGAAGTCTTCCGGTGCTGGTTAATCTAAGCAACAGAGGATTGGATATACCTTCAATCTTATGCCAGCGGTGTGAACAGGAAATGGAATCTGTGGAGCACGCGTTGATACATTGCAAACAGGTGAAAGATATATGGATTGAATTCTACAAATGGTGGGGAGTTATATATAAAGAAAGGGAGTCACTGGTAGAAATAGTCAAAGAGGAAGCACCTGCATGGTCTCAAAGTCAAAAACAATTATGAGAAGTAGCGGTTAATATGATGATATATGACATATGGAAGTGGCGAAATGAAATGGTGTTCAAAGGTATGAAAAGGAAGGCTGACGAAGTATTCTTTAATTCACAACTGAATTTATTTGGTTGGCTTCAAGGTAAAATAAAAAATAGAAAATATCTTATGTGGGCAGATTGGTTAGTGTTCCCAGCATCATGTGCTAATTTGCTGTAGTATTTTGTCAAAATATTAAGCTAGGCTATGTATTGCAGGTTGATAAACTTACTGTGCACTGTACATTCTTTTTGGGTTATCTTTATACCTTATAGAGATATTCCCTTCATCTAATATATGTGTTGCCTTTAAAAAAAATACACTATATTTACAAACACAATACTATTATAAGTTTTTAAACATTTATGTATCACGTAAAATCAAATAAAAGATAAAGATATTTAAGATATAATCACATTAATTTCTTGTGTCAGTTAGTAGTTTGCAAATTTATTGTTGTAGTTTTGGGATATGAATTTAAAATCAAAACGTAAAGTAACTTTTGGCATAGATATCGCACCTTTTTTATGGAAGGGTATATAATGTGATTGTCATGATTACTTAACATATTTTTCAGTTTATTTTCATGCGAGTCAGATTATTGTTATAGTTTACATTTCGTGGAATAAAGTTCAAGGTTAGTAAACTTGATAAAATTTGACTTATGAGTAGAAGGGTGAAATACGGTTTAATTATCAAAGTTTTGTTTTAGTTTAGGTTTAACCATCAAAGTTTTTTTTTAATATTTTAATCATAAAGTTCAGTTTACTTGTTACTTTAACCTTTTAAACCTGCTATTACAGATTAAATGTAACCAAACACTCCCCAATTTCTTCTTTGCATATTAATTTAACCAAACACCCTAACTCTATACTATTACAAGCTACATTTTTCCCATCCAAACACCCTCTTCACTTTTTCTCACTCTCTGATGACACACACGCACAGAGGTGAAGCAGGTAAAGAAAGGGCGGCGAGGAAGGTGAAGCAAACGAAGAACGGTGGTAAGGATGGTGAAGGAAGTGAAGACCGACGGCGATATGTGAGTGTTTTCAGGTGAACGTCGAAGTTAGGGTTTTCAGGGGACGTCGAGGTTAGGGTTTTCAGGCGAATGTCGCTGCCGCTACTACCCGGACCATCGCCGTCGCAACCACCGGCGCAACCGTCTCTCTCTGAACCACCACCATCTTCATGGTGTGCCGATTCATCTTCATCTTCATATGTAAATCGATTCAGGTTCTAATCCACAACCATCACCGATTCATCTTCATATGTAAATCGTGGTTTTGGGTGCGATTTTTAGTAAAAAGATGAGTTTATTTGAAGATGAGGACTTAGATGAAGATGAGGACTTCGTTGTTTATTTGGATCTGGAAATCAAGATGAGGACTTTGATGAATCCGCCACCGGCCCACTGCCGCCACTACCGCCGGCGAGGATGATGATTTCCAGATTGTTCGATTTCAGGTGAGGATTTTCCATTTGAAGCATCGTTTATGAACTGATTTGTGTGGATGTAGATGATGGATATTTATTTATGAACAAGATATATTTGTTTCTTTGCAAATCGTTTATGAACAAGATATATTTGTTTCTCAGATATATGTTTCAGATCTTTGCAAATCGTTTGATTTTTGTTTTGTTTCTTCATCTTCAAAATTATCTTTGCAAATAGTTTGATCTTTGCAAATCGTTTTATTTATCATCTTCAAGATTATATTCAGATCTTTGCAAATTGTTTGATTTCAAGTGTGTTGGTGTTCTTGATTCATTTGTGTACAAGATTTGCCAGATGATTTGGGTGTTCTTGATTCATTTGTGGTAAGATTGTAAGAACAGATGAAAAGATTTGGGTGTTCTTAATTTCATGATTTCTGGGTTCACATCTTCAAACATTCAATTAGAAAAAATAAAAAAATAAAAAGTAAATTATTTAACCTGCATAGCAGGTTAAAGGTAATAAAATGGGTTAAAGCGGAAACCAAACAAAACTTTAAGGATTAAAATGATTGTCAAATAAAACTTTAATAGTTAAATCATTCAAAAATAAACTTGATGGTTAAACCGAAAATATAGTAAAACTTTGATGATTAAACCATATTTCACCCATGAGTAGAAATGTAATAAGTTATGTGGTTTAATTGAAAGAAATAGAACTTGAAGGGCCAATTAACTTAGAAGTTTTAAAAACCCAGCAGAGAGAAAATCTAATGTGTCAATACAAAAGCCACGTAAATGATGACATGTAAATGTGACATGTACAAATAAGGTATTCTGATATACAAATAAGGTATTCTGATTGGTGGAACAATTGGGAATCGTAAATTCATTTGATTTAAAATCAATTGGTAAGGGGGGCTGGATGAAAATTTTGAGGGTGTTTTATAAAACATTTGAGGGGGTTTTATGAAAATTATATTTTAATACAATTAATTATATGTTGTTTACAAATTATGTTTAATAACTTGTCATATATTTTGTTTTGAGAAAAAATAATTATATATTTACAACCGTCTTATTTTTATCTACGTTTTGGTATAAATTTTATCGTATTATGACATTATTTTAAAAATTAGTATCTTCTTAATTTTTGTTTTCATCAATAGCAGTGAATTGCAATCAGGTAGACCGTCATTAATGAACTATTAATGACTAATTAATGAACCGTCATTTTTTATTAGCCAATGATCTAATTAAATCAAGGGTCAAAATTGAGTCTCGCGATACTCGCAATAAAAATTATTTTCAAATAACTTTTCCCTACATATGTATGTATGTATGTATGTAATTGATAATTTGGCGTGCATCCATATAAAAAAAGTACATTTTTGGAATAGCAAAAATCTACTATCTTAATATTTCTCATTCATACATTCTAACGTGATAAAGATGTTTTTTCATTTATCCGTTACCTAAATATTATTTTTATTAACAGTAAACGTATTAATATTTCATTTAAAACTATTAGACGTGAAATATTATTTTAGCAATAAAAAGGTAAAACATTAAGCTTAAACAATTATATATAAACTAATTAAAGTATGTTATAACAAAATATGCAAAAGTTACCTATAAGCATATTTTAGATTACTCCCTTCTAAAATATATGTTAAACATCTATAATATATAATTATATATGATTAACATTTTACCCTGTTTTGATGTGAAAAGAACGTTTTTTAGAGTATGTTTATGTAACAAAATTCTACCTTGAATTAATTACATTTTTATTAATGGGTCTTGCTTAAATTTTTACGGGTCATTCGTTAATTTAAAACGGTTAAATTTCCCACACTCCTTTTATATATTTGTTTTTTCTATCAAATTTAAATTGAGAATTTTTTAAACAAATTTGTTGTTTAAGATGACGTTTGTTAGATATGGATTTTAGAAATTTTCACATATTTACTTCTCTTTTTTTTATTTCTAATTTTCATAAGCATCTCATTTCTTATGTATCATTCTTTCTCTATACTAAACCTCCATTATAGTCGCAGACCACCATTTTGGTATAAATTTTATCGTGATATGATAAAAATTTAGTATATTCTTAATTTTTTTTATCGATCAATAACAGTTGACATGTAATTCTCAATTCAATTTTATGTTTTTTTATTTTTATTCTCTCTACGTATCATATTTGATATAATAACTGATTTCTTGGTTTTTCAATAAAATGATTAAATATACATTATTTTAAAATTTTATTTTTTAAGATAAAATTTATATGAAATAGATAAGATTTATAATAAACTAAGGTGTATGTTAGATAGTTGATGCTTTCAGAATATTATTAAGAATATATTATACTTATATGTCATGGTTTAGTAACCAGATGTAAAATATTTAAAATTTTATATTTAAACGTAATATATAAACGTACATGTACCAATTTACAATTAAAAGTTCTCATCATAATAGAACTCAATCCGAATAATAAACACCAATTGATATATAAAATGAAGAATTACATATATATATATATATATGTGTGTGTGTGTGTGTGTGTGTGTGTGTGTGTGTGTGTATGTATGTAATTGATAATTGACGTACATCCGTATTAATAAAAGGACATTTAGAATAACAAAAATCAACTACCCTAATATTTCTCATTCACGCGTTCTAACATGATAAGAGTAGTTTTTCATTTATCCATTACGTAAATTTTACTTTTATTAACAATAATGAACACGAAAAATACATTAATATTATACTAAAAACTTTTAGAAGTAAGATATAATTTTACATTTTATAAAATAGTACTTATAATAAGTATTAGATATAAAAGTTTATTTACGTATCCGAGCACCGCTCGGATATAACACTAGTTGTTGCTTGTTCTTCCTGGTGACATGGGAGAGAGGGGAAAGATGGAGAGAGAGAGAGAAAAGAGAGAAAAAAAAAGTTTTGTGATCGATGTGTTTACGTGAAGCAAAGTAGGCTGAATCTAGAGTCAAAATTGGTATAGTTGTAATAGGTTTCGGAGCAATACAAAGCAATTAAGCATTAAATTGTTTTTGTTTGGAAAAGGATCAATATCATTAAAAAGAAACTCCTAGGTGCTAGGAGCATAATACAAACATAAAAAAGAACATTATGTGGACAACTCAAATAAAAGATTTATGATCTAATTACACTATCTTTATTTTCTAATAAGTATTAAGCCATATAATAATATAAATGACCAATTTTGGGTAGCTTCACAAAGATTTGGTTATGAGTTTAAAGAAGGAAAAGCCTTAGCATTTCTGACTCTTTACATCACCCAACATAGAACGTAAATCATAATGGTAAAAGCTTATAACCTTAATCCATTAAATTGGAGTTTGGAGCCCCATGACAGCAATTCAATCACAGTGTCACCAGAAGGCCCTTGAACACCCTACGATCTTTGAACATCTTGCATAAATTGCACCGCAACTGAGCATTGCCGAAGAATGTGAATTACAGGTTCTAGGCTGTTACAACAAGTTGGGAGTCTTCCATGCTGAATTTTCCACGCTAAACAATTGACCTTACTTGGTACAGCTTTGATCCAAGCCGTAGGGTATATTACGGAGATACCCGACATGTCATCAATAACACGCCTGAGTGAAGAGACTGTGAACCAACTAGATCTCCAATTCCAAAACCAACTCAATTCTCCATCTTCACGAAATGTTAAGATTAGTCTCAAATAAAGATCTTAGATCAAGATTGTGCTCTCCAACATTCTGCCAAACAAAAACACTAATCCTCCAAACCCCACTTTTCTTAGAGTCTAAAGGATCTATTTGTTGATTTCTCGCAAATCATGTAGAGAAATAATACTTTTCTTCCACACTGAGTTGTAATCGTTTTTCAACCTCCACAACCACTTTATCAACAGAGCCAAGTTAAGGGCTTTAAAACTATTAATCCCTAATCCAATGAATTTTCTTTTTCTTTAGATTACCACCCCAAATGGCTTCTAAAACTCTCAAGTTGATTAAATCACTTGATGCCAGCTTTGAATCTTGTTCATAGAACTACCCACCGAGAGACTTAGATAATTAAACGGGAGAAACCCACCTTTACAAGAAAAACGGCCAGCCATATGATCTCCCTCCAGTTTCCCAACTCCAATTCCAAATATATTTGTTTTATCAAAATTAACTTTTAGACCTGAAGCCAGGTGAAAGCATCGAAGAATCCTCAACAAATTGGGAGCATTACAAAGATAACACTCTCCAACAAATATGGCGCCATCCGCATATTAATATCATCCTACTTTTCAAACAAACTTGATATAGGTAATCTAATTTTCTATTATTTAAGATAGGTAACCTAGTTTGTAGAATCTATTAAAATAAGGAGCAGACTCTAGTCGACTTTTCACGTCATCACTAAACTTTGATAAACTGACTAAAATTACTTCCTAATGATCATGGTGGCGACTTTCTGTTGGCCGTCATAATCGAAAATAACAGTAACACAGTCACTGCTACAACGATTACTAATATGAGGGCATGAGTCATATCAAACTTCAACACTAGAAAGAATTCTGGTCATGAGTTGTATTCAATATAGTCTATATAAAAAACATAGTCATGAAATTTTAATATTCAATCCAATGTGATTCAGTATACAATCACATGTAATTAAAAACATCACATTTTAATTACGAAAATGTCACTCCACCCAAAATTTATAAATTCAATCTGGATCATTGATGAGGCCGATCCAAAAGCTAAGATTAGTCCCTCAGATTTATGAATTAAGTTTGAACTATTTTGAACAATTCTCTTCTGGTCATATAATAAATGTTTGATGATATTCAACAGGATATAAATCTTAATACCTACACTAAATCAAGATATGTATAAATCGAAAAGATGAAACAATATAAAAATTTAGTAGATTACATATATCGTATGAGAATAGAAGTAGTAGAAGAATAACAGAGAAAATCACATCTTTTGTTGTATATTGCATCCCTTACTTTTATCAAAGAATCGAAGGTATAATCTATCGAACAAATTAACAAAATTTTATACACATAATCAATAATCAATCTTTCTCCAAAAACTCATAAAAAAAACAAAACTTGTTTAGATCGATCATGAAGAAAAAGGATCTTGATAAGATGGTAAAATTAGCTTAATGAAGCACCAGAGACTCATAGCAGTGAAGACCATCCATCTCCGGCGCCCATCGTGCGGTGTAGCCACCCTTCCTTCGGGAGGGAGTGGTGGTACCGTTGGTCTGATCATGTTTCATGACCTTCTTTTCTTCATGTTGAATGGTAGCAGCAGCTACAGCAGGAGTTGTTTTTGTGATAGAAGAGAAGTTGAAAGATTGACCAAAGAATTCAGCAGATAAAGCATCGAAGGAACTAAACATGGAATTCATGTTTGATGATGGTTGATTTGATTTGATTTGATTTGATTTGTTTATGTTTGCAGAGAATTAGAAGAAGAAGTTTGTGTGTTGGGATTGAACAGGTGGGAAGCTAGTTGTTTATAAACTCGGGTCGATAGTCGCGTCAATCCTTGCAGTTTCCAGTTGCTTCTTTTCATCGCGTTGAATAATTTAATTACGACGACCGAATATGTCGGCGATGAAGATATTATACGATTTAATTCTAGGAATACTTCAAAGTTATTCCATATTATTAGGTTTTATAGATAAAGTAGGTATTAAATTTAAAAAAAAAAAAAAAGGAATTGGTGGACCAGAAATAATTAGTCATGAGTTGTCATCATGCATTAGCGAGTAGAGGGTGTTGAATTTGTTGCTTCGAAGAAAGAAAGAGCGGTGAATATGGAGTTGCTTGCTAATCAGCGCTAGTGCTGTCAAACAGGGCGGCCCTTGTCTTTAATTGCAAAACGATTTTTATATTCGGTTATTTTTGGGAGTTTTTGACCAAAATAGGGTTCTTATAAAAATTATTTATCAATTTAGGGTCCTTTTAAAAATATTTATTAAAATAGGGTAGTAGTTAAAATATTTACCAAAATAGGGTTTTTTTTTCATTTTTTTAAACTTATACCTTTTATTATTATTCTTTTTGTTAACATTTTAACCTTAATTTTTCACATGAAGTATACAACTATTTTTGAACATCAAAATCTAAGATCTTAAATTAAAATACAAATCACGCATACAATGACTATTACAAATAAAAAGAAATCACATGTTTCTTACAAATAAAAACTCCAACAATTGTTTGTTACAAATAAAAGAGAACAAACCATCAAATTCTAAGATCTTCAATTAAAACTACAAATCACGTGTTTTCTCTACCTGCAAAGAAAGAACGAAAGAAATAAGATAATAGTTACAACAACCATAAAAAAATATTTTGTGTTTGTATTTACCTTGGCTTGGACGAACATCGTTTTCGATTATGACCTCTTTGACTCCCGGCACGATAAGCTAAAGCTTTCAATTCGGCTTTCAATTCCCCATATTTGTCATAAGATCTTAAATTTGTCATAAACTCGACTCGAGCTCGACCAAGCCTTAGTTTTCAATCTCGAGCTCAAACTCGGTAAAGTAATCGATACACTTGATCTCGGCTCGACTCAACTCGTGAAAATTTGCTAAATAACATTAAACAATAACAAAAGCAAACTAAAGAGCAAATTAATCCGAGAATAGTAGCAATTTAAAAAAAAAGGATAAAAAAGAATTTATAAACTTTAACATCGGTCACATAACCTTAGTAAACAAAATCCAAACCAAAACTAAAATTATCCCATCGCAAAACAACATGAATAAGAATGCTTAAGCCCACATTGGATGTTTTTTACCACAAGCATTTCATGAAAAAAATCATCTGATGACAAACTAGCATAAACACATTGACAATAAAAATTACTCTTATCCTCACAATTTCATCAACAAAATGGGAAGAAAACACAAGCAGGTTAAAAAATGCTTTAAAAAATGACCTATATGAAACAAAAGCGGCAACAGTGATGAGATATGCAGGAGTTCGAAGCAGTAGTCGACAGTCAACAAAAGCAACAACATTGCAATCCTTCAGCAAGATAAATGTAATAAAATTCAGTTACAAAATCAGAAAAATATAACAGATTTTGTCTACAAATTAATTACATTTCAGCTACAAGATTAAACAAGCCTAATTTCATCAGATTTGATTACCCTTTACGGGCTTGATGGGGGCAAAATTAGAACAAATCATGTAACAAAGGAGAAGATGATTAAGGTTAACACTTACATTTGTTGAGAGAGGAGGACTAGGGAAGCATTGGGTCGCCGTTGTGATGGCCGGCGGCAATTTGGGGTCGCTGTTGACAGAGGACCGACGGGAGCAGTAAAGTCACTGTCGAGAGAGCACCGACGGGAGCAGGGCAGTCGTCGTGGTGGCCGGCGGAAGGTTATGCTTCACTCACCGTCGAACTCGAAGCCGAACCGCCGTCGCAGTCGTCGCCGAAGGAGCCATCGCACAGTGGTCGCTGAAGAAGCCGTCACACAGTGGTCGCCGAAGGAGTCGCATGCGTCGTCGAATGAGCAGGAGTCGGGAGGGCGATAGAGATTAGGGCTTCTTTTGAAACTCCCGTGTTTTTTAAAAAAGAGTCAAAGTCACACAAAAAGGCACCATATTTTAGTAAATATATTTAAAAGAGTCCTATATTAGTAAATAATTTTTCCAAAAACCCTATTTTGGTCAAAAACTCTATTTTTGGTCTGGTTACAGATCAAACAAAAATGTTTAACGAATAAAATAAACTATACATTACTTATGTTTTATACGTTTTGAAAAATTATTATAAAACAATTTTCTATATAAGCACAAATACAAGTGTTCAAGTCAAAAAAGCAAAAAATACCATTTAACGAATTTAGGCATCAAACTGGTTGTTAAATAGACAAACTTCTTATTTTGTTTCTAAACATGTAGAGTTCTGTTAAACTTCTAATTGTTCTCAACATTGGGTCATTTAGGGGCTTAACAGTCTTCTTATTTTGTTTCTAAAGCCTACTGGACAATACAACTTGTATTGTTAGGTGGGCTCAGTTGTTAATCTTGTGTTTCTTCATTGTTAATATATATATATATATTATGCTGCTTTTCAAAAAAAAAAAAATAGACAAACTTCTTACATATTGTTTTATCATTAAAAAAATAAACAGGTCTTTTTTTTTTTGTATTTTAAACATTATTCCTCAATTAACTTAACCATCCCTGTTTTGTAAAAAAAAACATTAATTTAATTAAGATAAAAGATTCAAATAGAATTATGTATTCGTGCTTTTGTTGATAGTGTAACGATAAACATGATTGGTAGGTAAAAAGTGTAATTTCATCTTGATTAAACTTTTATATTCATTACAATTCTCAGGACAACGGGTCTTCAAAAGATATGTTTAGTCTTATCTTCGCATCAACTCGGTCAAGGTGTCATTTAAATCCAATTTGGAAGATGTGAACAAATTATTAGAACTGTCTAGCTCGTAAATATTTTATATTATATAACTATGACGTATTGGAATCCCATTGGTCTAAGGCCGTCATTTTCCTAGATCCGCTCGTAGGTTGTGACGAGTTGGCATCTCATGAGCCTAAAGCATTTGCGGTAGATGTAGATGGGATATTGGTATGAGACATTATCTCCTAAATAATTTGACTCATGAGCGAGCGATATATAAGAAAAATGTTACGAATTGACCACTTTGAAATTCCTTAAACAATGTTCCCTTTCACATAAAGCCACCTCCATGTAATGGTGGTGTGGACAGCGATTGCCTCAGCCTGTGCAAGTCCCCTACAACACCTGCAAAAAGACTACCGCTCTTACTTATAGTAGGACTTGAACAATGTGAACCTTATACCATGACTCGTCTACCAAGATTAACTACATCCATTGATTACATATAATTTGCTAACAACATATAACTTGTAAATGTTGAGTATTTTGGATGATAAAGTGAAACGAGTTTTCTCTACCACACTTGTATATCAAATGTTGAGTATCATGTCGTGTTGTTTTCCTCTTTCCTTGTATTTGTCTTTTGGTGATGCTATGTTACACTATCTACAATTAAACTGCTTATGATTTAGGATATAGGTTTGTAAGCATCAAATACTATTTGTTTGAATCAAACTTAAAACATTAACAAAAACACGTTAAAAGATCCAGATGGGAAATAAACAAACACCAAGAATTTATTTGGTTCGGCCTTCAAGGAAACGACCCACATCTATAGCCAGGAAACGATAATCGTAGGATCGCAATTAGACAACCGACTAACGATATTGTCTGCTTGGGGTCTCTCATGGCTTTAAAATGCGTTATATGGTAAGAGTAAGATCCATCCTCCTTATAAGGAAGAATAAATCCCCCTTGCCTTATTGATGTGGGATGCTCTTGCTGCAAGTGGGTTTAAAAGTCACTGATTTGACCGGTTCGACTGGCCGGGTTGACATGTGTCTTAAAACATTGCTCTTGTATTACCACAGGTACAATGAGTTTAAAAGTCACGGATTTGACTAGCTCCTGATCGAAAAAGATGAGTCATATAAACTTAACAGAAACTTTTTTATTAACCGGAAGTATAGTAGACTCAATTCTAATTACGATATTTACAACTCAAACAAGCTAAAACTCCCAAACTAATTGCACGGTAAAGTCGCATGAGGTAAGCATCAACGATTTTGAATAACGCTAAATCGTCCGTATCTCGTAATGAGATAACCATGCAAATTGGCTTTATCCAAATTCAAACTTTGAATTTCATTTATCAACAGTTTAACACCATGCATCCACCATTCAAATAAATTAATATAGAACCCGGTAATATACACTCACGTTATACTTTCCATTAATTGAATTTTAGTTTTCAATATCGTATAGTTAATTCAAGTCACATCCTAACAAGGTTTGTGTGTACATTTAATTACCTTTTATAAGTGACGGTACATATTACAATTCATTTCTTTCATGTTTGAAGCGAATAATAGTTTTCATGTCTTATTTTTCGTTTATGTTAGAGCACGAGGTGTACATATTTGAAGCATCTCATGCTTTCGTATAATATCAGCATAACTCACTTAATGTTTCAAATATACTTATTTTCATATATTACTCACGCTTTACTTTACATGTTTTAGGTTTGTTTTAAAAAATAATTTATCCTCTCTCTCTTTCTGGCACATCTTATCTCTCTTTGTCTCTCCTCTCTCTCATTCGGTAATAAAATGCCGAGAAATAATGCTTTGCTTCGGTACCAAATGATAGGGGTGGTGTTTGTTATAGATACCGCATGCCAAGTAAACATACCGATACCATACTTCAACCCACACCCGTTGCTCTTATAATTCATTTTGTTTGAATTTTTTAACTTACAATGCAATCACTACAACTCCTTGCTGATTATACAAGTGCTGGTATCAATTCAGTGCTAACATTTACGATCACAAAAAAGTAGACTGATTGATGAAAAATGACAAAGATAACATGGTGAAATCTCATGGATACCCTTGGAAGAAAGAAATAATGATTTTAGGGGAATGTTAGGCATGTGAAGATTGTCTGATGATTGATTATTAGTGTGAATACAGATAGGATGTTTCATCATCTTCCTCTTTGTATTTTCCCCATCCCACAGTCCCACCCCCACCCCCACCCCCACCTTTATTTTCAAATGTTGCCGTTACTAACTTTAAGCAAAAGTGATTTATTAATTCGTTACAAAACCCTTTTATTTTATTTTTCTCTTCTTATTAATCAAACTATATTATTGTCTTTATTCGTTATCTTTTTTTAGCAATCGCCTTCCAGTCCTAATCAAATTGGATTTGTCCTAAAAGTGCAACCACTTTTCCTTGCTATAAAATCCTCACAAGCAATATAAACCCGTGACCAATACGTTCGGTATAAAATGATCGATGATGTTAGTATCACTTATAACGAGTATTATATAGTAAACAAAATTGTAAAAAAAAGAAAATGTTAAATGGGTATAAAAAATAACCAAGTAAAAGTGCCCAATTTACCTTGTGGTAGGTTTGGTTTCATGTGATAGGCCCATGCCATACATACTATACTAGACAGACTGGAGTGGAGTTAAGAAGATAGACCTCTGAGGTGTGCACCATATCTGGGTCTGGTTATAACTTATAAGCCACTGGTTCCACCACTCTTTTGGTTACTCTCCAACAATCAAACACTTGCCTCACTGCTACTCTTACTCTGCTGTTGTCACTCTTATCTTCTTCAAATCCATTACCCAAATCATCAGCAATGGGAACTACCCATTTCTCTGCAAAGTTTACTCTGTTCTTTATCGGTAATCTAATCTTGAATTCTTCTCCCCAATTTCATGTTTCTTGTTTCTTCATTGTTGTTCATTGCATTTTTGCTTCTTGTAGGGTTTCTGTTTCCAGCTCTGGTGGTGTCTGTGGGGATTAACTATGGTCAGATCGCTAACAATCTACCCTCGCCGGAACATGTGGTTCCGTTGGTTAAATCCATCGGTGCTACCAGGGTTAAGCTCTACGATGCCGATCCTAAAGTTCTTAAAGCTTTTGCCAACACCGGAGTTGAGTTCATCGTCGGTCTTGGTAACGAGTATTTATCCAAGATGACAGATCCAGCTAATGCTCAAGCTTGGGTCAAATCGAATGTTCAAGCTTACTTGCCGGCGACTAAGATCACCTCCATTGCCGTCGGCAATGAAGTTTTGACCTTCAATGATACTTCTCTCTCCGGCTGCTTGCTTCCGGCGATGCAGAGTGTACACACTGCTCTAGTTAGCCTTAAATTAGACAGTCAGGTTACCGTTACCACCGCGCATTCTGTTGCTATACTCCAGAGTTCGTATCCTCCGTCAACGGGAGCTTTCCGGCAAGATCTAAAGGGATGCATATCTCCGATTTTGGATTTCCTTTCAAAAACATGCTCTCCGTTTCTGATTAATGCTTATCCTTTCTTCGCATACAAGGCTAGTCCGAAGCAAGTTTCGCTCGATTTCGTTCTGTTTCAGCCCAATGCCGGTATTGTTGACCCGGCTAACAATTTGCACTACGATAACATGTTGTTTGCTCAGATCGATGCGGTGTACGCCGCTCTCGGCAGATTAGGTTACAAGAAGTTGCCGGTTCAGATCTCGGAGACCGGTTGGCCGTCAAAGGGAGACGATGATGAGATTGGGGCGACGCCGGAAAACGCGAAGAAGTACAATGGAAACCTACTGAAGATAATCAACCAGAAGAAAGGAACTCCGGCGAGGCCTAACATCGATCTGAACATCTTCGTATTTGCTATGTTCAACGAGAACCTAAAACCCGGACCCACGTCGGAGAGGAACTACGGGCTGTTTAAACCAGACGGAACCCCGGCGTATGGGTTAGGTTTTTCCGGAATCTCAGTCTCCAGCGGTAATTCGACGGGGACAGGTGGTAACGGTAGCCCTGGATCGAATGGGCCATCGGTATATTTGTCGCCGCCGGCGAACTCATCGAGTGGGTACCTAGCTATTTCCTCGTCGACGGTGAGTTATTATTTTATTTTTGACGTTTATCGTTTATGTTTGAGGGGTATGATTTGCTAAATTACGCATTTTGTGGGTAGCGAGTGAATATTTTTGGGACACGTAGACAGTAGTGAGACACTGTTCACAAGGTGCACCCTTCGATGTAACGGACGTTGGACGGTGCTCTTTGAACCTTGTCCCACCGCCTAATACTACGTCGTTTAGCTAATTTTTGTCACATGTTATAACTTAAAAGTGCTCCAAATAAATCAAAACTTATAAGAAAAATTCAAAATGAAATGATCACAGAAAAAATAGCACACCCATACTTGTCTAACTTTATGCTTTTACCAAGAGCAGTAACATGTCTATATATAAAATTATCACCAACTTTTGTTTTTAAAAATGTAAATAAAATAATATTTAGTTTTTAAAAAATAGTAACCTTGTATGTATGAAAAGTTAAAAACAAATTAAAAAATAACTATGAAAAGTATAAAAAATTAATTGTGAATACATGAGTTGTAATTATCATTTTTATCTAATCTCAAATCTTAAGTGATGTAGTTATAATCCTGCTATATTTTATTACAAGAAAATCATCCCATCCCAATAATTTTGCAGGAAAGATTTGGTTGGAAGAGCTGGACAAGATTTGGCATGGGTTTAATATTGATGGCAGTAGGATTCCATATATGAGTATGAATGGGGGGATTTAGAGGAAGAGACAGACAGAGAGCATCACATATTCTATTTGTTTTATGACAAGAAAATGTGGTTGTTTTCTTCCTACTTTCCTTGTATGAATGTAGTTTGGAAATTTATTTAATTAAATCTTTGTGTATTAATTAATTAATTATGCCATCATTTTCAATGTGTTTGTTTTGTATGAAATTCATATTCCCAAGCAGCAGCAGAAGCAGAGATCTGGAGTACTTAATTTGTGTGGGGAGTTGCATTATTAAACTTTAATCCAAAGATAAAAAAGGAAAATGATGTCTTGCACATGACTCCAAGAATATACTATAAGCTGCCTCAAGCAGATTTTCCATTATTTATTTTAAGAAAAATGGTGATGTACAATCAAGCACATATATATAATCATGAAGGTTGTATAAATTTTGTGTTCTTTTTGGTCTGCAACTCATAATTGTACAAATGACATTGAGTTGTTCAGAGTCTTTGGTTCATGTGTTGATGTGTTATTATATATAACTACAGGTCCAGTATCTATCTATCTATCTATCTATCTATCTATCTGCAGGCAGTGACTAGTGGATATTTGTATGAACATATACTCATATTTAATCAAGAAAAAGACTTAACTTGTGAATAATAATTATAACTGTAATGGAGCAACTACTCTATTAACTGCATTTGGTGAAAGATGGTCTTCGTATCAGTTGTAATCAAAGATATTAAGATTGATACTAGAATCATACAACTAAGTTATGACATGCTCGACTCTCTGTATTAGCACATAGTATATTTTAGTAGGGAAAACCTTACGGAATAGTGATAAGTTTGCTTTTTTTTTAAAAATTTACATCCCACTTAAATAATATTTGAATAATTAATTTAGAATTAAAAAGAATAACTTAGTTGTATGATCCTAGATAAAATATAGTAAAACTTGGGTGACAATTTTTTTTAAAAACAAAATGATGATGGGGTTATCTGAAAATAATAATAATAATAATAATAATAATAATAATAATAATAATAATGCAGCGAAGGGGACAAAAAAAATCTTGAAAAAGAGACGGGGCGTTTAAAAGAACCGATGGGTAATACTTGGGTATTAATAATAAAGTAGAGTTTAACGGTGAAAGTAAGAAACCATCAAGATAAAAAAAAACCAAATTTATCTTTGAAAAAGCCTGCCACAAATGGTAGAAATGACCGGCACGTTAGATAAATGACCATTTATAGAAATAAAAGTACTACTCCGTATAACCAAGGTTTTATTTTTATTTTATCTTTTGACTCCTTTGCTTTTTTATTCCCATTAAACTTGAAGATTGGTATTGACTTGGAATTTACAGAATCACTACCTCTTTCGAGTATTACCTAAAGAACATTGATTAGTCAAGTCTTTATATTTAATGCACGAGTTTTCTATTGTTAATTAATTCGGTTCAAGCTTGTTATTAAGAGCATTTGTTTGTTGAAATGACTAAAAGCAAATAAATGTTGAGAGTTCACATAGAAAGTAAAAAAATATGAGTAAAGAAGATCGGTGCGTTAATGTTTTGTTGAAAAGTAACAATCTAACAAGGAACACACTTTTAATGAGTTATAACATAAATTATTGGTTTTGAAGGGTTAAAAATATAATTTTTTTCCATTCTAAATAATTTAAGGCTTATGATATCATTATATTTAGATTTATATTTTATAACAATATATGTTTCATTTTTGTCTGTTATTGTTCGTAAATAATTAAATTATACTTAGTTATCTTCATTTATTGAATTACAAGTTGAAAAAGCGGGCAATGAAAAGTTGTGAGCAATAACGGAAGAAACCAAAGAAAATTAGAACAATTTTTCGTTGTGACACACATTCACTGTTTTATCATATCTCACTCATACAAACTTGGATTGAGGTGATTCAAGTGGTCATGGAAACTAGACTTAGAGGGCTACAATCTCACTTTATGGTCAACTCTTGAAAATGCATGGTCGAGACACGTCCAGATTCAAAATTCGGAAAAGAAGAATTTGGATTACGCGAGTCCACAGATCGCGACACAACCCATACATGATCACGACGCGGCGCGACACCCCTGTTTTAGGTTATCTATATAAACAACCATCCAGATCTGTTGGGGAGGTTTATCCAACTTTTATCACTATTATACCTCTAATAATATTACAAAGGCACATCAAGACAGATTGGAAGGTTGGAATTGAAGATCAATGTTTGGGAGTGAAGATTCAAGGAGTTAATCATTACTTTATCAAGGTTTTTCGTTCCTTACTCTATGTTTATGCTGTTGAACGATTCTAGTATGATTATATTGATGATTATGGGTCGATCCTTCTCTTTTCCTCCCTATAAGAGATGAAACTTTGAAAGTTGGTTGATTACAATGAATTTTGATACTTTTTTTAATCATATATTTATCTTTCAAACTTAATCATAGATCCATATATTGTTTTAGGAACTGTTTTTGGATGTTTAGAATATGAGTTTTCAAAAATTAGAGGAACAATATGTTTGTGGGGCTTGAATCATGATTATCTAGGATTAATAGGTAATTTTGACTAATGATTGACCAATCCTAAGGTTCAACAACCAAAGATGTTTAATGTGTGTGATATGGCATATGATGACCTTGATATGTTAATTGAATGATTAAAACAATGATAAGAGGTTAAGTTTTTTTATTAGAACTAAATAGAATAATTATGCTTTATAATTAATCTCATGACCATAAGGTTGATAAATTGGATAATTATATGGTTATATAATTCGATCAAGAGTCTAATTGAAATCATTGACTTGAAAAGGTGAAATCGAGTCTAGGGAGATATATTCTTTATTTTGATGGTTCTTAATTGAAATCATTTGACCAATCTATTTATGTAACTTAAATCTTAAATATGTATGATCAATAGGTAATTTTGACTAGTAATTGACAAATAATAGGCTTAAACAATCAAAGTTAGAACTTTAATGTGTGTGCTTAACATATAATGGCCTTTGTGTGTTAATTGAAGATTTGTTAATAAAAACGATCACAAAAGCTTAAATATTTCTTGATTCGAACCAATTAGACTAATTATGCTTTAAAGTAAATTCATGACCATTAGGTTGATAAATTGCATGATTATAGGGTTAGAAAATCTGATCAAGAGTCTAATCATATTAGAAATTGGTATATGATATTAAGTTGTCCATTGGACATTTTTAATTGAAATAATTTAACTTGAAAAGTAAAACCAATCAAGTTTCTTGCTTTTTTTGCTTTCTTTGAACCGCTAAAGGTGTTTTTTTAGTAGATTAGTGGTTAAAGTTTGATTGAAAGTTCAAAGTTATAAAATCCCCCTTTGTTTACTTATATTTGCTTTTATTGCTTTTTTGTACTTTTGATTTGTTTAATAATTAACTAGTATATTTATAATCAAAATCATAGTTGTTTCTTAAGTGTTCGACACCCCATACTTATTTTAACTATATTATAATACGATTAGGTTATCTTGCTTATTTGTGTTGTAGTCATGCTAAATAGTTTGGATTTATAAATTTGAAATTGACACGCTATAAGCACATCAGCTTAATCTTATTTTATACTACATAATTTGCGATCCCATCATATGTGTATATATTAATTTTTTATTTTTGTGATTTGCGATCCGCATAGGTATAATTTCTGATTTTAGCTCTTAAGGGTTTTTTATTGCAACTTATCGTAACTGTTCCCGAATATTTTTCTAATTTACAATCCTAATCAAGTTGTGGTTTTCAGTTGTCCCATAAGATTATTTGCAATTTACGCTTTAAGTCCCATTTGCAATTCCATGTTGATACTCAAGATTTACGATTTCCATCGAGACAATTACGATTAATAACCTCATAAGGTTTTTGATTTACTTTCACTTGTGATTTTGCGATAGGTACCTTTGATACCCAAGCACAACACTTTTCGATTGATACTTTTTTGGTTTGCGATAGGTCTATATCCGATTCACCTTAGGTTAATTTGCAATTCGGTTCATGGGGAATCCCCCAAGAGACTCAACCCCTACCCCTGCGATTTACGATTCCACTAAAAAAACCAAGTTTTCAAGTCATATCGCCAGTATAGTTTTCGATTAGCTTCTACCAACAACACAATTTACGATTCCTATTCAGTTTATGGTTTTCGATTAATCCTTTCCTAAATCTGTTTTACGATTCATTCATCCCTAGAACATATACAATCTACAACTCTCATTCGATCTTTAATCAATCCAATCTTACTCAAAACCTAACAAAATTCATGATTTCAACACATTAATTAGGTCCCCAACATCATAATAACAAACCCTTAACGGTTAATCGAAGTCTTAACAAGATTAGAGGATACAAAATCCCATTTATGTGGTTTGGTTCTTCGTTGCTATACAACAGCCCACAATTACTCCCAAAACTTCATTGAAATAGAATCAATTGCCATATAATTGGTATGTATACACAATTACAAAAGTATAAGAGAGACAAGTTGATGTTTTTCCTTCAATAAGAAATCGAGTAAAAGAAGTTTGCATTATTATTTCCCTCGGTTTGGGTCTTGGCTCACACCCACGAACACACAACACTCTTATTCTCTCAAAAGCGGCCAAAGTTATAATAACATTGGGCCTTCTGCCCTAATTAATGCTTACTTAAATACTCACTTTGACAAGATAACAAAAATACCAAAAGAAGGGTAGTTAGTGTATACATAAACATAGCTCCAAAGTGGAGTGAAAGGGGATGAAAACCTTAAAACAAATCAAAATTTAACTAGGCATAAGTCTTCACAATTGATACAAAGTAGAATAAGAGTTGTTTAATAAAACAAAATGATTGTTGAATAATTTAATATTCTGAATTTAAAAAGTTTTGTATAAAATTGATTCTTAAAGTAACAAACTATTTGGTAAATATTCTAAATAAAAAATCTTAATGTTGGAAATTATTATTTTCACTTTCATAATGACTTGCATTGGAACAAGATATCATTTGATTAATAGGATGACATGTGTAATATTAGAGGAATTCTATATAACATACTGTATGTTTAATGATTCATGAGGTTATTAATGATAGAATAATTAACGGTATTTTATTTTCATATTCGGCATATTTTTCATTCACAAATAAGAATTAAACGGGTTGAATGCGGAAAAAGTCAACGTTTATATCGGAATGGTTTCGAGTAAAAGCAATCACATAACCCCTAGGTTATATGTTGAGTTATTTATAGAGAACTTTGGGTATACGAGAAGAAAATAAAATGCTAACTTTTAAAGGATTATAAAATTTTAATATGACGAGATCATGATACCTCAAACAAATATTAATCAACGTTTCTAAATTTAGCGTGTAAAATGTGCAATTTAGAATTTTTTTTACTACATGCACATATGTTGTAGTAAGACCATTAGCATCCATCACAAGTTTTCACATACTTTCTTTCCGACACATCAACGTCACATCATTCTCTCATATCATCACATAAACCCTTACATCCATCACATCTCATCACACATTTAAAAAACAACAAAAATGCACAAAAAGAAAAGAAAAAAGTATGTGAGCCTCATGACAATCATCCCACTCGTGACCGTGAGGCAACCCATCACAAGATGGGGTGATGGTGTTCCCACCATGAATAGCCCTAACAAACAGGGGCGAATTTATTCATATGTAAGTGGGGTGTTTGGACCCCATTTAGATTTGAGTTCTTTTATCCAAATTATATATATAAAGTTTATTGGACCACCCTTATTTATGGATATGGACCACCCTTAATTTGAATTTTGTTTTAAAAAAACTAGTCCAATAGTAACCCATTTTTTATAATAAATTAATAAATGGATACATCCAATTCTTATGTACATTTAGGGTTATCCTTCTACTAGATCTTTCTACTCATCATCTTACTCACAAAATTAATACGTGTGTCAAAATGAAGAGGTGAGATAATTAAAGAGAAATATTTCATCATAGATGTCATTATTTAGTGCATAAGAGGATGAAGTAGGAATATTTCGGGAAATAAAAATTTCTAATATTATTTTTAGTTATTATACATAAATAGTTTGAAGTAATGAAAGTTTGGTGATGATATATCAAGAATGCATGCTATTATTATAATCAAACCTAAATTTTGTTGTAAACACTACATTAGGGTTCTTTTTTTTACAAGATGAAATATTAGGATGTTAATTTGAATATGAGTTTGATATAAACTTCTACGAAAATGATATAAGTAATGTACCAAACTCAAACAGAAATTATCATTTTTTAAATTGTTATCCGCAACCTATCTAAGTCGCTTATTTATCACATGTGAAACATATTCACAAAAACTAAATGAATAATTGGACTTGGATCCCTCTTGATTTAAGTTATGCATTTGCCACTGCTGACAAAACCCTTTCACGACTCCGTTACGGCTAGCCTAAAGGCTATGCCAGTAGTTTATAAAGGTATGCAAAAAGCGAACCAAAACAAAATCGATAGAATAATATACCAACTATATAACTTATAGTTTAGTTTTGTATATTGGAAGTAGAGGTGCAAAAAAAAATCCGAATATCCGATTTTGTGCAAAAACTATCCGAACCGATTTTTTTATAAAACTGGATTTTTTTCAAACCGGAGCGGATTTAACCGGTTTTATCCGATCCGATCCGGTTTTAATCCGATCCGAAACCTGTTAAACCGGTTACACTTTTGTCTGAGAAAATCCGATTTTAATCCGTACGAAACCGGTTAAACCTCCGTCCGTGAAAATCCAGTTACAATCCGAAAATCCGGAAAAAAAAAACCGAAAAAATCCGGTCCGGATTTTATCCGATCCGGATCGGATTAAGATCCGAAGATGTACACCTCTAATTGGAAGTAATAATAAGGCCATCTGTATTTATCATCCTTTTTTCCTTTCCTACATCGAAGTCATGTTATTTTCTTTTTATCACCTTCTTTTCATTAACCCTCATATCCATCTACTTAACTATTATCTATTTTTTTTTAAGATATAAAAAGAAGACAGAGATAAAGAGAAAAAGTGAGAAAAAAAGAGAGAGATGACGTAATTAGAAACCAACTAAAACATATCACTAAGAGTAATAGGAAGGAGGACAATGGTGTAGATTAGTGCTAAACTCCAACTAGCTCCATTTATTTAAATAAAAAAAGTCTAATTTTAACTATTTATAGTTAAAATTAAAAACTCAATTTTTAAAATTCATAAGAGATAAGAATTAGTAAAGAAATACTATTTATTTTTTAAAATAACATCAGTATTTTTTTAGAAAATATATTTACGTTATGCTATATAAATTGATTTAAATATACAAGTATCATATAATAAGATTGAAAAACATATATACTTATTTGATATAATAATATTATTTAGATTAACCGTCTATAATGTTTAAAACTCAAAGTTCATATAAATCAATTTTCCAACTAAGTTTTGATTTTAAATTCGAGGTTGATTTAAAATCAATTTAATTTGTGTTAGAATGTTTATCTAATTAAAACTTTTTATCCATTACATTAATGTAGAATTAATATTCAACTTCTTTATTTTTATCTATGATTATTTAATAATACATATCTTATCACAATTAAATTTTATATTATTTATAAAGTTATCATCATTTAGTTTTCACCGGCCAATGGGGTTTAGCCCATCTGGTAAGGTGCCCCCTTCCTCGCAAGAGGTTGGGGGATCAAATCCTGCCGCATACAGTGGGTTGGGGGTTTTTCCCTTATGAGTTTCTTTTATGGAGTGAAAGTGTGATGCTCGAACCTTGGTTAAAGCCAAATAAACGAGGTGTGGTTGAAAACCTGCCACCAAGTAATTTGAACCCATATTAGAGAGTCGGGGAAGTGTCCCCATTTGCCGATAAAAAAAATCTAGTTTTCACGGCCAATTGACTTTAATATTACATTCTTTTAGTGTTCAAGGTGTCGTATTATATATTTTTCATCAATACAAAACAATTATATATTTAAACAAACAAATATAAATTTCTTTTATAATTACCTGTGTATTTATAGAGATTTTTAAAAACATTTAATAGTAAGTGAATTGATTAAAATCGAATTAAAGTATAAAATTAAAACCGAGTTACTAACGCTTCTTTAAGTCTACAGAAGCATATTAATATCAATATATATATATATATATAAGAGGCTTACCAATTTTCCTAAAATACCTAAAATTGAGACTTAATTAATCAATCAAAACCTTCAATTTTAAAATTATTCAATTTCAAAAACAATTTTGGAAAGTTAATCTTGATGGAATTCAATTAATAATCAATTAGGAGGGGGTTATATGAAAATTGTGAGGGGGCTTTATAAAACATGGAATGGACTTTTTAAGGAAAATGTAAGGGGGCTTTATAAAAATTGTATACTAATGTAATTAATTATAGGTTGTTTATAAATTATGTTTAGTAACTTGTGATATATTTTGTTTCGAGAAAAAATAATTATATATTTACGACCGTCTCATTTTTATCTACGTTTTGGTATAAATTTTATTGTAATATGACACTTTTTTTAAAATTACTATATTCTTAATTTTTTGTTATCCATTAATAGTAGTGGGTATTTGAAAGATTAATGACATCGAATTTCAAATCTATATCAATTGGGAGGAGCCTGAATAAAAATTATGAGGGGGTTTTATAAAACATGTGAGGGGTTTTTAAGAAAATTGAGAGGGTTTTATAAAAAATGTATATTAATATAATTAATTATACGGTGTTTATACATTATGTTTAGTAACTTGTGATATATTTAGTTTAGAGAAAAAAATAATTATATATTTATGATCATCTCATTTTTATCTACGTTTTGGTATAAATTTTATTGTAATATGATACTTTTTAAAAATTAGTATATTCTTAATTTTTTGTTATCCATTAATAGTAGTACTTCAAAAACAATTAGTTATTGTTTTTTGTTAAAATTCTGACATGTAAATGTTTGGTGATATTTTATTATTTTTATTTGAAAATTTCTGAACACTTTTACACTTATTATATCTTTTTTATAATTTCATACCATCAAATTTTATATTTTTTTAAACATCCCCGTGTTTTTACACAGGGTAATAAACTAGTTATTATGTAAAAACCAACCCTATTCAGCCCACTTGTTTGGCCCACCATTGTAAACTTACTAACGCTTCTTTAACTCTTTTCTCTCTTTCGCTCGCTCTCTCTTGCTTGCTTGCTATTTTGCTAATACAACCAAAAGATTAACAAAATAAGTAAAACACCCATATATATATATAAATTAAATCAATAAAGAACAATGTGTTAAATAAAGAACCTAAAGAACCAATCTCATTGAACGATGGCAAAACTGTAATTATTAGGAAGAAAAGGGCAAACATGGAAAATCCCCCCAACAACCCACGATTTTAAGAAAAAAAACCCCAAAAACTTTAAATTGTCATGACTTTTTAAGTTTTTTGAATTTAAACAAAAAAAAAACTATACCAATCTTTTACTTTTTTAATCCTTTTTCAAACAAGATCACTCTTCCCATACTTTTCTAAATTTTTTTTGAAAATGAAAATTTTGTTTGCATTTTGGCAACATGTAGTGTTATTGTGTACGGATTTTGCATTTTGGGTTAAATGTGTAATTTTGCATTTTGGGTGCATTTTTCATTGAATCATGTTGGATTTGCATTTTGCATTTTCATAATTTTAGCATTTTGGAAGTATCTAGATGACTTGCATGTTTATATTTTGCGTTTTTCGTTTTTTGCATTCTGCATTTACGTTCTACGGATTTTTGCATTTTAGGGTTTGAATGTGTAATTTTGCATTTTGGGCTGCATTTTCCATTTAATCATTTTTGGGTTTGTATTTTGCATTTCATAATTTTGCATTTTGGTAGTATCTGGATGACCTGCATGATCATATTTTGCATTTTTCGATATTTTGCATTTTGCATTTTGAATGAACCCAGATAAATGCAAACTTTGCATTTAAAAAAAAGTTTCAGAATATATCAAGCTCGGTCTTGTTTGAAAGAGGATGAAAAACTGAATCTAACGATATAAAATTTTTTGTTAAAATTCTAAAAAACGAACGAGTTATGATAATTTAAATTAAATGAGATTTTTTTTAAAATGTGCAGGTCTCGCTGGAAAGCTGTGAATTTTTGTTATTTTTAGATTTTCCATTTTGGCCTCTAAAATATGTGACATATGTCATCACCAGATGGATTATTATATATATATATATATATATATATATATATATATATATATATATATATATATATATATATATATATATATATATAGTAAAGGGATCAATATAGTTCATGTGTTTATATGTAGTCCCTGTAGTCCCTAATTACAATCGTTGATTTTGAATTTTCATTAAGGATGCAGATTGTAATTTATCTATTTTCTCATTTAAATGAAGGGGTTAGATTGTAACTTATCCAAATTTTTATTTGATCGTGCATAACTGCTGTTCATTCTCTTTCCTGCGCATTTCTTGTTACAAAGAACTCGTTTTGCTTTTTTTTTTAAATTATTCTTGATTCTCCGATTAAAAAAAACTGAGGTTAGAAATGTGAAGAATCAATGTTGTACTCTCATGCGTGAAAGAATCAATGTTGAAAAATCATTTTTTATATATACCCTAACAAAAATGATTCGGTAGTTTCATATCGATTCTTAAACAAAAAATGATTTTCACAAAAAATTGAGGTCAGAATCTGCATTTTTTAGAGTATCGCATTTCTTGTTATTTATACAATTACATCTATAGTCATTTTTTTACTATCTCTTTAATTCTTTTTAGAGAATATGTATATGCATTTTTGTATTTTTAAAATGCAGATTTCCACATGCATTTTCTTGCTAATAGGTAGCATTCTGGTTCATCATTCTATTTTTTCAAATGCACCTGTAATTTCAAAAATGCATATCGGGCATGCATTTTTGAAAAAATTACCAAAGACATGTCAAGATTGGTTTTGAATAAAAGAGAATTAAAAAACCAGTATATTGGTATAAATTTTTTAATAAAATTCATAAAAAAAAATCAGTTATGGCTAATTAAAAACCAAAGGGGTGGTTTTTATTTTTCAAAAAAAAAAGTTCTTAGATTGAAAGAGGATGGACGTTCTGAATTCTTAATATTTTAGAAAGTAATCTATTTTGAATGGTGAAGATTGTAAATTAATGAAGGAGGTAGTTTGTAAAATTTCCAAATCATGATCCCATGTTCTCAATTTTTAATATTTTAGAAATTATATTTTAACATGAGATTAGTCTATTTTGAATGGTGGAGATTGGGGTCTACGGTAACTACATTTAATATAGGGTTGATATTGAGATTTACCCTATATATATATATATATAGGAGGGTTCATGCGAGAACTAGGGATGAGCAAAATAACCGTATGAACCGAACCGGACCGGAACCGGAACCGGACTGAATTATGCATAAGCGGGGAGGTTCTCGATTCCATTTTTTCTCTTTTTCGGTTCCGGTTCCAACGGGTTCGGTTTTTTACCCGGAACCGGACCAAAATATCAAATGACAATAACTTCTTAAAAATAATACTTCAAATTATCTTCTCCTTAATTAATATGTGACAAACAAGAATCAAAAAGTCAAAAACACAATCTAACGTCTTTTGCTCGTCCGTAATTTAATACATGTTCATTGTGAACCTTCATCATCTACACCACCTAGACAGTATTAGCCCCGTTTTCATGTCGATAGCGTGTCCAAAACCTAGAAAGTTTTCATCTTCTCCTCATTCCATAAGTCATTTGTGCAAACATTAAGGGTTTTTTTCTAAGTTTTCTTCAACCTATTAAATGTCATTTGTGGACAGTGAAGTTCCCTTTTCCATAGAAGAACTCAAGTTAGTAAGTGATATTAATATTCACTCGTCTATTTTAATGTTCTTTTGAAAGGTAAAGAAATATATTAATATTGTTGACTCGTTACAAGTAGAAAATAACTTTTAGATGATAGTGATAAATTCTTTTTGTTTTACAGTTCACATAATATGATTTTTGTGAATGTATACGAGTAGAATATAACATGCTAACAATTGTCATAAGTTAATCAAACTTAATTATATTTTTTGATATGCAGTATATAACATGCAAGCTTAGATAGAAAACATTTTAATAGAGGTTTCATATATTTCGGGTTTTGCGGGTTTTGGAACCTAAGAACAGGAACCGAACCGGAACCGGTTACACCTAAATGGGATGGTTCTCGGTTCTAGATTTTAGTCATTTTCGGGTTTAGAAAACTTGGATATTATAAGCATTTTATTGCATCAACGTACTTTATCACCTTCCAAGAAATCGATACAAGCAGTTTAAATGACAAATATATGTATTGTATTCTAAAATTATTTTATCGCGAATATCATTATCCAGAGCTAGGGATACTTTATGTTTGTTCTTGGATATTTAGTGAAGCCCATTTTTTCACACAAAATCATGTACACAAAGAGAATATTTTTAAGATAATTACATGATTTTTGTGACATTTTTTCCTTTAGAATTGAATTCAGTGTTCACGAAGATTAATAAAGATTTTTTGATGAGTGTTTATGAAAAAACGAATAATATATCAGTTTTATGTGCTTATAAATTTCGTGACTTAAAATTTAAAAAGCTGTAGTAATTATGCGAATTATATGTTGTACAAATTGATATGATTTTCTTTTTTTACATTCAATTATAGACTTTTTTTTAATTGTTATGGTTTCCATATTTTGATATTTGGCACTTGCCTATATTGTTTGACGTCTTTCCAAATTAGATATTCAAATCAAGTTCAAACCATATGTTTTATGTGTAAGGGGTGAGGGGTAGATTAGTCAATTTAAAACACTTAATTTTTAAGAGTTTAAGTAAAAAGATGTAAATGTTTTATAAGATAGTATAGATATATATAGCGTACGGTTTAAACGAGAACTGTTTTTCGTACGAGAACCATTTCTGACCAATCATTTAATGTCTTGTCTTTTATATTTAATTTAAATAGGAAAAGGTAGTATGAACATTTGTATATTTCCCCCACTTTTTTAAAATTAATATATCCATCAAACGAAAAAGTGTTAAGTTACGAAAAATATACTCAATTAACGACAAAATTATGCTCTTTAATTTGAGACCGATATTGCTATATTGTTTTGGAAAAAAAAAGTCACGTTCGTTGGGTTTTATTTTTCAGCACCAGCTCGACATATGCACTAGTGTAAATTTTGAAATTTTGCACTACATCCGTGCTGAAAAAACCAGGTGAATTTAAGCCGTCAAATTACTCCTCCTTAATGTTATCACCCACCCATAAATTCATCACATGATATTTACCACACTTGATCCCCTCATAATCTACATCAATGAATTCTGCATCCTTAAACATAAACAACTTATTTTTTACTTTTATTTTCTTTATTATAATTTTACCCGGCCACTTTAATGAGTTTATTAAAGTAGTGTTTTTAATTTATTATTATTAATCACATTAAAGTAAAACTAATCAAATGTTAAACATGATTAATGTTTACTAAATTATTAATAATTATTAGAGTTAATTATAAGAATGGTCCATGTGGTTGTTATTGATTTTCGTTTTTTGTTCTTTAACTTTAAAAATTACAAAAATAATCACCGTAGTTGTAATTTTGTTTCACTTTCGATATTTTTGACAAACATCTGTTATCTTTAACAATATTTGACCGTTAGTCAAAGTACAATTTGGTCAATTTAATACTTATCTTTGTTACCAACAACATTTAACATTTCTACTCTTTTTTTAAATTAATAATTAATTAACCCTTTAACAAATTAGCTAATAATTAATAATACTAAGCAATACTTTTATACATATTACTTACTGATAATTTTATATATATATAAATAAATATATATATATATATATATATATATATATATATATATATATATATATATATAAACTATTTAACATTCTCTCTCCTATTTAATTTTAAGAGTCCTTAAAATTCAATCAACACAAAATCTTGACCTTCCATTCAATCTAAATTAATTTCATTCACTTAATTTTTAACCATTTAACTTTCTATCATAATTTACTTTAATTTTTTATTCATTTAATTAAAATATATTCTCCCACTAACATACTTTCTCATACAAATACAATTATCCACTCACATCACTATAATAGCTAAAATCTTATTAAATTCTCTCTCCTTAATTAAAAAATATAAACTATTTTCTTATTTTAATGTCCTTTATAGTTTATTTTCAAAATTAATAAAATAGTTGATGAAATAAAAGAAAATTTTAAAAACGGTCATGTTAATGTAGAAAAGTTTTTTGTGACATTGAATCGCGTAAATAACATATCATTACATTATTGAAAACACATATTTTGTAAATAAAAACTATTTACTGCCGCAGCATTACGCGGATACAATACTAGTATATATATATATATATATATATATATATATATATAGAGAGAGAGAGAGAGAGAGAGAGAGAGAGAATATCATTTATTTTAGAGAGAGATTGACAGAGATTCCTTTTTTCACCGTTCAATATTAATGAAAGAGACTTCATCCATCGATCTAGCTGAGCCTAAGTACACGTACTAGCAACAAACACATGGTCCTAATATGTATATGGAAAAGAGCTTTTCATCCATTTGGTCCTCGATTAACGCTCCAATACTAAATTTTTTTTTGTTTTTTTACAACAAAAACATTCATTAAATCTTTCCCTAAATCTAGCTAATTCTTTATTCGTAATAGAACTTGAACTCACATCATTTTTATAGGAGTAACACTATACAATATCAGATACCGCTAAGAATATATATTTTACGATTATAAACACACACACATATGAGAGAGATGATAGTTCAAACGAGAACTGCTTTTCTTATGAGAACTACGAGAACTAATCTTAGCCATTGATTAAACATAATCAATGGCTAGCTAGGATTATTTTTGGCGCCTCATTAACACTTCATTAATGACGCATTAATGAGGTTTATTTCGAAAAAATCAAGTTTCGCAAATTAATGACGACTCACCAGGACGCAATAGTTCTCCTAAAAAAATAGTTCTCATTTAAATTTTTGTACGTGTAGCAAGCTGCTAAATATCGAGATCTAACACTTGAAGCGGTTGTTTGCATGCCTTGTTTGATATATACTTGTACTTCATGATCATAGTTAATTAAATACCACTAAAGCTCGATCAAGCTAGCTAGTTACTAGACCAGCTTTTAGCTAGCTTCACTCATCCAACATATATGCAACACCTCGGCGCGCTTGATATATGTCACTTCAATTTGCACGACTTGAGTATATTAAATGTGAAATTATTTGAAGATATATAATTTATGTTGTGTTTTTTACGTGATCGAGATATATATCTAGCTAATTTGGCGTGATATATATTATTATATATTGAGGTCTAAGGTCGTATTAATTTAAGATGGTGGCTCACATTCAACCCATGCATGGACCGCATTAATCCATAGCTACTTTCTAACATGGACCCATTTATCGATCATGTAGTCCTTGATCAGTAGCAAGGTTGTTAGTAAGTTGTTTTCTAAACCCCTTCATGACCCTACAACCAAAACCTAGCCTAGCTAATTGCCCACCAATTCCAAAGTCTGGTGCCTCATTATGAACCTTCTATTCCATTTTCATGTTTTTCCTGCCTTAATAATTTGCTACCTACAACTAACTTCATTATGCATGGTAAAGTGTATTTTGTATATATACCTTGATTCGTCTCTACGCTTTTAATTAATTATGCATTGATCATATCTAAATTGTCATCATATCTCGTCCTTCTTGCTTTTCTGTTATCATTTTCTCTTTCTTTCCTTCTCGGTTTCAACATGTCGAAAGAAGAAATGAGTTTATCTGTGAACGTAAATGGTCAATCTAAGGTGCCACCCGGGTTTCGCTTCCACCCGACGGAGGAAGAACTCCTCCATTACTACTTAAGGAAGAAAGTTGCATATGAAAAGATCGATCTTGATGTTATTCGTGACATTGATCTTAACAAGCTTGAACCATGGGATATCCAAGGTGATCTTATATATAGTTAAGCTAGCTAGCTAGATTATTCATTCGATCTGCTACCTATACGTACATATATATATAACTGTAATATTTCTTCTTGTTGTATGTTTTATATATAGAAAAGTGCAGAATCGGATCAACCCCTCAAAACGATTGGTACTTCTTTAGTCACAAAGATAAGAAATACCCAACTGGAACACGTACAAACCGAGCAACTGCTGCGGGTTTCTGGAAAGCCACGGGTCGAGATAAGGTCATTTACAGTAGCTTGAGAAGAATAGGTATGAGGAAGACGCTTGTGTTCTATAAAGGGAGAGCACCCCATGGACAAAAATCAGATTGGATTATGCATGAATATAGACTAGATGACAATATGGTTGTCAATAACTCCCAAGATTATGCAACGGTAAGTTATTTTTGTAGGAATTTGATCGTTTTTCACCTTCAATTCAAACCCATTTTCTTGTAAAGAAATTAAAGCAACCAACTTTTTCTTGATAATCGATCTAGGGTGGTTCTAACTTGTGTGACTCGACTCAAGAAGACGGATGGGTTGTATGTCGTGTGTTTAAAAAGAAAAACTACAGCAAAGCAGTCGAAAGCCCGCAAAGGTCGTCATCAGCGCCTTCAATGGATTTGACGGCTCAAATGAAATCTTTAAAGAAAGATGGAATTAGTGTTCATGATCAATTTCTTGAGTACATCAACGGCAGATCCTGCAAACAAGAAACAGATTCACTCACCATCATCACCACAAACACCAATACCACCACCCATGATTTTGATCCTATGCAACAATTAATGATGAACCCGATCAACAGATTCCTCCACCTTCCAAGGCTCGACAGCAATACTTCGGGTCACTTGATGACGAGCTCAGCCACATTTGATCAAGATTCAACTTTCCAGGCTCGTACCTCCATGACTCACTTGCTGACAGAAGTCGAACACGAACATCTCGACAATTGGGCTGACGTAGATCGTCTCGTGGCCTCCCAGCTCAATGGCCAACCGCAAACGTCGAATAAAAAGCAGATGTATGCTTGCTATGATCATGAAACCAGAGAAGACATACGTTTTGCGCTTGACCAAGATATTGATCATCAAGAACCACCAAAACCATCAACCATGGCTAAACCCAACGAAGCAGCTGCCTATACAAGCGAGATAGATCTATGGAGCTTTGCTCAATCTTCATCACAGTCATCGTCGCCAGATCCATTTTACCATTTGTCGGTATAGTTCACATCATTTCATTCCAGTTTTCTTGATATACTTTTTTACCCAAAACTTTAATTACTCTACCACAGATACGAACTAAAAAAAATAAGAACCTTAAATAAATTTGGACGTAAATATAAAAAGAAGTGGAAATTAATTTGGTATATGTATGCAGTGTGCTAAGGTAGCTAGGTAGGTGGTTGTTGATCTTGATGTTAAGTCAAAGTATCATACATAATGTAATATGATTGATGGAAACACATGGATACATATATATAACACGAAAACATTCCCCAAATCTCTTTCATACTATTACAAGAAAATGTCTCATGCGCGCATGCAGTATACTCTTTGCTTCATTGGATAGTTGTTAGAAATGATTTTTATTCTTATAATAAATTTTTGGGTGGGTGATGACATTGAATGATGGGAAATATTTGGCCGGTTCAGATTGGTTTTCGCAATAAAAATTGTTTTCAAATGACCTTTTTCATATATATATATCGGGGAGAGTTCATTCGAAAACCGTTGTTAATGCGAGAACCAATCTCAACTGTTCCTTGGATATGTGAAGTTCATGGATTGAGAGCATGGAGGGAATAGAGTGTGGCATGATGCATGTAAGGAATTCATAGATATGCAATGACATTAAAGGAGGAAGAATTAGATGACTCAGATTGGTTCTCGCGGTTCTCGGTTCTCGCATGAAGTTTTCTCTCTCTCTGTATATATATATATATATATATCATGTTTTCTGAAATCTTTTAAGAAGATATGACATTGCTTTATTAATTGTTTATATACGTACGTACGGTAGGGTAGTCACCGTCACTAACTCCCATATTTGTTTTGTTTATTTTCGACATGCATGTTTGTTAAACCTTCGTGGCCGATGTCAATATATTATCATTGTTTGTGAAACACAAACATGTTATATATTATCCCTTTATGTCTTAATTTTCGATATGTATAGACACACAAATATATATATATATATATATATATATATATATATATATATATATATATAGGGGAGGGTTCATGCGAGAACCGTTGTTAGTGCGAGAACCGCGAAAACCAATCTCGGCCGTTCCTTGGATATGAGAAGTTTCATGGATGGTGAGCGTGGAGGGATAGAGTGTGGCAGGGTGCATGTGAAGAATTCATGGGTAGGCAATGACATTGAAGGAGGGGGAATTGGACGACTCAGATTGGTTCTCGCGGTTCTCGTACTAAGAATGGTTCTCGCAAGAACTTTTTCATATATATATATATATATATTTATATATATATATATATATATATATATATATATATATATATATATATATATATATATATATATATATATATATATATATATATATATTGTGAGGTTCAAATGAGAACCTACAATTAAATGAAAATGTGAGACTTAATCCGAGCCGTTCAATTCTCCCTCCTTTAATGTCATTGCGCACCCATAAATTCCTCACATATACACTGTCACTGCCACTGAATATAATTAATCAAATGTTACTATTAGTTGTGGCAAACATGTAATTAATAAAAAACACAGATGTTATTTTCTCTTTCCAAAAATGTTGAAAGGCATTTTTAGGTATGTCCGTGTGCATCTTGTGTAGATATGCATATGCGCATGTAGACTTAACAGTGGATCTTTTTCCAACACAGATACATATTTCTACGCATGTGCACATAAATCTAATTTTTTTCCAACACATGTACTCCTTTATATGCATATATATGCAACTCAAATTGGTTATGTCAAACTTAACATTAGCTAGTATTATTAATTGTCATACTACATATTATTGTAACTTACATGTAACAAACATTACAATAAAATTGTCCACTTTAGTCATTACACTAAATACGAAAGAAAATAAAAGAAAAATAACTACACAAATTTACATTTGTTTTTTTTCACATATTACTATAAATTTTAAAATTTGATGCTTGTAATTAAAAGTAGGTCAATCAACTAAAAAAGTAGTCTTCTTAGATTCTTTCAATTATTTATTTGCCAAAATGAATATAATTCTCCTCACCCATCTTCAAGAAAAAATGTAAATGATTGTAATTAAAAATAGAGAAGAAAGTAAAGGAAATAAGAAAAATAATAAATACAAAAAAGTAATTCTTACTATTTAGAAAAAAAAAGAAATTTAAAAATTTAAAAAGTAAAAAAAAAGCCATAAGAAAAAGGTAAAAAAACGCAATGAAAAAAAAGTATTCACAAATGTTAAAGGAGAGAAAAATCAAATTAATTCAATGGTGGTGGGCGTTGGCAAAATCGGCACTGCACCGATTAAATATTAGAATTACATTTAAGCATTATTTTAATTTAATTTAAATAATTATAAGATAAAATAATAATTGTTTGGTTCTTAATGATTTTTTCAGTTCTCACAATTTAATTATTCTTATATGATCTTTTCTCGTAGAAGCAAGCGTTATTTTTTTTTAAAGACAACGAATTTCATTTCATAAAATTCACTAGGTTACAGATTCCAAAAATAAATGCCAAAACCGTTTTCAAGACGAAGACAGAAATAAAAGGGCAAATCTTACATTTAGAGACTAATACAACAATCTAACGGGTTAGAGATCCAACGCGACCACTCTATTCGTCGGGCTCTGTTTTGGAACCATAACCTCGAGAAGTGTTGTATCTGAGAAAAAACATCTTCTTGCAGTATTGCTACCACCTCCGAATCTTCTGCATGAATTACTTTATTTCTCCATTTTCACACACCCCAAAACAAAACAAGACCAAGGCCAAGAAATGCCTTTTTAAAGCTAACATCCTTGACTCCCAGTGATTTCCAAAACAACAGGTAATCATTTATGGTATTTAAGAACCTTGGCGGCATGTTTATCCAAACGAATAGCTTCCTCCACACTAATCGAACTTTTTGACAACCCAAAAATAAGTGTGTTATATTTTCTTCCGCCATGAGACAAATAATAGAGTTAGTTTATTGTGTATTATGAACATTGTTTGTAACACTATTAATGACTCAAAAATAGAGTTATTTTAGCCATTGTTTGAGACCGTTTTAAGTTTTCCAATTCTTCTTTTTGTTCTTTTTTGAATATAGGATAAATGCATTTTGGAAAATATAATTTATTAATTAACTATAAAGTGATTCAAGTATTTTGGTAACACATCGATAAACTTGATATTGATATGATGTGATTTAATTATTCAAGTAAAACACACTAATTAACTTGATATCAAGTGATTCAAGTAACATGTTTAACTAATAAAATAAATAACTGATTATCAAGACTATAAAGCTAATTTTCAAGTGTTTCAAGATTTCAAATAATTGACACAAACAAACTTAATAGTTGGTATCAAGTAAATTAGAGTGAATTAATGTAACCAAGTAATAAGTGACTCGAGTAAGTAAGTGATTTCAAGTAATTAAAATAAAATATTAACTAATAGTCAATAAGGGCAAAAGAAGAACCAATCACTAACGATGATACCAATAGTCTTTACTCTTCCCTAAGGGTGGAGTTAGAAATTTTTTATGGTGGGTTCAAAGTTGATTGATAACATTTGTAAACAAAATTAATGGGTTCATAACTAAAATATTACTTAAATTATATTAAAATTGCATTAAAATGGTACAAAAGTTTTAGTCTAGTGGGTTCAATAGAACCCTCTCATTGATTAATGGCTCCGCCCCTACTCTTTCTCCCACCCCTCCACTTCTGATTAATAGTCAAATAGTTTATCGCGACATTGATTTCTCTTGATCCAATATCCATAGAAACATGACTATAAAGCATGATTATGTATTTTGCAATCCTGCTTTATAGTTTATACTCATGTTTCTATGGAGAGGCTTCATTTCCAAAAAAAAAAAAAAAAAAAAAAAACTCTTATTTATACGTCATTAATAAGCAATTGATGTGTCATTAATGAACATTAATGACTCATCAAAATCTCTTAGTCATTGATTATTAATTTTAATCAAGGACTAAGAGTATTCTGGTACAAAAAAATAATTCTCATTTAAACTCTCCCATATATATACACACAACTAATTATAATTTATAAAAGATATTTCACTATAATTGTATACTAAGTAATAATATATTTTAGTAGTACTATATAAGTTCATTATAGTCACAAGATGTAATCATCATATATGAACATGCAGAATTGAAGGTGACATTTTGAAAACTTAGATTTTATGGTATCAAGGATCGAGTGGTAATATTAATTAACATGTATATATATTGTTGAAATTAGTATAATAATAATAATAATATGCATGACACATAGCTATTGAACTGATTAATTAAATTGGTTGGATTGGAGAGTCCGGTCCCATTTATTAAAGAAGAAGGGATAGACGATGATTACGATGGTCCAACTAATTACTAACCAACTAGCTGACTATCGATATATGCATGAAGGAGGGTGGAGTATCGAAAAAAGTTGATACCTCGATCGAGAGATAGAAAGTTACAACACCTTTTGAAACAACACATCCAATCCAATTAAATCATATCTTTACAGTTACGCATTGTTTGACAAAACTACCGCCCACTCAAATACATAACAATATATCCTTCTTAAATATATATATATATATATATATAGTTTAAAGAACCCCACAAATATGGTATCAATTCCATTACTATATTAAATGATTTATTGGATAATACTTTGGGATATTTGATTCGCTGAAATATCGAGTAATGGAATAGGAATACTTAAAGAACTGGAATCCTGAATTATTTGGATTGTGAATTCGATTCCTTAACAAGCCTATTGTGTTACGTGTCAAGGAATTAGAATGTGACAAGATGACAAGATAACTTGCAATCGAACTACCCTACCATCACCACCCCACAAGCACAGTGACCACCCTACCGTCACCACCAAGCTGTATTCAGAAACGATGAAGCCCTGAATCGAACGAAGAAGAAATCGAGCCTATGATGAAGTCAAAGTTGTGCATTGTAGGGGTGGGAAGTAAGATGAAATATCTGGTAGCTTTTTAGAAAGATAAAGTTGTCGACGGAGGTGGGAAGGATAATGAAGTTGCTAGTGGGGGTGAGATGGAAGATGAAGTCGCGTATAGGGGTAGATGGAAGATGAAGTTAATGAAATTAGAATTCGTTAAGACGTTAATAGCTGAGGAAGGAATCTCAATTCTTTCATTCAAGGAAAATTCAAGTGTAATGTGATTACGAGGAGAAAACTTTTATGTTTTTCTCTGAAAATAGTGGTGTTTTCATTTTCTGAAAAAAAAAGTTAGAAAACATGTTTAGATGAAGGGGCGGATTTTCCTTTTCCAAAAAAAAAAAACATGTATGGTTGAAGTGTTTCTTGAAAAAGTTGTTTGAACATGTACGAGAGTTTGGAAAATTGAGGAGTTTGTGAAAATATGAAACAGTGAGAGATTTATGTTTCTTGAAAAAATGTGTAAGTGAACATATTTTCTAATTTTCAGTCTTAGAAAAATTTTCTAGAAAAATTGAGAATTTTTCTGGAACTGAACGCATCCTAAGTATTTGAATTCTTTTCTCTTAGGGCACGTTTGGTTGGCAGGAATCCTTAAGATTTTGAAGAAACTATAATCCAATTCCTAAAGATTCTTGTGTTTGGTTCACTTTAATGACAAAATCCGAGGGTATGTTTGGTTGGCCAGAATGAAATGACGAAGAAATAAAATGGACAAGATAATGAAATGAGAGTATGTTTTGACACTACTTTTGTAAAATGTTAGCACGTGTGTACATAGAACCAGTATTTTCTTAACTCTAATGTTTTGGTGTTAACTTGTAGAAAGAATGTTCTAAAGTTAAAATTGAAAAAGTGGTGTTTCAAATTAAATAAAGCAAGCCTTGAAAATGATGAATATTTAAATAACATAATACAATTAAACAAAGTGGTATATCAAATGTCGGTTTTATCAACATAAAATTGAACAAAACAAGCCTTGAAAGTGATGAATATGTGAAGGACCAACTCCCCTGCTGCTTAAAAATCTTACGCACAATGCACAATCCTTTTATTAAATGATGAATCTATAAATATGTTAAAAGTGATGAATCTGTGAATCTATTCAACGTAATCATCTTGAATATGAGTATGTCCTTGATTTTTATTGCTAGTAAGATGATAACTTTTTGTAAATTATGTTGAAGGGCAATTTTGTTATTTAAATTACTGAAAACAAATTATATTGTCTACGAACCAAATAGCAAATGGAATTTCCTGCCAACCGAACAGATTACAGATTCAAATTTCAATTCCTAACGGATTTCAATATTTTCACAAATTCCAATTTCTTCAAACAATTTGCAAATCAAACGTCACTTTTAAGTTGAACCAAAACAAAAAACATGCTGAAATTCGATTCGAACTCCCCTTGATTTTGGAGGATTCCGGCAAAACAAACACCTTTTTAATATTGGTATCTGAAGAGAAAAATTGAGGTTATTGAAGTTTGTCACATGCGAATTTGTTGTGAGTTGGTCCTACGAGCATGTAATGAAGAAGCTTTAAGCATTAATTTTTACTGATTATGAAAAGATTGAAATGTGGTTCCATTTGATTATGATTACATACCTTTTACGGTTGAGAACAAGCCCACCACAACTACCATCTTTATCTCTATGAAATTTATACAGACTGAATGGACTATCATTTATAGATGTTAATTAGCGTTTATTATGACAGTGAAAACACCATGCTCCATAGTTCTACAGACTGAGTTACAAGCATTGATTAAAAAGCTTGTAAATCTTGGGCAATAAGATAGAAGCCCACATGATATGTAACTAGATTTTAATCTCAAAGTTGCACAGAAGACGAGAACCACAGTAATTACAGTCGATTTATCAACAAAATCGAACTTGTCAACTTCTAACACTTGGGCAGATACATCAAAATAAGAATTCTTATAAATGCATATGCTAGATAAAGCTCATAACTATCAGGAGATGCTGCAAGTTAAAAGGCAGCACTGCAAGAAGCATACTAACCGATTAGATAGATTACTCTCTAATGACTAATTCACACATGTTATCTGGACTTTATTTGATTGTCATCCTACAAAGAAAGGAACTTTGTGAAAATAACATCCAGAAACCAAAGTGATCAACTACAAACAGGACAACGAACGAGTCCATTCTCATTACAGTCTGTACATTTCACAACTACGGTCTTTCCCAATTGATTTTCGTCAATTTCTTTCTTCAAAACCATCACTGTTTTACAACTTCCATTACAAACAAGACATGGCAAGAATCTTGCACCACCACAAACCTCACATACATACCCTGCTTTTGATTTAGGCAAACCATCAAGCAATTGACCCAAAAACCCTTCTTCTACCATCCTCAAAACCTCATCAGATCCACCCACATACCTCCCCTTCACAAAAACCCTAGGTGGCAGCAATTCATGCTTATCTTTCCCTTTCATTAGCACACAGAGTTCTTCTCTAAAACCTCGATCCATTGATATATCGCGCTCGCAAAAAAACACCCCATATCCTTCAAGAACCGCCCTGACTGCATTACACGCCTCAAATGTCTTCCGCACACCTCTCAACGTAGTTGTATAGATCACTACCTTGTTCTCCCCCTTGGGTGGACAAAGCTCTTCAAACCCATCTAAGAAAACCGGTTTAGAAACCTCCGATTTAATCAAGATCGGGTTTTCACGGCTAGGGTTTGGGTTTTCTTGAAATGTGGGGTCTTTGGTGGGGTTTACGTTTTCCTTATCGAGAAGGGCGTATCTGAAAGGGGATGGCTTGGAGGGTTGTGGGGAAAACCGGAAGCTCTCGGTGGTGGAATCAAGACCAGCCATAAGTTCCCATGAGTTAATGACTTCGGGTGGAGGTTCGGTTTTAGGTTGGGAAAGTGGTGAGGGGAAGAATGAACCGAGGGTGAAACGGGGTGGAGGAGTGGGAGGTACGGTGGTCGGAGAGGAAGATGGGTCGAGGGTTAAGAGGCCGTAAGTGGTGGAGGTGAGAGAGACGATGTGGTGGCCCAAGGCGGAGGTTCCGATTTGGGTGAAATCGTCGTCTTGGTTTAGCAGATGCGATGAAACACAACCCATGTGGGAGGAAAAGATTGAAGAAATTTTGCAAATGAAGGATCGGATTCTGTGTTGAAGATTAATGACAGGAAGACTTATTTTGGGGGGAGAATCAGAAAGAAAGAAAGAGGTTGAGTGTTGAATGTTTCTTGAATTGGATTTCAAATCTGGTTTCTTGCTTGGTTTTAGCGCCTGAATTCTATTTTATTTTTATTTTGTATTATTTTGAAATCAGGAAATGGTGACAGTGAAAATGAAGGCTTGTTGTGCTGTCATCTCCTTGTTTTTAGGCCACGTTAACATTGTATCTTTTTTGCATGAACCACGTTATGACAATTTAATGCTAAGTGCCTAAGTTTATATTATTATTTAATAAGCCTGTTTTTGTTTTCTCTTCCATCATGTGGATGATGGTAACAGCGAATTTGTTTTATTTCAAATCTAGTTTTTTGCAGCCCTTTTTTAGTCGTAAATTTCCTTGCATGCAACAATCGTCAGTTTGGGGCTAATATTTAGGATATATAGGATGTTCGTTTAATGTTGTACAATCAGAACCTTGATATGGGTTTATTTGGGTGGTTTTGCTCTTTCTTCTAAATTTGGCAGGAACCGCATAGATTGGAGGAGGTATAAGGATCGTGGTTTTGGACTAGTCTTAATTAGAGCACAATATGCGGAATCCGTTGTATCTTTGTCAACGGCATGATCGACATCATTATGCCTCTATGTTGGTGTTTATTTTTCAAAAAATATCCTCAAGTCGTTTTCCATTTTTTATATATTTTGTCTAAAAACGGTTGTGATTTAAAGTAGAGATGATTTGCACACAACAAACATTTGCCATACACAACAAATATGACATTTTTGCCCTTATAAAGTTGTGAACTTTATTTATCATCCACATGTTTAAGGGTATTAGTGTCCAATCACACATATTTTATTGTGTATGACAAATGTTTGTTGTGTGGAAATCATCTCCCATTTTTCATATAGCGTTGTTAAATTAACACCAACATCTTAAAATTTAAAATCAAAGCCTTATATTTTGTTCATATATATATATCCTCCTAGATTTTAGTTAGAGTTACACTTAGGTGATAATTACTTCTAAGTTAACTAACTCCAAATAATTTTGTCCTTATTTTTATTTTAGAACACATTCATTTAGTTTCTAAACAATTTAATCTTTGTTTTTTTTAAAAATAATTTGACTTCAAATTTACAAACATATCTAGATACATACATGTTTCGACAAATAAAAACACGAGAAGAGTTTGTTTCAATAATAGCGTAAATAAAATGTTAACAAAAAAAGACATTATTAATACTAATTCACTATTATTAACCAAACTTAATACTAGTATATTTTTCATAAGGGTGTTGTTATATAAGACATCACAACTTTGAAATCAAGTCAGTTATAATGTTCATATATTTTTTCTAAATTTTAGTTAGATGGTTATTATCGTAAGTTAACCACTCTCAAAATAATATTGCCTTTATATCTTTATTTTAAGACATCTCTAATCACTTTCTATTACTTAGATCTTGTTTATTTTTTACAGAAAAAATAAGATGGCTCCATGTACTCTTGGGTTGTTGGTGAATCACATGAGCAACTATAAGCCTATAACAAATCTGGATACATCCAGAGCAATAGTATGATGAAACAATAATTATCACTAAAGAGACGTAAACACAATTTATGTTATAATAGAATCAATGAATTACGTAATTCGTAGTCTTTCTCACAAGATATTTAAGATATATGTCATTGTTTTTTGATCTATGAAATTTTATTAGTTAAAACAAATCATACTAATAAATATATATTTCCGATCGTCTTTTTTTATATATACAATTTATTGTAACATGAAATCTGTCTAAAATTGTAAAACAAGATAACGTGAATAAACACATCTTTTAAAAAGAAATTCTCTAGATTTTCAATCTGGAATATTATATTTTGTCCAATTTTCTTTTACAAATTTGTGTTTAAATGTTAGTCTATATATATTTTATTTATCCATATTTTTGTTTCCTGCCAGAAAGTTCTTAAGACAAAACAGGAAATCGGCTTTTCTGAATATCTCTTTTCCGGCCTATGTTGGGCTCAAGCTAAGATTCTGCTCGTGAGCCTAATGGTATAAGCCTGTCTGACTATGAGACCGATTGGACGAACAGAGCGCAGGTTAACGATACCTCGTCTTTAACAATCTATTAACTTATCAACGTTAAATTTAATAACTTAAATAAGTCGTAATTTAGATTAATAAACACACAAACTCTAAAACCAAGCTTTACACAGTAGTCTCAGACTCTCAGTTGCTAGTGAATTATTTTTTTTGTTTCCATATTCCCCTTTACATACATCACTGGACCAAATTGTAGATCACAACAACATCAAAGGGCGAACATAGAAACTAAAATCCCAAAACCAATCGTTAAAACCGACAAATCTAATCATAATATCGAAACCATCTCAAAACCGATGGTTTGGTTTTAAATTAAAAAAAAAACGATAGGTTCGGATCGGTTTCAAGGAATTTAAATAAAAAAAAACTTACTAAAGCCCATAAACTTTTCCATCCTATTGACATTCTCCCAAACTGTCAAAACCTATTCCTTCATTCTGAGGCGACTCTGTGCTCCAAGACTTCTGAGTGGTGCATAGATCTCAATGTATGTGCTTATGTGTTCCGATCTTGGAACAACTGATTATGAAAGTGAATTGGGTTATAAACCAAAACTGATATCACCCGATAAAACTGAAACCGATAGAAACCGAAACCATTGGGTTTTGAAATTTCTAAAACCGAAACTAACGGTTTAGGTTCACTTTGGCTTGAAACCACCCCAAACCTCCCCATGCTCACCCCTACCTTAAAGTAAAAAAATATATTACAAAACCATCTCCATATGAAATTAAACTGAAGAATTAAAAAACTTAAGTGAAAAGATAGCTAGAATTAAGGGATGAATGCTTGAATACAAGTATAGAAGGGAACAGTATTGTCATATGACTCTGCACAAGAGACAGTATTGTTCAAGACAAAAGCTAATTAACATCTATAATTTGTAATAGGAATTTCATCTACATGGTACGTATCATTTTCAATCAAAAAACAAGAAATAGGGATGAACATTTTTGCACGATCTAATCTCACCTTAAGTTGTTGTAGTCTTGCTGAAATCGGTATCTTTACATCCTTGTGATGAGATTTGTCAAATCCCAAAACCTGCACACACAAAAGTGACTTTGTTCAGTGCCTGTAAGTTACTATATCATCTCAACATGGTGTTGGGGATTAAAAAGAAGCATGGTAGCAAGCTTTGCCAATGTGTGACAATCTTTGTAAACAAATGATCAGCTTTAATGGACTGATGAGTGATATCATGTGCTTCAAGAATTGAATACTTGTATTATGAATTAAAAGAAGAAAATGACAAATACAGACTTCTTTAAAATTGGTGCATATACTCAAGACACAACTACTTGCAAAACTGTATCATTGTTACAAATGGTAGACATCATACACAAGAATGGTATAGAAATGGATTTCACAATCGACCAAAAACTTCATTTTTATAATTCCTGTCTCAAACAGACCTGGAATGAAGAGATATCACAGTTCAAATTCATCCTCAAGTTTCAATTGCTCAGATGCAGCTTCCTCATCATCATCATCAACCGCAAAGTATGGATTGTGTGCTTCCGGCTTGAAATTATAACCAGTGAACACATAGAAAGCAAGGGTTGCTAACTCAGCAGCCACCACACTGGTCCAAAGATACTTATAGGATGTAATTGTCTCCAATGCATAAACCACAACCCTTGTGAAGTAAATGTAGCATATAACCACAACATAATACTGTCTAAAGAGTGTCAATTTCATCAAATTAACAGCTGCTTTCCCATCTGTCCTGGCTGCCTCTCTCAGATTCTTGATTGACCAAACAATAGGGAACAGAACAGCACAACAGCAGACAACATCAACCAATAAAAACACCTGCTTCCAAGTAACCCAATCCTGCCCATAGGGCCCTGATTCATCTATAACTACCTGAGCAATGTTAGCAACTACTTGAAGTGGGATCACAATCATCAAAACCTTCTTTTCTTTATCTTGAAGATAAGGTTTCAAGAAGGACCACCCGGTTCCAATCAATACAATCAATGTAAACAATGTAATTCCTTTCAAGAAACTGAAAATATAAAACAGAACATCCCAACCATGAGCACTACCAGTTCGCTTAATATATGACTTATCCTCAGCTTCACATAACAAATTCAATGCTTTCAGAATCACAACAGCAAGCATAAAGAAATGGATTCCGAAGACTGTCAATCGCTTTTTGTACAACAAGTAAACCCAAGCTGCTGCCATAGTAAAGTAAATGAGAGAGAACAAGAAATAAACCCTTGGGAGAATGGTTATTCCAGCGGAGAGGTAATCGCGAGTTTTGGACTTGCCGTCGAGATTATACATAGCAGATCGGACGTCCATTGACACCTTGAGCTGCGGGAGGCAGTTAGCGAAAACAAGAGTGTACTGATCGGCATCGGATTGGAGATAAAAGTGATCGAAAGTAGTGGCACCTTTGGCGAGAGAATTCAAGTTGTATACTTGCTTAATAATTTTGGATTGAAGCGCACAGGCGATCTCGGCGTCTTCGATCTGTTGGAGCACATGAAGCCATGAATCACGCGTGCAGAGAAAAAAACCTAGTTTCGAGAGGTCAGGATCTGTTTGGGAGAAGGAGAGCTTGGAGACATTAAGCTCGAGTCTGCCATTGTGAGTGAAACCGAATTCGTCGAATGGAATGATTGGGCGGGGGTCAGATCGGATCTCGGTGAAACGAATTTCAGCGGTGGAGCTGGAAATGAAGAGGAGGAGGAGGATGACGACGACGGAGAAAGAATAACCAACGGCGGAGGTAGCCATTGAACGGAGATCCGAATGAAAGAAAGGCGAGATCTGTGAAGGCTTCCTGTGAAGGAAAGAAAGGAATCAAACGTCGGAGTTGAAACAAGGATAACGACTGTGAAACAATATATAATTACTCAGTCTTTGTTTATTTTTAATTAATTAATTAAAAATGTGAGATAGATATAGAGTGAACGTCGGTGGAGGTGGTAGCGCTTAGCTTACGTGCGTGTCGTGTAAGAAAAAGTCTACTCGTTTGTGTTTGGAAAAAAGTTTTTGATGTTTTCATATATCAAAAAGAAACCGAGTCCAATGTAAGCCCAAAAATAAGGCCCATTTTCTAACTCCATCATATGATATTATAACTAGGATTTTATAGTTCGCGAGTTGCGTCGGGATTTATATATCTAATCTATTTTTTCACGATAAATCATATGATAAGTTAATCTAAATAATAAAATGATAATAGAAAACTTATTTGCTCGTCTGTCAAATATAATTAATAACATATATTAAGAATAATTTTTACTCAAAAAGTCAGAAGTTGTAACGCCAAAAATTCTGGTTGTTTTATAACGATATACTTGAATCTTGACCTAACGATCAAACTATAATATGACACATACATACATAAAATCCATTATAAAAACGCAAGTTACAACGAGAAAAGGACGGAGAAGGAGAGAAAACTCAGAGAAAAAAAATAAACAAGTTTGAGACCCGTGTTAGACGTGGTTTCTTAAACAAATTCATCGTCTATTTTCCATGGTACAACGGTCAAAGTAGTGTGTATTGTCAAATAAGAGTGACTTTTTTAAATGTTACCGTAACCTAATGTGTGAGCTCTCCAAATGAAATCGGCAATGGAACACCAAAACCATGTGACGATCTTCGAGCCTAAGAATTTTGATTTCTTGCAACCAAAAATCGAAAACGGCATAGGTATTTATAGTGGAGGAAAAAATCAAAATCTAAGGTCCCGTTTGTTTCACCGTAATCTGAAAAAATGTAATAGAATTGAAATCAAATTTCATTGTATATTGCGTTTGGTAACATTATTTGAAAAGGAATTAAATTATTTGAAGTATTTATATTCCTTTAATTAGGTGCATGACATTCCATAACTAACATGGATGTAATTTAAATCATTTTCATTTCTTCGCATTACGGTGAAATAAACGAGACCTTAGAATTTTCGAAAATTCTTGGATGGAAAATATGAATCCCACTAGAAGCAAAATCAGAAAATCTAACTACACTAGCTTGATATTTTGGAGCGGCATTCATGCCCGAACTCAAGTTTAACAAATTTAGGGGTCATTTGTTTTTTCTAAATGTCTTAATACATTTTAATCTGATTCAATAAAAGGTTTTAAAATGTAAAAGTTGTTTTTGTTTTCCTTTTCATTAAGATTTAAAAACATCTTAAAACTTCTTAATAAAGCAGAGGTAAAAATACCTCTTATTACATTTTAACATAATTCATAATTCATTTTCGTATAACAATCGGACTAATTCCTTCACCGATTCACGCCAACATATGCTCTTCCACACCTCTGCATACATAGCCATCTCCTCCTCTCAATCGCCACCGGCCACCGCAAACCATTACACATCTCTTTTTAAAATATTTTGGTTTTAATTCATCGTATTATTAAGTTTTAATATTTTTTTTAAAATATTCTATCTTATAATAAAAAATATATTTCTATTAAAATGTAATCGTTGAATATAAAATATCATATAATAGATCATTATAAACATTCAGATGTTATAAAAAACAAACAACAAAATATATATCATATAATAGATCATTCTAAACATTCAGATGTTCTAAAAAACAAACAACAAAATATGAATGAACACTTAGACGTTAGAACCACTTCTTAATATTTAGACGTGATATTCAAATTCAAACTCAAAACTTCTTAGTTCTTAAAATACAAACGACACCTTAGTCTGCAAAATCCATTCTTTAGTTTGTTGCGTATCTATCTTCAAGGAGCACGTAGACCGACCAAATACCAATATTAATATATAACATTTATCTATAGGGGAGGGTTCATGCGAGAACCGTTGTTAGTGCGAGAACCGCGTGAACCAATCTCAGCCGTTCCTTGGATATGGGAAGTTAAACGGATGGAGAGCGTGGAAGGATAGAGTGTGGCAGGGTGCATGTGAGGAATTCATGGGTGGGTAATATTGAAGGAGGGGGAATTGGACGGCTCAGATTGGTTCTCGCGGTTCTCACACTAAGAATGGTTCTCGCATGAACTTTTTCCTCTATATATATATATATATATATATTTAGCTATGGCCAAAACCATAACAATAACAAAACCAACTATGTATGGCATAAAATATCTTTTGTACAAATCAATGAATCATGAGTAAGATGAAGAAAATATGAAAACAAAGTATAAATTGGTTGAGCCATTGGTTTAATGGTGGTTGAGTCCAAAGTGAAGTATGAAGTGTCACCCTTATCACTAAACAAGTGTTGTATTTAGGATTCAACATCTTTTTGCTTGAGTTTAGTGATGGAAATCTTATGCAAGTGTTTGTGTTTGGGTATTTTGTATTAGCATAGCATGGACTGATGGAGTGTGTTTACTGACTTTACTGGTTTGGGTATGGATTGTTGTCACTCTATCCCCTCTTGATGACCAAAACCACATAAGAGTTTAAAAGGCTAATAATAATAATTGGAAAACAAGCAGGTTGATGTGATGACAAAAGGTCGAAACCAAACTGTTTAATGAAAATTAGTTCATCATTTGAATTGTTTTTACAAGCATATTCAATTAAATTTTCATGTAATAATTATAAAATCCATGGGCAAGAAAAATGTTGATGCATCAATCTAACTAGATACACATTTCTATAGTTTACACGTTTAACTCCAACCAGTTTGGACTTCAGACCCACAATCTGACCCGCTCTTTGGTTACCTATATATTTACCATAATGTATATGGTGAAAATACTTTTTATTTCACTTTAACCTGTGGATCGAAACTATAGCAACAAATCAAAAACGGGGCCGTAGCAAAAAGAAAAAGAAAAAAAAACTGTATAATTTGTGTCAATATACATGTAAACTGTATCAGGCTTGTAGTTTGGGGCAGATGCTGGAGTTCGGGTTTGCTACAGAACCTGTGCATTTTTACATAAATAAAAATAAGAACAAATTTAAAAAGTGCATATAAATTTGGCAAGTTGGATCTAAGGTCAATGAACTTACAAACATCGGCAAAACACGGTTGTTTCGCCACCGGATCCTCTTCAAATGGTGGTGGAGGTTGGCCATACACCATTTCACAACTCATATCTTCAAAATCTGTACATATATACATGAAAGAACGTGGTTAGCAATTTTAAGACTAGAAAAAATCCACAAGTCATAAATCTTAGTTAGTTTGGATCTAAAAAAATACTTGGAATCATTGTCAAGGGAAGACCGAACTCGTTTGTGAAGAAGTCCTGAGTAGGAATTTTACACATATTCACACACATTCCTACGCAACCGCTGTTCTCCAAGTACCTACATACACAGCAAACACACACACAAAAGTTACCTGTGTCTGACGTAATTGAGCAAAATTAAGCAGTTGGGTAACATGTCAAAATAGGTTAAATGGGTCGGTTCGAGTTGACTTAACCCATTTTTTGCCAAAAAGTGTATTCCTTTAATTATAACCCATTTTTTGGTCAAAAACCACCTCTAGCTGTGTTTACATCTTCTGTTTTACGTTAAAACTTATTAGACCTTGCGCATCCATCGCGCCAGAGGTCGTGTGAGGGGCGTTCACGAGTGTGACCCCGTGTGAGCACCATCGCCAAGCTTTGTGAAGGAGGTCTCACGGTCACGATAGTGACCGCCATCGCGCGTGTGAGGGAGAATTCGTGAGAGAGAGAAGCTATTTTTTTTTTCTTTTTTGTGATGTGAAACATGTGATGGATGCGGGGTTTGTGTGATGAGACGAGAGAATGGTGGAGGAATGATGTGCCTGTGTGAAGCATGTGATGGATGCTGGTGGTCTTACCTGCATTTCTTGATATGAACTCCACTCCTTTGCTTTACCCCATTTACTTCTACTTCTACAACCTATAACATTAAACTAATCATGTAAGCTAATGTATAACAATTTTATATATTAAATCACTTCAATCCTGAGACAAATTAAAAATTACCTCAGAAGGACCAACTAACCAATGGAAAAAAGGTACTGTTAAGGCTGCATTGAACTCTGCTGCCCATTTTGTTGGTGGAAACAGTTTCTTGAACTGCCATATAACATGCAGTAATTAAAACAGCAGATAGATACATTAGTCATTAAGAACATACCACATGTATAAGTTTAATCTTAGTCGATGAATAAATCAAAATAAAGAAGGTGTACCTGATCAGGAGCACCAGGAGGAAGCATGGACAAAAGCACTTCTCTTACAACTTCCTGCTGTTGGATACGGTTTCTTCCTTGCATTACTCGCCTCGAAACATCCACAAAACTATCATAATCATAGTCCAACAATCCTCTTTTCTTACCCTCTTTTTCATTGTTCGGTTTTCCTGAAAATCTTTCCATTTTCTTGGCAAATAAGCTCATGAACACCTTCTCAAACACCCCGTCATTGTATTTTGTCTTCTGTCCCATTGGTGCCGGTTGTCCTGACGGCTCTGCTATGCCACATCGGATCAAACTGCCGCCAGGGTGGTGGTTGTACGGTTTTAATGGTGGACCACCTTTGTGGAGATTAGTTGATGGAAATTGAACAGCTTGGTAGCTTAGAACCACCATGAATACACTATCAATCCGTTCACAAAAACCTTAATCACATGAATTCGATAATAATCTCTTAATGTCGATAAAATAGGAACAAGAAAGGATTAAATGGAAATCCATGGTGGTATGCAAGATTCTGTCAATTTTGGCCACACATATGTTCAAAGAATTATCCATTCTCCACTGTGAAATTACACTAGTGTCCCTATTCAGCACAAGCATAATGAGGAAAATCATGATCCATGTAAGGGCTAAACTGATATTTTGTCCAAATAAGTAGCAATTGGGAGGCTGAAACGTATGCCACGCCTGAGCTAACTTGTGACTCAAAATCATCCACAAGATCTTTTTCTCTTTTTTTCAACTTTGCAACACCAAATAGTTGCTGAATTCCATTGTATCTTCTATCAGCGTGACCATCTACAACTAAGCTCTCATGCCCGTTTTGGGGGAATAGGGTATGATTATTAATTGTTGTAGTAGAAATGTGAAAACGAAACTATATTATCAATGGAAGTCGTGCCGTTATACAAATCAATTGTGAAGATAGAAACAGAGTCCATAACCTAAAGAGTGACATTATGATGATAACGCCATAGGTAAAATTCAGAGGTAGATTCAGCTGTCGTTAGTTCATAGCGAAACTCACAAATGCCCATTTATGTCGGTCAATGAAATCAAATTCCAGAGTGATTCGAGATCGAGTATACCAATGTTAGGGAGAGGAGAAGGAAACCTGCTGTAAAAGGAAGTCCGCCGAAAATCGCCACCGCAGCTTGGTGATAAAGCAAGCAAACCTCGCTAATCGCATCGCGGGTACGATTTAATTACAACTAATTTTTGTTCCTATTTATCCTCTTACTCATTTGATAATGACAAGTGTCAAAATCAATAAAAAATGTTAGAAAAGATAATTAGTGGAGTACATATGTCATCATATGATGAGTAGGAGGATGAATAAGAACAAAAAATAGAATGATATTTAATTTCTCTTTAATTATATTACTTGAGGGCAAAAATGCAAAATACCAAAAAATTATTATGTTTTTATATAAGTAATTAAAATAAGAAAAATGATAACTACGATATTTAAAGGTGTGGATAATTGGAGAAAATCATAGTTTCATTTTTTTAAATAGTAATCATATGTTAAGTCGTATTAATGTCACGTCAGCATAACACACATTTATGCTTCATTGATGATTAAATATTTGTTATTTAAAAAAAATATTTTCTTCTCTCTCTTCTCTCCTTCGGCTTTTGGATACTGAGTATTCTTGCATTGTTTCGATATCACATAGTTGAAGGTGATATTCAAACTGGTAGCGTTTGGACACTTCGACATGCTTCTTATACAATATACACCCATCACTTTAATGGGTCTTCTTTCGGTAATACAAGTACAAATTCTATTGCAAAATTAGTGGCGGTACCCATATTCAATTTCTGTTTTCCAGTGCATCATACTCACATCCTTTGGCTTGTGAATTAAAAATAATACATTATTTGATTTTCAGGAAATTAAAAATTATCGTTGGATGTCAAAAAGCCTTTTACTAGAGAACTTAGAGATACATGAAAGAGTGAAAGACCACAAAAACCAATTAAATTTAGAAAATTCAGATATTTAAACTTTCGGAATCGGATTTCGGATAGTGATTTTTATTTTTAAATTTCGGATACCAAATAAATTTTATTTTTACATTGCTTATATTTTTTATTTTCTTAACATATATTATTTTATATACATGTATTCTTATTTTGAAACGTATTTGAGTTATATTTTGGTGATTGAAGTTTAAAAATAGTTATGTAGTAATTATATTTTTTAAAAATTATACAAAAATATATATTTTTGAAATTTTGAATAATCGATATCCGATTCTGAAATTTCGGACTCAGATACCGAAAACGAACTATCCAAAATTTTATATATCTGATTTTAAACCACCCTACACCTTGGTTTAGATGAAGCGGATCTTAAGAGTAAAAAAACTAAAAACTAAACTTATTATAGATGAATAGCGCCATTAAGAATAGTACTAACAAAGTTGGTAATGTTAATATGTTTAATGACATAACCCTGTAAATATAGCTTCTTTATTCACAAGAAGAAACGAGTTAAGATTTACCTGTGCTCGCTAAGCTTTATGTTTACTTTGTTGACATTCTATTTTTAAGACCTACTCGTGGAGAAGCTCCAGTAGCGTGAAGACGGCTCATTGCTTTTCAACGGTTTTCCGTTGTTTCTTTTACTCAAACATTTATTCAAACTAAATTTGTAATCATTTACTTAAAGTACATTCGATGTGTAGTTGCGGGTGCAGGACCTCATCAGGGATTAATTTGTTAAATGTTTGTTATATATATTGTCAGTTGTGAATGCATTTTCGTATTTACACTACTTATTTTAAAAAAATATTTGGGACGTTACAAAATTAATTTTATATATTTTTCTTAAAAGTTGAAAGGAAGTTACATAAGAAATAAGCAAAGAGACTTGAGTAAGAATCGACATGGAACTTCCTCTATAATAGTATACGCTGGAATCAGTCCGCCATTTGGGCCTTTGTTTATAATTTAGGGAATGCAAGAATTTATATTAATCAATGCAAAAAATGACAAAAAAAAAACTATTCATTCTTCCTGTTAAATAATAGTATATATAATTAGACGATTTCCGACTTAGAGTCTAGATAACCGGAGAAAATAAAATCATTTGTTTGTTAAAATCATCCTAATCAAGTAAGGAAAATGTTATCTCCATGTGCAAAATTATCATACTTGACCATTAAACAATGATGCGCGATTTAATATTTTCATAATCTATCGAGAAGAAGTAGGTCAAGTGAAAAAAAAATATTGTATAAGACTATATAGATCATCATAGCAAATACATGAATTTATACTATCCTTATATAATTTGGTTAGGTTTTTCTAATTTGTTATAATTTGGTTCAGATCCGAATTATATTTTAACGATATATGAACAATTGCTAATGAATGCAAACATCGACTAGTTATAGATATATAACTAGAGTTGCACTATAAGCAATTGAACTTTTGCTTTTTTTTTGAACCAATTTGGCATCCATTGTCTTACTTTTCAAAGAACTGTAGCCAATACTAGCCAATGTGTTATAAAAAAACCATTGCAAGATATGTCAACTATATTGTCACAAATGTTGTCTTTTTTATTTGTGCAACTATTATTGTAACATTACTTATTTAAAAGAAGGTTAAGCTAGCGTTACCTCCATACTATTACATAGATATTACTTTCTCAATAGAGAGTATATGTTTAGTACAAACATATATAGACTCGTACGAAACCTTGTATTTAGGGGGTAGGGTGCGGGCTCAAGGTGAACCGCGATTACCATATCACGTGCTTATTTGGTGCCTTGTCCATTGATAATGCTCTTGCTTTATTTTATTTTATTATTTTATTTTATCAGGTAAGGTACGAGTTTAATGTGATCGGTATGTGATGATAAGTATTATGAGGAAAAACTAGCATTTACACAGTGTGATAATATGAGTTTTTGAAGAGGTACCCACCTCCTTACAATATAGAATGATCAACAAACACGAAATTTTTGCAATTATAAAAGCTTTGTTGCACTAAAAAGATGGGACACTATTACTTTAGGTACCAATAATATTGTCTAGCATTAGATAAATATAATTGTTGCAAGATTTAATGAACACAACCATATACATGGCGCTTCTTCATTACCTCCCTTAAATGTTTCTTTCTTTCATTAATGTTCTTCCATACAACTTTCCATTTTCAACCCACTTTTGGGGCCAATTTGGGCAACAGTTTCATTTCAATTATGATACTAACTATCTTCTTCAATCTCCATTGCCAAAGAAGCCTCTTATATGAACAGTTTTTCATTCTTTTGGAGTGCTAATTATTTACCTTGAAGAATCCAATTACTGAGTTGATCAGTATCGTTCTTCATTCAACCATTTTTAAGAAACTTACAATTATCTTCATATATCCATAGATAACTTCTAGCTAACTAGTGATGGCTGTGGTTAAAACTCAAGTGTTGACCAGTTCAATCCGGTAAGCTGTACGAGGGGTTTGTTAATAAAGAGTGGAAAATTGTTTCTTGAAATATCAGTCAGTCACTCGGCGTTCAACCACCACCAACAATTCCTTCTTTCTTTCTTCAATTCCGATTAATATTAATGCTCCCATTAATCGCATATTCACACGCTTTCTCAATCCAAAACTAGTCATGTGATGCCTCTCGCCAGTTGGCTCTCTCTTTATCGTACACATATATACATATATCTATATACACGCAAGATTATTATTATGATATAGTATATATATAATTACATTTCTAACCCAACTTCTATCACCCACCTAGCTTCACTCTTAGCTTTAATCCACTTCGATTACATCCACACTTCAATTCCTCCATTCGGTTGGTTTTTGATACTTGTGCAGGCTGCCCTCAACATGATCTCTTCGTAACCCTCGTCATCTTACTGATCTTTATACAAGTCTCTTAATTCATTCCATCTATAAATTGATGTGGGTAGTGGTTGTCTTGCCGGAAAGATTTGCGATGGTTTGTAATTTGGGTGTCATGAGGAAGACGACATGCTCTGTTTTTGGTTTCGCGGGGAAGTTGATCAATGACTTGTTGAGTTTTCTTGTGTTTTCTGTACTTGATGTTGTTGACATTTTGTTGTGTTATGTTTACAAGATTGTTGATTTCTTTGTGGAGGATGAATGGAAGCCATGTTACTGTTCTTCACCCAAAGAAGCCATCATTAACAGTGGTAACATTTTAGTGTCTGAGCCAGAGGAAGCCGAGAAGATCGTTTGTCTTATGTCGGCACCCAAGTTACAGCTTGAAGAGATCTCCGACACGCTTTACTCCCGGCCCTCACTGGTGGTGGAGGTGTCAAAAACCACCGTAATACGTCGGAACGTGGTTCCATCCGTCACAATTCCACCACCGTTTACAGTGGAAATGCTACAAGAGAAGATCGGTGGTCACAAGTCACACCAGGTCCCACGATGGTCCGATTGTGATTGCGATACTTGTAACTCGTGGTTGAGGTCGAGTAAAGATACTCTTTTTGTTCATACCGAAGGCCGGAAAGGTTTGAAAATTATTCAATTATTTTGATATGATCGATCTTATTGATCTCGTGTTTGTGCTCTGAATTTATGTATGTTTATATGGTAGCAGATAATGGTTGCGAGAATGTGTTGTTCATTCATGGGTTTATATCGTCATCTGCATTTTGGACGCAGACATTATTCCCAAACTTCTCGAAATCGATCAAATCAAAATACAGATTGTTTGCGATCGATCTTTTAGGATTTGGAAAGAGCCCGAAACCACACAACTCCCTGTACACGATGAAGGAGCATTTGGATATGATCGAAAGGTCGGTTCTTGAACCAAACAAGGTCGAATCGTTTCACATCGTGGCCCATTCTTTGGGCTGCATTCTAGCACTCGCACTCGCCGTGAAATACCCGAAATCCGTCAAGTCGGTTACCTTACTCGCACCGGTAATCAATAAACCATTTCGATCTTTTCACACACATGCACAGATCATTGTTAATTTGTTATCGATCTTAAAATTTGGAAATGTATCTCCGGGTAGCCGTATTTTCCGACACCGAAAGGAGAGGAGGCGACGCAGTATATGATGAGAAGGGTGGCGCCGCGGCAGGTGTGGCCGTTGATCGCATTTGGAGCGTCGATGGCTTGCTGGTACGAGCATGTTAGCAGGACGATTTGCTTGCTGATCTGCAAGCACCACCGTACCTGGGAATTTCTGACCAAACTCGTCACTAGAAACAGGTAAGTGAATTTTTCTTTTACTCTTGTTCTTCGTTATTTTCCAGTAGTCAACGCCGCCGTTGCTATTGCACCGAATTTAGCTTTATGACGTCAGCGCCGTTTTCTTTATTTTCCGAATCACACATTCACATGGTACACTCTAATTATACAGCAGATAAAAAATAAAATTTCTAAATACAAAATTAATATATTAATAATATAAAGACATAAATTATTAATTCTTCTATATTTAATATTTAACTAGTTCATGATTAAAAAGATATATAAATTAAAAATGGTAGTAATAAATATACAATAAAATAAGCACCCATCAATTTTAGCCTTAATTATCCCAACATATATGAGCGTCTGTTAATATTAATTTAATCTTCAGACGTATCACAAGACAAATATGAGAGTAATAAATGCACTTCTAACTAAATGGTTTCTTAAGTATCTAACAAAATTAAACAAAAAAAGCAATTTTTTTGATAATTGTCATATATTTATTAAAAGTTTGAAAAATTGGGCTTACTTGTCTAGTAACATTTGCAAGTTGAAATTTATAATCGTTACCCACATTAGAGTAAGGGGTATACTTGCAGCATGCCTTCGGTATGTGGAGGTGGAGACAAGTTACCGCATGAAACACCACCCCTTGAGGAGCGGTAACAAGCAAAATCGAAATCATCGGCATTTCAAACACCGAAGAGAGAGGAGAGAGAGATGAGATATGAAGAGAGAAAAGATGAGAGAGGAGAGAGGAAAGAGGAGATAGAGTATTATTTTAAATAAAAATATATCTTTAAAGCATTCAAGAATTGATAGTACGGGAGGTTTAAGCATGGCTGAAGCATAGGTGATGTGCCAGTGATGTGGCACGAAGCATGAGATGCCCAAGCATAGATACACCTCATATTCTTAGGTAGTTGTAAAAAATGAATAAAAGTTCGTTGCAATATTAACATTTATAGTTAAAATATCTCTGTTTAAATATCTAAGAACATCTTTATTCACATTTTTAAGTTGTTATTGTCGAATTTCTTAAATAATTTTAGAAAAATAAAGGAGTCATGGAACTCTTATTTCAAAAAAAAAAAAATCTTACATGTAGCATAAAAACTTTTTGAATACGATCCCTTTTTTATAATGTCTAAGGTAAAAGGCCTAATCTATATATATGTCCACGCCGAGATTGAACTCTCAACTTTATAGAGAAATAAATACCTTAATCACATTTTGATAGCGCTAGGCAAAGGCTGTTAAAAAGATTAGATTAATTAAGTTGTTTTATTTAATGAGTTAAGGTGATTAAGAAGATGATTAATATAGTTATTGGCTTATTGTTGTTAATATTTGTAACATTTACATAAAAATATGTATTACTTACAATAAAACAATGTTCAAAAAAATTAAAGAAAAAATGTTAAATAATTTTTAATATATTATTCATTTCAACTAAATATTTACCCACTGATAGCTTTGCAATGACTGATTTTAATAGCTATATTTTTAACTTTATATAATAAGAAAGATAAAATAAATATGTTCACGTGTTACGACGTTTTATTAAATAAAAAAAGTGATATAACTGAAATTTAACAATTGTGTTGCGTGAGTTACTTTTATGGTCTATAAATTATCATCATGGCTAATGGCTAGAATTTTGTCATGAACATTGTATAATTTAGATGAGTATCCACTAATCATATATAAAGTAACTTTTTTTTATGTACTATACCACACTTATTTTGATCCCAAGAATTAAAGAATAAATACAAGAATATATCAAGAAATTTTTAGTAGAAATACAACATTGCCTTTATTTAATAGATTTGGTTGACTTTACGAATACTATTAACTAAGAATACGTAAATGCTAAGTAGTTATTAATTCAATCAAATTTACCGATTAGAACAATGGAGGGCAGTATTAGAGGACGCAGGACTTCGGATTAATAGAGGTTAGACTGAGTATATGTTTTGTTACTTCAGCAAATCCGAAAATGAGGAGAGCCAGTATATCCGTCTTGGGGAGCATGTGTTGAGACCCTAAGAGTCCACAAAACAAGGAGGTTAGATAAGGATGTTACAAACCGTATTCAAGCAGCGGTGGCGGAAGTGGAGAGCGACACCAGGAGTCTTATGCGACAAGATAAGGGAAAAATTTATAGATTAGCAGTTAAACCGGCCATGTTATATGGATCCGAGTGTTGGCCCCTGAAAAAGGCGCAAGTGGAGAAGATGGAAGTGCCAAAGATCAGGATGCTTAGATGGACATGTGAGAAGACTTTGCTGGATAAAATTCCGGTTGGGGCCTTTAGAAACGAATTAGGATTAACGTCTATCTCCAACAAGGTGAGAGAAGGGAGACTGAAGTTGTTTGGTCACGTTAAAAGGAGACAACCAATTGCACCAGTTAGGAGAGCGGAATCGATTTTACTTGAGGGTACTAGAAGACGTGGTCGCCCTTATCTGAGGTGAGAAGATAGAGTTAGAGCTATTTACAGGAGATTTCTCTCTCTGAAGACATGATCTCAGATAGACTGTCATGAAGAAGGACAATTAAGATTCAGGGGCTAGAAAGAAGCAAGACTACTTCTTGCAACATAGGGCTTAAGGATTAGGTTCAAGATAGTATTTTCAAATTAAGACTTAACTAAGGAATTATACATATTATTTATAAAGTTTTTCAGACCTACCAATATAATTAATAATAGTTACCCCAATATGTGTGTAGTGATTTATATATTATTTTCTTTCATCTTTTTATATTTTTGGCTTTTACTTTAATTATATATATATATATATATATATATATATATATATATATATATATATATATATATATATATATATATATACCTATTACTACGTTTATTACTTTTAATCGTATTTTTATATCTTAGTTTTTTTAGGAATATAATATTTTTATTTATTTTATTTATTTATTGAATAATTTAAATTTTACGTGGCCGGAGGTACTTTTTAGGAAGCAATCTCTCAAATAACGGGTTGAGATATGATTGTCTACATTCTATCTTCCCATACCCCACTTTAAATAAGATTGAATATTGTTATTGTTGTAAATTTACCGATGGTTCTTGATTATGGATTTTCAACTTGACGTTTGTATCTACTCAATTTTTCTGATACTTTTATCTCGTGTAGTTATAAAATCATTTGGTTCAAAATCATTCTCCCATATATGAGATGATTTAAAAGGAAAAAGTTCTCCCTTCCTTCCTTTTCTTTTCCTTTCAACTCAAGATCAAAATTTAATCATTTTTTATTTCTCTTTCCCGTTTCCTACGTTAAAAACTCAAGAACGGGTTGTAAGTAAGATGTTATATCCTTAACTGAATATTTAATTACGTAAATCAACTATGACCACTTTAAAAGCACAACAACCTATATTTTTAATACAAATAGTATATATCTATACTAATATATAAAATATTTAGCTCTCTCTCCCTCTCTCTAGAAAGTTTTAATTTTTTTAATTTTAGGTGATTTAGAATTACTATCAAAGAGCTTTTAGTTTAGTGGTATTTGATATTTAGGTGTCACACAAATTGTAGATTCAAGTCTTGTTATGAAAAAATTGATGTAGATTAAATGATTAATGATTAAGTTAGAAGGAGAGTGTCTGTGTGTGTGTGTGTGTGTTTAGTCATTCAAAAAAAAAAAGATTTAAAATTACTAATTTACCCTTATTTAAACCTAAATAAAACTATTAAATGAAGTTAACTAAACTTTTAAATGTCATTTTAATAAATAAACTTTTCATAGTAAATAATGTTTAAAATATCAAATTAATAAAAAAATTATTAAAAATTACTAACAAAACTATTAAATAAAGTTAACAAAATTCTTAAATGTCATTATAATAAATAATGTTAAAAAAAGCTTGTAGCCCAGAGGTATTTGGTGTTGTAAGGTGGTCACCTTTCCAAGAGGTTATGGGTTCAATATGGAGTAGATTTAAGAATAGGTTTAGAGTGTGTGTCTATTGTTCAAAAAAAATTAAATATTAACATATAAATTACTAAATACAAATTAAAAATTAATTTATTAATATATGAATCATTTATCTCTCTTAAAAGCTTTAATCTTTTCATTTAAATAATCTAATTTTACTAACATATTCAACATTTTAACCTAATAAAACTATTAATTAATTAGAGTTAATTTAATTCTTAAATACATTTTAATAAATTAACTTTTTATAATAAATAATATTTCAAAATATCAAGTCAAATCAAAGTAAATTTTAACATATGACATTATGACATATTAAATAAAATTTAAATATTAAATAGAAAGATCTCCATACAATATTTTAAATATACTATCATTTAATATATAATTTAGTTAAATAATAAAAAATACGTATAACTAGACTCATAAAACTGATGTATGTAACCCAGATCTACAAATATCTTCGGATTATTATATATGACTTATACAAATTAAAAAAATAAAATTTTAATTTATTATATATTTAACATTCTCTATTTTACTTTACTTAATCTTTTAAAATTTTATTAATAGAAAAAGACTAATATAATCTCAAATATTCTTACATTTTTTAAAACACACAAACCATCAAAACTTATCTCTTACTTACCATAATTTTTCTTCCACATCAATACAATACTTAAAGTCGTGATATGTTTTCACCATCTCATTTTATAAGTGTAGATTTGTTTCTTATTTTATTGCCTTTCAAGATGTATTTTAAAAGTTAATCAAAGAGTTGAAAGAGAAAAAAGATATAAGGAAAATGAAAAAAGGAGAAGAAGAAAGAAAATGGACATGTTGCAAATGAAAAATTATTCGATGTCACCATAATGTATGAATAACATAACGAACATGTTCACAATTAGTAATTACTCGTCATCGTTGTATTACACGAATACTATATGCTAGTATCTTATTTAATGTAAATAGATAATGCATAAAGTTTAATCATATTACTATATAATTAGCTGTTTGATATGTTGCCAGTTTTAGTTATACATATCTGAAATGAATTCTAATTCAAAGACCCACTAAAAGCAATTGGAAGTAACGCTAATTAATGCCAAATGTATACAAGTTTTTTTTGGTGGGATTTAATTAGTGATGGCTTTGTCTCAATCTTTGAGAAGTATATAGTAAAATCTTGCTTTTTTTAAAGAAGACATTAAATAAGTAATTTTATAAATAACATATTAATGATATATGGTATGTGATTTATATATACACAGGATTAGGACATACTTGATTGAAGGTTTTTGTTGTCACACACATAATGCTGCTTGGCACACCCTTCACAACGTTATATGTGGGACAGCAGCAAAAATCGAAGGTTACTTAGACATGCTTCAAAACAACCTAAGTTGTAGTGTAAATGTGTTTCATGGAAGAGATGATGAGCTCATTCCGGTCGAGTGTAGTGCCAATGTGAAGATGAAAGTCCCCCGAGCGAATGTTAAGGTTATTGAGAAGAAAGATCATATCACCATTGTTGTTGGGCGTCAAAAAGCTTTTGCTAGAGAACTTGAGCAGATATGGAAGGCCGTCAAAACCAGTTAACTTAATTTTTAAATACATTTGGCATAATCTTTGTTAATTATTTGTGTTGTTCTTCAAAGAAGAAATTAAAGGGGTTTAATTATTAGATCATAATCAAGTTAAAGATAGTCGATCTTTTGATAATAATATATATATAAAATCATCCAAATCAAGATAGAAAACGGATGAATTTATGCTAGTATATATTTAATTTGGTTAGGTTTTTCTCATTTGTTATCGAATGTATCCATATCTTATTTGGCCAAACGAAGTTCTTTATTTCAATAAAAGAAAAAAAATTATATATAATTACAATTTATTATTATGGTTATGTCGTGTATACATACTATTCGTGTATACCATCTATTATCTATATATAGATGCATTTCACGCTTTGTTTTGTTTTAGTCAAATTCATAACTAATTAAATAACTCTTAAAAGTAAATTTATCTAATTAAATTATATATAATAACATTAACTCCCTTTCCCTGCTATATATATTATATACTAAAAAGCTACAAAAAGAATCCTAAAGTAGTGTAGAAGGACTGGTAAGTAATATCATCAATAACATGGAGGTCAACATTTCGATTCCAGTTTCATGTCATCTTTTTTATTTGCCCATTTTTTGTTAGGTACGCATACTTTATATCCAACAACATAATTTTTACCATTATATTTTAAACCAATATTGACGTGACAAACAAACACACACACACACACACACACACACACACACACACACATATATATATATATATATATATATATTTCATGCGAGAACCGTTGTTAATGCGAGAACCGCGAGAACCAATTTCAGTCGTTCCATGGATATGGGAAGTTAAACGGATTGAGAGCGTGGAGGGATAGAGTGTGGCAGGGTGCATGTAAGGAATTAATGGGTGGACAATGACATTGAAGGAGGGGAATTGGACGGCTCAGATTGGTTCTCGCACTAAGAATGGTTCTCGCACTAAGAATGGTTCTCGCACTAAGAATGGTTCTCGCATGAACTTATTTATATATATATATACACACACACACACACACACACACACACACACACACATATATATATATATATATATATATATATATATATATATATATATATATATATATATATATATATATATATATATATATATATATGGGACGGTTCAAACGAGAACCGTTTTTCGTACGATAACTGCGAGAACCAATTATAGCCATTGATAAAAAAGATGGAGGGTTGAGATTAAAGAGTTGTTAATGGATAACATTAAACTAATCAAACTTATCCTTAACTAATTAAGGTAGTTTGGACATTTTTACATTTACCCCACATTTTTTAAACTAATATATTCATCAAACGGAAAAGTGTTAAATTACGAAAATTATACCAAATTAACGAGAAAATTATGCTATTTAATTTGAGACCGGTCTTGATATATTTTTTCAAGAAAAAAAATTTGTATTTGCTGGGTTTTTTTCTATATAACTCGAAATTTGCACTAGTGCAAAATTTGCTCGGTTTTTTTCTGTACAAATCACAATTTGCACTAGTGCAAATTTTGCACATATTTACCTGGTATTTTCAGCACAGGTGTAGATATGCACATTTGCAAAATTTGCACTTGTGCACAGTCGAGCTGTAGCAAGAAAAAACCCAACAAACACGTCTTTTTTTACTTCCAAAAAAATATTTCAAGATCATTCTCAAATTAAAGAATATAATTTTAAGATTTGAAGCTACAAACAAATAAAAACATTAATACTTTACAACACGTCAAATAACGTACATAATATAGACACCGTCTTTTAAAAAAAACCCGCTGCAAATAAATGTAAGTTTCTTGTTTGACTGTGAGGTATCATAAAGCTAATTATTACATCCATAATAAATCATAAAAGTAATTTTAGTTGTACAAATGCTAAAGCTGGATGTAAGTAAATATTGAGAGATATCCTCTTTTAGACTAAATATAAACCACACATTTTAATAAATGGGGAATAATTAATCAAATAAAATAGAAGCACGCAATCTGTAACACCGTATTTTCTAAAACACAACTTTACTATACGCGCTGAAGCTAACAACATAATTACATATATATTTAATGCAAATACAACTTTGCTGGTTTTAGCTATACAAAATACAACCATGGTGTTAATTACAAAACATGCTCTAAACAAAACATCTAATATCAGAGTATGATCAGTCCATAATTCCAGCTTCATCCACATCCACTCACCAGGTGTATCCTGTAAAAGATTTCAACAGTGGGAAATTAGCACAAAGCTAAGTGAGAGAATATATACCACAAACATACAAGGCATAAGCCCAAACAACAATGCTCAAACAAACAAGAGAACCGGCGGTGTTGCAACACCTACAACCAAATGCAGGCCAAAGCATAGGTTTACCGATAGCCCAGTTACAACAGACAACAATAATAGCACTTCTTGATTACAACAAATGCAAATCAAGACAACTACTAATACTGTATATCTCTAAACATAGGCCCAACTGAATAACAACCGCCAAGCTGATCTCACAACAACGTCATGTATATATACAGAAAAGAGCAAACAATCAGGTGATATATCTTATACATCCAAGATATATATCCACTCACCAATATCTTCAATGCTCAGGGAACTCAGTCTTTCTTACTACCGAGTCTTTCCACCACCTGAACGAACAACTAACAATCAGTATTTGCTTAATCAACAAACAATAAGCATAATACTGAAATCAAACATACATGTACATATAAAACCACAAGTACATATATCAACTCATGTATATACAACCAATATACCACAATTCACAATTACCCTTTACTTACTGTAATCTTGTGAATTCATCCAACTCCTTAGCTTAGGCAATTCATACATTCCTTTAATAAGCTAAGGCAACAAGTTCATGTTCTAAACTTGATCTTTCATAACACAATATTCATCAATTCCGAGCATAGGTATGACTGGAAATCCGATTGTGTTCAAATCCGACAAGATCAAATCCGGTTGGGCCAAATCCGATGAAATCAAATCCAAGAAATGGCAATTCCGATTAACATGAAATCCGATCAATTAAATCCGAGCAAAGGCAAATCCGATAACGGACAATCCACAATCCGATAAAGGTCAAATCCGATCAAACATTCGATCCAATATAGTCCATGATTCCGATTAAACTAGGAATCCGATAAAATCAACAATCCGATAACTTTAAATCCGATAAACAAGAATCCGATAAAATCCATCAATCCGATAGAAGCTGAGGCAAACAGTTCTATTGTTCTCGGATTCCTACCAAATCCGATCAATTTAATCGGATTTCAATCAATCCGATCGATTCATACTTAAAATCCGATCGATTCAATCTTAGCAAAAACCGACACATCCTTGATCATACATAAACTAAATTTTCAATCTGATTTTATGCATGCAACCACATATATGTTTTCCAGAACTGAATTCTAACATATATTGTTCATATTAACATCAAATACTAACAATCATGCATCCTAGATCAAAAAAATTTCATATAAACATTCAATCGGATTTCACACATACAAACTTAATTAAATCAGAAATTAATCAACATTTGATACATGATTCAGTAATCTAACCTCTTCGAAGAATCAATATACTTCAGATAATTCAAACACACAATCCAAATCTACAATTGAATCCAATTCTTTCCTTGATTTTGTTCTCTCGGCCGTAGCAAGTAAAACACACCCTAACACCCTAGATTTTGCATGTAATGAACAACAATTAGGTGAGTTGGTGACTAACTAGGCCATAAACGGCCACCTCACCCTTCCACTCACATATTAATTATTTATTTTAATAATTAATCACATTTTAACTAATTTAAATTAATTAAAACACTTTAACAAATAATCAACCAATTAACTAAGGTAAATCAACTTAATTACCTTAATCCTACTAGGCCGGTAAGGAGGGTGTTACACAATCCAATAAAAGGGGAGAGAGAAACGCAAGGGTGTAGATGGTCGATGTCTCAATTGGCATTTCAGAGCAAAAAAAAAAATTTTGGTTGCAAAGTTTAGAAAAAGGTTTGATGTACTTACAGATCGAGTATATGTTGACAGCGCTGATTGAATCTAGTGAGAGAGAAGTGACCGGCGGTTAGAAGAAGGTTCAAAGTAGTGGTGGTGGTGGTTATCGACTCTGGTTAGATCGGAGCTACGATGGTGGCTGCGTAGCATAATAGAAGGTTGTTCTCTTCGTCGCTTGTGTTGAAGGAAGCGATCTCGTCGTCGCTCGTAAAATCGGAGCTACGATAGTGACTTAGATATCGACACCGGTGGAGATGCGGCGAGCTCAAAACTATGTGGAAATGCAATTTGCAAGAGAATAAAGAAGATCTGGGTGTGCATTTGTTAATCGTGAAGCCTAAAGCTACAGTACACACTTTAATACCTGTGTGTATAACAAATAACGATCCTACCCTTTTTTGTTGGAACAAAATTTTAAGGTTAGAAATAAGATCAATGGCTCAGATTAGTTCTCGCAGTTCTCGTACGAAAAACAATTCTCGTTTGAACCGCATCCTATATATATATATATAACCCTGCCTACGGCCGTAGCAGACACACAATGCTTCCTACGGCCGTAGGGTGTGTTTCTGTGTGATTTACCGTCTATGGACGATGGAACAAGGTTTACGGGCGTAGGTACGTAACCTACGATCGTAGGTCACCAAAGAATAGCTACTACGGGTGTAGGAATAGGTTCCTACGGCCGTATTACGTGATTCGTTGGAAAGTGTAGGACCGGCTGGGGGACTTTGTAGGACCGGCTGGGGGACGGGGTTCTAAACTAAACTAAAACACCCTAATGCTAGGACTGATCTAGGATGAGAAATAGCGCGGAATTCTATTTCCCAAACCTCCTAAGGATACTATGATCAGCTTAGGTGTCCGGCACACAGAAACACACACAGAAAGAGTAGAAGAACAAACACACAGTACTCACACAGAGATGCCTAGGCTGCCTTGGAATTCGGTTTTAACACTAAGTTCGCGAGTTTCAAGGGCAAGATTACGTTATCGAAGGCTTAAGGTCGCAAAGGGTCAAGTTTCGTCCGATATAGGCTTAATATGCGTAGTTCATTTCGAATGACACGAATCAAGATGTATTTATAGAATAATTTATTCACTTCGTACGTAGTGCAGAGCACTACGTACGAAGTTAGTCGAATTCGTACGACCCTGAATATTTTAATATTATTTATCTCACGGTAACCGACATAGTCACCTCGTGCGAAGTGGGTTCACTACGCACGTAGTGAGCTCATCACGCACGTGGTGAACTTATCACACCCATGGTGAATTTTCACACAGTCTTAAACTTTCAATCATACATCAACACATGATCAAGGACTTGTAAGCTTAAGATAACCACATAGACACACTAAGAATGTATAAACATGCAAACCATTAATCAAAACACATTTAATTAACATCACATGAATATACTTTATTGATACGAACTAGGGATTCATAAAATATGCACCAACATACTCCCCCTAAGACCTAGTTCTATCAATAACCATTTTACTAAGTAAACATTCACAAAGCAAAGTTCACTAAGCAAAAAATTCACACAGTAAATTTCACTAAGCAGAATTGCAAAATGCACACAACGAAATTTGCACAAAGCAAAACATCACAAAGCAAAAAGTACATAGCATGCTGCACACAGCACAATGCTATTGGAATACCTTTCGTTACACCCTTACCTGCACTAAGCACATTGTGAACTGTAACCCGTATTTAGTGAATCCATTTCGCATGTGATGAGCTTCTCCTCTGTGAACCTTGATACTGTTAGTACTACACTCAGCAGCAACCAGTCAGTAATTTCAAGACCACCAATAAGCATCTAAGTACATCAAAGCGAAAAGAGAAAGTCTAAACAAATAACACACTAAAAGACATAAAAACATATCAATCCTCTTCGTATGTTTTGTTTATCAACTTCGTGCGTTTTGATTCACTTCGTGTGAGTCAGCTTCCTCACATAGAGTTGACTCTTTTTCTCGATTGTCCTGTACTTAGCACACAGCTATTAGTAACTTCAGGGCAAGTTATTAACATATAAGTACCAGTGAACATTCGGAGTAATAACGAACAATAATATCAAGAAATAAAATAGACTGAAGGAAACTTTAACTAATAAAAGAATATAAATTTAAATCTAATCTATTTACTAACTAAGTCCTAAGGAACAAACTTAAAAACAAACAGTAAAGAAATTGCAGGAATTTAAAATTACTGAAATTAAATCTTTTTGTGAGAATGTTCCAATATGGAGTCAGTACCAGCTCGTCAATACTTGGTAGTCATTCATTTCAGGACTTGGGCCTACACATATTCTTTCAATCCCTGTCTGTCTACCTAACTTTCCTCAGATAATGACAGATTTTGTTTCAACATTTTCAGATTATCTAGACTGGATACACGGTTAAGACTATCTCTTTCAAAATCTCACAGTATTTTGATTCACTCAGTAGGTGCACAACTTGATTACCCAACCACCATGCTTATGTGCTTTGTGACTTTGTCAACGCATTTTATGCTCTTTGACATGGAGGTCAATTTTTCACCTCTCTAGACATTTTTCTTGCTGAGCCTTTGTCACTGCATTTTATGCTCTTTGACAATTCAACACTAATAGATCAATATAGCTTTTGTCACTGCATTTTATGCTCTGTGACAATTCAACATTGATAGTTCAATGTATCTATTTCTTTTGACATCTCAGATTGGGGTCAATTTTTCACCCTCTTTTACATTTTGCTCATTGTCATCTAAGCACATTTGGCATGGTAACAGGTGTGTGCATCAAACTAAGTCATTCTCAACTGTTATTGACTTATAGACTTGGAATGTCTCGATAGCTTAAATCTATGATTGATTTTCACATGCATAACCATTTATCAGTCTAGACTTTCCTTATATGTCTTACACACTATCTGTTTCTTATCTGATTCAATTAGATTTTCAGACAGTTTTCTCAAGAATATGTACATGTCTTCAGTCCTAATTTTACTAGACGTACTTTGTATTGAAAGCCAGTGTACCATCATTTTCCATTTGAGTTGGATCAACTTCTCATTTTTGTTTTTCTGATTTTTTTTTTGTATTTTCTATGTTTTCTGGTTTTTTTTTTTTTTTTTGTATTTTCTAAGTTTTCTGAACTAACTCCCCCTAAAATACTAAACAATCTAAAAACTAAGAAAATAGAAACGCAGAAGCACACAGGAAATAAACACAAAGACAAAAGAACAAATTAGTCACACAGAAAATAGACACACAGTCACAAATACCTCACACTAGATTATAGCGGTTGACACCCTTCATATAGAAGAAAGAATTAGACCGCATTAGGAACCCAAGCCCGAATAGTCATGGGTTTCCCGTCTTCTCCAATCACTGGAAGTTTCATCCAAGTTCCAGTCTTCTCAGCAGCATTGCTGAACCTGTCACTTGAATCCTTAGGCATTTGAACACACAGTTTGTTAGTCCACTTAGGAGTCTGATTGAGCGAAGATTTTCTTTTGCTAACAACTTCGGGATTTTTAGATTTTCTTATGGTATCCCCGTTTGTCTTTTGATGCTGAACTGGAAGAGTTGAGTTTTGATTGTTTTTAGTAAACGTTTTATTCTTTTGAAAAGTCTCAACTTTCCTGTTACAGCGCTGATGTGGCTGCTGATCACACTCGGAACTGAGGTGACCAGGTCTCCTGCACACATAGCAAATCCTGTCTGGATATTGCTTTACCGAACCTTTTGACATCCTTTGAGATCGATACCCTAACCCTTGATGTTTGGGTAATAGTTTGACCTCTTGATACGGACGGGTATCAGGAGACTTTACACCTTCCTTTTCCAGTTTTCGAAGGGCATCGCGGATACGATGCATCAACGGATCTTTGACATTAGAACTTGCCAACAGTTCTCTCATTCCTGGTTCAGCCTTTTTAATTTCTTCTTGCTGAACCTCATTCTTCTGAGGCTCACCCACATTCTCATGTAACTTTAAATCCTCTTTTGGGGTTAATGCAGAAGATTCATCAACCTTTGTGAGAAGTGGGTCAGATTCAGAGTGAACATCATCATTCACCAGTTGATTTAACACTGGTGGTGGACATTTAGAATATAACTTTTTGTTCTTTTCTGAATCGATACCTTGACCTCTCTGATCGATTATGTACTCAAATAAGTAAGAAGACGTGGAATAACTTTTGAGTTTTTGACTCAGAGTCTCATGATCGACCTTTGAAGTAGCAAGGTCTCGTTTCAGCCTATCAATCTCATTTATGTAAAACACGATAGCATCCTGTTTATTTAACAGAGCCACACTTAGTTCTTGCACCTGTTTGCCTAGACTTTCATTCTTTTCTTTTAATTGTTTTTCTCTTTCTTTGATTAACAGGTTTTTATCTAACTTAGATGTGAGCTCTGAAATAGTAGACTTCAATAACACTATCTGTTTTACATAGTCATTACAAGAACCACAAGGTAAGCCAAAAGTACATACCTTTTCCTCTGATGATTGACCACAACTGCACACCTTTTGGTTTGACTCGTTGGTACGAACTTTCACTGGTGTCTCTTCTGCAGCTGGAATCGGGGCTGGTTCATCATCAACGCTGGCAATTGATTCTTCCTCATTTGAGTAACTTTCTGTCTCGGATTGAGAATCTTCGTTCAACACATGAACATTTGCCACATTAATATCAGCATCAGCGTTCCCAAATTGTACTGACCAGTCAATTCCCTCGTCCCTTTGAACAACTGCCATTGCCTTAGCCGGTGTTGGAGTTGATTCAGACTTTATGGTTGTAGAGGAAGATGATCTGCTGCCAGGACTGGTTTTGAAAGGATACTTCGGTCCTCTACTCTTCGGCTTATCACATTCTCGCGCGAAATGACCTTTTTCACCGCAGTTATAGCATGTTACCGCAGATTTATCAAAACCAAGTTTGGTATCCTTTGTTGCTGATATTGACTTCCCTGTTCTTTTCTCATACGCTCTCGCCCTCCTGACTATGTTCGCATATGACCAGAGGATATCTTGTCTTTCCATCTCATCATCATCGATCTGGTCATAGTCCTCTTGTGTCAGATGAGCATTACCAATCTTCCCCTTCAGTAGATCATCATAAGAGGAGACTAGTGCACTTAGCATGCTCATATGTGTTTTAACTTCATCTGCACTCCCATACTTGAAATGCTCGGCATTGAATCCAGAAGTAGACACAGTATAGGATGGTCCAGAAGATGAGGCTTCAGGTGTAGATCTGCCAGAATCATTCACATTACTCACATAGGCAGATTGTAAGGGGGCATTTGAAGAAGTGGATGACGATACAGGTGTCCCAGAGTAGTAGAGAGAAGGATTTTGTTGATAACTGGACATGGAATCCAAATTTTGTTCCTCCTGCTCTTGCTCTTTCAACTTGGTGATGAAATCATTTAGATCCAACCCGTCAAAACCACCACTATTCTTCAATATCATAATATATGGCCGCCAGCTCTTGGGCAAGGCTTTTGCCAAAATTTCCACCTGTTGCTTCTCTGGAACAGTAACACCCAGACTATCCAGTTCACTGAGAAGATGATTATATCTTGTAATGAGAGAAGGAATTTTCTCATCTCTCGTAGCCATGAAATGGTCTAATTCCTTCCTTAATTGACTTGCTTTAAGTTCCTTCAGAGCAGCGTTTCCCTCGTTCCTCTTCTCAAGGGCTCTCCAAAGACTGTAGGAAGTTCGATACCTCCTAAACTGGTGGAAAATCTCGTTGGGAATCGCCTGAATTAGTTGAGCATATGCCTTCTTTTCGGCATTGTAATTGGTCTGCTGTTCGACAGTCATCTTGTCGTAAGGGGTTTCAATGTTTCCCTCCCCTTTCGGAACCATATACTCAACGTTCATGGCTCGCCGCAATCTACAGTCAACCCCATCTAGAAAGATTTCGAACCTGGGCTTCCACATAGGATAGTCCTCCATGGTTAGCAATTTCGGCACTTTGTTTATACTGCCCATTTCTGTTTCTAGTAAAAGGTTGTTTAAGGCAGTGGTTTGTTTAAAGGCCATTTAGATTGACTTGGAGAACCAAGGCAGCACGCACACAGAGTAAAAAATGATTTTGAGAGACCACACAGTCCAGTACGTGCGAACTGGCTTCACCACGCACGTACTGGAGAACCACTACGCACGGAGAAGAAAACGAAGGTTCTAGACGCACACACAGCAACTACGCACGCACCACAAGCACTTCGTGCGGACTGCGAGCACCACGCACGCAGTGAGGACACACCACGCACGGATTGGCGAACAGTCACTACGCACGCACGTCTGGCAGTACGCGCGGACTACAGGACCACTTCGCACGGACGGAATTCAAGAAACTAATCGCTAAAATTTTGACCTTTTAAACGCAAAAGACCCTAATTTTGACCTATTGACCGATTAAAACCGACAAAAGAGGGCACACACAGGCCTAAGGGGACACCTAGATCGACAAATCCTAAGGAAAAGTGATCAATCAAAGCACAAGGCTCTGATACCACTTTGTAGGACCGGCTGGGGGACGGGGTTCTAAACTAAACTAAAACACCCTAATGCTAGGACTGATCTAGGATGAGAAATAGCGCGGAATTCTATTTCCCAAACCTCCTAAGGATACTATGATCAGCTTAGGTGTCCGGCACACAGAAACACACACAGAAAGAGTAGAAGAACAAACACACAGTACTCACACAGAGATGCCTAGGCTGCCTTGGAATTCGGTTTTAACACTAAGTTCGCGAGTTTCAAGGGCAAGATTACGTTATCGAAGGCTTAAGGTCGCAAAGGGTCAAGTTTCGTCCGATATAGGCTTAATATGCGTAGTTCATTTCGAATGACACGAATCAAGATGTATTTATAGAATAATTTATTCACTTCGTACGTAGTGCAGAGCACTTCGTACGAAGTTAGTCGAATTCGTACGACCCTGAATATTTTAATATTATTTATCTCACGGTAACCGACATAGTCACCTCGTGCGAAGTGGGTTCACTACGCACGTAGTGAGCTCATCACGCACGTGGTGAACTTATCACACCCATGGTGAATTTTCACACAGTCTTAAACTTTCAATCATACATCAACACATGATCAAGGACTTGTAAGCTTAAGATAACCACATAGACACACTAAGAATGTATAAACATGCAAATCATTAATCAAAACACATTTAATTAACACCACATGGATATACTTTATTGATACGAACTAGGGATTCATAAAATATGCACCAACAGAAAGAACCCCTGCGGGCGTAGGTACTTGACCCTACGGCCGTAGTAGGGTTTTGTTAAGTGTCCTACGGCCGTAGGACATGTACACTACGGCCGTAGTAAGCTGTTCTGTGCTGACAGCTTGTGTACCTTGTGTTTTAACCTATGTGTGCTGTGTGTCTGTGATAACTAAGTCTGAACCTAATGTGTTAGGTGATTCGGACGACTCCGTGTGTTCTTGGGATTCCCGGATCCATATCTGCCTCTTGTGATATCGAGGTGAGTACCGGTTTCCCACGAGACTCAGTAAGTAGGACTATTATGTGCCTGTGATGTGTGGAATGTAATATAGTGATACAGTAATATAGTGATACAGTGTTATAAGTGATACCATGTGATATAAATTGTGATATGTGATAGGCATGCGTACTGCGGACCCTATGGGTCAAATGTGTTTATGATTCCTGTCCGGACAGATGCAGTGGTTGAGGTCAGTTGCTGATGCAGATGGATCCCTTGAGGGCCTAGATGGCTGGTTATTCGGGATTAACGGTACTCGACGGTAAATTCTGGGTTTATGGGATTCGATGGTCATTCCGGATTCCAGAGGGTTCTGCAGGCCGCCGTTCCTCGACATACAGTGAGGATCTTGGTCTATGATCAGATCCAAACGGAGTTCTAGTGACTCAAACGTGATGGTGGGATGCTCTTCGCTCCCCCACCGATGCGGTTGGTTGTGACTGATTCCCCAGCTCGGATCGTTGAGACAGGCTAGCTACCTTGCAAGATATGATCCCGCTGACATGTCGGCACACCGCTATGTGATAGCTTAGCATTGTGTGCCATATTGTGACATGATAGCATGTTTATTGGTGCTTATGTGATACCTGTACTCACTAGCTAGTGTAGCTAATGTTTCGTGATATTTTCCTTTTCGCAGATTAGTGATCAGATGGCCTGGTGAGGCGGGTTGCTTTTGGGTAGTGTTATGTTGTATATATCTTTTGGAACACTTGTAGTTAACTCTGATACTTATAACGATGGTCGGTGCATAGTGGTAACACTGGCTTAATTTTGGGACTTGGCTTGATTTGTTGTTCTTGATCGCCAAGTCGATAAGCAATACTTAATATGTAATCAGTGGTTTGTTCCGCTGCAAACCTTTTGTGTAAATAAAGTTTTAATTTACTCTAATTTTAAGCTCGTGAAACCCGGTGTTACAATTAGGTATATATATATATATATATATATATATATATATATATATATATATATATATATATATATATATGACTTACACCAAACATTTTAAGGTGATAAGTTTAAGCCTTACATTTTTTTCCATTGTAGTAATATTTATAGAAAAATGAATTTAAAGTTGAACTTTTACGTTTTTAGTTGTCTATTAGAGTTTCACGACTACACAAAAAGCAATAAAGATCTCTTCATGGGACGAGTTCAATAAAAAAAATTGATGTCTTTGTTACTTTTGCTATAAAGTAAGACTATGAGAACTGATTTTATAATAGAAAATCGGTTTGTATTTTTATTTTTGTGTTAATTATAAAAAAAACATAGCAAGTTCTTTCAACTTAATTTATTGTTAAATAACTTTTATATTAAATATGTGATATATAAGAAACGGAGAGAGTGAGAAAGATAGGGTTTATAGAGTTTATTAAGCTTAATCAAATTATACGTTCTAAACTTTAACTCTCTAAACTCAAGATCCTTAATTTCTAGAGTTTATTATTATGTTAAATATTGCTTCAATTATTGAATTATACTTGATGTTACGGGTTTTACAGTATTATATATGAGTTTACATTTTAACATTTGGTACCATTATAGTGTCTTCTAGTATTGATAGATATAATAATAATTATTGTAAGATTTACGAACCACTTTCGGGACCAAATTGGGCATACATAATTAACTACAACGCCGTTGCATATTCATTCATTCATTCTTTGATAGCGAGCGAGATTGAATTGGCATATATATATATATATATATATATATATATATATATATATATATATATATATATATATATATATATATATATATATATATATATAAGTGTTTGTGTGTGCAAGGTGTAGCTAAGTAGCTACACCAAGTTATTCCATATATATATATATATATATATATAATGGATCAATATAGAACCACTACTTAAATATAGAACCTAAAAACCATTTTAAACCGTTAGATCTAGAGATCAAGGGCTGAATTTAATTCTCGTTTTTTTAGATTGATTGCTTAATCTTTTCAACATACTTATGAGTGATTAAGGTATTTTGGGAACATAAATTATATACCACCCCACGTTGCCTGAAGACACTTTATCTTCTTTCTTCGGTCACCCACGTACTCTTCTCACTCTTGGGGCTCAGAACAGAATCATTACTCAAGTCGTTCAGAAATTCCAAAGAAAGATCGCTTCCATGGGTATGTCTATGCATCTCTAATACTTGCGATCGATTTTTTGTATGGATTTCATGTAGCGATTTTTGACTTTTTCCCTGGATTCTTAATTTTCACTGTATTCCAAAGAAAGATCGTTTCCACTGGATTCTTAATTTTCAATTGTTTAATGTGCCAATTATTTAGTCTTTGTCAACCAATAGCCTACAAACAAACGCAAAGGGGCGGTTACTTGATGATGAAGCTTATGTAACAATCATTTTGTTATTTTGTTCAAATAAGGATTAGTCTTTGGATGTTGCTCGTTCAATTTCTAGAACAAGAAGGAACTGATGCTTGATTTTTGAGATCTTACATGTAATGTCTGCAAATCACAGTTAATCTGGTTTTGTTACAGTTTTAACAAGAAGATGCTTATCTTGTATTTGCTACTCTGTTCAACGAGAGTGTACAAATGTTTCATTTATTTTGTATTTTAGGTACCTTTAATTGTTGGTTTGTATTTTTTTACTCTTTATATTTGATTGTGGGTTGAGATATTGCGGTGGTTATGTTTTTTGGGTTTTTTGAATGATGTTTTGAGTTACTAAATCAAGGATCTTCATTTTAGTTTTCTGTATTTTGCATTTTAGGTTCTTTTAAATATGAGGTGAGTTATGCATTTTAGGTGGATGCATATTAGTTCTCTACATTTTAGGTCTTTGAGTATGGGTTGGATATGCAATTCTAGTTCTTTGAATTAGGTTTGACGTTGCATTTTTTTAATCTGAGTTGTGTAATTTAGCATTTTATCTTGTTTGCTTTTTAAAGAGGGTGAAATTGCATTTTGATGTAGTGTTGTGTATGCAATTTGCATTTTGGACAACATTATAGTGTTGTGTATAGATTTTGCATTTTAGGTTTGAATATGTAATTTGCATTTTGGGCTGCAATTGTATTGAATCGGATTGTGGAAATGCATATTAGAGTTGTGGGTTTACATTTTGCATTTTCATAATTTGCATTTTGCATTTTCATAATTTGAATTTTGGAAACATCTACATGACCTGCATCTTCGATATTTTGCATTTTCGAATTTTTGAATTTTTGCATTTTGCATTTCAAATGAAACCCAGATGTAAATACAAATTCTGAAAATTTGCATTTCAAAAAAAAAAAAATTTAGAACTATATCAAGCCTAGTATTGTTTGAAAGAGGACGAAAAACTGAACCTAATTATATAATTTTCTTGCTTAAACTCTAAAAAACGAAGATGGTTCTTTTTTTTCTTGCTTAACTTGCTTAAACTCTAAAGAGGAGGCGCGTGGATGAGTGTTTTTTTTAGTTTCCAGTTTTGCCCCTATTTACAATGCCACATGTCACCACCAAGATGGTTCTTTAGGTTCTATGTTTAAAGGAGGTTCTTTATATAACCTTACCCTATATATATATATATATATATATATATATATATATATATATATATATATATATATATATATATATATGGAGCGGTTCAAACGAGAACTGTTTTTCGTACGAGAACTGCGAGAACCAACATGGACCAATCATTTTATTTGTTGTCTTTAATCTTTTCTTTTAAATTAAAAGGGTAGAATTGTAATCTTAACAATTAACTCCATTTACCCCTCCTGCAAAGAACGTGAATATCACGACGAAATCGTCAATTAACGTTTCTCAACGTTCCTCTAAATAATCCCTTTCTCTGCAAATCCCCAAAATTTCAACTACTTCGGATCTCTATTGCTCCCACCTGCGACCACCACTCTTCCACCAATTGTTGCCTAACCATATCCTTCTATCTACTTTCGGCTGATCTATGTCTCGGCAGATCTATGTTTATATGTGCATAATGGAAACTCAGATTCATCTTTCCCAATTCTCTCACCTTAAACTCACCGTCCTAAGTCTCGTATCGTCTAACGAGCAGGTTGCAATACGGAAATTCTATTTCAATACAATTTCAATATGGACAAATTTGAATTAAGCAATGATGATTTGGCAAGACAAAAGCAAACATTAATTGCAATATGGAAATACGATTTCAAATTCTAACAGATCTCATGTGGTGGGTGATGAAATCAATTTTGAGGATATTATGTAAGTGCTGATCTTTTTGGGTTACGTCTGACGATCATTTATATAATAGAGCTGTTACTAGTATTTAGTTTGCAGTAAGTCCATTTTGTTAATCATTCTAAAATTACTTTCAGCTTTTGATGATATTATGGTTTTTTTTAGGCTGTATGTTGTTACAAAGGAATAGATATGGTACATATTTGGTTATAGTTCATTGGCATTTCTATAAGAAATATATTTGACAGGTTGCTTTTTAAATGTTTTTATTGTTATCTTACAAAGATTTTTGTATAACACACTATATATGTGTTTGAATTTCTATTCTAGAAAATAGATTTTGAGTTTAATTCAATTTCACCTATTACTTATCACATAATTACTTTGATTTGCGGTTCTTATTTGTGGATTAATAGAATCAAGATTGCAGGGGTTAATACGATGATTATACGTTTTATAGATTGCACACCAGGTGTTCGGTTAAAAACTTAGTAATATGCACTTGTGCAATATATGTAAATGTGTATATATGCACATGTGCAAATGTCGAGAGCTATGCTGGAAAAAAAAACGTAATAATATGCAAATATTTGCACATGTGCAAATGCAAATGCAAATTTTGCACATGTGCATATCTACACCAGTGCTGAAAAAACCAGGTAAATATGTGCAAAAATTGCACTAGTGCAAAATTCGAGCTATACAGAAAAAAAACCCAACAAAATTTGCACTTATGCAAAATTTGCACTAGTGCAAATTTCGAGCTGTACAGAAAAAAGAACCCAGCAAATACAAAAAAATATTTTAAAAATATATCAAGACCAGTCTCAAATTAAAGAGCATAATTTTTTCGTTAATTTGGTATAATTTTTGTAATTTAACACTTTTCCATTTGATGTATATATTAGTTTAAAAAATGCGGGGGTAATGTAAAAATGTCCAAACTACCCTTAATTAATTAAGGATAAGTTTGATTAGTTTAAGGTTATCTATTAACAACTCTTTAATCTCAACCCTCCACTTTTTGATCAATGACTGTAATTGGTTCTCGCAGTTCTCGCACGAAAAACGGTTCTCGTTTGAACCGTCCCCTATATATATATATATAAGGTATGGTTAAACAAAGAACCTCCTTTAAACATAGAACCTAAAGAACCCCCTGGTGATGACACGTGGCACATTGTTTAGGGGCAAAAATGTAAAATTAAAAAAAAAGAAATTCACGTCTTCCTTCTGCAGCGACCTGGGCATTTAAAAAAAAACCCCAATTACTTATAATGATCATAACTCGTTCGTTTTTAACAATTTTAACAAAAAAATTATACCGTTAGATTCAGTTTTTCGTCCTCTTTCAAACAAGACCGGGCTTGATATATTTCAGAAATTTTTTTTTTCAAAATGCAAAATTTGCATTTAGAGCTGTGTTCATATTAAATACAAAATGCAAAAATCATGCACAATGAAGAATGCAGAAATGCAAAAAACATGAAGAATGCAAAATGCAAAAAACATGTAGAATGAAGAATGCCGAAAAGCAAAAAACATGCAGAATGCAAAAAACATGCAGAATGCATAATGCAGAACGTAAATCTGTATAAACATGCAAAATGCAAAAAACGAAAAACGCAAAATATAAACATGCAGAAAGCAAAAAACCGTAGAACATATGCTGCCAAAATGCAAAATCTGTACACAGAAACACTACATACTGCCAAAATGCAAAATCTGAACACAGAAACACTACATGGTGCCAAAATGCAAATTCTGTACACAGAAACACTACATGGTGCCAAAATGCAAATTCTGTACACAGAAAACTCTACAACTGCCAAAATGCAAAAAAAAAAAAAAAATTCATTGTCAAAAAAAATTTAGAAAAATATGGGAAGAGTGATCTTGTTTGAAAGAGGATTAAAAAACTAAAAGAATAGTATAATTTTTTTTTGATTAAATTCACAAAACTTAAAAAGTTATGGCAATTTATGTTTTTGGTTTTTTTTTAAATTCGTGGGTTTGGGGGTTGGGGAAAATTACATTTTTGCTCTATTCTTCCTAAATTAATACATAATAATTACAGTTTTGCCATCGATCAATCTTATACATAGATTTTGATGATCCAAAGGTCCAGATTGGTTCTTTAGGTTCTTTGTTTAACACATGGTTCTTTATTGATCCAATTTATATATATATATATATATATATAGGCTGCGGTTCAAACGAGAACCATCATTCGTACGAGAACTGCGAGAACGTTTCTAGCCAATCAATTGATTTTATGTCTTTTTTATTTATTTAAAAATAAAAAGGGTACCATGGTAAATTTATGTATTGATACAACTTGTGATTTACACTCCAAATTAACACTCCAGTAAGCTCTCTCCCTCATCCTCTCTCTCCCTACTCCTCTCTTTTACAATCTCTCGGTCACCGCCATGCAAACTCACGACCGACCACCGTTGCCTCCGCCGATGCTCATGTGGTAACCACCTTACGTCACCCGGAACCTTTAACCAACCTCGACCTATCCCTCGTTTCATGTGAGTTTATTGACAAAAGGGCTCTAGATGCTCAAGTTCAACGGTGGCCACCAAATTCAAAGTCGCCAAAAAAAATCAGATCTGAGTATTTGTGACTGAGAAAACCATTCATTTGACATCTGTCTCTCTTCAACTTCTATCCAGTTGTAGGTCAGCAGATCTGCTTAAGTTCATCGGTGGCCACCAAAGTCAAGTCGCCAAAAAAATCAGATCTGAGTATTTGCGAATGAGAAAACCATTCAGTTGCAGATTATGTTCATATAAAAGGTTTGATATATGAGTTAACTATGTTACTACTCCAACCTCGACTTTTACTGCGGCAAAGACGAAGTATTGAATATCTTCAACAACCATCACAATCAGTCATCTCCGCTTTCGATTTGCACCGTACATCAAAGAGCACCATCAGAGTCTTGTCCCAGTTCGAATTTTGGTTTGGGTATGCCAACGTTGGCGTCAAAATCGACCTCCACAAAAGGGTTAGTTAACCCTTGGTCGTCTAGGTATGAAGTCGGTGATATCATTCATCTGAATTTGAATTATGGCCATATTTTTCGACCGCTACCTGTGGTTTCTGGTATAATGGAAATTTGGAATAATGGGTTTTCAGTGTAATTAAATTGACGTAATGGGAAAGAGGTAATGGCGTAGGGGTCTAAGGGAGAAAGTAATGGGTTTTTAGTGTAATTAAATTGAATTGAAATTTTGGAATTGGAAAGGAAAGGTGGGGGCCACCTACTAGTGGTTTCTGCTTTATGGCTTCATATATTTATTGATTTATATATTTGTGTGTGATTCTCTATGTGTGGGAGTGGGACATGAAATGAAGTGAAAGGCACTATGTGCAAAATTATTTGCACTACTGCAAATATTTGCACAAGTGTAAATACTTTTGCACAAGTGCAAAAGCATTTGCACTTGTGCAAATATTTGCATATTTGCACATGTGCAAATGTCGACCTGTAGTGAAAAAAACCCAGCAGACACATAGAAAAAGTTTCGAAAAAATATAGCAAAATCGGTCTCAAATTAAAGAGTACAATTTTCTCGTTAATTTGATATAATTTTCGTAATTTAATACATTTCCGTTTGATGTATATATTAGTTTAAAAATGTGGGGGTAATGTAAAAATGTCCAAATTACCCTTAATTAATTAAGGATAAGTTTGATTATTTTAAGGTTATCCATTAATAACTCTTTAATCTCAACCCTCCATCTCTATGATCAATGGCTATAATTGGTTCTCGTACGAAAAACGGTTCTCATTTGAACCGTCTCATATATATATATATATATATATATATATATATATATATATATATATATATATATATAAGAGATCAAATAAAAAGAATATCATTGTAAAAAGAGTAGGAAGAAATATTATGATGCCATGTGTCCTTTTAGTTAAAAGAGTAATTTAGGAAATGAGTACCTGCCCTAAATATCTCTAAGCTATTCTCTTTCCCACGTTAACCCCATTTGCGCCACCAGAAATTGAAACCACCGCCCGTCGCTTTGTTAAACCCTTCATTCCTCGTCTCCAGAAATCTGAAGCTTCGCCATCGCCGTTCGTCGCCTTCGTCTTGTTCAGAGCCGCCGTCGTGAATCTCCCGCCGACTGCGTGCATCCTCAGCCACGAAAACCCTAACTTCCGGTTGCAAATATGTGTCGCCCGCCTCACGAAAACCCTGACCGCCGCCGTCTATGAGTCGCTGCCGGAACCAAACTGCAAATCTGTGAATGCACCCATGAGTCGCCGCCGGAACCAAACTTGAAGACCTTGCTGACGGAACTAAACTGCACCCATGATTCTCCGCCGGTCGCACTTTGCCGTTCGCAACCTTTTGTGATGCACAGTCGGTGATTGTTCCAAGACCGTCATTAGAGAATCACAATCGATGATTTGAGAATCATCAAAACCCTAAGTCTTGCTTCAGTGCAGATCTGTGAATCAGATCGTATATTAGGTGTTCCTGAGATCTTTCAATCAGTCAATGATCTGTCGAAGCAGCCTCCCGTTAGCGGTTCTTCAAGGTTTGCGGGTATTTGGTGCATCTGTTTTTATTCATCAGTTGATTTTTGTTGTATTTGTGCATCAAATTATAATTAGTTATATATTTTATGCACAATCTTTGAGATTTCGATTGAAGTTGTGAATCAATTTTTATGGTTTTTTTGAATATTAACATCTAGTTTGTATATTTTTATTATGAAAGTTGGCTGTGAATCAAGTTTTGAGTATCTGGTAGAGATGATGCATTAGTTCTTATTGTGCATATTTTGTTTGAATATGAGCTTGTTGAATCAAAGTCATGTTGTTGTAAATTTTTGATTTCCTGTTTTACCCTTTTTTGGCTGTTACGAGAATATGGTTGTGGGTTTCTGTTGTTGACTTTTTATATAAATTGTGTGGTTCATGTTTCTCCTTACATTTTGTAGCGTAACTAATTTTTTAGTTTATCCTCTCCATATATATAGAATTAGGTTCAAGTAAAAAAAACCTTAAGGTACTAAATGTAAGGAGAAATTAGGGCTTGACACGTGACAAGTTTGTTAAAAGGGTAAAATAGGAATAATGTTTAATCCGTCCCCCGCATTCTAATCTCGAATTTCACGTCTCCAGAAATATTACGTACTGTGCTCTCATTTCAAACCCTAGAATGGAATACGCCACTCTGCCTGCCGTCGATCCACCAGGCTGAAGCACCGCCATCGCCGTCGCCGTGCCATACAGTTTTGCGACGCCGGCTGCCATCTACTCATAAAACGTCATCGGCTGCAATTTCAGCAACCTTCGCCGCCCAAGATCTGATATTTGAGGGTTTCTTCTCTCCACCGCCGCTGGTTTTGCTACGCCAGTACGCCACCGCCGCTGGTTTAGATACGACGCCACCGCCGTTGGTTTTCTTCCAGATTCCGTCGATGCACAACCGTTGTTTGTTCTCCGGTCATTCTTCCTTCTCCGTTGCCAGATCTGAAGGGTCGCTGATGCACACAGTCGCCGCCGTCCACCACCGTATCTGCACCACCATCGCCGTCGAGCCTAGTGCATCAGTTTTGCACATGTATGATTATTTTTCATTATGTGCATCAAAATGTTGTAACTTATGCATCAAATGTATAATGTGAATCAGAAGCTTTTCTTTTTGTGCATCAGGATTTGTAAATCGTGAATCATATTTTCATGGTTGCCTGAGATTTTGGCCGACGGGAAGTCGGGAACAGACCCACGTTTTTGCTCTTCCTTTATTTTTGTTGTTTGAATTTACCAAATTAACCTTTTGTATTTTTTTAATTCCGAAAATTTAGTTAAAAATGTGACTTTTTTTGTTTGACTATTGAATAAATCCTGTGATCCAGATTTCACTTTACATTAAGTACCATAACTTTTTTTTACTAGATTTCTACCATATATATATATATTAGGAGGCTAGCTAGCTAAGTCCTTTAAATCATGTATATTTTTTATCCATCCAGTGCACCATATATTATTTTGTTAATTAATTAATAATAATTGGCCCCGTCGATTTTCTTTTCCATTAAGATTTTTATTTGCATATACCATCCGCATTGGTGGTCTAACCCGAAGGGTTTGGAGGTCAACTCTGACTGGAACACCATTTTTGTAGGTAAGGTAAGAGAGGGTTTCTCCAACACACCTAGCTCCCCAACCCGTGGAGGGTTTCCCTCTTTTCTTTTCTTTTTTTTTCTTTTGCATTTCTTCTCTCTCTATATCTCTTATAAATTTATATATTTTTTATATTTAATATTTGATGTGGGTTGAAGAGGGTTGGATGTGGGGGTTGTAAGGTAAGAGAGGGTTAGAGGTGGGAGTGATGTGAATGCTGACGTGACAGTAAATTGATAGCTAGAAGTTGAAGATTGTCCCAATAAAGGTCTCTTTGAAGCTGGTGAAAAGGGTTGTTAATTCTTCATAATTGATAACTATTAAAATGAAGAAGAATCAGAGCAACATGTGTGATATCAAAGTGCATCAATATTTATAGAATTAAGCTATAAAAACCTACAATAGTTACGATCCTCCGGTTAACAAACATCAATATTTGAAAAGTAGCTTAAAAATGACATAATAGGTTGTTAGTATTTCAATTAATGTTGTGGTGGATATAGTTTTTTTAATTGTTTTTAAAATAGATATGTTTTTTACTATTAGAAAATGGCATTGAAAAGTTTCTAAACTTAATGTTACTATTTAAATATATATTGTTGGATAATAAACATATAATGTTTTTATATATTATGTGTTTACCAAAACTAATCATCTAGAAATATGAAAAGTTTGAAGATATTTAAAAACTTTAGTATCTAAAATTAGTTTCAATTTTGAATAATCACTCTTGTTATAAGGAAAGTAATATATTGAAGATAGGAGATTCTGATTAGTAATTCTGAGGGGGTTTTCAAAAAAATTATAAAATAGAAAGGTTGTAATTTGTATAAAAATTTATTTAAATAAGGATGATGATGTTATAATACTTTTCTTTTAATTAGTATAGTAGTAGTAGAATTAGATAGTCAAATGACATCAGAGATGTAGTTATCCCGTCATCCAACATGTCATGACTCAAGTCATGGTTGACACCAATACGACTCCCGTGTCATGCATGACTATCCCCTTCCTTCATTGTGCTCATGGCGTCCATATTTTTATATTTTTTCCTTTTGCGTCTTTCAAGTAATAAAGAAAATAAAGCGGATTTCAAATTCAATATAATTACTATAAGTGTTTCAGTCATACTTATGTAATAGTTAGTCATTACTACGAGTATTACAGAGAATTTCAGATGTCAAAATCGGTGATCTTAAAGCCATCTAGAACAAGCCATTTAATCACTACATTAAATGTTATTGCAAAAGATATGCTTAACCAAATGGTCTTATCATGTAACACACAAACAAACCGTTGTATGCAAATGAGTAAATTTTTTTAATTATTTATTGACTCAACGTAACATTTTAATATTCGAAATGTTAAAGTAAAGAAAAATAGAATCGCAATTCACAAGCCCACTATCCAACAACATTCACAAGACCATTAATCACTATATAAAAACATCCTTAAGCAATTTGGGTCCTTTGGGATGTAAGTTCTTATTTGTTAATCGTCAATTCGTCATCAAACCATTTACTCCAGCAAAAATATAGCCCAATACAAAATAATTAAAATAGAAGGGTATGAATGAAGAAGATAAAACCTAAGGATCAATTTATTGCCAACACAAACCCTAGACTTCTTTTTTTTGAAAAGCAAAAAGGTTTACAATGGAGAGAGCTTCGGCATTGCCATCACCCTCCCAAAACAAACCTATAGATTTTTATTACCAAAAAATACCACTCTAGCAAGACGCTAGATGAATATATATAGAGTACAATGTACGGAAAAGACCTAGAAAAGAAACCATCAGCTACAAATACAAAAAACCAGCAAAAAAAACTTTATTCTACAAACGCTAGATGAATATACAAACCCTAGACTTCTAAACTCATGTCTCATGTAATGCTAATAATCAAAAGCTTAAGAAACAAATGGCAAGCTCAGTTTCACCTGTGAATTGAATCTCTTCTAGTTTGTATTTAGACTTGATTATAAACATTTGTATCACATGCGTAACTTAAGTAGTTAGTACCATATATTTATATTAAAGCTTCTATATATTAATGATATATTTCTAAAAGCTTTTAAATTAAATATTTTATTTCTATGCATGTCTATAGTTTATTTATGCATACACTTGATTTATACAAAATTATTTGCAAAAAGGTTAAAAGCATTAATATTTAACATTTAACATCAATGTTTAAGAAGGGTGGGGTTATGTGAAACCTCACTATAAACATAGATCTTAAATGTTAAATATTAGTCACTTATTTAAAAAGGTAAAATATGAATTGTAAATAAATACTCAAACCCACGTGCCTCCTCAAAGACTCCCCCTAACTTGTTTTTTTACTTTTTCTAACCTCTCTACTATGGATGGCAATTGTCACCCGATCCAATGATCATCCACCCGATCCAATCCATCTGTGATGGATATGGACGAAGTTAAATGAGTGAATTTCGGATATGGAGTGGATATTGATGTTTATTGGATCGGATATGGATAACGATTTTCCATCCATGGATGAATCCATTAACCCGAATTAAATTTGATATAATTATAATTTTATATAACTAAGTATAATTTCATATATGTATTTTTATTTTAAAATTTATATATAAATATATTAATAAAGATATGCATAATTATGTAGGTTAAATTCACGCTCTCTTCTATAATATTTTTGTATATTTGTATCGGTTATATACATGTGATTGTCAAAGTGAAAGAAACTACGGTTTATATCTTTTTATGGAATAAAATATGTATATATCAATAAATATCATAAAGTATATATAAATATATGGTATTTTCTTTGAGGCAAAATTTCTTTTGACATTCAATGGATATCCAATTACCCGTTTAATCCGATGGATATGGATATGGATATGGACAGATGAAGTTATTTTAAATGGATATAGATATGGATGATGAAAAATTAAATGGATATGGATGTGGATACGGCGTCACCCGATCCATATCCGATCCATTGCCATCCCTACTCTCAACTCTTAAATGGTCATAACTATTTCAATTATTAAAATTTGAGCAAAAAAGTTATACAATCTACTAATTTTTTAATCCTCTTTCAAACAATATTACTCTTCCATATTTCAGAAAGATTTATTTCGACAATGCAACCCGTATGAAAATTATACTAAAATGTTATCATTTTGAATCATGTTAAGTTATCATTTTCGGTTATAACCATGTGTATTTATATCATTTTCGGCTGGAAGAAATGTATTTATATAATTTTTTGCTAATATTTATATCATTTTTAGCCTAAAACATGTGTATTTCTATTATTTTCAGCTGTAAATAAGGCTTTATTTTATCATTTTCAATATTTTATATTTTTATTATTTTTATTTGGATAATGTTATCATTTCCAATTGAAATGGTTATAATTTTCGGCTGAAAGTGGTCTATTTTTATCATATTCATCTAATGTTATCATTTTGAATGTTGTATATTGTAATCATTTTTATCCGGAAAATTATTATTTTCAATTGCAAAATGTTATCATTTTCGGCTGGAAGATATTATTTTCTATGGCTGGAAGGAAAAGGGGGGGGGGGGGGGGGGGGGGGCGTTGATAAGTTCATTTTAGTTACTTCTTTAATAATTTATTTTAACATTTTAATTGTTTTGCATATCTTTCATATTGCATTTCCTCTCTTTTACTTATTTTAGCATATTTTGGATATTCTATAGTCTTCGTGTTAAATTTCAGATTTTTTAGAAGACTATGGCGGAGCGGATACTAATCGGGTATCACTTGGGAGAATATGGACTTTAAAGCATGTGGGCTCACTCAATTGGATCAAGAAGGGATGAAAAGTACGTTGCAAGCTTTGGCTTCAGGGAATCAAATTTGGGCTTAAGATTTGGACCTAAAAAATGTTACCAAACACAGTAACACGACCGCGTGGGATTTTACGTGGCTTGTGTGGGCCCTCCAGGGTCAATTTCGTCATTTTTCATTGTAGGTGCCATTTTAAAGTGGAATAGGGCAAAGTTTCTGCAGTTTTTGGACAGGAAAACAGGGGTCACGACTTGGAGCAAGGAGGAAGCCATTTTTGGACATTTCTAAAGATTTCTTCCATCTAACACTTGTATATTGATGTTTGCTACAATTATCTACTTCTATTTTGCTCTAGTTATGTGTGGCTAAGCCCTAATTTGGCTGACATTGGTTAATTCTTGAACATTTAGCTAGGGTTTGAATGGTTTATGAACTTGTTCTTGAAGTTTATGAATATGATTCCTAGTTCAATCTCTATATCATTCTTGTGTTTGTATATTATGGAGCAATTATTTAAATGCTTTATGTCAGCTGTTTTCTTATTACGTAATAGATCTTCAAAAACAACAAGTAACAAATGGTTTCATGAACGTTTTTACATTTCTCAAAAACCATAGAAATGTATTCTACAACATGGTAATGTAAAGTTTTGCCTCATCTTAGATTTGGTGATTCTAAGATTATAATGCTAGTCAATTTTTATGATTAATCGGATGCTTGTTTGGTTCATGACTTTAATTAACAATATGTGTTAGGAACTTATTCAACCTCCATATTAACTATGAAGAATCTAGGTGATCTAAGCTTTTAAATTGCTATAGCCAAATTAAATTAAAGTTCAAGTATTGCACCATATTCTTTGATGATAAATTAGCTAGTTGTTCATGTGACGAAATCAATGTTGACCAATTCACCTCTCATTGATTTAACCCATCATGCTTAATTGCAACTTTTATTTACTTTTCAAGTTATAGTTTTAATCATAAAAATCTCAAACCCCCCTTTATTTTATTTTCTTGTTGTTACAAAAATCAGCTAAACTTTTGGATTGTATAAAAATTTAAATTGAGTCAGTCTCCGTGGATTCAATCCCTTTACCACTATACACTATCATGTGTTAGAATATTTGATCCTTTGTTTGTTGGCCTCGACAACCACCAGGCGTGATTTAAGGGGTGGACGATTCCCATAATAATATTTCTTTTATAATTAAATCTTAAAATTGTTACTTCGTTACAATAATTCATTGTTATATTTTAACCATTGATTTAAATTATGAAATAGTCTAGATTTGGCTTTTGAGATATATTTTTAAGCATAGGACCTATATTGAACATACATATATAGTCATCTTTTTTTATTATCGTAACACATAGTCATCTTTAGTCACGCATAATGAAATACAACATGACCATAAAAGACTTAAGGTGACATCATTTGTTTTTTTACGAGTGTGACTAGTAATTGTCACGTTTTTATGTTTAAGTGTGACTAAATTTATTTACTTACTATGCAATTGTCACGCTTTACGATGATACAGTATTGTCCGCTTTACCCCAGTGGCTCACAGATTTGTTTCTAAGAAATATGGATTACTCCAGCCCAAACACGTTTAATTGTAGAGTTCTCATGAGATGTGTCATGCTTGTGTTCCTAAAACGCGTTGTGTCATGTAATGTCAAAGTTTACTTATAAGCCCAACACCTCTCCTGTCCACGGCCGATGTGAGATTCGCCTACGGCTTGTGAATTTTGACACACAATTATATATCATCGACAATATTAGTTAATTTTAGTCAAACATGAATACTTAAAACATAGCTTAAACCCTTTTATGGTCACATGATGTTTTCAAAAGTGTGACTATCTATAACCAATAGTCACATGAATGTTTGAATACTTGACAGATTGTTAGATTTTGACACAGAGTTATACATCATCCATAATATTGTTCAGCTTTAGTCACACAATAATACTTTAAACGTAGTTGAAAATATATTTATGGTCACATAAGTGTGACTATCTATAACATTTAGTCACACGAATTTATGTGACCATCAACTACTTACGGTCAAATAATTTTCTTTTATGATAACTATTGTTTAACTATAAACACACACGAGAACCTAAAACATGATCATAATATAATTATAGTGACACTTTTTCTATTTGATGAAGAACATGATTTATCTTTAGTCACGTATATGAAAATAAACTGTCACCTTATAATGCTTACACTCACATTTTTTTTATTATCATAACAAGTAGTTATCTTTAGTCACGCATAATGAAATACAACATGACAATAAAATACTTAAGGTGACATCATTTGTTTCTTTTACGATTGTGGCTACTAATTGTCAAGTTTTTATGTTTATGTGTTACTAAAGGTATTTAATTACTATACAATTGTCACGTTTTTATGTTTAAGTGTAACTAAATTTATTTATTTACTATGCAATGGTCATAAACAAAATTAAGTGTGACTAAAAGTATAACATAACTTTAAAAGTAAGCTTTAGTCACACGTTAAATTAAAAGTGTGATTGAGCTGTTTTAGAAAAGTGTAGCTAAAGATCATTTTTGTACTAGTGACGTGTTTATGGGGATTAAAAAATGATAATAATAACAAACAATTTGCATATATTACTAATATTCACTTCCGATATGACTAAGACTAGGTAGCTAGAATTCATTAGATGAATTCAATTCTAATAAGTAGCTGCTATCCATAAATCCGTTAAATCCAAATGTATGTGTTTCCCTCAAAGCAAAGTCGTTTTTTTTTATTTGGATTCATGCATGCATCCATCAATTAAATGTGTTGGTCAATTATGTATGATGGATGTGAACCCGGCCATGTATTGTATTAGAGAGTGAAACGTACCATGCATGATGTGAATGTCTGTGTCAATGGAGATCCGTGTGAAGGATCGATCTAGCTCTACGCACGTGCATCTATCCAAAAGTCCATATTAATCACAATATACATAACGTCTTTCATTAAACACGTAGCAAATATGGAATTTGAAACTCCAATATTTCGTCAATTAAACAAGTCTAATTATAAATAAGACCTCATGCCAAATTTCAAATCTAAACATGCCAAAATAATGTTGAAAGAAACTATTAACTAATTAATAAACTATTACTTATGTATCAATTTAATCATTATAACATGACCTTTTTAATTTTAAATTCTTCTTAATTCCACTTAAGAATGTATGTCTTCTTCAAATAAACAAATATGACCGGTTATAACAGTTGTAATCATGATATGGTTAGTTTTTCTTACAAAGTTCTTTAACAGGAACATATTCTAGTTTTTAAACTGATAAATTAGTTAAAGTTAATTTAGTTATAAAATTAATACAAAAAACTTATTTTTTGACTAGCTTAAACTTTTTTTTTCTTAATTCATATATTTTGTTACATAATAGGGGCTTAGTTATGTTCAATTTATGATTTCATGACTAATATTGTTAAGTAGTGAGACATAGTATTCTTAAATAACTCCTTATTGATGAACGTATCAATAAGTTATTAATGACCTATTAACATTAATATCTTTAGTTTGTTATAATTAAAGAGACCAAGTTTAGAATAACAAATTAAGTGATCTTTTTTAGAGTTAATTGTCTCCATTATCCCTTAACTAACAAAATTTTCTTTCATTTTAATTAGTTTTTAACTTTAAAAGTGATATAAACGGTCTTTTAATACCTATCTTGTAGAAAGTTTTGTCCTTTCTAATAATGGGCGTAAGTAAGATTAGTACGTAAAATGACTAATTTACCCCTTTTTATCTCTTCTTTTTATTGTAGATTATTATAGATACAAAAAAATTCTTTCATTTTAAAATCTTCTTCCCCACCTAATGTAAACACTCTCTTTCTGTCTCTACACAACTTCTCTCTATCTCTCTCTCTAGATCTCTCTCTCTCTCTCCCTTTCACCACCCCCATCATTGCTTCCCACTGCCTCCACCTTCATCAGCCACAACCAACCGGTTACTACTCTCATTCCCTCAGTATGTCAATTTACCCTCACTTTGTGTCCTCGCTCCCCACCACACACCAACACCCAAACCACAATCGTCCTAGATCTATGGTTTTTTATTCTTGAGAAGAAAACACACACTGCCCATGTACTTTTTCCTCAAATTTGTTAATTTTAACCAGATTTAGGATAATGGTTTTCGTGTCAAGGTGTTTCTAACGGTTTAGGGTTTAGTTTTCTTGGTGACTTTCGAGGGTGTTTGCTGGTTGGAAGGCGGCGGTGGTTTCTAGTTTTGGTAGTTTTGGTGGTTTTCAGATGTGTACGAAAGATAAGTTTAAATCTCGAAAAAATATTAAATATAATATATACAAATTTTTAAGGAGTGTAAAAAAATTAAATGCCCTCAAATTAAAAGACCTTACTAACATATTACTAACGGACAAATTAGGTCTTAGATAACCATCTATATCCCTTTTAAAATTAAAATACTAAAATGAAGAAAATGTGATATTAAAGTATTATCGAAACCGCTGACTCTATCTTTTATATATATTAGTTATAAGTCAGACATCCTTTTAACCATTCAAGGGTGAGGATTCTCTAATTTTTGAGTAAAACATGACCCATCTTATATTACTCAAAAATTGGTCCCCTTTCTAGGGTCAAATAGTAGAATCTCATATGATTTATTTATGATAGACTAGTTTATTGACCCCTGCACGCACGAGTATTTCGAAAGTGTATTCGAGATATTAAAATTTTCAAATAAAAATAATGCAGTAAAAGAAATTGTCACACCCCGCCATGGCGGAAACGCGAGGCATGACCGAGAGGATCGTCATAACACATTGATATAAATAATAGAGAAACTAAAATATGATATATAATAAAGGTGTCATGACATCCCCCGACACAAATGAAAACTAGTGCCGTGGAAAATCATTCCACAACATACATAGTCATCAGGTTACAAAATTGATCCCACAAGCCGGGATAATCGTACAGGCTACAAGCCATAGTACAACAAATAGAAATAGTCATATAGTATTTAGTCATCTAAAGTCTTCTAAAGTCCAGCTAGGCTCCTTATGCAATATTGCTATTATTACCTGAAAATGAACACTCTAAAAAAATGTCAACATAAAGTTGGTGAGTTCGCAGGTTTATAGTAAAACAGGTTACCGTGTATAATAACTTGTGAGACAATATAGCATATAACAGTATTGCACTCAAATAGTATGTGTGGTATCCGAACCCCGAAGGTTCATCATTTGCATATAATCCATTGCATTCAATAATATGTCTTCAACTAGGATTCAACAATCCCTAGTTGGATGCATTCAAGTGTGTCCTCAACTAGGATTCAACAATCCATAGTTGGATAGCAATCAATTGTCTTCAACTTAGGATTCAACAACCCATAGTTGGATAGCATGCAAACAATGTATCTCACAAATAGTAAATAAGTTTAACACGGCATGAAAATAGTTTAAACATGTATTGAGTGTCATTTTCCCCCTAGAAAACATGATAAAAAGGGGCCACGAATACTCACCTGAACAACTGGTATCACACGACTCTAAAAATGCTCAGAAAGTTGAGATCCTACTTGAACAGAACCTGTGCTTGCGTTATGACTCCAAAACTCACCCCGAATGATCACACGATGACTAAAAAACCCTCGGAAACGGGCTATATGTCTAGGTAACCGAGATGTAGAGAGAGAGTATGGAAATGAGCAACCGAAAATGAAGGAATTGGTTTCTATTTATAGACATTCTGATCCGGGAGCTCCTACGGCCGTAGGACATGTTTTCTGCGGCCGTAGGGATGAATTCACACGGAAAAGTCAATTTGGGCTGCTCTACGGCCGTAGTAAATACTCATGCGGCTGTAGGAACTCTAACACACGCAAAGAATCTGTCAGGCTATTGTGGGCTACGAAACAGCTGTCACTACGGGCGTAGGATATGTTTTCTGCGGCCGTAGTGGACAGATCATCATCTTCTAGAAGTAGGACCTTCTACGGGCGTAGGGGATATCCTCTGCGGCCATAGGGAGTATTTTTCATCATTCTTCAATTTTTCTTCCATTTTTCACTCGTTTCTCCCATTTGTTTCACTTAACGCTTTTAATTACCAATGAGCCAAGATAAAAGACTAACTCCCCATGATGCCTATAATCCGTACATCGACCTAGAATCAAGGTTGTCACAGTCTCCCCCCGTTAGAGGAATTTCGTCCCGAAATTCAGCTATCCCAGTGGTAAAGAGTTTTGCTGGTCAAATAGATGTGGATACTTGATTCTCATTTGGTCTTCCCGTTCCCAAGTAAACTCCGGTCCGCGCTTTGATTTCCAGCTGACTTTGACAATTGGAATGTGACTTCGCTTTAATTTCTTCACATCCCGTTCTAAGATTGCTATAGGTTCTTCCACGAAATGTAAAGTGTTGTCTATTTTGATTTCGTCCAAAGGTACGTGTAGTGTTGCATATGCCAAACATTTCTTAAGATTTGACACGTGAAACGTATCGTGTATGCAACTCAATTCATGCGGTAGTCTTAGTCGATAGGCTACAGGACCAACCCGTTCAATGATCTCAAAAGGACCCACATACCTTGGTGCTAACTTGCCTTTCACTCCGAAGCGTACCACACCTTTCCAGGGTGATACTTTTAGCAAAACCTTATCGCCAAGGTTGAACTCTAAGGGTTTCCGTCGATTGTCTGCATAACTCTTCTGACGATCTCTCGCCGTTTTGAGTCGTTCCTTGATTTGAAAGATCTTATCGGTGGTTTCTTGCACAATCTCCAGTCCAACAAGTTGACTTTCCCCTACTTCAGCCCAAACAACAGGTGATCGGCATCTACGTCCATACAGTGCCTCGAACGGTGCACACTTAATGCTGGTGTGATAACTATTGTTGTAAGAGAATTCGATCAAAGGAAGATGTGTATCCCAACTTCCTCCAAAGTCTATAACACAAGCCCTCAGCATGTCTTCCAATGTCTGAATAGTACGCTCACTTTGACCGTCGGTTTGGGGGTGATATGTCGTACTCATGTCTAGTCTGGTCCCCAACGCTTTCTGTAGAGTCTGCCAAAAACGCGATGTAAAGCGACTATCATGATCTGATATGATAGACACAGGCACCCCGTGCCTAGCCACTATCTCATTGATGTAGATTCTTGCCAGCCTATCCATCTTGTAATCTTCACGAATTGCTAGAAAATGAGCTGACTTAGTCATTCTATCCACTATGACCCAAATTGAATCGTGCCCACTGCTAGTTCTGGGCAACTTTGTGATGAAATCCATGGTGATGTTTTCCCATTTCCATTCGGGAATCTCCGGTTGCTGCAATAAACCCGAAGGTCTTTGATGCTCGGCCTTTACCTTTGAGCAAGTAAGACACTTGCTTACATAGATTGCTATGTCCTTCTTCATTCCAGGCCACCAATAAAGATCTCTGAGGTCATGATACATCTTGTCTGCACCAGGATGAACAGAATACCTCGTTGTGTGTGCTTCATCCATGATTAGTGTTCTTAGGTTGCCGGTTCATGGAATCCAGATCCGTTCCACAAAGTACAACCCACCGTCCTCCTTTGTCTCCAGTTGTTTCTCCAAGCCTCGCAACATCTCATCTGAAGCATTTACATCCTGGATTGCTTCTTTCTGGGCTTCAAGTATCTTACCCTTGATACTCGATTGAATTGTCATACTCAAAGCTCGTACTCGTCTTGGCTTGATCGTCTCCTTTCTACTCAATGCATCGGCTACCACATTTGCCTTCCCTGGGTGATAACGAATTTCACAATCGTAATCACTGAAGAGTTCGACCCAACGCCTCTGTCTCATGTTTAACTCCTTTTGGTCGAAGATGTGCTGTAAGCTTTTATGGTCAGTGTAAATAACACTCTTAGTACCATACAAGTAGTGTCTCCAACATTTGAGAGCAAAAACCACGGCTCCAAGTTCCAGATCATGCGTAGTATAGTTCTTCTCATGGATCTTTAGTTGTCGGGATGCATAAGCAATCACTTTTCCTCTCTGCATCAGTACGCATCCAAGACCTTGATGTGAGGCGTCACAGTAGACCACAAAGTCATCGGGTCCGTCAGGAAGTGTCAATATTGGTGCGTTACACAACTTGTATTTTAAGGTTTGAAATGCCCCCTCTTGCTCTTCTTTCCAATGGAACTTTGTATCCTTCTGGGTTAGTGAGGTAAGGGGTTTCGCGATCTTTGAAAAGTTTTTAATAAACCGACGATAATACCCTGCTAAACCCAAGAATGAACGAACTTCCGAAGGTGTTGTTGCAGTCTTCCATTTTCTTATGGCCTCAACCTTACTAGGATCCACATGTATCCCGTTGCTGTTGACCACATGACCGAGAAAATGTACTTCTTGTAGCCAAAATTCGCATTTCGAGAACTTAGCGAACAACCTCTCCTTCCTGAGTAAATCCAATACTAGCCTCAGATGTTTTTCATGATCTTCCTTGGACTTAGAATATATCAGAATGTCATCAATAAATACGATAACGAACCTGTCCAGAAATGGCTTGCACACTCGGTTCATTAAGTCCATAAAAACTGCGGGTGCGTTAGTCAACCCGAAAGGCATAACAGTGAATTCAAAATGCCCATAACGAGTTCTGAATGCTGTCTTAGGAATATCGGCTTCGCGTACCCTCAGTTGATGATAACCGGATCGAAGATCTATCTTGGAGAAATATTGCGAACCTTGCAACTGATCAAACAAATCGTCTATCCTGGGAAGTGAATAACGATTCTTGATAGTTAACTTGTTCAACTCACGATAATCAATGAACATTCGGAACGAACCATCCTTCTTTTTGACGAATAGAACAGGTGCTCCCCACGGTGAATTGCTAGGTCGAATGAACCCCTTGTCTTGCAATTCCTGCAGTTGATTAGACAACTCTTGCATCTCTGATGGTGCTAATCGATACGGAGACCTTGCGACAGGAGTTGCACCAGTTATCAAGTCAATGCCAAATTCTACTTGTCGAACAGGGGGTATTCCAGACAAGTCTTTGGGAAAAACTTCTGGAAATTCCCTAACCACCGGAATGTCTTAAAGTTTCTTTTCCTCAGCTTTTGTGCTCATAAGATGTAGTGAACCTCCTTCCGATCGTTCTCCATTAACTATTAACACCTTGTCGCTTGGTAGAGGAATTCAAACTATCTTCTCATGACAAATGATTTTTGCCTTGTACTTGGACAACCAGTCCATCCCCACAATTACATCGAAACTCCCATGACCGAAAGGTATTAAATCTATACTAAAAAAAATACCCTCCAATTCTAAGTTACAACCTAGTATGATTTTACTGACCTCTACGCTCTTGCCATTAGCTATCTCAATCGAGTAACTAGTGTTTAGTTTACTAGGTTTCATATTGGTTAAGGTTACAAATGAAGTGGAAACAAAACTGAAATCAGCACCAGAATCAAATAACATAGTGGCGTAGTGATTGTTCAAAGAAAATGTACCGGTAACGATGTTTGGATCCTGGCATGCCTCATTGGCACCCATAACAAAAGCTCTCCCACGTGTTTGGTTTCCTTGGTTGCCCTGGTTGCCTATTCCTTCTATGGCCAAGACTTGGTTTGGCTTGAACCCTCCTCGCCCATAAGCTTGGATTAGTCTCGGACACGAGGTTCGGTAGTGATCGGTGCTTCCACATTCAAAACATGCACCACGGTTTGGGAATGGGTTCACGGTGTTTGTCGGTGTTATCATATTCCTCCCGTTTCTGCAATCCCTGACATAGTGTCCATAACGGTTGCATGCAGTACAGATACGGCATGGCGCATTTGATTCATGATGAAAATTGCATTTCGTGCATTTTGGTGCTTGACCTGCATACCCTTTCCTGAAATTAGTTGCCTCGAACCCAGTCACCTTAGCTTTCTTGTTGTTGTACCTGGGGTTTCCTTGCCTACCCATCTCGTTATCCTCCCTCCTCTTCTCGTTTCTTCTAGTTAACGTACCATTCTTCACCATTTCATCAGTTAATACCCCAGCTTTCAATATCGCACTTTGTATAGTAGGCGGTTCAGTCGCCTTAACTATCGCCCTGATTTGAGGCACCAACCCTGATATGTACCTCTCTATGCGTTTGGATTCAGGAGTAACTAGTCGTGGAACTAGTTTTGCTAGTTCATGAAATCTATCAGTATAACCAGCGTGATTTGATCCTACCATAGTAAGATTCCATAGCTCATCGTCTAACCTTTGCATCTCATTGTTCGGGCAGTATTCTTCCTCCAACAGTGCTTTGAAATCCTCCCAAGTCATCCCTATTGCTGCAGGACTTCCTCTAGCTTGTATCTGAGTGTTCCACCAAGTTAAAGCTTTATCAACTAAGGAGCTTGCTGCATATCTCACTTTATGCTAATCAGCGCAGTTGCTGATATCCATAACTGATTACATCTTCTCGACCCATCGGGTAAGAGCCAAAGCACCTCCTTTACCATCGAAATCTCTGGGTTTACAAGCCAGAAACTCCTTATAAGAGCAGCCATCACGGTTTTCAGTAGTGTGGTTCTCAGCTCCACCTCCATTGGCGTGTTCGGTGCCAGTACCGTTATTGCTATGGTTAGCCAGATTGTTGCTAACTTGGGTGACAATGGTGGGGATCATAGCCTGAAGTTGTTGAGCTATGATTTCTGAGAGATTGAGGTTTTGATGCCCTGCACTTCCAGCATCACTGTTATTGCCCACATTCCTACCTCCTGTGTCAGCAGCCTCACCACGATCAGCTCTACGTGTCGATCTCCTTGGAGGCATGTTTCTAAACGGGGTAAATTAGGAAAACGTACTATGTCAGTCTCCTGAACCGCTGATTGTTTCACAAGGCGCTTCGCAATACTTTAAGTATCCTTGTGCTAGGTATGTGTGCATGGTGTTGATCAGGCACAATGCATCCATACTTATCACAAATTTACATAAGGTATTACTAATCACCCTGATCAACAATCATAAGTTACTACACTACTTCCTATGGGGTTAAGTAGTTATGAACACTTAGTATACATGATACGGAATCATATAGCCTTTCGAATTACTGAACCTACTCTAACGCAACAATCAAACAAGAACATGCAATAAAGCTGATTCGGAATTCTAAGTCTATACGATTGTAAACTCATGCATAATAAATATTCACAAAAACCCTTCCCTTTAACCACCAACTACCCGTACAAATAAGGAGCATGTTTGTGAGCATAGCATAGAATCAAATTCCTATTATGTATCTGTATGGGGTACTTAGGTTATAGTTTAGGTCAAATGGTGTTCACAAGGACTGCTTGTTTTTCTGGTTATAAATTCTTGGGACACAACCTCGTTTTAAATTTATAAAAACGATGTTACTAAGCAGATACTACACACGACTCAGGCAAGTATAACCTGGTCAATAGTAGTATAGACTTGGTAAGACCGGATGTCGTTCCACCAGGACAGGAAGCTACCAATACTTAAGTCTCATTGTTGTTTGATCAGCAGGATTAAAATAAGCAAGTGACAGAATGAACTAAATTAACCAGGAAAAACAGCAACTAAAACAGATTAACACTGAAGGCAAACAGACAGGATAACAGATTCACTCAGGCTTTCGAATCATCGAGACTAGTCATGGCAATGACACAATACAAAACATAATATGAAGACTTGAATAGTTTAAGTGCATAGCATGCTGTTCTAATACTTGACAAAACCATATTATCATGCACAAATCTTCACTCGAGTTATCAAGACTCAGATTCAACACTTAAACATAATTAAGCAAGTAACGGCATATCCGAATTCAACTACAGATCCACCGGATCGCGTCCAAATCAGGCTACAAAGACAAACATCTTTTCAAATGATTTGTCCAGTAGTCCTCAGAACCCAAAAAGGTGTCAAAGCAGTTAAATTAGTTAAAACAAGCAAAAACAGCACACTGGTGGTGAAAATGGCTCCTACGGCCGTAGTAAGTATCTACTACGGTCGTAGCAGCCTGGATAGTCCTACGGTTGTAGGGATTTCTTCCTACGGCCGTAGGGACCCATCCGACAGAACATTCAAATCTAACATAAAGGCATTCAACAACAAATTACAATCTAGACTTTAATCATCAGATCATAAACACATGTAAACTGGTACAATGGGGTCATAAACTCATCTAAACTCAAACCTCACAATTAAGGGATTCTTAATGTTTAGTCACATGATTTCTAAAGATATGAACATGTTAAACCTACCATTTCTAGTATATCCAACACTTCTTAAAACATGAATAATGTGATATGCACATTGAACACTAAGACAAGCATAACAAAGGCATACATGTGAGTTCATTTCACCATCTAAACATACCAACAAACATCTTTGTGAATCCTTTAATCATTAGTAGCATGTTTAACCCATAAATACACCAAATAACAAGATTTTCATCTATAATCATAAGGCATGCATACAACCAACATATGATTAACATAACCAATAATGGATGAACCTGAAATGATTCAAATCATATTCCAAAAATGACATCTAATGACAACCATGCAAGATGTATCATTTCTAATAAAAACTCAACATGGAATTAATAAAATCAACCATCATTCTTGAATATTCATATGTTAAAACATGAATGAGTTATCATATACACATTATCACACATGAACATGGTTAGATTAAACATACTAAGTTGATAAAACACATTTGTACTCAAGATTAAACATGCATATATGAATCAAGTCATCATAAAAGTCAAATATATTGCCATAACTTAGCCAAGAATCATCTTGGCCCAAGTGAAATGAGTTTAGTTATCCATATACAAAAATAGTAACATTACAACATCTGGAACACATGGGTACATGATTGATATAATAAATGGAAAGAGTATACCCAAGCTAGCAATGATATAACTAATGAATCCAAGCTCCAAATGTTGTTCCAAGCCTTCAAGATCCAAGCTCTCCTCCTTAGAATCACCAAGAGAAGTCCCCTGGAGTGTTAGGATATTTAGAGAGGGTCTATGGAAGTGTTTTTCCGGAGTGGAGGTGAAAATGGTAACCCTTTGCAAAATGGCAGAATTCTGAATTTAATCTGCTGTAAGTGGGCTTCCTACGGCCGTAGGAATAAGCTACTACGGCCGTAGGAAATCATGATTGGATTTTCTACACACGCAACGTTAAACCATTTGTCCGGGACACGCAAGATCTGGCAGGCAATGATGGATTCTAGAAGATGGCTTCCTACGGCCGTAGGATATAATCCCTACGGCCGTAGAGATCATTTTTTCACTATTCTTCTATTTTCTTCAATTCTTTCCTTGTTTTGCCCATTTATCTTGCTTAAAGCTCCTTGTAACCTGAATGGTGAATGTTAAACTTATTAGATCCATTTTAGAAGTATTCACCTTGTATTTGGGCTAAGTACGGGGTATTCTAACATGTAAAACATGTATAAAAACGCATATATCAAAGTCCCCACACTTAAGCTTTGCTAGTCCTCAAGCAAACTCTAATGCAATAGCTAAAACCAAAGAATTTCTAAAGGCAGCACATTAGTGCAAACATGTATCATTCCGACATAGAAGAGATCTAAAAGCATGACAAACATTTTAAACGTAGAGTTAAGAGTTGCTTTCATGTATTGAGATAAAGAAGGGCAGATTCAACACGCATACAATGAGTTGTGACAAGTATCTGACTTTATACCTCACCGGAGATCACTCTAGCACTCAATGTGTATTTGGGTTAAGTATATAAGTGCTCGTGTGCTAGATTGAAGCAAAGACTCGTATAAGCTTGATCACGTATCACATCTCCACCAATCAACATAATCATATGCAATTATCAAGAAGACTTTGTTGGGTTGTAACATGGCTAGGGCTAAGGGTAGGAATGGGAATATATAAAAGTGGCTAAAATAGAATCCAGAAATCAAGTTCAAAATCGTCAAAGCTGCTATTATTGAAGGAATACAGAATATCACACTATTTTTGGCGAGAGTACAGTTCATCAAGTAGAAATGGAATCAGAATTCTCTGAATGATGGCTAACAACCAGGTAATACTGACAAAGAATTACTACTCAATGTATGTCAGGCTCAAAAATAGCCAAGGAAAGCATGTCAAGTAACTGAATTTCTCAATTTTCTCTTTTTCTAATTTTTTTTTTATTTTCTCAGAAAGCTTAGCTGTATACAGCATGAAACGGAACAAACCAAGGGATATATGTATTTTTCATATCCCACTAATCGATGTATGAACAACTGACGAACAAAATACAACGGAACTAAGCAGCGAGAAAAAGGGTCAACTGACTCTGGAAACATAAAAATAAAATAGACTAAAACAGGATAAACATGGGTAATGAAATGAAAGGCTTAGGCTCAAAGTGGATAACTAGGGGTAAATATATAGAAATTGGCTAAAAATAAAAGTATATAGGCTGAATTGGGGTTTCCTAGTGCTTCTATCACTTAACTGCAACAGTTTAGTTCATGATCTCGACATGCATACTAGTAAGCAAGTTCTACAATCAAAGCAACAATCAGCATATAAGTGGGAAATTCCATGAGCTAATCATGTAAGAAATGAAGTGTAGTGGCTCAAATGCTCAGGAATGCATATCAGGTGTGGCTTGTGCAATTGAAGTCAAACACTTGTTAAAACTCAAGAATTTGTGCAAAATCGTTTTCATAAAAGCTGAAATGTTACTTGTTTAAAGTTTATCATGCGAGAGGATCTAAACATGTCCAAAATGATATAATTTTGCGAAAAATTTACGCCTAAATCAATTCTACGGTTTAAAGCATAGTTAGCATACAAGAGTTTTCAACAGGACACAGAATAGCAGGCATGTTAAATTAATCCCTCCCCACACTTAAAAGTGTACATTGTCCCCAATGTACTAATAATAAGCAATAAAGTGCAAGAAAAGAGCTTTAAGAACTCCCTGAACAGCAATTATGCGTCTGCATTTATTAAACTTCGAAGGCGTTGGCTTCCTCCCCACACTTAAGCTGAGCTGCCAAGATATCACGAATATTCTTTCAAAACAACAACTCAACCAAAAGTGAAACATAGAGAGGGACAAAAAACATCACAAGCTATGGCCAGCAAAAAGGAAACGAACTACAATAAAAAACAAAGCAGAACTATGTACAAGTGTTATGGTGTCATACAGATAGACAATATAAGTACAAGAACATCAAACACAACAAAAAGTGGCATGTACTACAAACAACCAAAAGCGTACAGCCGAGCTAATCTAGAAATACATACAAAGAAAACTACTATACAAACTATCCCCACAAAAATAACTATCGCGGAGGCGGCTGCGAAGGCCCGGCTCCATCAGTGAAGTCCCGGAGCCTCTGCGGATAAGCTGGCGGCTGTGGCAACTGCTGTGAAGATGTCATAGTGTCTGCCACAATGAGCTGCACCATGCTGATCATATACTGTCGATGAGCCTCGGCATGTGCATACTCAACTCTCTGGATCTCCCTGGATTCCCGCTGCATCTCAACCAGCTCAGAAACTGACCTCTCCAACCTCCCAATCCGAGCCCTATAATCTCTCGTGTAAACCTGGGCTGGCTGCTGTCGGAGAGGTGGTGTCGACCCAAAGAGATCCTCAATAGTAAACTCATGGTGTCCGTGCTCTGGGGCACCTCCAGCAGCTACTTCCTCTGCTCCTGCTCCTGCTCCTGCTGCCTCTCCACCACCTGCTGCCTCCTCCTCTACCACTCTAGGAGGCTCCCAAATTGACCCATCAGGGTTGATCAATCTCATACGGTTCTGGATCCTAGCAGCGACTTTCATACGCTGCAGGACCCCTAAATCTATCGGAGCGGCTCGAGCGGAGCGAACGAGATCATCAGTAATCTCGGCAGTCAGGAGGCCCATAGCCTCGGCTAAGATAGTAACGTACCCCCCTCCATAGATAGCCTGCGATACACGGGTGGTACGTACCTGGAATAGAAAACGGGCCAGGCATAGAGCGAGCTGGCAGGGCCTCTGGTGAACCATCGTATATAGATAAAACAAGTCAGTGAAAGTAACAGAACCAGAGGATGCGCTGCGAGCGGTCATGCTGTGGACGATGGCCCGATGCAGAATGCGGTGCAGAGGATCCCGGAGCTTCGTGCTCTTCGGCACGATGGCGGTGTTGTAGGCGCCAGTGCCAACCTCTTCCCAGAAAGAAATCCCGCTCACACCCTCGGGCCAATCAGTGATGCCCTCGGCAAACGACGGAGTGTCCAACTCCTCGTGCGTAAATAAACCCATATAAACGGCAAATTGCCGCAATGAAAGCCGCCTCTCCGCCCCTAGTAGGCGGAATGTCAGGGCGTCCTCCCGCTCATAATCCAGCAGCGGGGTAACCAAGTGAATGGTGGAGAAAAACTCCAATGCAAGCTCATGGTAGACCGCCCCCTGAAGACTGAAAAGCCTTTGCCAATGAGGGCCACATGTGGTCTGAGCACTGCCCCTGATATGAAGAGTGGCCAAATCATCCCAAACTAGATATTTGATGGGCTCATATCCGTGACTGTCAGCACGCCCCATCAGGATATCTCTATCAGCACGATCCTCCTCACGGTCGAAGCGGAGAAAAGGAGGAAGTGCGGCATCAGCTGGCCGCTCGACCGGAACTCTGTCAGGATCGACTAAACGTGGGAACTGGCGAGGGTCTATCCGCGGCTCTGGTGAAGCCTGTCTGCGCACACGTCGAGGAGGCATAGCTGAAATGATCAGAAATCAAAGTAAGACGTGTGCACGATGGCTATACATCATATCGATCGATACGTGTTTGCTTTGGTATGCTGTGGGTCCCCGAGTATTGAAATTGTCCAAAGGATGAACAAATTTGAAAAATGGTTAAAAATGGGGTCCTACGGCCGTACCATGATATTACTACGGTCGTAGCAAGCAAACCAAACAAAACCCTAAAAGATACATGGTACGGCCGTAGCATAACTGTACTACGGCCGTAGCAAGCAGTTTATAGCAAAACCCTAATTAGAATCACTATGGCCGTAGGGTATAACTACTACGGCCGTAGGAACGTTACGAACATCAGAAAACGGGCGGCTAGGGTTTTGTTCTATCGATCGACATATGGGCAACTATAATGGAATCAATGTACTACATATTGAACGCAAGAGTGAGGGGAGCATTTTAATACCTTGTTTTCGAAAAATGGCCGGGAAATGAGTGAGATATGGACGGAGAAGCTTCGGTGGTCGTCGGGGTCGGTTTTTTAGAGAGAGAGCGTAGGAGAGAGAGAACGTGCGAATGAAATCTGGAATGGGGATTTTTATAGGAATGTTCCTACGGCCGTAGAAGGTATGCACTACGACCGCAGAGAGCTCAGAAAGGTCCTACGACCGTAGTAATGTTGCACTACGGCCGTAGAGATGAATTTTGACAAAAACCCATTTTGCATCAGATTTTCAGTTTAAACAACTTTTTGGTAAACGCTACTCTCTATAGGCCTCTGGAGAATGTACGGGGAACGTGCTAGTAGTACAGAATTGCAAGCACACAACTAGATTAGCTGAATTATTAACGGAAACGGAAAAGGAAACCCGGAAAGTGGGCATCCGACAAATAGACAATATGTACAAGTAACACACTATTAGTACGGTGTGTAAGCGAACACTTTAACGCGTTGAAATGCGGAGTGTTTTCCTGTCTCTCCAGACTGAATGAGAATTGAAGTGAGAGAACACGAGGAGCTATACGATACGAACATAGGCATGACCTAGGGATTCTAATGGGGCTTAGGCTCGAGTTTGCTTAGCCGGAGACTTACCAACTCATCAATCATTGCACCAGCATTACTTTTAGGACGTAAGACCCCCTCGGCTTTTAGCTTAACGGGGTCTTCTCGAAGAGCACTGGCACACTCTGACTGAGATATCGTCGGCAAATTCCTACAAGCGCCCTCATGCAACAGCGCACCGCATTTCCAACATTTCCCTACATATTTGGCACGCCTTTTTGCCGCATAGATGGAAGTGCCTCGATGAAATTTGGCAAAGTTTTGGTCTCTCCTCACGTGTTTCTCATGACTCATGACAATATCGCGCAGAATATCAGAGGGCAGTGATGAACGCAGAAAAAGGCAAGAAAGGAGGGAAAGAGAAGCGGAGGAAAGCATATCCAGTTCTTTAAGGTCTGCCGGTAAAAGACCCAACTCACCCCGCTAAGGTTCGGCGGGGTGAAGCTTCAGAACCTCTCTGGGTTCCTCTGGAGAATGCGGGATACCAATGTAATTCTTGAGTCGGTGGCCGTTGACCTTAAAAGTTACTCCCTCGGAGTTTGTGATGTCAACAGCCCCGTGTGGGTAAACAGTATGGACAACATAGGGGTCTGTCCATCTGGACTTCAACTTGCCAGGGAAAAGACGAAGACGAGAATTATATAGAAGCACACGATCTCCCGCCTGGAATTGTTTGTCCTTCAGGCGGGAGTCATGGAAAGCTTTCGTCCTTTCTTTGTACATTCTAGAATTATCGTAAGCTTGGAACCGTAGTTCATCAAGCTCACTTAGCTGGAACAACCTATTTTCTGCTGAACTCTTTGAGTCAAAATTTGCGGCTTTCAAAGCCCAGTAAGCTTTGTGCTCAAGTTCAACAGGAAGACGACAGGCTTTCCCATAAACCAACCTATACGGTGTAGTACCGATAGGTGTCTTGTAAGCAGTGCGGAACGCCCAGAGTGCGTCGTCTAATTTCTCAGCCCAATTTTTTGGGCTGTTACCAACTGTTCTTTCCAGAATTCGTTTAAGACCGTGGTTGGTAACTTCGACTTGTCCGCTGGTTTGCGGATGATATGCAGTAGAGAATCGATGAGTAACACCATAACGTTTAAGTACTTTCTCTAACTGTGCATTGCAGAAATGAGTACCCCTATCGCTTATGAGTGCTCTGGGGGTACCGAATCGTGAAAATAACATTTTCAAAAATTTACAAACTACCCTTGCGTCGTTTGTAGGCAAGGCTTGCGCCTCAGCCCATTTTGACAGATAATCGACCGCCACAAGGATATATTTGTTTCCGTGTGAACCAGGAAAAGGACCCATGAAATCTATTCCCCAAATGTCAAATATTTCACAGACTTGGATTGGATTTTGGGGCATCTCATTTCGAGATGAGATATTTCCAGATTTCTGGCATGAGTCGCATGATTTTACGAACAAATGAGCATCCTTGAACAGGGTAGGCCAGAAAAAACCTGCATCCAGAACCTTTCTAGCGGTGTAGCTAGGTCCGTGATGGCCTCCTGTTGGGCCTGCATGGCAGTGCTGAAGGATGTCAACAGCTTCAGAAGTACTCACACATCTACGGATTATTTGGTCGGCTCCTACCCGAAAAAGATAAGGATCCTCCCAGAAATAGTATTTCAGCTCGGAGATAAACTTTCTCCTCTGTTGGTGTGTGAGACCTTTTATCATCACCCCTGCTGCTAGATAATTTGCTATGTCAGCGTACCAGGGGATCTCCTCAGTGCTAGTCACGGCGAATAAAAATTCATCCGGAAAGTTATCTTTTATGCCGGACTCAGTTAGCACCTCAAGATTTGGATTTTCTAGGCGAGAGAGATGGTCTGCAGCCAGATTTTCTGCTCCTCTTTTGTCTTTGATCTCGATGTCAAATTCTTGCAAGAGCAAAATCCACCGAATAAGACGGGGCTTCGCATCTTGCTTTGCGAAGAGATAACGGAGAGCAGAGTGGTCAGTGTAGACCACTGTTTTTGATAACACCAGATAAGATCTGAATTTGTCGAATGCAAAGACTACTGCTAACAACTCCTTCTCAGTAACTGTATAGTTTTCTTGAGCGTCAGTCAGTGTCTTGCTGGCGTAGTAGATCGGCTGAAAGTGATTATTTATCCGTTGGCCCAAGACAGCGCCAACAGCGAAATCACTGGCATCGCACATAAGCTCAAATGGTTGCGACCATTCTAGGCTCGTCAGGATGGGAGCATTTGTCAATTTCTCCTTCAAGAAGTTAAATGCGTGATCGCACTCAGGAGAAAAGATGAAAGGAGTGTCTTTCTCAAGGAGATGGGTTAACAGCCGAGTGATTTTCGAAAAATCTTTTATGAAGCGCCGGTAAAATCCTGCGTGTCCGAGAAAACTCCTAATGCCTTTAACATTGGAGGGTGGAGGTAGCTTTGCAATAACATCTATTTTAGCTTTGTCAACCTCGATTCCCTCATTTGAGATTTTGTGACCCAAAACTATACCTTCGCGTACCATAAAATGGCATTTTTCCCAGTTAAGCACAAGGTTAGTTTCTTCACAGCGAGACAGCATCTTGTCTAAGTTATGAAGACATGTATCAAAGGAGTTACCGAAGACTGAAAAGTCATCCATGAATACCTCGACACAATCCTCAATCATGTCATGAAATATAGCCGTCATGCATCGCTGAAATGTTGCAGGAGCGTTACATAACCCGAAAGGCATACGCCGGTAGGCAAAAGTACCATAAGGGCATGTAAAAGTTGTCTTCTCTTGGTCCTCCGGTTGGATAGGGATCTGAAAGTATCCGGAGAATCCATCAAGGAAGCAATAAAAGGCGTTTCCAGCCAAACGCTCCAACATTTGGTCGATGAAAGGAAGGGGGAAGTGATCCTTACGTGTGGCATCATTGAGTTTGCGATAATCAATGCACACACGCCACCCCGTGACCGTACGAGTTGGGACTAACTCGTTTTTATCATTCATAATGACGGTCATTCCTCCTTTTTTAGGAACAACCTGGACGGGACTGACCCACGGACTATCGGAGATAGGGTAGATCAAACCAGCATCCAGCAGCTTTATAACTTCTTTCTTAACTACCTCTTGCATCTTGGGATTTAAACGTCTCTGATGCTGTACACATGGCTTATAATTATCCTCCATGAGAATCTTATGTGTGCAGAAGGATGGACTAATCCCCTTGATATCAGAAATTTTCCATGCAAGGGCAGTTTTGTGATTTTTCAGAACCCGTAATAGCTTACTTTTCTCTTCAACAGTAAGGTTATAAGCTATTATCACAGGCAGCTTCGAATCTTCCTCCAAGAATGCATATTCCAAATGAGAAGGAAGTTCTTTGAGTTCAAGAGAAGGCGGGTCCACAATAGATGGTCGAGAAGCTGAGCTCTCGGATTTTTGAAGGACCTCGAAAACATCTGAGATAGGTGTCTCGTCAGGTGGAATAGTGCTGGTTAGCTCATCGGAGACAAGCTTTACCTGCTCTACATTCAAGACATCCTCATCTAGGATTTGCGTGTCAAACGCATCCTTCTCTAGAGTTGGAATAATGCGATCCACGGGATGACGATGAAAGATATCAACGAAATAAAGAGTGTCATCTTGGCTAGTTGGGTGTTTCATTGACTTTTGGATGTCAAAAGTCACTTCATCCTTATCTACTCGAAGCGTAAGCTTTCCGTTGCAAACGTCAATTAATGCTCGAGCAGTGGCTAGGAATGGACGACCAAGAATGAGTGGGACGTTTTTGTCCTCGTCCATGTCTAGGATGACAAAATCTGCAGGAAACACAAATTTGTCAACCTTGACCAAGATGTTCTCGACTATCCCACGTGGATATTTGACAGAACGATCAGCTAGCTGAAGTGACATACGAGTCGGTTTTGGTTCTCCTAGGCCCAGTCTAGAAAATACAGAGTATGGCATCAAGTTGATGCTGGCACCTAGATCAGCTAGAGCGTTGTTTACAGTGAGATTACCAATCAGACATGGGATTGTAAAGCTCCCAGGATCGGTTTTCTTTGCTGGCAACTTATTTTGAAGAATGGCTGAGCACTCCTCGTTTAAAGTCACCAACGACAGGTCCTCCAATTTCTTCTTGTTGCTGAGCAAATCCTTAAGAAATTTGGCATAATTAGGCATCTGTGCGAGTGCCTCAACAAATGGAATGTTCACATGGAGCTGTTTGAATAGCTCTAGGAACTTACCATATTGTTCCTCCGTTTTCTCTTTCCTTAATCTCTGGGGGAAAGGAATGGTAGGCTGAAATATTTTGACCGGAGGTTCGACTTGCGCAGTACTTGCTGGGTCTAGCCTGTTATGCGCCTCGTCAGAATCCTTCGATTGGACCTGTTTTTCGGTTTCTTTGGATTGAGAGGGAAATAGTGGTGGTACCGTGGTCGTCCCACTACGCAAAGTGATTGCCTTTACGTGTGCTCTCGGATTTGCATCCGTATTGCTTGGGAGACCTCCCGGTGGTCGCTCTGACAAGAGCTTAGATATCTGGCCAACTTGATTTTCTAGATTTTGCAATGAAGCTTGTTGATTTCTCAGAGTTGCTTCCGTTTGATTGAGTCTAACATCTGTTTGGTTGAATCGCAACTCGGATTGTGACAGATATTGTTTCACAAGATCCTCCAGATTGGAAGATACTGAAGATGATGATGAAGATTGATTTGGAGGCGGTGGTTGAGTGTTATACTGACGTGGTTGCTCATATGGTTGCGGTTGTCGATTAAACTGTTGAGGCTGACGATCGAACTGCTGAGGCTGACGTGGTCTCTGTGGGTATGGAATCCCTGGAGGGGGTTTAGTGTTTTGGTTATGATAACTGAAGTTCGGGTGATCCCTCCATGCATGATTGTAACTAGGTGCATTGGGATTATACTGAGACCTTGGTTGATTAGAGACGAAATCAACCTCCTCGTGAGCAGGAGTTTCCTCCTGGCATTGATCACTAGGATGTGGTCCTGAGCAGAAATTACAAGTAGCCTGTTTAGGAGCACACATCTGATCCATTTTCTTTGTCAACTTCTCTACCTGAGCAGAAAGATCAGATAAAGCGTCTACATTGAACACTCCACCGTTCTTTGGCGGTTTCAGTCTCGTGGAGGGGTTCCATTGGTAGCTGTTGGTTGCCATATCTTCGATAAGATCATAACACGCTTGTGGGTTCTTGCTACCCAACGCACCTCCTGCGGCAGCATCTATCATCTGCCGAGTGACAACGGATAAGCCATTATAAAATATGAAAATTTGATTCCATAGCTCATATCCGTGTGAAGGACATCTCCTCATGAGATCCTTGTATCTCTCCCAGGCATCATAAAGACCTTCCCCGTCAGTCTGCTGAAACGATGAGATATCATTACGCAGTTTGGCCGTTTTGGCCAGCGGGTAGTATTTAGCTAAGAATTTGGCAACAAGATCATTCCATGTAGTGATGGAATTTACCTGGAGAGAATTAAGCCACAACTTGGCTTTGTCTTTTAAGGAAAACGGGAATAAACGCAAACGAATGGCGTCATCAGTAACACCATTGATTTTAAACGTATCGCAGATTTCGAGAAAACTGCGGATGTGAGCTTTAGCATCCTCGTCGAGTAATCCATGAAATTGAACAGAATTTTGAACCATTTGAATTACATTTGGTTTGATTTCAAAATTGTTCGCTGCCACCCTAGGTTGAATGATGGTGTTCTGGATATTGTTAATATCCGGACGAACATAATCATTAAGTGTTCTAGGTGGTGGTGGTTGTTCTTCCGCCATGTTTAGTAAACGTTCTCTTTGACGTTGGCGTTGAAGGCGTCGGCGTCGTCGAAACTCACGCTCCGGTTCTTGAAAAAGCTCAATTTGTTCAGAATAGAACAAACTGACAGAGGGTGCGAGAAAGAGGTAGAAAAAAAACAAGTGACTACCTAATCAGGCACACCTAATTTAAGTAACAAGTAACAATATCAAATCAACAATTAAACTATTTCTTAGAATTTCCTGTCCCCGGCAGCGGCGCCAAAAACTTGGTGTTCACAAGGACTGCTTGTTTTTCTGGTTATAAATTCTTGGGACACAACCTCGTTTTAAATTTATAAAAACGATGTTACTAAGCAGATACTACACACGACTCAGGCAAGTATAACCTGGTCAATAGTAGTATAGACTTGGTAAGACCGGATGTCGTTCCACCAGGACAGGAAGCTACCAATACTTAAGTCTCATTGTTGTTTGATCAGCAGGATTAAAATAAGCAAGTGACAGAATGAACTAAATTAATCAGGAAAAACAGCAACTAAAACAGATTAACACTGAAGGCAAACAGACAGGATAACAGATTCACTCAGGCTTTCGAATCATCGAGACTAGTCATGGCAATGACACAATACAAAACATAATATGAAGACTTGAATAGTTTAAGTGCATAGCATGCTGTTCTAATACTTGACAAAACCATATTATCATGCACAAATCTTCACTCGAGTTATCAAGACTCAGATTCAACACTTAAACATAATTAAGCAAGTAACGACATATCCGAATTCAACTACAGATCCACCGGATCGCGTCCAAATCAGGCTACAAAGACAAACATCTTTTCAAATGATTTGTCCAGTAGTCCTCAGAACCCAAAAAGGTGTCAAAGCAGTTAAATTAGTTAAAACAAGCAAAAACAGCACACTGGTGGTGAAAATGGCTCCTACGGCCGTAGTAAGTATCTACTACGGTCGTAGCAGCCTGGATAGTCCTACGGTTGTAGGGATTTCTTCCTACGGCCGTAGGGACCCATCCGACAGAACATTCAAATCTAACATAAAGGCATTCAACAACAAATTACAATCTAGACTTTAATCATCAGATCATAAACACATGTAAACTGGTACAATGGGGTCATAAACTCATCTAAACTCAAACCTCACAATTAAGGGATTCTTAATGTTTAGTCACATGATTTCTAAAGATATGAACATGTTAAACCTACCATTTCTAGTATAGCCAACACTTCTTAAAACATGAATAATGTGATATGCACATTGAACACTAAGACAAGCATAACAAAGGCATACATGTGAGTTCATTTCACCATCTAAACATACCAACAAACATCTTTGTGAATCCTTTAATCATTAGTAGCATGTTTAACCCATAAATACACCAAATAACAAGATTTTCATCTATAATCATAAGGCATGCATACAACCAACATATGATTAACATAACCAATAATGGATGAACCTGAAATGATTCAAATCATATTCCAAAAATGACATCTAATGACAACCATGCAAGATGTATCATTTCTAATAAAAACTCAACATGGAATTAATAAAATCAACCATCATTCTTGAATATTCATATGTTAAAACATGAATGAGTTATCATATACACATTATCACACATGAACATGGTTAGATTAAACATACTAAGTTGATAAAACACATTTGTACTCAAGATTAAACATGCATATATGAATCAAGTCATCATAAAAGTCAAATATATTGCCATAACTTAGCCAAGAATCATCTTGGCCCAAGTGAAATGAGTTTAGTTATCCATATACAAAAATAGTAACATTACAACATCTGGAACACATGGGTACATGATTGATATAATAAATGGAAAGAGTATACCCAAGCTAGCAATGATATAACTAATGAATCCAAGCTCCAAATGTTGTTCCAAGCCTTCAAGATCCAAGCTCTCCTCCTTAGAATCACCAAGAGAAGTCCCCTGGAGTGTTAGGATATTTAGAGAGGGTCTATGGAAGTGTTTTTCCGGAGTGGAGGTGAAAATGGTAACCCTTTGCAAAATGGCAGAATTCTGAATTTAATCTGCTGTAAGTGGGCTTCCTACGGCCGTAGGAATAAGCTACTACGGCCGTAGGAAATCATGACTGGATTTTCTACACACGCAACGTTAAACCATTTGTCCGGGACACGCAAGATCTGGCAGGCAATGATGGATTCTAGAAGATGGCTTCCTACGGCCGTAGGATATAATCCCTACGGCCGTAGAGATCATTTTTTCACTATTCTTCTATTTTCTTCAATTCTTTCCTTGTTTTGCCCATTTATCTTCCTTAAAGCTCCTTGTAACCTGCATGGTGAATGTTAAACATATTAGATCCATTTTAGAAGTATTCACCTTGTATTTGGGCTAAGTACGGGGTATTCTAACATGTAAAACATGTATAAAAACGCATATATCAAATGACTTATATCCACGGTTTTTAATCTTCTCAAAATTGTTTTGAGAATAAAATAATTTTGAAATCGAAAGTTGGATTGGTTAATTAAGACTCAATTTATGATTATTTTTGGAAAATTTGCATGCCATATATATATATATATATATATATATATATATATATATATATATATATATATATATATATATAATGGATCAACAAAGAACCTCTTCTTAAACAAAGAACCTAAAGAACCAATCTGTACCACTATATCATCAAAATCAATTGTTGAGATTGAACGATGACAAAACTGTAATTATTATGTATTAAATTATGAAGAAAAGGGTAAATATGGAATATCCCCCCAAAATAAAACCCACGATTTAAACAAAAAAACCCCTTAAAAATTTTAAATTGTCATAACTTTTTAAGTTTTGTGAATTTAATCAAAAAAATTATACCAATCTTTTAGTTTTTAAATCATCTTTCAAACAAAATCAATCTTCCCATATTTTTTAAAATTTTTTTTGAAAATTAAATTTTGTTTGCATTTTAGTATGAACACAGCTCAAAACGCAAATTTTGAATTCTGCATGTTTACATTTTGAATTCTGCATGTTTATATTTTTTTTTTGAAAAGCAATACCATTAATACCATACATCCATCACTACAAAAACCGCAAACCATACATGGTGTAACAAACCTGCTGGAAGTATACGCACAACTCAAATGCCACGATAAAACACATAGCCACGATAAAACGCAGACCAAACTTGCTGGAAGTATACGCAAAGCTCAAATGCCACGATAAAACACATAGCCACGATAAAACGCAGACCAAACTTGCGATTACAGTGAGTTCCAATTCTGCGATTACAGCAGAATTTGCATTCTACATTTACATTAGTATGAACACAGCTCAAAATGCAAATTTTGCATTCTGCATGTTTATATTTTGCATTCTGCATGTTTATATTTTGCATTCTGCATTTTACGTTCTACGGTTCTATGTTTACGTTATACGGATTTTGCATTCTGCATTTTCATATTTTGCGTTTATCGTATTTTGCATTCTGTATTTACATAAGTATGAACACAGCTCAAAATGCAAATTTTGCATTTTGCATGTATATATTTTGCATTCTGCATGTTTATATTTTGCATTTAGCATGTTTAAATTTTTCATTTTGCATTTTATGTTCTACGGTTCTATGTTTACGTTATACGGATTTTGCATTCTGCATGTTTTTTCATTTTTTGCATTTTGCATTTATAATGAACTCACTGTAATTACATCATTTATAATGAACTCACTGTAATTTTGCATTTTGGAATTAAACCCAGTTTCAAAATGCAAAATCTGCATTTTCGATATTTGCATTTTACATTTTGGAATGAAACTCAGTGCAAAATGAAAACTTTGCATTTTCAAAAAAAAAAGTTTTTCAGAAATATATCAAGTCTGGTCTTGGTTGAAAGATGATGAAAAATTAAAGCTAATTGTATAATTTTCTTACTTAAACGCTTAAAAACGAACGAGTTATGATAATTTAAAGTTGAGTGGGGTTTTTTTTTTTTTAAATGGGTTTGGCTGGAGTGTGCTGAAAGAGGCGCGTGAGATGAGTTCATTTTTGTTATTTTCCAATTTTGCCCCTATTCATAATGTCATGTGTCATCACCAGGAAGGTTATTTAGGTTCTATGTTTAAGAGATGTTCTTTATATAACCTTACCCTATATATATATTAGATAGATAGATAGATTAGATCAATTTGTAGAAAGATATATTGTATCGTATCCTTTTACTTTTTTAGGAGGTTGATGGTTTTGAAGTTGCATGTGAAAATTTGTAATGTTATTAATTTATTACTACGATACCGAGAATTTAGTGATTATGTCGAATTGCCGATACATATTTATATTTCATATATAGTAGGAATTTTTGAGAATGGCATAAACACTCTAATTAAATTTAATTCTAAATTTGCATAATTTAATTAATCATTGCTTAATTAGAACGAAATTTAGTGCAACTATAGTAGGCCTTTTATAATGCCGTACGTACTGTTTTTTTCTGCTGATTTTATTAACTAGCATTAATTTATACAGCAGATGATCGACGTACATAATATATAATTAAGAAATACACTATAAACATATAAGTAATTATTACAAATCAGTAATTAATCCAATTACATTCTATTAAGAATTGCAAGTCTTAAGGTGTCTTCAAATTCACCTGTGAATCCATTTGGAGCCTTGACGATAATATCTTGTAGCATCAAATCCTTGACGCTTGACACAGTCGCGTACTGAACTTTTAACTCAAGACTTTTAAGTGCATCCATCAACTTAGCTGTTGGATGATTAACGTCCGGCGATTGAACCCTGATAATTGCTTCTGATCCAAGTAATTTCACATCCACTTCAACCCCATCATCAGCTGCTGAATTGCCGATGATTTTAGTTCTTGAAGAATTATGCTTACAGTGGTTCAAGCTCCATTGGGTCTCGTTTCTTGATGTTATTGGTGATGATTCTGATCCGCTTTTCTTTTCTAATGTTTGGATTTTGGATTTCAGCTCGTTGATGTAAGTAACCGCATCTGCTAAAAGAGAAGCTTTGTCCATCTTCGTAACGTACGGAACCACGCTCCGGAGAGCATAAAACCGGTGGTTTAATTTCTCTCTACGATGCCGCTCCGCCTCCACATGATACCCGGGTTCGGTTGTTTCTGGCGAAGCGATCACTCCTTTTGCTCGTCTTCCCCTTCTCTTTGGCATATTATGTGTAATAATATTATTAGTGTTTGATTGCGACGACGAGCTGTTGATTTCAAATGGATCCGACTGATCCGAAGATGACTGCATCTTCATCTTCTTCATGCTCATCACTTCTTCCTGTCTTTCTTCAATTACTGAAAATTAGTTCGTACTTACAACTTAATTATCTCCGAGCAATTAGGGCTTTCGATTATACATATATAAAGCAAAAAGGGCTTAAATGATAAAAAATTAAGCATAAAAAAATATACCTTGATTATTAGGGATTTCACATTCATGATCAAAATTAAAAAAGCTATTAGAATCGAAGACAGATTTGGTTAACTGGATCAGAGCACAGTCTTCTTTTGCAGTATCACGAGAAGCCAATTCAACAACACCATTAGAAGTAGGAATACAAACCAAAGATTTGATTCCGTGTCTTCTAACTTCTTCAGTTCTTTTGCTTGCGTACATCTTTAGCTCCACGTCACCGGCCAACCATAGGCAGGATCCCGAACTATAACTCTGCCCGACCACATCATTACCGACCAGAAAACTCATTGCGACGGAAGACATCATCAACTGCTGGGCATCGTCAGTACTTACGAACACTGGATCAACATGATTTGTTGTTGAAGGTAGCAGGTCAGAATTGGTGCCGGGGAAATAACCGTCGGCCCACAAGAGAACAAATCGGCCGTCGGCATCTATGGAGGCTTGCCAGAATATGGCGTAAAGCCACCTTTCTGGTCGGTTTTGGAGGATGAATTTGAGGCGGGTTTGAAGTGAGGAGGATTGTGGGATAGCGGCTGGGCTAAGTAATGCCATTGAACAATCCTCCGGTGATAAACTTCGACGAGATGCAGTTGCTTAAGGAGGAAAGGGATATGGAATTATTGATGGTGGGGGTAAGTGCCTGTTTATATAGTACTACAAATAAGCGGCGTCACATGTCAGATGCCAATTATTTGATGACATCATATCATATAAAATTGTAAATTATTTGCTTTATAATTGTAGTGATCTTTGTATTTTAGGCTTTATAATTTAGAGTTAATTATTAAATTGGTCCATAAACATAGGTATTTCTTTCATTTTGGTGCTTTAACTTTGGAGTGACTAAAATGGTAATTTAACTACCACTTTGTCACCAAAGAAGTCCAAGTTAACGTTGGCCGTCCAAAACCTCCGTTAAGGGTGCCCACGTGAGTTGCACACGAGGGCTTTTTAGTCCTTTTCCTCCTTCCCTCTCAATTACGCGCTTAAATAAACTACCCTCTTTGTTCTTATTTTCTCATTTTCATCGATCTTCATCAGAGAGCAGAGCAGCCATTTTTAGAAGAAGATTAAGGACCAAAATGTTTTATCATTGTGGTAAGCTTGCTGTAATACGAACTTCATGGACAGCTCAAAATCCAGGTAGAAGGTTTTATTCATGTCCCAATAAGGTATGTTTTTTCTGTTGTATTGACCTAAAATCAAGTTGTAGGTTTGTTAAATGTAAGTTTTTATTCGATTTCAGGGTTTAACTTGTTGGTTTGTTGGTTGGTTGGACCCTGTCATGTGTGAAAGATCAACTATGATCATTCCAGGGTTGCTTAGGTCAAAGAATGAGATTGAAATGAAATTAAAGGAAAAGGAGGCATTGTGTTGGAAGCTAAAGTTTTATTTACTAGCTAGTTGGATAGGGTTATTTGCTATTGCAATTTCCTACATCTGATATGTGGTCAAAGATTTGATCTTTTTTAGAATTTTGGTAGTTAAAGTCAGTAACATTAAGACATTAATGTAATTTATGTTTTTTGACTTTTGGGTTGTTGAAATTGAATGAAGTTACATTAATGCTTGAAATCGGTTATGGAAGTGGTTTGGTGGTGTATTTGATACCTTAATTAATGTTCTTCTATTTATATGTGTATTGGGTTCTATCACACAACACAAACAACACACAACACAGACAACACACACTCCACACACTTCATACAATGTTGAATGAAAACAATCCAAGTTCTTTCTTCATCCAATTTCAGAAACATGTTGGTAAGCTTGGAAGATTGGTAAGTGTTCAATACATATTTTGTTAAATATTGTTGGTTTATGCAAGTAAGTTTGTGACATGGAATTGTTTTTTCATCACAGACTATCCCTGCTGCGTTTGTAAGGATGCATGAGCTGTAAAAGTATGAAGTTGCATTTCTTAGGATGGAGAACAAGGAGCATGTGATGGTGATGAAGCTATTTGATGATGAGAGAAGGCCCCTCAACACCCCTGATCATATGACCATGAATGGTGACTTTGAGTATTTCAAACACTCACACAAACTTGCATACAGGAAGTGGTTGAAGTTTGAACTTGTTCGTCAAGATGAGAATCGTTTATGGGTTGTATTTAAGGTTACCAAGTGAGGTACTTGACTGTGTGGTTTCTTTTGGTCTAGGTTTATGGGTTCTTTTGGTCTAGGTTTATGGTTCTTGATGTTTAGGTTGCAATGGTTTATGTTATATGTCTATGTAATGGTCCACATTTTGGTATTATGTAATGGTCCATGTAATCCAAAAGTCTATTATGAATGTAAATTTGGGTTTATGAAACAACATCTGTTTATGTTGGTTCCATGTAATATATGAACATTATGAATGAATGAACCCAACAACATAACACATCATTCATCAAAACATAACCAATTGTCATTAAACACAACCAAACTGTCATACAAGTGACTTAAAGACTTAATTTGTTATGAAAATACAACAACTAAGATGTTGAAGCAGAAGCAGTGGCCTGTGATTTGCACCCCCTTTTGTTGTGGCCCTTTACTTCACACTTCTTGCATGTCATAGCAACACCTTTCTTTGACAGCCTTGTTTCTCCATGGTCATCTTCAGTTGGAGCCCTCACCCTCTTCTTCTTTGGCCTCCCTATTGGAGTATGATGCTTTGGTGGTAGAAGTGATGTTGGAACACTTGTCTTTGCCCACATTGACATACCATTTATTGGGTTAACCTTGTAACTGCACACTTTCTTCCATGTTGGTACCCAATAAACTGCATGAACCCAACCTTCTGGAGTTGGTACTTGTATTCCATTCAATGACATGTTCCAATTTGTAGCAACAACATGCTTGCATGGTATCCCATTTAGTTCCTACTTTCTGCATGTGCAGACCATATCCTTCACATCCACCACACAATGATCCCCCCAAGGCCCACTAACTTGGTACTTGTCACCACCATTCCACAACACAATGTATTTTGATGCTTCTTTTTTGTTTGCTTCAAGTAACTTTCTAGCATTTGGAGTCAGTGGTCCCTCTGTTTTGTCAATGACACCCAACACTTTGACAATCCTTTTCATTATATACTCTCTAATATACTCCAAACAAGTAAGGATTGGCTTGTCCCTACCATCAACAAGCTTCCTATTAAAGACCTCACATATGTTGTTCAGTAGTACATCATAATGACACCTCCCTATACATATATGAAAATGACATACAATTAAATACTTTTGACATACAATTAATGAGTAAAATACTTAATTAAATATACATACCTGTAAAATGACTCCTAGACCAATACTTGGGTGGTATGTTAGACAACCACAAATGAGCATCTTGATTGAAGGCTTTGATATCATCCATTGCCTTGTGAAACTGATGAACTGTTGATGTTGTTGCACACTTCCATAAATGTTCCTTGAATGCTTGGCCTCTCCATCTCAACTTCATATTTTCATGAATGTGTCTCAAGCAAAACCTATGCTCAGCAGATGGAAACACTGTTTCCACAGCTTGTAGTATACCCTACATACCATAATTATAAGAGTTAATTCAATCATAAATAAAAAACATATGAAACAGATTATTCAATCATAAACAGATTATTTAATAAACCATGTACCTTCTGCCTATCACTTATGAAATTGAAGTTGCTGTTTTTCTCTAAATCCAGGTCCTCTTCAAGATATTCCAAAAACCAAGTCCACGAGCTTCTGTTTTCAGCTTCCACAATGGCATAACAAAGAGGGTATATGCCATTGTTTGAATCAACCCCAACTGCTGTTAATACTTGACCAGGGAAATGACCTTTGATAAATGCACCATCCAATCCTAATAAATCTCTGCCTATTGCCTTGAACCCCTTTTTCAATTCACCCAAACAAATGTAAATCCTCTTAAATACTCTGGTGGTCATCTCATGGTTTGTTGGTGATTCAACTTCAAGCCTAACTGTTGTACCAGGGTTTGTAGTTATAAGTTCATTCATGTAATCCCTTAACTTCATGTAATGTTGACTTTAATCCACCTTCAATTGCCCCTTTGCTTTCTTCTTAGCCTTGAAAATCTGATTTTTGGAAATCCCAATTTCTAACTTCCTTTGTATCTGATCCCAAATGGTCCTTTATCTTTACCCACAACTGACCTCTTTTTTGGACCACTCATGGACCCACTTGTACCCTCAAAAGAGTCAAGATTCCCATGCAATTCTGGCATGTGTCCTTTACAAGCTATCCTAACCCTTTTTTTATCATTCTTGACAATTTTTAAGGATCTCCTAGTCTCAACAGCAACAACCCTAACCATTTCCCTAATCTCAATTTTGTTGCCAAAAAATTGACCAACATAAAAGGCATGTTTGCTGTTTTTCTTTAAAGCCTCTTTCTTATTTTTCTTACTAATTGCATTAACTACCCTCCTCCTACCATCTTGTGTTTCATCATCTTCCTCACTACCACTCTGAAAGTCAGAATTATCCCCTACATCAATATCATCATCTTCATGATTGGTACAATCAACTCTGGGCTCATTCTCAACATCTAAATCAGTATGTAACCTAAAATCAGACATGTCTACTTCTGTTTCATCATCCATATTCTCTTCATCAACAATATAATATACATCTTCACTATTATCATCACTGCCACTATCACTATTCTCATCACTGCCTTCACTATTCTCATTACTTAAAGTTTCATCATTCTCATGTTCAAACATCCAATCATTATTGGGAATGCTATCTTGCACAGGCTCACTTTGATTTGCACTAAAAGTATTGTCTAAGAAAGGATCAAAGTTAAATATGTCATCATAATTCAATGGGATACTTTGTTGGGTTGGGTAAGTGCCATCAACTATAGGGTCAACTATAGGATCAACTACTGGAGTTTCATCAAAAATTGGAGTTTCAAACTGGATTGATTCATTTGGTTGGAAATTTGTTTCAATTGTTTCAGTTGGTTGGACATTAGATTCAATTGATTCATTTGTTTCAATTGTTTCATCATTGTTTACCCATTCTAAGAAAAGTCTACTACCTCTTTGGGGTTCATTCTCAACACCTTCAATTTCTGTGATAATCACCTTAGACGGTGATGTGAAATATGTGTGCAAGCTAGTTTTCCCCATTTTAGTATATACTACAATCAACTTATGAACAAAAACATACCTTGCCATGTTCAAAACATCACTATCACTACCTAAATCTTGTAGACCAAAGTCTAAATCACCTTCTGGGGTTAAGAAATGATAATATCTTTTCACACTAACCCCATATCCTAACTCCTCTAAAATATCATCCAACTCATGCACATAGAACCTATCAATTTCTACTTTATCAATGTAGTCGACTTTACCTCAAATATCTTCTACCAGGGAAATTCTTGAAGAAACCACAATGGTGAAGCTCAATTGAAAACATTTCAGGCATGCCAGCTGCAATAGCAAATGGCATAAGTCAGTGTCTTGTTCTTGTTCTTTGTTAGATAGTAAAATTAGGTCAAACTAAATGAACAATGTCACATACCGTATGATTGCTCCAAGTCCACATCGTATTCATAATGTTTGCGAATGCGAGTCATGATCATTGTATAAATTCGTCGAGTACGGAAGAGATTAACCTCGTGTTTGAGTGTGGTTTGAGGAAGAAGACAGAAGAAGTTAGGCGTATATGAGAGATTAATTGAGAGGGAAGGAGGAAAAGGACTAAAAAGCCCTTGTGTGCAACTCATGTGGGCACCCTTAACGGAGGCTTTAGACGGCCAACGTTAACTTGGACTTCTTTGGTGACAAAGTGGTAGTTAAAGTACCATTTTAGTCACTCCCAAAGTTAAAGGACCAAAATGGAAGAAATACATATGTTTAAGGACCAATTTGATAATTAACTCTATAATTTATAACTCTCAAATCTCGCGTTAATGTTAAAATCTTGAAAGAAATATTAAAAAGTATTAAGATTTTATTTTGGTATGTATGCAAACGAGCATTATAAACCCGTGCTTCGGTGCGTGTATTTTTTATTAATTCAATACATAAAAAACTAAGTACATATTAACTTTGTTGAGTACATGTTATAAACATTTGTTATCTTTTGATTTATTAACAAAAACTTGTTTTAAATAAATTTATATATTTTAAACAATATAATTTTTTAACCCTTGTATAAGTAATCATTCATCATATTATAAAAATGCCATGTAAATATAATTATTTAAACTTCAATTATAATTATACGTATAAGAAAACCAAAAAATATCATTTATCTAACCCCTTTAAGTTTAACCATTATTGCTCAAATGGTAGATATATATAGTGAAGTGCAACGATAACTCTATTTATTTTAAGGCATAGGTGAAAGAGTTTTTATTTTCATATGACATAAGATCGTAAATAGTAAAATTGTACACTTTTAGCTTAAAAATATACAATTACAACTATGTAACATATAACAATTAATTTTTTAAAGCATAATTTTCCGTTTAAGAGAAATTATTTTTTTAAAAGAACTATATTTTAAGATAATCCTTCTATTTAACATGAAGTGGATAAAGAAAAATAAGTATATCTTTAATAAAAAAAGGGATTAAAAATAAAAAAGAAAATAATGTAATGACAAAATATATAAAGAAAAATAAGTATATCTTACTTTTATATAAAGCATTTACAATCTAAAAACTCTTAATTTTTAAGTAAGTTGAATATACTGAATTATACTTCATATAAATAAATTTAAACTATTATATAAAGTAACTACTAAATGTATTTAATAAGATTCTTATATTCCATTTTAATAACTAAACCTTTCATACTTAAAAAAAATCAAATAATAAATATTTAGTATTTATCAAAAAAATACATATAATTAGAATTTATAAGCATATATTTTAATTTTTTAAAATAGTCCATATAACTAATAGTTTCAAATTAATTTATTCTATAATCTTAATCTCTTAATTTTTAATAGTTTTAAATTACTAACTTACTCTCTGTATTGTCATGTAATTTAACCTACTTTATAAGTAGAGATCGTTTTTCTTATTTAATTGTTCTCAAAATTTATTTTAAAATAATAAAAGAGTTGATTGAGAATAGAATAATAATAAAGAAAATGGAAAAAAGATAAAGAAAATAGACATGTTGCCACTTGCCAAAGAAAAATTATTTGTTATCACTGTATTGATTAATACCGAAAACAAGCAAGTTACTGAGTAGAAATTAGTTAACGTCACCGCATTACGCGGGCAATATGCTATTCTCTAATAAAAAAGGAAGTAAAAGTAAAAAAGAAAAAAAATATAATGAAAGTTGACAGGAGAGTAGAATGAAAAAGGGAGAAAAAAATAAATCTTATGGACTTATGGAGTGGCTTGAAATGTTGACCAATTGTTGATAAGCAATGCATGTATAGTTGACTATCATCTCTGCTACACAAAAACCTAATAATATTCTTAAAATATTGTCTATATTTTAAACAGGCGCAGGTTAAAAAAACCCTGTAGTAAACAGTGACTTAGGCGCATTATAAAGCTTGACAATTGTATATATATTATAATATAAATGTCACCAGTATTAAAGTTAATTAGCATACATTCATTAATTGTTTAAAAGTTGAACGAGTAAAACTTGACACAGTATGATAGTGTTGTTTGACATCACACCATGAGTTGGGACCCCCAACCCCACGTACACACACAACACCCTTTGACGGTCATTAAACCATTGATTATCACACCATGAATACTTGTAGATGCAGTATCTTATTATAAGTTTAGATCAATTTTTTTATATCAGAAGTATATTACCATATATATTTCATAATTAAATTTAAAATAAATATTTCATTGGCTAACTAAATATCACACTATTTACCCAAAACATACAATAATTAACTAAATTATATTTAATTACTAAAAGAAATTGTTCGGTGCTGCTAACGTAGCTAGATGATAAAAAAAGTAAATAGAAACAAATTGGTAAAATAAATATCGATTTGGCCAAATGTGGATGAAATTTGATACATCCGCTTGTAAGTGTGTCATCTTTGAGTAAGTTAATATTTATGTGCAAAATTGAAAAGACAGTAAAAGATTACATCACAACACACATGAAACCTCGATCCGGGCAAGCAAAAAAGTCTTTCACCATCCAGCTCGTAAGGTCATCCTTAATATAGTACATCTCACCATCATTGTATTCAGGCGGATCGAAATGTAAATCGTCACTATGATTTTTTTAAAGGTCATGACGAAGATCTTTGAACAAAATAAATATTTATGAAAGAGTATAAAAACAAGGTTTTAAATTGGTATTTCAAGAGAGTATTAGAGAGTTCGTAGAATATATGATGTAAATCATTATTTATGGGAGGGTATAGGAGAGTGAAGGAAAGAAGGGTGGAACCATTGAAAGACAAAAATAATAAAAAGTTTGCGTAACGTCGATCAACAAAAGCTCGCTGAATAATACGATGCCGACGCCGATCGTAGTGCGACCACAACCACGACGCCATCTCGGACATTTTTGTCGACTTCAACCGAAGTCACTTACGAATGTTAATACAATGAACTTATGACTCTTAAATAATCTTTTTTTGTTATTATTTTTCCATTACTCACGTAAATATGTATGTACACCATTGGGTACGCCATAGTCACAAAACAAACATATGCATTATAGAAACTAGAAGATGGTTAAATAGTTTTCATGTCTCCTTTTTAAAATCTTTTAACTAATTTTATCCTTTTGTAAAATAATATTTTCCTTTTTATGAAATAAACTCTTATATAATGGAAGCAATAATTAAAGATTAAATGACAAGAATATTAGATGAGGGTATGTAATGAGTTTAAGGATTTAGAAAGATAACACCGAGATCTATAGTGGTTCATTTATACTCCAACATACATCCACTCCTTGACCTTCATCAAGAGTTCCACTAGTACAACGTGTAAAAGTCTCTTTACAACAAAAGAGACCACCGGTAACAATCACCTTTGAGGACTTCTTTGCCTCCACCGAGGTCTTCACAAGTACCTTATCAAAAGACTATTACAAGTTTTCTTCATCAAGAACACAAACCCAAGAACAAAGTGGGTAATAGTCAAACTCACTTATACAACAAGTTCTACAATTAGAACTATCACCTAAGAAATGAAATCTCACAAACACCAACAACGATGTGTTCAAATGATTTCACTCTCACAAATCAAGACACAGATGTATGTATATATTTGAAGCTCCTGTATTTTTCTATATTGATCTCACTTACTCTCTTTCAGTTGTTGAATATAGATGCTTTGATCTTTGTAAATTAAACAACTCAAGAATCACACATATAAAATATAAAGATGAATAATCACAAGGTTTGATTAAATATAACATAGAACTTTCTGTGCAAAAGGATGGTTTAAAATTAGAGACCAATCATGCTTTTATAGACATGAGAGAGAAAATCTTAAAGTTGTCAGGAGACCGGACGGTCGCAGCTCACAGTCAACCATGCCTACGACTATGGGTTTCCCACACAGCCTTATTTGACAACTGTAAATTATTACCGTTTGAGGCTGACAAATACTCATATTTTTGTCATAGACAGTACAATACCCATTAAAATAATATTTTATTATGTACTTTGTATAGATATGTGTGAGATAAATTATTTTATCAATTTGGCACAATATTATGCAATATCTCTTGAGATCCAAGTGTGTAGATGAGAGAGTGACACCACAAGAATAGGTTGTACTTTCTTGACACAATGATCAACAAAGTAATACTCAATATAATTTGGCGCAATATTAATTAATATATCCTCCACTTTATCACAATGCCTAATATAATTTGGCACAATCTTAAATTATTAAGTAATGTATAGAATTTGCCAACATAAATATATTTCGTTTTTGTTCGTGGCAATTTATTCTGTAAAAATACATTTCCAAAATAAGTATATCTTTTGAGCATATGAAAATGTTTTATAAAATAAGAAAATACATTTTAGTTCAAAAAATGATTTCTCTATATATGTTCGTGTTCTTTCAAATATCGTTTTAACTAGATTGGTATTGTATACGTTTGGCGTTTGAAAATTTTGCATGGTCAATTCTTTTTTTTTCCTCTCTTAATATTTCATTGTGATCGATGCAAATTTATATTTAATGATTTATTTTACCAAACTTATTATTTTCATATTAACTTAGATTATTAAGATATAATCAATATTAATCCATATATTAAAATTGTGTCATTAAAACATTTAAATTAATGTTTATTCTTTGACTGCACTAACATCAATGACTTGGGAGTAGTAGTCGTGACAAAGGCTATGAAGTTGTGTTGGTCCATCACATTGACAGAAGGAAAATCACAAAGACCGTCGTAGTGGTCAAACCCAAGGATTCAGGTACCACCTTGGGTTGGTAGGCTTGCTCTGGTACACCGCTACACACCCCCTACCTACCCGATCAGGACCCTCCCTTTACGTTTTCCAAACCGAATGTTTCTCTACTCTACCCCAACTTCTCTCTATCTTTTTCCTCTACCTTCTCCTCTCTTCTCTCTTACTCTCTTAATATATATTATATAGTATAATAAAAAGAGGGGTTAAGATCGAAAAGGTTATATTAGCTTATGGTTTGGGAAGAGAAAAGGGAGATGAAAATGATGTAAAAGTTGGGTTTGACGATATAAAAGTAGAGATGGCAACAAAGTCAAGGTTATCGGAGACCACACTTCCCATCTCTATCTTTGTTCCATTTCTTGTCCCCATCTCTATCCTCGTCCCTGCTAGGAGAAAGAAATTCATTTCTGTCCCAGTCCCATACAAAATTAGGAATTACAACAGTACTGCTTTCACCATTTTGCATCAAAGTTTAACAATCAAGTATTTTAATTGTTTCGTAAGATAGATATCGCAACCAATTAAAAACACAATGTAGTTAGTATTCATTTAATTATATAGATAATGTTAAGAATCAAACATAGAAACAATATAATACATATGCATATTCATTTATGACACTCATATATATATATGGGAAGGTTCAAATAAGAATGGATAATTAATTGAGTATGGGAGACTCAATCTCAGCCGTTCATTTTGTAAGTGGAATTCATGGATGGAGAGTGTGGGGGGGTAAAGTGTGGCACGGTGCATGTGATGAATTCATAGGTGGGTAATGACATTAAAGGAGGGGTAATTGGACGGCTGAGATTGAGTCTTCCATTCACACACACACACACACACACACACACACACACACACACACACACACACACACACACACATATATATATATATAAGTTGGATCAAGTAAGAGGGAAATTTTTGTAAGAGGGGTAAGAGGGAACACAAACTTGACACGTGACTTGATTAATCAAAGGGTAGTTTAGACTTTGCAAACCCTTTTATCTCTCCTCCCTTAATTATCGTTCCTACCTTTTATATGTGAAATTAATTGGTGATTCACCACTGTGCCGATCATACCTACGCCACCCCTCCTCCATTAACACTACCGTCGAGCAATCATATACTACCACTGATCTTGCCTTGGCCGACGTTCATTATCGGGCCCTCCAAGTTCTATTGTCGTCTGAAAAGTCACTGCCTCTCTCTGTAACCCTAAACCGCGCTCACCATCACCGACTATTTGCTACGATCACCACCCTTCCCCTGTCAACACCGCCCCCGTCCTCGCCCACCACCGATCTATCTGGAAGGAGATTCGATTTGAAAACCGATTTGATGACCAATTATCACCACCGCCGCCCTATCTGGAAGAAGGTTCTATTTGAAAACCGTTTTGAAGACCAATTATCACCACCGCCGCCGTGCATCATGTATAAAAGTCCATTTGATGACCGATTATCACCAGATCTGGAAGAAGATTTGATTTTGGGAGTGTTTTCATCAATTTCATGTTTCATCAATTTCTAGAGTAATTAAGTTTTATGTAGATATAGAGTTTTCATCAAGATTATGATATTGTTTTTGAAAACAAACAAACGTGATTGGATATTCAGTTTTGTTAGAAAATGAATATTCAGTTTTGTTTCTTTAGTATAAATGTCATTTGGGATACATTTTTCTTGTGGTTTGTCTAATATAAACATTCTAAACATCTGCAAATCAAGAATAAACAAGAACATGATGAGTTAGAATGGATAAACCGTAAAAAGCCGAATGATCTAAGCCTTGAATCTTTAATTAAACTCCAATATCCAAGCCAATGCTCCTCTGCTTCTCTTGAATGTTTTAGGGATGTTTGTTGGTGTGGAAGAATGGAAAAAGTTGGATGGTTGATTCTAAAACTGAAGAGAATAAAAACTATTTATAATTTGGCTGTTCCTACGCACGTCGCGCCGTGACAGTCCCCTCGATGCGTCACGATCTCGGAATTATCTCTATCTTCACACCCCGTTTGAAATTTGAATTCCTAGCATTATCTTCTTCCGACGCAACGCGATAACTCACCCGACGCGATGCGTCCGACTTCTTTTTCACCGTTTTGAACTTTTTTTCTTGTTTTTTCTCGTTTTAGCTCCATTTAACTTCAATCTTCAACTTTTTAACCTCAAAACAATTAATAAAGGTAAAAAGCACCTTTTTGACATATTTCGCATAATTTTCAGTTAAAAACACTCGGATATCGCGTAAAATATTTAGACAATAAATGTGATATCAGTAATCGCATTCAAAACAACTTTTAATACTAATAATATCATTATTGGGTATGGTTGGAGTATGATCTATGTAGTAATGATAACCTAGTTATATCTTTTCTCTTCGTTACACTACTTCTAGTAAAAAAAGGGTTTTTAATACCAATCATATTATTGCCTTAAAAAGCGAACGATTTTCAAGTGATTTCTTTCTATAACACACACACACACACACACACACACATATATATATATATATATATATATATATATATATATATATATATATATATATATATATATATATATATATATATATATATATATATATATATATATATATATATATATATATATAATGGGGTCCGGGTCAGCTATGAGTTCGGAGAACCAAGGTATCCCCATCACCGCCCTCATCCCCATTTCTAAGTTCAGGAAATCTCTATCCCCTTCCCCATTCCAACAGGGTAAGCAATCATAAATTAGTGGAGTTTTTTTCATCTCTACCCGAAAGGAGAGTGCTACGATGGCCTAAGAGAGGGCAAAGTGAAGGGGGTTTCCCTCGTGTGGTCAGCTTTTGGCTCTGTGGAATCCCACACCATCGTGGCGTGGAGGATTTTCAGCTTTTGTTTTTCATAATGTTAGTGGGTATTATGTGGGTCCTGTAATTTAGTATGGTGTGGAGTTACCATTATGGGTCTATGTGGTGCATGAGTGTTGGGAGTGAAAAGTTGATGTGACGGTATAGTGGGTGTGGTGGGATTTTTCTAGAAACTTGCTTAATAAAGTACTTGAATGTAGTTGTTGTCCGACTAAAAAGTGGAACAAATCAAAACTCAAAGAAAATATCAAGATTTGAAGCTATGCAACAAATCATTGTGAAGCTATAAAATCAAACATGATTGAAGGTATATAAAAATATCAAGATGCGAATTCAAGCTATATACATTGAAATTATATAAGCAAAATGTCTGTCAAATATTTAAACTTCAAAGCCATACTTGAAACAATTCAAAACTCAAAGCAAATTGACAAATAACATATTAGTGGTAGATTGTGTGCAAGGATAGTGTACATGTGTCATCATCTCCAGGCGCTATGAGTCACTAAAGGGTCACACAGCTGTACACCAAATCTTGAACCAAGAAAATAATACCTTGTGTATATGGTGATAATTAATAGTGAATTAGTTATCCAATGGATGAATAATAAATGGATATTTATTATTTGAGGTATTAAATATTAGTTAGATATTTAATTAATACGTTTGGTTAAAATATTATTAATTAATGGTTAATTAATTAATAATTAATCAAACTTGAGGGTTGGTTTTGTTAAATGATCAAAGTCTTTAATTATGGACCGAACTTAAAGGCTTAATCCATTAATTAATTTAGAATATACTTACAACTAATTATAAATTAAAGTTTTGGGATTTTAATTGTAAAATGAGTTATAGATGGGAAAATATTGCAAGATTATTTTTGGTTTTCTAAAATACGATAGAAAGGTTTTGTCACGCGTTAATTGCATGTATTCGACACTTACCACATCTAGTAGTGATTAGGACCAAATTGACGACGAGGAAAAAGAAAAAAGAACCGTCGCGATATTATTCGATTATAACTTGAAATATTCAAGATTGCATCACATGCATTCACCTCGTGCAAAACTTTATTTGGTTTGAAAGGAATATTTAAAACATGCGTCAAAAAATAAAATAACTTATTTTGTTATATCCATCAACGACACATCCAACACAATACTATTTTGAGTATGATTGCTTTGTTGGTTTAATATGAATAAATGACATTTTTTTATATGTTATTAACGACATGTATTTATTTAATTAAGGATTGGATAATTACAATTTATTGATTATAAACAGTTGTCAAATTAGGGTTTCTTTATTTAGACCTATTAATGTATGTACTTACCCTATTTGATTTGATAATCTATTAAAAATTTGAAATTAATTAATGTGATATATTTAATTAATAAGTTGAATATAACTTATTTGACAACTAGGGTAATTATAGGTAAGTAATTTTAGGACAATAATATGAAATCTATTACTTATTCTGATATAGTATTATTTGACATTATTCTGTTTTATTATGTCCTAGAATATTTGTCTATTATTAAAAAAAGATCACAAGTCATAAACACGTAAAGTCAGAAATAATATTTTTATTAAGTAAACTCCGTATTAATTGCACTAGTTTTAACTCTATAATTTTTTACTTGTTAACAATAATTTTGAAACGAAACGAGTATACTTGAATTATAAAAAACTATTATTTAATACATCAAGTTAATTTTTGGCTTATTAGTAAGGTTATATTTTGTATATTATATCATCCTAACTATGCATCAAAAGGTCAAGGGGTACTATTTACCTAGTTTTTTTAGTATTGCCATCAATACTCTTGTCTAACAACCGAAATTTTTATTAATAAATCACCTAGTTTCTTAGTTGTAGCAGATGCAGAAGTAACTCAAGGTGTAGGGTATGAGTTTTCTCATGTATGTATGTAAGTCATAAAGTCATAAACAAAGATAAGTGAGTGTAGTTAATTAGTAAAGGCATAACAAGTATTAATAATGGTGTTTGGACCATCGTGTTCTCCCCAAATCATATATATCCCGATTATTATATATATGCATGAATCATTTAATCTTTGCTTTACAGGTTCACAAACAGAAATTAAGAGCATATATCGCCATATATATTTTTACAGACAGCTGCATCAGCTTGCATCCTCTGTTTTAAGAAAGTTGTTGATGTTAGTACGTGATACGTTTGTTGTGAGGCATTTCATAAATCAAATGCATGCACACGGTCTTTCCTTGAACAATTAAGGTAGAACCACGCATGCTTTAGATATATATTGTAAATTCGGATGATTAATTAGCATTGAAAAATGATGATCATTTTAGATCTACGTACATATAATAATAATTAATTGGTGTTTGTAGTATAAGCATATTGAAACGCCCTCGTTGGTGTACTAATCGATATTTCAAGGACATAGAATCAACTCACCTACAATAACCAATCAAGTAAACATGTATTATACTTTCTCCATCTAAAAAGTACTTATTTTACACTTTTGACTTTTCAAAGTTATTTTTTTCCAATTTTAACATTAAACATTCTTGTTTGTGTTATATAATATACTTGATATTAAAATCACATTTAAACACAATACATTCATACATTTTGCATCAAGTAGTATATAACACAAAAATATCTTAGATCAAAATTAAAAATGAAATAGTTAATTAATAAAGTTGAAAATGGACATTAATTTTAGGACAGGTGAAGTTTATTACGGTAAGGGTAAATGCGGACATGTTAGAATTATGGGAATTTATTAACACTCCGTTTAGCCGAAATATATGTTTGAGTAATTGTTGTATTTTTAAATCAATAAGAATAATAATCCACATTCTAAGAAAACCTAAGTATTAGTCAAAATAAAATGATTTTTTCCTATTTACAGTTGTTTTTTCATATATAGAATCAGGATCAAATCAAAAGAGAATTAGGGTAAAAAGAGTAACGAGAAACGTGGTCTGACACGTGGCATATCTGTTAAAAAATTAAAAAAGGGTATAATAGGTAACATGCATTTGTTTATCTCTCCTTCCTTAATAATAGGTCCCACCACGTTCTCTCTCTAGCTTCATTTTCGTCTCCCTCCCCCCATTTCTCTCGTACACAACCATCGATTAGGCCCTGCCTGCCGTCGCCTTGCCTTCCCCGTCGCCCTGCTTTCCCCGTAGCCGTCCTACCATCGCTGCTCCCGTCGGCGCCCTACCCTGCTTTCTCCATCCCTCACGAACCCTAATCTTCCGCCCCATCCACCATTCATGCGATTGCAGCAATCGAAACCCTGATGTCCGTCGCCGTTTTTCCCGTGCGACTGTGAACTGAAATCAAGGGTTTGGTGCGACCTCCGACCGTCTATGCCGGCCGTTCGATGCTCATCGCTGCCAGATGCACACCGTTCGTTCGATGATCGCTGCTCATCGCTGCCAGATGCACTCCGTTCGTTCGATGATCGCCTGCAGATGCACAAATCGCCGTTCGATTTCTAGGGTTTGCGCCTTTGACAATTTCTGTAAGAAACAGTTTTTGATGGGAAGTTTTTTGTTTGTATAATTTTGATCTGTATAATTTTTGTAAAGTTATTTAAATAATTGATTGATTGATTCTTGTTCATTAATTTTCAAGTTCTTATGCATCAGAATATCAGATTATGTTCTTTGCATCAGATTATATTTGGTGGTTTTTATGCATCTCTGTTAAAATTGTTGATTTTTGTAGATTAGTGCATCAAATGGTTCATCATGTGTTGATAGTTTTTATGGCACATTACTCATCAGATTTGGCAGTTGGCGTGTGTTGTGTGTTTCTCTGGAAAATAGGTTCCTAAATATCAGGAAACTGCATTTTTAAAAAGGTCAATTATGCCCTTTAGTAAATTTTTTAATAATTAATAAAAAAATAAAAAAATCCATTTTTAGGGACAAATGGAGGCTGAGATATCTCCTTACTTTTTGTACCTTAATTCTCTTTTTACAATATCCCTACCCTATATATATATATATATATATATATATATATATATATATATATATATATATATATATATATATATATATATATATATATATATGAAAAACGAGTTTAGTATGAGTACTGCGAGAACCAATCTTAGCCGTTAATTTGATAATTGGAACTCACGCATGTAGACGCGTGAGGGGATCAAGTGTGACAGAGTACATGTGAGGAATTAATGGATGGGTGCTGACATTGGAGGAGGTGAATTGGACGGCTCAGATTACTTCTCGCAGTTCTCGCAATAAAAAATGGTTCTCAAATGAACTTCTTCATATATATATATATATATATATATATATATAGGGTAGGGATATAGGAAGAAGAAATTAAAAATGAGAAGCCTAGGAAGCAATCTAGGCCTTTGATCAAATTTAATTTAAAGTTAGGATGATTAGTGACAATTTAGTAAATAAAATGAACTTTAAGTGGGAGGGGCACTAAAAAAAGAGGTTGGAGGGGTATTTAAGTCATTACGCGCGTGAGTGGCAGCCACTCTCCTGAAAGGATAGTACTCTCCTGAAAGGAGAGTGGGCTGAGTAAAAAAACCCAATACCCCTTCAAACTTTAACCAATCATAACATTTATATAGTAAACTTTTTTTTAATAAAAATTGCACCATTAAAAAGATAAAATTATGCTCTTTCATTTGATACTAGTCTTGCATATATTTTTTTATTTTTTATTTTTTTTGAACTATGTTGCACAAAATTTACACTGTGTTGCACCAATTTCGTACTGTAAGGCATATTACTTTGGTGCACGCATTTGGCGCTGTGTTACACAACTTTTACACTATATTACACAACGTTAATTTGTTGCACAGCTTCGGAACTGTGTTGCACGTCTTTTTACTGTGTTGCACGTTTTTTAAACTGTGTTGCATATTTTTTTAAACTGTATTGCACTACTTTGCTGCTGTGTTGCACATCTGTTGTAGTGTGTTACATAAGTTTTATATTGTATTACACACCTTTTATACTGTGTTGCATAACTATTATAAACAAAATGTTGCACTCTGTCAAGGCTAAATATGTATATGTATCAAATAATTAAATAAAAAAATAAAATCAAATAACTTAAAACATGAAAGAAATCAAGTAATAAAAAAAAATAGAAGCCGAATTATTCAAATACCCACGCAAAATATTAATTATTTTTAAAACAACAATCATATGTATTAATTCTTTTCTTGTTTACGAGGGAAAGACACAAGTAGGAGGAATACCAAAAGTACCCTTGAAAGGGATGGGGACATGTGTCATCTCCTCCTTGCTTCCTAGGCTTCTCCCCTAAAAAAACCTCTTCATTGATCCTATACCTATATATATATATATATATATTGAAGGTGAGAATGAGAACCTATGTTTAGGTGAGAATGAGAGACTTAATCTTGACTATTCTTTTGATTTGACAAGATGATCTATATTTGTCCCTTCATTATATTCATCATCAACCATGAACTGTGACGATCATAAATTGCGAAAGATGTATTACGTTCCTTTAGATCTAATAGATTAATATTTAATTTATGGCTAGCATTTGTTCTCTCATTTACATCTAAATATTAATTCTCACAAAAATCCTCCCATATATACATATCTACACTAGTGAAGTTTTTAGACTGTGCTACGCACAGCCCACACCGTTTTATGATTATTTTTAAAGCATAAATACATAGGAAGATATTTATTTGAGGATTATTATTACCCTGAGTATCATGAAAATCAATCTTGTCACTTAATTAAATTAAACCAATAACTATAATGCTAATAACTCATTAATAACTCGTTAATGACTCATTAAATTGGGGCATTTTGGGAAAATAAAGTCTCGTTTAATAACTACTCATCCAACCTGACACAATTCACAATTGGATTAATATATAAATGACCAAATTACTTTAATTAGCGAGTCATTATAAATATTAATGATGGTTACAAATGGTACTCACATTAAGAGTAGTTTTGAAATTAACTTTTTCTCAAATACCTAATTATGTAACCAAAATATCAAATGTGTGATTTGTATAAATTCAAGAATAAAAGCTCATACTAAAGAGAAAATAGTTCGTACATCGAATTTCCAAACAAACAAAGAGGATCGCCAAAAGAATAGTAGGAATTCAAAACGAATGTTTCATGCTTTGAGAACAGTAATATGTATAAAAGAACAAGAATGCATATAAAATAATATTTATTTAGGTAGAAAGAGCGTTATAAATACAATGTTGATATTATATCAATTATTGTATCTAAGAATCATATATTCAACATATGATATGAGGTTAACCATAGTAAATTTGAAAAGCTTCATGTTAGTATCGACAATGTTAATTTTAATTTATAAATCAACATGAAATTTTTTAAATAAGTATCAAATTGAACCTATTGTTGGTTTTTCACCGGTAATTCCTTTTTCTGAAAATATATCAATTTTAAATAAGTATCGAAATGACGTCTACAAAGTGGATCGAGTTTTGATTTAAAACAAGCAATCTACTCTTATTTTTATAAGAGAACATGATTGGTCATGTATAACAAAATTTAAGAGGGCCTCATCAATGTTTCTCTAAAATTTTCATGATTTTTCTTTGTTTCAACACATTCATCCATAACGCGTTACGTTTTCTGGTAAAATATTACAGGATATCACAAACATATTTATAAATTGGCTAAAGAGATTGTATGATATTGAAGTAGAAAATAGTATGATATAATATCGATTGTACTTTATCTTAAAATTTTAATAAAGATTATTAATATCACAAACTTTAAAAAGAAGTAAATAAGATCTTAAAGATGTATGATATATACAATCCTCACACATTGTACATATGTTGTTAGATACATATATGTTTAAGTAATTTACTTAAAAAGTTATAAGATTGTCTAACTTTAATAATAATAATAATATATAAATACAAGAAAGTTTGCTTTGAAAATAATAAATTAATAATATATATTATTAAATAAATAATAAATTAAAAAAGAGTAATAGTATGTTACTATTAGGTGATACATGTCAACAAAATAAAAAAAGGTGTTTATATATATATATATAGGTAGATAAAAGAATTCCTAGCTCTTATATATTGTTGTCTCCAAACCAATTAATTCATTAATGACTTCACACCATATATTTAATTATTTAAAGTATGTAGGGTATAAATTATTATACTTCTTATCCTATAAGGCTATAACATATAAGAACGAATTGATATATTAATAATATCATATGTATGTAAGTAGAGAAAAATACACCCTAAAAGTCCCTACGTTTTTGTGGAATCTTGGAATTGTTAGATAATTTTGGCGACAAAGTGTGCATGAGCATGACACGTTGGACTTTTTTTAATAATAATAATAATAATAATAATAATAATAATGATAATAATAGAATTTCCTTCCGTTTGATTTTGACAGGCAATTCCCATGTATGCCTGATATTCCACATTCATTGTCAATTTGTCATACATAGGGAACACACTTTCATCCAGGTGCAATGCTCAACGCTTAAAACGAGGGCCAAACATACGTCCTATCATTTTTCCTCCACCCTACAAAATAGAGTGTTGTACGGTCTATTCCGGGTCTTTTTTACATACACATATCAAATTAGTAATTTCATTCTTTAACATATATCAAAAAGTAAGACGTGCAATATACACCTATGTATTCGGTATGATTTGAACACACAATTTCAAGAAAAATAACACTTTAAACATATTATAATACCGGTGAATCAAAGACCATTTAGTAAATCACAAAATTGATGTTGCTATCATATACATGAATTATAAGCAACCATTTTTTAACTGTAACACTATTGATTAGAAAAAAGGTTTAAGATATATATAAAATACTCTTTGAATGTGTGTATATATAATGGAAACTTCAAATAAGAAACATTATTTATGTGAGAATGAAAAACTTAATTCAGACCTTTTATCTGATTTGATAAGATAGTTTATATTTGTCTCTTCAATTTATTCATTACCTAACCATGAATTGTGACGGCCATAAATTGCGACCGGTGAATTCCGACAATTAGATCTAATAGATCAAAATTTTAATTGATGGCTAAGTTTGTTTTTCCATTCTCACCTAAATATCAATTTCTCACAATAACCGTCCCATATGTATGTGTGTGTGTGTGTGTGTGTGTGTGTGTGTGTGTGTGTGTGTGTGTATATATATATATATATATATATATATATATATATATATATATATATATATATATGATGGTTCAAACGAGAGCCATTTTTCGTAAGAGAACTCCGAGAACCAATTATACTCATTGATCAAAGAGATGGAGAGTTCAGATTAAAAAGTTATTAATAAGATAACCCCATATTTTTAAACTAATATATACATCAAACGGAAAGATGTTAGATTACGAGAATTATACCAATTTAACAAGAAAATTATGCTCTTTAATATGAGACCGATCTTGATATATTTTTTTAATTTTTTTGTGTTTGCTAGGTTTAATTTTTTTTTAGTTTAGCTTGACATGTGTACACATGCATATTCACAGATTCACCTAGTTTTTTCAGCACAAATGTAGATATGCACGTATGTAAAGTTTGCACATGTGCACATGTCAAGTTGTACTATAAAAACGCAACAAATACGACTTTTTTTCCAAAAAAAAATATAGCAAGATCGGTCTCAAATTAAAGAGCATAATTTTCTTGTTAAATTGTTATATTTTTCGTAATTTAACACATTTTCGTTTGGTAGATATATTAGTTTTAGAAAAGTGGGGATAATGTAAAATTGTTCATACTACCTTTTCCTCTTTAAACTAAATAAAAAAGAAATTAAATTAAATGATTGGACAAAATTAGTTCTCGCAGTTCTCGTACGTAAACAGTTCTCGTACGTAAATAGTTCTTGCACCGATACCACTTAAAATACCCCACAGTCCAAAGTCATAGGTTAAACCAATAACTTCGAATTAGCCCTTGATTAAAATAAATGAATGGCTAAGATATTTTAGCGTCTTATTAATGCTTCATTAATGAGAGTTACTTCGGGAAAATATAATCATGCCTCGCAAATTAATGACGGCTTACCCGGACGGAATTCACGGTTGGGTAAATATATAAATTATCAAAATACCTCTATTAATGAGCCATTAATGGCGTTAAAAGCAATTTTCGTACGAAAAACAGTTCTCGTTTGAACTTTTACCTATATATATATATATATATATATATATATATATATATATATATATATATATATATATATATACACACACGTATTATATACATAGTCATATAAGTTATGTTTTTATACACATGAAAAATATGGCAAGTGTCTCTGTCAACTTTATATAAATTAAGAAATAATCAGGTACTTAAGAAGAATCCTATATAGTCAAATTGATCGAATTTTAAAGCATGCATGCGTGGTTTAGAATAGATGAATGAAGGTTTGTACCATATTAAATTAATCAATATTACAAGATGTAAATTATGTCACGATATATCTTCAGCATGCAATCCAATGAATTTTTCTTCCTAGCAAGAGCTCCAAATTCAAACTTAAATTAAGGAAACAAAAACTGAAAATTAATTCCAAAAAGATGATGCGCGCATATTGGTTTGCGAGATTGGACACATGACCAGCTTCTAATTTAGATGTATTAACACACTTTTTAAAGTTTTTAAAATAATAATAATAATAATAATAATAATAATCTATCCTTTGACTACTCTTTTTTTTTCTCTCAATTCTCTCTCCTCACTCTTCGACATTCAAGTACTTATTCATTTTATTTATTTTCGGTATCACGATAAGGGGGTGGTGTTTGTATGATTGTATCAGTACCAACCTTCCACCTTAAGATGGTATACCCATCGCTCCAATGGTGTTTCTGCCCCAGCTGAAGAACCTACTACTGGACGTGTAAGTTATCACAGATGCTCTAATAGGATAATCATGATCGAAAGTGCACGCAATCAAGTGTCAATCATCAAAAAGTAGAGACTGGGATTTTACAACCCTTTTTTCTTTCAATCAATTGATTAGACTAATTGAAGATTTGATTTGAAAACCTAACTAGATTTAAAATCAAGCAATTTAATCTCCAAATAATGAGAAGCTCATTAACTTGGATTCGATCCTTTTAATAATAGCTATTTGTAAGCAGTTTAATCTTAAAAAAAGGATAACTTAATTTTTTGGGATCGAGCCTCCAAAGACTAGTCACACTACCAACGAGAAAGTAAATCATTTAATTAAAGTCAAAGTACATGTGTCACGATCTTAATTTAAAACCTTCTCTATAAATCACAAGCACACAATATCAAATTAAATCAATAAACAAACACAACCACAACAAGATAACCACAATTTGAAAATTTTCCTTATAAACCTATTTGTTTTCATGTGTGCCAATTAAATGAGGAAACGAGCTTAAACTAAGGGACAAATTACCAATGTATCTAGTGATTGACTTTGTCTTCATATATGTGACAATAAAAAGTAAATTTTATTTTAATTCTATGCAAAGTATAAAAATAGCAGTTACTCGTAGATCGTAAAAAATAGACTGATACATACCTTTCATTTTAAAGTAAATTAGATTGAAATGAATCAATCGCAACGTCTAATGGTAACATGAGACCATGTTCATGTACTAAAAACCCAAGCTCCGAATCCAAACATGTTCATCACTTAAAGAAAAGGAAAAAAAAAGATTGTTAAATTCATTTATAAGAAGTGCTCTAATATTGATACAAAAGAATATAAAGAAGAAGGTTCGTTATGTACGTTCTCTGTTAAAGAAGAAATTTTGTAATATAAATAGCAACCAACGAGAAGGAAACTCAAGTGTTTCGAACTTTCGATCATATATATGTTGGCATATTCGAATTTCAAGTTGGGCCTTGGCTCATCTAACTATTAATTCATGGCCCATATGCTACGTACTTGAGTAAGGTGCACATCGCCGGATAAAAATCCGATCCGGATCGGATTTAAACCGAACCGGTTTTTACCGTTATATTTTTTGGATCGGTTTTTTTTAAACAGGATAGGTTTCAAATCGGTTTTAGGTGGTTTGAATGTAACCGGTGTAACCGGTTTCGGACCGGATACAAACCGGTTTTTAAAAAATTCGGTTCTATAAAACTTCGATTTTTTTACTTTTTTTTTCCTCCTTTCTCTTGGAGCTCTACTCCCCACCTGCAGTACCCCTACCCCCTCCCCCTTTGTTGCGGATTGTCCTTACCCCCCCTCCTCCCTTATAAATTTTTTATTTCAAGTTTTTTTTAAACTACATAACATTAAATATATATTATAAAAAAATAAATATATGAAAGAAAATTCAGATTTGAATAATTAAAAATATTTAAAACATTACAAAGTTAACTTAAAAGTTTTAAACACTACTACAAGGTTCAAATTAAAATACAAAAATACTTGAAGTTCAAATATTTAAAATACAAATAATAAATTTTGGGCGTCTTTGTCGTCATCTTTGTGGTTGTTGTCTTCGTTTGTTGGTGATATCCCAAGTTAATACAAATCACTCCTCAATCCGGGTTCGCCTTCGTCGTCATCGTCTTCGTTTGGAGGTGATATTCCCAGTTTGACTTCTTCATTATGTATACTTGCTTCCAAATATGGGTCAATTGCATCTTCAAGCATGGTCAAATGTTGCTTCCTTGCCGCTCCATCCAAATAATCCTTCAAGCAAATGCATACTTCCACCGACTCGGGACTTAATCTTGATCTCCTTTGCGATATAACCCTGCCACTAACAAATGCAGCGGATTCCGAAGCTACCGTAGAAGCTTAAATGGTTAGTAAATCACGGGCCATGACGGCTAGAACCGGAAATTATGGTTCCTTTTCTTTCCACCAAGCCAAAATATCGAAACTTTGAAAATCATCAAATGTCATTTTTGATATAAAATCGCTTGACATATAATATTCCAACTCGCTACTTGGGGCGGAAGTACGTGCTCGTTTCGATTGAGAATTCAATAGTGTGTTAAAACGTGACAAATTTATGTTACTTGAATTTCCTCGAGTTGAATCCCCCATTGCCTCATTTGATCGAACATTATGTTACTTGACTCGTATTTAGATGAATAAATATCAAACATGTCAGAAAAACATTTGTAAAAATTATTTACTTGATTTTGGACAAAATTTGGGTCATTTTCCGTTAGACCAAAAGCATATGCAATTGATTCGATCAATGTTTCGACCACGCCAACATATACTATTGGGTTTAAATCGGCGACACAAGTAAAAACGGGTGGAATCTCCTTAAAATATTTCAAAAGCTTTTCTTTCATTGCCTTGCCCGCTTGTTGGAAAATTTCAGTTTCAAGTTCAAAATCATTTAGTTTAGTAGCCAACAAAAGATTTGAATAAGAACCAATGGGCTAGTCGGGTAATAAATATCGGATAAATAAGTTGTTGCATCCTTAAAAACTTAGTGATTCATGACATAAAAATTTACTACAAATATGTTCCTGGTTTAGAGTTTTATAAAGAAGGCAACAAGAAAATATATTCTTATTTAGTAAAAGTTTTGTGTCATTGCATTTCAAATTACACAAAATAAAAGAAAGTAACTCACTTTTTTCAATGGTTATTAAATATACGTTTTTTACTTATAAAAAATTATTTTGTATTAACTTTATGTTAAATTACGGTAAAATACATCAAAATGTAGATAAAAATGATACGATATATATATATATATATATATATATATATATATATATATATATATATATATATATATATATATATATATATATATATATATACACACATATATATATTTATACCAATCATTATGCATTAACAGTAATAAGAGAAAATTTATAAACATATACAATTAAATACATCATTAAATATAAATCTATCATATGTAAAAACAACCCTTAAAAATTTTCATATAAGTATATAACTCTCTCATAATTAGCTCGATATACTCTTCCAAATTAATCTTTCTAATTATGGAAGTTTTTTGTCAAATTTAAGGAAATGAGAGGTTTTGATTGGTTAATCAAATTCTTATTTGAGAAAACTTTCCCTGCATTGATTTTCTTTATATATATATATATATATATATATATATGAAGAAGTTCCATTGAGAACCATTTTTAGTGCGAGAACCGCGAGAACCAATCTGAGCCGTCCAATTCCCCCTCTTTCAATGTCATTGCCCACCTATTAATTCCTCACATACACCCTGCCACACTTCATCCCCCACGCTCTCCATTCATGAATTCCACTTATCAAATCAACTGCTAAAATTGTCATCGTTTACTTTTCTATAACAATGTGCAAAAAAACTAGTTTGAACCGAACCGGACCGAACCAGACTGATTTACACGTTTTGGGTCGGCTCTCGGTTTATATATATTGCTTTCTTATTTCGGTTTCGGTTCCACTAATTCAGTTTTTGACCAGGAACCGATTTGAAACAAATAGTTCGGTCCTCGGTTCTTACCTTGGGGCATCTTCGGTTTCGGTTGGGGTCGGTTTTGGAACCAAGCGCATCCATACTTTTCTATGCCAACTGTAATAAATATAAAAAATCTTAGCTTTTAAGATAATAAAAGATTAGGCTATTCTTTCGTTAATACAAAACTGTTATATATTTTGCTATCTAAAATAATGCTTTCAAATAAATAATTATAACTACACGTACTGGCCAATGGGATTTAGCCCATTTGGTAAGGTACTCCCTTCCTTGCAAAGAGGTTGGGGGATTAAATTATGTTGCATGCAGTGGGTTGAGGGTTTTCCCTTAGGAGTTTTCTCCATTGAGTGAAGGCATGATGCTTGAACCTTGATTAAAGCCAAATAACGAGAGGGGTTGAAAACCCGCCACCAAGCAATTCGAATCCATACTGGAGAGGCTTGACGTGTCCCCATTTACTGATAAAAAAAATTAACTGCACGTACTAATAAATTTTTTTTACCAAAAGAGATTAAATATTCATCAAAAAATTTCCAATACAAATTTTATGATTGAATTACGATAATAGATGCTTGGATAACCTTTATAACTAAAAAACGTTCATATTTATAAGCTTTTTATATTGAATAATATTATATCTAATAAAATATAGTACATTTATTGTTTCTAATTTCAATAAATGCATATGATATATTTTGTTTTTTCCAAAAAATTATTTTACATAATTACATCACTGGTCCAACTTTAACTTTACAAAACCCTTCTCAACTCCACAAATCTGAAAGACGGTTGATCGATGGATCTCAATATCTAATCATCTCAAAGTCTCCTATGATGGATCTTAAAATCTCAAAGGAAGTTGCAAACCTCTGTGCAATTGGAGTGTTTTGACCCAAAACAAGCATTATGAGCTAAAATAACAGCAAAATAGTCCAAAACTAAAAACCAATGATAAAGTTATTAACCGATTAATCGATATTCATCACCAAACCACCATCATATAACCTATAATCACACGATTTGTTAATCCATAACCGACTCCAAGCTAACTGTATAAAACTAGATATACGAGACTCGCAAGAGATAAAGATAGCCAGACTCATGCATTCTCCAAAATAAAACCAAAAAAATAGTTTTCAAATCGAGAAAAAAAATATATTATAGAAATATAATAAGCCCCTCAATACTAGAATGACAAGATCTTGATACAATAATATAGAAAAGATATATACCATCGCATTTTTTTATCTTTCTTTTTTATAAAAAATTATATTTTGCATCAATCCTTAAACCCAAAGAAACATACTCTCAAATATAAACTTATAACATTAGTTACACTTTGATACTGCTAAAAAAAATCGTAACGGGTGTTGCTAACTTTGTTTCATTAATATTCATGTGACTTAATTTCAAGCAACAAATGGAAATGAATTAAGCAACAAAGACTTATAAAGTGGAGTTTAACCTGAAGAAGAGAAAAACTACAACACATTAAAAATCAAAAAAAATATATATATGGCACACATTTTATGGTCATGTTTACGACCTTGCATGCAAATACAACTTTATAATTGTAGCAAGCATTTTAAAGTTATCTTACGGTAGTAAATAATTTAAATACTAACATTTTGTAAGGTTAATTTTCCTATTCATCTACAGTGTTTTTTTTTTAAATTATATTTATAAACGGAAAAATCAAGAACATCTGCTAATTAAGGTGGTCCAGCGGTTAAGGCGCAGTAAGTCTTTCTTCATTCACATTTCACGCTATCGATACCTATTAACTATTATTGTGTGTTTTTTTTGCCTTCTTTTTTTGGATTTTAAATTTTGAAGTACAAGACATCAAGACCCTCGCCGTGTAGTTTGGATAAATGGATCACTTCTAGTTCAACTGATTCGATCTCCTCTGATTCTCTCTCCATTCTTACGCTAAATCACGATTTCAGCAAAACCACCGTCCCTTTCTTCAAAACCCTAACTGCTTTACAACCACACGCAACCTCCATTCATGGTTTCTCTCTTCTATCTACTTCCATATATGCCTCCATCATTGTCGTCGTTGTTGCCTATGCTATCATCAGGCCCCATCGCCACAAGCTGTTTGCATTTTAAGGTAATCATCTCCGTCGCATTCTAGGGTTTTGCACTCGCACTGTCGTAAATAATAAATGGGATGCAGAGGATAAATGAGTGAAAAGAATAGTGTACCTGATCTAATATGCCTTCATGATTATTGATTAGTTTACTTAGTTAATAAATTCGTTCTAATGTTGTGTTTATGTGTTCTACTTTGAAGTTTGTCCTCAAAAGCGTTAGCAGTTATAGTTCGTTTCTTTCTATTTATGTGTTGATTTCTTACAAAATCGTCGAGTTATATTTTTACTACAGTGAGATATGTGTGAATCTTTTGGAGCTTTAATCTTTTGTTCAGTCGGTCTCTTTTCTAAGGTGATGGTTTCTTATTTTACTTTATTCTCACGTATTTGTCATACGATGAGGGAGATCCTTTAGCTTAAGTTCCGTGAAAGGGTTGTAATCACTTTACTAAAATCTCTCAGTATGACTAAATGACGATCAATCCACTTACTTGCATGCAATGATGTTTTATTGTTGTTATTAGTTATTACTCCATTATATGTCACATGATGCTTTTATTGTGTTATTTAAATTGTACGGATGATTTTATAGGTTTTGAGTAAGTCTGAAGTTAGTCAAATTGAAAAAACAATGAATAACTTGCTGCAAAAGCCTGATTATATTACTTGATGTTCAAGTAGTCACTAGTACAGGAATTATCATTTAGACCGGTTAAAAAGGTTATTTAGACCGGTTTTCTTTTGGTCTAGATAGCAGGTGGTCTAAATACGGAATCATATTAAGACCGGTTTAAAACCGGTCTTTAAAATGTGTTTATAGACCGGTTTTGATGCTACCTCCCCTCGGAATCATATTAAGACCGGTTTAAAACCGGTCTTTAAAAGGTGTTTATAGACCGGTTTTCATGCTACTCAGAAGCATATTAAGACCGCTTTAAAACCGGTCTTTATAAAGTGTTTATAGGCCGGTTTTCATGCTATCGAGACCGGTTTTTAGTGGTTTAGTTAAAAAAACTAGTTTTAATATACTATTTATTCAGAATTAAAAATCATATGAATGGTGGTCATAAACAATGGTTTCTATATGTATTTTTTTTAGTTTTTGCATTTTCGGACAATACCTTTTTTTCAATTTACAATACAACACCACAAATTACACCAAATAGCATTATAATATGAAAACAAAACTTATATAAATTTACATATTAAAAGTTAAAAAGTTAGAACTGATATCAATGATATTGTCACTCAAACATAGCCCCGTTAAATAAAGATATTATTTCACATCATCACATTAGAGTTGCATCATGACAAATGATATGTACTCAATTTACAACTAATAAGAATAAGAACTAAGTAATTTTTCGTGACATTACTTGGTATTAGTGTGTTAGATTCAAACTTCAACTCTATAATCTTCATGTTCGCGTAACATCAAAAATAGCTACTTTCCCAAATACTCACTCCGAACCTTTCTTTCAATTCCTGTTCATCATCCTTAATCTTCCTTGCAATTAGCTTTAGAGACTCTGGAAAACATAGTTTCAATTAGCGTCTAGTTAGTCGAGACATAATTATAAATTATGACTAAAAATAAATATATTAATATTAGAATATTCTAGTATAAACTACTAAAAGACCACCACAAAAGACATTAAAAACACACAACATGGCTATAGCAATAAGTCAAAGACATTCAGTATAATAACACCCATTGTACAAATGAAAAACCAACACAAACACTTGTTAAAAAATAAGTTGGATATCCAAGTTTTACATAAGTAGATTAAGTAAACATACCTGGTCAATATCGCATACCGTATGCCATAGATTAACAATGTCATTCAATTCTTCCTTGGTAAAAGCCTTCATACTAGTCCAAGGATTCTAAAATAGAAAAAAATTAATATATATATACTTTCACTAATGATATATGTGTTTATAAAATTTAAAATTCAAAAAAAACAATACTTACTTTAGCAGGGAATTCATACATGTGCTCTGTAACAAAATCATATAAAAATCTCATCATGTAGTATCCACATTCCCAGCCATCATTTTGTTTATTGCACTGCTTATTAGTGGAACAAATAAATACATATACAATTAGTGAAATTATACATAATACTAATTTACCTTAAGTGGTCTCCATTTCACACCACTACCAAGCACCCTGAAAATACGCACGGTTAGGAGATATAGTTACACTTAAAAAAAGCTAAGAATTATAGGTTATACTTACTCGATCAAACAATTTGTGAATTTGTATTGCTTCTCTGATTTTGCACCAGTTTTGTTGAGGGAGTCGAAAATATATACAGTTCCTTGTTTTTTGTGTATGACATACAAAACCCAATGTTGGCTGATAATTTGAAAAACAAACAATTAGTAATTACAATAATCATGCTTTATAAATAAAATAAACTAGTACCTTTGAAAATATGCACCGAGAAAAAACTCAATGTTAGCGTTCCTTTCATCATTTAAAACATCCCTCAAATAAGTTAACACTAATTCTCGATCGTTCGTGATATATACATCACAAATAGTGTTAGGCATCAAGAAAAACACCCTCTCCTTAGCTGCCAAATCCATGTTTTGGTAAAGCGCCCTAAAACCATAACACAACATATATAGTAAAATGTTTATTAGTAAAATTGCAAGAAAGACAAGTAAACCATAACAATATCTATTTAGACTTACCACTCGAACCAAGTAATGACTCCCATATCTAGCCAATTATTTGTCCACAAGTCATATACATCACGGGCGTCAACAACGATATTAACCTCTTGATCCTTTATCCCAAAGATCTCATCCATAGGAGTTACCATTATCGCATAAGGTGAAGTAGGATCATATCGAAGCATCCATTTTCTATATCCGTCAAATAAAGACCGTCCTCTTTCAACTAAATTATCATGCAATCTTAGCAATTTATAAGACATTTCTCTTTTTCTCTCTTTTTCATCTTCATCGCTTTTATTTTTCTTTTCTAGTGCATCTTTTGTTTTCTCTTCTTCCTTTTTTCTTCTCTCTTCCTTTTTTCTTTCCTCTTCTTTGTCCTGAACAACAAAAACTATTAATATATTTTCAAGTAATTACCACAAACGCAATTCTAACAACCAATGTGAAGTAATAAAAAGAAAATAAGATATTCTAGACCTTCATGACACTCGTAGATTTAGACATGGAAGTAGGGCGAGTCGCCGTTTGATTGGGGGTGGTTATTGTCTTTTTAATCACGCGGATACGTGGCACAGGCCACTGAATAAAACTACCCGTTGCTTGACCTAATGTCACAATCTCTTCACCAACAGGCACAGGTAGTTTGAAGTCTACGTATTTGTCATAAACAAAATCTATAGACACCTTCATGTAAAATGGTAGTATAAGAGAACCATGAAGTACACCATCTTTTGTCGGATGCACCATGCCCCGAGCAATCTCACTTTTAAAATCTTCACCCTGTGGGTCAAACAAAGCAACCTGTCGTGGCTCCTATAAAACATGAACATGTAGAATTTATTAGTCGATATGAGAATTTTATGTAACATGTGATAACTAGATTATATACCGTAATATCTTGTAGCCGTTGTAGCTTTGGTTGTTGCTGAGTTTGCAACGCCTGTCGATTGATTTGAGGCATCGGAAACGGATTGTTTTGACCTTTTCTACTCTCTTCAAGATCCTTCTGTAAAACTCTAATTTGTTCCTCCATCTTCTTCAAGTTGTCTTGATGTTGCTTCTCCTTTTGTAGATTATCAGCTTCTTGTTGTTTTCGTTGCTCTTCTAATACGTCTTTTAGTTGTTCATCAAATAACCTTTTCACTTCTTCTTTCACTTCTTCTCGATCAATTTTGCTCATTTTTTTTACGTGAGCATATTTTGGTAACCCCTTTCTCCAACTTATATTACTTCCTACACCTCTAGTGCGGCCCGGATGCTCAGGTCCAAGTACATTAATTAATGGGTCAACTCGAGAATCATCAAGCCCTTGAGAAATTTTTTGATCACACTCAATCTGTAAATTTATACAATAAAAAATTTATTCAATTCATATAAAAATATTAGAATTTTAGAAATAACTATATATCTTACACACCAAAAGCTAGTGTTTAGGAGCTCTCTTGGCAACCTGAACTGATTAACTCGAAATCTGATCAGGTTGATCCAATTTACACCTCTTTATAACAGTAGACGTACTAATAATAATATATTTACCAATTGTTGTGCAACATCAGAAACATCAGGTAACAAAGTCCTCTTTCCTTCTTCATTGAGACGAGTTCTAGCCAATATCCAGTTTTTGGCGCGTTCGTCCTGGATATTATGGTACTCAGTCCTCAATTCTTCAGATTGTTTCTCCTTTTCCCATATCTCTTGGTAGCCACGATAACCTTTTCTGCCAAGACGTGCACGATTGACATGGCCCAGGGCGTTCAATCTTCCTTGCATACGTTTTTCCTTCAAACAAAAGTATTACGAATTAACAAGAAACAAATTTTATATAAATATAAATGGTAAACAAATATACCTGTTTTTCAGGTGTGTCTTCCCTCCTCAAGAATTCTTCCCAAGTTTGTTCGGATACATAAGTGTATCTTTCACAAGGACTTCTTCCTAAATCCATGTAGTTACTCTTTAAGTATGTCCTGAATCTCTTCCAAACATTATTGCATGCTAAGAGAGTGTTCTCTTTCGCAAAATCATCCTCTAATTTAAAGTGATCCTGTCATGTAAACCGAATTATAAGTTATAACCCTACTTTAAGTTGCAAAACTATCATATGTAAAGTAATTGTTTATACCTTGATGATTAACCATAAAGCATCTTTTTCCTTATTGGGTACTTTATGCCAACTATCATGGTTAATACTAATCCTCGTCCTAGTGTATATTCCAATTTGTGTGGCAAACTCCTTTTGGTATTCGTTTACACATTGTCCAAGTGTATTGAATTCAACATCATCACTATCTTTAGGTTTAGGATCTTTTGACTTGCTAGGTCCCCTCCTTTTTCTTGGTCTTTCTTGATTATCATCGTTTTGGTTTTGGTCCTAAAAACCAAACACGTAAGTGAAATATCGATAAACTAATTGAGATATTGTAAAAGAAAGTAATGAAGATAAATAAACATACCATTTTGTCTAGTAGTCCGTACAAATGAAAATAATAATCCAAAACACCTCTTTGGTAGGAGAAATCAACTAGAAAATCTATATTAAATAACCAATAAAGAAACCAAACAAGATAAAATGGACATGAAACAATGATATCAAAGTTAGATCAATAGTTATAAACATAAAAATGTCAAAAGAGGTGCTATCTTGTTCAATGTGCTCTTTAATAGAAATACTCATATCTAGAATTCTTTTCAATAGAAATAATCATGTATTTATGCTACTATTCAGAAAATTAACTCCTGCCCCTGGGTCCCCCCACATATATCTATCATGTTCACATTCTCTACTAGGGTGCCGGATAACAAGAGAAGACCAGCTAACAATAAGACTGAAGGTGGCAGAACAAGATAATGTCAGTTAGGTAAAATATAACACGGCCAGAAACTTTAAAAGTAATGACTTAAAAATTAACTAGTAGCTTCTTATGGATGCTAATTAGAACCCTAAATACAAAAAGTATGCTTCATAATAGCTAAGGTACAAAATCACTTACAAATAGCCGGCCGAAGAACAGATTTTGAAGCCCCCTGCAATACACTCTGGTCGTTTTGGTGATTTACCCCTACGACAACAGATTTTGAAGAGATAGCAACGAAGAACAGATTTAAAGAGAGAGTCTGTGAAAAAGATTAGCCCTAATTCTTTTAGCGTAAGGTATCAGGGAAATATATATTAACATAAATATTGAGTTTTCAATCTATATTATATTGAATCATGTTAAGAACGTTTCATCCATGTCATCTTCTCATTATGATTACAACAAATTAACAAAATCTACATGTATGCATTATTACCTTACCCAAAAACCATGCAAGTTTGAACTATAATATTAACAAAGTTTAATGGAGTGGTTAGGGCCCATGATAGTCTACTATTATGGTCAGCTATCAGAATGAAGTCAAAGCCAAGAAATAAGATTTGAGGTTCATACATGTTGATCACAAACTAGTGCTCAAACTTCAGCCACGTACACAAACAATACTCTCATATAAAGAAATGTCTGACTTTGTTAACCAACATTGACAGAAAAAGTTTGATTACTACGCTGATTGAGGAAGCCCTTTTCTTCCCCGACTTAATTGCTTCTGTAAGTTGTCAAATAATTTAAAATTGTCTTATAAAGACAAACAACAATCAAACTTTTTGAAAAGCAGAATCATATATCGATGATGATTAATACTCGTATTTCGTAAACATCAAAAACAAAAACCAGATAAGAAGTAACAGAATACATTGTAGTCCAGGAGAAGCTTCATATACCTTCGTCTTAAAATCGTAAAAGACGAAAAGGTATGCTTCATAACACCAAAGGTACAAAATCACTTACAAATAGTTAGCGAAGAACAGATCTTGAAGACTCCGTGATTTTTGGTGATGATCCCTTGCGATTTTGAAGAGATGGCCAGCAAAGAGCAGATCGTTTGAAGAGATGACCTGCGAAAAGATTAGCCCTAAGTTTTTTATCGTAAGGTATCAGGGAAGCTACACTATAGCTAATAGGAGCCAGTTAGGGAAATAAGAGGCGTCAAAATAATGGGCGGGAAAACAAAATTGCTTAAGCCTCGTGAAAATATGATAAGTTCTTATAACAAAAAATGCTTTTAATTACGGATAAAAAAAATTATAATTTACCCTTGTATAAGTTAAAATTACGGATAAAATCCTATTATAATTTAAAATTTAGAAAATTTTATGATTTTATAATTTTACCCTTATATGAGTAATTATCGGATAAATATTAACTAGAATTTAATTATGTTAACTTAAAAAAGGAACATACTAATATTATATGTTTATGGAAATAATTGATACCGCAATTAGTAGAAAAGTCAAACTACTATTCCTTCATCATGATCGTTTCTTAAATAAGTACTATCATTGAGAGTATCAATTGAAGGCGTAACTCCAATAGAAAATGGAGGTAATTCGTCAAATTGATCGTATTCTTCCTCGTCCACGACATTGTCAACACCAACTATACGTCGTTTACCAAACTGGACAATGCTCCATCTTGAATCATTCGGGTCTTTGATAAAAAATACTTGGCTTGCTTGTTTTGATAAGATGAATGGTTCAGATACATATGCATTTGTCGAAAGGTCGACAATTGTGAAACCATCTGCATCAACTTTTACTCCTCGGTTATTGTCGACCCATTTGCACTTGAACAATGGAATTACGAACGAGTGATAATCCAATTCCCATATTTCTTGAATCACACCATAATATGAATTTTTTGCCACCCTTAATCTTTCTTCGCGATTCACTAAAGAGAATTCCGTCGTTGAGGCTACTATAGTCACTCCACTATTTTGTAGCGTACTTTTCCCATCTTGTTCCTTGGTGTAAAATGTATACCCGTTAATGTCATAACCCTGGTACTTTATGACGCGTATGGGGCCGAATCCTAGATGTTCCACCGTTTTATCAACATTTGAAAGTGTATTTCTCACCTTTTCTCGTAACCAGTGTGAGAACGTTCTATTATGCTCCTTAGTTAACCATACCGAATTCTTCTGAATGTTTTCCTTTTTTAGCAATGACATGTGCTCGTGTATGTATGGAGAAATGCATGTCATGTGTTGTAAAACTGTAAAATGTGCTCGGTTTAAATCAATTTGATTCGGTGTCTCCACTTTACGCCCAATTGTCCCTTGCCCAACAAGCCTTCCCTTGTGTCGAGATTGTGGAAGTCCAATATTTGTGATGCCCCGCATATAATCTGTACAAAAACCAATCACCTCCTCAGAAGCATATCCTTCGATAATACTTCCTTCTGGACGATAACATTTCCTCACGTATCCTTTTATGACACCCATGTATCTCTCGAATGGATACATGTATCTTAAAAAAACAGGACCACAATATTTTATTTCTCCCACAATATGAGATACCAGATGAACCATTACGTCAAAAAAAGATGGTGGAAAGTACATCTCGAGCTGGCAAAGTGTTAAGACTATATCACGTTGCCATTCATCTAAGACCTCAGGATCAATCACCTTTGAATGAATCATATTAAAAAATAAACAGAGTTTTGTGATTGTGTGTCTGATACGATCGGGCAATATTCCACGAATTGCAATTGGGATCATTTGTGTTATTAATACATGACAATCATGTGACTTCATACCAAGTAATTTCAAGTCTTTCAGCGATACCAACTTTGTAATGTTAGATGAATAGCCAGATGGAACCTTAACATCATACAAACATTGACAAAATTTAGTTTTCTCACTCTTTGACAAGGTATAACAAGCGGGTGGTAGATATGTACCCCGCCGACCTTCAATATCAATTGGAGCAAGCTCTGGTCTTATTCCCATCTGAATCATGTCCTTTCTAACATTGATACCATCTTTTGATTTTCCAGGAATGTTTAACAACAAGCCTATCAAGCTTTCACAAACATTCTTCTCAATATGCATAACATCGAGACAGTGTCGAACTTTTAAGTGCTTCCAATAAGACAATTCCCAAAATATTGACTTTTTTTTCCAAATACCTTTAGGTGGAGCTATGCCATTTTTTCCTAACACGACATTCAATTCGGAAACTCGTGAGAGGGTAGCTTCTCCACTCAATGGTTGTCTTAGCACTCCAAGCTCTATGTTACCATCAAACAAATTCTTTTTTTTACGGTACGGGTGTGTTTTTGGAAGCGATCTTCGATGTCCCATGTATACCGTTTTTTTGCAATTCTCTAACCAAATCGAGTGAGTTTCATCTTCACAAACGGGGCATGCTTTTTTTCCTTTGGTATCCAGATAAATTTCCATATGCCGGAAAATCACTAATGGTGCAGAAAATCATGGCTCGTAGTTGGAAATATTCTTTCTTATAAGCATCATATACTTCTTCACCCGTGTTCCACAATTTTTTCAAGTCATCAATTAGTGGATCTAAATACACATCAATGTCATTTCCTGGTTGTTTCGGACCTTGAATCAATAATGACATCATGATGTATTTCCTTTTCATACATAACCAAGGTGGAAAATTGTAGATGCATAACAGGACTGGCCAAGTGCTATGACGGCTGCTCATGTTTCCAAAAGGATTAATTCCATCCGAACTAAGTCCGAAGCGTATATTTCTAATATCTTCTCCAAATTCTTCAAATTGGTAATCGATATTCCTCCATTGGAGAGAATCAGCAACATGTCTTATTTTTCCATCTTTCTTGCGTTCTTCGGCATGCCAACGTAACAATTTTGCATCATTTGCATTTGCAAATAAACGTTTAAGTCTTGGTATGATAGGAAAATACCACAATAACTTTGCAGGAGGGCCATTTTTTGTCACATCATTGTTAATCGTTTGATTTTTTCTTTTGTACCTTGATGTACCACATATCTCACATTCATGTCGGTTTTCATTTTCATTTATGTACAACATACAATCATTTGGACATGCATGTATTCTTTTAATTTCCAACCCCATCGGACACATCAATTTCTTGGCTTGGTATGTTGAAACAGGCAACTCATTGTCATCGGGAAGCATTTCATATAACAACTCTAACAGACTTGTAAAACTTTTATCGCTCCACCCATTGTCAGCCTTTAAGTTAAACAATTTCAACACCGCGGAAAGTCTCGTAAAATTGGTACAACCATTATATAATGGTTTTTCTGAGTCGACAAAGAGTTGTTGAAATTGATTATGATATTTGTCATCAATATCATCCTCTATATCATGCAACATTTCATCTAAATTGTCATCATCGTTAATATGCAAATCATTTTCATCTAAATTGTCATCATCGTTAATATGCGAATCATCGTAACCATCTTCATTATATTCTGGAACAGATTCGTTACAACCATCTAGTGGTTCGCCATGCCAACACCAACGCGTATACCCTTTCACAAACCCGTCTACTATTAAATGATATCTGATTTTATCAATATCACCAAAGCACTCGATATTTTTACACTTTTGACAAGGACAATTAATTATAGATCTTCTCCTTTTCACTCGATCATCTTGAGCAACTTTTATGAATTCGGATAACCTTGTCATAAACTCATTGGTACAACGCGGTATCTCATACATCCATTTACTACGATCCATCTATAATTTAAAAATAAAAAGAATTGATTAAAATGATGACGACATGTTCATATAAATGCAGGATATATGCGGGTATACTGACGACATGTTCATATAATATTTCTATATTTCCTCATATTTAGCACCATAACAAATTTTAGATGATACATTAATCCAATATACCACAAATCAAACTTTATAAAGAACCAGCCATGCATATATATAGATATAGATATTTAACACTGTACCCTAACGGATAAAACATGCTAAAAATAATAAATGAGACACGAGTCGGGCCTTATTTTTTTTTAAATTTTATAAGACCAAATACCAATTAACATTAAAAACAATATAGTGCTTACATTTAACTAAACCGTAATTTTACCTCAAAATCTATAAGACTCTTAGGTGATAACACTTTAAAATTTAAACTTTTTAAATTATTATATGATAATATTGTAACAAATATATCTATAATTTAGGAGATATACATGCATTTAGTTCTTGTCATCATCGAAATCAAAATTTAACTTTCAAATATTATTTCCCAATTACTTTTTTCCGGGCAGCCCAATATATTACTAGAGAATTGATATTTTTAATCACTTAATTAATTCCATGCTCCCACAACAAAATAAACTTTGTAAAATAATTATATATCCACCAATTACACCCATATGTTAACTATAGGCATGACATATCTCCGGTTATATATATATATATTCATTTATTAAAGAAGACACTGCGCGCGGATAACAAATAAATGAATAATATACATGCATACGACTCAAAACTCTAGAATAATCATGAGTCATAACTATTCAGTAATATATTTTTGTTTTACTATTATGTTTATTGACAGAACGTCACACAAATATATACAAATAGCACAAATTACATAAGCATAAATCAAGGCGGTGGATATAGCAAAAATTAAGGAAGTGGTTAATATCAAAAATCAAAAGCGGCGATGTCAAATCAGGATATAAAGAAGTTAACAATGGTTGAAATAATGTTTTCTTTATAAATTAATAGGGTTCAAGAATAAGCAGTACTAATTAAATAAAGGCGACAATAATATAGAAAACAAACAATTGACATACAATTGTTTTCTCCTATGAAAGTAACTTTAAACAATTGACAAGCAATTGTAATAAATATTATTGCCAAACCTCTTTTTATGTAAACGTAATAATGTAATATGATGGCGGCGATATCAGAACATTGAAAGCATACGAAATATGGTACGAAATTTTACCTTGCGTATTGTCAGGCGAAAGTCAATTTTTTATTTGATGAGCTTCGTGTATTGTGAATATAGAGAGAATAAAAGAAAGAATAGAGAGGAGAAAGTTCATCTTATTCATTACGTAATCCTTTATTTATAGAGGTACAATAGATAAGTATTGAAGATTCAAATCTCCTATCTCAGGTAATACATATCTCTATTAATCTTATTCATAACAAAGATATATATAATGTTTAAATAGATAAGAGATATGAATCTATCATAATTTGGAAAATCGGTTACGTTAGATAAGTTTTCTTTAATCTTTATTAAAAGAATAGGATTATGATATCATTATCCTATTTTTAAATTTTTTAATATATACTGAAAATAAGAAAATAACTAATTACCAAGAAGTATTTGTATTCGATTAGCTACGTTAAAGTCGCTTGAATAGATATTAATCACTTAATATTCCTATAGCTTTGGGGTTTTCAATTATTTTATCTATTATATATGTGATTAAACGGTTATTAATCAATCAATTTAACTATCTCTATAGCTTTGTATTTTTTCATTTATATTATCGATTATTGGTTTTCAATTATTTTATCTATTATGTAGATTAAACGATTAGTAATCAATCTGTTCATATAGCTTTGGTTCTTATGATAGATAAAAATTGATGTAAGATGTTTTTTACCTTAATAGTCGAAATTCATAATTTTCCTTTGGCTAATTGTGTATTTTGGAACTTCCTTCTCCTTCACAAAGAACTATGTGCTGATAAATATAGAACAAAAGAAAAAGAATATAAAGGAAAAAGTCAATTTTATGCATTAGGTAATCCTATCAATATAGTTATACAAATAACGAGCTCTAAAGAAACAAAACTTTATAAAGAATAAAAAAACTAATAAATACTAACAAATGAATAAAACTTATACCTTAATCTTTGTTAGATACTCAATGATAGAATCATGCTCAAATAGAAAATAAAAGGATGTGGGCAGGTTTTTGAAGGAGATTATAGAGATGGGCAGGTTTTTGAAGGAGAATATGAAGATATATATAATGTTTAAACAGATAAGAGATATGAATCCATCATAATTTGAAAAATCTTCACGTTAGATAAAATTTGAGACCATACAGACCGGTATTTACCGGTCTAGAAAGATAGGTCTAAAAATGACGTACAGACCTGTTTATAACCGGTCTAGAAAGTCGTGTCAACCGGTCTAAAAGCTTGGGTCTTAAGGCTCGCAACGGGGGTGATTTACAGACCGGTTGTAAACCGGTCTAAAAGGCTAAGACGAAAAAACCGGTCTTAAAGATGGCATATAGACCGGTTTATAACCGGTCTATAAAGTTGCTAATGTTTAGGCGCCAATTTTGTTGGGATTTTAAGACCCAATGTCAAAAAACCGGTTTTAAAGATGACATATAGACCGGTTTGTAACCGGTCTATAAAGTTGCTAATGTTTAGCGCCACTTTTGTTGGGTTTTTAAGACCCAATGTCGAAAAACCGGTCTTAAAGATGACTTTTTAAAACCGGTTTCATAAAAAGGGTCTTGAAGCTTGGGTCTAAATAATAATTCCTGTAGTAGTGAGTTAATGTTTTTAAGACCTCCAAAGCACAAGGCAATGTTCAAGATAGGTAATTTTTAAACTGCCCTTTTGTAGTTTTTATTGGGTTAATTACCTAGGGAGTTAGGATTTTAAGGATATTAATAATTGTATTTACATACTATTTTTGGCTTATTTAATGAATATTGTTAGACGGTTGCAACAACACGCATAGTTCGATCTGTTGAAAGAGTACAATTAAATAAGAGTGTTAAGGTGACAATTACGGACAACCCAGATCCAAAGCTCGCATTCAACAAGTCAAATGTTTCTCCATTGAACTTCTATGGAGCTATTGTTCTAGGTGACACCTTTGATTGCATACACAATGGTCATCACCTTTTCCTCAAGTTCTGTCTCCCCATACGTATTTAGCTAGTACATGAACACATACCTCACACATATAATAGGATGATCTTTTGGTTATTCTGTCTGACGTTGGAGGATTTGATTGTAACTTGTAGAGTTGCAGGTAGCTACAGAATTTGCTAGGGACTGTATACAGTAGGAATGTTGTACAAAGGAGAAGACAACATGCAGGTATGGTGAGGTAAGTTCAATGCAAGACAAATATGAGCATATGAAAGTTAGCACCAATGATTGTATAATGATAATTAATGAAGACATGCCATTAATTTGGGCTCTGATGTAAATTGGAGCTTGCAAATTCATTTCGTATGACTAGTTTATTATATATTTTAACATGTAAAAGCAAAATTAGGTAAACATGAGTTTTACCAATAAAATGGGAAGCTGCAATATTTTTTCAACAAACCATGTTGAGATGGTTAGTAATCTTTCTTACCATTAAAAATCAAGTTTCACAAACCTTGAGTTAGTCATTTCTCTACTTTAAGATATTATTCTTTTTTTTTTCTTTATCAGAAGCACAAGAAAGAGATAACCGAAACAACCTGTTGCAACACACGTGCAAATAAAACAGAAAATAAAGTTATGGGAATACAACTAAACCTTTAGCTTGCCTTCTTTATAAACAATTGTTTTATTAGAATATTTTACTCAATGTGCTACGGTTATGATACATATTACACATGCATAGATAGATCAATCTGAAACTTAAATTATTTTATTTAATATATAGGGCTCTAGGGCTATACGCACTTGTAGAATCTCCTTAGATATATTTTCATTAAGATTTGTTTTGCATTATATATTATACTTGGAGAATATAATCACGTACTCAAGCTAATTAACATCTCAAACCAAAGAGTTTGAACTTTAACGTTACCAAAATGCTGAAAAAGAGTATTCTATAAACAAATTAAAAGGTGTATGTGGTACATTTATTCGGGGTAGAATTTTTTTAAACATTGATAATGTGTGTTTACTGGCCGGTAGAATTCATTAGATGAATTAAATTCTAATATGTAGCTGCTACCATAAATCGTTAAATCCAAATGTATATTTGTTTCCCTCAAAGCAAAGTCGTTTTTTTAATTTGGACTCAGACATCCATCAATTAAATGTGTTGGTCAATTATGTATGATATATGGATGTGAACCCATGCATATATGTATTGTATTAGAGTATTACTAACCCTCACATCCACCACATGCATATATGTATTGTATAAGACCATCAGCATCCATCAGACCCTTCACACAGTTACATCAGCGGCACATCATTCCCTCACCATTCCCTCATCCCATCACATAAACCCCGCATCCATCACATACTTCACATCACAAAAAAGGAAAAAAAAAATAAGCATCTCTCTCACGATCTCCCCTCACGTACGCGACCTTGGTCACTTGTGTGACCGTGAGCGCTGGCTCACGCATGCCAGCGATGGTGTGCCAAGCTCGTAGCGGCCTTCACACAGCCCCCACGCGATGGATGCGGACAGCCTAAGAGTGTTAGTAACCCTCACTTATCATCACATTGCCACATCCGTTTTTTTTTCTCACCACTCAACCCACCACTCAATCCCGTAAGAGTGGTAGGAGTGGTTACCTCCTACCACACCCACCACACCGCCACGTCAGCTTTTTACTTACACCACTCAGCTCACCACATAGACCCGTAGTGGTTACTTCCCACCACATCAAATGTTGGGACCCACCTTATATATTTATTTTATATTTAATAATACTTAATAATTAATATGTTCTATAAAATATTTAAATAATTAAAGTTTATATTTTATATGATATATTTATTTATAAAAGAAAAGTAAAACAAATTAAATTTAAAGGGGTTAAAATAAAAATATAATAAACATTAAGGGTGCTTTTAAAAATCTAATATAATATTTAAACAAAATTAGGGTTAGAAAAGACTTGGGGGGTTGAGCCGCCTACTTCTTTCAAATACCTTTTTCTTCATCTTTCTTCTTTGTTCTCTGTAATTTTTTTCACAGCTATCTTCTTTACTCTGTTTTTTCTTTCCCAGCTCATTTATCTTTCTTTATTTCATGGCGTGATTTAATGAAAAAGAAAAGGGGAAAAACCAATAAATACTCCTTCCACGCCATTGAAGCTGCGCGGTGGATGCCACGCCGAGGGGTGACCACGCCGCCATGGTGTGGTTTTTCTCCCCACCACAGCGCGGTGGGGGTGTTTCCACGCCGGTTCTATCTCCCACTCCGACCTCTCTAATGATCACTATTTACCATATCAAATTTTGGGACCCACATAATAATTAATTGATTAATATTAAAAATTAAAATTATGAAATAAAGAAGAAAAGGAGAGAGGTTGATTGAGAGAGAAAAGAATAAAAACAAAAATTAAATATGGACCCACCTACCTTCTCATCTCATCATGTAATTGTAACCTTATAAAATCATCACCACATTGTTATGGTGTGGCTGGACATTTGACCCCTTCCACCCCCTCCCCACCCGTTCATCCATACCGCACACTCTAAGAGTGAAACGTACCATGCATGATGTGAATGTGTATGTCAATGGATATCCGTGTGAATTAAAGATCGATCTCTACGCACGTGCGTCTATCCAGAAGTCCGTCCATATTAGGCCTGTAAACGAACCGAACGAACACGAACGGGGCTTGTTCGTGTTTGTTCGTTTAACTTTAGCCGAATAAATAAACGAACACGAACGGATAAACGAACGGAAATATGTGTTCATGTTCGTTCGTTAACTTTAGCCGAACAAATAAACGAACACGAACGATAAACGAACGAGCATGTGTGTTCGATTGTTTAAGGATTTGTTAGTTCGTGTACATTTTTGTGCGTTCATATAAATGATAAACAAACATAAACGGATGAACACACACTAAAATACAAATCCAATATTATTAAACACAAATAAACACTATATTTAAACACACACGTGTAATATAAATGTATATATTTATATGAAATATAAATGAACATAAACGAACGGATAACCGAACGTTCACGAACATAAATGAACGAACGAGAGCTCTGTTCGTGTTCGTTCGTTTAATTAAACGAACGAAAATATTGTTCTTGTTCGTTCGTTTATTAAACAAACGAACATAAACGAACTTCCCGCCGAACAATTTCAAAAACGTTTGACGAACGTTCTGTTCATTTACAGCCCTATTTCATATTAATCACTACATATATACATACGTCTTTAACTAAACGTACACGTAGCAAAATGGAATTTGAAACTACAATATTTTTTCAAATTAAACAATTGTATAATTATAATTAAGACCTCATGCCACTTTTCAAATCTAAGCAAGTCAAAATAATATTGAAAGAAACTAACTATTAACTAATAAACTAATAAAATTTCACTTATGTATCAATTTAATCATCACATGACCTTTTTTTATTTTAATTTCTTCTTAACCACCTAAGAATTTTTGTCTTCTTCAAATAAACAATTATGACCGGTTATAACAGTTGTAAATTGTAATCATGATATAATGGTTAATTTTTCTTAATAAGTGCTTTAACAGTTAATATATTCTAGTTTTTAAACTGATAAATGTGTTAAAGTTAAATTAGTTGTTAAATTAATACAAAAAAACTTATACGTAAAGATAATCATGTTCTGTATTGACTAGCTTAAAATTTTTTTCTTGATTCATATATTTGTTATATGGGAAAAGTTCATTTAAGAACCAATGTTAATACGAGAATAGCGAGAACTTTTATAAGGCAATCATTAATTTTCTTGTCTTTTTTATTTATTTTTTAACAAGGTGACGATAAAAGTATATTTAACTTTATATTACAGCCGTTTTTTCTCATGTATCCGTACACCAACTTTACCCCAACTTCACTCTCGTCCGTGTCTCATCGTCACCAGCTCCGACGACCGGCAAACATATTCACCGGAAAATATCCCCTTGGCGATCCCCACTGCTAGTATTCGGTAGGCGAAGTCCACCGGCGACCCCCTTCGATTATCAGTGACGTAGCGGGCCACAATACGAGGCCCTTCAGTCTCGTCTCTCTCTCTCTCTGTCTTCCCGACGATTAGCCAAGATGTCAACGACAACAGTGAACGTTTCCTCTCGTCGTCTTTTTTTCTTCTCGAGCTATCATCTACCTGCCGGCGAGCATATCCTCTCTCGCCCCTTTTCTGCTCGAAAATACGGTTTAGATCTTGAAGCTTTTCATTTTGACTACAGTGACCAGAGATGGTGCAAATTAGAATCCAAGGAGGTCGATTGTTGATGGATTAGAGGGACCGTTGATGGGTGTTTCGATGAAATTCAGGTTTGAATTTATGTTTTCAATTTCCTTTGAAAGAAATTGATTATTTGTGTGCTTTTGATATAATGGAGAAGTAATTATAATAAGTAAATAATTTATCAAAAATAATAAGTAAATAATTGAGCTGAATGGCATTGACAGGAAAATGAATGGGTTATTTTACTTTGTAATTGCATTTAATAATTTCAATTGCCTTTTTTGTGCAAGTATAGCATGACAAAAAGTGAATAGGTATGTTTCAATTTGCATATGTACACCTAGCTTTGTTATTCTAGACTGATAGCTTGTTACTATTTCAAAATGTTTGTTTGTTTAATATTTATAAATGTTACATATACTATCCCTGGTTTTAAAGCTATTTAAAATATTTATTATATGGTTTTGAGTCATTGGTTATTAAACATTTATCTTCCTTCTAAATAGTTTAGAAATGGTTTATTGACGTTCGGTTCGTTTACAATCTTTACGTGCACATATGCATCTAGATGTATATGTGTATATGCATATATGCACGAGATGCATACGCGCACGGTGCATATATGCACCCAAACACCTGTGCTAAGTATGAACGGGTTGTGCATATATGCACCATGCATATGTGACTTTACTGTATGAACTGAAAAAATCTAGTGTCATATGCATATGTGCACGAAAAAAAGCAAGTGGACGTGCATATATCTAATGCCATGTTAGAAAAAACCTAATAAAGACGAATATTTTTTCTTTGAAAAAAAGCGAGTGGTACGTGTAAATGTGCATATGCATATATGCACATTGCATATATGCACCCAGACGCACATACGCAGTATGAACAAGTGGTGCACATATGCAACTGTGCTTGAAAAATTCGAGTGTTATATGCACATGTGCATATATCTCTTGTTGTGCTAGAAAAAAAAACTCGGCAAAAACGAATTTTTTTGTTTGAAAAAGCATATATATTCAAAAGCATATTTTTGTCATTAATTTGGTATAATTTTCGTACTTTAATAACTTTGCGTTTAGAAAATATTTTAGTTTTAAAAAAAGTGGGGGTAAGTGGTCCCCCTTTTATTTAGTCAACTTTTCTAAAATACCCTTCCATTTTTTGAAAATTTAAAATAACGGCTGTGTTTTTAATAATTACATGTTTGCCACTTTTAATCTTAGCCAGGAATTAATCAAGATCAATGGCCATAAACGGTTCTCGCGGTTCTCGCACTAACAACGTTTCTCGAATGAACTCTCTCCTTTATTACATAATGGCTTAATTATGTTTTTTTTATAATTTCATTATGTTAATTAGTCAGAAATAGTATTCTTAAAAAAGTCCTTGATAAGCATATTAATAAGTTATTAATGACTTATTGACATTAATACCTTTAGTGTAATTATTTTAATCAATAATTCAATACACACACACTCACATTAGCTAACGAGACTAGGTTTAAAATAGAAAATTAACTCATATATTTTAGAGTCAGTTGTCTCGATTATCTATTAACTATCAAAATTTTCAATTTTAGTTATATAACTTTAAAAGTGATATGCATGGTCTTTTAATACATATCTTGTGAAAAGTTTTATCCTTTCTAAATTTGGTCGGAGGTAAGTAAGATCTGTAAAATGACCAACTTGCCTCTTTTTTATGTGTTCTTTTGATTAAATAAAAAAATTATTTCATTTTAAAATCTTTTTCCCCGACTAACCTAAACACTCTCTTTCTGTCTTGACACAACTTCTCTCTCTCTCCCTCTCTCTCTCTCTCTCTCCCTCTCACCAAAGCCATCATTGCTTCCCACCGCCTCTACCTTCATCAGCCATAACCAGCCGTTAACTACTCTCATTTCCTCAGTCTCTAAATTTACCCTCACTATGTGTCCTCGCTCCCCGCACAACAACACTGTTATAGATAAACAAGCGGTAGATTGAAGGATTGCTAAGATAACTATAATAAGGTTGAGAGAGAATCTCAAACTTCGATTTTTCTGCTTTTTCATGTAAGGAACAGTTGAGTTTACCTTTTTTTCTATCAAGGACAATGGATGTTGCTCGATTCTCCAACGATAACCCCTATTTTCAGATCATAAATAGCATCTTCGGTTCAAAAACCGTATGATCATCCCCTTTTTCTTCGATGAACAGCCCCTTTGATCTTCAAACTTTGATTTGTTGATAATAACACTCGATAGATCTTCACTCCTTTGGCTCTGATACCACTTGTTATTGATAAACAAGTGGTAGATTGAAGGATTGCTAAGATAACTATGATAAGGTTGAGGGAGAATCTCGTGAAACACACATAGTTTATTTATTATGAAGTGTGGCAATCCTTACATTTCCTTGTGTAGTACAAGGGTTATATACCTATAAGGTATATTTACAATAAGCACCCTCAACTATTGTTGAACTCCTATTCTATTACAATAATACAGTTCTAACAAACACCCAAACCACAATCGTCCTAGATCTATGGTTTTTATTCCCGAGAATAAAGCACACACTACCTCGTGTACTTTTTCCTCAAATTTGTAAATTTTAAGCCGATTTTGGATAATGGGTTTTGTGTCAAGGTGTTTCTAACGGTTTAGGTTTAGTTTTCTTGGTGATTTTCGAGGGTGTTTGTTGGTTGCAAGGTGGTGATGGTTTCTAGTGTTGGTGGTTAGGTGGTGGTGGCCGGTAGAAAGGATAAAAAATAAGAAACAAAGGATAAAGGGAATGGTCGGTGGTGATGGCTGGTGGATTAAGGTAATTGTGGGTGGCGGTTTCAAGCATTGGATAGTGATGGTCCGATAGAGAGGAGGCTAAGAGATAGAAAGAATAGTGACATATATATATATATATATATATATATATATATATATATATATATATATATATATATATATATATATATATATATATATATATATATATATATAGATAGAGAGAGAGAGAAAGAGCAAGAAGGAGATGTGTAAGAAAGATATGTATAAATCTGTTAAAAGTATAATGCTTCCAAGACCAACATTGGGTATATGTCTAATTTAGTGTTTTAGTTGTGACTTGGTTTGTTTGTGTGTAGGTGAACTATTTGTTGCTGGGCTGATGGATTCGCGGAGTCGTGAAGACTCAAGGTTACAAGTTGGGCTTGAAGGGGGCTGGCTTGAGACCGGGTAGAGACCCGGGTCGGGTGCGCACCTAGTGCGGATGTAATCCGGTTTCTCTCCCTTAGTTGCCTTAGTATTTAGTATCATTTCTTGTGGGCTTATTTTTGTGGACTTAGTGGATTTAGCTCACTTCCTTTGGGTTTAATGTTGTGAGCCTAGTGAGAGATATACATATTCCAGTGAGAGATAAATTCTCTTTTTTAGTTCCTTTTCTATTTTTCCGTCCAGGGAGGAATATTCAAGTTCATATACATTCATAAATTGGTCTTCTATGGCTGGATGATTAACTGGTTTTTTCCTGTATTATCAGTTTATAGATCTCGTTTTGTGATCTGATTGTATTCAAGACTTTTTAACCTCTAAAAAGAATAACTATAATACAAATTTTAAAGGAGTGTAAAAAACTTAAATGCCCTAAAATTAACAGACTTTACTAACATATTATTAATGAAAACCGTTAAAAATGGAAAAAGTTTGCCACAAAATGGGTATTAAAAGTGCCAAAATATGATAATTAAAGTATTATCGAGACCATTAACTCTATCTTTTATATATAATAGTTATAAGCCAAACATCCCTTTTAATCATTCAAATAGTAAATCTCATATAAATTATTTATGATAGATTAGATCAATTTGTAGAAAGATATATTGTATCGTAACCTTCTACTTTTTTAGGAGGTAGCTAGTTTTTAAGTTGCATAATACTTAAATTGAAAATTTTTAATATTATTATTAATCTATTACTACGATACCGAGAATTTAGTGATAATGTCGATATTTATATTTTATAGTAGGAATTTTTGAGAATGGCATAAACACTCTAATCAAAATTAATTCAAAATTTGCATAATTTAATTAATCATACCTTAATTAGAAGGAAATCTAGTGCAACTATAGTAGGCCTTTTATAATGCATTAATGCCGTACGTACTGTTTTTTTCTGCTAATTTTATTAACTAGCATTAATTTATACAGCAGATCAACATAATATATATATATATAATTAAGAAATACACTAAAAACATTTAAGTAATTATTACGAATCAGTAATTAATCCAATTACATTTTATTAAGAATTGCAAGTCTTAAGGTGTCTTCAAATTCACCTGTGAATCCATTTGGAGCCTTGACGATAATATCTTGTAGCATCAAATCCTTGACGCTTGACACAGTCGCGTACTGAACTTTTAACTCAAGACTTTTAAGTGCATCCATCAACTTAGCTGTTGGATGATTAACGTCCGGCGATTGAACCCTGATAATTGCTTCTGATCCAAGTAATTTCACATCCACTTCAACCCCATCATCAGCTGCTGAATTGCCGATGATTTTAGTTCTTGAAGAATTATGCTTACAGTGGTTCAAGCTCCATTGGGTCTCGTTTCTTGATCTTATTGGTGATGATTCTGATCCGCTTTTCTTTTCTAATGTTTGGATTTTGGATTTTAGCTCGTTGATGTAAGTAACCGCATCTGCTAACAGAGAAGCTTTGTCCATCTTCGAAACGTAAGGAACGACGCTCCGGAGAGCATAAAACCGGAGGTTTAATTTCTCTCTACGCTGCCGCTCCGCCTCCACGTGATACCCGGGTTCGATTGTTACTGGCGGATCTATCATCACTCCTTTTGCTCGTCTTCCCTTTCTTTTAGGCATATTATGTGTAATAGTATTAGTGTTCGATAGCGACGATGAGCTGTTGATTTCAAATGGATCCGACTGTTCCGAAGATGACTGCATCTTCATCTTCATCATGCTCATCGCTTCTTCCTGTCTTTCTTCAATTACTGAAAATAATTCGTACTTACAACTTAATTAACTCTGGGTTTTCGATTATAGAGCAAAAAGGTAAAGAAAAAAATTAAGCATAAAAAAAGATACCTTGATTATAAGGGATTTCACATTCATGATCAACATTAAAAAATCTATCAGAATCGAAGACAGATTTGGTTAACTGGATCAGAGCACAGTCTTGTTTTGCAGTATCACGAGAAGCCAATTCAACAACGCCATTAGAAGTTGGAATACAAACCAACGATTCGATTCCGTGTATTCTAACTTCTTCGGTTCTTTTGCTTGCGTACATCTTTAACTCCACGTCACCAGCAAACCATAGGCAGGATCCCGAACTATAGCTCTGCCCGACCACATCATTACCGATCGGAAAACTCATCGCGACGGAAGACATAATAAACCGCTGGGCCACGTCAGTACTTCCGAACATCGGATCAACAGGATTTGTTGTTGAAGGCAGCAAGTCACAATTGGTGCCGGGGAAATAACCGTCGGCCCACAAGAGAACTAATCGGCTGTCGGCGTCTATAGAGGCTTGCCAGAATATGGCGTAAAGCCACCTTTCTGGTCGGTTTTGGAGGATGAATTTGAGGCGGGTTTGAAGTGAGGAGGATCGTGGGATGAGGGCTGGGCTAAGTAATGCCATTGAACAATCCTCTGGTGATGTACTCCGGCGAGATGATGCTGCTTAAGGAGGAAATGAAAATGGACGGTAGGGGACTAGGGGTAAGTGAGATGGTGTGCGGGCGTGCACCTGTTTATATAGTAGTACAATTAAGCGGTTTCAGATGCCAAATGTTTTATGACATCATTTAAAACTGTAAATTATTTGATTTATGAGATCCGGGTGTATATATATATATATATAGGGTGAGGATCAAGTAAAAGGTATATTAACGTAAAAATGGTTAGAGGCAATAAAAAATCCTTTTTATTGATTAAAACTAGTTGTTCATCGATTTCTTTTTGATGAATCCAATATATTCATCACTTTTTACACAGCAAAAGAGATTTTCAAATACAGATTTTGAAACCAAATTTTTGGAATAATTTGGTGATGAACAAAATGCTTTCATCTAAAAAGTGATGTATATGTTGGATTCATCAAAAAGAAATAGATGATGAACTAGTTTTAATCAATAAAGATGATGAACTAACAATTATCAGTTGATGTATATACTGAAAAACTATCACTAATCATCCCTCTTACATTTTTTACTTTAATTTACCTTTTATTTGATCTCATCCCTATATATATATATATATATATATATATATATATATATATATATATATATATATATATATATATATATATATATATATATAATGGATCAATATAGAACAATTATTTAAACATAGAACCATAGAACCAATCTGGATCATTGAATCATTAAAATCAATGGTTGAGATTAAGGATGACATAATTGTAATTACCTCTCAACAAACTCACGTTTTTAATTAAAAAATACACCCAAAACTTTAAATTGTCATAACTTTTTAAGTTTTGTGAATTTTTTAAAAAAATTATACCAATATTTTAGTTTTTTAATCCTCTTTCAATCAAGACCACTCTTGCCATATTTTTCAAAAATTTTAATGAAAAGGCAAATTTTGTTTTGCATTTTGGGTTGCATTTTCAGTTAGTTTTTGTTTGCATTTTCAGTATTGGTTTCAAAATTTGCATTTTTGGAAGCATATGCATAACTTGCATCTTCGATTTTTGCATTTTCGGTTTTTGCATTTTTGCATTTTCAAATGAAACCAGGTAAAAATGCAAATTTTGAAAAATTTGCATTTTCAAAAAAAAAAAACTTTCAGAAATATATCAAGCTTGGTCTTGTTTAAAAGAGGACGAAGAACTGAATCTAACGATATACTTTTTTGTTAAAATTCTTAAAAACGAATGAATTATGATCATTTAAAGATTGAGGGGGTTTTTTTTTTAAAGTTTGTTGGAAAGGAGGGAGATGCCACTTGTTATCACCTAAAGTGGTTCTTTAGGTTCTATGTTTAAGTAAGGTTCTATGTGTAACCTTACCCTATATATATATATATATATATATATATATATATATATATATATATATATATATATATATATAGAGAGAGAGAGAGAGAGAGAGTTAGGATCAAAAGAGAACACTCTTAAATAGAGAACAGAGAGAACATTTTTAAAACTTTGATTTCAAAAGTCAACTTTACATCCATAGCTACCCAAAAGTCAACTTTACATCCTAAATCTTAAAATAAAAATTATTTCTATAATTATTAACAATTTAAAATTTTGTATGCATTGATGCATCAAATAACACTTTTGTATGCATTGATGCTTCTGGATTATATTCGAACATATTATCAAAAAAAAAAGGTGACATTTTTTAAATCCTATGATCAATGAAATCAAATGCCTAAATAAATTGTGACAATTTTTGAACCATCCGATCAATAAAATCAAAGTTTCAAAAATGTTCTCTCTGTTCTCCACTTAAGAGGGTTCTCCCTTGATCCTCACCCTATATATATATATATAAATATATATATATATATAGGGGCGGGATCCACTAAAAAGAGTCTTAAACTACAAAGGGTAAGGAGAAATCTCAGCCATTCATTTTCCAATAACCGCTCCTATAAAAATGGTTTTTTTTCCTTTTCTTTTAATTATAAAAAATACAATTAAGGGTATAATTGTCCAATTCATTTCAACACTGTTTTCAATTTATTTTCATTCTCCAGAAAATCCTCTTGATGCGCTGTTTTTTAAAATAGTCCTCCAGGACTTTTTCGATAAGTACATGCACAAAACAAAATCATCAAACCATACATCAAGAAAACATAACAGAATGATCAAATTATTCATCAAAAACCATTAATATGACAGAATAATCAAAACCATTCATCAAACAGAATCATCAAACCAGTAATATACAGATTTTCTATTAACTATCAAAAACTTTAGATGAATTCCTTTCAGAATTTCTATTAACTATTTCAGAATGCACAAAATACGTATATAGAAAATGTGGATGAATTACATTCATCAATCCAGGACAAATCTGATGTACAAATCTGATTCTCAATACGAATGTTCTACAAAAAAAATAGATGATGTACAAATCTGATACTATTTCTTACCAACATCATCGGCAAACAGAAAGATGAACAAAATCAAAGAAAACCCTAACCCTTTAGATCTGAGAATGTGCATCTACGACGAGGCGTCATAACAGCGACGGTGAGTGGAGGGGACTCGATTCCGGTGGTCTAAATATAACGCCGGCGCGCATAACAGTGGCCACAGGGAGCGGCACTTCAAATGGGTTTCGCGACAAAACCCCATGGATGAAATTCCGATCGTTATGTTGCTCGAGATCCAAAGCATCGGCGTTTGTGGTGGTGTGAAAGGCTAGGGTTTTCATCGTGGTTCATTGTGGTGGTGCACCTCCAACCTCGTTGAAATCCGGCTAATCGTCTCTTACAGGCGGCTGTTAGGGTTTAACGAGGTGAAGGGGACGGGATTTTCGAAGGTTGAGCGGCGACTGTTTAACGGCGACTGTGGAACGGCGAAGGGCGAGCGACGGCGAAGGGTGAAGTCGAACGGCGCAGTATGTTTTTGGGGGAGGCGGTGATAGGGCAGAGAGATCAGAGACGTAAATTGCTTTATTAACGGTTCATCAAACGTGGGTAGAGAAAGTGGGATAAATATTATTTGACTTTCCTAATATACCCTTTTTAATTTTTTTAATTTAATGGACACGTGGCAACACTAGGTTTCTCCTTACCCTTTTTACCTTAAAACTCTTTTTATTTGATCCTAATTATATATATATATATATATATATATAGGAATTGGATCAAATAAAATGTGTTTTTATCTAAGATGTGTAAGATGTATTGTGAGGGTGACACTTGACATCATAAATAAAAAGGTATGATAGTAATTCTATAATTATAATTAAAACTAATTAATTGAGTTTCCTTAAATAATGAAACCTCCCTCTCTCCCTAACATAAATAAATAATCAAATATCGGTTCCCCCAACATATCTTAAGATTGCCGCCACCGTCAACCCCCAAGTTCCAAGTCGCCGTCACCCTCAAGTTCCGAGTTCCGACTTCACTGTTGAGTCGCCGCCGTCACCCCCATGTTTCATCGTCACCCCAAGTTCTGCCATCTACCAAAATTCGAAGAACTCTTCAAGATCGACCAACAACCCACAAATATTCATCAAGTAATTAAATTAAACATTTCAGTTTGAAAGTTCTCCATATCGATCATTTCAATTTAGTAGATCGAGGTTTATTTCTTTGTTTTTGCATTTTGTTGGTGACGACAGATACATTTATTTTGACTTTTGTGACACCAAGCCATCTCCATATTTGTGTTCATCAAGTCTTGATATGTGGTTCATTTCGACGTACTGGTGTCTGAAGCATATGAATAATTTTAGGGAACAAAAATCTCCAAAACATTCATCTCTTTTCTTTACTTCTTTGTTGATGTATTGTTGGATATCCCCCTTATTCAACTATAGAATTTTTGTTTATCAAGTTTTTTAAGTTTTTTTTCATAAGATTTATTGTACATCAGTTTTAGTATTCATCAAAAGAATATCATCAAGAAATCATGTTTCTGTTATTTTAGCATTATAGCTCATGAATGGATTGTGAATAGTTGGTTTGTGTATCAAAATTTCTTATTGATAATTGTTGTGCTTGAGGCTTGAGTAAGGATTAAAAAGTCAAGAAAATGGACCAGGTGGCCTATTATTTTATTTTCATCTTACTAACCTTAATGAATCAACAGACGATGGGAGTTCGAGAGGAGTGGATTTCTAAATATGTTAGTTCAAGTTAATCAATTTTCTGGGTTTGTTTCATTCATGTTCATCGTTTGCCGGTGTGGATTGTAGGTTTCAAATTCATCAAGTTAATAATTTTCTGCGTTCATCATTTTTAAATCAAGGGAATGTTCTGGGTTCATCATATTTTTAAGCAAATTGGGTTCATCATATTTTTAGTTTGTTGTTTATACGTATGTTTTTTTAAGTATATTTTTAAACTTGCACCATGATTTAAGGAGATTATGAGCTGTAAGATATTTTTTGAGTGCCTAATTTACCCCTAGACTTCATTTAATTGGCAAGTTATTAATAATCAATTTTGACCAAATTTTGTTTACTATAGTTGACCGATGACAATGATCCAACGGATGAAATTCCCTCTTACACCTCTTACCAAGATTTACATCTTACAATAACCCAACTCTATATATATATATATATATATATATACACACACACATATACATATATATATATATATATACATATATATAGGGTAAGGTTATTGTAAGATGTAAATTAATGTAAGATGTGTAAGATGTAATCTGGACCATTTATTTTTCATCTGATCTTCAAATTATTACATATTTTTATTTCTTAAATTAATTTAATAATAATGGTAGGTAAGGGTATTCTTGACTTTTTATATCTCCTTAAATTAAGGAGTTGCCATTTTTACATTTGATGAAAATTCAGAAACAAAATCAGACGTAATCTTGATGAAAATTCAGAAACAAAATCAGACGTAATTTGTTTGAAACTTTTGATGACAGAAACATAATCAGAATCTTGATGAACCCAATTCATCTTGATTTAATAATTTAATGAACCCAGAAAATGATTAATGAGATGAATATTATGATTCATGAGATTAAAATTATGAAGAAAATTTGATGAATATTATCAACCACACTCATTTGGTCTCACCTCCTAGTCTGATGATTTATGAGATGAATAATATGATGAAAATGAAACAATAAGTCACCATTGTTGATTCATACTAAAGAAACAAAACTGAATAATATCATCCATTTTGTAGCCGACCAAACTTGGTTTTACAGTCAAGTGCTACCATCTCTGCACTAAAATGATTAACATAAAAATTCAAACAACAAATTGAGAACCTCTCGTTTGTTTATCTTCAAAAACAAAAACAGAATCTTGATGAAAACTACATAAAACTCACTCCAGAAATCGAATATTCTTCATCCTCACATGGTTATGAAACATGAAATTCATGAAAACACTCACAAAATCAAATCTTCTTCCAGATCTGGTGATAATCGGTCTTCCAATCGACTTATATACATGACGCATGCGGCGGTGGTGATAATCGGTCTTCAAATCGGGTTTCAAAATGGCCATTGTCGACGACCCGGAAGGTTAGGGTTACAGAGCTTACGCGGCGGCGGGTTAGGGTTACAGAGCGGCGGCGGCGGGTTAGGGTTAAGAGCGGCGTTGGGTTTGCGATGGCCATGGTTGAACGAAGCATAAACCCTGATCTGAGTGCGTGGCTACTAAACCCCCATCCATGGCGGATGGTGGTACAGGCGAACACCGGGGTCGTCGGAGAAAGGAGGCAGCGGCGGCTGCGGATGTGGTGGTGGATACCCTCCGGCATCTCTCATATACGACTCTCCCTATTCCGGCGGCATCTCTCATATGCGACTCTCCCTATTCCGGCAGCACTCTCATTTGCGAATCTCAATGGGTAGATCTCGATGGGGTGATTATAAAAGTGTAGAAAGAGAGAGAAAGAAGGAGAGAGGTTGAAAACTGATTCACCAGGCGTGATTTACGGAATATATAATTAAAAATAAATAAAACAACTAAAACACCCTTATTCAGAAATGGACACGTGTCGATCTGTGGTTAAATCTTACACATCTTACCTAAAATCACATCTTATTTGATCCTAACCCTATATATATATATATATATATTGAGAAATTCAAATGAGAACCTTAAATTAATTGAGAATTAGAGACTCAATCACAACCGTCCAATTTCTCCTCCTTCAATGTCATTGTCTACCCATGAATTTATCACATGCACCCTGCCACACTCGATCCCCCTACGCTTTCCATCTATGAATTCCACTTACAAAATAAACGGCTGAGATTGAGTCTCACATTCTCATTTAATTTTTCATTCTCATTTGAACCTTCCCCTATATATATATATATATATATATATATATATATATATATATATATATATATATATATATATATATATAGACTTATATAGAGAGAGAGAGATAGAGGAAGGTTCAAATGAGAATGAGAAATTAATTGAGAATGAGAGACTAAATCTTAGCCGTTCATTTTGTAAGTGGAATTCATGGATAGAGAGCGTGAAGGAATCGAGCGTGGCAGGGTGCGTTTGAGGAATTCATGGCTGAGCAATGACATTGAAATATGGGAATTGGACGGCTGGGATTGAGTCTCCCATTCTCAATTAATTTAAGGTTCTCATTTAAACCTGCCACTATATATATATATAGGGGAGGGTTCCATTGAGAACCGATTTTATTGCGAGAACCGCGAGAACCAATTTTAGCCGTTGATTTGATGGATGGAGAGCGTGGGGGGATCAAATGTAGCAGGGTGTATGTGAGGAATTCATGGGTGGGCAATGACATTGAAAGAGGGGGAATTGGACGGCTCAGATTGATTCTCGCGGTACTCGCACTAAATATGGTTCTCAATGGAACTTCTTCCTATATATATATATATATATATATATATATATAGAAGAGGGTTAATGCGAGAACCATTGTTAGTGCGAGAACCGCGAGAACCAATCTCAGCCGTTCCTTGGATATGGGAAGTATCATGGATGGTAAGTATGGAGGTATAGAGTGTGGCAGGGTGCATGTGAGGAATTTATGTGTGAGCAATGACATTGAAGGTTGGTGAATTGGACGGCTTAGATTGGTTCTCGCGGTTCTCGCAAGAACTTTTCCTTATATATATTATATATATATATATATATATATATATATATATATATATATATATATATATATATATATATGAAGATTCATTTGATAATCGATTTTAGTGTAAGTATCGTGATAATTTAATTTTAGTCATTAATTTGATAAGTGTAATTCACGGATGTAGGGCATGGGAGGATCAAGTGTGTCAGAGTGGATGAGATGAATTAATGGGTGGTGATTAGGGGTGTTCAAAATATCTGAAACCGATAAACCTAACTGAAAAACCGGCGAACCGAACCGAACCGAATTTCAGGTTAACCAAACCGATATTTTTAAAAACTTCGGTTTGGTTAACCGAACCGGGAATTTTTTCAGTTTTCGGTTTGGTTACGGTTCTTGATATTAGTGATGGAAGGTTAACCGAAAAACCGAATTTATATGTGTGTGTATATATATATATATATTATATGTATATATAGAGAATAATAAGTTGTGTATGGTGTATTATAAATTTATAACACACTAAGTTGTGTATGGTGTATTATAAATTTATAATCAAACCGATATATATATATATATATATATATATATATATATATATATATATATATATATATATATATTTCAGTTTGGTTACGGTTCTTGATATATATTGTATTTGGGTGCTACATTTTGTCTATACTTTTTGGGGTAGTTTGATGCAGATATGTAGTATGAAAAAGTAGAAAACCACGTACATTGTACAGTTCATATTTTGTATGTTGCCAGTTGCATAGTTGCTTGGTAGAATGGTAGGTGTAAGTGATTGAAATCATAATTTTTGTACATATTGTAGCATATGAAATGTAAATGTAAATGTTATGTTGCAAAAATAGTTTAAAGTAGAAGAAATTGGACGGCTCAGATTGGTTATCACGGTTCTCGCAATAAAAATGGTTCTTAAATATATATATATATATATATATATACACACACACAAAAAAGATCAAATGAAAACTATTTTTCGTACGAAACTGCGAGAACTGTTTTTAAAGTCATTATTGACACATTAATAAGGGTATTTTGGTAATTTACATATTTACCCACCCGTGAAATTTGTCCGGGTGAGCCGTCATTAATTTGTGAGACTTGATTTTCCTGAAATAAACCTCATTAATGCGTCATTAATGAGCTGCCAAAAAATCTTAGCCAAAAAATCAAGCTGCCAAAAAATCTTAGCTGCCAAAAAATGAACAATCCCCCATATATATATATATAGGGTAAGGTTACACATAGAACCTTACTTAAACATAAAACCTAAAGAACCACTTTAGGTGATGACACGTGGCATCCCCCTCTCTTCCAACAAACTTTTAAAAAAAACCCCTCTCAATCTTTAAATGATCATAATTCATTCGTTTTTAAGAATTTTAACAAAAAAAAGTATATCGTTAGATTCAGTTCTTCGTCCTCTTTCAAACAAGACCAGCCTTAATATATTTCTGAAACTTTATTTTTTTTGAAAATGCAAATTTTTCAAAAGTTGCATTTTTACCTGGGTTTCATTTGAAAATCCAAAAATGCAAAACCCGAAAATGCAAAAATCGAAGATGCAAGTTATGCATATGCTTCCAAAAATGCAAATTTTGAAACCAATACTGAAAATGCAAACAAGAACTAACTGAAAATGCAACCCAAAATGCAAAACAAAATTTGCATTTTCATAAAAAAAATTTGAAAAATATGGCAAGAGTGGTCTTGATTGAAAGAAAATTAAAAAACTAAAATATTGGTATAATTTTTTTTTTTAAATTCACAAAACTTAAAAAGTTATGACAATTTAAAGTTTTGAGGGGTATTTTTTAATTAAAAACATGGGTTTGTTGGGAAGTAATTACAATTATGTCATCCTTAATCTCAACCATTGATTTTGATGATTCAATGGTCCATATTGGTTCTATGGTTCTATGTTTAAATAATGGTTCTATATTGATCCATTATATATATATATATATATATATATATATATATATATATATATATATATATATATATATATATATATATATATATATATATATATATATATACATACTATATATATGTGTGTGTGTATATATATATATATAGGAAAATTTTAATACGAGAACAATTCTTAGTGCGAGAACCAATCTGAGCCGTCCAATTCCCCCTCTTTCAATGTCATTGCCGCCCCATGAATTCCTCACATGCACCCTGTCACACTCTATCCCTCTACGCTCACCATCCATGAAACTTCCCATATCCAAGGAACGGCCGAGATTAGTTCTCGCGGTTCTCGCACTAACAACGGTTCTAGCATTAACCCTCCCCTATATATATATATATATATATATATATATATATATATATATATATAAGTCGTTCCTTGTATATGAGAAGTTCATGGATGCAGAGCGTAGAGGGATAAAGTGTGGCATGGTGCATGTAAAGAATTCACGGGTGGGCAATGATATTGAAGGAGGGGGAATTGGACGGCTGAGATTGGTTTTGGCGGTTCTCGCACTTAGAATGGTTCTCAAATGAACTTCTTCTTGTGTGTGTGTGTGTGTGTGTGTGTGTGTGTGTATATATATATATATATATATATATATATATATATATATGGGACGGTTCAAACGAGAGCTGTTTTTCTTACGAGAACTGCTAGAACCAATCTCAGTCGCTCCTTGAATATGGGAAGTTAATGGATGGAGAGCGTGGAGGGATCAAGTGTGGCAGGGTGCATGTGAGGAATTCATGGGTGGGCAATGACATTAAAGGAAGGGAAATTGGACGGCTCAGATTGGTTCTCGCAGTTCTCGTACGAAAAACAGTTCTCGTTTGAACTTTTGCCTATATATATATATATATATATATATATATATATATATATATATATATATATATATATATATATATATATATATATGGGAGAGTTCATGCGAGAAACACTTTTTTTACGAGAAGTCATCTTAACCTTCTATTTGTATTTGATCTTTTGTCTCAGATTAATCATATTTTTACATTTTTAAATTCAAAAATGGCATAATAATAAACGTTTTTTTTCCTTTCCAATCTATTTCCCTATTTATTCTCTTTATTTAAATTTTAATTAAACACCTTAATAAATTTAATTTAATGTACAAGAAATTTATCAATTTTACGTAAACACAGGCCAAGGTTACTAGTGTTACATTATTAATACTATGATCATTATTAAGCATCACCAAAAACACATTTTACCAAGATTAGTTTTTTGTATTTGATTTATAAAAGAGTATAAGAAGTTTTTTTTTTTTTTTTGCCAAGGTTGGAAATTTTCTTCAATGAAATAGATTGAAAGAATATAGTGTTTAAATTCATTAATGAACAAATATTTTAAGTAAGTTATTCTCTACATATTCACCAATAAACTTATGTTTGTCACTATTAACGACAATTTGAAATCTATCATTCTTATTTCAAGGATTAATAATCTAAATTTTTATCTCTTTGTTTCTCCGGTGTGGTTTTCAGTTTTCTTTCTTCATAAGAATTCACTAGTGAACTATAATATAATCTACAAAGTTTTATAGTTAATCACCTAAACATTATGGTTATTCACCAATAAACAACATAAACGATTATCCAAATCTTACTATTTTGTTATGTTCATTTATGAGCGACTATAGAAACAACCCAAACAACACTCAAAGCATATAAAGAAAAGCTCATATGAAAAATACCGAATAACATATGCAAAAAATTAAAAATAAAAATAAGTGAATCAAATCTACATAATATTAGGTTACCTCGAATGCGTAAAAAATTAAAAACCCCACAAATTTATGATTTATATGTGCGTTATCTCAATAAGAATGTGTATAACAATATACATGAGAAGATGAAGCTTTTGGGAGTTAACAATATTAAAGAAGACGGTTACAACAACGAAACATTTGGGGTAGACGGTGGATGGTGGCGTGGCAGTGGCTGGTGTCTTGAAGAAGAAAGGTTTTAGTCAAGGTACGTAGTGGGGTTTGGTCGGCGATAGGTGGTGGTGGTGTGGCAGTTGCGTATGGTGAAGGCGGAGGCTCACATCGACGGTAATTAGGGTACTGGTCGGCGGTAGTTACAGATATGGTCGTAGGCAGTTGGGGCTGAAAATATTTCTCCGGATCCAAATGATGAGCACGTATGATATATGATAGGGCACGACGGGTGATGTATGACAGTGCTGGTGCTCGGATGTCTGCTTGAAAGAGAGATATGTTTTTTCCTATTCTGCGTAAGTGGAGAAGACCATGGCTTTAAATGAGAATAATTACTATAATTAGGTAACAATCACATGGGTATAAAAAAGTCTATTTAACCGTGTTTGTTAATTTAAATGTCCTTAAAGTTGTATTCTATTTACGAAAATAGAATATGTCATCTTAACCATTGATTAGTTAATAAATGTTCTAAAAGCTTCTCTCACTTCTCGTAAAAAACATACTTCTCGCATGAACCATTCTCTCTCTCTCTCTCTCTCTCTCTATATATATATATATATATATATATATATATATATATATACACACACACACACACTAGCATACTCCACGCGCAATGCGGCGGCTTTGTATATTTTTTGCTTTGCAAAATTTCGTTGAAGTATAACGGTATGATGTTCGTGCGACATTGTCATGGAATAGTTTTTGTTCAACAACATATCCATTTTTTCATTTCTTTTTTCCCATCATTTCTTTATTAATCTAAAAACATTAAAATAAGAAAAAAATTTAATATATATATTATTCACGGAGCAGAGAGAAAGTATGATGTGGCAAAAAAAATGATGACGTCATTGATGACGTGTAATTGTGATGTGGACAAATAGAATGATTTGATTAGTTGATAATGAGAAAATCGTAATATTTAAACTAAATTCAATATAAGGGGGTAGTATGAAACATATGAGGGGGTTTTGAGAAAATTATATATTAATGTAATTAATTATAGGTTGTTTGAAAATTTTGTTTAATAACTTGTGATATATTTTGTTTAGAGAAAATATAATTATATATTTGGGACCGTCTCATTTTTATATACGTTTTGATATAGATTTTATATTTATATGATGTTTTTTCAAAATTAGCATATTTTAATCGTTTTATCCACTGAGAGCAACGGGTAGGTAATTATTAGACATTTTATTCGTATATTATATACATTCCTTCTACATAATATAATTAATATAATCATTAATTTTTTGGTCTTTTGATACAATGAATTGAAAATATACTATTTTTAAAAATTTGTCGTATTATGATAGTATTATATGTTTGTTAACCACTTAGTGAGATTTTTAAAACCGTTGGTTAGTGACATTAATCTGTTTAAAAAACTATCACTACCACTTTAGGCTCTTTAAAATTGATTGTTAGTGTGTGAGTAAATAACCATATAGAAACTATAACTCTACATAATTACCATCATGTTAGCTAATAAAAATATTTTTTAAGCACTTGATATTATAATATCAACAATAATGTTATGGTTATGTCTTTACAATATCGGAACATGACTCTAACGCGAGAAACATATCAATATTTTACTAAAATTTTCAGATGTGTAATATCATTTTATAATTTAAAAAAGTATTTATAAAAAGTATTAAATATAAAAGTTTTATTTGCGTACCTGGGCAACGTACGGGTATAACACTAGTTCTATTTATGAAATAAGGAAAGAAAAATAATATGATTTTGAAAATTATGTTACTGTGGGTGGAGAATATTGTTGGTATGGAAGAGGATTGTTAGTATAATGATATATTTTAAATAAATGGAAGGTTAAATAAATTAGGAGAGAGATTGAAATGATTAAAGATTGGATGGTTGATATTAATTTAGATAAAATAAATGGTCAACATGTAGTATATTGATTAATAAAGAAATCAATTGAAAAAAATTAAAAAAAGGGGCATGCCGAACAAAAACTATACCATGACATTGAATCGCAAGAACAACATATCATTATACTCGTGAAGAACAAGTTGTAAAACAAAAACTATTCACTGTTGTAGAAACTAGAATGGGGTTGAATAGTTTCTATGTCTACTTTTTAAATCTTTTTAATTATTTTACCCTCTTTAAAAAGTTATATTTTCCTTTTTGCTAAATAAACTCTTTTATATATATTCTAGCACACAACGGAAGCAATAATCAATATTAAATGGCAAGAATATAATATGCGGGTATGTAAAGAGTTTAAAGATTGAGAGAGATAACACCGGGATTTATAGTGGTTCGGTTGAACTCCAACATACATCCACTTCTTGATCTCCGTCAAGAGTTCCACTAGCACAACGTGCAAAAGTCTCATTAGAACGGAAGAGACCGCCGATAACAATCACTTTGTGTGAGGATGTGATCACCTCACGATGTTCTAATCCAATAAGACCAAACACGAGCTCTTCACCAAGAACCCGAAATGCCTCCAATGAGAGGACTTCCTTGCCTCCACCGAGGTATTCAAATAAGTGCATTCACAAAGGACATTTTACAAAGTATGCTTCACCAAGAACTCAAACCCAAGAACAATGTGGGGAAATATCCAATCCACATTTACAACAAGTTCTACAACTAGAACCATCACTCAAGAAATAAAATCTCACCAACACCTACAAAGGTGTGTACAAAAACTCTTACAAATCAGGAGGCAAATGAATATGTCAAGCTAATCACAAACTCAAGAACAATGTGGGGAAATGAATATGTATATTTGAAACTCTTGTATTTATCTCTCTTGATCTCTCTTGCTTGAACTTTAAGTTATGTTGAATATGTCAAGTTAATCACAAACTCAAGAATCACACATATAATTATAAAGGTGTAAGATCACAAGTGTGTGATAGAATATTCAGAGGAATTCATATGCAAGAGACGAGATTAAATGACAACCCAAAGCTTGACTTTATAGAGATAGATGAGAGAAAAAGTTGAGTTGTCTGGTGTCCGTACGGTCACATTCTCAGGGTCGAACGTGGCATGCGACCGTGCGTCACCAACACAGCTTCTCAGCCAGATTTCAAATTATACCATTACGCACTGGCTTATATTTGAAATTTTGTATCAATACAATACCCTGAATATCATATTATTATTGTGTGTACTTTAGTTGGTACAAAGATCAAGATATGATTACAAATCAACAAAAAATGCCCGTATTATACCACCACAAAAGTGTCTTTTGTGGTGCACAAATATCAACGAGAAATCTCTTGAAGATCTCTTTTTCTTCCAACCAATAATATCCAGGATAATAATACCTATTGAGGGTATTATATTTGTATACAAAAATATGTATTTTCATGTTTGTAAATATTGTCAAATAAAATATATTTTGACAATGATTGTGGCTTTCTATTTTATAAAATTTTAATTCCAAAAATAAATATCGTTTTTATTTGATGAGTATTGTATGCGTTTTGCTTTTAATAAAATTTTCATCTTTAATCCTCATGTGATATTCGTGTTGTGATCAATGCAAATTTATATTTAATCACTTATTTTGTTAAATTTATTATTTTCACATTAACTTGAATTTCTTAATATAATTACTTTTTAAATGAATATTAAAGTTGCATCATCAAAACATTTAGATAAATATTTATTCGTTGATTGCACCAACAACTACCGCCATATTACGCGGATAATACGCTAGTTTAATTAATATATCTATGGTTTGTATTAAAAACTTAAATAAGTTAATGTGTTATGTTTAATCAATTAATTGAATATCACTTATTTGACAACTAGGGTAATTTTAGGACAATAATATGGTTTTCTATTACTACTTTCAACCTAATGCTATTATCTATTATAGTGTTTTAGTTTTAGTATGTCTTAAAATAATTGTTTATTGTTTATTATTAATAAAAGATCACAAATGAACAACAAATTAAATGTAAGGTCAAAAATTATATTTTCATTAATTAAACTTTTTATTAATTACATTGTCTTAAACCTTGTATTTTTAGCATGTTGACAATAATTTTAAAACGGGGCGAGTATACTCTAACTATAACAAAGTAATGTACCATGTGGATGGTACTTAGTTTTTTGGAAAATATATCTATATAGATAATTTTTTATACGCTATTGTTATATAAAAATAGAGTAAGTTTTAGATTTGTTCCATTTATTTGGTAGTTTTTACAGATTTGGTCCTTAAAAAGTTATCGCGTTTTCGTTTCAAAATTGAAAATGACCAAATTATCCTTATCTATTATATTTTTCATTTTTCTTTTTGTTTATTAAGTTTTACTTTATTATAAATATATTTATTTAATATTTAATAAACAAATCATATAACTCTTCGGTATCCACCATCGGTGATTTCCAACAATTAACACCACAATCACAGTTTCATGTACCAACTCCATCACCCACCACCACCACCACCACCACCACCACCACCACCACCACCACCACCACCACCACCATAAACTCTGTGTGTGTGTGAGAGAGAGAGAAAGAGAGAGAGAGACAGAGAGCGACTTCCAACACCACCACCACCATCACGTGCACCAACTCTATCACCCACCACCATCAAGTCCTACTCTCTTCCCTTTATGCTGGTGATTACTGACAACCACTGCCATCACCACCAACTCCATCGCCCACCGACCACCACAATTTCAACTATATATGTGAATATTGTCAGATATATATTGTATTTATTAAGTGCTTTTATCAACACATATGTAGCTATTTCCTACACATAAAAATACCTTTACCCACACATTAAATTACACATTTTACCAACGCTTTGTATGGTTATGTCATGTCATCGTCCACGTCATTCCGACATGACATGTCATCAGACACATCATCATCTATGTCATCATAAAACCAAATTATAACACCTTTACACACACATATTGATTACTTTTAAACACGCATATATGTGTAGGTATAGAGGACTCTCTATACACACACATAATATATGTGTTGATAAAGATCTTTACCTACAGACATTAGCCCACACATAATTACACTTATTGTATGTGTGGGTAAAGATAATTACTCACATATATAAATGTTGTACCCACACATAACATGTGTTGGTAAAACCCTAATTTCTTGTAGTTATCGGAGAGGCGGTGGAGCTTTTCATTGGAGAAGAGTGTCAGCGGATAAGTGGAGACGCCGGTGAGTAGCTAAGAAAGTTGAATATGAAGATGACGAGTGGTGACGTCGCGAGGAACAAACTGAGAGAATGCATGGTTCTCTGATATGCTAGAGAGGAGTAAGATCTCATACTAGAGAGAATTATGCAGTGATATTAGTGAGAGAGAACGGAGTTTGAACAATTTACCCCTTATATTATACAATCATTGCCATTAATTTAGATAGAAAACTTTAAATAAATCTAAGGCCATTCGTTTTATATAAAAATTAAAATTCATTTTTGATGTTTTTGGTCAAAATTTAATTCAAATTTGATTTTAATGTAAATCAAAATTAATAAATATCATGTCATATATATCATTTTTAAACTTTAAAATATCGTATTTACTCGCCTAATTCACAAATGTCATATTTATGCTTTATAATATCTTAAAATATTATATTTAAACATTAATAGTTTATAGTTATAAAATATTTAAAAATTCTTTTATATATTTTTAATTATAGCCAATATGTACTTATGGTCATTGCCACATGCATCAAAAAGGTCTAGGGGTGCTATTTACCTACCTTCTTAGTTCTAGCAAATGCATGAGTAACTCGAGGTGTAGGGGCATGAGTTTTCTCATGTATGTAGTCATAATCAGAGATAAGTGATCGAGTGCAATAAATTAGTAAAGGCTATATAACAAGTATTAATAATGGTTTTTGGACCATTGTATTCTCCGCTAATCATGTCATGGTGATTATAAGAGCATCGACATATATATTCTTACTAGCGGTTGCATTAACATTTAACATGCATCTATGTCTTGAGAAAGTTGTTAACGTTGGTGATATATTGATATGTATGCGTTTGTTGTAGGGCATGATGATCATTAGAGATCTACGTACATATTATAATTAATTGGTCTTTGTAGTATTAGCAGATCGAAACGCCCTGATGTTTGATGAAGGACGTAGAATCAACCAGCCTACAATTACCTATCATGTAGTTGCTCATCTTAAAAAGGGTTGAATCATAGCCTTCAACTAAGCATGTATTATATTTCCTCCATCTAAAAAATATTGACTTTTGACTTTTTTTTTATTTTAATTTTGACCTTAATTAATCTTTTAGTTTGTTTTATATAATACTTGATAAAGATTACAACAATGAAAATATATTTAAATATAATTCATTCATATATTTTACATCAAATAGTATATAACACAAATAAAATTATTCAAAGTAAAAGTTGTAAAAAAAACATAATTAATGAAGTTAAAAATGTACAGTAATTTCAGAACGAATGGAGTAATTATTGCGGTAAGGGTAAAGGCAAACATGTTAGAATTATTAAAACTTTTGAACACTCCCTTAAGCCAAAATATATGTTTGAGTAATTGTTGCATTTTTCTTCTCTTAAAACTCTTACATTTGAATCAACCAGAATAATAATTCACATTCTAAGAAAGCCTGATTATTAGTCAAAATAACATGATTCTTTTTTGCTATTTATAGTCAAAATAACATGACGTCTTCTGGATTTACATGTGTTCAATGACTTTTCCCATACAAATTTAGAATATATATAGCATAAAAGAATTCCTTACATATGACTTCACACCATCTATTATATATATATTTTTTTTGAACAACAAGCACACACCCACATAATTTATATCTTATGTCCTTAATAAAATTTTAACACTTAACCTCTAAGAGGAAGAAACATCTTAATCACATATTGATTCTACTAGGTGAAAGACCCTTTATATATATATATATATACCTTTTATTGCTGACTTCACACCGTCTATTTATAAGGTATAAACTATTACACTTCCATCGAAGGAGTTCGCTTATTATATATAATAACAATTGTCAGAAGTTATGAGCGATAACTTTTCTGACAATTGTTATATATCTTTTAAGCTGTAAAATTAACACAGGATGGCGTTTGGCGGAGTGGCTAAACAAGTGTAGGCTCTAGCAAAGGCAAGGTTCGAAGCTTGTGAAATCTTTTTCTTATTTTTTATATTAATGTTATTATATTCAGGTAATTAGTTTTATATATTTTTAGTATTTCTTTTATAACTTTTAACCCATTATGTCTAATGTAAATATGAATATATATACGTGACCGTCTAACTTTTATCTACAATATTTCGATATAAATTTGAGCGTAATATGGCTTTTATTTTAGAAATTTTATTTTTCGATATCCAATACTAAAAAAATACATCTCATATTTTTAAAATAAATCGTATTTTTTGATATATCCAGTACTAAAAACTACATTTCATACCTGTCATATTACGTTTTTATTTATATCAGAATGTGGATAGTTGAGTTGGTTACAATTATAAATGGGGAAGGTTCATTTGAGAACCAATCTTAGTGTAAGTATCGCGACAACCAATCTTAGCCATTTATTAATTTGATAAGTGGAACTTATAGATAGAGAGCGTCGAGGGATTGAGAGATACATTAGACGTAATATAAAAAATAAAATCTGAAAATCAATTTAGATCTAAACGACGTAAATGTTTAATTTTTTCACAAACTTAAATAGAAAATACATTTAACTTAATATATAATAATCTAAATAAATTTAAATTTATACATCATAAATGTTTAAATTTTCATGTTTTAATTTACATATGTATATATATATTTGAATTTGACTTTTATAATTTTGTTCATACTAAAAACTCCGTCGCAATAAACTGAGAAGTTTACAACTAGTTAATATATATATATAATGAAAGAAAGAAAAGTATACACAAAACGTGACATTCTTAATTTGTCGAATCTTGAAAATGTTTAATAATTTGGCGACAAAGTGTGTACGAGCATGAGATGTTGGACTTTTCTTTCAATAATAATAATAATCTAACTATATTATTAAAAGAATAGTCATTTAAGAAAAACTTTCCTTCTTAAAATATAATTTAACTAATAAAAACCTTTTATTTAAAAAATAAATTACATCTATAAACAAATATGATGTCATCATTCTTAATCTCAAAACTTACTTTCCTAATCTAACACCCAACATACAATTTGACATAACCTAACTTGAAAATTTTAAATTAACTTAAAAAATTAAAATTTCATGAGATAATAATGTTCTTTTTCAAACTTCAAATATTAATTTATTTTTCAAACTTCAAATATTATTATAAATGCAATTTATTTTTCTTTAAAAAATAAATTGCATTTATAAACAAATGTTAGTTACATCATATCCTAAAATACCATTCAAGTTTCAATTAAAACAATTTCCTCTTTTGGTTTGTTTTGTAATGACGATAAACAAAAGTCAACGCCAATCGTCATATTGTTTTTTAGATAATCTGTTTTCTCTCATGGACAATTATATGTGACGGTTTCTATGGTAAAAAGTAAGGATGGCTTAAGGTTCTAATCTGCAACGAAAAAGACAACCCAACGAATAAAACAGTGAATGTTGTTTATAAATAAGTTTACAGAAAATTTGATAAGGATATTATTTATGAATTTTTTACTTATAATACATTTATCCATTTATATTTATATGTACTTTTTACAATTGTTTTACTATACCTATTAGAGTTTCACACTATCATATTTTATAATTTACTAAACATCCCCGTGTTAATACACGGGACACTAAACTAGTAATAATAATAATAATAATAATAATAATAGTAATAATAACAGTAGTACTAGTAGTAATAATAATAATAATAAATATAATAATAATAATAATAATAATAATAATAATAATAATAATAATAATAATAATAATAATAATAATAATAATAATAATAATAATAATAATAATAATAAGGGTTAAAGTCACTGAACACAAACATGTTTTCCCCAATGTTTCGATATGACACATTAACTTTTTTTTACACATATGGTCATTTAACTTACAAAAACCGTGTCGATATGCCCAATTTCGTGACCTGCAACCTCCCAATTCGGTTTCAGCCTGTTTTTTGATATTTTTGGGTCGATTTTTATTCGTTTTGCGTGATTTTTTTTGTGGAATCTTGTAATTTATCATTATACCTTTCAAATTACACCAAATTCATGAATTTTTGTCAAGTATTGAGGAAGAATTTTAAGCTCAAAGTTTTGACTTTTTGTGTTTATGGGTTCCAAAACAAGACAGAAAAAAGATGTATTTTTAGCTTGATTTTTGATCATTTTACATAATTCTTTTTTTTATAGATTGTCGTAGATAATGTTTTTACCTTTCAATTGACACCTAGTTAATGAAAAACCATCAAGTGTAGGGCAAGTTATTGCTAATTAAAGTCGATAATGACCCTTACGGTATTTTGATGAATTGACACATTTTAAACTCGTTTTTATTCGTTTTTTTGTACTACTTGATAGACAACTCGATTACCTTTCCATAGAGTCAAGTATCATTGATTTTCGTTAAGTGTACATGGAGAATTTTAGCTTCAAAGTTTGTTTTCAAAGTGAAGGAAATTGGGGAAGAAGATGATGACCTGCTATTGGAAGTCAAAATCATCAAAATGACTATAATAACACGTTTTTTACAAGTTAAATGGTCATATGTGTAAAAAAAAGTTAATGTCCCATATCGGAACATGGGGGAAAGCATGTTTATCTTTAGTGACTTTAACCCTAATAATAATAGTAGTAGTAATAATAGTAGTAGTAGTAGTAGTCATGGTTCTGAAAAGCCTGTTTTGGCTTCGCCATGCCGCCACGCCATGGTACAAAGCTTGGACGTAAGGCTTGGCGTACACTAAAGTCCATCTTGACAAGCCCTTACTTGTTATAAGCCCTTTTTAGTAGTAGTAGTAGTAACTAATTGTCGTTAGCATGTTACTTTGTATATTCATTAGTAGGTCTGTAAACGAACCGAACAAACACGAACAGAGGCATGTTCATGTTCGTTCGTTTAATTTTAACCGAACACGAACACGAACATTTAACCGAACGAAATTTCATGTTCGTGTTCGTTCGTATAAAAGATGAGGGTGTTCGTGTTCGTTTGTGTTCGTTCATTTAATTACTAAACGAACGGTTCATGAACTTAAACGAACATAAACGAACATGAACAAACATGAACGAACCTGAACACAAACGAACATAAATGAACATAAATGAACATAACGAACATAAATGAACATAAACGAACACAAACACAGAATGACTGAAATGAGCAGAAATTCAGAACTTAAAACGAACGAATTCAAGTACACAATAATACAATCAAGTAGCAAAACACATGTCCAAATATTAAATTAAAATGCATTTAACATAGTTTTTCAAAATGGACTTGAAACAACTTGCTTCTTTTTCCCATTTGTTTTCAATCCAAGCTTCCATCCAAACTTCCATCCTAAAATTAGTAAAAAACTAGATAACATCAAAAACAAAAAACAGGAAATATTATATACGTATCTATGAAATCAGCAGATAACAATAACATGAAGAACAATAATATGCTAAATTACTAAGAGGTGTTACAATCTCACCCATATTGATTTGTTCTATATATGCAACTTGCCTGTTTATTTAATTTACTTCAAGAGTATATGAAGTAACTACAGAGTTATGCAATCAATTATTCAAAGGGAACAAATGCTACAACTAATTCAAAGGGAATAATATGCAACTTGCCTGTTTAATTTGAGATACTACATTCACATAACTTAAAGACTACAACAACAAAGGCTATAGGGTGTCGTCTATATAATCATTATAACCATCGAAGATAAAACATTCAATATCAAAATAAAATAAACAACTCAACATTTAACAAACGCCAATTAAAGTATCAATCAATTTGAAAATTATATAGTAAGAATTAGTTTAGAAAACTCAACTACTAGCGATAACTAGTATCAATATGTCATTGCTGCAGCATTAAACAAGAAATCTAACTAACCTGATGGAGAAAGATCGGAGGGCTGGAGGACGGCTGGAGCTCGACTGATGTGCGACGTGGCTGAAGCTCGACTGAAGCAGGACCGAAGATCGGAGGGCTGAAGGTCTGTGGTGCGACGGTGGTTGCAGGTCTGTGGTGCGACGGCTCTGGTGTGGAGGTGGACGACGACGGGTCGACGGGAGAAGGAGAGAAAGAGGCGACGGGAGAAAGATGAATGTGGGGCTAGGGTTTCTCAAACTCTTATTTTTATTACTTATTTAGTTATTTGGTTTTTATTTTTATAAACACAACTTAATATACGAACTCTTATTTACAAATTATAAATATATATGTATTATATGAATATATACGAACGAACATATATATACAAACATAAACAAACGAACTTAAACGAACAGTTTACGAACATAAACGAACAAATAACCAAACAGTTCACGAACATAAATGAACGAACGAGAGCCTTGTTCATGTTCGTTCGTTTAACTAAACGAACGAAAAATTTTGTTCATGTTCGTTCGTTTAATAAACAAACGAACATAAACGAACTTCCCGCCGAACAATTTCACGAACGGTTCATGAACGTTCGGTTCGTTTACAGCCCTATTCATTAGTTTGCTTTGTTGGTAACTATTAGATTTTAATTCTTGAATCGATATTAATTAATTTTACTTAGTTTGCAATTGGTTGTCAATTATATATTTTCGTCTATTGTTACAGTTAAATACGTACAATTGTAAGATTTTTCTCAATGTTTTATACAGTTTAGTATTTTAGGGTCCCATTTTTTAGTTTTTCCCGGGCCTAAAAAATGTTTAAGACGGCCCTGGAGCTCGTGAGCCCTCTTCACACGTCTTCACAGCCGCGAAGACCATCGATGGAGCTCGTGAGGATTGGCTCACGGTCCCGCACGCCACCCGGGTCACGCTCGTGAGTGAGTTATTTGTTTTTTTTCTTTTTTTTGTGGTGTGAAGCATGTGATAGATGCGGGGTTTGTGTGATGAGATGAGAGAATGGTGGGGAAATGATGTGGCGCTGATGTGAAGCTAATGTGACTGTGTGAAGCATGTGATGGATGTTGATGGTCTTATACATACACATGTCAAAATAGTAATTCAACCCGGGTGAGGATTCTCTCATGTTTGAGTCAAACATGAACCATCATGTTCCCTCACAAACATGCGAGCGGACCCTAAAATGGGGATCCATTCTTGACAAATATAAGAGACTCACTCTCATGTTTGTGAGAGAACATGATGGGTCATGATTGATAAGGTGAGGTGTACAATGTTCCCCATACCCTAAATTCCTAAAAGATATGTTATTCCTTAACAAAAATTATTATTATTACTAATACTAAAATTTAAATAGGTGTTGCTTTTTTTTTAAATCGGTAAATTCACACACGTGTTCTAATATACATCTCATATATACTCAATATGATTTAAACCCAGAATCTTAAGGAAGGAAACATCTTAAACATACTTTAATACCGCTAGATAGGTGTTGCCATTATATGTGGGGATTGTAAGTAACCATTTTTCTAACTGTAACACCATTGATTAAAAAATTAGGGTTTAAGTAAAATTCTTTGATCGTGTATATTATATATATATATATATATATATATATATACACACTAGCAGGGTATCCGCGCTATGCGGCGGCGACGAATAAAGAGGGACCCTGAAATGTTTTTGTGCTAATACAAACCTATCAAGAGATTAAGCAAAGACAATTTAACATGATTTGCGACTTCGGCGTTCATCTGATAATCTTAAATAGGTAAATATGTGGCAAGTATATATTACGGTGAGAAATATAACACGTTGACAAAGTTCATATAATGTGTTCCAAATCTGGAAATAGGCTGAAATTTCGCTATAATTTTACAAATTATTTGCTTTATTTCTAATGTAATTCTGTAAATAATGAAAATATATTTAAATTTATTACCTTAACAATAATTCCATAATTCTATATTAAGTTTCCATTTTAAAGTCATTGTCGATTTAGTTGTTTCTAAAATAACTCTCAGTTAATGACATATCATTTATAGCCTAGAGTTAAGAGATGGATAGATAAGTAATTTTAATTTCCTAAATTTTTAAGAGAATAGGCATTTTGATCTAAGGGGCTGTTTGTTTGCTGCTTAATTGAACCATTCAGTGTTGAATGCTGAATCGTTCAACATTCAGCGTGTTTGATTACTACCTCTGAATGAAGACTGTGCTGAATGAATCAGAAGAAAGCTGCTGAATCATTTTACCTTAAACTTCATGCTGAATCATTAAGCACTGTATATTTTACCATAATACTCTTTATTTCACATGTTGTCTTGTTAAACAATCATATCTTATAATATAATATATCACTATTAATGTTAAAATGGTAATATGCATCGTTTAGATTGTTCATTCAGAATCTTAATCAAATAGCATGTCATATTCAGAGACAGATTCATTCAGAGCCTTTGCATAATTCAGACCATATAATTATTCAGTGCTTAATCATTCGATTTTAAGAAGCAGCTCCTAAATACTTTATAAGTAGTTAAGATACATACATACATACATACATACATACATACATACATACATACATACATACATATATATATATATATATATATATATAGGGGAGGGTTCATGCGGGAACCGTTGTTAGTGCGAGAACGGCGAGAACCAATCTCAGCCTTTCCTTGGATATGGGAAGTATCATGGTTGGAGAGTGTGGAGGGATAGAGTGTGGCAGGGTGCATGTGAGGAATTCATGGGTAGACAATGACATTGAAGGAGGGGGAATTGGACGGCTTAGATTGGTTCTCGCGGTTCTCGCGCTAACAACGGTTCTCGCATGAACTTTTGTCTATATATATAGAGAGAGTTAGGATCAAAAGAGAACACTCTTAAATAGAGAACAGAGAGAACACTTTTGAAACTTTGATTTCAAAAGTCAACTTTACATCCATAGCTACCCAAAAGTCAACTTTACATCCTAAACCTTGAAATCAAAATTATTTCTATAATTATTACGAGATGAGATTTAATTGGTTCAGAGCAACATATTATGGTTCTTAAGCGAAAGGTAAGAAATTCTTGTTCTTGGTTCTTAATCTTCATCTCATATCTGCGTTTTGGGTGCAGAACTGGTTTTGGGTTCGTAATTTTCATCTGAATCTTCATGAGATGAGATTTAATTGGTTCAGAGCAACATATTATGGTTCTTAAGCGAAAGGTAAGAAATTCTTGTTCTTGGTTCTTAATCTTCATCTCAGATCTGCGTTTTGGGTGCAGAACTGGTTTTGGGTTCTTAATCTTCATCTGAATCTTCATCTCATCTAAAGGTTACATCTTCATCTGTTGCGATTTGTTTAAATATGTTGTTGGTTCATCCTGATCGAAAGGGTTCGACTTCCAGATCCATTCGATTTTAGGGTTTTCATTTTGGATTCGTTTTAGGGTTTTCATTTTGGGGATTCCTTTTGTGTTCGAATTTCATGAGCTAGTGTTCAAATCATAAAACAAGTTCAGATCTAGGGTTTCATCTTCATATGTGAGACATGGTATACGAATTTGGTTGATGGACTTGTTCTTGTTGCAGATGAAATGATGAATCTTCTTCTTGTTCTTCATATTTTATTTATTTATTTATTTTATTTTATTTCTTAAAGATAATACACACATGACAATTAATAAGTAAGGTGAAATAATAAAAAATTTTAAAATTTAAAAAATTACCTGCTACCTGAAGAATAGGTTACCTAATACATAAAATTGTAACTTTCAAAAAGTTTGATACATCAAATGGTAAGTTTGAAAGTTCAGTACATACAATAGCAAAAGGTGTAAAGATGGATACACTTTTATGAACTAAACCCTATATTATATATAAAATATAACAATTGTCACCAATTATCTTACGCTATGAACAGTAAAATTTGCTAATTTGCGACACTGTATTTTATATATCTATTGTCAGGAAAATTATGTAATATAATAACATAGGTTGAGTTGGTAAACACCCTCACTAAAGGTCATCAGTTCGAAGTTCTTTTTTCTTCAATTTCATTTTCCCCCTACCTTCTAAACAACCACGTTTATTATCGCTTTTAGTTTTATATTTAAAAAAATTGAAAAAACTTTTGATATATATAAAACAATTTTCTGAAATTCTAAGTTTAATATATTTCTCTGTTCATATCAAACCTGACAATATTATTTTCCTTTGTACTTTGTTTCTTCTTTTTCTCCATATGTTTTACTTTTCGTTTTGCTATTTCATTCGATTTTTTATTGCTTCATTCCCTAACCAATACAAACTTTTATTTTTATGTTTTTATTAAGGAAAAAAGGGATAAAATATGATTTTAATTTTAAAAATATCGTATGTCATATATGGAAATGTTAAATACTAATTACAAGATGATTATGTTGGATTTTTTATAAATATTAAAGGTTGATTATGAAATATTAGTTATGATTGTATTTATAGAAAGTACAATCATCTTATTTTACTTCTATCCACAGTCCAAAAAGTTGTGGTTAACATTCTTCTTTTATTTAAAATCACACCTTTACAAGTTTTTTAAAACTAAAAGTTATAAATTTTTAGTAAGTACGTGTTATTTTAATTACTTTTTATTTCGAATGTTACAAATATCCGCATGTCAATACCCACAATAATGACATATGTTAGGATCATTCATTTATTTTAGATTAATCAAGTTTTTATGAGTTAAATTATATTTATAATTTTTTTTGCTATATGTATATTACGTTTGTAAGTGTTACTAACTTATTTCCGCAGCGGAGCGCAGATTCATGCTATCTCGTTAAGAACAATCATATATAGTCAAATGGATGAAAATACAAAGCATGTATGCATGCGTGGTTTACAGTTGATGAAATGAAGGTTTATACCAAATTGGTAATCATTACAAGATGTAACCTATGTCAGAATGTTCGGGATGGATGTAGAATTTTTTTTTGACTGGTGACATCATATAATGACAAAAACTAGATTAATAGAAATTACGGGGGTTGTTCGGGTTTTTTTCAGGGTTTTTTGCGGATTTCGGGTAAATCGAGTCCGATTAACGAGGTATCGGTTATTGTTTTGGTATTTCAGGGCAACATTTTAAAGCAAGACACTACTAATGCTCTTTTCTTAGAAAACCTTGCCATTGACTCAAATTGAGATGTTAACTATCAAACAATACCTAAAATAAAATAGAACATAACTACAAACATATTACAAATACAAATTTGAAAGAAAGTACCAATCAACAATTAAAACATAGCAGAACAAAAAACCAAATTTTCATCTAATTTACTATCTCCTACTCATCTCATTATGGTGACTTCAGTTCTTCGATGGCCCAGCCAAAAGTCCGATATGTTCAATTTCCTTTTTCAATTAAGCTCATTACCAATTTTATTGAAGGCCTTTTCAATAAATAACTAAGCCCATTTCTTTTTTATCTTATTTCTTTTAATTCAGCCCAATTGATTCTAATATTGAGATAAAATAAGGTATTTTAAAGATATAAAATCGGATACACGGTTACAATTTATTAAACTTATACTTTATTTTTCAGTTTTTATTGAGTTATAGTGACATCTAAATAATGACTTGTAGCACCCGAAAATTTAAATGGTAGCACCACCAGTGATCACTGTCCATATATAGGACAGGTCCACCCGCCCCTGAGAATGTTCAGTACGTATCCAATGAAATCGTCTTCCTAGCTAGCTAGAGCTGCAAATTAAAACTATGCTAAATTAAGCAGACAAAAGGTGGGGAAAAATCCAAAAAGTAAAAATGATGCATGTATTAGGGTCGGTCTCGAAATTTCGGAGGCCCTGTTCAATTTAGTAAAATGTAGACCTAAAACTTAAAAAATGTCAAAAATAAAATCTTAAAGTTGTTTTCATCTCATGATATACTTCTCATACAAAATCGAAAAATTAATATTTTTTTAAAAGTGTCGTATTACGGCAAATTTTATATTAAAACGTAGATATAAATAAGACGGTTAAAAATATGTAATTATACTTTCTATAAACAAAAAAGATCACAAATTATAAACAAGATTTATAAAAACTCTAGAATTAAATAGACTAATATTAAAGAAACCAAATTTACAAAAACTATCCTAACATATTACAAAAACTACCCAAACAAATTTACAATAACACTCTCATATACCATTTTAACTTCCGAATATTGTGTGACCCCACGATAAATGGTGTATTCTCATTGGCTAACAAGATTATTATACTTAATATGGTAACTTTTTTGTAAAAATTTGTGGGCCCTATAGAGTGTGAGGCATGTTCAAGTGCACACTTTGATCATGCTTATGGCCGGCCCTACTCTAGATGTACAATGCTGGAGACCCGGATACGAGATATGGAGACACTTCCTATGTAAGTTGGATATTTACTGAAGTATCTTCGATCAATAGGTTAATTACACTTCGTGCGTATGTCCCTCGAGGTGATTGGTGTAAATTTTTTGGTCATAAATTTATAAAACACGTACATTAAAATACCAATAAATTGATCTATAGATTTTTTAAACGCTAACAAAAAAGACAAAGAGAGAGATACATAAATAAGAGAAAGATGAGAGAGAAAAGAAGAGAAAGATGAAAGAGATACATAGGTGAGAGAATTAGGTTAATAAAGCCGAAAGGGAGGAGAGAGAACAAGAAAAAGGATGGTCATAATGGTGTTCCCGCCCCATCTGAAGGAACCAATATATCGAGACATGTATGTTATAACAGATGCTCTAATAGTATAGTACTATAGTCATGATCGAAAGCGCGGTCATTTAAGTGTCAATCCTCAAAAAGCATGGAATATGGGACTCCCACCATGGCAATACGTCAATTTCGTAATTCTATTAGATTAACTTTGTCTACATTAGACTAATAAAAAGTAAATTTAATTCTAATTCTATGCAAAGTACAAAAAATAGCATTGATTTGTAGATAGCGAAGATACATACCTTTTGTTTAAAAGTTAATCAAATGAATCAACCACAGCGTTTAAAGCTAATAGGATACATACCTTTTGTTTAAACTCATGCCTTTCTCAACTTCATTTATATATGCATCAAGAAATGAGACTAAAAATGTCTTAAACTAATAAAAAAATTCTAATAGCGCCCGACTTATCTATACAATTAATCTAGACTATGTTAAACTAAACTCTAATCTCATTCTATCCCTAATACTCAAAGCAATTTGTGTGACCATACAGATACAGGTTCGTTGTATCCCTAGCATCATTGTGCATATATGTCACATGACTACATGAGGCATTACTCTCTCTCTCTCTCTCTCTCTCTATCTCTCTCTCTCTCTCTCTCTCTCTCTCTCTCTCTCTCTCTCTCTCTCTCTCTCTCTCTCTCTCTCTCTCTCTCTCTCTCTCTCTCTCTCTCTCTCTCTCTTTTAGGTTTGCTTTATTAGATTTCAGAAAGTTCCAATTCATGTTTCAAAGATATTTTTTATTCGAGGGAAAATGTACTTAAATGAAGAGAAGAGAGAGAGAATATGTTTTTTTTGTTTTTTTTTTTGGTTATGAATAAACCGATTACAATACAAAGAGAGTATTTATACTCACTTAAGAACAAGACATACATATACATTTTATAATTAAGATCGACTCATCGAGGTCATGTGACGAAATAGCCGAATGAGATAAGATGGTCATGGACCCTTCTAAGCCCATACATTAATAATCCATGCAATTAAGAACCCAAGCTCCGCATCACTTAAATAAAAGAAAACTTAAAGTTTGTTAACTTCATTTATTAAAAGCGCTCTCATCTTGTCTTGATACAAAAATATATAAAAGAAGGTACGTACGCTACGTACATTATTTGTTTAAGAAGAAATAGCAACCAACGGGAAGGAAACTCAAGTGTTTCATCATATATATATATTATATATATATGTTGGCATGATTCGAATTTCAAGTTGTGCGTTGGCCCATTTAACTATTATTTTACAGCCCATGAGTTTTAAAGCCTTATTTTCTCTATTGTAATAAAACTAGACTAAATTATAAATTTGGTTCCTCTGGTTTGCTTACAGTAACAGTTTTAGTCTCTCTATATGACTATATCCGAAAAGTTATGGATTTACTTTCTACCGATCCGAATTATAAATTTCTGTTAGCTTAGTGTTAAATATTTGTAAATGACCATTTTTTTCTTCATTTTTGGTCCTTCAAGTTTATACCTATTTTCAATTTTGGTCCTAGATGATTTTTTTTAATCACATTTTACCATTTGTTATTAGTAATATTTATTTAATTATCATTAATACAATTATATTAATCCTTTTTTAAAAATATCATTAGGGTTATTTCATATTTGTTTAGTTTAATCAATACTGTAAATTACATGAAAATGTAATTAACTTTTTCTTTCTTACCATAGTATACAACCAATTTTAAAATTTTAAAAATAATACAATTAACTTTCATAATCCTCTTATTATATGCAAACAACTTTTTTATGTGTCTGTTGTTTAGTTACCATTGTATATAATGAAATTTGTCATAACTTTCATAGTATACCCCAAGTTGCATACAATGTGAAGATTGTGAAAGTTGTTTGTATTATTTTTAAAAAAATAAAATTGATTGTATATAATAATAATTAAGACAAAGTGTATTGTATGGTATAAACTTAGTCATTTATTTTGAAAAATCGCATATTATTAAATCTTTACTTTGAAAAATTTCACACTATTAGTCCTTTATTTTGACCATCAACGTTACTAATAGTGAGAGATTTTTCAAAAATAAAGGACTAGTTTTGTAATTTTTTAGTTTAAAGAAACAAAGATGAAATAACTCTATTTTTAAAAGGAACTAACAGTTAAATTCACGTGACCAAAATGACAAGATCTTGATACTACAATTCAGAAAGGTTTTATACCCTCAAATCTAAACTTACATGCAGAACGATACTAGCTTGAATGGTTAGCTTTAATAACGAAGAAACATATTATTTTGAATATTGAATTATATAACCACTAAAATATTTCGTAAAAATAAAAACTAATAAGTTGCTATACTACTCAATATATATCGGCCTGAATCACGCAGCAAATTGAAATGAATTATGTAACAGATCAAACTTAGACCATGCGCATCCATCACGCAGAGGGTCGTGTGAGAATCTATCACGAGGGTGAGGACCATCGCCCACCTTAATAAGGGGGGCTCACGGTCACGAGTGTGACCCCCATCACGTGTGTGAGCGGAGAGAAGGTTTTTTTTTCTTTTTTTTTCTTGTGATGTGAAACATATAATGGATGCGGGGTTTGTGTGATGGGATGAGAAAATAATAAGGGAATGATGTGACGCTAATGTGACCGTGTAAAAAAATAAGTAAAGCATATAATAAATGTTGATGGTCTTATAAAAATGAGTTTAACCGGAAGAAGAGAAAAACTAAAACACACCAATAAAAAGAAATATAATTGGCACATATTTTGTCGTCACGTTTACGACCTTGCATGCCATACAACTTTATAATTGTCGCAAGCAAGCATTTTAAAGTTATTAAATTTACCTTATAGTAAATAATTATTAATTAACTAGCAATTCGAACCCATTTACTCCTACTCGGGACTCCATCATATACAATTGACAATTGGTAATATCCTGGTGGCGCCACCTCTACTGTCGCCGGAGCTATACACACCACAGCATAATTCTCCTCAAGCCTCCGCCGTATCTCCACCACCTTCAATACCAACAACCTTTGGTTCATGGAAAAAGAATGTGTTGTAAATGACGGCGCCATCATCGTCACATGAACCTTCTCTGCTTCAAGTTCTTCCCCTATTCCTCTCCACCTGAAATTAACCACCATTTTCTGTTCATATACCAAATTCACTCCTGATTGAATTCCAGTAATGTTGGGCCTTAACTTTGGCCCGAATAAATACGGCGGAGAGAAAGCTTCAACGCTAAGCTCTGTCGGGAAAAGCGCCGAGAAGTTGTAATTGGAATTCGGATTACTACCGCCGACAATAACACGGCCGTCGGAGAGTAAATGAGCACTGGAATGATACATCCGGGGAATCGTCGTCGGGTTCATTTTATGAAACGATTTCGAACCCGGCTCGTATAAAACCGGGTACAGTACCGGTTCTCTCGCCAAATCCCAACCGGCGGCCCCACGTGCTGCGCCGTTTATGATTAGAACGTCACCAGTAGGTAACAATAGCATGTCACCCATTATTCTGCTCAGGGGCATTTCTATCATATCCCATTTTGGATTATCATCGTTCAATCGCAACCGTCCACAACTCTTCGTCCCTACTACAAATACGTCAGCGATAGCTCTGTCAATGGCGTCCGGTGCAGTTCCGCCGCAAATAAAAACCTCCGCCACCGGAGGACTAGTTTCCGTACTACCGGAAAGATACAACGGCAGCAACACCGAAGAACCAGTGCTTGGGTAATTTCGAGAAACTCCGCCAGGCATCACCGGATAGTCTCGCACCACTTTGTTATGAACATAATCTAGTAATATCGCTCGATCGTTTGCGAAAATAAAGAGGTTTCCATCAGTGTTAAGATGGATAAACGGGTAGAGATTATTCGGATACGGGTCTGATCTTCGAGTCTCTTCAAGAAACGGAAGCGGGTATTCTTTGAAGTCTTGACCGGAATTTGTGGCGCTCTTGGGAATGAATTCGTACGTAAACTGGCGTCTACCTCCGACGACGATGACTTTACCGTCCGGCAATAACTGGTTGGAAGCATACCACCTCGGCGAAACCAATCCGTTTCTATTTTCTATCCAATCACAATCGTCACAAGGATTAAACGTTCGAACAACGCGTTCTCCGTCATTATTACCGCCGGATTGAATCAATACACCGTCCGGCAACAACGCACCGGAAGAACACCAGGTATCTGACAGAATTGTGAGCGGACGAACCCCACGTTTTGCAGGGTAGAATTCGACGGAATGCGCGTAACAATCCATAGTTGGAGGGCACTTTTCAGCTGGGAAAGTGATGTTTGAAGGACCAAAATCAGTTCGATCGAAAGTGATGATACGATCGTTGGGAAGCAGGGCCATATGCATGGCGGAAACACCAATGCTACTCTTCAAAAGCTTCCATTTGCCTGCTTTGGTTGAAGAATGATCAGGCATTGATGAGGCCGCTGGTGGTGGAAGTGTTAACAGTAATAATAGTATCACCACAGCCACAGGCGCCATTAATGACTGGCCTGGAATTGAAATGGAGTTTGGAAAAATGATCGAAGTGATCAACAAAGATGGTAGTAGAGATATATATAGAGAGAGATGGAGTGATTGAGAGAGGAGCAGTAGTAGTAGTAAAGGCCGGTTGGCATTGGGATGGTCAACAAAAATCAATGGTTTGTTGGAGGTAGCAATGAAAGCTCTTTATATCGCTTGCATCAGAGGTTTTTTTGGCAGCTTCTAGTCTTCTACTTCCTCTTGTAATCATGCAAGTAAAATTTCCCTCGACTTTAAGAGTCAACTTTCTTAGTCAACTTTAGTTCCAGATGTTATTATAACATATAATAACTTTTACACGACATATTAATATAAATTTAAATTTAAACTGGAATCGATTGGTTCATATGGGGCCTGAGATTGCCGTTCGTTCAGCGGAAGTTCCTCGTCAAGGAATCAAGCAGAGTCTTCTAAGTACTTGAGCAAATTTGTCGGTTTGATTACTGTTAACTACATAATAGTACGTTTAGATTAACCCTTTCACTGTATTAACTTGTATAACTTCTTGAGTAAGGGACTCTTTCTTTCGTACTTAATATAACCATTCAGTACTAGCATGTTTGATTGTTGCTTCTAAATGTAGACTGTGTTGAATGAAACAGATGAATGATATATGCTGAATCATTCTATCTTAAAGTATATTCTAAATCATTAAGCACCAATTAAGTATTTGACCATAGTACTTCTTTCACACGCGCGTTGTCTTGTTAAACAATCATATCTTATCTTATAATATAATATTATCACTATTAAGGTTAAAATGATAATTTGCATCCTTCAGAACTTTTTATCAAACATCATGTCACATTCAGAGTCGATTTCATATGACACGTACCGTTTAATAAACTTAATTAAACGCAATTATTTAACATAATAGCACATAAAAACAGGGTTGCGATTAAACGTGGATTGTACAAAATTGGTTAAAACATTGCGATATGATTACAGAAATAACATGTAGTTGTAAAAGAAGAGATTTACTCAAGAAGAAGTGGATCTAGAAAAAGAACAGGACATGCATGGGCCATGGGACATATATATAATGAGAGGGTAGATATTGAACTGAGGACTTTTTCTTGGCAACACCTTTTTGGTGAAAACAGAATTAACCCTTTACAGTTTAAAGGTGTCTTCTTCTTGCCTACTCTTTCCTTTCTTTATAAACATTATTATATTTTGTTTTTATATTTATTCACTCTACCATATTTATATACATCGTTATCATAAATAGAAGAAACCAGTAATAAATAATGACACTGATGGATCTTGTATCTTTAATCATTGTTGACATAAAATATTAATGCAAATTTAAGCAAAATAAATGTATAATTTTAATAAGAGCATTTGAAATGATCACAAATATTAGTGTTACTATTAACCCATCAATAATAGACCATAATGATAATATACATCACTACAATCATGTGATCTATTTACATGTTTTTTTTTAAATCCTATTGTCTGAAAAAAAACAAATAAGAGCTTGTGATGGTTGTGACTTTCACCACGCGTATGGATAAAAAACACATCACGAAACCATCACAACAGAGGTAATGAGCGATAAAGCTCGTGAAAGGGAAACTATTCTCATTATATGTCTGGCACAGCTCCAGATGCTTAATTTTGTTAAACTATCTAAATGACAAGATACACATCCTTTAATTTACATCTATAATCTATAATTATAATTATAATGAGACTTGAACCTTCAACGTTAAAGAGAATTGAATACATAAAAAATTACACAGTAATAACGTTCGACTAACAACACTTTGTACTGCCTAATTATAAGTAGATAATCAAAATTAATAAAAATATATATCAAATTCCAACTGTCACTTGAGCAACTAATATATGTAAAATGCCTATATTCAGGTTTTTTCGTATTGTAGGTTTGGGTCAAATTTATTAACATACAATTGAGTTAATTTATTAACAAGTAGAGTAAATTATAAATTTCGTTTATGTGGTTTGCATAAAACTTTACTTTTCATTCTTTAATTTTTAAAATCAAAGTGGTTTGCATTTCATTACAGAAATTTGATTTTTATGCTAATGGACGTTAGCTATTCTGTTAAAGGTCCCTAATGTGCGAGTTAAAGGTCCCTCGCACATGAGGGTTTTTGTTCATTCAATCAATATTCTTGTTACTAAACTAAAACAAATAAAAACATTTTTAAGTTTCATCTATTCATCTCATTTCCCATCTCAAAATCATCAAACTATCCAAGTTTGTTACTAAATTGTTTTGATGAACTAACTTTAAATTGAACTAGCTTGGTTTTTAATATCAATTAAGAAAAACGAAAACATTAACTAACTTGGTTTTTAATATTAACCAAGAATAAAGAAAAAGTAATAGATCAACCTTGGAAATTTACGATCATGAACTTTAATCTAAGTCCTTCAAATCTGAGATAAACACAACCAATATCCGTAACCTGCGACCTTGAAGTATGAGATGAACACAACCAAAATAATCCTCATACAAACAAAATCAAAATAACAAAACCCTAATTTGAGACTTTTTGAGTGAAGGCTTACAAATCAACCAAGATTCAAATCTGGAAATGAAGAACTCATACAATCGATATGGGCTTCAAAAGAACGAGCAAGATTCGGTGGTTGGTTCCAAACAAACACATGCACACGTGGTCAATTTGTGGTTCAAAACTTGAACAAGATCCAAATCAGGTGATGATTCAAAACGAGAACAAATCAAACAGTGATGGTTGCCATCGGATCTGTTCATTGACGGCAAGCGTGGCGGTGGCGGAGTGCTTTGATGATGGCGGTGGAGTCGATGACATAGGGTGGCGGTGGCAATGTGCTTTGATATTGGTGGAGTGATGGTTGCTATAGAGTGAACAGAGAGTTAATAGAGTTTTCTTCTCTTGTAATATATTATGGGTTGAAATGAATGAAATACCCTCATGTGTAAGGCACATGATAATATAAATAAATTTAAACCAAAGTGACTGTCATGGTAATTTTGAAAAAATAAAGAACGAAAATAGAAAGCTTTATGTAAATCACATGACGAAATTTGTAATTTAGTACTCTAAAAATTATTATAACTATAAATCACCGTTAAAGAGATGAGAGGTCTAATCGCTAATATCTCCATGGGTGTAGGATCTCCTTTACTGTTTGCAGGGAGAAACAAAAGTGTGGATCTTCTTTTTGGAAGCCAGGCCATGTATGGAAGACTCCCGGTGCGTGAACAACTCGACAAACTCGTCTTATATAGATCTGCATTAAGTTTAATTTATGCCCAAGATGTGAATGTTGAATAATGAAAATACTCGTACGTACTATATCTTATACTGATAACTATTTATAGAATACAAAGTTACGAAGGATCGGAAATATTAATATTGTAACCCTAATAAACCCTAGCCCATCTATGCGATTGGGCTAGTTAATTCTAAACTAAACTCTAATTTACATTATCTCTAATATTATACCGCAGTGAGAGCGATAGAAATCCGGGAGCTCACACCGGAGAGAAAAATACAATGAAAGAGATCAAATACATAAGAAAAAAGAAAACGAAATGTAGAAAAGAACTTCGTGCAGGCAGCAATGTGGCAACGACAGATTAGTGGCCAAAGTGACTGTTAGAAGTGTGACGACAGTGGTAGGATCGAGCTACGACTGCAGCGACATGAGCTACAACTACGGCGGGTGGCAACGTTAAGAGGCACGGTGGCAGAAGCTACAACTACAGTAATGACAGGAGCTATAAGTACGGTGAAAGTAAGAAGCACGGTGGCAGCAAGGAAAAGAAGTCTAATCTACTTTTATTTATAATGCATCATCGGGGCAGTAAGAGAGGGAAAAGTAAAGAAAGAAAGTCGTCACTTAATGGGACGTCGGCAGGGCCGTCTTAAGGGGCGGGCTACCCGGGCAACCGCCCAGGGCCCATGGCTAGATGGGGCCCACGGTCGGTATAAACTTCTATATATACATATATATTTATATGTTGTGTGTGTGAGTGTGTATAACAAAGTTTATTGAGCCTAAATATACACTTAAGTAGGGAAAAGGTCCAATTTTTTTGGCCCAGAAAGCGGAAACTTAGAAATTGAAATAGCAATAGGCTTGGAAAACACATAATAAGAGTCATTTACTTTCGGAAATCAAGGCTTCAAAGTTTAATTGTTCAAAGTCTAACAAAACAGACATGAAGTTTCTTTTATCTTTCATTTCTTGTTTGGGTTATTGATTATTGATTATTAGTTAATTAATTTGATTTTGTTATTTGAAATAACTTACTTTTTTGAATCAATTGTTAATTGGGGCCCATTTTTATCATTTGAAATTCTACTCACTTGATACCAAATTATCAACTATTAGATTTGTTGGAGTCGTTTATTTGAAATAAATTAGCCAAATATTCTTGATAATTAGTTTAGTAGTTATTTGGTATATTAGATAAGCTAGTTATTTGAATCACTTGATATCAAGTTAATTGGTGTGCTTACTTTCATAGTTGAATCACTAGATATCAAGTTCATTGTTTTGTTTATTTGAATATCTAAATCCATTTATAACTAACTAATAAATCAAATATTCCAAAATGTATTTCTACCGTAGTAAAAAATGAAAGAAAAAAGAAGAATTTGAAAACCCAAAACGATCTCAAACAGAGAGAATGAAAAATTTATAAAGAATTTAAAAACCTAAACAATTGTAGGTTTCTTACTTAACATATTATACGTTTTAGTATGTTTTATTATATTTTAGTAATTTTAGGGCCCACTTTTTAGTTTTGCCCCGGGCCCCAAAAATGTTTGAGACGGCACTGGACGTCGGGGAAAAGGATAGCGGCGGTGGCTAACCGTAGTTCGGCGGCGATGGTGGTGCCGGTGGAAGAGAAAGAGAAGATATTGACAGAACCCTAAAGCTATTATACCATTTTGAATAATGAGAATTCCTATAGGTATTTTATATTACCTTAATAACTATGTATATAGTGCAAAGAATACAAAGGATACAAAGGAATGACTAATATGAAACCGTAATGGACCCTAATCCATCTATACAATTAGACTTAGTTATTCTACACTAAACCTAATTACATTATCATTAACATGAAACCTCTCTATGGAATCTTCACTATTAGAAATAATGTAGATTAAGGTTTAGTGTAGGATAATCCAACACAATTGTATAGAAGGGCTATGGTCATCCTAGACTACATCCTAATTTACATCATCTCTAATAGTGAAGATTCGGTAGAGAGGGTGGACTATATATGCTCTTCTCCCGTATGGGATCAAGTTTTGAAATGGTGGAATCTGGAGCTTCTGAGGCCAACCTCGCTAGAAGATAATTGTTGGTTGCTAAATAGTTATCGTTGCCCGGCAAAAATTAAAGAAAGGTGGAAATTAAGCTTCGATTTGTGCAATATGCTCATTTGGACTCAGAAATCAGTTGGTTTTCCGGTAGAGTAGAAGATAATTAAACAATTGTACGTCTTTGATCGAAGAACACGATCGACCACATATGCTTCCATAACACAAACTACTTTTTAACTTTATTCTATAACATGCCGGCCGTCTTTTCAAATCGAGCGTACGTACATTAACACAGCACAGGTTAATTTGTCTGTAATCTTCTTCTGGTTACATGTCACACATGTCCCTTGTATTCATCCACTGCCATTGCATGCACATGGCTTTCTTGTTCTAACTCGCGTACGACAATAACATTTTATTCTCCAAGTCATTCATGGAGAGAAATGAAGCATCAAAGTGACTTGTTTCTAATTTCCTTTCTTAACAAAGGGAAGGGAATATATAAAATTTACTGAGTTTTCCTACGAAAAGTTCTTCCTGTTTTCAAAAAATTATTAGAAGGGAAAGGATGGAAAATATATAGTAATTTAATTTACACATAAATGAAAGAAAAAAAAAAGTTTCATTTACTTTGTCTTGTTTGTCGTTTGAAGTAAGATGTAGACGTTTGGTATATACCAGGAAAATCGCTTTCAGGGAGGACAAATGTCCTCGCGAAAGGTGGAAAAGTCGTCGCAGAAAGTCTATCGCGAGGACATTTCGTCGCCAAAAAGTCGTCGCGGAAAGCCCGTGTCGGAAAACTTTCGGCGAGGACATGTGTCGTCGCGAAAGTTTAGCGAGGACAACGTCGTCGCGAAAAACTGAATATTAAAAATAAAGCGAAATTAATATAATTACTTTTCGCGATGACAAAGTCCTCCCAGAAAGTTATTTCCAATATTTTATTTTATTTTTTAAAAGTTTTAGCCACGAAAATGTTCTCGCAGAAAGTCATTTTATATATATTTTTTAATTTCTGATGGAGGTTTTAGCGAGGACATTGTCCTCGCAGAAGGTTTTTTTTAATTTTTTATTATTAATTATCTGCAGTTTTTATAATAAATTTAAAACGCTGAAACATTTTAAATACCTGTTTTCAGAAAATAAGCTACTTAAATATATTACACCAATATATAATCATCAATGAGTATTTTTTACAAACTAGTTTAATGTAAGGTTAACACAATATAACTACTCATCATCCGACTCTTCCTCATCCATGTCGTTACCGTCATCGTCTTCTGTATTCGTCATTGGAGACGAAATCGGTTGAAAGTCGGGAATTGGAATCCCAGCTTGTTTTAGTGCATCAAATACGATTCCAAAATTGGCATTACTCATAGCATTTTGCTAACGCAACATTTCATCCACCTCAGCTTGTATATAAATTCTTTCTTTTGGTAGTTGGTAGGTTGGAATATATGCAGCAGTGGGTAGTTTTCTGCCTCGTCCACGGTTATGTCCACGACGTTCCCCTAATACTTGCGAAAGTATTTGTTCGTCTGTTAGGGGATTTGAACTCCCGGCTTGACTTTCCCGCAGTTGCTCCATTTGTTGCTGTGTAATTAAGAAAGTTCAAATTGTTATAATTAATAACGTGTTATATAAAATATAAAATTTCGACAGCATAACGACTGTAAAATGAATAATCCATAATTTTACCTGTGTGAAAAATTCACATATGAAGATTGTAAAACTTCAACATATCAAGATTGTAAAACTAAATACAATATAATCATAAAAAGTCGTTCACCAAGATCGTAATACATACACAAACACACACACACACACACAAAAGTAAACAAACATTTACATAGATAAACTTTAATACACACACACATAAGTAAACTAAAAATAGATGCTTACGTGATCACTTTGAGCAATCGGGTTGACATGTTCGATCACCACCTGCATCCCCGCCATGGCCTCTTGCGACAACTGACATCTACTAAGACACTTCATATTATAGTAAGTAGCATGCATTGTATTACCAACATAGTTAAAGATCATCAAATAATTAGATAAAACATATAAAATCACATAAATGTTCAATATTCATTCAAACAGGGGACTTTCCAAAATGAATAAGCTAAAAATGAATATTCCTTGCATACTATTTTCAGTTTAAGCGGATAAATAATCTACTAATTTAATGGCATAATGAATAAACTATTAAATTTTAAACATAGTTAAATCAATACATGGATTTAAAATATTTATATCCTGCTAATAAACTAAAAATGAACAATTGCACATATTTATTAATCTAAAACAAATTTTTTACTAATATATAACCTATTATTTAATTCCAAGAGCATATCAAATTTTAGGATGCTATTCATTCTATTACTAAAACTAAATATTAATGCATTTTGATGACAAGTTTATTTATCACTACAAGAGCCTAACTATATATTAGATACACTTATAATATTAAAAATATAAATATAACATTAACCTAAACAAAATTCTAAACATGTTTTTCATTACTAAGATAAGAGTAAAACCATTACCTAAATGTTGTTTATAAAAATAAAAGACCTTCTTGGAGTTGTACGTAGCCGGAGTTGTCGCCGGAGTTTCTGCCGGAGATGTCGCCGGAGATAACAAACTAACAAAAAAAAACAATGTAACTATAAAATAATCAAACAAACACTAATTTATCGTAAAAAACTAAACTTTATACCTTAATACCGACTAAAATTCAGAGGCTCGCCGGAAAGATGAAGGTTTCTCCGGAAGCTATGGATTCTCGCCAGAATAACAACCTTTTTGACAAGGAAAGCAAAGATAGTTACACCACAAGCCTTAATGCCACCGTAAAGCTCCAAATTCGTGAAAAAAATCGGAAATTCGAGTGGAAGAGAGAGAGGTCGGCGCTAAGGGTAAATGAGATGGAAAGATGAAAGATGAAAAGATGAAAAGAAAGAGAGGTTGGTAGGGTTTTTACAGACCCAACTTTCGGCGAGGACTATGTCGTCGCTGAAAGTCGCTACCCGACAAAAGCCCGTCCGCTGACATAGATTTAAAAAAAAATTAAAAATGACTTTTCGCGAGGACTTAGTCGTCCCAGAATGTTGTGAAAAATTAAAGGCGGGATTTTCTACCGCGTAAAGCTTATTTACACCGCGAAAAAAATAAAAATAAATTATTAATAAGTTTTCGCGAGGACTTCGTCCTCGCCGAAGGGTTTACGGGGACTGTTCCTCTATGCAAGGTCAAAAAGCAAACTCGTTTGTCCTCTAGTGAGCTTTCAGCGAGGACATGTGTCCTCCCAGAAACTTTTAATGTTAAAAGCTCTTTTTTCTTAGAGTTAGTAAATTTTTTAAAAATTGTTTTTTTATACAACTTTACTTAATATTTAAATAATTTTAGTTCATTGTATAATTATAATGTGTTTGCTAGGTTACATGTTTAGTTTGCTAGGTTACATGTTCCTTTATTGATATATTTAATTAAACTAGCATTGTACCCGCGCAATGCGGCGGCGATAACAATAGTTTGTGCTCGACAACATGTTTGTTTTTAAGAATGTAAGGTATGGTATGTGTGGAATACGATATTAGTTAACATATCCATATTCTTTCTACTTTTTCTATTTTCTTTATTTTTTTATTTTTTACAAACAACCAATTTATTAGTTATTAAAATAGTTTTGAAAAACAATAAAATAAAAAAATATTATTATTAAGTAATTAGAGATAAATATACTTTAGTCTTAAAATTTTATTGATATAAGTAATTTAACCAAAATGAGATAAACTAAATAGTTGATGTGATGTTTAATGACTATTAAAGTAAAAGTTGTCTTAAATTAGTTGAGATAATTAAAGGAATGATTGGTTAGGCTATTGCTTTAAGTGTTTATATCTTAAACATGAAAATATGTACTACTTAAAATTAAGTAGTCTTAAAATTTTTAAGAAAGAGAAAGTTCAATTTTATAATGTAGTATAGATATGTTCATTTGTTCAAATATCCATATATGTTTAGCAATATTAACATAAGAAATGAACATATGCGCAACCGATTACAAGCACTTTCAAAAACCACGAATCAAATTTTGAACAAAAATCAAAGTAGCCACAAAAATGTTGAGTAATGTCCCACATCGTACAGAACGTGACTTTGTAATCTGCTTTATAAGTGTCTTGAGCTACTCCTCTCATAACCAATTGGTTTTGAGTTGGAACCTCACACACTTACATGGTATCAGAGCAAGGTTCATCCGGACTCCACGTTAACCATAAGTATCCACGTGTTAGGCTCTAAAAAAAGAGAACGCCACACGTGAGGGGGCGTGTTGAGTAACGTCCCACATCGGACAGAACGTGACTTTGTAATCTGCTTTATAAGTGTCATGGGCTACTCCTCTCATAACCAATTGGTTTTGAGTTGGAACCCCACAAACTTACATGGTATCAGAGCAAGGTTCACCCACTCCACGTAACCCATACCTATCCACGTGTTAGGCGCGAGAAAAAAAAAAGAACCCCACACGTGAGAGGGCGTGTTAAGTAATGTCTCACATTGGACGAAGAGTGACTTTGTAATCTACTTATAAGTGTCATGGGCTACTCTTCTCATAACCGATTGGTTTTGAGTTGGAACCCCACAAACTTACAAAAAATAGATTACAAGTTATCAACTTGATTCTGAAATGGCAAACCCCACAAATAGAATGGTGTTCATTACAAAATTACTTTCAAGAATTCAATATGTAAATCGACTTAGATTCGAAATAGTAAAAACCAACAAATAGAAAATGTATCCGAAGCGACTTGGATCTGAACACAAAAGCCCTAATATAGATCTATGTCAATTACTATGGTATCAAGGAACGACTACAAGCCCCAATCGCTTTTGTAAATCCTCCATGGTACTCAAATCGATTACAAGCCCTAATAGGACCTAGATATCAATGAATTAACTGTTTATTTAATTAGACAACTTCGTTATTATATATATATCGGTTGCCTTATCAAAACCTTAAACACGGATCCAATCATGCTTTTGATGCACTAATCTTCGTTCATCTGCCGCCTTCACGAATCGATAGGCAATCCATTAATGGTTTTACTTTAAGAAATTAAAATCCAAATCTTTGTTGATCTGTTGCATTCACGAATCAATCCATACTTTGCTTCTAGGTTTGGTTTGAAAGGATAAAAAATCTTGCCAAACTGGATTTGATTTGAACAATTAAAATCTACAAATGAAAGAAACCCTTTATAACTAAAAGATTCTTTCAAGAGGTAAATAAAAGAGTAAGAAAAGGTCATTAGAACGTGAATAACATCTAAAATTGAAAAAAAATCGTTAGAATTTGGGTCGTGTGATGAGTTTACCAGCTGAAATTGGTGACCTATTGTAGCAAGTCATCTTGCGTACAATAAACCGAAATTGTATGTTTGTTATAAATTGATACGAAAAAAACTTAGTTTCATGCAATAAAACCTTTAAATAAAGTTATTTGTAATTTTCAGACATTTGATTATTAATTTTAAGTTAATGCATATATTACTTTATAAATGGAATACATCTCCTAACAATAATAATGAAGTTTAAATGATAATAAAAATTTGTTTCATTATTAAAAAAATTTCATTGATTCGAAATTGTGTGATCTAAATAAAACAGTTGTCAACACAACCTGTTCTTAGGTTTCAATGAAACTTAGATGCTAACACACTTTCTGAAAGCAAATTAACAATAAACTATGAATGCGTAGAATAATCAAATCAAGAAGTACTACTAATACGATATTCTATTCCAAGTATTTATAGACTCTTGATCCTCCTCGAATAGTTGACAGTTAGGTAATCTTCTATCTTCCGAGATAATCTTGATAATCTTCAAATTTTGATAAAGATATACTTCAGATCCACGAAGATAGTGATTTCCATTATTAGCTCAACAGAAACTGTATGTTGAATGAAACAGTTCTGGTCTTCTTCTAACAGTCTTCTCTTCAAGATCTTCTAACAGTTGTAAACATTTGAACTAACAGTTCTGAACTTTGTACTAACAGTTGTAATGCTCACAACAACTGTTAGTCACAACTGTTTTCATACTTCACTTAACAGTTTGCAACTGTTTTCCCAGAATTACTTCTAACAGTTTTCAACTGTTTTCACAAATATCCTCTAACAGTTTTACCTTTGCATGTCCAACAGTTTCCATTACTTAGCAAATTTCCCAACAACAGTTAATTGATTAATCACATTATATTATAGGGTTTAGTATCAAAAATTGTACCGAACTTGTCACATTTTGCTATTGTATATGCCCAACTCTTAAACTACCATTTAATATATCAAAGTTTCAAAAATCACCATTTAGTGTACTCTCACCTTTGATAGTAGGTTACATGTAATGTGACAAATGTTATGGGTGACGTGGCGATTAATGGAAGGTGACATGACTTTTCTTATTTAAGATTAAATAATAATAATAATAATAATAATAATAATAATAATAATAATAATAATTCATTCATCTTCCTCCAGAACACCATCATCGGCAACCCAAGAAACTTCATCTGCTGTCTTCACCACCGCCTTCATCGACCTCATTTCTTCAACACAAGTTCTTCATCAAGAACACCACCATCGACTCCATCTGGGTTAGGTTTTCGAGAACACCATCATTGACCCCGTATGTGTTCGACCCCATTCCAGATCTGGACTTCGAGAACACCATCATCGATCTTCGAGTTAGGGTTTCGAGTTGGGGTTTCTTGATCGATTTCTCACCACCATCTGCATATTTTTTCAACACAATTTTTTCATCGGTTTGCCACCACCATCGGATGTCACCATCTGCACATTTGGGTTCGAATGCGATTCCAAGTAAGTTAGGGTTCTTGATTATGTATTTGAAACCCAGATCTGATTTTGGACATGTGTTGTTAGATTTTGTTTATGTGTTTAAAACCCAAATTTTAGGGTTTATTAATAAAATTTGTTTGTGTGTTTTGTATGTGTTCTTCGATTTTGATGATCAGATAAGAACACAAAGTTTATGTGTTTTGTATGGTTCATCTTGTTGAAGATGTTCTTAGAGGTTCTTGAATTAGATGAAGATCAGATGAATATGTTCTTGAAGGAGGGAAGAACAAAGAACATGTTTTTATGGAATAGTATAAGGTGGCAATAATTAATGATGTGACGTATTAATTAGGTGGCAAATAAAATAATTAAAAATTAAAGAAATTACTTGCAGGTAACCTAATACATCAAATGGTAGTTTTTAGGAAGTTTGATATACTAAATGGTAGTTATGAAAGATGAATACACATAATAATAAAAAGTGACACGTTTAGTACATTTTTTAACACTAAACCCTATATTATATTAACCAAATAGAAATAATTCCCTTGTATCTCTTTCTCATTTTCCCGTTTAAATAAATCGGTTAATGGATTGTTGATGAATCAAATTATATATTAATAACTCTTATTTCTTCATTTTCTTTTCTCTTTCATATTTTTCTTTTCTTTTGAAACTCAAAAAATAAGGTAGATAACTAAAATAATTACGTTCATATATACGTTCATATATATAACTAATCGTTCAAGTCCTTTTATATATAATTTAAATGAGTGTGTTTACCTTTAGGAAAAGCTAAAAACATTTCACCCCTCAAATTGTATATACTCAAGCATAAGGTAATTAAATAACTGAAAACATTTGGCCCCCTCAAATTGTATTAAAGAATAATACACATTACTCAAACCATTCTAATTAATTAATAAGATTTGACCTAGCATTTTAGCCTAATAGTAGCTAGGCGGGTCAAGTGTTCAACCCAAATTTGAGTTATACTATAAACACCTCGTAAGGGAAGGGAAAGCTATCAGGTAACTCGAGTGAGATTGAAATACCATTATTATATATGTATCCTCTAACCTGATCGGTTTTCATTTATCAAGCCCACTAGTCTAATCGTTCTCCTAGCTCTCTCTTCTCTCTATCTCTATATCCTTCTCCCTTTCCTCTCTCTTTTCTCTTTTCTCTTTCTCTCCCTTAATATGTATATTATAATATAAAATAAAAAGTGAGATAAAATTGAGATGAGTTATATTAACTTTTGAGTTACAAATAGGAAGATGGTGTAATAATGATGTGACGAAAGGGAAAGGAGAACCCTCTGGGTTGCTATACGGATGGCCGGTCTTGTTAGCATCACATCAATCTACTGATTGTAACTTTGGGGTCGATATTCCGATAACAAAATGTAACTGTGAAAAATAAAAAGACCGCAACAATTTAATTTAATCTTGTGATTGTTTCGATGGCATTGAATTTGGTAGATGTCCCTAACTAGGGTATGGCTTGGGGTCCTAAACTTGTTCTACTGTTTTGATGAAAGCATAATTGGCCACAACATTTTCTCACTTTAATATTTTTGTTTGACCGGCCACTTAATTTCAATTTTCAACTTATTTTCGTAGCTAATTAATTGTCTAATACTTGTGGTCTAATATTGACTTTCTTATTTTATATATATATATATATATATATATATATATATATATATATATATATATATATATATATATATATATTTGAATCCTCGTCGATTTGATGATTTTCAAATGAGTAACATTTCGCCTCTTTCTGACGTGAAGAACACCCACGTCGCACAAGATTTACAGCAAGGGGAAGATTTGATTTGAAGCAAAAACCAATTTGTGAGGTGCGTACAGAGGATGTGGAGTCCTTAACAAGCTGTTTTGATTGAAGCTGCAGCCATTGATGAAGAGATTCTTTATCTGGAGGTACGATAGTTTAGAGAGAGAGAAGAGTAAACCCAGATGTTTTATGTTCCGAAAATGCCCTTGATGCTGATATATATGGTAATATTAAATATTTTATTATTTTTTATTTATTGTTAAATCTCAGCCCTTGGATCAGAGATCTAACGGTCTAAAAATGGTTCTTTAGGTTCTATGTATAAGACATGGTTCTATGTTGATCCATTATATATATATATATATATATATATGAACGACTTAATTAAACGGAATATATTATTAAAATGTCATAGGCTTTCGGTTCATATAAAGTAAGACCGGCCAGTAACTAGCTTTTAAATTGTTATAAGTTAAGAAGGCTTTGATCAAGTTTAGCGTCTTTTGAACCCTTGAATCATTATTCCATGCATTCATAAATTTATTAAAACCAATTAACTGATCAATCATCTGTTTTGTATGATTAGAAAGGACGCACGTACAAGAAGGGGGACTAGATCTATAACGTAGATTAGCACGTACCACGTTGAATTACCATTCCTAGATTGTGAATGGATAGTCTATTTTTTTTTTTTTTTTTTTTTTTTTTTTGCGACGGATCAATATTGTTAAGAGCTAGCAAGTTGCTAGAAGTGATAATTAAATACGAGTTTCAACAAAAGGGTTTGAACACCAATTTTACAAGATATTATAAAGAGACCTTATAGCATTAATTTCTAAGTGAATAAAATAAAATGTCACCAACTCATATATAGTCTCGTCTTCTTCAATACGTATAAACTTAAAACAATATATGAAGCAAAGGTAATGTTCATAAAATAAAAGAATCTATATATATATATATATATATATATATATATATATATATATATATATATATATATATATATATATATATATATAGACAAAAGTTCATGCGAGAACCGTTGTTAGCGCGAGAACCAATCTGAGCCGTCCAATTCCCCCTACTTCAATGTCATTGCCCACCCATTAATTCCTCACATGCACTCTGCCAGACTCTATCCCTCCACGCTCACCATCCATGAAACTTCTTCTATCCAAGGAACGGCCGAGATTGGTTCTCGCATGAACCATCCCCTATATATATATATATATAGGGGAGGGTTCAAACGAGAACTGTTTTTCGTACGATAACCGCGAGAACCAATCTCAGCCGTTCTTTGGATATGGGAAGTCCATTGACGGAGAGCGTGGAGGGGATCAAGTGTGGCATGGTGCATGTGAGGAATTCATGGGTGGATAATGACATTAAAGGAGGGGAATTGGACGACTCAGATTGGTTCTAGCAGTTCTCGTACGAAAAACAGTTCTCGTTTGAACTTTTGCCTACATATATATATATGGGAATTGGACGGCTTGGATTGGTTCTCGCGGTTCTCGCGCTAACAACGGTTCTCGCATGAACTTTTGTCTATATATATATATATATATATATATATAGGGGAGGGTTCATGCGAGAACCGTTGTTAGTGCGCCCGCGAGAACCAATCTCGGCCGTTCCTTGGATATGAGAAATATCATGGATGGAGAGCGTGGAGGGATAGGGTGTGGCAGGGTGCATGTGAGGAATTCATGAGTGGGCAATGACATTGAATGAGAGGGTATTGGACGGCTTAGATTGGTTCTCGCAGTAACAACGGTTCTCGCATAAACTTTTGTCTATATATATATATATATATTCTTTTATTTAAAACTATGATATTTGTTATATCATAGTTTTAAATAAAGATTTTTTTTAAACAATATAAATAACTGTAGTATATAAATCATTTATTCTACATACTTATAGGAATCATGAAGTTTTCCTAACATTGTTAGAATTAAAGTTATGATTAACTTTTTATAATCAATTACCTCCAAGATATCGTTCTTAATAATTATCGTATTTATTCTTTAAATAGTTCTTGTGACATTCTGGACAATAAGTTGGACGTTAACAACTTCAAATTTAAAAACTTGTTTATACAAATGTCAACGTTATTCGAATAGTCAATAAACACAATTTCTCACACAAATACAATTATCCACCCACATAAACATAATTTTCAAAATCTTACCAAGTTCTCTCCTTATAATTATAATTTTTTTCTTCTTATTTTAATGTCTTTTGGAATTTATTTTTAAATCTAATAGAATGTTTATGCATATAAAAGAAAATTGGAAAACACGGAAATGTTATCGAAGAAAACTTTTTCATGACATTAATTTGCGTGAATAACAGATCATTAACTTCTTGAATGCAACATATTGCAAAACAAAAACAATTTGTCGTCGTAACATTACGCGGATACAATATTAGTTAAATTAATATGGAGAAATTAGCTAGTATTGTTTCAATTTTAAGTTCAAATTTTTTTTATTTAATTATGCGATTTAAACTTCATTAGGTTTAGACTGTTTACGATATATTTGAGATTGATTGAATTAATTCAAATAATGCATGGATATATTACGTACTTAAAGTAACTCACAAGTTGGATAGGGTTTCCTTGAGTGTAATTGGATTACTTTGAAAGTTGGCTATAGTTTGTTGCATGTTGTAACTTATCCAACTTGGGGGGCCATTTTTTTGAAGATAAATTTGGCTATAGGTTCGAATTTAAGGATTAACTTTACCTACTTCTCTCATATAGTTTTCATAGTTTATTTAATCTAGAGTTTCGCCGCAATGCACAGGTCAAAAATTATGATTTAATGAGTATATGAACAAAAAGATTCGATAGGATGATATATAATTATGATTTTTATTCTTATTTTCTGTCATACCGGACAGGTAATATATATTATAAATAGCTATATAACTCATTTGGACTAATCGAGTAGATTTAGTAATTAACCGATATAAATAGCTATATACAATTAATCAGGCATATATATATTATAGCCATTGTTAAATATTGAGTTGGGGGCCCTGGCCGAGGTGTATCCAAGAATAGAAAGGAATTTATGATGATTACACATGCATATATATATATATATATATATATATATATATATATATATATATATATATATATATATATGCATAATGATTAAAGACGGAAGAGAAAGGACACAACCAAGGGGGTAGCTCAATTTCATGGTAAATTATTAATATGCATGTGTGATTACTACCGATCGAGCTGTCGGTGGCAATGCATTTTTACCCAACTCAAATAGTGTCGGCTGATTGGAGCGACCCCCCTCTCTCTCCTTCCTTTTGTAGCCTTAAACCTACCGACCACCACGCAAGGCTGCCGTCTGCACTCACCACTGATTACCTCGATATATATATCACTTTATTTATCCTTTCTCATGCTATCATGAAATGGCTAACATAGCTAGCTAAAATACTAATATAAAAAACTTTTGTATATGAAAAAGGGCCTCATGTTCATAACTATTGATTATCAATATCGAACTGATTCGAATCCTCCAAGGCCCAAGGGTTAGGACAGTGGGATCCATACCATAGTACAATTTTTGGGCTAATGAGCAATAAAATATGAGTTATAGGCCAACTGTTTATATATGTACTTTAATCTTTTCTAATTGAGTGTGCCTGAAAATTATGATATTAGTCTTGTATGTGTCTGTATAAAAAGAAGACATCGCTCCATGCTAATGAAATTGGTTAGTTTTATTTATTTTTTTGGTTATTTGGTTCAGTTTTTCATATTGTAATTTTTTCCGTTATGTATCTTTATCTCAACCTTAAAAGATATCTTTAATAATAGAATTTTCTCTTTTTTTTTATATTTTAAAGTTAACTAATATGTCTATATAAAGATAATAGCCAAAGTACATTTGACAGTATGATTAAGGCCTATATTGAAGACCCAACTTTATCAAACCATAACGTACTCGTCTTTCACTGGGATTTGAATGTTGAGTGGTTATCAACTTTTCGCCATTTATTAAAACTATTATTATTATAATTATTGCAGTGAAATTAAAGAAATAAAATTCACCATCCTTTCATATTAATTAATTTTAACTAGTTTAGTATCCGGTGTATAAAGACGAGAATTATTTATGTAAACTTTAAACAGTCATTGTATGAAAGTTTAAACATATAATAAATTCATATATTGATAATGAATCAAGAAACAATCATGAAAATCGGAAGATGAAGAAAGAATAATGATATACTCACAAATTTGTGTCGACAGTTGTTAGTGAACTATGGAATTAAGAATTACATGGGTCCGGTAGTTGTCGGTGAAGGTTTTCCAATAGATTTACGATAATACTTGAATCGGAAATTAGGGTTTTGTTGAAAATTGCTTTAAGAAGATAGATAACTTGTTTCTACTTGAGCTCCGCGTCCAACTCAAAATTCATGGTTGAAGGCTTTTGACATAAGAACTCTTCATCCGTTAGTCATTTTAAAAATAAAGGAAGATGATTAATGGGAATTTTTTTTTCTAAAAGCGAAATAATAATATCATAACTATTTTCTTTTAATAAGTTAAAGAATGGATGGGCAAGGGTGGGGTGGGGACTATCAGCCAGAGTCTTCTGAGGTGTTACACAGTGCTAATCTGGTATTCATGGTTGGAGTCTCTTTGTTGATCGATGTTGGGTTTTTTTCAACTGATGTATTAAACATCTTTGTTTATTTTTGTCTTTTATGGCTTCTTAACAAATTGTATATAACCACACCTTATGTATAGGTGAAGATACAAACGAATACTATTTTTCGCACGAGAACTGGAATAACTAATTTTAGCACTTGGTTAAAGTTAATCAATGATTAAGATTTTTTTACGGCTCATTAATGCTACATTAATGGCTCATTAATGACACATTAATGAGGGATATTTCGGAAAATCAAGACTCGCAAATTAATGACGGCTCAACCGGACGTAATTCACGGCTGGGTAACTATATAAATTACCAAAATATCTCTATTAATAAGTCATTAATAACGTTAAAAACAGTTCTCATTTAAACTTTTATCTCTCTCTCTCTCTCTCTCTCTCTCTCTCTCTATATATATATATATATATATATATATATATATATATATATATATATATATATATATAATCAGGATCAAATAAAAAGAGAATTAGGGTAAAAAGGGTAAGGAGAAATCTGGAAGTGACACGTGGCAAAACTGGTAAAAGGGTAAAATAGGAACTTTTAAAATAAATTAATTATTTATCTCTCCCATTTAACCTACCCAAACCTACGTTCATACATTCAGATTTTATCCCCATCGTAAATTCGTAACCTAAAAAATGAACCGTGCGTGCATCTGACTACCTCCCTCACTCAAAGATCGTCGTCGCAGTCACCGGTCACCTCCTACGCAACGCTGCCAGTCGCCGGTAGCCCCTTCGCCGATGCACGAACGGACACTGCCGCCCCACCACCGCCCCAGTCGACTGTGGCTGTTCTCCTATGCCGCCGATGGTTGTTCTCCCACGCCGCCGCTGGTTGTTTCTTCTACGCAACCGCTGGTTTTACCTATATAATCGTGAAGAAAAAGCAGATCTGAGTTCGCATTTGAAGCCGTCGCTGACCACCAACGGTGAAGCACTCGATGTTTCTGTAAAGACCTCGTCGACGAAAACCCTAATCACCCCTGTGAAGACCTCGCCATCGCTGACCCCGGATGCACAGTCGTCGTTCGTTTGTTGACCCTCGATGCACGTCTTCTACTGGTTTGCTATTCTTTGTATTCAATTTGTACATCAGATCTGATTTGTTCATCTTTCTTACTGAAAATCTTATTCATCTTGTTTTCATTTTTTCTCAATGAAATTTGTTTGTTGGAGGTTTGGTTTGGTTATGTGTTGTGCTTCAATGGCTATGGACAGTGAACTCGTTGATGCACAACCCTTGTATTTAGGGTTTCAATATTTGATTCTGAATTTACTGTGCATCAAGATTTAGGGTTTTTATTGTTGGTTTTTATCGTGTATCAAAACTCACGGATTCGTGCATCAATTTTTTGGGTTTTTTGTTGGTTTAACTGTTTGATCGGAGAAGAAGAACGGAGGAAGGGGGGGGGGACGAAAATGCTGTTTCTGGAAACTACCCACGTTGGTTTTGTTTCATTTACTATTATACCCTTTTCTGTATTTTTTTAATTAATATAAAAAGAAAAAAAAGTCTATTTTATAGGAGCGGTTATTGAAAAATGAATGGCTGAGATCTCTCCTTACTATTTGTAGAATAAGATTCTTTTTAGTGGATCTCATCCCTATATATATATATATATATATATATATATATATATATATATATATATATAGGCAAAAGTTCAAACGAGAACTGTTTTTCGTACGAGAACTGCTAGAACCAATCTGAGCCGTCCAATTCCCCCTCCTTTAATGTCATTGCGCACCCATGAATTCCTCACATGCACCCTGCCACACTTGATCCCCTCCACGCTCTCCATCCATGAACTTCCCATATCGAAGGAACGGTTGAGATTGGTTCTCGCAGTTCTCGTACGAAAAACAGTTCTCGTTTGAACCCTCCCCTATATATATATATATATATATATATATATATATATATATATATATATATATATATATATATATATATATATATATATATAATTGTAAAAATTAAATGACCATGGGGCCTGGGACATAGGCCATTTATAACAAGAAACCTTAAAGAGCAAGATGGCCCAGTCATAACAGGCTGGTTGGCTTCAAGATTACCCACCCAGCCCAGGCTTACTAAAGATAAATGTCAAGACAAAACCCAAACCCACACCCACACCCACACCCACACTATCATCACTTCACTATTCACTATACTATATACGCAATAACACAAACATAACCATTTAATTTCCTCCAAAATCTTGTACAAACATGCCAGTCTGTCTTCTTGTTTCTTTTCTTCAGGGTATCCTTCAACTCTACTGTTTCATGCTCGTACATTAAACGTGTTTTTTTTTCTTCCGAAAAATAAACGCTCAACTGAAAAAGATGGTACTGTCGTACTAAACCCGGATGGGTGGTTACATTGCTTGATTGAATGACTTTTAAACCGTTTTAAAGAAGTATGAATGGCTAACTAACAAAACTTATAACATATCATTAGGGTTTCATTTTAGATGTGCGATGAACGTACCGGAGAAACAAATTGAGTAGATCAAGCATATAATGCTTGTTTATTGAATACGTCATCTTAGTACAAAATCATGAATCAATGAGTATGATGGCATCATCCACACCTACTGCATTTAAGGCATAAATAGAGTTGTTTGAATTGGAAGAGCGTAAACTGACTTTCAAACTGTACCAAAATTAATTAATAATCTTCATAACCATAAACAAAGTTTTGTATGTAGTAATTGACTAAGGAATCTGATTTTAGATTTTCAGTCATGATATTATCTAAATGCATAGTTTGATATGAAAAATAGTTATAAGATAAACCCAAATAAATATTGGATTGGGCCAGGCTCATTTAAAGAGAAAATAAACTATAACATGAATGACGGCCCAATAGACATTATATTTGGAACAAGTAACAGGTTTAATAACAAGTTGTTTGAGAGTGTTTGTCAGCGATCATTGAATTAATCATATTTTTGTAAAAGCTTGTACCATGGTTTCCATATGTCTGATTGTTTAGTTTACCACCTCTCGATCGACATCTACGCATTCATTCATGGATATGAATGCCAGTCTTTCTAGTTTCTAATACACTACTCCTTTAGATGGGTTTACTTAGATTCTAGAGGAAACTATTTTTTATGTAACTTTTCATATGGTATGATTTATAAGAGTAACAAATCAACTTGAAAATAAGGTGTAGATATACATATGGTCAAGCCACGTATCCGCGAACCACCATTAAATAAGTTAGACGATAATTTAACCTATGTATCATTAGTCTCTTCACATACCTAGATCACATAAATCATGTGATGACAATCAAGCTTGAAACCAAGAATGTATTTGTTTACTGTTTAAATATGTTAGGCCCATCTTAGTTATATGTGTCTTGTATAAGTATTTATCTTTGTGAAACATTTTCTGATACCAATTGTATCAAGTATTCAAATAACAGATGAAGCAATATCACAATAATAATGTATGAACTTGATTTCTTTGTATGAATATCCAGAGAAAACTATCAAACTCACACAAACCGTAAATTTCAAAATGTACTGCTTATTGATTCAGGCTACAAACGTAAGTTTTAATACCCCTTTAAGGTATTTACATTTTGTACCCTAAACTACTAGAAAATATAAAAACCAGCACTAAACTCCCTAGAATGTATTTGAACACAATTTAGAACCTAACACAGGTGCTGTCACGATTATCCTCCTACCACTGTCCCCCTTTTTTGGCATCTTATGTTGCGATATTTGGTCTGTGCCTTTTCTGTTCTTTTAACTCATCGTTGGAGGACCACGGGTCGGAAGAGTTGGTGAAAATCAAACGATGTTTCAAGTGTAGTGTCTCACCCTTTAGAACCTACAAAACTGCATTAGATCGTGGAGTAACAATAACAAAACAGGTGACATAAACTCAATAACAGTCCAATAATTATCATCTCAATACTCGGATGATACCAATTTTACAGGAGACCGGTCCTCCAATCCTAGAAACTTGCTAAGAAAAGTTCAATGTTTTTATCTCGCATCGGGTCTCAAAATTAATTTGCAAAATAACTAGTTTATTAGTAGATCAGCCATTCAACCGTTGTGGAAGTCTTTCCCTTAGAATTAAATTGTTTTCCCATTCCTTCACTTGCAATTATCTTGGACTCCCAATCGGCTACTCTATGGCTCGAAATAATAGCTAGCAGCCGCTACAAAGAAAATCAAATTCATATTGGCTATGTCGAAGATACCCTTTCTTTCGACTGCTTGTGATTGACCCTCAATTATAGAAGTAATATAATTAGGATTTTCGCATAGTTGTATTTGGCCCGTTAGGGTTTCATATTAGGGTTTTCACCCTACCCTTGTACTCTATAAATAGTTGTCATTGTAATACATAATGTTTTTATAATTCAACATGATATCAAAGCCTTAGGGTTCTGGCAATATTTTCTTCTCTCCCTTCCGCCGCCTCTCCTCCCCCGCCGCTGCCGCGCCTCCTCTTGCAGCCGCCGCACCTCCTCCTGCCGCCACCGCCGCGCCACCTCTTGCCACCCGCTGCACCTCTCGCCATCGTTGAGCCTCCTGCCACCGCCGCCACACCTCTTGCCGATGCTGCTCTTCTTGCCTCACTTTTCGGTTGCTCACTCGTTGCCGCCTTACTGCCACGGAGTTTTTCTTTTCTACATGTCTATGTTCTTTTCTACATATTTCTTTCTTATGTATTTAATCTCTTTCATCTCTTTATTTGCATTTTTGTTCCAGTGTGAGTGTCTGATCTTTTCCCGCTCTCACTGCGAGGAGTTTAGAGAAGTAATATAATTAGGATTTTAGCATAGTTGGGCTTAGTTGTTTCATATTAGGGGGTCTACTCTACTCTTATACTCTATAAATAGTTGTCATTGTAATATATTATCCCTACGAGATTTTTTATTATTCAACATTATCAAATCTGTCATGTATAACTAAAATTCATAGGAATATTTTTTTAGCAAGTGCATAGTGTCTAGATCAATACCATATATCAACATATGGCGGGGCTTTGATGGGCCTATAGAGTGCAACTACATTACATTAGTAATTAATTGGGTTTTGAATTGGGCCTTAAAGAGTTAAGACTTAAAGAGTTAAAGCTTTCCTCACTTCTATTTATGCAATCTGTTGGTTGACTTGGAGATGTAGTCTTAATAGAAAATTGAACTGTTGTAATTAGCTCTCTAATCCTTCAATAGAAATTCCTATGTGATGACCCCTTGTGTTTTTTTTTTCTTTTTCTAATATTTCGCTAGAAGTATTATATTAATAAAACGTTGAAGCTGTTAGAAATATAAAATTTAATTTCTAGAATTTCACTGTAAATTGTATTAAGCTAGTATGAGGTAACTTCATTGTCGCTCGTGAATCTATATATATGGGATTAGTGAAACAGTTTAATGTGTTAGAATTACTTATTAAATTACATACTTTATTAAAGTTTTTCATAAAATTCACTAATAATTTCTTATATTTAGCTTAGATATATTAAAATCATAGAGAAAATTGTAAGATGTAATTGTTCGTCACTTTATTGAAACTCTTTTTTTAAATACAGTTAATATTGGGAAAAAAACATCAAACTTTCATCTTCAACTACTAAGACTATCCGCATCCATCTTGAGGTAACCCATGTCATCCCACTGCCACGTCAGCGCCACATCATTTTTCTCTTCCCATCCCATACCATCCCACAAACACCAGCATCCATCTTGAGCCATCCCATAACTAATTTTATTTTTTTATTTTTTGTTTTAGTTGGAACTATTAATTAATAAATTTAACTAATTTAATTTTTATGAAATTTGCAATAAAAATTATTGGAAAATTATCATTAATAAATTACGCTAATAATTTAAAATTACATAAAATAAGATAAAAATATTAAAAATACATAGTTTTCAAATAAAAAAAAGGATAACTAGTTGTCTTCGTTGTTGTGTCTTGGGAGCCGCGAAATGTGTTCGATTAAATCCGCTCGAAGGTTATGATGCGTTTCTGGGTTTCGGACTTCTAGAACGTTTGCTTCGTATTGTGCTGCACTAATCTCGACCTCATCTTCCTCACCAACTTGATTTGCGTTTTCATCGAAACGGCAAATCGCATTACCTTCATCCTCCAAAATCATATTGTGTAATATGATACACGCGTACATTACGTTTCGGATTGTATTCGGATGCCACATTCTTGCCGGGTTTTGTATTATGTGCCAACGTGCTTTAAGCACACCAAAACAACGTTCGACATCCTTCTGTGCTGCTTCTTGTCGTCTGCTCATACGGAACCGTCTCCTAAAAGCCTCGTCATTGTAATTGCAGTTATCTGCAAAATAATCTTGAAATAGTCTTTCGTGTGCAGCTTCTCGATCTCTAGTTTGGTCCGGTCCCCTCCGTCTTCGTCTTGGTTCTTCATCATCATCAAGAACGCGTTCTATAGTTTCTCACTATTCCACGAAAAAACATGTTACTCATTAGACGATACGGTCCTATAAAGTCGACTTCCGAACCCGAGGATGACGAAGACGATGACGATTCATAATATTCCGACGAATCAAATGATGAAGACGACATGTTTTTGGTGGAAAGAAATTTTAGATATGGTGAATGGAGAAGAGATTTGGGAGAGAAATGTATAAAATGTGTGAAAAATAAGTAGGATATGAAGGATATATATAGGGGAGTAGAAAAGAAAAAAAAAACAAAAAAAACAAAAAAAAAAAACAATTAGCCGTTGGCCAATGATCAAAAAGAAAAAAAAAGAAAAAAAAAGAAAAAGAAAAAAAGAAAAAACGTAGCCCGAGCTACACGGTGAAACCGAGAGGGGGAGAAACCGAGGGAGCCCGAGACAGGGGCGATGGTATGGGAGCCGGAACCGAGCCAACCCACACCCCCATCCCGAGCCCGTTGCGGATGGTCTAAACGTTTTTTTTTGCAATGATTGGTGAAAATGACACATGGTTGACTCATATCAAAATGATCGTTTTAGAAACTTCAATATACTAAATGATTTTTTCAAAAATGAATACACATAATAGCTTCAATACAATTTCGAATACCCTTCTATTTAACCACTAAACTTTGACCAATTAATCACTTTAATCACTAAACGTTTGTCACTATAACTTTATCCACTAAACTAATTTTGTCTTATTTAAATTGCCGTAATAAAAGGCTATATATTATGAGTGAATTGAGGAGATATACTTGATAAATTCGGTGACTGTTTTTTACAAATTATCAGATGAACATGTTCTTCATGTAGTTATGCAAAAAGAATAGCAAAAACGGTTAAGAAATAAGTGAGAAATCAAGAAAATAGTAAGAAATCGATCTGGTTATGTTTGGCGGAAGTAGCTGGTAGCTGTAGCTAAAAGCTGTTAGCTGATAGCTGATAGCTGGAAGCTGAAAGCTGTTAGCTGGAGCTTGAAGCTGTTTATTTTATTTATATATGTGTTTGGCAAATTAGCTGGTGGCTGAAGCTTAATAATATAAAATGACATAAAAGGACAAATTATAAAAATTAGGATAAATTATAAAACAGTTAAAGTGAGTATTTAGGTAATTAAAGTGGACAAATTATAAAAATTAGGATAAATTATAAATCAAGAAGCTTTTTATTTTAGAGCTTTTTGTTTAAAAAAACTTTCAGTTTTTTCATCCGAACATTACTTATAGCTTATTCTCTCAAAACAAAAAGCTAACAATTCGATTTAAGCACTAAACTTGCTAAACGAAAGGTTGATTTTTCACTCATTTCAAAACGTACCACAATAATTTGATTCAAGTACTAAACTCGTCATACGTAAAGTTTTGGTTTTGAACTGTAACATTACGGTTTAACCACTTAACATGCCAAAGCAAAACGTGATTTCTCACTCATTTCAAAACCAAAATATTTCGGATATATTGTTACGTTTAAAACATGGTTAAATCATATAGTATACCCTTCCGATTTTGCATATAAACCATAGTGTTTTTACACCATTTTAAATATGACAAAATTAGTTGAAGTTACGTTCCACAACTAGCGTTTCGACTCATACAACTAGCAGACCAGCTCATACAGTTTGTCTTCCCGGCCCATCATTCTTCCTGGCCATTACCCTGTTGAAATTACAGGACTATACCAAAGTTATGAGTAGTACAACCTTGAATAAATTATGAATTTTCAAGAAAACTATTAAAGATCTTATCAAAACTTACAGTAGTTTGCCAAACAAAGGCTAAAAGAAAAAAATATCCACTATTATAATGAGAAAGCTTTTTGTATGTGCACCCAAACCGCTATTGGCTATTCTGTTGATTATTTTCCAAACAGGAACCACCGATTGACAAGTTTTATTAGAAAAAGGAATAAATATAGTGATAATTTGATTCTTCGTCGCCGTAGTAAATAAGAGAGAAAATAGAATTTCTTTCTTCGTCTTTACGAAGAAATTTTTTTAGGACGAACGAACCGCTACCTACATTCTAGGAAATTGTGCACCACAAGGTGCTACTTCAACTCAAGCGCAAGCCCCCTTCTATTGCATAACCTAAAAAAGCTATAAACAAAGTACCAAAGTGGTTGCGGGACCATCAGAGTTACTCAAGATATTGTGTCTGGAGAGGTAGATAGATAGGACTGAGGGAATATTCTTGTTTGGTTCGGTAATGGAATCAAGAGCTTGCCCGAATAGGACCTTAGCTTTATTGTGAGCCAAAAATCATGAGAAAAATATCTTCCCACGAATTAGTAAAATAGACAGGATCCCTTTGCACATAATCAGAAGTCGTGACCAAGAGAATCCAGGCTATTCAGAAAGAATATAGTAGGAGTTCAGTAGGTGGGTTAGTAGCATGCATGCCAAGGATAGTTGTCCAAGTGTAAAGAAAGTAGTAAATCAGTCAGATAACTGAAGTTAGAAAGTTCAGTAGTAGCCTAGCTGCACATTCATCTTCCACACTTGCTCCATTTTCACTACACTCAACTATAGCAGCAAAGCAAGGAGATTCCTTATTAGTCTTACAAAAGAGATAAATTGATGGCAGAAGCAAATAAATGCCTTCAGGCATAAGATCCTAAGCTTAAGCTCCGACAAAAATAACAGTAAGGTGCCTAGTATTCCTGGTAACAATAGAAATTCTTAAATCATGATGAAAAAAATTATTGGTTTAATTGATAAATTGGTGAGAGTTTAATAGTTAACTCGTTAAAAAAAAAGACGAGTGGTTAAACTGAATAAGACAGGATGGTATTTACCCATTTATCTATTATTTTAATTTATTTAACTATTATTTTACCTATTTTGAAAAGGACAAGAAAAGTTTATATGTTATGCAAAAACTTTAAAGAGTTTAGTAATTAAACCGATAAATTGGTAAAAATTTAATGTTTTTTTTTCAATATTAACGCTTTATATATAATTTTAATTTGCTTATGATACACTAATTACTTTACACACTTTGTTTGACTTATTTTCTGAAGTAATATTGTTAATTCTTCTAAATTAGCATTACTAGAAAATATTCAATTACCAACAAAAACCCGTCGAAGATCGTCAGTAAAGATTTTTCGACAGAAATATATGATCGGAAAATACAATGTCGCTAATTTGACCAGCTATTTTGGTTACCTTTTCGATAAGGGAAATAATATCGTTGGAAAAAGGAAATTGACTAATAATAGAGATCGAATTTGACCAAGAAGTTTTTCACTTTTTCTAGTACGTCGTGCAAGCTAGCATTTAAAAAGTCATCGTATTAATATTCATTCAAGTCGGACATATTCTTCTGTACTCTAGCTATAGCTTGTAATAACTTAATTAGTTTATTTATTTTTTAACAGCAAGAAATAACTAGCTTAAGCTTCGTTATCATCATTATCCTAGAATAGTTATTCAAATAATTTATTAATAATAACAGCAAGATGGTATAACAAAAGTTACAACGTAATATAGTACAAATAATAGGTTACAACAACGCATGGAACAAAGTACCCATTTACAATTACTCTTATACATTAACACAGGTAAATAAGGAAGTCTGAAATTCAACTACAACCCAAAGAGCTGAAAATCCATTCCGATATAAAAATCAAATCATTCCTAGCCTTCCATATATATCACCATAGTCCCCCCATGACAGCTTCTAAAAATTAATAGAAGTAGATAACCAAATCATGCCATGAATCGAATAATCTAATTTCTTCGTTTATTTATCTATACTACTATATAAACCATTTAAAAGTCTCTATCCTCTTAACTTTTAAGAACTTCTTAAAATTATGTCAATCTTTAATCTCCACCTTTCTTTTTATCTAAATTAATCTCATCCACTCAATTTTTAATCATTTCTCTCTCCTAATAAATTTTAACTTTTTATTTATTTAAAATATATTATTCCACTAACACATCCACCCACATCAATATAATTTTCAAAATCTTATTAACTTCTCTCTTATTAATTCATAAATAGAAATCCTTTTTAATTTTATAATGTTTTTTTAGAATTTATTTTTAAATTAATAAAATAGTTTATACAAATATAAGATAAATTGAACAAAAACTCGGACATGTTGTTGAATTTTTTTCATGAAATTGAATTACGCGTTACATCCTTGAAAACGACATGTTACAAAAAAAACTATTTACCGCCGCAACATTGCGCGGGTACACTGCTAGTTTATTTATTAAACAAAATTAATGAATCATACAACTAATTGCAATTCAAGATAGAATGATGATTTAATTTAAAAATATTTAAACACTCTAATATAATTAATTAAGAAAAGTTCAAATGAAATCAGTACATATACATATGTATACACAAAATTGAACAAAAAAGAACATTAATCATGTACTTTTAAACCTTTTATCTATAGCGCAATATTGTTCCTTTTTTGCTTCTTTCATGAAAACCTCGAAATGAAGGTTGTATGCGTATGACCAGAGAATATGTATATGCACATGCAAATGCTTTACACATATCTTCTCTATTCTTCACTCACTTCAATGTCCAACAGTGTTCAAGAAATCCAACACCTTATTGAAACTTGTACATCAAAAACCACACTTACTCAGTTTACTTTTTTATCCAACGAATCCAGGTTTCAGCTTATGTTTTGTGTCTTTCTTTCGATAATATATATATATAATTACTTAAGTAGCTTATTATTTTTTCGTTTACAAAGTTATTGTTTAAAATTTAGTACTGTTAAAAATGTATTGAAAATGAGTTACAAAATTTGGATAATCTATACTGTTTAAAATGTGTCTTGAATGAGTTACAAAATTTGGCTAATTTCAATACTATGTGATTTAGTGGTTTACATTAATTACTATGACTGTATAATATGTTTTTGTGTATATGTGTAGTAAATAAATTACCATCTGATTTTTGTTGATGAGGACAAAATATATGCACCTTCCAAGGCAATCAAATCAATCAAAACCAGTACACTGCAATGCAAATTCTAGGGTTCATAACACATATTAGTGAAAGAATTCAAATATGGAGGTTGCTGTCTACTATACCTATCAAACACACTGACTTTTTTTTACCCTTTCCCCAAGACACAAGCTGTTCATCACTTACAAATTCAAAAGGTCAGGTCTCTAAACTTACAGAAAACTTTATTCTCGGTTTCAGTCTTTAAAATAAAACTAGGATAAAGAATAAATTGAAAAGAAATTAAGAACCCCTCCAAATTAGGGTTATTCTTTTCTTACAGGACATGAATCCTAGAATCTGAACATATCTAAAGTTAAATCTTATTATTGCTTTGTGAGACTGATAAAGTCTTTATTGTGTGGGTATTCATTTAAAGATTTGTTTGATATAAATAATATATATGTATGCATGCAAACCCTAGATCAATGTCAATCATAAGGTAATGATTATATATAATCCAGTAGGATTTTAATAAAGTCAAATGTGATATCATCAGTGCAAAAAAGAGATAAAGATAGAGAGATAAAGTAACTAGTAGCACCAGATACCTTAGATTCTTGATGAAGGCCATCATCATGATGGCAAAATCAGAGCTTTTTTAATATAAGACAGACAAAATCTAGTTCAAACACACAATTCTTTTCCAATTAGTTTTCACATTTCATAGGGTAGCAATGATTAAAAACCTTTTGGTAGGATTCTGAATTCTGGGTATTTGACAGAGTTAAACTATAGTCAAAACAAAATTCATCATCATTACACCCATCTTCTTCTTCAATCTGTCATTACAAAAACTTAATCCACGACAAAAAAAATCATAAAAAGAATGTTTAATTCGAAGGAAGAACACAAACCCACCTCAGAAATCGGATCTATATCGTGATAGAACATGTAGATGGTAGAAAGATCGATTCTTTGACACACAGGAAGCCCCAATTGGGGGGAATGAAGCCTGGTCCGACGACACCAGATCAAGAAATTTCCCTTCTCATCAGATCGTATACGTAATCAAACAATCGATTTAACAACGTACCATAATCGGTCAACTAAAATGATGATGAATCATTGCGTTGACTATCATAATATGACATGATATGCATATAATGATATAGATATAGAGAGAGAGAGAGAGAGAGAAAGATCTAGGCTTTTCTATAGTGACCTCGAGCCAGACAACATTCCCCTCAAAAGAAAAAGGCTTCCCTTTTCTTCCATTCTTGTTTATCTTTTCTTTATGGTGTGGTGATTTAAGAGAGATAGAGAGAGAAAGAAAGAGAAAAGGTAGGTGAAAATGGTGAGTGTAAGACGCAGGAAAGAGATGATAAATAAAGGGGTGAGGGTGAGAAGAGTAAGGAAAGGTAGGGTGCACAAAAGGACAAGCAGAGTCATAAAGCCAAACCAACAAACACCCGCCCACTCTGCAAGGGAAATGCGACTCTGTCAATAAATACATATACATTCGTTGAATCACCTTCCTTTTTATTCGTTGATTATTGTTAATAAATACTATGGTAAACTAATTAAACCATCAAATGTATTGGTTGCAAATGATATAACACTAACATGTGTTAGTAACCTTTTATTTTATTTTTTGTTGGGTAACAGGCACTAGAGGTTATTATAGACCCATTTTATGACCGACATAGAGGGTAAATCAAGCCAACATTAACTAAATAAGATGTATTAGTGTTTAATCATGTGACCTTTAACTATAGCTTTTCTCTTCGTAATTGCTAAAACTACCAGCATAGAGATAACATATTATAATTTGTTATGTTTAACTCTTCAATTTTTAAAAATTTTCAGCAACTTGGTTTGTATTTATTTCATTTTTCTTTATAATCAAAGTAGGCGCTTTTGATGTAAAACAAATTATCCTTGCTCTTTGCGCTATCCCTTCTTGTGCGGGTCATACCATAACCTTTTACGGTTTACCTAGTTTTGAGGCTATATTTTCTAACAAAATGTAAAAAAACAATTGTGTTTATTAAGAGTGAACTCGCAGACTCTTATCTAATAAACCATATATGGGCTAGTGTTACCACATGTTTTTTTTTCTGAACAACCAACGTAATTTCATTCATCACAAAATGGTTCAATACACTCTGATATCAGCACTCACTTATCAGAACAATCACAACATATAACAACAGCCTCAACACTATATATATCAGACTATACACACAATACCGTAGCACCCAACACAACAACATAAATCAACATACGACGTCATTGGCAACATAAATCACAGGTACTCATCAGCATCAACATAGAACATAGGTACTCCTCAACAGCACAAATCAACATACATCGTCTTCAGCACAAATCAACATAAAACACAGGTACACCTATTCAGCACAAATCACACATCATCTGAACATCGCCAATTGTACCTAAACCGCTCATACCGCTCATCTTCATCCACATACGCTCCGGAGCACAATGGAACTCATCAGCATCAACATAGAACACAAGACAACAACCATTATCTTCAGACTAGAGACCACAGCAGAGGGCGAAAGCATGATGGCACTAACGGCAACACAGCTGCCTGACAATATCGCCCCAGAAACCAAATTGAGCACCTATCAAGACCATACATAGACCAGAAGCAATCATCAAAACCGGCATAGCTACTGTCATAGTAGTTTATTTAAACACACAAAGACGGGGGAATAAGCAACCTCTGACGAAAGAACTCTGGGGCACAACAGGGCAACACTAACTAAAGCAAATGATAACATATCGACCTCACCCCTACTCAAAGAAAATATACTGCATCATCCCTACCCTAAAAATCAAGACAAACTCTGTGGCTCAAAGAGGTTAAAACATGGACAGGTACCCGGACAAACTCAACCTTCCTCCTAACCTCAAACATCACCATATACACACCAACACCTCCCCCCTTATGACACCAAAACCTATATAGGCCCCCAACCACACCAGCCTCTACCCATAAATTACCCCACTCCAGCCCTCCCCCACCCAAGAGTATAAACAATATACCACATAAAACGCAAAACTCTGAGGCTTGAAAGATGGATTTGCATTGACTAACACTAGATGGCCTGGCAAATCAACATGGATTAAGATGCCCTCCTTATCACACCATGGCTACGAAAAATGCAACCTCTTGCACATTCCAGAAAACCTCACATCTAACCTATGACCATGGCTACTTAGCGCATGATAGCAATGTGAAGTGTGTGCGTATCTTAGTGCCACCCTATAACGCCATAAAGAAAAGAGTAGCCACAGCCACTAGACCTACCATCACCACCCTTATAACGTCTTCCCAAACCACTCAATAGTATAACAGACGGAGATCCCATAACAGATCAAGGCCCAGACACGAGCCTTACGCCAACAAACTTAGAGTGCAACAAGCCGGATGGGTATAAGTCACACCCCTGCCCGTATATATAAAAAGATCACACACCCACATCACACACACTGCAGCCATTTGAACTAACAAAACACGACGCTACACCTCCAAACCAAAACCCACCCGTATCGGACTATACGCAAAAACCTAACCCAATAACCCACACATCCCACACGAATGATGCACCAAACTACACTAGACTCAACCCATATTGAAACAGAGACCACTCACAACAGCTCCCACCCCGAAACTTTATGGACCCAGTCCCCCTACATGCTACTCCACATACTAACCATACCAACACTATCTTGCCAATCATAGATTCATCATGCTTCCCACCATAAATACCTCCACACAAACAAAGCTAATTTTCTACATAGTTAGTGATCAAAACAAAGCACAAACTTACTTAGCACTGGCCTTATAACCACACAACCAGGGCTGTTCTACCCTTACCATATACTACCTCATCGGTCACCCTAACACTATACCCACACTACCCAAGGCGTTACCCTACCTGAACCTTTTTTAGCCAAAGCATCCGCCTCCCTATTTAACTCACGCGGCACATATGAGACCTCAGTATCTGTACAGGTCTTTAGGAGACTTTTAATCCTCCTCAACACATCACCCACCTCCTGAGGTGGATCGATCACACCATTAACTATATTAACAGCTCGCCCAGAATCATAGTATATCTTAATGGTGTCATAATCTGCTGTTTTATTACTCCTTAAGACCAATTTGTCATGGATGACAAGTGCCGCTGAGGTATGTTTATCATCACGTTATGTCCTAACTACCTTCTTATTATCACATTGATCTTTTATGATGCTATAGCATAGTTTTTGCAACAACTTTGTTTATTATGCTTAAAGGTGGAGATGAAAGTTATTGTCATGAATCTTTTATGATGCCATGAATCTTTTTGCTAACATGAATATTAGTGTATGTATAAATGATGTTTCTTTATGGCTTAGTGAAGAGATGGAGTGTCAAAGTCATGAAAGTGCATACCGGTTTTAGCTAAGTTGGTTAATAATTTTTTTTTTCTAGTTTTGGTTAATAATACTTGGCTTTATGCATTTATCCCTTTGTATGTTTTCTTTTTGCCAAATGGTAGGCTTTAGTGTTATAAGGTTATTGTTAGTTTTGTTCCCTAAACATGTGTTGGATCAAATATATGTGTAACAGGTCATAATGGAAGTATGTGTCATATTTTGTAGTTAGGTTGGTATGGGTCATATTTGTAACGGGTCATAATAGGTTGATATGTGTCATATTTATTTGTAGCGGATAATAATGGGTCGGTATAAGTCATATTCACTTGTAGCCAATCATAATTGGTTGATATGAGACAATTTTTCTTGTAACAACTCATAATAGGTTGGTACAATCCACATTTACTTGGAACGGGCATGTATACTTGTAACGAGTCATTATGGCTTGGTATAGGTCATTTTTAAATGCAATTGATAATAATGATTCGTTGTGTAACATGTACTTGTAATAGATCATATTGGTTGATATGAGTCATGTTTCCGGTTATAATGGATTGGTATGGGTCATATTAGATTTTAATATAGTATTTTGAGTTGTGTTGCTAAGTTTTAAGTATGTAATATTTGTAGATGGAAAGGTTAACCAAACAATTGGAGGATCGTGATAGAGCTGCAGAAGAGAGGGAAAGAGCTGCAAATGAGCGTGAACGATTAGCTGCCAAAAGGGAAAAAACTATACTTGTTAACTTGGAAAGAATCGAAGCAGAGGTCGCGCGCCAAGAGTCATTGAGGAAGGAAATGGAAGAGCAAATGAAGGAATTAAACGAAATGATACGCCGACAACGTCGATCACCGTCTTCAGACGACTAGTATTCATAGTATGCTTGTGATCAATATAAACTTTTGAATTTGATATTACGAATACATTGTAAGCTAATACTTTTGAAACTTTAATTAGCTTATACACCGTTATATTTTGGTCGTTAATATGTTGTTTAGTTATTTTAGATATTGTGTACTATTTTAATATTACAGGATTATATAAAAATTTGAAAAACGAAAAAGATATTATAAACTTTTCAACAGTTTTCCAACGAATAAATAAAGAAGTACGAAATATCTTTCCAACGGATTTTCTACAGTTTTCCAACAAAAGAAAACTACAAAATTTCCAACGGAATCCGTTGGAAAGATACGTTGGAATACCATAGCAAAAATATCATTAAAATCAATTGAAAATCCGATGCTAAAAATTTTCAACAGATTTCCAACAAAAACTTTCAAAGGTAAAAACTAGTTTTCTACTTTTTAAAAGCATTTTACCAATAGATTTCCTACAGAAGAATCCGTTGGAAACGATTGAGATCCGTTGGAAACATTCGTAGGAAACAGTTTCCTACGACGATTTTGCCTACAAAATATTTTAGTAGGAAATCTGTAGGAAATGGCCGTTTCCTACGGATTTCCTACAGATTCTTCCGTTGGTGATGCCCATTTTTTTTTGTAGTGAACAACCCGTAATACACAGCTTCCAACTCGGCTACTAGAACAGAGCAAAGAGTGATAGATTTTGCAAAAGCACCAATTATAGATTCTCTATCTGCAGATCGAAACACACCCCCAATCCCTGCTTCGCCCGTATAGATATTTACTGACGCATCTATATTTATCACACAAAGACCCTCCTCCTTCATCTTCTGATTTTCATTAACATTTCTTTATTTGTTATCGATATATGGTTCTATTACATATTTAAGATTTCACACCATAATTACTTACATTAACAATCTCCGTATTTATACATAAGAAATTAAACTAATATAAGAAATTTGAACAGATAAAGATCCGTAAAAACTATGCAAATCATTTCTGAAAATTTATCATTGCACCATATATATTATTGACTATAAGTATTATAAAATAGCCGTACACTCATATTATATTTTTATAACATCTTTTCTGAATTCTTCCTAGATTGAAGTAAGATTATTCATCTCTTGTAGTAAATTTGCATCCTTAAATGTTACATTCATATAAGTTAAATATCAATTTATCAAATTATTTTTGAAGTTTATCTTGGATGGAACCTCCCATCACATGTGTAAAGCGAATCTTCTTAAAAGATCTTTGAAGTCAAAAGGCACTACGGTAAAAAGAACGACTCAATTTATGTTGACAACTTTTAATTTGCAAGTCATTTAGAAATGTGGCATTTAGTTTATAGAAATATCATATATACTAATTTATAAGCGATTTAACATTCTTGTTCAAAACTACTTAATTTTAAATAGTCTATATTTTTATATAAATAATATAAATATTTAAAATAATAGTACAATTAATTATTTTATCAATTCTCTTTCTTTTAGCAAGAACGTATACATTTTATAACTCACAAGTAGAATACCAGCTTCTACTTGATAACATGTATGTTGTAAAGAATATAAATAACATGCTTATTACACTTCTAGATCATTTTCTCATTTTCTTTCTTTATTTTTTGTCTATCAACTTTTTTATAAACTTTTAAAATATATTTTGGAAACAATAAAATAAGAACAGATTTGTGCTTATATAATAAGGTGATATAATATAACATGGTATTAGAAATTACGTTGATGTGGATAAATAAATTTATTTTATTTTATTTTGACTGGTAAATGAAAATATTTTCCCGCCTCTTCGGTGTGGATTTGAATTGTTTGATAACAGATAAATAAAAATTTTGATGGCATAAAAGAGTGTGATATGAGGTTGATGTAATTTTAGGTGAGTGTAGGGACATGTGATGTTACATTGGTTATTTCTCAATTCTTAAATTTTAGGAATTTAAGTAAAGTAGAAGCTAAATATATATTAAATCTTTATAAGATAAATCTTTTACTTTGATTATATGAGTTATTTAAAAAATTCAAAAATATTTATAAATTTACGTATTTAAGTTTATATTCTAGTTATACACAATTTTTTAATATTTGAAATTTTTTTGTTACATTATCGAATATTTAAGTATTTTGGAGATTATTTTCAATCTATTATATTAATTTTAAAAGTGAATATATTATGTATAAATATTATGTATAAGAATTTAATTTACATTGATTTAATTTTTTATATATTTCTTATTATGAAAATTTTAGTTATAATATTGATGCTATTTAAAATCAAAACAAATGGTTCCATTTTAGTTTATGAGGGTAACTTGGTAATTTAAAATTATTTACAACTAAGGTATCAAGACAATGACAAAAAAAGTTAATATGTATAAGATAAAGAAAGTTTTGTTTGCCCCACATTATTCTAAATTTAATAAAATATTCATATTTAGTAAGATTTTTTTTCGAGTTAACTATCGCGCTATTAATAATTAATATACAAACTTAATAACATTGATTTTTTTTAACAACGAAAAAGATAGGACCCCTTGGAAGAAGTTTTAGCTCGGCCATCATCCCGTCTAAAAGCCCAATATTATTATTATTATAATAGATAGAACACTAGCAAGGCGCTAGAGAAAACCAATACAACAGTTTTATAACTAGTTATTATAAGGATTACAGCACCAAGAATCCCAATCAAACGCTACACTTTTCTTTTTCCTATGCTTAATCCAAAAGAAAGATAAAGATTGAATTTGACTTGATCCTCGAGAGAATTTTTTTTTTTTGAAAGGCAGATCTCGGAGAAATTGTTGCCTAATTAAAAGTAAATAATTAAATTATGTATCAAATTAAAGTTTTATATTTTTCTGAAAAAAGGAAACAATATTATGCTTTTCTGAGAAATAAAAGGGAGCGGAGCGCTTTTTTCTTGGGTTATTTTCTCTCGTTTAATTTTGAATTACCCTATGCAGGGATTGGGACTTATCATGACATAATCATGCCATCACTTGTCAATTTGTCATTTATTAGACGGTAAATTCAAAAGCTTTATTTATTTATTATTATTATTATTATTTTTGGGTCAGATAACATTTGAAAACTGATTTTCCCAACCGGCCGGGAAAAAGAATATCGAATTATGAAAATGTTAAATAGATTTTAAAGTATTTAGAAGTTAAATTTTTAAACAATCCTTTAACTAAATACGAATTACTAGTTTAGTCTTTTTTTTCTTATAAAAATTTGTAAGATTAATCATTTAACTATCATTTTATTACATCAACAATTCAAAAATATTCAAAGGTCATATATATAAGTGTTATAATACGAATAACGTTAGCAACCAAAATATGATATAGTATTCATTAGGGTTTAACAGAATAAATGAATTGTAAATTAACGATTTTTAGTTTATTAGTTATTTATCCAAACGTTTTGTTAATTATGTATATAATGTATTAAGGATTTGTATGAGGCTGAATATTTTAAGTATTTCAATAAATTAATTATCAAATTTCAAATCATTGGATAAAAGATTTTTTAAATTGATTACTTAAATAGACAACTAATTCAATAAAGTTAAAAGTTTATAGGTGGGTAGGAAATTCTATTTTTATATAGTTATAACCTTATTATAATAAACCTATAAATAAATTGTTCGGGTGAAGGTTTAGAGTTCAAACTTTTTAGTAAGAAAAGAAACATAAACACTCTATCCTCTCCCTTGCGCGTCAACTTCATCAAGAAACCATAAGGTTTCGGTTTCTTGATTTGGTCATTCCAATTTCGGGTTTGATTGTGGTTATAGTATTCGGCTAGTAGGATGCTCGTTTACATTATCACGATGGACTTTCTTGCAACCAATGTTAACCTTTCTAACCTTCTTGCATGTTAATTCTTTTGAAGTATTGTATGTAAACTAGATTTACTTTTGGGTTTATGGATTTTTGTAAAACCAGGTTTTATTATTTTATTTGTTTCCACTTGTATCTAATTATTTTGTATAAAGTTCAACTTTAATTGTGGTTTAATAAAAAATCTATTAATCATATTAAGTTTAACTGGTATTTAAAACCCAACATTAAAAGATAGCGATATTATCTTACACATATTTTCTATATATGTAACATGTTACCAAATACTGATTGGTACGCTTGAAGCTAAAACCGGTACATCCATGTATACTGGTTTGCTACAAGGAAAGAGATATAGAGAGGGTTTAAAGGATGTGTGAGAGATAGATAGATAAATAGATAGATAGATAGATAGATAGATAGATAGATAGATAGAGTGGGTAGGATCATGCGTATAGCCTTCAAGCTTGGTATCGAGTGAGCCTTTGGACGCATCGAGTATATATGTCTTTAACACCGATATTGCTCGGCAGCTTGGTGATTCAATTCGCCACACCCGATAACACCTCTTCTCTCCCTCTCTATCTCTCTTCTACCTATCTTCTCTCTTTTCACTCTTATTTCCTTATCTCTTACACACACACACACACACACACACATATATATATATTGGAAAAAGTTAATGCGAGAACCATTCTTAATGCGAGAATCGCGATAACCAATCTGAGCCGTCCAATTCCCCCTATTTCAATGTCATTGCCCACCCATGAATTCCTCACATGCACCCTGCCACACTCTATCCCTTCACGCTCACCATCCATGAAACTTCTCATATCTTAGGAACGGCCGAGATTGGTTCTCGCACTAACAACGTTTCTCACATGAACCCTCATATATATATATATATATATATATATATATATATATATAGGGTAAGGTTCTATAAAGAACTTCTCTTAAACATAGAACGTAAAGAACTTCCCTAGTAATGACACGTGTCATTTTGATTAAGGGCAAAACTGAAAAATTAAAAAAAAAAAGAGAATTCACGCGCGCACCTCCAGCACCCTCCAGCCATAGATTTTCATAAAAAAAACCTCACTCAACTTTAAATTATCATAACTCATATGTTTTTATGAATTTAAGCAAAAAAAAAATATATCATTAGATTCAGTGTTTCGTCTTCTTTCAAACAAGACCAGACTTGATATATTTCTGAAACTTTTTTTTTAAAATGCAAAATTTTCAAAATATGCATTTTGAGTTGTGTTTCATTCCAAAATGTAAAATGCAAAAAGACGAAAATGCAAAATATCGAAATTGCAGGTTCATGCAGATGCTTCAAAAATACAAAATGCAAACCCACAACTCTCATTTGCATTGGTGCGTACTAGGACTGCTTGTTTTTCTGGTTATTAAATCTTGGGACACAACCTCGTTTTAAATTTATAAAAACGATGTTACTAAGCAGATACTACACACGACTCAGGCAAGTATAACCTGGTCAATAGTAGTATAGACTCGGTAAGACCGGATGTCGTTCCACCAGGACAGGAAGCTACCAATACTTAAGTCTCATTGTTGTTTGATCAGCAGGATTAATCAGCAAGTGACAGAATGAACTAAATTAAACAGGAAATACAACAACTAAAACAGATTAACACTGAAGGCAAACAGACAGGATAACAGATTCACTCAGGCTTTCGAATCATCGAGACTAGTCATGGCAATGACACAATACAAAACATAATATGGGGACTTGAATAGTTTAAGTGCATAGCAAGCTGTTCTAATACTTGACAAAACCATATTATCATGCACAAATCTTCACTCGAGTTATCAAGACTCAGACTTAGCAATTAAACATAATCAGGCAAGCAACGGCATATAAGGATTTAACTACAGATCCACCAGATCACGTCCAAATCACACTACAAAGACATACATCTTTTCAAATGACATATCCAGTAGTCCTCAGAACCCAAAAAGGTGTTAAAGTGGTTAAATTAGTTAAAACAAGCAAAAACAGCACACTGGTGGTGAAAATGGCTCCTACGGCCGTAGTAATTATTTACTACGGTCGTAGCAGTCTGGATAGTCCTACGGTTGTAGGGATTTCTTCCTACGGCCGTAGGGACCCATCCGACAGAACATTCAAATCTAACATAAAGGCATTCAACAACAAATTACAATCTAGACTTTAATCTCAGATCATAAACACATGTAAACTGGTACAATGGGGTCATAAACTCATCTAAACTCAAACCTCACAATTAAGGGATTCTTAATGTTTAGTCACATGATTTCTAAAGATATGAACATGTTAAACCTACCATTTCTAGTATAGCCAACACTTCTTAAAACATGAATCATGTGATATGCACATTGAACACTAAGACAAGCATAACAAAGGCATACATGTGAGTTCATTTCATCATCTAAACATACCAACAAACATCTTTGTGAATCCTTTAATCATTAGTAGCATGTTTAACCCATAAATACACCAAATAACAAGATTTTCATCTATAATCATAAGGCATGCATAAAACCAACATATGATTAACATAACCAATAATGGATGAACCTGAAATGATTCAAATCATATTCCAAAAATGACATCTAATGACAACCATGCAAGATGTATCATTTCTAATAACAAACTCAACATGGAATTAATAAAATCAACCATCATTCTTGAATATTCATATGTTAAAACATGAATGAGTTATCATATACACATTATCACACATGAACATGGTTAGATTAAACATACTAAGTTGATAAAATACATTTGTATTCAAGATTAAACATGCATATATGAATCAAGTCATCATAAAAGTCAAATATATTGCCATAACTTAGCCAAGAATCATCTTGGCCCAAGTGAAAATGAGTTTAGTTATCCATATACAATAATAGTAACATTACAACATCTGGAACACATGGGTACATGATTGATATAATAAATGGAAAGAGTATACCCAAGCTAGCAATGATATAACTAATGAATCCAAGCTCCAAATGTTGTTCCAAGCCTTCAAGATCCAAGCTCTCCTCCTTAGAATCACCAAGAGAAGTCCCCTGGAGTGTTAGGATATTTAGAGAGGGTTTATGGAAGTGTTTTTCCGGAGTGGAGGTGAAATTGGTAACCCCTTGCAAAATGGCAGAATTCTGAATTTAATCTGCTGTAAGTGAGCTTCCTACGGCCGTAGGAATAAGCTACTACGGCCGTAGGAAATCATGACTGAATTTTCTACACACGCCACGTTAAACCATTTGTCCGGGACACGCAAGATCTGGCAGGCAATGATGGATTCTAGAAGAGGGCTTCCTACGGCCGTAGGATATAATCCCTACGGCCGTAGAGATCATTTTTCACTATTCTTCTATTTTCTTCAATTCTTTCCTTGTTTTGCCCATTTATCTTGCTTAAAGCTCCTTGTAACCTGCATGGTGAATGTTAAACATATTAGATCCATTTTAGAAGTATTCACCTTGTATTTGGGCTAAGTACGGGGTATTCTAACATGTAAAACATGTATAAAAACGCATATATCAGCATTTTCACAATCCGATTTAATGAAAATGCAGCACAAAATGCAAATTATATACTCAAACCCAAGATGCAAAATTCATAATAAAAACACTACATTTATTGATCTGGTTTTCATTTCAAAATGCAAAATGCAAAAAATCGAAAATGCAAAATATGAAAATGCAAAATGCAAACCTACAACTCTCATTTGCATTTTCACAATCTGATTCAATGAAAATGTAGTCCAAAATGCAAATTATATATTTCTACCAAATTGTGAATGAACAATAAACACAAACTATCAATCAAACTTAAATTTTTTTGCATATTTATACATATCATATCAATCACTAATCTTTTAGTAACAGTGTACACTACATAAAAACATATTCAAATTGGAAGTATACAAGAAGATGATTACCAGTTTTAATGTGTAGACTTATACAGGAAGATGATTACCAGTTTTAACAGTTGAAAAGTCAACATTTCTAGACTCAAACTAAATTGGCAGATACAACTTAATCCTTATGAGATGAAGCATTACCCATACTCTCCTCATTCTCAACAAGAACCTCACAAAATTCAACATTAACATAGTCAAAATTCTTAACTTGGTGTTGATCAACGTTCCAACTAGAACCACTCTGTTTAGAGTTACTAATAGCTTTAATAGAATCAAAATTCACATTTTCGACATTTAAATCAATAGGTTTCTTGCTATAGAAAGGATTAGGAACCCTAGATTTGCCAAAATTTACATCAAAATCGTTCTTGAGACTGCTATTTGGTTGCACACGATACCTAACAACAGCAATACCTTCACAATTAGCAGAATCTGATCGATCCGAAGAACCAGAAATCACCAAACGTGTCCTTACAGTCTGTAAAGTGGTCTTCAAAATATTTAACCTCTTTCAAATTATCAAAACACTCAGCATCAAATCTCTTCGAGTCCAATTTCGAGATTGTTAAACGTTTGAGCCCTGACCTCCGACGAAATAGCCGACAACTATTCACATACGTACGGGATTGAGTCTCCCTCTTGCTAACAGACCCTACATCACTCATAAAAGCTACATTCGAGTTTAAATCTGTCAAATTGATCTCAGAAGCAACCGACTCACCATCTAGGGTTCCTTTGATCTTCAAACTTCAACTTGGGTGTGGTAGAATACATCTTCAGTAGTAGAAATTGACCCTAGATCCTTGTTATTCACGTCATTCCGACCTCCAAGAGACTTATCATCACTTCGAACAGACTCAAGATCATCAGATTTAGCCATTTAGGTATGCAAAGCTTAGAGTTCGGAGGTGGGATTAGGAAATGGCAGACATATCAATTTGATTCCCATATAACCCCTGAGGAATATAAACAGCGCGTGAAACATTATATTTATTGATTTGTTTTTTGTTTATAATCTCAGCCATTGATGTAGAGATTTAACGGATGATATTGGTTCTTTAGGTTCTATACTTAAGTAGTGGTTCTATATTGATCCATTTTCTCTCTCTTTCTCTCTCTCTCTCTCTCTCTCTATATATATATATATATATATATATATATATATATATATATATATATATATATAGTAGGGATCTAGTAAAAAAAATCTTACGGTACTAAATGTAAAAAGAAATCTCAACCATCAGATCTCTCCCCAGTCAACAAAAAAAGTCAACAGATCTATTTAAATTCGGAATTAAAAAAAAGAAAAAGAGCAAAAAGGGCAAATCAGATACACAAATAAATCGGGAGCAGTTAACGGAAACCCTAGAACCGCCACTCGTCGTCGTCCAGCCAGATGCACACCGTCGGTCCTCTGTTTCGCCAGCCAGATGCACAAAAACAGTCGCCGTCGGTCCTCTGTTTCGCCGGCCAGATGCACAAAACAGTCACCGTCGCCGCGATGCACAGTCACAACACCACAAATCATCCGTCGGTCTCTGTTTTCGCCGGCTAGATGCACTAAAAAACCTTTCGATTCAAAAAGAATCTGATGCACAGGAGACGTGTGCATATAGATGAACGGCGGCGACCTAATGTGTGCATAAGAAATGATAGATGGAGCGATGGTGGTGAAACCCTAACCTGTGGCGGAGGCGACCCCTAACCTGTGCGATGGCGGCGTAATCCTAGATTGTGGCGGCGGCGTAACCCTAATCTGTTGGTCATGTGCGAAGATCGAACGGAGTGCGGCGACTGGCGAACGGCAAAGGGCAACGCTGAACGGACGACGGCCGGGCTTCAGCCTTCACGGTTGGTCGACGGCAATATGTTTCGCAAAGAACGGGAGAGTGAGATACGGGAGAGGGAGGGATTTGAGAGAACGTGGGGAGAGAATATAATAAGTATTCCAATTTTATCCTTTTAACAGGTTTGCCACGTGTCAAGCCCTCGTTTCTCCTTATATTAAGTACCTTAAACTTTTTTTTACTTGAACCTGATTATATATATATATATATATATATATATATAAAAGTTATACTAGGCATTTGAGTAAAACAAAAAAAGAAAGAAAATTGTTATATGACACTGATTTGGTTTTTGGGTAAGAAGAAGAAGGAATTGAAGGCAATACACATGGTTTGAGTGAAAAGTAAGAGAGGGGATATTAAATAGCAAAAAACGAGTTAATACCGTAAAATATGTGTATGTATGTTGTCAAACCTTATTAATTATAAGATTTTAGCACAACATATGTATAACGAACGTGAGAAAAAAAAACCATATATTATTAGTACCCAAAACATAAAATCAGATAATGAGTATGCTACAAATCGAATTCAAAACCATGGGTCGTTGTTTGAGTTAAAGGTGAATGATAGAAGCATGGTGTTTGTGTGTTAGTTAAACTGAAATAAATATCACAACTTGTAACTATCATTTTAATGATCTGCTTGCTCCCGAGTTAGAGGTTGTTTCAGAAAACACTTACAAATAACATTGGTTAAAGTAACTGCATATATTATAGTCAAAGGCTCTTATCCCTATAAAACCCGAATAAAGAAATTCCTTTTGGAAGAAAAATATCACTACCGCATCTTGGGTCTATAGAAGCTCGTATGGCACCGTTAATTAGGAATATATCAAAATAAATATTTTATAATTTATAATAATAAAATATGATATCAAAAGTCCCAATATTATGAAACGAAAACAAGAAACAAGAAACAAATTAATGATCGACAGCAATTAATATTGTGAAACCATCTCATGGAGTTGAAACTTGCATGATTCACTTGGACTGCTCGAGATACTTGTTCTTTTCTTCATCGGTCATGAAGGCTGTTACCGGAAAAGACTTCCCTACCCCCACCGGGATCTTGAAGTAAATTTTTGAACTTTTTTCGTTTTCCATACTCATCTCAACAATAGGTACCCACATCAGTAACTGTTTGCTTTTAACCCCAGTCATTTTCTTCATCTTACATTTTTCAATATAAGCCGTAACTTCTGTTGCATAGCTGACTCGTGTATTAGTCGTCTCAAAGAAGTGCTCATATGGTGCCTTTTGTTTCATCCAAACGAAGCCCGTCTCTCGAACCCGCCCACACTCTACGAGATCTTTGAGCGGGAAAACGCCTCTCGGGAAACCGAGCTCGTCTAGGAGCTCAACGGAATGGCGGTAACACTCTTCGGGTCCATACACAATCTCAGCCCCGGTTCGATCATCTTCCATAGCTTTCTTCAAATGTTTAGTAAATGAGTTTTAGAGTTGAATGCTTTTGGAGTGAAGGAGAGTTGGGTTTTATATATAAAGGAAAAGGGATTGGTAGGCAGGGGTTGGGGTTAAATAGGGTTTGGTTGGAAGAGTGGTTCACCTAATTTATGGTACGGTTCGCGGGTGGTGAGCCACCTACATTTGCGTTTTAGAGACCATGGGGTTTGTATCACTATTTTTGGGTTTTCCATCATTTGACCAAGATATTGATTAATAATAAACACGAAAAAACAAATTAAAAAAATCTGGTCGTCATACTTTTGTTGTATATTTATTCTATCATCTGTAGACATTATTACATTCGATGTTATTCTATTTTTGTATTTTTTTTTTGTCTGATAATGCAAGATTTCTTCATTTATGGTGGTCTTGTTGCTTGGGATTTATCATTTTAAGACTTTTTTTTTGTTATACCATGTCATTATTTGTTTATTTGACTTGTTAGATACTTAGATCCAATCAATGGTATTTATTTCATACACAATAATAACCGGTGTGTTTGGTATAAAGAATGAAATTGCAAAAGAAACGATTACTGATAATGAAATTTCAAAAAGAATAAATTAGTCTGAAGAATGAGAATTGACTCTTTTGTTTAGTAGCATAAAGATTTTAGCAATGAAATGTAACAGAGAATCATTTATCTTATTTGGTACATATAATGCCTCAATTTCAGAAAATCTAATTTGATAAAACTTTTTAATATTTACTTAAAATCACGTGCAAACCAAATATTTCTTAATTAAAAATTAGCAGAAGCGATCTTAAGTATCTTTATTTAAAACATAAAAGTTAGATAATATATCAAACTTGAAAACAGAAGTCATTACTTCAAACATTACAAACCACGTTTATTAAAAAGTTTGGGGACAATAACTTGTTACTGAACATATAATTATAGATGTACATCGTCGTCCACTAGAGCCTCGCTAACACCCTTTTAAATCTCCTGAAAAGTTTATAAAAACATTTGATAATGTACAAAGTTTAGTGAGTAAATCAATTCTGAATCAAGTAAACATAATTTATTTTAATTCACATTTTCTTTTCAACAAGAAGGTTCCGATATATATATATATATATATATATATATATATATATATATATATATATATATATATATATATATAGACAAAAGTTCATGCGAGAACCGTTGTTAGCGCGAGAACCGCGAGAACCAATCTAAGCCGTCCAATTCCCCCTCCTTCAATGTCATTGCCCACCCATGAATTCCTCACATGCACCCTGCCACACCCTATCCCTCCATGCTCTCCATCCATGATACTTCTCATATCCAAGGAACGGCTGAGATTGGTTCTCGCGGTTCTCGCACTAACAACGGTTCTCGCATGAACCATCCCCTATATATATATATATATATATATATATATATATATATATATATATATATATATATATATATATATATATAAAATGGATCAACATAAAACCACCCTTAACCATAAAATCTAAATAACCAATCTGGACCATTGGATCATCAAAATTAAAGAATGAGATTAAGGATTGCATAATTGTAATTATCATTTATCAGTTAACATGCAAAAGGGCAAAGATGGAAAATCTCCCCCCAATAAACCTGTAACACCCTCTTTACCGGCCTAGGTTAATTAAGGTAATTAAGTTAATTGACCTTGGGATTTATATTTGATTATGGGTATTATTTGCCATAATGTGTTATTTAATAATTATTGTATTAATTGTTTTATTGCTATTTTATTTTTATTGGAAATGATATTTTTTAATAAGGTGGTATGGTGGAGTATTTGAGTCAACAACACCCATACCTCATTTCTTGTAAAAGTCAACAAAGTGTGTGTGTGTGTGTGTGTGTGTGTTTTCTTTGTGTGCTCTCGGCCGAAAAGAAGAAGGAAGAAGAAAAAGAAAATCAACTTCTATCTTGTTTGCATTTAAGTTGATTATTTGATATCATCTAAAGGTTAGAATTTTGAATATAAGTTGATTAATTGTTAAATATATTCGGTTTTGAATGTTTAATTATATGAATTCCGATTGATTTTTGATATTAATGATGGTTATAGATTAAATGCATGTTAGAAATTATTGTTAGAATGTGTTCATAATATGTTTAAAATGATTTCTGGAAACTTGTATTACTTGCATGTTTAAAATCAGTAAGATTTGAGTTAGAAATCGAAATGGGCAAGAATATATGAATGTATCGGGATTCATGCTATGAATGTATCGGAATTGATGAATTCCGATAAAATATTCTCGGAATGGGTGATGAATCCGAGCAAATTGATAGGATTGTATTAATACCGATAAAAGATGAACTGTTGGCCTTAACACAATTCTTGGAATTGATTTTATCGGAATTGGACATTTTCTCGGGATTGACTATTTTATCGGAATTGGACATTTTATCGGAATGTGCCTATTTTATCGGAATTGGACATTTTCTCGGAATTGCTTATTTTCTCGGAATGTGCCTATTTTATCGGATTTGATATTTTCTCGGAATTGCCTATTTTCTCGGAATGTGCCTTTTCTCGGAATCTAAGTATGATTTCATCGGAATTAGATGTTATCGGAATTGACCTTTCACTCGGAATTCGATTTCTATCGGAAATGGACTTAATCGGATTTTGGGATTTTAAGAGTGATTCTTAACAATCAAACTATGATTTGATACACATGATATATATATATATATGTGATATTCATGTGATGTATGAATAAATATGATATTTATTATGAATCAGTATTGTTAATTGAATACTGACTTGTGTTCACTTAATCTCAGGAACTGAGAAGACTCAGTAAGTTAGTCAACTGAGTGTGCTACAGCCTTGCTGACTGTGGTTAGTTGATTTATATCTTGATGGTACAGGATGTAACATCTTGATTGATTATGTGCTCTTTGGATATGTATACATGTTATTGTGGAGGTCAGCCGTGACAGTTTTGTAGGATGGGCTTGTTGCTTGGGGATTTACAGTATCTGATCTTGAGGTGTATCTGTTGCACTCAAGGGTGCTTTTACTGTTATCCATGTTAGCAGAGCTATCGGTAAACCTATGCTTTGGCCGGCATTTGGTTGTAGGTGGTTGCAACACCGCCGGGAGTTTGAGCTTGATTAACTTATTGGGTTGTTAGCCTTGTACTTTGTGTGATATATGTTCCCTCACTTATCTTTGTGCTAATCCCCAACTAGATTGTTTTGCAGATACTCCATGGTGAGTTTTGATGCTGATGACTGTGAATATGGACAGACCAATACTCTGATGTCCAAGATTTTGTATAGAGCCTGTTTTTGTAAATCAACACTGTAGTGGTATTTTGTAAATGATAACCAGTCAAAGTTGTATAAACTCTTGATTTTAAATCTAATTATATGAAATTAGCTTCCGCACTCAGTTTATTGTTAATTAAAAAGTACAATGTTACAAAACCCATGTTTTAATAAAAAAATACCCCCCAAAACTTTAAATTGTCATAACTTATTAAGTTTTGTGCATTTAAACAAAAAAATTATACCAATCTTTTAGTTTTTTAATCCTCTTTTAATCAAGACCACTCTTCTCATATTTTTCAAAATAATTTATAAAAATGCAAATTTTGTTTTGCATTTTGGGTTGCATTTTCAGTTAATTCTTGTTTGTATATTCAATATTGGTTTCAAAATTTGCATTTATGGAAGCATATGCATGACTTGCATCTTCGATTTTTGCATTTTTGTATTTTCAAATGAAACCCAGGTGAAAATGCAAATTTTGAAAATTTTTATTTTCAAAAAAATAAAAATAAAGTTTCAGAAATATTTCAAGTCTGGTTTTGTTTGAAAGAGGATGAAAAACTTAATCTAACGATATACTTTTTTAGCAAAAATTCTTATAAACGAATGAATTATGATCATTTAGAGATTGGAGGAGTTTTTTTTTTTTAAATAAACTTGCTGGAAGGGAGAAAGAGGCGCGAGTTTCATTTTTTTTAATTTTCCAGTTTTGCCCTCCAATCAACACGCCACGTGTCATCCTCTAAAGTGGTTCTTTAACTTCTATGTTTAAGAAGTGTTCTATGTGTATCCTTACCCTATATATATATATATATATATATATATATATATATATATATATATAATTATACTTGTACATCCAAACTTCTACTACTTTATTTCTTTAACCTTTAACCTTCATTTTCAAAGGAAGGATACTAACATTAAGATGAAATAAATGTACTCTTCAACTTTTACATAGACTACCTCCTCTAATTCCTTTAATAACATTACTACTAGCCACCTAAGACGTAATTTATCTCTATTATTACTTTATAGCATTAACATAATCCCTTAGAAAGGATTCTTTTCCATAAGCATCTTTAATTTAAAATTAAATAACTTCTAAACTTAACTTACTTCCTTTTTATAATGAATTTACCATTAATTTTCTCATCCCAGGCAATTAATCAAGCGATAACGATAATTCAAATAATTTTAAAACGATTCTATTCTTTATCTATAATAACTTATTGGTTCTAACTCAACAACAACAACAACAATACAATTCATTCATGTTTATTGTATACACAAAGTCATGCTAGTTAAATTAATTCATATACAACAATTCAGTAACCTCTGTTCAAGTCAATTTCCTCTATTCTCTCTCTTTATTCTCTTTATTATGGCACCAAAAACCATAAGGTGCTTTAGAGCCTGGTGGGTAATGTTTTGACACAATGAATTTGAATGACTAGTCTTGTGTTCTATTCTTTCCCCTACCATTTTTTACTCTTTTTTTCCTTGCAATTTTCGTCCATACTCCTTAGTTCTCATCTCTATTTTTCACATTTTCAATCCTTCTACATGCTTGGAGTGCTGTGTTAATGTTATTCTTACTTTTACCTTTTATAAATTATATCATTTATTTCCTCTTAGTAATTTTTTTTTAAAAGGCAAAATAACTTTATTAAATTTAAACTAGCAAGATGCTAGATAGTACAACCGACAAAAGGATACACAACATCTTTCACGACTAACAACGAACAAACATCGGAAAATCACGAACACAACCTAAAATGGACCTTGAACTCTTACCAACCTCAAACTCGGAACCTAGCAACAAACACGAACCAAACACGAACCAAACACGAACCGGGGTAACAAACATGAACTGGGGCAACGAACCAAACACGAATCTGAAGCAACCTCTTGAACACTAACCAAACACGAACTGGGGCAACAAAACTCCGAACCACGGACTGCTCATCTATCCAGGGAGGTTGTGAATTCTGTTACCTGGGATCAATTTCAAACCAAGTTCTGTGAGCACTTCTGTAATACCTATGATTTGGCCAAAGTAAAGCGAGAATTTATGAATCTGGCTCAGGATGACAAAATGACAGTTGATGAATTGATTGCAAAGTAAAGCCGGTATCCTTCCTTGTTAGAGCGCGAAGAGATTCCGAGGACGGAATCTTCTTAAGGAGGGTAGATTTGTAACACACTCTTTACCGGCCTAGGTTAATTAAGGTAATTAAGTTAATTGACCTTGGGATTTATATTTTATTATGGGTATTATTTGCCATAATGTGTTATTTAATAATTATTGTATTATTTGTTTTATTGCTATTTTATTTTTATTGGAAATTATATTTTTTAATAAGGTGGTATGGTGGAGTATTTGAGTCAACAACACCCATACCTCATTTCTTGTAAAAGTGAACAAAGTGTGTGTGTGTGTTTTCTTTGTGTGCTCTCGGCCGAGAAGAAGAAGGAAGAAGAAAAAGAAAATCAACTTCTATCTTGTTTGCATTTAAGTTGATTATTTGATATCATCTAAAGGTTAGAATTCTGAATATTAGTTGATTAATTGTTAAATATATTCGGTTTTGAATGTTTATATGAATTCCGATTGATTTTTGATATTAATGATGGTTATAGATTGAATGCATGTTAGAAATTATTGTTAGAATGTGTTTATAATATGTTTAGAATGATTTCTGGAAACTTGATAGGATTGTATTAATACCGATAAAAGATGAACTGTTGGCCTTAACACAATTCTCGGAATTGATTTTATCGGAATTGGACATTTTCTCGGGATTGCCTATTTTATCGGAATTGGACATTTTATTGGAATGTGCCTATTTTATCGGAATGTGCCTATTTTATCGGAATTGGACATTTTCTCGGAATTGCCTATTTTCTCGGAATGTGCCTATTTTATCGGTATTGGACATTTTCTCGGAATTGCCTATTTTCTCGGAATGTGCCTTTTCTCGGAATCTAAGTATGATTTCATCGGAATTGGATGTTATCGGAATTGACCTTTAACTCGGAATTCGATTTCTATCGGAAATGGACTTAATCGAATTTTGGGATTATAAGTGATTCTTAACAATCAAACTATGATTTGATACACATGATATATATATATATGTGATATTCATGTGATGTATGAATAAATATGATATTTATTATGAATCAGTATTGTTAATTGAATACTGACTTGTGTTCACTTAATCTCAGGAACTGAGAAGACTCAGTAAGTTAGTCAACTGAGTGTGCTACAGCCTTGTTGACTGTGGTGAGTGGATTTATATCTTGATGGTACAGGATGTAACATCTTGATTGATTATGTGCTCTTTGGATATGTATACATGTTATTGTGGAGGTCAGCCGTGACAGTTTTTTAGGCTGGGCTTGTTGCTTGGGGATTTACAGTATCTGATCTTGAGTTGCATCTGTTGCACTCAAGGGTGTTTTTACTGTTATCCATGTTAGCAGAGCTATCGGTAAACCTATGCTTTGGTCGGTATTTGGTTGTAGGTGGTTGTAACACCGCCGGTCCTCTTGAGTTTGAGCTTGATTAACTTGTTGGGCTGTTAGCCTTGTACTTTGTGTGATATATGTTCCCTCACTTAGCTTTGTGCTAATCTCCCACTAGATTGTTTTGCAGATACTTCATGGTGAGTTTTGATGCTGATGACTGGTAATATGGACAGACCAATACTCTGATGACCAAGATTTTGTATAGAGCCTGTTTTTGTAAATCAACACTGTAGTGGTATTTTGTAAATGATAACCAATCAAAGTTGTATAAACTCTTGATTTTAAATCTAATTATATGTAATTAGCTTCCGCACGCAGTTTATTGTTAACTAGGTTAGAAACCCGTGTATTACACGGGTTGATTTAAAAAATCGTCATAGATATAAATATTTAAAAGAGACTTTGTATCTATAAGATGCAAGTGAAATGAAAAATATTAAGAAAATGCGCATGAGCAACTCTAAATTGTCTTTTAAACCTTGTATGTATTCTATATAAACAAATATCACGGTTACAACCTTGTATGTCTTTTAAAAGAGACTTTGTATCTATAAGATGCAAGTGAAATGAAAAATATTAAGAAAATGCGCATGAGCAACTCTAAATTGTCTTTTAAACCTTGTATGTATTCTATATAAACAAATATCACGGTTACATCAGTTTCAGAGTGGTATAACACATAGTAAATAAAGAATCAAATATAAGACACTTACTTATTACATATAACTGAGATGTCTAGCTTACATTTCAACACCACCCTTTAAGCTAAACATTAACAACAGCTAATGCAGTTTTTAGCTTTCCAAAGTTCCCAGGTTACAAAGCCTTGTTTTTTTTTCAAAAGTAAAGTGCCTTCCATGTATTTAACCCAAAAATGTTATACAAGATCTCATGACCTGCCCACAGCTCTCACACATCTCGCTGTACATGTATGCTTCAGAAGCTAAAAACAATTACATCACAAATAAGACACAAAAAAAAAAAACAGCACAAGCAGGTTCCCTTAATCACCTCCACTTCATAAACACACAAAACCTCTACATACCTACTTCCTCATGTACCACCCATGGACCCAGATCATTTAGAATTTAACCCTTTAGTTTGACCCATTATTGTATAAGCATCCCCTTCATAGCTCCCCCATTTCATGACCTATCTGCTTCGAAATAGATAACTTTACCCACACACCCTTTCTCGTATTTTAAGATAATATCAAAACACATATGAAGATCATTTTAATGTTGTATTCCATCAGTTTCCTCGGTTTTTAATGCTGTCTGAGTCTCCCTGCACACGATATATCCCCTTTGATTCCTTCATTTTCAGTTTAGGACCAACCTTCACATGTTGTTTGACGACGCCTTTGGCCTATTTAAGAAAGTTGTCAGCGTGTGTATATATTGAACTTCATTCCACTATTTCCACAGCCCCATCTGCAGCTCATCAATCTCATCAGTCTCCCTCACCGTGCGCGAACCAAACCACACTCGATCATCAGCAGCTCATGAATCTCCTTCACAGTACGCGAGCCACACAACATCCGTTGCATGATTTTGGCAGCAGAGTGCTTAAAACAGCAATGAAACAGAAACAACATCAGCAATGGACAGAGTAATGTACAATCGCAATATCAGGACCATTATACGCAACAACAGCCTCCATAACAGGGCAGGCATAACGGCCGCAGCAGCGTACATCGTACACAACAGCAGTGAACAGAAACAACAATGAAACAGCGCAAATTCAATGGCTAATATTCTCATAACAGCATGCTTAACAACAGCTAACGCAATGGACAGTCAGGTTACAAAGCTTTTATGAGAATATTAGCCATTTGATCTTTAATTGAACAATAGTCAACTTCAATTTCCTTGCTTTGGACCAAGTCTCTAATAAAATGATATTTGATTTTGATGTTCTTGCTAAGTCCATAACACGCAAAATTTTTGTCAATGCAATTGCTAAGATAAATTTTGAAAGACCTTGATTTAAACAATTTTCAAGCTCATGTACTACCTAGAAGAAATCAAACATATTTATATGACAGACACTCTTCTTTTTGTTTAATTAGACTTAGGTATGTATGTCATGACAGCTGCACTACACATAGCCACAACTTTTATAGTTAATTAACTATAGTTATACCAATGTTAGTATGTTACTAACCTAAGAAGATTTTGAAAAGAAAGTAATATAGTCAATGCCCAAAAATGCGTATCTCATTAAAAGTAAAGTTATATAGGAGAAAACATAGAGACAGTATTACCTTGTAGATACTTGAATATCAATTGTATCTCTACACTTGTTGAGGTCTCACTACAAAACTGTAACAAACTCTGTCCTGAACAATAACAAAACCAATTCAACTTTCAATTGTAATGAGATCACAACTCTAAAAGGATTGTAAGTAAAAGATTATAGCTTGGTCAAAATTAACTTAAGAATCTTACCAAGGTACAAATCAAAAGTTTTTAACACCATTAATAATTAACTTTAGACTCTTACTAATGACATTCTTTACATACATGATTTCAAGGACAATGGTTATTAGGGATCTGACTGTTGAAATCTAAGCAATGGGATATGGAAGAATAAGTTGTTGCCAAAGTCTAGTTTCTAGTAACAACGTCCCAATACCCAATCAAATAAAAAACAGTCCTTCACATCATACATTTGGAAAAGTAAATTAGTAGCAGGTTATCAACATAATTTCGATAAAACATCCATTGAAAATTCACCACAAGTTCCTCTAATGCTAACTCTTTAATCAATAAAGAACTATAATTTCGATTAAACATCCATTGAAAATTACCATAAAAAAACAGAGCTATACTCGGTTTGCAAGAACCCTAACTACGTATAGATAGAAAGCAAAATTAGTAATCGAATCAAACAACCTAACAAATCTCATTACTGTAACAACAAATGATAAAGCTACAAATGGGGAGTAGAAGCACAAAAACATTGTTACATATTATAAAGATAGTTTAACGTTCCTTCAGAGATGGAGATGAATAAGCAAAATTGATAAAATTAAAAATTACCTTGAGGCAGGAACATAAAATGGAAGACTGGAGATGTCATTACCGGTTGGAGAATCTAGGTTGATGAAGCCATCGCCGGAGCTTATATTGGAGTTCACCATCAAACTGAGTTCATGAAACCATCGCCATAAGTCACCAACGTTAATAAAAAACAGAAAATGAAACCCTAGATTTAGACTTACATTTACCTTTGATCTATTGATTGCAGGACTCGTCGACTTGTGTTGATAAGCATAAAACATGTGTTTTTTCTGTCCATGGATCTTTCTAATTTTCTTTTCGTAAGAGAGATTAGGGTAGAAGAGAAGTTCATAGTTTTTTAATTTCAAAAACTAATTATTTGATTGGCGTTCTCAAAGAACCATTTGGAAGGATTTCAAACAGAAAAAAGAGAAACAAAAAATGAGGCGATAATATCGAGAAGTTGAAGTTAAAAGAGGAAGGGGGGGGGCTAGACACGTGGCAATCAAATAAAAGGACGAAAATGAGCGGGAAAATCAATAATAGATAGTCTAAAAAAATGACATGTGACATAGAGTTAGATGTTTATTAATATTTAATATTTAATTTAAAGATTAAAACGTACAGTGTTACAAAACCCATGTTTTAATAAAAAAATATCCCCCAAAACTTTAAATTGTCAAAACTTATTAAGTTTTGTGCATTTAAACAAAAAAATTATACAAATCTTTTAGTTTTTTAATCCTCTTTCAATCAAGACCACTCTTCCTATATTTTTCAAAAAAATTTATAAAAATGCAAATTTTGTTTTGCATTTTGGGCTGCATTTTCAGTTAATTCTTGTTTGTATATTCAATATTGGTTTCAAAATTTGCATTTATGGAAGCATATGCATGACTTGCATCTTCGATTTTTGCATTTTTGCATTTTTGTATTTTCAAATGAAACCTAGGTGAAAATGCAAATTTTGAAAATTTTTATTTTCAAAAAAATAAAAATAAAGTTTCAGAAATATATCAAGTCTGGTTTTGTTTGAAAGAGGATGAAAAACTTAATCTAACGATATACTTTTTTAGCAAAAATTCTTATAAACGAATGAATTATGATCATTTAGAGATTGGAGGAGTTTTTTTTTTAAATGAACTTGCTGGAAGGGAGAAAGAGGCGCGAGTTTCATTTTTTTTTAATTTTCCAGTTTTGCCCTCCAATCAACACGCCACGTGTCATCCTCTAAAGTGGTTATTTAAGTTATATGTTTAAGAAGTGTTCTATGTGTATCCTTACCCTATATATATATATATATATATATATATATATATATATATAATTATACTTGTACATCCAAACTTCTACTACTTTATTTCTTTAACCTTTAACCTTCATTTTCAAAGGAAGTATACTAACATTAAGATGAAATAAATGTACTCTTCAACTTTTACATAGACTACCCTCCTCTAATTCCTTTAATAACATTACTACTAGCCACCTAAGACGTAATTTATCTCTATTATTACTTTATAGCAATAACATAATCCCTTAGAAAGGATTCTTTTCCATAAGCATCTTTAATTTAAAATTAAATAACTTCTAAACTTAACTTACTTCCTTATCATAATGAATTTACCATTAATTTTCTCATCTCAGGCAATCAATCAAGCGATAACGATAATTCAAATAATTTTAAAGCGATTCTATTCTTTATCTATAATAACTTATCGGTTCTAACTCAACAACAACAACAACAATACAATTCATTCATGTTTTATTGCATACACAAAGTCATGCTAGTTAAATTAATTCATATACAACAATTCAGTAACCTCTGTTCAAGTCAATTTCCTCTATTCTCTCTCTTTATTCTCTTTATTATGGCACCAAAAACCATAAGGTGCTTTAGAGCCTCGTGGGTAATGTTTTGACACAATGAATTTGAATGACTGGTCTTGTGTTCTATTCTTTCCCCTACCATTTTTTACTCTTTTTTTCCTTGCAATTTTCGTCCATACTCCTTAGTTCTCATCTCTATTTTTCACATTTACACTCCTCCTACATGCTTGGAGTGATGTGTTAATGTTATTCTTACTTTTACCTTTTATAAATTTTATCATTTATTTCCTCTTAGTAAATTTTTTTTAAAAGGCAAGATAACTTTATTAAATTTAAACTAGCAAGATGCTAGATAGTACAACCGACAAAAGGATACACAACATCTTTCACGACTAACAACGAACAAACATCGGAAAATCGCGAACACAACCTAAAACGGACCTTGAACTCTTACCAACCTCAAACTCGGAACCTAGCAACAAACACGAACCAAACACGAACCGGGGTAACAAACATGAACTGGGGCAACGAACCAAACACGAATCTGAAGCAACCTCTTGAACACTAACCAAACACGAACTGGGGCAACAAAACTCCGAGCCACGAACTGAAGCAACGAACAACCGAACCATGAACGACATTTGGATCCACGAACCGAACCACGATTCACCCGATCCACGAGCTAACCACGAACCACATGAACTAACCACGATCTCGAACCAACCACGATCTGAAACAAGATCTGAACTCGACCAAAAACCGGAACTGGAATCTCGAACCAACCACTATCACGATCTAAAAACTCGAACATGTGAGCTGGAATCTCGAACGGGAAAGTCAACTTGTGAACTGAAAACACGATCTGAAAAAGCTCGAACTTGACGACTTGTGAACTGTAACTCGAATCACCATCTGAAACATCTGAAATCTCGAGCAAGAGATCTGAACCTCGAACCACGATCCACGATCTCGAACCACGATCACGAACCATCTGAAAAATCGAACAGGGATCTGATACTTGAACAAGGGATCTGAAACTCGAACCATGATCTGAACTGAAACCACAATTTGAAGCTTGAACACGGATCTGAAAACTCGGACCACGATCTGAACTAAAACAAGTTCCATAGCTTGAACTGGGATCTGAAACTCGAACAAGGATTTGGAAACCAAACGACCCACGAAACTCTCGATCTGGAACATCTGAACTAAAACGATCGACCAAACGAACCACGACGGCCGGAGAAGAGAGCGAACCACGACCAAACGAACCACGACGGCCGGATCTGGAAACCAAATGAACCACGGCCAAACGAACCACGAAACTCTCGATCTTGAACTTCTGAAACTCTCGATCTGAACTAAAACGAACACTCTTTGCAGGACTTTCAAACATAAAAAGAAAAACGAAAGATGAAGGAGGAGGTTCTCCGGACCGCCGGCTAACGTTGGCGGCCAGAGAAGAGAGCGGCAGCGGCGGCGGCGACTGAACTTAAGGTTTTCTGGGGGAGCGCTTCCTCTTAGTAATTAAAATACACCTTCTGGAACCATAATAAATTATTATTTGTAGAAAAGTATCGTTATTGTTAAAACTTCTTTTAAAATAATATTGTATGGTGGGAAATAAATTTATAAAACATGCTTTAGAAAATGAAAATCAAACCAAGATAATAATATTTTTTTCCTATAAATTACATATTTCCGGTAGTTACTTTAATTTGCTTCTTTTTTTGTTTTAATAATATTTTTTGGAATGATAAATTTAGAATAGCTAAAATTGAGATATAATTTTTTTTTCTAATAAATATATTTTTAGTAGTAAATAACGTGAAAAGTTTATTTTATTGTGCTTTTTTAAATAAATAGATTTATGACTAATAGCTCGTTAATAACTAATAGCCAAATAAAAATCAAACAATAACTAGTTTTATAGTATATGTGTGGCAAAGTAAGTATAAAAAGGGTTTAGTTTCCGAAAATGTATTTAACCTTTCATATTTTGATATTGTATGTACTGAACTTTTAAATTTATTATTTTATGTATTAGACCCTTAAAAGTTACCATTTTATATATTAAACCTGTTATAGCAAGTCATATGATGATGTGACACCGGTTTTGATGAAGTGGTTACATATATGTTTTTTTTTCTTGTCTTTAAAAAATTGAAAATAAAAAAATTTAATAATAATATTATAAAGAGTTAATTACACAGATGGTCCATGTGGTTTACACATTATTACTGGTTTGGTCATTATAACATTTTATATATTAAACCTGTTATAGCAAGTCATATGATGATGTGACACCGGTTTTGATGAAGTGGTTACATATATGTTTTTTTTTCTTGTCTTTAAAAAATTGAAAATAAAAAAATTTAATAATAATATTATAAAGAGTTAATTATACAAATGGTCCATGTGTTTTACACATTATTACTGATTTGGTCATTTATAATAAAAAATTACGCCAATGGTCCCTGTGGTTGACATTTTGTTTCACCCATAGTCCTTGTTAACAGACGTTAAATATGGGTGTTACTTGTCTTTTAGTGCAGGGGCATTTTAGTCTTTTCACACTATTATATTTTCAGGTTTGGTCCTTTGATAGTTTTGGCTTTATTATGTTCTTCAAATTGATTAGCTTCATCTTGTTGCATATTTTCTTGTTCTTGATCTTCATTAACTTCATCCTGAATTACAAGAGATTCTTAGAACAAATCTGAAGCCCAGTCCCCACTTTTGTACATTGAATTCAACTTCTATACAGAGCCCAAAAACAAATCTTATGGCTTGCTTAACCTAATCAGATCCAATACGATAATCAGATCCAAGAACAAATCTGGAGAAGACAACTTAATCAAGTCACAGACAGATCTGGATTGATGAATAACACAGATCTGTAATGGGGATGAATAACAAAATTAGATCCAAGAACAAGAACACCTAATCAGCTCTAAGAATAAATCTGATCCAACTACCAAGAACAATAAAAAATCAGATTCAAGAAACCCATATAAGAACATTGATGTAAAAGTAAGCAGGTTTGACCAAAAAGTCAATATTGTTCAAACCTGTGCTTGATGGAGGACGTCTTGTTCTACACATGCGAGGATAAGGGCGATCCCAAAAACAGCCATCGAAAAATTAGGGTTTCTCTGATCAATAATAAACACTAATACCGATTAAGGTGTCTCTGAACAAGTTCAAATTTCAAGTTCAGATCCGTAGGGAAGTAGGGAAGAAGGATGAGTTTTGTCGTGATGAAGCTTGTACCGACTTTCGGGGTTTTGAAGAAGTTTTTTAGACCGAGAGATTGGGTGGCGCTGTTAGAAGAGGCAGAGGGTTGAGAGTATGGTGCGGCAAATGTGGTGGTGGCGGAGGCGGATACTTAAACATATCTCAGATCTAGTAGAAGGTGGAAGACAGTGGTGGTGGTCGCCGATACTTAAAACATATCTCAGATCTGCGACAGCGGTGGTGGTTGTGCTGTAGAGGGACGGCGGTGGTGGTTGTGCTGTAGATGGACGACAGGGATGGTTGTGCTGCAGGGGGCGGCGGTGGTGGTTGTACTGTAGAGGGACGGTGGTTGTGGTTGCTGTACCGCTTGTACGTCAAGGTACAACCAGATCTGACGGTGGCTGTGGTTGCTGTAGAGGGACGGTGGCTATGGTTGCTGTGCTGTAGAGGGACGATGAATGTGTGTTGAGAGAGTGATGCAAAAAAAAAAACCAAAAGGACCAAACTGAAAATATAATAGGTGTGAAATAACAACTCTACCCCTCAAAAAAGACAACAGACGGCAACATTTAAACGTCTGTAAGGGTCAGGGACTATGAGTGAAACAAAATGTCAACCACAGGGACTATTGGCGTAATTTTTTATTATAAAGGACTAAACCAGTAATAATGTGTAAACCACAAGGACCATCCGTGTAATTAACTCTATTATAAATAATGAGAAGAAGAATAAATAAGGGGAAGAACATGAATATGATGGTTTCTTCTTCAACTCTTCATCATCATTTGCAATTTCTAAACATTATGATTTGGGTTCAATTTTGATATTTTTCATACACATTGGGTTCGTCTTCAACTCTTCATGATCATCTGTCCACACTTTCTTCCAATCTGCGATATTTCGAGATTTTCTTTGGATTCAAACGCGATTTTTGTTTACTCGATATTTCAAGATCTGCGAGGTACGGTTTAAGGTTTTTCGATTTCTGATTTGGGCGCAGATTTGGGTTTAGGGTTTTGCGATTGGTGACTTTAGTGCAAATTTGGGTTTAGGGTTTTGCAGTGCATTAATGCATATCTGTTTATGTTTCGATGGGGTTTTCTTAGGGTTTTGCTATGTATTGCGCAGATCTGTTCCATATCCATTGACACATATCTTGTTTGTGATTCAAAATCATCTTGTTCTTATAACTGAGTTTCATCTTTTGGGTTTTGTTGTTCATGAAGATCTGCTTCTTAAGATGAAGATCTGATTCTTGAAAATAAAGAGTAAATAATAATAATAATAATAATAATAATAATAATAATAATAATAATAATAATAAAAGATTAAATATAAGATACTATTAACTAATGATGTGGCAATTCAAATGAAAAATGCTAAAATTACGTGCTACATGTTTAAAAGGTTATTTAATACATAAATTAGTAATTTTCAAAACTACATTATAAAAAATGATAAATTTACAAGTTTAATAAAATGGATTATCTACCCAACATAAAAGAATTCCTTACATTTTCATTCGGTATGTCCGGATTGTAAATGAAAGCAGTTTGCTTGCACTCCGTATAAAGTTAGAAGCGGAAGTCCTTTCAAGTTTTCTGTGCTTCTTCGCAACTCTCACTGCAGCAAAAATTCAATTTACTAGTTTTCACTAGATCTCCAGATCAATTCAACAATGTTTTCAACCGATGAACGGACGAAATTACAGAACGGCGATGCCAAGCCAGAACCACTTTCCAACCTTAATCTGCCGGAAGGCACCGCGATCCAGTCAACTGATAACGATGAGGGTGATTCATCCAAGCTTCACCCACCGATCCAATTGAACGAGAATGATATTGCTCATGAGCATGTCGATCCGATATCCGAAGAAGAAGTAGCCGAAAAAGAAACGCCAATCGAGCCAAAAAACAATGCGCAGCTCCAGAAAGACGAAGGAAGCCGTACTTTCACGATGAGAGAATTGCTGAATGAATTGAAGAATGGCGACGGCAATGAAGATTCTGAAGAGGCCTCTGCTACTGAGCCTCGTCACAGGTTAGAATTTTTCTCCTAATTTGATTTTCATTTTTAGAATTGTTATTATGCTGAGACTAGATTAAGACGTAAATGAAGTTTGAAGACCTAATTTCTTATCGATTATAAGTAAATGGTTCTGTTTTAGCAGCTGTCAGTGACGATATGCACGCTAGGGTTCTCTTAGCTGTACGAGCAGGGTTTATTTAAAAGAAGGATTAGGTTTTGGTTTCTGGCAAAACTGCAATTAATAGATTCAGGATTAGTGGTGTTTGTGAGTAATGAAAGGCCAATACTTGGTGTCAATATAATTCTTAATGTATATGATGTTGTTCAGTGTATCACCCATGGATCGTTCTTAGTCACTAAGATCTCCAGATTTAGCCTAAACTTAAATTGTTCGAGCAATAGTCCATGCACACCAAAAGATTTGTTTCTTTTGGATACACAATGCTATGGGATTTGTGGAAATTGGTATGGTGCCTTTCGTTTAGTAGCAAGAACTATGCTAATAGCAATTTTGAATTATGTTAATTTTGATTGGTGGTGCCTATCAAATACGGCTATACTACATATGACTTCAGTTATGAGAGATTATAATATTGTTAGGAAGTGATAAGTTGCTTAAAGATCTGGCATGGAGGTTAAAATCAAACTCTGGAAATCATGGAGCTAGAACTATGAAAGGCCTCAAAAGTTACTCTTTTTTTGCAAACATTAACAAATCTCTATGTCCAGCAACTAAACTATCATGGGCTGTGGTGTTACCATGGATTCCCAGCATGCAGGATACCCATCACATCAATTCAATTTATTTAATGATTTTTCACAGCACGTGAAAACGTAGATTTACACATTTTATATAGCAAACTCATCTCTTAGTACTTACAGCTTGTGTGTCGTGGGTAAAAGATTTGTATTATAGCTGTCATACCTTTGTTGTATGTATTAAACGTGTTTTCCTTCAATACATGTCGTAGTTGTCTTGAGGCAATTTCCAACTCGTTTTATTTTTCAGTTCAATATGTACAACAGGTAGATAACATAAACTTGCATGGTTGCTTTGACTATCAAAATTCAGGTTAATGTTCAGTCTTGAGTAAGTAGTTCTCTTAATATTATTCACGGTTTCTTTTGTCATCTTTTTGAACTTTTGTAGTCAAGAAAACATACAGCAACATACAGAAAAAAATAGTGCTGCCATGGAGTTAATCAATAGTATTACCAGTTCTGACGAGGAAGGTCGGTCAAGACAACGCATTCTTACCTTTGCAGCAAAAAGGTAGCCGCATGTTTTCAAACTTTATGCTTAAATCATAACCTAGAACATACTAACTTGTACCCTAGGCTTAATTATATTCAATCTTGAGATCTTATGTTTAACGTGCCTTTAGGTTGCTTACTCATTAGTAACTTTCCCATGTTCTTTTTGCTGCTCTCAGGTATGCAAGTGCAATAGAAAGAAATCCAGATGATTATGACGCACTTTATAATTGGGCCCTAGTTCTCCAGGTAACTTGTGTATCCAATGCTACAAATGTCGTCCATAATGGTATATAGATACATGTTGTAAGTATCTAGTTGCAGCTTTACTTTATTCCATCAAGAAAGATTTACTGGTTACAACATAAGATATATACAGTTAACATAGATTACTAGTAAAAGTTACTTTGTATCATGCATTCCTCACAATATTTAATCACCTGTCCCTCAATGCCCTCTTCTGATTAACAGGACACTAAGCTACTAACTACCAAATACAATATTCATATACATCTCTTTTAGCTGTCTAGCTCGATACTCATGCTATTTCAGTATTTCCTATGGCCAAAATAGTTATTACTTTCTTTCATGGCATTTTTTAAAATTTAATTATGTTAGAAAAGGGTAGGTCCTTGTATATTAAAAAGAAAATTTGAACTCTTCCACGAGACAGTGAATAATTGTGATAGAAACAAAGTGCTATTAAATTTAAGTTGTGGTTGCTACGTATGAGCATCTAAACCGTGTTTTACTTCTTTTCTTTTCCAGGAAAGTGCAGATAATGTTAACTCTGATACTAGTTCACCATCTAAAGATGCTTTGCTTGAAGAGGCTTGCAAAAAGTATGATGAAGCTACCCGTTTAAACCCTACACTTCATGATGTATGCTTCTCAATCCCTACAGAGTATTAGGCTAATCATGACATCTGGGGCATCTAATTTAGTTGCATGACATTCGTCCACCTACAAAGTGATCGAGTATATTCATGTTGTCTAATTGCAGGCTTATTATAACTGGGCTATTGCTATATCTGATCGGGCCAAAATGCGTGGGCGTACAAAGGAAGCTGAAGAATTATGGAAGCAGGTTGGACCCAACAATCATGATTATTCCGTATATACATTTGGCAATGATTGTGCTGCACTAGAAACAATTTATGAAGATTTTGAAAGGCATGTAATTTGACTTTTCTGCTCTTGATATTGCAGGCAACAAATAATTATGAAAAAGCTGTTCAATTAAACTGGAATAGTCCTCAGGTAACTCTAACAAACTTTTTTCATTAACTATCCCCCTCCCCTTCCCTTCCTCTCCCGGGGAAAAAATAGCACATATCCTATTCAATAGTTATGACATGATGACATACTTTGTTTCAGGCTCTCAACAACTGGGGTCTTGCTTTACAGGTGCTTTTTACTTGCATTTAACTAAAAAGCCCCACACAGATATTTTAAAGCGCGATGTATTTTTTTCATATCAATAATTGTTGATTTATTTCGTCATCTGTTATTACAGGAACTGAGTGCCATTGTTCCAGCACGAGAAAAGCAGACAATAGTAAAAACTGCAATCAGTAAGGTACCAGAATAAAATTTACCCCATGGGCTGACAGATGGTTCTATCATTATTTTTGGTTGTGAATTTACAGCTTCTGCATTCTACAGACCACCAATATGTATCGTCTATTTAAGATATCTGTGCTTCTGTAATGCAGTTTCGTGCAGCTATACAGTTGCAATTTGATTTTCATAGGGCTATCTACAACCTGGGCACTGTTTTGGTCAGTATAACCATTTTCCCCCATAGTTTGGATATGATTGTATACTTGTTGGAAATATGAATTTGACATGTTTTTATTTCATTGACCCTGCTTTTTATAGTATGGATTAGCAGAAGACACCTCAAGAATTGGTGGAACAATGGGCGGACATGATGTTTCCCCTGATGAGTTATACAGTCAATCTGCTATCTACATTGCTGCTGCTCATGCATTAAAGCCAAATTACTCGGTGTGTATCTTTTATATCTTAATTGTTTTTCCAAAAGTCATCCTTTTCAGAATTATAGACGATTAATCAGTGCATGATGTGAATTTAAGTTGAGGTTTTATGGATTACAGGTTTACACTAGTGCCTTGAAGCTTGTGCGATCCATGGTCAGTATTTTACTCTCCCCCCCCCCCCCCCCCCTCATATAGATATTTGTGTGTTAGTGTTTGTTCTGATCCCGAGCCTCTTTATTCCCTTATAAAGCTTTGCATGGATAAAAAATTTAATTTTAAGTATTATATAACGACTCTTTCTACTTACTTCAAACTTTGAGTAATTAAAATGGAAACTCAACTGAAATCCTTTAAATATTCAAACGTCAAATTAATTGCGATGTCAAAAACTATGCTATATTATACCTTTGGTTCAGTCTACCAATCCTGTAATCTTAATGCGTAGAAACAACTACTTTGACCCTCGTATTAAACCTACGGAAACTATTAACCAAATGAAATGCAGTTAATAAGATGCTAGTATTTTGGTTTGGCCAAGTTAAATAAAATATAAGAAATCCTTACATAAAAGTTCAAATTAGCATTCAAGTTGTGAAGAATAAGTAATAATATTCAGTATTGATCTACAAAATATTATATTCCGCTGCTTTCTCCTTAAGTCCCCTATTTTTATATTCAATCAGCTTAAATGATTCAATATATCAATTCTCATTTCCTTCAACTTGTTAAATCATTTTGCTGGGATGCACTGCTTTTGCTTTTGTATTTCTTTTATCTGCAGCTTGAATACTTCTGAGTTGTGATTGCATTACTGAGTGTCATTTTATATTTTAGCTGCCTCTACCTTATCTAAAGGTTGGATATCTCACTGCACCACCAGTTGGGAACCCAATTGCCCCACATTGTGACTGGAAGCGAACCCAATTCGTTTTGAACCATGAAGGGCTTCAACAGGTATGCTCATTTCTTTATATGTATTATGAAAGATGATAAAGCAGTTATTAAGGCTTAAATACATGCAACTATAAGCTTACACCATACATTGTTCATTTATTCAAGAAGCATTGGCTTTTTTTCTTTTCATTCATAAAGCAAGTAGGTTGTGTTCTAGAAGACGTGACTTTTTATTGTTATGGTAGCCTTGCCAACTATATATTATTAGTGATGACATATTCCTCCAGGAAAAGTATACATGCTTATGAGTTTTTGTGTGCGTGTGTATATACATTTTTGAAAGCCACATCATTGTGTGTGTTATAGTAGCAACATAAAAAGGTAGAGATAGTTTTTCACAGAAGGTTCCCTCTTTGGGTTGGGTTATAAACTTAGGTCCAGTTTGTTTCACCGTAATTGGAAGGAATGTAATGGAATTGAAATCAAATTCCGTTGTATATTGCGTTTGGTAACATTATTTGGAAAGGAATTAAAATATTTGAAGTATTAATATTCCTTTAGGTAGAGGAATGTCATTCCATAACTAACATGGATGTAATTAAAATCATTTCCATTCCTTCGCATTACGGTGAAACAAACGGGACCTTATAGTTGAATATTTTATCGGAGTAAAAGGATTTTGAAAACTTGCTTTTCCATATAACTGTATACATTTAAACGTAGTATAAGATAATGAATATATTGAAGTTTTAATGAAATGTGACATAAAAGGGGTATGCAGAGCAGGTGATGAATTATAGATTTATAAACTATATAGTATATTTTACGCTTTAGGTACTAAGATTTAGCATTATTTATGTCACAGATACACAACGGTGAGCAACGATACATGGTATCTGGAGATAAAACAAATAATGGCAGACCATCAATCAAAATTGATATTCCAGATATTGTCTCGGTATCAGCATGTGCAGATCTGACTTTACCTCCTGGTCCATCTATCTGTATCGATACGACACATGGACCGACTTTCTTGGTATTTCTCATCTTCTGATGTGGTTCTTTCATAAGTAATTTCCATCTGCATGGAACTTGTGTATATTACTATATAGTATACATTATCTTATGAAACGAAATCATCACTTTTATTAAAGTTAGTATTTATGGAACACATTAAATAACCTCGACTTTTTGATTTATATGCACCTCAGATCGCAGACTCATGGGAATATCTGGACACATGGCTTGATGCTATTCGGCTAGTTTACACGATTTTTGCAAGGGGTAAGACGGATGTTTTAGCAGGCATCATAACCGGATAAACTTTTCATGTGTGTAATTTGTTTGGTTGAGAGTTGACCTTAATTTTTTGGGGAGTGTGGAAAATGAATTGTTATAGATGTTAGGAGTTGTAAGATTCCTGTATATTATTCTATCATTATCATTATTATAGAATAAGGACTCTATATCATGTATACTTATACTTCATGCCTTGTTTTTTGTTATTATTTCTGCATCACCGAGTAAAATAACCAATTTTGACTAACATAATAACTAAAATGACTCATAGTAAAAGTATTAAAACAGAAGGGCAGATAAAGAATGCTATTTTATGAGAAAAACTTGTTGAAGATCCTTAGCTCCTTATCATTGACTTAAATGTATTCAACTATTGTATGAACTATGAAGCTGGTTCTAACTTCTAAACACTATAATATCCTAACCAAATCGATAAAACATGACATGATATCAATCATATCATTATGCATACAGGATACATGGCTTAGAATAACAATTAACGAAAATAATATGTTTTTATCATGAATAAGTGTTACTTTGGGGGTGTTTGTTTCATAAATTCTGGTTACAAGGATGAAAACCAAGGAACGAAATTGAATTCCATGGTATTCCCTCACATAAAAGAATTTTCATTCCTTTTGAAGGTGGGTGTCAAGGAACTCAATTCATTGTCGAATTCCATCAAACCACCCAAACCTCTGTAAACATCCACTCTAGTTGCCGTCAATGTTGCTTTGTTTGTAGATCACCGCCATCGCTATCGCCGCCGCCACCACCACCACCTTGGATCATCGCCATACCCACCATCGCTCTGTGTATGCTTCACACGTTAGAACTTCCATCACTAGGTTCGCAGAGGTTTGAATTGGTTAGATCTTTGTCGTAGAGGTTAAGGTTTTGCCTTTATTTGCGGTTGAACCACCAAGTCACTACGATTAAGTTTTCTTTTTCACCGTCAATTTGTCAATCAATGTCTGGCAGAAGTTTGCATACACTTTGTAATGAGGCACACAGTCATCAATAGTAACCATCAGGTGCACAATATGTGCAGCAGCAAACAGAATGGGATACATAGCCTTCGTGTATTACACAGCAAGTGCTTAACCAATTGTAACAGAATGTAATTAAGTAGTTAGTAGTTAGTTGTTCAGTTTACATTCCTCTTCTATATATACATGTACAGCTCTTGAGTAATTCAATTCAATACATACATATTACTCAATTACTTTCTCTCTGTTCAACTACACTTTGTTCTCCACCATCCTTAACTTAGGGTTCAATTTGGGTGGTCACAAGGGTTATATTAGGTTCCACCTTTTGGTGGTTGATTTGGGGTTTGGAATAGTGTTTGGTGGTTGAGCAATTGGCGGTTGAACCACCAAAATTCTGTTTGGTTATAGAAAAATGTTTCTTTTTTCTAAAAAAAATTTCTAAGAAAATGAAAAACCATGAAAACTTGGTTGGTTGATTAACTTTTCTAAAATTTTCAAGAAAAGGAGTTTTCACTTTTCTAATTTTCTGGAAAATTAGAAAACCCCATATCCTCTCTTTTCCATTTTTTTCTAAACATGTTTTATAGTTTTCTAAAATAGAAAATGAAAACTCCATCATTTTTAACAAAGGCGTTTTCTAGAAAATTGAAAATTAAACCTCCACCCATTTTTAGATTTTTTTTTAAGAAAACTGAAAACAATTTTTCATAACCAAACGCAACCTAAGTCACTCAAATTTTGTTGTTTCCTCCACAACACTAGTTGTTTTTTTACTCGCTTTCAATTGTCGATAAAAACCCTCTGCCAACAACCAAACAATGAGTCATGATCACCTGGAGTCAAAATTGGTTGTGGTTACATCTGTATAACAACTCAAAATCGGATGATACTAGTGGATAGAAAATTTGAGAAACGAAAACCGAAGACCGTTTAAATGCTAATCCGTACCTCCTTAGGTACCGGACAAAACCCACTCTAGAATTATGAGTTGACTACATTCATCTTAAAGTTCCATAGGTTAATTGTTGGGCGTTGGCCACTTGCATTATATGCACATCAAAACTATAATAATAAGGATTAATGGAAGAAATAATAGCTTCGTACCATAGCAAAACATTCTCCAACTTCTTTTAGGTTTAAAAACAATAATTTCATCAAAATATACTATTGTTATTATGTATGACAGATATATATTGTGTATTGATCATCTTTCTTTCTTTAAAAAAGTATTGTATCTCTTTATACATCTACACCCTTAGAAACTTCAATTCTTAAAACCAACATGTCAGCTTTCCAAATCAGCTCATCACACAGATCCATAGTGATTACTTTCGTATCAAGTGATGAGTACCACCTGATATTCGCCATCAAAAAAAATCTGAAAACCAAAAAAGAAAAAAAAAAAATTTGAGAGGTAGAAAGAGAGGATGGAAAAGAATTTGGAGTATTAGGAGGAGAGGGTCCACTAACTTTCGCAACACATCTTATACCTTATTGATATATTTTTAAAAAGAGAATTACTATTTTATTACTACTTTATATTTCTATCTACTCAATTTATTGCGAAATCATTTCTCTTTAAAAATATACGATGACAATATGTGTCCACCTCCTTTTTCTCCTGCTCTACACTTTTAATTCTAAAATAATGACGCAGCTTGACACGAAGACCAAATACTAGGTTTTATGTTGTATTCGTGTTTTATAATTCACTCAAAATTGTTTATTAGTATCTCAATAGCGTAACCCCAAAGATATAATCCACCGATGATTTTTTTTTTGTTAATTAAATCCTTTTACATTGTAGCCGATTTGCCATGTATTAGGGGTGTCGAAAATAACCGTTACCCGAATAAACCGACCCGTAATTTCGAGTTTGGGTTAATTCGGGTTGGTTATTTCGGGTTTCGGGTAGCTAGATTCGGGTATTCGGTTTACCCGTTATGAATTCGGTTCGGTTAGAGGGTTGGTTATCTAAAATTCGGGTATACCCGAAATACCCGTTTTAGTTTTTTTTTTTTTTTTTTTTTTTTTTTTAAAGATGTATTATTTTTGATTGAAAATGATCAAATTGATGCTTTATTTTATTAAGGAAACTATTTTTTTTATTTGTTTTTTAATTGATTATGTTTTATTCATTTCACTCAATGTACGTATGTGTAATTTCGTATATCTTCTAAGATGGTTCAAAATATCATTTGCCCCTAAGATTGGGATACAATACATGGATTATGTTTTAGTACTATAACATGTTGAAGTTGATACATTCATATTCTTTGTGAAGTAGATGAAGATGATATATACTTAGGTAAAATTCTTTTGTCATTTTAAACTTAAATACATTGTAATTTTATAAAGTTTAACTCGGTTTTATTATAGTTTTGAGGGAAACTAGATCCAAATCTTGATTAGGTAATGTTTGTTTCTTATGATAACTTGTAAATTTTGCTTTGAAACTTGTTTATTATTATGAATGTTTGGCCTAGAAGTGTAATAAAAAATGCTATAAAAAAAGACCATTTAGATACTTGGCCAAAAAAAATGTAACAAAAAAAAAGTCACAAAAACGGGTATACCCGAAAATAACCGACCCAACCCGTACCCAAATTCTAACCAAACCCGATACCCGTAATGTAGAACGGTTCGGTTATCGGTTAATATATCTACACCAAAATACCCGAATTACCCGAAACCAGACGGGTATACCCGAAAAACACCCCTACCTTGTATAATATATTCTTTATCAAAGCTCCAGTGTCTGTGCTTTGTGGTTCTTTCTTCTTTCACACATTCTTTGTGCGCAGAGATCAAGAATCATGGAGCTCTTTTACTTGCTAGTCTTTGGGGGTCTTGCTGTTGTTGTTGCAACATTGGAGTTCAGCAAAAACAACAAAGATCGTATCAATACTTCTTCTGCTTTCAATTCCTATAAAAACAATTACCTCCTCGTCTATTCCCTCATGATGGGTAGGTAAACCCTTCTACATTTCACATCCTTCACATTCTTCTTTTTCTTCGCATTTTCTTCGCAACAATTCATACATAATCTATCTACATTTGTAACCTTTTTCTAATTAACACGCGTTATTTAGCATTAATGAGGATGAATTTGATCTGGGTTTGTATAGAATGTTGTTGAAAAGATCGAGAGTTTATCGTTCTTGATTACTAATGACCCTGTTTGGCTAACTTAACAAGATAACATTATCTTAAGATCTTATGTAACGTAATTATAGTTATCGGATGGATCCTTAGGGTTAGTCCTCAAATCTTTTGTTTTTTCTTTTAAAAATTTAATCTTGAAATGCACATTAAGTTGGTTGAACCCTATTTGACATTGCAATTGATTTCATGTGGCTGTAGCTGGTGATTGGTTGCAGGGGCCATATGTATACTATCTTTATACTACATACGGGTTTGGAAAAGGGGATATTGGTCAGCTATTTATTGCTGGTTTTGGTTCTTCCATGCTTTTTGGAACAATTGTTGGATCGTTAGCTGATAAACAGTACGTTTCTGTTTTAATCTCTAGAAATTCTTCACGATTATATGACTATCAACTTGACTTACTAGTGATAGTTTCTTTATTTAATTCAGTGGTAGAAAAAGGGCTTCAGTAACTTACTGCATTACTTACATTCTGAGCTGCATCACCAAGCATTCACCTCAGTACAAAATTCTAATGATTGGACGTATATTGGGAGGAATTGCCACTTCTCTTCTTTTTTCAGCATTTGAGTCATGGCTGGTTGCTGAACACAACAAGGTGAGAAGTGTGTGTGGTTGTGTAAAAGACTGTAAATTTGTTGTTAATAATATGCCCATTGAACAAAACACCTAATTTTTATGTCAAAATACTTGACAGTGACGTATCCAAGCACATCAATAATGTTATTTCTGTGTTGAGTTTTAACCCATCTTTTCTCGTTTATGTTGCAGAGGGGTTTTGAGCAACAATGGCTATCATTGACATTCTCTAAGGCGATATTTCTTGGGAATGGTCTAGTTGCAATTTTGGCTGGTTTATTTGGCAATCTACTCGTTGGCACATTAGCTATGGGACCCGTTGCCCCCATGCTTTCTTGCCATTGGTATGGCTATAATTATCTCATCATGGACTGAAAATTATGGTGATCCATCAGAGAGCAAAGATTTGTTGACTCAATTCAGGGGAGCTGCTGTTGCAATTGCATCTGGTCTCTCTCTCTCTCTCTCTCTCTCTCTCTCTCTCCCCTTTTCATACGTTATTGTCCAAATTAAGGGGTGGTAGTTCTGGTCCACCTATATTGAAACGGGTCAGTTTGGGTTATGTTTGATCTCTAATGGCCGAAAGGATCAAGCTAAATGATTTTTTTAAAAAGAAAACTTGTCAAATGATTACCATATTAAGCACTTATTATTTATAAAATTAAAAAAAGAAAGAACAAAACAGTGTTTGTGGTGGGCCCAACTCGTTTTGGCCCGTTACCCAACCCACTTAGCCCACCTATTTTGCTACCACTATCTAACCCCATACCCTTACCAATGATCTCTTAGCCTAGTGGTTAAGAGTGAGGGGGAGGCAAAGCCTTCTAGGAGGTCCAGGGTTCAAACCTTGGCAATGGAGTTTATTTCTAACTTGGGGTTTACTAACTTACTAACAACTAACTTTGCCGTTCAAAAAAAAAAAATCTAACCCCATACCCCATGTGCTTACATCAGATCAAAAGATAGCATTGTTGGGTGCAATACAATCCCTATTTGAAGGTTCTATGTACACTTTTGTGTTCTTGTGGACTCCTGCTTTGAGCCCGAATGACGAGGACATTCCACACGGTTTCATATTTGCAACTTTCATGTTATCTTCTATGTTGGGAAGCTCATTTGCATCATGGTTAATGGGGCGTGCATCAGTTAGAGTCGAGAGCTACATGCAAATCGTCTTTCTTGTCTCTTCTGGCTCTTTATTGCTCCCTGTCATTACAAGCGTACGTGACACAACTCTTTTAAAAATAATATTATTTTCGTGATAAATATTTAAAGAGGCTTTTTGTATACAAATAAATTTTAGTCCTCTTTTTCGATAGTTTTTGGTGGCTCCTTCTACAGAGAAGGGTGGAAGCATCTCATTTGCAGGGTGTATCCAATTGCTTGGATTCTGTGTATTTGAAGCATGTGTTGGGTTATTTTGGCCTTCTATAATGAAAATGAGGTCTCAGTATATTCCTGAGGAGGCGCGTAGCACTATCATGAACTTTTTCCGTATTCCACTCAACATTTTTGTATGCATTGTGCTTTACAATGTGAGTTATCTCTATATCTCTGTCCAGAATATACCCACACACTCATTTGAGGTAGATGTGGAAAATTGGTGGGGTTGGGTTCGGGTCAAATGGGTACTCTTTTGTATGGATTAAAACGGGTTGGATTGGGCTGACGCGGAATTATTTTCGAATATTCTTTGTAATAAAGGGAAATTGCATACAAAGATAACAAAATTTAGAAAGTGATGAAATTTGTTCTCAATAATAAAAACCATTGAATTTTCCAAAAATTTTTACTAAAGGTTATCTGCCAAATTAGCCGCTAAAAACGATGACATGATTGGCTGATCTGTCAGTAACTTTGACCATGTCGCTCACATGGCATTCAGAAACTGGTTAACTTACAGAATTTCCTATAACCTAATATTTGTATAGCTCAATGCCTCAATGGTTTTTTATAGGTGAAAATATAACTTGAAATAGAAATCCCCCTGAAGTATCTTACCTTGCTATGCAATTTCCCTTCTATGAATGTTTAGTGTGTCAAATAGAACTACATAAGTTTCATTATCTTGATAATAAGCCAAATTTTTGAATAAAATGATATGGAGGTTTTATGCTGTTAAAGTATAATGTGGTTGACTTCTGATCCATTGACTTGTTTGACCTGTTTGTTTTAACCTTTTTTCTTACTCGTTTGACACTTTAGAGATAAAACATTACCTGAATCGACCTATTTGTTATGTAAATGGGTTGTACCTGATTCCTAGCTATCTTTAAAACCTTTGTTTTTTCCTTTTTGAAGGTTGACGCGTTTCCAATCTTCGTAATGTTTGGAATGTGCTCTGTTTTTCTCTTTGTTGCATTTATGTTGCAAAGGCGTCTCTTGGGTGTTGCAGAAAGATCATGTATGTTTTCTTCTCAATCTTAAATAATACTGTTTTTGGTTTTAAATCAGAAAAAAGTTAACTCTTGATTGCACTAAAAGGCTTCCATTTTACTTCAGGGCCACTTGACAAGGTGAGGGAAGTCGAGGCTGAACCGCTCAATATCTGATCACAAGAAGGAAGAAACAGATTGAGAATATAGAGAAAGAAAGTCAAAAGTTGAAAGTCAACTTACATTCTTTATAAGGTGTGTGCAATGTATTTTGGTAGGAAATAAAGATGAGAGATTTGAAGACTAGTTGAGAATAAGGAGCTTTGTATACTTATTAGATAGGAGATTATGCAGTTATTGTAGGATGACTGTTGCGGGTTTTTTTTTTTGATTTTTTTGGATGTTTCAAGTTCTTTTTTCGTTTGTCGAAAAGCAAAGTATAGCACTTCTATTGTTTGACTAACTTGCTTCATTTGCAGTACAGTTTGTAACTTATGATTTGTTTTTATCTACACCAAATTTTTGTATAATGAAAGTGTTGCGCTTCTGCATAGCTCACTCTTGTCATCATGCCATATCATAAATTTGCTTGATAACAGCCATCAATTTGAAGTACATCAATTGTAATTAATTCTAAATCTTGAAATAAAATGAAATAAATCTTGAATATCAATTGTAATTAATTTGAAAAAAAAAAAAGGAATTCTTGAAATGTCGGTTAAATGAAAATCACACATGCACATGTTTTTCCATAATTTATGCAAGTTTTCTTTGCCTCCATGTTGAGCTGCATCCAGTCTTGAGTTTTCTGTACACCAACTGTCCCACGTTCAATTGTTTTCTTTTAAATAATTTATGTCTCTTTTCTCATTTATTTACTAATAATTATTGGCTGCAACTCCATATTTAGTAACTTCCTAAGAGATCTACCATGGCTGCATTATTCAGATTATAGATCTCAAGTCAAATAGCCTTATTCCCTATTGGTAAACAGAGATCAAGAGTTAAATACTATATACCGAGGGTCAATTTAGTAATTTCATTTCATTCTGTCTTCCTTTTATCGATCTACAAGTTTCTCTCTTTAAATTCTGCACTCTCTCTCTCTCTCTCTCAAATTTTGACTGATAAAAAACCAAGAAAATCAGGGAGAGATGGCGGTTCAATTGTCGGTTTTTGTTCTGTTCTTCATTTTGCTGCAAGCGAATGTGTTCGGGTATCAATACCAGGTTGGAAATCTTCAAGCTTGGAACATACCCACTTCTGAAGATCCAAAAGTTTACACAAACTGGCCCAAAAAGCTTACTTTCAAGATTGGTGACTCTCTCTGTAAGTTTCACTGATAAAACCCAATATTATTCAAAGATTTATACTTCATGAACTAAAATGTGTGTATTTTTGCAGTGTTTTTGTACCCACCAAGCCAAGATTCAGTAATTCAAGTAACAAAAGAATCCTACAACACTTGCAATCTAAAAGATCCAATCTTGCACATGAACGATGGAAATTCTTTATTCAACATCACTTCACCTGGTGTTTTTTACTTCACTAGTGGGGTTTCAGGTCACTGTGAAAAATCCCAAAAACTTCAAATTTCGGTGTATGCCAGTGATGGGTCGTTACCACTTCCACCTGCCTACGGTCCCAGTGGTGCATTGGCTGACTCTGCACCTTCTTACCCGACTGTGTTTGGTGGGATACCAACAGGACCATCACCATCATCATCACCCACAGCTAGAACTTCAAGATTGATTTTAGCAGCCATTGGAGTTGTGATTTGTGGTTTGATTATTGGCAAGATATAGAAACAATACTGTGAAAGTTGTGTAGATGAGCTCAAGATTTCATTTTTTCCTATTCATTCAGAAGGGAATGCAGTGAAACTATTTGTACCATATTTAAAGAAATTTTTTTATGTTTTGGAGTTTTTACCTTTTCCCAGTATTCAAGAAAGAACAGCAGCTTTCATGCATTATTGAAATTAAAATATCAAGCATCTATTGGATTAAAAAAAAAATATATATTTGTAAAAGCATTACTATTTATGTTGTCAACAATACTAACTGCAATCATACAACTTCATAAATATAAACCGGTTGAATTAGGGTTTAGGGTTATAGATGAGTTGATGAACTTTGGTAACTTCATAAATACTAACAGCAATCATACAACTTCATAAGGCTATCCGTTATACTCCCCCTCTTTCCTTTCCTTACCCACTGCCACATCAGCGCCACATCATTTTTATTCCCCTTACCCACTACACCCGTTATACCTTCCCTTTTCCATTTTCCTTTCTTTTTCACTTTTTTAAAAAAGAAAAAATATATATTAAAATTCTGATTGGTTGAATGTGGGGTATGGGGGTGGGGTGGGGGGTGGGTTTCTCGAGTTACGCAGCGAGTATTGGAAGCCGGATACCCTCGGACCCGCCGAGTTTGAACCACCCGAGGTGGTGTTCCTCGCGAGCTCGGAAACCTACTCGCTCCTCGCGAGTCAGGTACAACGGATGGTCTAAATATAACCCATCCATCCTTTTCACTACTAAACCAGTAGATTCTTTTATGGGATTTTTTTGCTTTAGTAGGTTTATAGATGAGTTGAGCTATTCTCCGATCATTTAATGTCCGCGCCTAAACTTTTTCTATGGACATTTCCTAAACCATATTGAAGGAGTAGATGAACTTTGGTAACTTTTTGGGGTGTTAAATCGAATTAGAGATGATCAATTGAAATCGTAACTTACAATATTGAGTGAAAGGCTTGGGTTGGTGGGTTAAAGTGGTTATTGTCATTTGTCGGTAATAAACTTTTGGTCCTAGTGTCACATGTGCATAATATTTAAGAGCCCTCTCTGTCTATTCGAAAAGATTAATTTGTTTGGTTATGAAATTTTGTTTTCCATGTATTTAATTAACTCAACGAATTAAAATTCTGTTCTTAAGTTCTGAGAGAAAATAGAAAGAGTACGATATGACATGAAAGAAATACAATATAATAATAATAATAATAATAATAATAATAATAATAATAATAATAATAAAATATTTTACTCTTGTTAGTCAAATCTTTCTTGACACACATACATATCCACGTACATACATCGCTGATCCTTTTCTTTTCTGAATTTTAATCATACACAGAGGTTTTAGCAGCTGGAAGTTGATCTTATAGTGATCATATAGCTTAAGGTATGATTCTTGTTTGTAGTTTGTGTGTTTTTGAGTCAAAGAGAGATTTAATGGTGAATCTATGGCTGTAGCATGTTAACTTTGTTGTATGTTAGTGTTGTGATGTTAGTTATAGTAGAGAGGGTCAAACAAGTGTAGGAAAGCACCTGTAGTGTGTTTGTGGTTGGTTTTTGGCTAAAAACAGCAGATAGTCGGTGATACTACTGTTGTAGTTCATAAGGCACGGGCGTGCCTAGCGACCATTACAAATCCTAGTTCTTGGGCTATGGGCGTGCTCGGTCATGGGCGTACCTATGGAAGGTACGACCGTGTCTGCAGAGGTCACGATCGGACCAGAGGGGAATGCATGGCCGTGTCTGCAAGCAAGCACGGGCGTGCCTATGCCCTTTTCAGTTTATAGTTGTTTAGCAAAGTTGTAAGCTTGATGCATTGGTTATATATTGCTTGTAGGCAATAAGAGTTGACGTATGCAATGTGATAAGATTGTTATAGCACTGCTTGACATACTGATACTGAGGTGATTGTACTTACCTTTAACATGACTGGTATGTACATGGTGAACATCATGATATCAATGTTATAATATGTGATATGTTTATGTGATGTAAAGTAAGGTGTATAGCCACGCGGACGTATGACTATGCACAAGAACGGTGTGTATCTAGCTTAGAGTAGCTTTGTACAAAGAAATGCGGATACCTAGTTACGCGTTACCGTAACTTTGTGTCCGGGACATATGTAGGGGTATATTGAACTCCTTATACCCAAGGAAAGGTCTCGGGGGCTTGACTACTCAGGAAGTGCGGTCATACCGTGGGACATTTTAACAATTTGAACAGTTTTGCAAGTTACAGCTGGGATGTGAGACATCTTGCGAAGAGTTTTCTCCTGTCTTATGTTATATCTGTTCAGTAGTATGTTCACTAAGTGTTAGCTTATGTTCAGTGTTGTTGTGCATGCAGGTGGATCAGGTTCAAGCAAGGATAAGGCCCCAACGTTCTGATAAGTTAAATAGCTCCTAATGTTTGAGAAGAGTACTTATTAATACTAATTTCGTGAAACTATTAACACTTGTGTATAGTAATTGTATTCTGTAAACTCTGATAACTTTTAATGTTGTTTAGTAGTAAAAATGTTTTACAATTTAAAACTTAAAAAGTGATGTTACAGTATGATCACTCTTGGCCAATTAGGACACATTACTATGCTAAATTCAAGTAAAAACAAAGTTATGCCTATCTTCCAATAGATTTTTATATCAATATCCGAATTACTGTTTTAGCTTTTAATTTTCCGATTTCCACGAGTGGAATAGATGATGAGGAACGTGGATTAATATAACTTCAAGGAAATCTATTGGCCAATTAGAGCTACCAATTCAAACACTCCACTTTCTTCCTTCTCCTAAACCCTCAAGATTCACCAACCCACGTCACAATTGTGCCAAAGCTTTCGTGCAGAAACAACATTGGTCAGATTAAAAAGCATCTCCCCCACCTGAATCAATTTACTGATCGATCAATCCCTTTTGTTCTTCCTTTTCAACTACTTACGATCACTCTTTGGGTATGCTTCTCTTGTCTTGACTTTCAGAATTACTTTCCTTCTGTTTGAGCTTTTAGTTACCTAATTACTCACTAAACATTTCCATCTTTGTCATCTCGGAAACCAATCTGTTTTTTTTATAGCAGATATCGTTGGTCAAAAAACTGCGCGCAAGTTACTTACAAAGATTTCGTGTCGACTGTTGACAGAATATCAAGTAAAAAGTTGATCCTTTTTCTCTTTCGTTCGAGTTAATTTGATTTGGGTATTTAACCAGTTCACCTGGCAGAGAACTGTGTAAAGTCTAGCGACTTGTTTTTGTATCTGATCGTCAATGGCTGAAATGGCTGGGCCGAGGTTGTACAGTTGCTGTAATTGCCGAAATCATGTTGCCCTTCACGATGATATAATCTCTAAAGCTTTTCAGGTGAGACTCATGGTCTTAGGTGCTACCAGAATTATTAAGTTGTTATACCGCCTTTCAGGTGTTCGATGAATTGTCAAGCTGAATGTTCATTATAAAGCAATGTTAGGTCGAAGTTTGTCTGTGGATAGATCTCCTAGTTAGTAGTATTTTGTAATCCTAATCTAATCCGAGAGGCAGAAAGCCTGTGTATACTAGATATGATAAAAATTTATCCAGTTCGTTGGTGGACATAGCATGATTACTTCAATTGTGTGAACCACATAAATCCTTGTGTTCTTATTCTTTTTGTGTATCTGTATTAGCCGCTTATCGTCTTTATGCCTAACATAATCATATAATATGATTATAGTTAAATAAATTTCTCTGTGTTCTTGCCTGTGGATGCAATCCTATAGAATGAAGCACTTGTAAACAAGTTCCTTGTGACTCGTTTGTGTTCTAGATTCGGCCACTCATTTGGTGCCATTTAGTTCAATGAAAGTCTTGTTGATTGAAATACTTAAAGATTGAAACTTTATTGAAATAATATTGATTTCAGGGGAAAGACGGTAGAGCGTTTCTCTTCTCTCATGCAATGAACGTTTTCACTGGGCCAAAAGAAGACAGGCACTTCATGACTGGTCTTCACACAGTTGTTGATGTCTACTGCTGTGATTGCAGGGAGGTGTTGGGTTGGAAATATATACGAGCATTTCACACCACGCAGAAGTACAAGGAAGGAAAATTCATTCTTGAGAAGTCGAAAATTGATAAAGATAACTGGTAATATGACATTGCATCAGTCATAATATTAATATTATAAGTGGATGAAGCATCTCCAAACGTTCTTGTTTTTGTATAATATAGTATATGATTTCAAAGTGCTTCTTAATGTGAAATTTGCTTGAAAGATTTGAACTTCATGAACAACTTTTTCATGAGTTCTTTTATCGTATAGTCATTCTTTTAAGTAAGCAAAATACTCTGTATTTTATACCTATTTAGGTTTACAAGCTTTAACTGTATAATATATTATCTATTGTTTTGGTGATGCACACTTAAGTACTTGATTCAGGGTCAGTGGTTTCTTTGACCTGTGAGCCAGAAACTTAGACAATTGTTTCAGTTCAGTTTGCCATAAGAAACACGTATAATATAGGAGGTTTCTTGATGCTGACCCGTTAGATCCATTCTGTAGTTTAAGCACACCCAAATGAACTCAATAATCAGTCGCCTAAAGCCACCCGTTTCTAGCTAGGATGACGGGTTGTAATTCAATACAATAAAAATACAAAATGAAATACTGATGGGATCTGCAAATATCCTGAAGGTAGAATTTCATCAATATGTTGTAACCTGCAAGAAATAACAGGCGACAGTTTGAGGAAAACATACTTTTCTCTATACACAGAGCACACAATGAAAGATGTGTTGATCATGTTTATAGAGAAAACAAAAAGAATATAATTTATTACCAATAAAAGTACTACTAATGCTTACCGAGCTTTCGGATGAGCTTCTTGTTCGTCTAAAATTAAAATCGTCGAGTTCTAACTTCTAACCGGAGTGATTCAATGAGAGTATTCGGTTCAATGAAAGTCAATTTTTGTAATTTTAATTTGTGCATATGAACTTTCATCACCATATGATTAATTGAAGTACTTAAAAGCTTTTTATATGTGATAAAATATATATTTATTTTCCTAAAATCTACCAATTTCCAATTAAATACATGTTTACGAATACTTAAAACCATTAATTAAATAAAATTCTAATCACACTACAAAATACCTGCTATTGATACAAAGCTGATTCATATCAGCGAGTATCCTAGTTTTGGTTTAAATGGTAGGTTGTTCTATAAAACATTAATTTTGCTAAACATTTTAACAAGGGTTTCGTGGTGTAGTTGGTTATCACGTCAGTCTAACACACTGAAGGTCTCCGGTTCGAACCCGGGCGAAGCCAATAAATTAACTTTTTTTTTCGCCGAGTTTTTTCATTGCACTGTTTGTTCTACGCTCTCAAATTACGCGCATAAATGAAACAATACTTACTGGGTTTTTAATTTAATCATATATAAATTAATAATCATAATGATGGCCTTTTTGATCTCATTCGTCTTCCGATCTCGTTTTTTTGTATAATGAAGCTTTTCTGTTACGTGGCCGAAGTTGCATACCAAGGGGCCGGGTGTTTGGATTGTTTTGCAAAACAACTTTATAACCAAACAAATCCCAACCAACGTTTCCAAAATTGAGTTATATTTCAATTAAAACATAACCAAACACTAGTATTTTTATATCGCGTCTTTTGCAAATACGACAAGTAAACATTCTTTCTAAAATCGCAAACCCAAACACCATAAAAAACAGGCAAATGTTATAAGAAAAACAACAATAGAATAAGAAAATTGTATGACCCAATTTAGTATCAAACAACAGTAAATGAAGGAATCAAACAGTCTCACTAATGAAGGCAAAAGTAAAGATATGCAGCGAACGAGTTAAAGTCATAGTTACATATGTAGTCCTTATATATGCTACTAGAAGTGTTAACACTACGAGCAACCTATTACAAGTAGTCAAAATGTGCATAATATATCAATATATGTACTAACAAAAAGCAAGCAAGAAATGGAAGAAAACCAAATTCCATAAAAAAGTAAAGATCGAAATAAACAATTGCTCTTATTGCCTTAATGAACATAAGTTTATCAACTACAGGATGTGTTGCATTCCCGTCTCGTCTTTAGTGTTTTTGGCCTTACCCGATGCTACCCTATCCCATTCGGTTAAGCATAATGCATGATCTAAATGCATGTATCAAGTTTTTGATTTAGCATACACCACACCACATCGTGATTTATCAAAGAAACAAATCTAAAAAATTATTTTAGATGCAAAAACTTGATCCATATCACCAGTCTCACAATTATAGTCCAAATTTATATCTGTAATCTCCAACAATGGTGTTTGTTTTAGCTTGTTGAAGCTTATAAACATGACTTATTTTTTGTACACTTATTTTCCCATAAGCTAGAGTTATTGTAAATCATAATAAGCTTATAAACCAGATTTTTTTTCTTGAAAAAACATGCTTATATCAAGAATAAAGCGAGATAAGCTAAAACAAACACAGTAATTAACACAAACTGCTTCCACAAGCTTGAGACACTAACCTTAGAATAAATATTTAAGACAGAGACTTATCAAATAAATCTGAAAAAAGAAAATTAAAATAAGAGAAACTATGGAACAACACCATAATAATACCCTTTGTTAGATAGTTAATATTTCATAACATGAGAATAGTTTTGTTCAACAATGTAGAATGCATAATGTGTATTATGTTGGTTCCAAAATCATGAATAAAACTAGGAGAGGTTAAGCACGTACAGACAGACTATGGTGAGAGTAGATGAAGGCAGATCTCTAAGTGTAAATATGGTCTCTTCTCCTGGCTTGAATTTGGTGACCCAGGAACTTTTTTGATTGGTAGTACCATATAATAATAAAAACAAAACTAACTAAAAATGAAAGCGAGGTTCGGGTTACCCGTTAATTGGGTCGGATTAAGGAGGTACTCTAGTATTTTAGGGCCAAATCTTAAAACAAAACACTACTTAATGTCCTTTTTTTTAAAAACCTTTCCATGACTCAAATTGAGATGTTAACTATCAAGCAATAGTTAACATAAATTGGAACATAACTACAAGCATATTAAAAATTAGGACAATTTAATTTAGAAATAACTAAGCCAATTACCAATTTAATTAAAAGTCTGCACATTTTTAAGAAATAACTAGCCCGTTTCTTTTTTAACTTGTGTGTTTTAGTCCAGACCAGTTGATTGTAATATTGAGGTAAATAAGTTATTTTAAAGGTATAAAATCGAATATACGGTTAAATTTTTATTAAACTTATACTTTTTTTTCCTGTTTTTATTATGTTATGGTGGCATGACTTAGCACCGTCTCGAAAAAATAGAAAACTTTCACTATACAGATAAAATTAATTGGTGTCCGGTGGCTCCACTACCTATAAGAGAGGTCCGCCCCTTATTGGATTTTACTGCCTTAATACAGAACTCACTAGAAACTCACCACAGAAGAAAGAGAAAAAAAACAAAACATTCACAACTTGTCTGCTGCAAGTTGCATGAGAAATAAGGAACCACACTGGCAATATTTTGATAACTTCTCATTAGGAAATCAACTAAATACATGCTTAAATAATAAAAAAAAATATCAAACTCTTCTGCTAAGAAGGAACAATAATGGGGACTTGGTAGTAAAATACCCACTTCCGCTAAAACAATGCAAGACCAAGTAAATTAAAACCGACCCGACCAGTAAGCTTTGACCCGGTATAAACGATTAACCAACATTAATCAGTCACTAGCAAAGGATTAACCTACATTAGTAAGAGCGCATAAAATAAGAACTACAAAGACTTATAATCTTCCATCAAAAAATAATTGAAGTGTTAACACTCTAAACCAGCAATCTAATTCTAAAATTTTCCTATATAATCGAACCAATAACTAAATCTATAGCTCCTACTCAGGGGCGGACCTTTATAGGTCCCGGAGATGCCCGTGCTACCCCTTAATTTATGTCGTGAAGGGTAAAAAATTTTATCGAATTTTCGTTTACTAGAAAACATTTGGGCTACCCCTAAAAATATTTGGGCTACTCTTCTACTAGAAAACATTGGGCTATTTGACTTTATGTTTTAATCTAACTTAAAATTAATAGGCCCGCATAACACAAGCCCATTACTTGTTACATACAATGATACAAACAAAACAAAAAAGAAAAACTAAAAAAAAATAGAGATTCCGGCCGGCGAGATTCCGGCGTCTGCATCATCAATTCATCGATTCCCCTCCTGCCGTCATCCAACCTACATTCCTAAATCCTAATTTCCTACTCTCTTTTTTCTCTCATAATGAAACAAGTAAGTTTATGCCTTTATGGTGAAATAGTTAATGTTTTTATTAGGTTATAAACTTATAATGTTATATTATTATCTTTTCATTTTAGGGTTTCATTGGCAATTATTATAAAAGAAAGCTAGATGTTGAAGATGACAATAGTGTAGGACCTTAAAAAAGAAATAGTTCTAATGAAACTCCACAAGTTCCACAACCTAGTGAACCTCAACCTACCCATACAACTCGTATTCCATCAAGTTTTGATTTAAATGATCTTCCTTCGGACCCGGGTGATAGGCCAAAAATTACATCTTATGATCCAAATCAAATGGATGAAATTAGGAGGGCACAAAGCATCTTCAAAGAAATTCTAGGCCTCACTGATACCTTGTCAAAGCATCTTCAAAGAAAAGATCGAGATATTTTAGAAGCGGCTTCATTGATAAAAGGGACAAAGCAAGCATTGTTAGCTTTGAGAAAAGATGGGTTTTCACAACTTTTTGAGAAGGTGTCTTCTTTTTGTCAAAAACATGGTATTGGAATTGTGGAATTGTCGGAATATTATGTTACCCCACGAAACCGTACGACAAAGGTGACAAATCAATATCATTTTGAAGTTGGGATTTTTAACACAATATTGGATATGCAAATTCAAGAATATGGGGATCAGTTTAGTGAAGTGACCACCGAATTGGTAGAAAGCATGGGAGCTTTGAGTCCTTGTAATTCATTTTCAAGGTTTGATAAGTTGTTGGGGTTAAGCGAGATATACGAAAATGATTTTGATGATTCGGAAAGGGCTCATCTTAGTAGTCAACTTGATGTATATTATCACTCTTTGTTACATGATGAAAAATTTGCCAACTTGAAAGGAATTTCGGACCTCTCTCGCTTAATGGTGGAAACGGGAAAACATCTTTCTTTTCCGTTGGTTTATAGGCTATTAAAGTGAGCTTTGATTTTGCCCGTCGCAACCGCAACAGTTGAACGATGTTTTTCGGCAATGAAGTTAGTGAAGACGGATTTGCGTAATAAAATAGGCGACGATTTTTTGAATGGGGCTTTGATTTGCACGGTAGAAAAGGAAACACTTATGGCGGTTACGGATGAAAATGTAATTGCTCGTTTTTTTAAATTAGGCGAATGAAAAGGACAACTTTGAAAGGTAATCTCTACATTCTTACTTTATTTTTTGATTTTAATCTTATCATATAGTACGCGAAAAAAAATTGTGCTACCCCTAAACTTTGCTTCTGGCTCCGCCCCTGCTCCTACTTCAATCTACTAGTTATCGAATCCACTTCCCCATGTTACACCCAATCACATAGCTTGTTGACAAGTTAATACTTAGACGACTTAAACTTAGATAATTAGATAAGTTTATTAATTAAACTTGATACGATATATTAAAATTAAAATTTCAACGTAGAGTGCCGTTCAAAGATAATCAACGTAGAGGTATCTAAAAGCTCATAAATCATAATGAAGGCATTGGAATTTGATAATTAAATTGGTAGGAATGTGGCATCACAAGGAATTGGAATTCAACGTATGGTCATATTTGGTTCACAGATTGATGTTGAAGACATTGGAATTTGTCGATACTGAAATTTGTGGAAATTGAAATTAAACGAATTGACATCTATGAAAAACGTACGTACGTACACTACTAGAAAACCTTTTATTATTTTGCGACGTCAAATTCCGTTAATTGTAGGAAATCAAGCCTTGAATTTCAAGCCCTTAATGCAGAAACTAAAGAAACTCACGAGAGAAGGGGATAAAACAAAACAAAACATTCACACCTTGCTTGCTGCAAGTTGCATGAGAAAAAAGGAACCATCGTACGAGGCTACATTTTGATAACTTCTCATTGACTAGAAAATAAAATTAAATACATGTTTAAATAATACACAACAAAGAAGGTACAATAATGGGGACATAGGTAGTTAGGTACTGCCAAAAGACCCACTTTCTTTCACAGCTCCTAAAACAATGCGGACCAAGTTAATTAAAACCGACTCCACCCGTAAGCTTTGACTCGGTATAAACGATTAACCAACATTAATAAGCTATTAGCAAAGCATTGTGATTTGTGATGGATTTAACACTAAAATTTAGCCTTCGATTTACCACGAAATTTAGAAAAAAAAATATATATATCTATGTAACCACATTTACCATACACAAATCGATCACATTTACATTCACAAAATTGCGGATTTCATCATTGAAACGGATTAAAATTTTTCAATGCATGTCATAACTCATATATGTCACATAGTAATCAAGAGGTTCATATAGTTTCACCCAAAAAGAAAATGAGAAGCTAGCAAGAGAGTGGAAACTACATGTTATAATGTTGCTTCAATTATCCCCGCTCTACACGCTATTAGTAAGTTGATTTACATTAGGCTATCCGTTATACTCCCCCTCTTCCCCTTCCTTACCCACTGTCACATCAGCGCCACATCATTTTTCCTCCCCTTCCCCTTCCCCTTCCCTTTCCCTTACCCACTACACTCGTTATACCTTCCATTTTCCCTTTCCCTTTCCTTTTCATTTTTTTAAAAAAGAAAAAAAATATATTAAAATTGTGATTGGTTGAATGTGGGGTATGGGGGTGGGGTGGGGGGTGGGATTCGATGAAGAAAGCCGCGAGCTCTAGAACCCGGAAACTCTCCAACCCGCCGAGTAGAGGACACCCATAATGGTGTTCCTCGCGAGCTCGCGCCTCACCCGCTCACCTCCGAGCTACGTATAACGGAAGGCCTTATAATACCTGTATATATATGCATGAATGGGCCTACAAGATATCGAAAGAACAGATGTACTGCTGCAAGTGGCCTTACGTACGTTCTGTAAAGTTTAATTAATAGGATGGTGGGTGAGGTTTGATTCCCTCTACACGTTTCAGTGGACAAATTAGAACTTTAAGTTGACCAACAACTTCAACATTGAAAAGTCAGGCAAATATGATAATAATTTTAGCAATATATATGAGAGGCAGCTTCATTACTTTTTCCTCCATATAGTAACTTATATATCTATATATACCAACTGAACTCTATAGATCAAGATATCACTTGTGAAACCACTTTAATCTAATCTAATCAAAGACATATATAGATATGATGAGCCTATTTTCCCAGGAAATTGAAAGAACCGAGCTCAGTGCCGGAGATCATGTATATTCTTGGCGGAAGTTATACAGCCACCATGGTTAGTTCATTATATAATTCCTGATTAATCAAACTTTTTAAGTATGTTATTGTTTGTGTTTATATATGCATTCAATTCATCTGGTATGTAGATAACTAATGTACAAGAAACATACATACATGTGCAGGAATCTTTATTGGGGAAGACAAAATCATTCATTTTGTGAGCCCTAAACGTGAGTCTAAAGGAGGGAAAGGGAATTCCTTTGTAGAAAATCTTCAAGTATCATCAATCAGCGGCAGTAAGAAGACTAAGACTCCTTGCCCCAAGTCATATTGTGGTTCGGAGAAAGTAGCCGGAAGTGGAGTGAAGTTGTCTTGCATAGACTGCTTCATTAAAAAAGGGTTATTAAACCGATACAAATACCAAGCAAAACGTGCATTTGTTCTTGCAAAAACAGTTGGAGGAACATGCACCACCGCGGCATCTGACCCGCCAGAAGAAGTAATTCATAGAGCTTCTTATTTGTATGAAAATAAATCGTATCCAGCGTATAATCTCATGAATAACAACTGTGAAGATTTTGCACTTTATTGTAAAACTGGTTTATGGAGCACTGATAAAGGGTATCAAGGGAGGAGTGGCCAAGGAAATATGGTAAACATTCCTTTATCAAGCTATAAAAATAAGAAAGATAAAGACATGGGTGAGGTTTTGCAGCAAATTGCGACAGCTATTCCAAAATACTACATTAAGAGGGATGATAAAGATTTAGGGTCTCGCAAGGACATGGTGAAGGTGCCTGCAGAGGAGTTATGGCATTTTATTCGCTCTCTCAAAGAGTTCTAGATAGTTGATCGATCGTTGAATCAACAACAAATGAAATTCTTTCTTATCAAAATATTTTGTTTATATTTGCGAGTTTAATTAACTGGGATGTATTTGTGTACGTGTTTAATTTTAAGTTGCGCAAAAGCAGGTTAAACAGCTTAATTTCGATCACACATGAATGTAATTAATTATTTAATTGTAGTCATGTATCAGTATTCGTTAAATTGTGAATTAAGTATCACTAGCATCGTATCCGCGTAATGTTGCGGTGACGAATAGTTTTTTTTCTGTAGTCGTTTTCAAGAATGTAATAATATGTTATTCGCGCGATTTAATGTCACACAAAAGTTGTCTTCATCAACATATCCACTTTTTTCAAATTTTCTTTTATTTGCATAAACTATTACATTAATTTCAAAAATAAGTTCTAAAAGACTTTAAAATATGAAAAAAGATTTATTTTTATGAAATAGTTAAGGATATAGAAGTTGATAAGATTTATTTTTATATGTCTATGTGTGTATGCATATATATGTATAGGAGTGTTCAAATGATAACTTTATTTTAATACGAGAACCAATCTTAGTTTTTTTAATTAAAATAAATAAATAACTAATAATTTTGGCAGCTAATGATTAACTCATAAATAATGACTCATTAATGAAGGTTCTTCTAGACGCAATTCACGGTTAGAAAATTATATAACTAACCAAAATACCTTTATTAATAAGTCATAATTGATGTTACAAACAGTTTTAACAATTCTTATACAATAAAGAGTTCACATTTAAACTTTTTCGTATATGTATATATATATATATATATATGTATATATATATATATAGGGGAGGGTTCAAACGAGAACTGTTTTCGTACGAGAACTGCGAGAACCAATCTTAGTAGTTGATTTGATAAGTGGAATTAATAGATGTGGAGCGTGGGGGGATCAAGTGTGGCAGGGTGTATGTGAGGAATTCATGGGTGGGTGATGACATTAAAGGAGGGGAATTGGACGACTCAGATTGGTTCTCGCAGTTCTCGTACGAAAAACATTTCTCGTTTGAACTTTTGCCTATATATATATATATATATATATATATATATATATATATATATATATATATATATATATATATATATATATATATATATATATGAAGAAGTTTATTTGAGAACCATTCTTAGTGCGAGAACCGCGAGAACCAATCTAAGCCGTCCAATTTCTCATCATTCAATGTCATTGCCCACCCATGAATTCCTTACATGCACCATACCACACTCTATCCCTCCACGCTCTCCATCCGTGAACTTCCCATATCCAAGGAGCGGCTGGGATTGGTTCTCGCGGTTCTCGCAATAACAACGGTTCTCGAATGAACTCTCCTATATATATATATATATATATATATATATAGGGAGGGTTCATGCGAGAACCGCTGTTAGTGCGAGAACCGCGAGAACCAATCTCAGTCGTTCCTTGGATATGGGAAGTTTCATGGATGGTGAGCGTGGAATGATAGAGTGTGGCAGGGTGCATGTGAGGAATTCATGGGTGGGCAATGACATTGAAGGAAGGAGAATTGGACGGCTCAAATTGGTTCTCGCACGAAGAATGGTTCTCGCATGAACTTTTTCCTATATATATATATATATAAGTTCTTAGTTCTATCGTTTTAAAATGTTACATAATCATTTAAAACGTTTTTCCAAATATAACCAATACATAGTTGACCTTATTGTTTATAACTGTGACAAAAATTATCGATAATTTGTACAAGAAATACAGCTATGTCTTTTCGTATTATGATACCACAGTTCTTTAATCACTACCGCGCCCCTCATGTCGATGTTTCATTGCTGCATTTTTGGTATTGATATAGTCTGTTAATATTTAAACTCTTATTTTTTTTATATTTTATAATTATTTAATATTTATTATTTTTCTCAACCAACTCGTATATTATATGATCGTTTAATCTATTATAATTTAGACAAGTCTATTAGTTAAACTTAATATGATAATATTAAAAATTTAATCGTAGGTGTCGTTCAAAGATAATTAGCATAGAGCTATATCTACAAAGTTTATAATGAAATTGGTGGGAATGTGGTATCACAAGGAATTGGAATTCAACGTGTGGTCATATTTGGTTCACAGATTGAAATAGAAGGCATTTGAATTTGATAATGAAATTTGTGCATGGAAATTGAAATTAAACGACATGACACTTATGAAAAACGTATAGTATTAGAAAAAGGTTATTTTGCGACTTCAAATTTCATCTCTAATCTATTAATTATTGGAAATTGAAACTTGGATTTCAGTACTGTCTTAATGCAGAAACTCAAAGAAACCTCATAATACTCACTTGAGAAACCCACAATAAGAAAAGGAGAAATAAAACAAAATATGCACAACTTGCAGCATGCAAGTTGCATGAGAAAAAAGGAACAACTGTGGCTACATTTTGATAACTTCTCATTGACTAGGAAATGCAACTAAATAATTGCTTAAATAATAAACAAAAATACCAAACTCTTCTACTACGAAAGAACAATAATGGGGACGTGGGTACTGCCAAAAGGCCCACTTCCTTTTACTCCTAAAACAATGCAAGACCAAGTTAATTAAAACTAACCCGACCCGTAAGCATTGACTGGGTACAAACCATTAACCATCATTACTCAGCCATTAGCGATGGATTTTTTACAAAAAGATTCAGTTAGTTAAAATAGCATCGCTATAAATAGGGCAACAAAAATTAGCAATATTTTTTTGCAACAAAAAAAGGCGTTGCTAAAACTGCCGCAAATTAGCAAAGCATTAATACGATGGAATCATGGAATTGTTAGTGACGGATTTAACACTGGAATTTAGCCCCGGATTTACCACGAAATTTAGAAAAAAATATATATCTTGCACCCAGATTTAATACACAAATCTCATGTACATTCACTAAAATGCCGGATTTTATCTTTTAAACAGATGAATAGAAGCAAGAATCTAGCACACTGAAGGTCTCCGGTTCGAACCCGGGCGAAGCCAGTAATTTAACTATTTTTTCCACCGAGTTTTTTCATTGCAGTGTTCGTTCTACGCTCCCAAACTCTTCTACGTCACTCGACAAAGTGTAGAACCTTAACTAGCATAATTGCATAAGTTAAAGAGTACTTACTGGGTTTTTAATTTTATCATATTTAATTAATAATTATAATGAAGCTTTTCTGCTACGTGGCCGAAGTTGCATACCAAGGGGGTGTTTGTAATGTTTTGCAAAACAACTTATAGCCAAACAAATCCCAACCAACATTTCCACAATGGAGTTTTATCTCAATTAAAACATAACCAAACACTAGTATTTTTATATCCCGTCTTTTGCAAATACGACAAGTGAACTTTCTTTCTAAAATCGCAATCCCAGACACCATAAAAAAGGGGCAAATATTATAAGAAAAACAACAATAGGAAAAGAAAATTGTAGAACTCAATTTAGTATCAAACAACATTAAATGAAGGAATCATACAGTCACATTAATGGAGACAAAGTAAAGATATGCAACATTAAATGAACGAGTTAAAGTCATAGTTACATATGTAGTCCTTATATATGCTACTAGAAGTGTTAACACTACGAGCAACCTATTACAAGTAGTCAAAATGTGCATAATATATCAATATATGTACTAGCAAAAAGCAAGCAAGAAACGGAAGAAAACCAAATTCCATAAAAAAGTAAAGATCGAAAGAAACAATTGGTCTTATTGCCTTAATGAACATAAGTTTATCAACTACAGGATGTGTTACATTCCCGTCTCGTCTTTGCGTTTCAGGCAATTACCCAACGCTACCCGATCCCATTGGGTTAAGCGTAACCAGGGGCGGACCCAGGAATTTTTTGACTGGTGGCACCATATAATGACAAATATAAAATTACTTAAAATTAAGGGTGTTGTTCGGGTTTTTTCTTGGGTATTTAGTTAATCGGATCAGATTAACAAGGTTTTAGTTGTTGTTCCGGTATTTTAGGGCCAAAATTTAAAACAAAACATAATTTACACGAAGTTATGATAATTAAATTGCTATTTTTAAGTTAACTAAAGTATTTTAAAGGTATAAATCAAAGATTGAACTATATTTTATCATTTTTTGTAATAATATATTTCATTTTCCTTTGATTTTGGTGACATCAAAAAATCAGTGGTGACACCCTAAAATTTGACTGGTGGCACCGGCTTGAAAACATAAAAAATTTCCATTGCGTCTGCAAAATTAACCGGTGTCCCGTGACCTTTTCGACAAGAACGCATGGTCTAAATGCATGTATCAAGTTTTTGATTTAGCATACACTCATACACCACACCACATCGTGATTTATCACAGAAACAAATCTAAAAAATAATTTTAGATGCAAAAACTTGATCCATATCATCAATCTCACAGTTATAGTCCAAATTTAGATCCCTAACCTCCAACAATGGTGTTTGTTTTAGCTTATTGAAGCTTATAAAAATGAATTATTTTTCATACACTTATTTTTCTATAAGCTAGAGTTATTGTAAATCATAATAAGCTTATAAACCAGAATTAATTTTTTTTCTCGAAAAAACGCGCTTATATCAAGAATAAACCGAGGTAAGCTAAAACAAGCACAATAATTAACACAAACTGCTTACACAAACTTAGGACCCTAACCTTAGAATACAAAATTAAAACAAAGACTTAACAAATAAATATGAAAAAAGAAAATTAAAATAAGAGAAACTATGGAACAACACCATAATAATATCCTTTGTTAGATAGTTAATATTTAATAACATGAGAATAGTTTTGTTCAACAATGTAGAATGTATAATGTGTAGTATCGTTGGTTTCAAAATCATGAATAAATCTAGGAGAGGTTAAACACGTACAGACACACAGACTATGATGAGAGTAGATGAAGGCATATCTCTAAGTGTAAATATGGTCTCTTCTCCTGGCTTGAATTTGGTGACCCAGGAATTTTTTTGATTTTTAGCACAATATAATGATAAAAATAAAAATTAATTAAAATTGAGAGTGTGGTTCGGGTTTCCGGTTAACCAGGTTAGATTAAGGAGGTACTCTGGTATTTTAGGGTCAAATCTTAAAACAAAACACAACTTAATGCCATTTTGTTAAAAAACCTTTCCATGACTCAAATTGAGATATTAAGTATCAAGCAATACCTAACATAAATTGGAACATAACTACAAAGATATTAGTAATTATGACAATTTAATTTGGAAATTAAATACTAAGCCTATTACCAAGTTAATTAAAGGTATGTACATTTTTAAGAAATAACTAGCCCATTTCTTTTTGAACTTATGTGTTTTAGTCCAGACTAGTTGATTGTAATATTGAGGTAAATAAGTTATTTTAAAGGTATAAAATCGAGTACACGGATAAATTTTATTAAACTTATACTTTTTTTTCCAGTTTTTATTGTGTTATGGTGATATGACTGGTAGCACCGTCTCGAAAAAGTAGAAAACTTCCACTATACTGATAAAATTGACTGGTGACACGTGCCTCCACTAACTTTAAACTATAAAGCAGGTATGTCCCTTATTGGATTTTACTGTCTTAATACAGAAACTCCAAAAAATCTCACAAAACTCACTAGAAACTCACGACAGAAAAAAAGAAAAAAAAAACATTCACAACTTGCCTGTTGCAAGTTGCATGAGCAAAAAGAACCACACTGGCTATATTTTGATAACTTCTCATTAGGAAATCAACTAAATACATGCATAAATAATAAACAAAAATATCAAATTCTTCTTCTAAGAAGGAACAACAATGGGGACTTGGTAGTAAAATACCCACTTCATTTTAGTGCTAAAACAATGCAAGACCAGGTAAATTAAAACCGACATGACCAGTAAGCTTTAACCCGGTATAAACGATTAACCAACATTAATCAGTCATTAGCAAAGGATTAACCTACATTAATAAGAGCGCATAAAATAAGAACTACAATGTCTGATAATCTTCCATCAAAAAATAATTGAAATGTTAACACTCTAAACCAGCAATCTAATTCTAAAATTTTCCTATATAATCGAACCAATAACCAAGGTATGTGAAACTAAATCTATAGCTCCTACTTCAATCTACTAGTTAACGAATCCACTTCCCCATGTTACACCCAATTACATACTTGATGATAAGTTAATACTTAGACGACTTAAACTTAGGTAATTAGATAAGTATATTAATTAAACTTGATACGATATATTAAAATTAAAATTTCAACGTAGAGTGCCGTTCAAAGATAATCAACGTAGAGGTATCTAAAAGCTCATAAGTCATACTTGCTGGTGGTTTTTATTGGTTGATTGCTTGTGTACAAGACTCATACAATCCGATCGAGTTTCTGTTTTCTACGTTTGCGCAATCTGTGAATCTTGAATCCAGGCCAGGGTTTGTTCTTCGTATGTCTCAGATCTGGTTTCAAATCATTGGATTGCGGTTATAGCTTCCGCTGGTTGGTTCTGGTTGTTGTTCTTCGATCACATGGCGTTCTTCTTCGAAGACCGGTCGGTAAGAACTTCTTACTCTTCTTGATTCTGTAGCAAGTTACTCCATCTGCGAGCTGCTATGTCGGATAGGAGTTAACTGCCCGCAGCTTGTGATACTTGGCCTATAGTCAAGAGTTCTTTGATATGTCATATAGGTTTTTGTTCTTGCTGGTAGATCATTGTTAATTCGTGTTTCTGAAGTTCTTGTTGCTGGTAGATTTCAAGGTTTTATGCATACCTGCTTGTAGTTTGTTGTCTCTGTTTGTTTAATTGTTCAATTTACTGTCTGTTTGATACTTTAGTTGTGTTCTCCTTTATCAGTTTGCTAGTTTCTGTTTTCATTCGTGTTATATTACTTTGTGAACATGAGTGGGTCTGATGATGGATCACTCAAGTCAGTAAACTCGACTTTGGTGATCCTTTATATCTACATCCTAGTAATATCTCGGGCACCCCACTGATTTCCTTTAAATTGGTGGGAACTGAAAATTATAATGTTTGGAGTTGTGCAATGAAACTTGCCTTAGAAACAAAAAATAAAGTTTGTTCTATAGATGGTACTAGTATCAAGCCTGATGATGATGAAGTTTTGGAAAAACAATGTGATAGGTGTAATTCAGTTGTCCTATCTTGGATTTTGGGGTCAATATCTCATGATTTAGACATGGGGCAAATTTTTTCAAAAGATGTTGCCATGGAAAGAATTGAAAGAAACTTATGATAAGGTAGATGGTTCTGTTATGTTTAATCTTCATCATAAAATTAACTCTTTAAGTCAAAATGGATCTTCTATTTCTGATTATTATCATAAGTTGAATTCCATTTGGAAACAATTTGATGCTTTGGTTTAGGTTGCTTGAATGTACTTGTAATGCTAATAAAGGGTATAAGGATCATAACAAATTGATGAAGTTAATGCAGTTTTTAATGGGTTTGGATGATGTGTACTTACCTATTAGAAGCAATATCCTTACTAGAGATCCTTTACCTGATGTTAAGACTGCTTTTGCTATAATATCAAGAGAAGAATCTTACAGAGAGATTTCTTCTAGTCAGTTAAATGTGAAAAATCAAAATTCTGCATTTGTTGCTACTACTAGTGACAACAAGTCAAAAGCTGGAAGAAAATTTTCAAGTTCCAATTTAGTTTGTAAACATTGTGGCATTAAAGGACATTTAATAGAAAGATGTTACAATCTAATTGGTTATCCAGATAATTTTACGAGGAAAAACAGTACTAATAGTTTTAAGGGGGGTAGATTTGTAACACCCTCTCTTCTGGCCTAGAAATATTAAGTTAATTAATTTATTAATCATAAGATTTATAATTGATTATGCGAATTAAATTATCTTATTTGTGGTAATTGTTATTATTATTTGATTTATTATTATGTGAATTTCATTTATTTAGAATATGATGATTTAAATTAAAATAAAAGAAATAGTGGATTATGTGTCACACTTTGGTGACACTTAATCACCACACACACACCTCACCACCTCACTTCATGCATTTGATCAAAATTGAGAGTGTGTGTGTGTTGTGCATTCTCGGCCGAAGGAAGAAAAGGACAAAGGAATCATCTTCATTTTATAAATTGATCATTGAATTTAGAATTTCAGAATCTGAATTCAGAAGGATAGCATAATTGTATGTTAATTGATAAATTGATTGTTTAAATTTCGGTTTTATATAGAAATTATATGAATTCCGCATGATGTATGTGATTTGATGAAATTAGGATGATTGCATGTTAAATTTTGATGAGAATTCATGTTTATGATTATGTTTAAACTGCTTTCTGGAAAGAATATATGAATGCATGTGTATCAATTAGGCCAGAATTGAAGTTAGAATTGATTTTGTACATGAACATTTGAATTACAGGATATGATATCCTAATTGTTGCTATGCTCTTGTTTAATATGTATACATGTTGTTTTAGAGATCAGCGGGGCGGATTTTCGGCTGGATCTGGTTTAGGGATATATAGTATTAGCCAATTGCTTGACATGCATTTGTTGTATTCAAGAGTGCTAATATTGTTGTCCATGTAACTGGGTCATCGGTAAACCTTGGTTTTGGCCAACCTTGGTTGTAGGTGGTTGCAACACCGCCGGTTCTCCTGGGATTTATGAGCTATGTGTTTGGGCATGTTTGCCTTGTATATGTTTAGATATCTGTTTCCTCACTTAGCTTTGTGTTAATTCTCCACTAGATTGTTTTGTAGATCCTCTTTGGTGAGTTTCTGGATGATGAAGGACTGGGAATATGGACACTACTCTGATGTCAAAGTTTTTTATTAGAGCCTGTTTTGTATATAACACTGTAGTGGCATTTTTGTAAAATGACAACCAATCAAAGTTGTATTTATCTTTTGATTTTAATCTAATTATATGTAATTAGCTTCCGCACGCAGTTTTATGTTAATTAAAAAGTACAGTGTTACATAAAGATAGTAAACTTTTTGTTGGCTTTGACGAGTTTAAGTGTTATATTCAGGATTTGTCTCTAAGGAAAACCTTGGGGACTCGTAATGAGCAAGGTGGGTTGTACTACTTTGATGAAGGAAAAACTCAAAAGGATTTTGTGTGTAATCGTGCTTATATGGGTTGTGAATCTAGGCATTTATGGCATGTGAGGTTGGGACATCCGTCTGATCAAGTTTTATCTGTTTTAAAGTGTAAACTAAATTTAGGGGATGAAAGTATTTTGCCTTGTGAGATTTGTCATAAGGCAAAACAAACAAGGGAACATTTTCCTATTAGTGATCATAAAACCAAACAGTTAGGTGAACTTGTTCACTTAGATGTTTGGGGTCCTTACAAAATCTCAAGTAGAGAGTGTTTTAAGTATTTCTTAACTGTTGTTGATGATTTTACAAGAGTTGATTGGTTGTATCTCATGAAGTCAAAAGAGGATGTTTTCGAAAATGTTGTATCGTTTTATAATTTGATCAAAAATCAGTTTGATAAAACAGTTAAGATTTTTCAAAGTGATAATGGAACCGAATTTATTAATAATAAAATGAGTCAGTTCATGATCACTAAAGGAATTGTTCATCAAACCTCTTGTTCTTACACTCCTCAACAAAATGGAGTCGTTGAAATAAAGCATAAGCATCTTCTAAATGTTGCAAGATCTCTTCTTTTTAGGGCGGATTACCACTTAACATGTGGAGTGAATGCGTCTTGACTACTACTTATCTTATTGATAGGACTCCTTCCTCTGTTTTGAATGGAAAAACCCCTTTCAAGTTAGTTTTTGGTTATGAACCGGTTCTAAATCATTTGAGAAGTTTTGGGTGTTTGTGTTTTGCCACAAGATTAAATAATCCTGATAAATTTGGTTCAAGAGTTGAAAAATGTGTTCTAATCGGTTACTCCAATTTAAAAAAAGGTTATAAGCTTTATAGTCTTGAAGATAAAACATTTTTGTTTTCTAGGGATGTCAAATTTTACGAAGATATTTTCCCTCTTGTTGTGAAACAATAGTCTTCAAAGTATGTTTCACCAGAATCTGAAAGTTCTTTGAATCACTTAACTTTTTTGATTCACCTTATTTTGACGTTGAGTTTTTCCATTTAAAAAATCCCAATGATGAGGGGGAAGGGATTTCTCAGGGTGATAGCAGTTCTGATGAGTCTCTTGGTAGCTCAAGTAGAGTTACTAGAGGTCAAAATAGAGCTGAAACACCTTGTGATGATACTAACCATGAGAATGATCCTCCTGAAGGTAGTAATCAAACAAAAAAATTTAGCGGTCAAGATGCAACCTCTATCCCTGCTAAATTAGATACGGTTGATAGCCTTAGGATGTCAAATAGAGTCACTAGTCTTCCGAAAAGACTTGATGATTTTGTTATAGAAGGGAAGGTTAGATATGGGTTTGACAAAGTAGTAAACTATTCTTGATTGAGCCCTGATCTTTTTAATTTTGCTACTAGATTGAATAAAAGTGTCGAACCTAGGAATTATTTTGATGTGTCTAGAGATCAAAACTGGGTGGATGCTATGAACCTTGAAATGGAGGCGCTTTACAGAAATAATACTTGGGAATTGACAGATTTACCTCCCGGTAGAAAGACTATAGGTTGTAAATGGGTGTATAAAATAAAATATAAATCGACGGGAGAGATTGAGAGGTATAAGGCTCGACTAGTCGCAAAAGGTTACAGTCAAAGAGAAGGTATTGATTTCAAAGATACTTTTTCTTCAGTTGCAAAAATGGTAACAGTCAAATGTCTAATTACCATTGCTGTCAATAATAGTTGGCCTTTGTATCAACTTGATATTAATGCCTTCTTATATGGGAACTTGAAAGAAGAAGTTTATATGGAGTTGCCTCAAGGTTACTTTGATAAAAGTGATAAAAGAGTTTGTAAACTAATCAAATCTTTGTATGGTTTGAAACAAGCGCCTAGACAATGGAATGAAAGGTTAACAAAGTGTTTGACTGAAAACGGGTTTTCTCAAAGCAAGTCTGATTACTCTTTGTTTGTTAAAAAATCTGAAAGTTATTTTGTTGCTTTACTAGTTTTTGTTGATGATATTGTTGTTACTGGTATTGTACCTGTTGAAATCAACAAAGTAAAGTCTTTTTTGAAGTTGAATTTTTTAATTAAAGATTTGAGTGAGTTAAAGTATTTTCTTGGGATTGAAGTTTTAAAGACTGATTATGGTGTCCGGTTGTCTCAAAGAAAATATTGTCTTGAGCTTTTAAATGATTTTGGCTTATAAGGTAGCAAGCCTATGAACACTCCAATGGAAATGAATGCTACAATTCCACCTATAGATCATGAAAAGTTATTGGATAATATAACTGTTTATCAACAGTTGATTGGGAAATTAATTTATCTTACGCTCACTAGACATGATATTAGTTATTATGTTCATGTGCTTAGTCAGTTTATGCACGCACCAACTCAGGCTCATCTTAATTTGGATTTTCGGGTTTTGAGATATCTAAAAGGTGCTCGTGGTAAGGGTGTTCATATACAGAAAGGTCAGTCTTTGTCGCTTTGTGCTCATGTAGATTCTGATTGGGGTAGATGTTTGTTTACCCGCAGGTCGGTCACTGGTTTTTGTATTTTTTTGGGAACTTCGTTAGTGTCTTGGAAAAGTAAAAAACAACAAACAGTTGCCCGTTTTTCTGCTGAAGCAGAATATAGAGCGATGGCAACGTTAACATGTGAAGTCATGTGGTTGTTAAATTTATTCAATGATTTGAACTTAAAAAATTTGACTCCAGTAAGTGTTTACTGCGATAACAAAGCAGCTATACAGATAGCTAATAATCCAGTGTTGCATGAATGAACTAAACACTTGGAAATTGATTTGCATTTAGTTCGAGAAAAAGTATGTGCGGGAGTTATAAATCCTGTAAAAATAGACTCTGCTCTTAACATTGCTGATTTGTTCACGAAGAGTCTAAGTTCAAATCAACATTCTTTTCTGTGTGAGAAATTGAATTTGTTAAATCTTTTCGAGACTAAAACTGAGGGGGAATGTTGAAATATATTGAGTCCAGTTTTAGTCTGGAAGTCATGTCATTATTTTTATGTTGGTTTGCTTGTTGCTTGTAGGCTCAAGTTTATAGCTTGGTTGGCTGCAAGGGTTAAAGTTGGTCTTGTTGAAAGTAGTGTAGTTGTTGTGCGAGTCTTGTTGGAGAGCAAGGAGTGCAACAAAAATTGGAGTAAAGAAAAAGGATGTAGAGTGTAATATTTGAAAAGAGGATCTCCACGATATCTCTTTGCAAATAGATATATATCGAGAAGATCAAGTCAACGGAAAAAGGAGCAACTCTCTCTTCCATCAGAATAAAAAAGTTGATTTTCATATTCAACTTGGTTTTTCCATTTTTTGGTCTCTTATTGATATTTCTTGAGGCTTAAAGTTTGTAACTACAGTTTTTGAACTTTTAGTATAATTTCGTTGTTACGATAACTACTTGTGAGTATTTGAAGATCAATTTTGGGTTAATCGTTAAGGGTTCTTGATCTCTGATCACAAGTTATGCGCGGTTAGAATTCTTCACAAGAAACTCACGAGAGAAGGGGATAAAACAAAACAAAACAAAACAAAACAAAACAAAACATTCACACCTACAAGTTGCAAGAGAAAAAAGGAACCATCGTACGTGGCTACATTTTGATAACTTCTCATTGACTAGCTAGGAAATACAATTAAATACATGCTTTAATAATACACAACTAAGAAGGAACTGAACAATAATGAGGACACACACACACACACACACACACACATATATATATATATATATATATATATATATATATATATGTGGGAGGGTTCAAACGAGAACTGTTTTTCGTACGAGAACTGCGAAAACCAATCTCAGCAGTTCGTTGATTATAGGAAGTTCATGGATGAAGAGCGTGGAGGGATCAAGTGTGGCAGGGTGCATGTGAGGAATTCATGGGTGGACAATGACATTAAAGGAGGAGAAATTGGACGGCTCAGATTGGTTCTCGCAGTTCTCGTACGAAAAACAGTTCTCGTTTGAACTTTTGCCTATATATATATATATATATATATATATATATATATATATATATATATATATATATATATATATATGTATGGGACGATTCAAACGAGAATTGTTTTTCGTACGAGAACCGCGAGAACCAATCTCAGCCGTTTCTTGGATATCGGAAGTTCATGGATGGAGAGCGTGGAGGGGATCAAGTGTGGCACGGTACATGTGAAGAATTATGGGTGGACAATGACATTAAAGGAGGGCGAATTTGACGGCTGAGATTATTTCTCGCAGTTCTCGTACGAAAAGCAGTTTTCGTTTGAACTTTTACCTATATCTATACTATTATATAAAGCATTTAAGCCTTTTTGCTTAAATCTCTTAAATTTCATTCACTTGAAATTACCATTATAACCTTATCTCAAACAACCAAAAAGCCCCGGGCAATATAACCACGACCAAATAACAGCTCACAGCTGGACCATTAAACAATTAATTCAAATACCAAAAATAAATTAACCACCAAAAATATGTAACAGCTCACAGCTGGATCATTAAACAACTGATTCATGCTGGAACTCAAATAAACAGGAAAATACGCTTTCCTGCAATAGCCTAATACACAAATAACGCTTTCCTGTTATATCCCTCATGCTGGAAAATACGCTTTCCTGCTATAAAGTGACATAAAAAATGCAATTGAAGATTACACAATAATAGGAAATGATTATGCATAAACCACTATATATACTTAATAAGTTCCACTGTGCAACCCATTCTTCTCCACCCAATATCCTGTATATTAAGCAATAAACTATGAGCACTGAAATGAATGTCGATTACGGTGGCCAAGATGAGGTAGAGTTTAAATTACATAATTTTATTTGTGTTCTGGTTTCTGAAATAACTGTGAAGCTTTAAAAACTAACCATATCAATGATTTGCAGCATGAAAATATGAGCTTAGATTCCAATCAATGTCATCACTCCTCCAGCTATTATCACTGAAATGAAGGTCGATCTTATCGACCAAAATGAGATAAATATATATTTTTTTTGTCTACATTTTTTCTGATTGCATAACTTTCTCCTGTTCATCCCTCTGCGATATTGAAGAGTATGAAAACTTAATTTAATGGATTAATATTTCTGTTAATAATTTTCAATGTGGTTAAATATGACCCATTTAATATTTAATAGTTTTTAAGAAAAATTATTTTGTTTGGGACGAAAAAAGAGTGGTACTTAAATGATTCAAAAGTGACCAAATTCTATTCTTGCACTTTTAAGTTAATGATTCAGATTTGCTCATTGAGTTTTTTTTAATATGTATTATGCATGTTACCACTAAAATTATGGATCTTGAAAAGAAAAGATCACCTTCATTATAATGTCCCTCACTTCAAAACTGGAGTTGTTGTTGATGCTTATATAGCTGCAAAATGTTTCTCCAAGATATATGGCCCTACAAACAGCCCATAAATGACAAAACCACATTAATAGGTTGTTTGGTTATGCATCATTTAAAAAAAACTATCATCCTATTGCAACTTCATGTCACAATAATCAGTTTGTAGTGTTTCTCGCTATGGTGTTTAATTAGCTTCCAAAATAGATGCCAATATTGAATATTGAATCAAATTATATAGTAATACTCATTTCCTTTATTATTTTTTACGGCTTAATCACTTTCTAAGAACATAAATAGATACAACTATTTAAAAAGTATATAAATAAATAAATCAAAGTGTACTATGAGATGCAGACCTTAAAATTTTCCTTAGGCTATAAAATCTAAATTAACCATGAGCTCTGATCTAATATATAAAGTGTCTCTGCAAATAGAGATCAAATTCATGATAAAGTGCAAGAAAACATAAAAACTTCTATCTATTAGTTCATACAAGATGTTAATCGCAACTTAAGAGTTTAATCCCCATCCTAACAATGTCTTATACTTGAATCATGAATAGGTCCCCTCCCAAGTCTATGTCTAAGTTTAACAGATGCCAGATTTATCCAAGGATTGATATGGTTAGCAGATGCATTTATAGGTGTATGAATTGCGCACTTTAAATGTAAAATTGATAGATTAAATTTGATAAAAACACTCCAATCAGGATATAGAAAGATGCATTAAACCATTATACAAGCAACTTATATGTTCTTGGTATGAGAACAGGCAGCAAGGTTTCACTATAAGCTGTATGATAAAAATAAAAACATCTACATAAATTTTTATCAATAACTACAGTTTGTTTGCAATTGTAAGCAATATCACATACACTTGTATGCAATTAGTAGCTGATCAACAGACTCTATATACTTCTAAAGATGTCCAACACTCCAACAGGTTTGGTTAAGAATATCAGGATCAGTAACAACCCAATGCTGGCAAAATTCACTTGGTAATATTATCAAACACTTTTAAGAAATTATGTTGTTTAGAAAATTACCCTTTCATATTTTCTAAATCACCCAATACTTCACACAAGTAAATAGGTATTATGTAAAAAGAAAAGGTATATGTAGGGTGTGCAATATCATCAAAAAGGGTGTAAGTGAACTGAAGCATAAATACATACCTTACCAATCAAGTTGAACTTAAGTCCTTTTTGCTCAACTATATATCCATCTTGAAAAGTAAGATTACGTGAGACTTAACAGATGAAATGAGAATATTTAATTTGCATCATTGCTTATGAAGAAAAAGTATAACTTAACCTTTTTCAGTTTGTAACAATAGTTGAGTTATTTTCCTTCATATCTGAAAGAGTAGATCCAACAATCTGCTTTACACTCCCCTGAAAACACAAAAATGTCAACAACAACAACAACGAATAACGAAAAAAATATATATATATTTTGTGTATTTGATGGAAGGGCGAAACTTTCCTCCACATCTGAAGGATAAACACTGAACTCCTGTAAATAGAAACAAAGTTCAGTTTCCCTTCTGAACCAAAGATTTATTCGAAAAAATGCATATTCATACATAAATAGGCACATAGCGATGAACAAAAGGATAATAATAAATAGTTGTATACAATGTAAAGTAATACACAAGATAGATGTAAAAATAGACACACTTGAGTTCCATGAAGGAGTTGTTTGCTTTCTGGTGGAACCAAGAGAACAAGGGTCATTCCTATTAAAGAAATTAAGTCCTGAACAAACACACACACACCGACTCACACACACAGACGCACAGAACACGTACACACTCACCGGTACCCTAATTAGAAAAACGGAACACACATAAAAACAGACGTAATTAGAAAACGGAACCCTAATAATCAACACATAAAAACGGAACCCTAATTATCAAGAACAGACGTAATTTAAACAAAAACAGAGATGGTTACGTTACAAACAGAAACAGAGGTGTACCTAAATCCCTTATATGCCTGTTGTATTTTGTTATTATTTTAAACTACAGGCTGCAGAAGGTTATTTTAAGTCTCTTGGCACTAATCTGCACTAAAGTTTTAATGTTTATCACCTAAAAAGCTAAATCTTTTCAATTGAAATTTTTGAAAGTGCAAATTTAAGAATAAATAATATATCACTCTATTAAAACAACTTTCAAAATTTTATTAACTTCTTTCTCCTTATTTCATAAATATAAATCTTTTTTAAAAGCATTTCGTAAATATAAATCTTTTTTTTCTTATTTTAATTTCTTTTATAATTTATTTTTAAAAGTAATATATAGTTGATGCAAATAGAAAAATTGAAAAAACGGACATCTTGCTAAAGAAAACTTTTTATGACGTTAATTCACGTGAATAACATATTATTACATTACTAATAGCGACGTATTACAAAACAAAAACTATTCGTCGCCGCAGCATTGCGCAGGTCGGATGCTAGTGTGTGTATATATATAGGAGTTGGATCAAGTAAGAGGGAAATTGTTGTAAGAGGAGTAAGAGGGAAGAAGGAGCTGACATGTGCCATGAGATGCTAAAGGGTATTATTGTCATTTGAATATATTAATTAATTTTATATTAAATGACAATGTTTGTAATTAGAGGTACACAAAAAATCCGAATATCCAATTTTGTTCAAAAACTATCCGAACCGATTTTCTATAAAACCGGATTTTTTTCAAACCGGAGATGATTTAACCGGTTTTATCCGATCCGATCCGGTTTTAATCCGATCCGAAACCGATTAAACCGGTTATAATTTTGTCCGAGAAAATCCGGTTTTAATCCGTACGAAACCGGTTACACCTCCTACCGAGAAAATCCGGTTACAATCCGAAAATCCGGTCTAAAAAAAACCGAAAAAAATCCGGTCCGGATTTTATTCGATCCGGATCGAATTAAAATCCGAAGATGTGCACCTCTATTTGTCATAGTAAACCTACACACAAATAAAAACCCTGTTTGAATACGCCGCCTAATCATTTGCTCCGCCTCCGCTCCTCTATCTGTCGTTGCCATCCCTGTCCGCCTATCTAGAATCGTCGAGCACCACATAAATCTAACCTCCGATTCCTTAACCAATCTGCGTCCTCCGCTGCGCTGCGATGACCGGTCACTACCGCTACGATGCCCGTTGCGGCCTATACCGGCCATCACAAATTTATTTTCTAAACGGAGGAATCAGAGTTCACCGCCGTCACCGCTACCGAATCAGATGTTCGTCGCCATCATCGAATCAGATAGTCTTTTTCATCTATTCCCTTTTATAGCCACCAGGGTCCGAGTTCATCACCGCCGCCGTCTCCGAATGAGTTCGGGCCATGAATGTCGCCGCTGTCAACAACCTCCGAGCGCCTGGATCTTCAAGGTTATCATCAATTTTCATATTCGTTGTTTTTGGAGAAAGATTCCTCAAATAATTTTTGTGAATCAATTTGTTCATCTAATTCCAGAAGACGGTGAGTTTATGATAGTTGATTTTGGGAGGCACTGATTTTGGGTTTGACCTTAGAGCATCTCCTACTCACACTATATCCCTTCAAAATAAAGTTTTTGGGCATTCAAACCACACTCTATCCAACACTCTATATTTGAAGTGTTAGAAAAAAAATATACATTTGAAGTGTTAAATCAACACTCTACTCATGGGACCCACTTAATTTATTTACTTTCTATTTAATTTCTCCTATCTATTAATGTATTTATTTTTAACAATTGTATTTAATTTTTTATCTTGTATATATTTGATATAAAAATGCATATATTAAAATTAACAATAGGTCGATAAAATATATATTTATAAAACAAGTGTACATAAACTTAAAAATACATAAACTTACAAATGCATAAACTTATAAAACAACCGTATTTATTTTAAATTAATGTATTTTTTTTTCTAATGTAAAATATTTAAATTGAAATGTAAAATAAATTAAATAAAATGTTATCTTTAATTTTAGTGAGTATTTAATAAAATATAACAATTAAATACATGTGACCCACTTTTGAAATATTGAATAAAGTGTTGGGTTGAAATTGAAATCTTATTTATAGTGATTGCACAAAAGTAGACACCAAAAGTAGGAGCTTTTCTCTCGGACCTACAACTCTGGGGAGGCACCGATTTTGGTAGGGAAGCAACTAAAATCCAATTTTAGAAAATGAAATGATAAAAGATCCAATATGGGTATCCAGTCAGTTTATGATTGCTTTCCTCACCCATCTTAAATTTTTTGGTTCATCTTTCACTTGCTTCATCAATATCAATTTTTGATGAAAAGTTAGTTTTTTTTGTGTTTGTGAATTAGCAGGTTTGTTTCATCATTTTCATGCTATTTCATTATTTTTGGATTTGATTAGAAGTTTGGGTTTATGTGAATCAATATCTGATTAATGTTCAAATATTCTTTTTGTTTATAAATTTGTAGTCGTTCTATGGATTGTATGCAACAATTTTTGTTTGGTTATGTAATCCCGTTTTGTGAATCAAGATCACAAGGATGAAAATTGGAAGACATTGATTTCTACGTTTGATTGGCCGGTATGGTTTGATGGGTTTAAGTTCATCAAGATAATTAATTTTTGGATTCATTATTTTTGAATAAACGATCTGCGTTCAGAATTGACTGAGTTTCTTGTTGTGTATCAATGGTTGAATTAGATTGTGTATTGTGTATTAAAATGAATTCATCAAAAACTTTTTTTTTGGTGTATCAAGTTTTGAATGGACTAATTAATAGAATTTGAGAGAGAGAATATTGTGTAATGATTTTCTGATTTCATTACATTGAAAGAGTACAGCAAGGACTTATATACATGAAGAGAATTACTAACTATAGCAACTAATTCTAACTGAAAGCTAACAGAAATAACTAACTGTTAATTAATTACAAATTGTAGCAATGAGTGATATTGTTGTTTAGAAGTGTACGAGTACTGTGTATTCCTCTTTTGAATACACAGTTGGCTGTAGTTGTTGAGCTGGCAGTAGCTTGTGTTCCATTATCCCCTCCACAAGTTGATGGTGTGTAAGGATTACACAAACTCAACTTGGAAAGACAATTATAATGAAGTTGTTTGGGTAAACCTTTAGTAAAGATGTCAGCAGTTTGGGATTTGGAGGGAACATGGATGGGTAAAACATCACCAGCTTTGATCTTGTCTCTCACAAAATGGCAGTCAATTTCAATATGTTTAGTACGAGCGTGCTGAACAGGATTAGAGGCAAGAGCAATAGCAGATGCATTATCACACATCATTGGTATAGGAGTATCGATATTGATGTGTAGATCTTTAAGCAAGCATCTGACCCAAGTGACTTCACAAATACTATCTGCAAGTGCTCTATACTCAGCTTCTGTAGAGGAATGCGAAACAACTGACTGCCTTTTGGATTGCCAGGAAATTAAACAGGAGCCAAGGAAGATGCTATAACCAGTGACTGATCGACTGGAAATTAGGCAACTTGCCCAATCACTGTCACAGTAAGCAGATAACTTAAAGTTGTTTGCAGCGGAATAGTATAATCCTTGTCCTGGGCATAACTTGACATACCTTAAGGTACGTAAAAGGGCTTGCATATGAGGGGTTCGAGGGTTTTGTAAGAATTGACTTAACGTTTGTGCAGCAAAAGATATGTCAGGGCGAGTAAGGGTAAGGTAGATCAATTTTCCTACTAGGGTACGGTATAAAGATGGATCAGTGAGAGGGTCCCCATCAGTATGGTTGAGTTTGGTATTAGGATCAAGAGGTGTTTTGGCCGGTTTAGAGTCTAATACACCAGCTTGTGTGAGAAGATCAAGAGCATACTTGCGTTGGGACATTGTTAAACCATCTTTGTTTCTCAAAATCTCGATACCCAAGTAATAATGAAGAGGTCCTAAGTCCTTAATACTAAAAGTATCATGTAGATAGGACTTAACAGTGGATATATGAAGAGAGTTGTTGCCTGCAACAATGATGTCATCCACATAGACTAAAATAGCAGTAAAAAGGTCACCTTTGTGATAAGTAAACAGAGAAGTATCAACATAGCTCTATTTAAAACCGATTTTGAGTAAAGATGAGGTCAACTTTTCAAACCACTGTCGGTTTGCCTGTTTTAGGCCATAAAGGGATTTTTCAAGTTTGCAAACCGTATTGGGTTGTAATGGTTTGGGGTATCCAGGTGGGACATGCATGTATACTTCTTCATGGAGATCTCCATGTAAGAAAGCATTGTTGATATCAAGCTGAGCAATGTTCCAATTCTTTTGAATAGTCACAGCAAGAAGAGCGCGTACACTCACCATTTTTGCCACAGGAGCAAATGTTTTTGTATAATCAACTCCTTCCTTTTGATTAAACCCCTTAGCTACCAATCTTGCTTTGAATCGTTCAATGGTGCCATCAGCATGGTATTTCACACGGTATACCCATTTGCAGCCAATGAGTTGTTTACCTTTGGGTAATTCAGTAAGGCTCCAGGTGTGATTTTTCTCAAGGGCATTAATTTCTTTTGTCATGGCTTCAACCCATCTAGAATCCTTAGATGCTTGGATAAAAGAATGTGGTTCAGCCACTTTGTCAATGGAATTGATGAGAGTGAAAGACTGTGGTGTGAGATTGTTATAGGAAATAAAATGCGAGTGATGGTGTTTAGAAGTGTATGACTGTTGTGTGGTGTTGTGAACAGAATGGTCAGTGATAGAATGGTGATAATCCTTGAATTTGACAGGATGAGCTTTGGGTCTGGTGGATTTTCGAAGTGGAGGTGGTGGTGGTGTGGTTGAAGATTGAGGGATAAATGCAGAATGATTGGTTGGTTCAGCTGAAAAGGGAATGGGTGTAGATGATGAATTAGAAAATGATGAGGGATTAGACAGAGGCATGTATGGATTAGTGTCATAATTAGTGGGTAATGGTGGTATGGTATGTGGTGAGGAGTCCAAATGGTTAACTTTGAAAGGGAATAGGGTCTCAATGAAGGTTACATTTCTAGAGGTGATAGTTTTGTGATTAGTAGGATCATAAAGAATGTAACCTTTCTGGTTAAGTGGGTAACCAAGTAGGATGGTTTGAATGGCTTTGGGTTTGAATTTGTCTGTGGTGTGTGAGTAGACATAGGCTCTACATCCTATGATTTTTAAATGATCAAGGGATGGTGGTTTCTTGTAAAGTAACTCATATGGACTTTTGTTATCAATGGCTTTGGAGGGTAATCGATTTATTAAGTAGGTAGAAGTGAGAATACAGTAGCCCCATAGATGTATAGGTAGATTAGCTTGAAATTGTAAGGATCTGGCCATTTCTAGAAGTTGTCTGTGTTTCCTTTCTACCCTTGCATTTTGTTGAGGGGTGTAGGGACATGAAGTTTGGTGTACAATTCCATGGGTTTGAAAGAAGTCAGTGAGTCATGAGTTAAGAAACTCAGTGCCATTGTCGCTTCTTATAATCTTTATGTTACTTTCAAATTGAGCTTGAGTATAAGCATGAAAGTTCTTGATGGTTGAGGATACATGATGTTTACTGGGAATTAAGAAAGTCCAAATGGCTCTTGAATAGTCATCAACTATTGTGAGAAAATAGGTGCATTTATTAATTGTAGAACATCTGTATGGGCCCCATACATCCACATGTATCAATTCAAAATCCTTACTAGCATGAGAATGACTAGAATTAAAAGGAAGTACATGTTGTTTGGATAAAGGACAGATGTTACAATTGAAATCAGTATTACATGAAGAGAAAACAGGAATGGACTTTATTTGTTTAAGAACTTGAAGTGATGGATGACCAAGTCTGGCATGCCAGAGGTAAACATCACTTGAGCATGAGAATGAAGTGTGTTGAGGTTGTTTTGTTAACAGATGTTGAAGGGTGTAGCCACCAGATAGATTCCCTTGTGTGATTTGGCCATTATGGTCCTGAAGAACACATTTCTTGTGAGTAAATAAGATGGATGAATGTGGAAATTTAACTATCTTACTTACTGAAATGAGGTTATAAGCAAATGAACGAATGTGCAGAACTTCATTGAGTGTGAGAGAGGGTGAAACTTGAACAGATCCAATGATGTGTACTTCAGTGGTATGACAATTAGGTAATGCAACAAGAATGGGTGGATGGCATTTTCGTGTGTAGTGCATTAATGAAAGAGATTTGCAAATGTGGTCAGTGGCACCACTATCTATTATCCAAGTGTCTTTGTGATTTGAGATGTGAGAAGCAATGAGAGAAGATATACCTGCCATTTGAGTGGGTGTGTCTTTGGATTGTAACATCGACAGCACTTGATTTAGTTGGTTTTGTAATTGATCCATTCGCATGTGAACTGTGGAGTCAGTCTCTGATGTTGAGTTGTCAAAGTTATCCAATGGTGTATCATCTTCATGTAAAGTCATGTTGACAGATCTGACTTTATTGCTTTGTGGTTGCTTTTGAGATAATGGCATATATCTGTTGTGTAAAGGGTGGTTGGGTGGATAACCCACAACTTTATAACATTCAGTCTTTGTGTGTCCTTCCCTTCCACAGTACGAGCACATGACACCCTTTTTGAATTGAGACCTCTTTTCAGATTGTGTATTGTCAGTATACTTTTGATTTGAATTACCAAAGGTACGTTTAGAGTTATGATAGCTGCCAGATGTGGTGTTTAGTGCAGTAGGAGCTATGACAGATTGATTTTGAATTTCCCTTTGCCTCTCCTCTTGTCGTATCATACTGTAGGCTTTAGACACATTAGGTAAGGGTTGTAAGAGCAAGATCTGACCTCTGATATTAGAGTAACTTTCATCAAGCCCCATGAGAAATTGAATTAATCTCTTTCTCTGATCCCTTTCTCCATTAGTTTTGCCATTTTCGCAATAACACTTACAGATACAAACATAGGGTGCCTCAAGTGCATCCAATTCATCCCAAAGACCTTTCAATTTATGGTAATACATTTCAATGCTTCCATTACCTTGCTGTAATTGTACGATCTCGTTCGAGATTTGGTAGATTATGTGGCCATCCAGTTGTGAGTAATGTTCATATAATTCATTCCACAGATCTGCTGCTGAATTAACGAAGCTTAAGTTGTTTCCAATTTGTTCAGAAACAGTATTGAGAATCCAGGATATTAGCATATCATTTGCCCTATCCCAGTGGTTCTTGAGATTTAAATTCTGATCTGGTTCTTTGTATTCTCCAGTAACGATCTTCAGTTTGTTTTTAGCGTTGAGAGCTATCATCATCGAACGTCTCCATGTGCTGAAATTCTCAGATCCAGTGAGCTTTTTTGAAATCAACACAAGACCTGGGTTATCATTCTGGTGGAAGAACAGTGGATGATGAACAGAGTTGATGTCTTCTTCATTGGTGACTTCGGGAGCCATTGATTACACAAAAGATGTGTTAAGAATCTTCAAGGATCGATGAGCATAACTGATTTATTCATCAGTGGTATGCTCTGATACCATAATAGAATTTGAGAGAGAGAATATTGTGTAACGATTTTCTGATTTCATTACATTGAAAGAATACATCAAGGACTTATATACATGAAGAGAATTACTAACTACAGCAACTAATTCTAACTGAAAGCTAACAGAAATAACTAACTGTTAATTAATTACAAATTGTAGCAATGAGTGATATTGTTGTTTAGAAGTGTACGAGTACTGTGTATTCCTCTTTTGAATACACAGTTGGCTGTTGTTGTTGAGCTGGCAGTAGCTTGTGTTCCATTGCTAATGCTTGTTGTGTATCAGTGGTTTAATCTAGTTGTTCATTTTTTTTTTTTTTGGTTTAATCTAGTTGTTCATTATTTTTATGTATTTATCAATCAATGTCTCATATAAATGTGAATCTTCATTATTTATAGAAAAATTGTATCATCTAGTTTTCATCAATTTTTAATTAGGAATTGACGTGATCATAATAGTTGTTAATATTTTTTGATTTCCTAATTTACCCTTAAACTTTATTAAAGTGCCCGTTACTATTAAATAGCTTTAGACCATTTGTTGTTGACTTTTGATAAAATTCAAGGGCTCAAAATCCCTCTTACACCTCTTACCTATATTTAACTCTTACTATATATATATATAGGGTAGGGATCCGGTAAAAAAAGTTATGGTACTAAATGTAAGGAGAGATCTCAACCATTAGATCTCTCCAAAAATCAAAACAAAAGTCAACAAAATATTTTAAATTCGGATTTAAAAAATAAAGGAAAAGGGTAAAAATGACAAATCTACCAAACAAACAATAACCGGGAACTGTTACTGACTACATGCTGAAACCCTAGAACCGCCGATCGATTCCCAAACTCGCCGGTTCTCTTTACCGCCGGCCAGATGCACAATACGTGGTGAAACCCTAGAGCCGCCGATCAATTCCCACACCGTCGGTAATCTGTTCCACTGGCCAGATGCACAATACAGCCACCGTTGGCCAGATGCACATACTCACAAACAACACAGTCACTGTCGGGTCTCTGTCCGCCAATTAGATGCACACGAAAAAAAATTCCGATTCACAGAATCAGGTGCACAAGGCGAACCCTAATCTGATGATTCTTGCATCATCGGCATGGATGTGTACGGCGTGGGAAGTGCATCGCGACAGACGGCGGGGTAACCCTAATCTGTGGTGGCGGCGGCGTAACCCTAATCTGATGATTCTTGCATCGGCAGCATGGATGCGTACGGCGTGGGAAGTGCATCGTGACAGAGACGGTGACCTTTGATGGTGGTAGAGCTCAGCGATGGAAGAGAGGGAGAAGGTGGTGGAGGTTGGCGTACTTCGATGTTGCAGCCGAGATGATGGGCGGCGAAAATTAAAATCGCAGGTTTTAGGGTGAACATGGGAGATGGAGGAGGGATAACGTATGTGGAGAGAGAAATTAATATGAGTTCCATCTTTACCCTTTTATTATATTTGCCACATGTCAGGCTCAGATTTATTCTTACATTTTGTACCTTAAGTTATTTTTTACTTGAACCTAATTCTATATATATATATATATATATATGGTGTGGTTATATATAGAACCTCCTTAAACATAGAACCTAAAGAACTATCCTGATAATGACACGTAGCACTTTGATTAAGGGCAAAATTAGAAAATAACAAAAAAATAATCATCTTTATAAAAAAAACCCCACTCAACTTTAAATGATCATAACTTATTCGTTTTTAAGAATTTTTGCAAAAAAAGTATATCGTTAGATTCAGTTTTCGTCCTCTTTCAAACAAGACCAGACTTGATATATTTTTGAAACTTTTTTAATGCAAAGTTTGCATTTTGAGCTGGGTTCATTCTAAATGCAAAGTGCAAAAAACGAAAAACGCAAAATATAAACATGCAGGTCATCTATATGCTTCCAAAATGCAAAAATTATGAAAATGTAAAATGCAAATCCAACATTATTCAAACCCAAGATGCAAAATCCGTACAAAACACTACATACTGCCCAAAATGCAAACAAAAATTTCATGTTAAAAAAAAATTTAGAAAAATATGGGAAGAGTGATCTTTGAAAGAGGATTAAAAAACTAAAAGATTTGTATAATTTTTTTGTTTAAATTCACAATACTTAAAAAGTTATGACAATTTAAAGTTTTTGTGGGTTTTTAAAAAAAAAATCATGGGTTGTTGGAGGGGGGATTTCCATGTTTGCTCTTTTCTTCCTATATTAATACATCATAATTACAGTTTTGTCATCGTTAAATCTCATCCATTAATTTTGATGATCCAATTGTCCAGATTGGTTCTTTAGGTTCTTTGTTTAACACATGGTTTTTTATTGATCCAATATATATATATATATATATATATATGGGAATGTTCAAATGAGAATGAGTAATTTATTGAGAATAGGAGACTAAATCTTAGCTGTTCATTTTATAAGTGGAATTCATTTATAGAGAGCGTGTGGGAATCGAGTGTGGCAGGATGCATGTGAGCAATTCATGGGTGGGCAATGACATTGAAGGGGGGAATTGGACGGGTGTGATTGAGTCTCTCCTTCTCAATTATTTTAAGGAACGGCTGAGATTGGTTCTCGCGCTAACAACGGTTCTCGCATGAACTTTTGTATATATATATATAGGCAAAAGTTCAAACGAGAACTGTTTTTCTCGCAGTTTTCGTACGGAAAACGGTTCTCGTTTGAACCGTCCCTATATATATATATCTTCTATCTTCTAATCTTCTAATTATAATAAACAAGTAACTACGTGCACACGTGTCATTTTCCTAGAGCACTCCCTTTTTGTTTTCCCGCTCGCTGGCGTAGCTTCCTCAATCATCCACGTGTCCCCTTTCTCCCGCTCGGCGCTCGCTATGAGGCATTAGGTTTTTTGATTTTAGTACTCCGGTTCCCATTTTATTTTGAACGGCGGTTCCCATCTTTTGTCCTCTTATTCAAGCAACAGAGAAGAAACACTTTCTCTATTTCAGATTTTTGCTTTTTATCTCAACAAGGGGTGACGACTTCAATCTGTAGGTTGTGTCTGTGATTACCGTAATATGCTTATATACATTTGTTAAATTATCAATCATCTGTGATTCTTCGATAATCATTAGATGAAATCGAATCTGGAGACAAAATTGATCAGGTTTGTCTTCTTCCTACGAGTCTTCATCGTCAATATTCAGTGACAATAACTTCATTTAAATTGCTTCTTCGATTAAATGGAAATCTGTGATTTCGTTTATTTGATTGATTGATGGTTTCTTTCCTGAAATCGTATGTAAATTAGGTTTCTTTTACTTTAATTTGTTCTATTATATTGATTGATTGATGATTTTATTATTTCTGGATATGCCATGGCTAAATATGAAGCTTTACTTGATCGCTATAGATATTGCATATAAGGTGTTCGATGAATTGCTCGATTCATAAAAGACTCATATTACTAGCTTTTTGATACAATCATTAATGAAATAAATGATATATGAGATAACAGGATTACTATTATGGTGATCGGATTCCATCTAACGTCGAGTGGGAGACTAAATTTCGAATTTTAGCTTCCAGATACTAAATATTTGTTGCATAAGAATCCATTTCGAGTCCTCTATTTTGTGTTTTGCACTAAGGATATAATTTGATGGTTTATAAGGGTTTAACTTGAAACATTAGTTGGATATTGCTCTTGACGTGTGTGAAGCTTTGATAGTGTTTTTAAGTTAGAAAAGATGATTGACATTTAATTCATAATCATGGTTTTTGTTCTCCTGTCTGGCTTTGTGTAATATAGTAGACCTTTGATACTTAAAGGCCCTAAAGAGGAGTTAAAACCAACTCCAATATTACCAATACAAGAAGTTAGTTTTAAGCTATAAATAAAAAATAATAACTTAATTGTATAGATAGTATCTTTCTGAATTGATTTTAATTATTTTATGTTACTTTATGAAGTAACAAATCAATTATTGGTAGTATCTTTCAATAATATATCAGTCTATTAAATATGATTATAACACTGTTTGTTTAGATATATATATGATGTAGTGATGTTAGTGATTGGAGATGTATTTAGTATTTGATTTTGGTGTGATAAGAAAGTTTGCCTAACAAAAGAACGATTAAAAATGTTAATTACGTGCGGTAATTGTTTACTCTCTTTTTGTGTACTTAGTTTTTATTTTTGGATCGGTGCCCTTTGAAATGGTTCTATTGAAAGATTGCAAAAGGTCTCGTGTGCTGATATGTTTGTTACAAATGGTCTACAAGTTGGGGCTGTTAAATTCTTTGGAATTCTGGTGTAGCAACACGTTTATTGGTTTATGTTTTGCTGCTGTGGTAAAGTTCTTCCCTTCTTGTCTTTAAATCTTGCCTTGATCCTTTCCTTTTAAAAGTTGAATTATTTGAGCAGAGTTGTATATTTTTATGGCTCTATGAATGTTGAATGTTAGTAAATGACCTTGAGATGATCATGTTTGCATGGATGTTTCTGATGATAAAGTATGCATTCAAAAGATTTTGCTTTAAAATGACCAATGATAACACATCCCTAATGTGTATCAAACTAACTAATATGAATGCTATATAGCACAGAGGATGATGGAAAGAGCATTTTAATGATGAGAACTCTAACAGCTTAAAGTTTATTGATGATTAATGTATGTTTGTTTGATAAAATATAAGCGTTGTTATTATGAGGTGATATGATTAAGAAATCACAAGTAGACGATTGATAAAATATAATTGATGATTATATACATGATTATCATCTACTTACAAATGATCTGTCATTAACATTACACTCTTGTTCTTTTTTCTTTCTAATATTAGATTATAGTCTTATAGTGAGATGTAGGGGTCGTTTGTTTATTAATAGGTTCTGGGTCTGAATCTGAATAACATGTCTGCACATTAAGAGGTGATTCTGACGTCGAATGTTCATTCATGTTTTGCTGTTTGTTTTTTGAAATATCTGAATGGTTGTAATTATCTGTTTTAGAATATTTTATATTCAATTGTTACATATATAACTAAATTTTAACTTTTCTAATTATAAAGTAAATTATTTTAATAGCAAATATCAAACCATAATAATATAGGAAATTAAAATAAAAAAATATATAGATGAGAGATGCGTAGCGGTGTGCGGCGCCCAACGGCGACCGTGAAAGATGTCAATATATATAGAGTAGTGGAGGAGTAGATGCTGACGTGAATAAGTGAAAGAAAGAGTGTAATTGTTATAGTATAATGAAACATAAATTCTGTTAAGATGTAATAAAAAGTAATTTTATCTCTTATTCATTAAGAGGTTTTAAGAGGTTTTCAGATCTTAATGAAAAGAAAAAACAAACAGCTCTTACATCTTAATCTCTCATTGATTCAGATTAAGATGTATTAAGACCTTTTAAAAAAACAAACGATCCTAATACCATCGTTTATTATAAAATGATGTAGACAACAAAAAAATAAATGTAAAACTTAATATTTTATAATCTATTTTACTTTGGATCGGAAAATCGTTAAAAATTTTGATGCTATAGTGACACTTTGTATAAAGTAATTTAAGAAACGATTAAATAAAATAAATACTTAATAATATGTAAGAATATTTAAATAACAATCTAAAGAGAGAAACATACAATTCATAAACATTTTATAATTATTTGTTCTATAAAAATGAAATAAAGGAACTATTAGGAAAAATAATGAGACTACAACTTATAAAGTTACTTTAATTGTTTAAAACAAAGTTTCTAAATTCAAAGTAATTAGTTTTCAAATTTGCGGCATACTAATTTAGATTAAAAAACAACATAGAGAAGTAATAAATAAAGAACAGCCATATATAATTACTATACATTAACAAATATTTAAAACCAAATTCGAAAAGTGGCAATTTCATTTGATGTAAAATGTGTGGTCAGGATTTTTTTCTTACTCTTTGTACCCTAATTCTCTTTTTACAATATCCCTCCCCTATATATATATATATATATATATATATATATATATATATATATATATATATATATATATATATATATATATATATATATATATATATATATAATGTCATTGAGAACCGATTTTAGTGCGAGAACCGAGAGACCCAATCTTAGCCGTTGATTTGATAAGTGGAATTCATAGATGGAGAGTGTGAGGGGATCAAGTGTGGCAGGGTGTAAGTGAAGAATTCATGGGTGGACAATGACATTGAAAGGAGGGGAATTGGACGGCTCAGATTGGTTCTCGCGGTTCTCGTACTAAAAAATGATTCTCAATGGAACTTCTTCCTATATATATATAGGGTAGGGATATAGTACAAAAAATCTTATGGTACTAAATGTAAGAAGAAATCTCAGCCATTCAATTTTTCAACTTTATTCCTAAAAAATGGCTTTTTCACTTTTTTACTAATTATTAAAAAAACAAATAAGGGTATATTTGACCTATATTAAATTTTTCTCTCTCCTATTTCCTAATTTCCAGTTTCTAGTCGCCATTTTTAAAGAACTTTTTTGATGCAGACACTAGAAAAAAAGATGAACAACACATCATGATGTATCACTCCACATGTATACCCAGATTCAACTAAGATGCACAAAATTAACAAAAATAATACATCATATATCGATGCACAATCCATCAGATCCAACACTAATTTAACAAATTGAATAATGATTTCAGCATAAATCGGTTTTTTTGTTGAAAATTACAGATGCACACATCAACAAAAAACAGATCACTGTTTACTTAGAACTAAGAGAAAATGATGAACAAAAGCATTCATCAAAAAAATTATTAACAAAAACAAATTGACAAAAATAGGACACTGATGAAGAAGTTTCTTCACCGCATCGGCGGTGGTGTTGGTGGACCGGTTTCTCTTCTGATAAAGTACCAAATCGACGGCGACCGGTGAAGGAGCGGTGGTCGGCGGCAACCAGAAGCAAATCGGCGGCGACGTGAGGTTTAGGCTGTGTTTGAGGCAGAAGACCTTAGGGTTAAGCGACGGTAGTTGGTGGGCAAAACAACAAAGGCGGCGGCGTGAATTTAGGGTTTCTGTGAGGCGACGTCGATAACCAGGGGTGGCGACTTCAAATGGGGCGGCGAAACAGACGTGGCGTGTGCATCTGAGAATGGGCGGCGACTTCAAATGGGGCGGCGAACAGTGATGCATCGGCGGTTACAGGGGAAGAAATGGACGGGGGCGAAGGTGTACGGCTGCTGTTGTAGGGTTTTCAAAAATGGGAGGAGCAGATAGGAAGTCTATAACGTGGGAGAGGGTTTTAAGGGAAGAGAGAGAATAAAATATTAAACTACCCAATTTACCCTTTTTTTTTACTATGTCACATGTCACAACCACAATTCACCTTACATTTACTACCTTAATATTTTTTTTACTTTAACCTAATTCTCTCTCTCTCTCTCTCTCTCTCTCTATATATATATATATATATATATATATATATATATATATATATATATATATATATGGGAGGGTTCAAACGAGAACTGTTTTTCGTACAAGAATTGCGAGAACCAATTTGAGCCGTCCAATTCCCCTCCTCTAATGTCATTGCCTATATATATATATATATATATATATATATATATATATATATATATATATATATAGGAAGAAGTTCATTAGAGAACTATTCTTAGTACGAGAACCAATCTTAGCCATTCATTTAATAAGTGGAATTCATGGATGGAGAGCGTGTGATATAGAGTGTGGCAAGGTGAATGTGATGAATTCATAGAGGAGCAATCAAATTAAAGTAAGACGAATTGAACGGTCAAGATTGGTTCTCGCGATTCTCAAATTAAGAATGATTCTCAAATAAACTTGATATATAATTGACAAATAACATTACCATATCACCATAGTATAAAAAATGGACCAGGAAACCACATCGTCTTCCCTCTATATATGAATCCATGTATAATTTCTGCATGATTGGTTCATATAGAAAATTACTGCTGTTAATTATAATTATAGTTACAACTTCTCTTTTAACTATCTATCAGTTTGATGTAAATAAATAAAAAACAATACAAATTGTCAGAAAATGTTTATATAATTGCTATATTAACATTAATTAGTAATTATTAAAGTTGGGACTAGCATCCATACAACAGTTTTCAAACGATAAGTCGATAACTACTGAAAAGCATTACTTCATAGTTCATAAAAGACTAAATGATAATTTAAAAATGTGTAACACTAGGCATGCAAGGTCCAATGATTAAAGAATATATCTAACATCTAACAAAATATCAACCTTTTTTTTAAAGGAACAAAATATCAACCTTAGTAATTATCTTTATTTGTAAAAACTAAATAAGAAAAAAAAAGTAATTTCTATCAAACCAAAATGATAATTTACTTAATCTAGTCTAGTTGTCTTATGAAAATAATCTCTGTTTAATATGAGATAATATATAGAAAGCACATCTAGCTATGCCACCTAACTATTAAAACAGTTTTATAGGTCATTAAACTATGTATGATACTCACATTTTTAAGCGTATAAAATTTGTACACCCTTATAAGTGTAAATAATTTGTAAAACTTGAAAAAACTTCACATTCATAAGTGCAAAAAAAGTGCTTACACTTATATATGTAAACTAAAAACTAAAAAATTTTCTCATGCTTGTGAAAACCCAAAATTTACTAACACTTTTATATGTGACTTTAATAAATTTATATCACACTTAAAACTGTGAAAATTAATAGAAAACAGAGAAAAAAAAGTTCACATTAAACAAAGTGTGAAAAAATTAGAATAAAATCCTCACGCTTTCTTACGTGAGAAATTTAGTTCACACTTTATAAAACTGTGAACAAATTGTAACCGACATTGTATAGAACAAGTAAATATTACCCGCGCTTTACGGCGGAATAAAAATAGTATATCGTTTAGTGTAAAATTATATTGTTACTTTAATTTATAATAAAATTCGTCTAAACAACTCTATAACAAATAATTTAAAAAGATTCGAAATTTTAGCCTTAACTTCAGTCTCTAATATTAATATAAATAATTATTGTATTAAACTAAAGTGACTTTTCTTTTAGTGGAAGTGGAAAGTAATACATTCAGGTTTGAAGTGGTGAATAAGTGGGGCCGTGGGGAAATTGTAAGGCTATGTGTTGTACCACGGGTTTAGCTTCGGGTCCGGCGAAAGATTCTTCGGGTTCTTGGGGAACACCATTTCCCCTTCTTCGGGTAGTGGTGTGGGTTCCCATCTTCGGCTCTTTTTACCCGAGCGACAAATCGACCCCCCTCCCCCCTACCCCCTCCAACGGTTATTTTTTAAAAAAGTAGCCGTTTTCTCTTTTTTTTTATTCCACACCCTCTATATATCTATATATATATATATATATATATATATATATATTATACTCTCCTATTCATTTTACACCATATTTCTCTCTTCTTTTCTACATTTTATTTACTCATCTTTATTTTTTATACAACATACATCATGGATATGATCCTAACCAAAATTTCACTACACCTCCGTCAACCGGACGTAACCGATCGAGAGTTACAAGTTCTACACCACAACGGTCCATCGATCCTTTCATTGTGCGCAACAACAATCAATGCCGATGTTCACTCCACCACGGTTTACATATACCGGAATGCTTAGCCAACAACAACAAATTCCGCTCTCCGATATTGGCTATCCGCTTCCACAACAACCGAGTCAATATCAACAACCGAGTCCATATCAACAACCGAGTCCATATCAACAAATGGATTTCTCGCAACAAATACTACAACAACAACAACAACTACATTTTCAACATTTACGAGAAACGCAACAACATCAACATGTGTTACGAGATAAAGATAATGATGATGATGATGATGATGATGACGAAGATGATGACGAAGATGAAGAAGTATTCGTTGCCGAAACCCAACAACTACAACAAGAACGACAAAAGGGAAAACAACAAGTTGTCGAAACCCAACCGGCTAGCAATTTTCCAACGCGTGCTAAACAACAAAAGTGGACACCCAATGAAGAAGTGACGTTGGTAAAAGCTTGGATCGATGTTTCCGAGGATCCAATCATACGAAATGCGCAAGCGGGCGGTATTTATTTATTATTATTATTTATTATAATTATTTATTATTATTATTTATTATAATTATTTATTATTATTATTATTATTATTATTATTATTATTATTATTATTATTATTATTATTATTATTATTATTATCGTTATGTATTATTATTATTTATTATTATTATTATTATTATTATATATTTATGTAGGTAGTTTTTGGAAAAGGGTTTTGGAAGTGTTTCAAAACCAACTCGGCAAACGCAAAGACTACCGAGGGGTGCATCAAGTAAATTCCAAGTTTCAAGATATCAACCGAAAAGTAACAAAGTTTGCCGGCATTTACAACAACATCGAGAATTCAAGAGCTAGTGGCATGAGTGACGCGGATATCTTAAAAACCGCTCATATCCGTTACAAGTCAGAAAATAGAGGCGCAACTTTTGGTCACGAGCTTTGTTGGGATGTTCTTAACAAATATCCCAAATGGAGAAGAGTACCTCTCCCGGATTCCAACCCCCGTCCGTCAAAAAGAACAAAATCACTATCGGAGTCGAATGTTCGATCGACTACGGGCTCATATCGACCTAAACGAAGACGAGGACGAAAATAATGATGATGAAAATGCCCAGCCAACCGAACCCATAAGGCCCATTGGGAGAGATCGAGCGAAGCGTCCGGTATCGACATCTACGGGTACGGGTACGGGGTCGAAACAGGAGAGCATCACATCGTTGTTGGACAATTTAGAGACACTAAACAGCAAACAAGATCGTTATTTAGCGGTGCGTGAAAAAGAGTTGGCAATTAAAGAAGCGGAAGAATTGCGTAAAGACTACGAATTTTACATCTCCCCGATGGCTCACCTTACCGGAGGTATATTAGATACAACCTTGCAGATGAAGGAGATTATACACATCAAACACAACTTTCCACCGCTTTAGATATTTATATTTTATTGTCTAGTTTTAAGTTTAAATTATGTAATGTTTTAATTTTTATTTAGAATTTAAGAATTTAGCTTTAAATTTAAAATATGTAATGTTTTAAGTTTTTATTTAAATTAATTTATATTTTTCGAAATAGTAGTTTTAATTAATTTATATTTTTCGTTATTAAATAAAATGTTATTTAGTTAAATAATTAATTGTTAAATTAAAAATAAAATTAAAAAAGGAAAAGGAAAAGGAAAAGGAAAAGGAAAGATGAAAGATGGGTATAACACTAGTTGAGGGTAAGGAAAGGGGAAGGGAAATAAAGTTGATGTGACTGTGTGTAATGAAAGATAAAAGATGGGTATAACACATAGCCTAAAACGTTGGTATGGAAGGTTTCTAGATGATTGGTAAAAATAAATAATAAAATACTATCGTAGAACAGTAGAAAACGACGCCAAATTGTTCAAAACGACATACTATTTGTGGTAATTGTATATATATGAAAGAATTCATAGCTTTATTATCAGGTATAGTTAATTCGGAGCTTCATATACGTCAACACACATCGCGGCTTCTCCTCATCGAGTTCGCACACATATATACTTGTCTCATCGAGCCCTCGATTGCAACCGCATCGGCGGTCTGTTGTGTACCGCTATGTCCGGTTTCCGATCTCTGGTGCGGCTGCAGCGGCTTCGGTAGTCTGTTGTGTCGGATTCAAGTTGTCCACCGCCGCTATGTCCGGTTTCCGATCTCTGGTGCGGCTGCAGCGGCTTCGGTAGTCTGTTGCGTCGGATTCAAGTTGTCCACCGCCGCTGCGTCCGACCTTTGCTGGTGTCTGCTTCAAATCTCCGATCTCTGGTGTTGGTGGTCGCTGCGTTGGCTCTCCGGTCACTGATGGTTGCTGTTTAAAGTCTGTTCTATGGCGGTGGCTGCTAGTCTGTGACGGTCGAGTGGGTAACGGCAGGCTGCCGGTAGTGAGTCGGCGAACTTATCCTTAAACTACCATGAGACTATATTTGGACAAAGACAACAATAGTCGAACGTGAAAAGATTAGGCATGTATGCATAAACTACATTTGCATTATGTAATCGATGAGTTTCTTCATTTTATTTAGCCCTAGTTAATGTGCTTATGCATGTAATGTTAGCCCTAACCCTAATCGATGAGTTTCTCCGTGTAATTTCAGCCCTAATCGACATATGAACCGAATCAAGGAAGCCTTTGTCCTAATCCGATCCAGACCTGATCTTCTAGGTATGTTTCTTCAATTTGTTTAGTTATTTTTGGAACTGATTTGTTGCTGAATCGCTTTCTCTTGTTGTCCGAGTTGTTCATTTTGTTCATTTGTTTCTAATGCTTCATGTATCAAACTTCAACTTTGCTTTATTCTTATGTTTCTAATGATTCACGTATCAGAATTTGGCTTGAAATGGTTCTTTTTTATTTTTAAACATAAAAAAGTTGATTAGTTGATGTAATTCGTCTTCGGTCTTTAGGCACATGAAGCTTCAACATTTTGCCAATTTGGGATGCCCTGCATTAATTGTAGCATCATGTAGTAACTTTAAAGCCAAAAGTATGTATTTTTTTTAAAGATAATACAGAAGTATCTAGGATACACATTTTGATTTTTGTTACACATTTGTACTTTGAGTTGAAACTGAATAGAAAAGCTCTCATCTCTTTCTTCAATTTCCTAAGTCATGTGATTAGTTTCTTTCTCTAACGTGTCAAATTTGTAGACAGTCATCCATTATGTATATTATTGAAGTGATATTAGTTTTGCGTCATTAGGGACTTGAAATCCGGATGTTATATGGTGCTTTGTGGTAATTTGAGGTCTCATTTATTGTAGAGGCTTTAAATGATAAACATGCATTCAAATTTTTAGCGTTTGGCAGTGTGATCCTTTGTAAATTGAGATACCATTGATCAATAACTTCAGGAGGGATAACAGATCTTCTTTTAATGATCTTGGGATACATATGACCGATTAGAATTTGCTTTCTGCTAAGCTCATATTCTGAGTAAACAGGTTTCTTAGTCTCCTTGTGTTTGCTTTTAATGTTGTTAGTTACATATAAAGTTGTCTTACATATCACATGATTAGATAGGTATCTTTTTCTCTTATCTTTGTTTGCTCTGCTTGTTCTATATGTTCCTCACCTACATATTCATGCTGTGAATTCTGATTGATAAAAGCTTGTTAGGTTTCAATATATCTCATTGTATACCTATATCTTTTGGGCACTAGTCCATTAAGAAAAAGGAAACATATTGATTTGGTTTTGAATTTTTTTTAAATTTATGACAAATATTGCTTATACAGGTCAAAACGGTCTAATTTGGAAAAAGAACAGTGTCAAAAGAGTTTGAGTTGGATTAGTTTCGATCGGGTTAGGTCGACCCGTTCGACTTTCACTTTTCTTATTATTACTCCATTTTGTAATATGTAATGAATTGGTGTAATTGACTCAAAATTTGATTCATTTGTAAAATATGGAATAAACTTTAATTTCTTTATAGTTGGTTGGTATTTTGAGCTGGTTGGTATATAGCAGGTTGGTGTATGTTTGATTTATATATTTAGTTAAGAAATCTCATATTTAGAAGCATGGAGTATTAGATCAATATCCTGACACTTAGAAGTGTGAAGAAATGGTTAAAATCCTCACAATTAGAAGTGTGAAAAATGGCTTTCAATCTTCATATTTAAAAACGCGAAAAATGACTCAAAATCTTCACGCATAAAAGCGTGAACTTTTTACAAATATCTTTACACTTAAAAACGTGAAAATTATCCAAATGTATTCACACTTAAAAGTGGAAAAAAAAAATTGCCTCAACCAATTTCCTCGCGCATGAGCCAAATGTGAACTTTATAATTTCTCGCGCTTATAATTGTATAAATATAACCAAAAAAGCGTGGTCACTTAACCGTTTTGTTGTAGTGAAAACTGAAAACATTGTAGATCAACAATTGTAACATTTGAAATTTTAATTAAGGAAAAACGAAAACATAAAAATTTCCTATATATTTAAACCAATAAACAAGGTGTTGGAACCTAGAGGGGGTGAATAGGTTCTTTTACTTAGTTTATTAATTTTTACAAAAATAAAAACTTGTAAGTTGTGTTATAGGAATAATTTTTGAAGTTTATAACAACACAACAAATATTTGCAAGAATTTAAAGAGAGTAGAGATAGAGAGATATCACCAAGAGTAGACAAGAGATTTATAGTGGTTCATGCAAGTGTTAACAAACTTGCACTACATCCACTCCTTGGCCTCACCCACCAAGAGTTTGCTCCACTAAAACTTCTCTCTTTGAAGGTAGAGATAAACTTTTACAACTTCTCTCTTTAGCTTACAAGAAATAATCTTCTCTCTTGCAAACAAGGCTAAGATAAGCCTAACTTCACTCTAATTGTGTTGGCTAGAGTTAATCCTTACTTCTCTCTAATTCTATAGGCTAGAGATAATTCTCATTCACTCTAATTAGAAAGGCTAGAGTTGATCCTTACACTATTACAAAATATGTAGAAAGATGATGTAGTGTTTAAGCTTTTAAAGCTTTGCTCTTGCTTGATTCTTGATCTTGAATGATAGATGAATTATCAAAGAATATGAGCTCACAAGATAAGAATATATGTTCTGTGTTTTAGCTGTACAAGAGGTTAATAAAACACAAGACTTGAGTTGGTTTAAATAAGGAAAAAGGTGCAAGTTCAAAAAGTGTCCAGACTGCCCACGGTCGATCCACCGTCGACCGTGGCATCTTCCGTCAGCATTCTGGAACTTTTTTAGCCTTGCAAATAAAGACGTTGGTCTTTTACCAAAATCACACACAACCCATTTTTACCATTAAAATGCACTGAAAAGGAGTCTTAGAAAAGTTGGGTTGGTGTCATACCTCTTATGTTTGAATTTAAACACCAAATAGGAAGTTTAGAAGCCAAATGCATAAAACATGTTGGAAGTTTGCTTCTTTGGGAGATTCCTTTTTCTATAAATGGTGTTGTGTTATTTCAATGGAAGATCATGTTTGGTATTTGCCAAAATAAGAAGTTTTATACTTTTTCAACCAAGCTTGTGATTTATATAAAAATATTTGAATTTTTTATAAAAGTTTTTATAAAAATTATTTTGTAAAAACTTAAACTTCTTTAATTAATTATTCTTGTAAGTTCATATTTTCCGAACTCTTGTTTGTAGTTTTCTTCGCCACCGGCTGTCGGGTACAAGTTCGGCTGACTTCAAGAGGAACAATGTTTAAGAATAGTGAGTTGTGCAGTGACGGTTGATACACGGTCGACCGTGGGATCGACCGTGAACACTTTACGCTTTCTTCAAAACTTGTTTTCTTCATATCTTGTTGAGTTAAATTCTTTTACTTGTTTGTACTTCAGTTGATCATCAATTTGAGGCTTGTTAATTTTCTTTAAGAATATAGATATGAACATATGAATAATTTTGATAAGCAATAGTATCACATGTGTATATTTTTATCATCATCAAAACAAGGAGTGCACTTTTAAATGTATGACCATGTATGCAACATTTAATTAAGATTGCTACATAAAATTATTCATGTTAACAATGTTGCATAGCTATATTCTTCTCCCCCTTTTGTCAAATCAAAAAGGAACATTCTTCTCCCTCTTATGATCTAGCACAAAATAGTTGATAAAGCTCCCCCTTGATCAAAGCTCCCCCTTGATTTATGATCCCTTTAAGCTAGCACTTGACAAAAGATAGACAAAACAAAACACAAGTGCAAGATATATAAAAGTATTTGCATAAACTTAATTTAGGAAAAATCAAATATACTCAAGTAGGAATCATGTGAGATTTATGCATCATTATCTTGTATTTATGCTAATGATAGGAAGTGAGAGTGTGAATATATATGAAATTTTCTTTTTGGTTGGTGACTCCCCCTTAAAATATGCATATTATGTTAGGGACAACCAAAATCCACAATCCTAATCTTAAGTTAAGTATCAAAAATTTCTTAGCTCTAGATTGTGGAGATTATCTCAATATTAGTCTATTCATTTCTAATTGATATTTATTCATATACATTATGTAGCAAATGGATGATTTAATCAAGTAAGTGACCAATGTGTGCACTAAGTTGAAAATTATTTTGATTTTATGTATGAAGCACATGATGTCATGTATATTATCTTGATCTTCAAATAATAATGCATTGTATATGTAGATCAACATCTCATGAGAAATTTGATATAGAATTGATCTTTTCATGATTACGATCAACATTGATATGTATATTTCTCAAGTATTACATATTTGAGTTAATTCTATACCAACATATACTCACTAAAATATACTCTCATTATTACTAGTACACAAAAGTTTTCTAATTTTAAGCAAGTCAAATAAAGATTTTATAGTTACATGTTTGGTTCATGATTTCTTAAGTTTATCTTCTTTTGATAGATCAACTAGACTTAAGTATAAGTTTACTTGTTATTTTATCTTATATTCAAATTTGTTTTTTATTTATGTGTATTCAATATTCAACAAGATTAGGATGATTTGAGAAAAGTGTTCTCATGAGTACAAAGCATGCAATACCAATGCTCCAATCATTATTTATGCATGTATGCCACATAGTTTCATGTGTCAAGTGATAATCCAATTAAGTATGTGACACATGAGATTAGTTATTTAAGTATATAGGCATACTCAAGCATATATCAAGATGACAAATAACATGATTTCTTATATGAGGCATAACTTGTCATCTATTTTAACTATCTTGATTACAAAGAGTAATTCATTAAGTACCATGACAATATAGTAAGAGAGAACCACTTGCAACAATTAATATGTTAATTTATATTTCTTCACCATGTAATCATCTTCATATATCTTTCATCACAAACTTATTTCAAAGACTCTTTTGATAGTGATCTTATATGAAAAATCTATGTGTTAGGTAGCTTGACCACAATTCATTACATGATAATTATTCAACACTTGATGAGCATGAATGACATATCATAATGTTACATATGTTTAGTGATATTTCATGTAAGAATCACATATGTAATTTGATAACATTAAGAACAAGGATATGTCAAACATGAACCAAAGTATTATCATTTAGCGTGTATTGTTATTTTGGTAACATATCTTGTTGATGTAAATAGGATATCATGAGCATCACATATAAGTTGCATACAAGCATTTTACCTTTTCAAACCATGTAAGATATAGAATTTAGGCATAAGGTTTGTGTAAATTATTTTTATTTCTCCATGTATGCAATTACTTAAAGAGCTCTTATAAAAGTAACACATGAAATGTTTGACTAAAATGGTTTTTCAAACTCTTATGTCATAACTCAACTTTTAGTTTGTGATTACTTTGAATTGTGAAGTGTATAAGATCTAAGCAAGTTCTTATTTATTTAATGTAATCTTATCTTAACTTCATAATAATCATTTTATGACTTTGCAAGTTTAATTAGTTTATCACTTTTACTAATAGTCTTGACTTTTTGAATTAAGTTCTTAGAATTTGAGCCCAAGACAAGATATTCAAACTTTAACATCATAGGGAGTTGCATGTTAGCATATTGTTGCACTAAACCAAGGTAATATAATTTATTTAATGCACAAAGGTTTAGGCATAGCATTTTAGTACCATAAACATGCTTTTATTCGTTTGTTTACAATGATGTCCACAAAATTTGTATGAGTTTTCAAAGTAATAGGTGAAGAAGTGATTTAGTGATGAATGACAAGTATTAAGCAAGAGTAATTCTATGTATGAGCCTTAAATAGAAAATTATTAAAGGTAACATCAAGCTCACAGTCGAAGTCACGGTCGACCGTGGTTCGACCGTGGAGCACTTGATAGATTTAGAATTTTGAAAATCTCCAGAGGGTCGACGGTCGATGCACGGTATCGACCGTGTATCGACCGTGAAGCATCTGTTCACTTTTTCTTTATTTGTTAGACTTTTCGACAAATATATATATATATATATATATATATATATATATATATATATATATATATATATATATCTTAGTTATATTTTGTCACAAACCCATTTTTCATCATATTAGTTTTCCTTCATTCTTTACCCCTAAACCCAAGGCTTAAACATTACACAAAATTGTTCATACATGATTCATGTTAGATTTATGTGTAGAGTGGAACCCTAAGAAGATAAAGAAGAAACAATGGTGAGGAATTTTACCTTTAGTGAAGAAGATTCATGAATCAAGTGAGAGATCTAGAATGAAGAAGCTTTCACTTGTAGATGGACTATGAATCCAACCCGGGCTTCAACCATAGTTTCAATCATAAGGTAAATTCTTGTTTCTTGCAATAAATTTTAAGCTTTTTGAGTGTCTAAGCAACAATGGTGGCTAGGATTTTTGTGGGGATAATGGGTAAGGTGATAAAGTGGTGAGATGAGAGAGAAATAAGCAAAATAGGGTTAAAGTTCGTCAGACATCCGACGGACTATCCACGGTCGATCGTGGCATCGACCGCGAGATTTATTTCAAATTGATCATTTGGGCAGTGGATCCACGGTCGATACACGGCTTCGACCGTGGTTCAACCGTGAACCTTCTGGAAGCACAATTTTGAAAGGTTTCACATAATCAAACTTTATTTCCTAGGGAACATGTTTAATCATTCCTAAACCAAAATCTCATTGTATCAACTACTTCTTTCTTAAGTGGTTTAGCACATATGTCCGCTAGATTTTTGCATTTTTGTGTGTTTGAAATATTATTTCTTTAATATATCTTAACTAATTTTATAGCATGTATATAACTTCTAAGCACCATTTTTTATGAAGTCACAATTATGATTTATCAAAGTAAGTTGTCTTAATTTGTAATATGATATCTTTTAAATTCTAAGACAATGTTACTTGTGATAAAATCCAATTTGGTTGTTTAATCACTTAAACCCAAACAAAGTATATGACAGTGAATTTCATGGGTTTATAGCAAACCATCAATTTTTGACAAATAATGTATTATTTGATTATACATTTCAATATATATAGAAATATATAACATATATTTCCATATCATTTAGAGACTCTTAGCCAAAACATTGATTTGTGAGAAATTTAAGCATTTGCATATGATTACTTAGTTAATATGATGAACATGAACATGGTATATCAAATTTTAAAGTATTGTTCATCAATATGCAATTTTAACTTTAAGCACAATATTTCTCACATTCAAAAGCAAATATTATTGTTTAGATGTAGTTTAATTATTCTAACTTTATGAAACCATACATCTAGAATTATTAATCAACTATCAATTTTCTCAAATTTGTTATTTAATGATTTTCAAGATAGTTTGATATTTGTCATGCATCTATATGGAAGAGCTTCAAGTTATTATTTAAATCACAACACCAAGTAATATGGGCACAAGTAATATGTCATTTTAACGCCACATAGTTCAACTTTGTAACTCAATCAAAAAGTATTTGACTTGAGTATGAATTGAGCTTTGAAAGACATTTAAGCATTTGATAAGTATTTCTATGTCTTTTGTTAATGCTTTTGCTACCCTTGATTTATTTTTATAGCAAACCAAGTTTATGTAAAGCACTAGATACAATAAACACATTTAAACATGTCAAGTAGTTTCACATAAGTTCTCATGGCACTTTCAACACATAGATGTCAACATATAAAGCCTTGAGAAGTGAAAGAAAAACTAATCTTGATTGTGTTTCACTAGTGTTGTTCAAAAGCATTATTCTTGATGATTTATCATCCAAGTCTTTCATCCACACAAAACTTCAAGTTGCATCAAGAATGATATTCAACCTCAATTACAACCTACAACTCAAACATATTTCATATGTGTGGTACACATCTTTTCATGGGTCCAGGATTGTTAGTATCAAAAACACCTACTTTGATTCACCTTGGTGTTATCTTGAAACCTTCTTCATTTCTTGAAGTTGGAGTACAAGATTTTATCATATGTTTATTACATCCAACCTTAGGCATACTATTGAAAGAACTAGAGGCAATCTTGTATTTTTCAAACTTTTGAAACATCCAGCGAGCTGACGGAAGATGCACGGCATCAACCGTATATCGACCGTGAGCCTTCTGGATTTTTTCTTTTGCCTTTTCTTTCACAATTTTGAATGGTTTTAATGATATGTTGCTTGTTTCAATTGATAACTCATGACCTCCTTCATCACTTAATAACTTTTGAATTCTAACATTCTTTTCTTTGAAGTTTACACAAGTAGAGCAACCTTGTGACATAATGTTAGATTTTCTTAACTCATTTATTTCCTTGACCAAGATTTCATTAAGATCTTTGAGTTTAAAATTATTATTCTCAACATTTTTCAAATCACTGATCTTGGTAATGAGTTTTGAATTAATATCAAGTAACATATCATATTTATCTTTTAGTTCATCATAAAGATTATGTAAGTAATCTTTACTACTAGAATCATTTATGAAAGATACCTCATTTTCTTTAAAAGCCATGAAGCAAGCAAGTTCTCTTGATCTATCTTTTTCTTCATTTCTTCTTGCCTCAAGCTCTTCAAATTTACCTATATCTTTCCATAATCTCTTGGCACAAGTGTAAGAACACATATATTTATATTTACTTCCTTTAAGAGATTTTTGAATAAATATCAATGCTTGTTCATTTTGTGACATATCTTCATCAAGATCATTTTCAATAAAGTCACCCATGTCATACTCTATTGATCTTAAGAATGTCAAACATGTAGGATTTCCAACCCAAAAATGTATAATCAATAAACATAGGTAAAGTAGTCATATAAACCCCCAAACTTAGGTTATCATTTAAGTCCATGGATCTAACTCAAGATTTTTGTATAAAATTGTTTTCTCAAAATATTTATAAAGAAAGTTCTATCTCAAAAACAATTTTAACAAAAAATTTTAGAGCAACTTGCTCTGATACCAATTGTTGGAACCTAGAGGGGGGGGGGGGGGTTAATAGGTTCTTTTACTTAGTTTATCAATTTTTACAAAAATAAAAACTTGTAAGTTGTGTTATAAGAATAATTTTTGAAGTTTATAACAACACAACAAATATTTGCAAGAATTTAAAGAGAGTAGAGATAGAGAGATATCACCAAGAGTAGACAAGAGATTTATAGTGGTTCATGCAAGTGTTAACAAACTTGCACTACATCCACTCCTTGGCCTCACCCACCAAGAGTTTGCTCCACTAAAACTTCTCTCTTTGAAGGTAGAGATAAACCTTTACAACTTCTCTCTTTAGCTTACAAGAAATAATCGTCTCTCTTGCAAACAAGGCTAAGATAAGCCTAACTTCACTCTAATTGTGTTGGCTAGAGTTAATCTTTACTTCTCTCTAATTCTATAGGCTAGAGATAATTCTCACTTCACTATAATTAGAAAGACTAGAGTTGATCCTTACACTATTACAAAATATGTAGAAAGATGATGTAGTGTTTAAGCTTTTAAAGCTTTGCTCTTGCTTGATTCTTGATCTTGAATGATAGATGAATTATCAAAGAATATGAGCTCACAAGATAAGAATATATGTTCTGTGTTTTAGCTGTACAAGAGGTTAATAAAACACAAGACTTGAGTTGGTTTAAATAAGGAAAAAGGTGCAAGTTCAAAAAGTGTCCAGACTGCCCACGGTCGATCCACGGTCGACCGTGGCATCTTCCGTCAGCATTCTGGAACTTTTTTAGCCTTGCAAATAAAGACGTTGGTCTTTTACCAAAATCACACACAACCCATTTTTACCATTAAAATGCACTGAAAAGGAGTCTTAGAAAAGTTGGGTTGGTGTCATACCTCTTATGTTTGAATTTAAACACCAAATAGGAAGTTTAGAAGCCAAATGCATAAAACATGTTGGAAGTTTGCTTCTTTGGGAGATTCCTTTTTCTATAAGTGGTGTTGTGTTATTTTAATGGAAGATCATGTTTGGTATTTGCCAAAATAAGAAGTCTTATACTTTTTCAACCAAGCTTGTGATTTATATAAAAATATTTGAATTTTTTATAAAAGTTTTTATAAAAATTATTTTGTAAAAACTTAAACTTCTTTAATTAATTATTCTTGTAAGCTCATATTTTCCGAACTCTTGTTTGTAGTTTTTCTTCGCCACCGGCTGACGGGTACGAGTTCGGCTGACTTCAAGAGGAACAATGTTTAAGAATAGTGAGTTGTGCAGTGATGGTTGATACACGGTCGACCGTGGGATCGACCGTGAACATTTTACGCTTTCTTCAAAACTTGTTTTCTTCATATTTTGTTGAGTTAAATTCTTTTACTTGTTTGTACTTCAGTTGATCATCAATTTGAGGCTTGTTAATTTTCTTTAAGAATATAGATATGAACATATGAATAATTTTGATAAGCAATAGTATCACATGTGTATATTTTTATCATCATCAAAACAAGGAGTGCACTTTTAAATGTATGACCATATCACTAGTAATTATCTAAAAAAGAGACTATAACAGTGTAATTAAATCAAACATATCTATTTCTGGATAGATTTAAGATTCATAGATTAGTTTTTGGTATCTTTAAATATAATTAAAAATGTAGTTCGAATCTATCTATATATATATTATATATATATATATATATATATATATATATATATATATATATATATAAAAGAGGCTTACCAAAATTTCCAAAATTAACTTTAATCAAATTTCAATTGACCAATGGGAGCGCTTAATTTCAAAATTCTTCCGATTTAGAAAATAATTTAGGAAAGCTCCGATTCTTTAAAAACACGCGGGTTTTCCTTAATTCCGGTCCTTCAAAACGGGTATTTTTTATAACCCGATACAAAAGAGGGTTTCAGCTTTCACTCACGTATCTTCCTCATCACTCTTTCAAAACCCGCCGTTGAAATTCTTCTCTTCATCGACGATTGCATATCAGACTTCGAAGGTAATCTGTGCAAATCGCTCCTCCTCAAATCTTTCTCGCTCAATATCTGTGTATTTCATCGATGATTTTATTTTGTTAACAAACATTCAACCAAGAAAACCCTAATTTGCAGAATTTCATGTTTTCGTCTTAAAGGGTTTGGTCGTTTTCATGTGAGATTCAAGGGATCTTCATACACACGCTTCCATTCTCCGAGGTTTGATATCATCTTCATCGCCTTTTTCGATCGAAGCTTGAAGGTATGTTTTTTTTATTTTTTTCTGTTTCTTCTTGATTTGTTCTTTTTCCAGAAAATCGCTCACGAAGATAAGCCTTTATTTGTTTGTTGATATCAACGATTCCATCTATTATGTTTTAAAGAGTCTTATATTTAAATATTCTTATATTATGTTATTTTGCACACCATCTATTCGGATGAATGTCTGAATGAAAAGATTACCTAATATTTGTTGCATGTTAATTTGTTTTGACTCACCTGTATGATTCAGATTTGTTACTTTCATTAATATTAAAAAATTAATGTTCTTTTATTATCATAGGTTCAACTGTTAAGGGCTTCATTTGTTTGTGTGCTTTTATAAATTAATGTTATTTGACTATGAAATCAGCAAGCTAATAAACAAAGGGATTTTAGTTTTGGTTTTTTTTTTCAGTTTAGAAATTAAAAGATAAGATTCACAAGAATACTGGTTTTGTAGGTGAATCAGTTGTTACAAGCGATATAAGAAATTTGTTTCAGTCATGGTTACTTTGTATTAATTTAGGTTTTTCTTTCTTATTATATTCTTTGATTTGAACTAATCATGGTAGTGTATACATTAGTCTCTTTATAAAAATTTGGTACCGTATATTTGGTAGTGTATACATTAATTTAGGAAGAATATATGGTACCGTATATTTAAATTGTTGGCACATTAGTCTCTTTATAAAAATTTATGATAATGTTTGGGTAGAACAACACGAATAAGACATTAAGCCCTCATCAGATTTTTGAAAATACAACTTTTTTGCGAGTATTTTGTGATCTAGAAATAATGTACTTTATATATGATTGTTTTCCAAATGTATATACGGTACCGTATATATAAGTTTATGGTACATTAGTCTCTTGATAAATAGTGAAGAATATGTTTTCGTACATTAGAACATGTATTGGTAAATAATACATATTGTTATTGATTGCAACAAAACTCTTTTTTAGGATAATGACACAGATTTTATGTTATATATAAAAATAATAATCATGATTACAGGTTTAAAAACTAAAAAAACATCGTTTTTATAAGTATTTTTTAAATAGTTTACTTTTTTTATATATAAAACAACATATTCATTTTAAAAACTAAAAATAATATTTTTAAAAATTTTTATTCATAGTGGTTAGCATTTCCATAATTCTATTATATATGGTAAATAATCCATACGGCCTTACTTAAAGATTTTAGACAATTTAGTTTACACTTTTATTAATTCTTATTAGTTATAAGTTCTACTTTTATATTTCTCTACTATTTTTAACATTATTAAATTATAATCGTGATATTGAGTATCATACTTTAATGATTTGATCTTAGTCTAAGATATATAAATTTTATTTAAGTTATCTAGATATTTAAACTTAATTGTTTTTGTTAAATTTAAAATTTTAAAACTACTATCTGATTATCCATATGTTTTGACTTTATCTTAATATAAAAATGACTAATACATATTAAATAATTCTGAGATATACAAAGTCATCACGTAGTTATGATTACATGGTTTCAAAACTTGACAATGAGAAAACAACTTATTTGAGTTCTGATTCTATCTGTGCTGAAGATATGTCAAGTACATTTGATGAGTCTTTATACTCTTATGAGATACTCAACTCATTGAAATTATCTGGCTTTCCCCATCACAAGCTTTCTTTAAAGATTGGTGCTCCCGTGATGTTACTTAGGAATCTAGGCCAGTCCAGAGGTTTATGCAATGGAACAAGGCTACAAATTGTTCGTCTTGGTACACATGTTATTGAGGCAAAAATCATTTCTGGAAAGAACATTGGCGATATTACATATATTCCTAGAATGAAGATGGTTTCATCAGATACAACAAAACTTCCTATTAAGTTTCAAAGAAGGTAATTTTCTCTGATGTTGTGTTTTGCTATGACGATTAACAAAAATCAAGGGCAGTCACTTTCAGAAGTTGGTTTGTTTCTCAGGAAACCTATGTTTACACATGGTCAATTGTATGTTGCCGTGTCATGCGTTAGAAGTAAAAAAGGATTAAGGGTTTTGATTTGTGACAATAGTGGTAATGTTACAAACAAAACAACAAACGCGGTGTACAAAGAAATGCTTCAAAAAATATAGTTTGTTTCTTTTTTGTCAATAAATACCACTATGTATAATATATCAATTATACTTCCACATTTGTATCATCATTTTATGATTGAGTTGACATTTTTTGAAATCCTGTCTCTTTGCTTTATTAGAAGATAACAATGAATCATTACATATTTAAATATTATTATTTTTTATATTTCAATTTTATTTATTTAATACCCGTGTGTACACGGGTCTATCAACTAGTAGTTTCAGTATAGAGAATCTTAATCGTTCATTCAATGTTATATAAAATCTTTATCTTTAATTAAATTGAAAATTTTAATTTTAATTTTAACTTCTAAAAGATAGAGTTCTCTAATTTAAATCGAAATTATTATAGATAATTTCATATATCTTTATAAACCTTATAAAAACGTGTTTTCCATCCTAATTTATAAATATCCTATTCACCCTTATAAATTTTCAAAATATAATATTTAACTAAATTCTTACTTCTATCGTTTTAAATGTTACATAATCATTTAAAACTTTTTTCCAAATATAACCAATACATAGTTGACTTTATTGTTTATTATTATAACAAAAACTATTAATAATTTGTATAAGAAATACAGTTACGTCTCTTCGTATTATGATATCACAGTTCTTTAATCACTTTTGCCCCCCTCATGTCGTTGCTTCATTGCTGCATTTTTGGTATTGATATAGTTTGTTAATATTTAAACTCTCATTTTTTATATTTTAAAATTATTTAATATTTATTATTTTTTTAACCAACTCGTATATCATATGAGCCTTTAATCTATTATAATTTAGACAAGTCTATTAATTAAACTTTAATGATATATTAAAACTTCATCGTAGGTGTCCTTCAAAGATAATTAGCAGAGAGCTATCTACAAAGTTTATAATGAAGTTGGTGGGAATGTACGGTATCACAATGAATTGGAATTCAAAGTGTAGTCATATTTGGTTCACAGATTGAAATTGAAGGCATTTGAAATTGATAATGAAATTTGTGGAAATTGAAATTAAACGAATTGACATCTATGAAAAACGTATACTATTAGAAAACCGTTATTTCGCGACTTCAAATTTCATCTCTAATCTATTAATTATTGGAAATTAAAACTTGGATTTCAGTACTGTTTTAATGCAGAAACTCAAAGAAACATCATGAAACTCACTTGAGAAACTCACGATAGAAAAGAAGAAATAAAACAAAATATACAAAGCAAGTTGCGTGAGAAAAAAGGAACAACTCATGTGGCTACATTTTGATAACTTTTCATTGACCAGGAAATACAACTAAATAATTGCTTATATAATAAACAAAAATACCAAACTCTCCAAGGAACAATAATGGGTATTGCCAAAAGAACCACTTCCTTAAATAAAAAAAATCGAACCAAAATCAAAACCGGTGGTTTTGGTTTTTAAAATTATAAAAATCGATTTTTTCGGTTTGGTTCGGTTTTAGGTTTCAAAACCGACCATAAAAATCAAACCGAACCGAATTGAAGGAACCGAACCGTTTAAAACCGAACCGAACCAAACCATTAAGGTTAAGGGGCATACTTTTACATTTACATATTAATTCAACATAACTGAAATACCTTACATTCCCCTTGTTTTTACTTTCTCCCCAAAAATCCCAAATTGGCACTCACTATCCAACACTCGACATATCAATCGCTTGAATCTTGAAGATCAAATCGACAGACCAAACTTGAATTTTGAATCAACAAACCAAATTGACTCATGAATATTGATTCTTCGAAGTTTAAAGCTAGAAGATCTCGATGGAAGTTTGAAGCTAGAAATCTCGACATACCATACGGCGGTGTTCGCTCTCCCTTCGTCGAGTGTTGTGACAAAATTTTGAAAAACCAAAACCCGAACCGAAAACCGAAAACCAAAACCGAACCAAACCGATTGGTTTTGGTTTTGGTTTTTCAATAACCGAAATTTTCGGTTTGGTTTCGGTTTTACGCCAAAACCGAACCAAACCGAACCGTGCGCACCCCTACTTCCTTTTACTCCTAAAACAATGCAAGACAAAATTAATTAAAAATGACCCGACCCGTAAGCATTTACTGGGTACAAACGATTAACCAACATTAATCAGCCATTAGCGATGGATTTTTTATAAAAAGATTCACTTAGTGAAAATAGCATCGCTAATAGGGCAACATAAATTAGCAATATTAGGGTGTTGCTAAAACTGCCGCAAATTAGCAAAGCATTATGATGGAATCGTGGAATTGTTAGTGACGGATTTTACACCCAGATTTACCACGAAATTTAGAAATGAACAAAACGGAGAATCAAACCAAGATGAGCGATGGACACATGAAACTGAAGAATAATCAAACCCTAACGTCGGAAATCGTCAAAGGAGTCAACGCAGGGTCACAAGAGACGTCAACATAGGGTCAACGGATTCATGAATGAAGGGTCGCCGAAATCAAAAGCCAATGAAGAGTCGGTGCATTAGTGAAAGTCAAAATCAGTTTTTGAAGGACCTTGCATGAATGGGCCTACAAGAAATAGAAAAAACAGACTGATGCAAGTGGCCTTACGTACGTTCTGTAAAGTTTAATTAATAGGATGGTGGGTGAGGTTTAATTGATTCCCTCTACACGTTTCAGTGGACAATTTATAACTTTGAGTTCGATCACCAACGAATTAAAGATTCTTTAAAGGCAGCTTCATTACTTTTTCCTCCATATATAAACTATATATCTATATATAGGAACTGAACTCGATTGATCAAGATGCGATTTGTGAAACCATTTTAATCTAAACAAATATATAGATATGATGAGCCTATTTTCCCAGAAATCGAAAGAACCGAGCTTAATGTTGGAGATCATGTATATTCTTGGCGAAAGTTATACAGCCACCATGGTTAGTTCATTATATAATGCCTGATTAATCAAGCACATGATTGTTTGTGTTTATATATGCATTCAATTTATTTGGTACGTAGATAATTAATGTATAAGAATCATACATATATGTGCAGGAATCTTTATCGGGGAAGACAAAATCATTCATTTTGTGAGCCCTAAACGTGAGTCTAAAGGCAGGAAAGGGAATTTCTTTCTAGAAAATCTTAAATTATCATCAACCAGCGACGGTAAGAAGCCTAAGAATCCTTGCCCCAAGTCATATTGTGGTTCAGAGAAAGTAGCCGGAAGTGGAGTGAAGTTGTCTTGCATAGACTGCTTCATTAAAAAAGAGTTACTAAACCGATACAAATACCAAGCAAAACGTGCATTTCTTCTTGCAAAACCAGTTGGCGGAACATGCACCACTGCGACATCTGACCCGCCAGAAGAAGTAATTCATAGAGCTTCTTATTTGTATGAAAACGGATCGTATCCAACGTATGATCTCTTCAATAACAACTGTGAAGATTTTGCACTTTATTGTAAAACTGGTTTATGGAGCACTGATAAAGGGTATCAAGGGAGGAGTGGCCAAGGAAATATGGTAAACATTCCTTTATCAAGCTATCAAAATAAGAAACATAAAGACATGGGTGAGGTTTTGCAGCAAATCGCAACAGCTATTCCAAAATACTACATAAAGAGGGATCACAAGGACATTGTAAAGGTGCCTGCAGAGGAGTTATTGTATTTCATGAATCGCTCTCTCAAGGAGTTCTAGCTAACAAGCTGATCGATCGTCGAATAAACAACAAATGAAATTCTGTCTAATTAAAATATTTTGATTTTATTTGCAAGTTTAATTAATTGTGATTTATTTGTGTACGTGTTCAATTCTAAGTTGCGTAAAAACAGCTTGATTTTGATCACACATGAATGTAGTTAATTATTTAATTGTAGTCATGTATCAGTATTCCTTAAATTGTAAATTAAGTACCACTAGCATCGTACCCGCGTAATTTTGCACCGGCGAATAGTTTTAATTTGTAACATGTCGTTTTCAATAATGTAATAATATATTATTCGCGCGATTAAATTTCACAAATTTTCTTTATGCAGCAACATGTCTGCTTTTTTCAACTTTTCTTTTATTTACGTAAACTACTTTGTTAATTTTAAAAATAAGTTATAAAAGGTACTAGAACTAGGGACTATCATCCATGCTAATTTAATGGTTGAAGAAACAATAACATTCCAAGGTGCTTTAGCGATGTAATTCACTTGACCACTTGTTCCATTTGAAACATAAATTTGTTGACTTCATACTGACCTTGACAAAACCATTACGACCATGCTTAAATACACATAAAACTACTTCTACATAAGGTTAAAAGGCACGCGCGTACCCTAGCACGGTCGTACCCTAAGAACTAGGGTTAAATGGCACGCTCGTACCTCCATAGGTACGCCCATGCCTACCCTGCATCAGTAACAGTTTACCGACTGTTTCTTCTGTAATCAACCAAAACACACTAACAAACACAACACAAGTGTTTTCAGCACTTGTTTATCAATCCATAAACACTTCAACACTAAAACATCAACAAACAAGACATCTTGATCATCCTTTGATCAAACTTATACACACAATAAAAAAAATGTCCCACTTTAACATAAAATCATTCAACTAATCATACCTTGTGCTTATGTGGATCAAGTAATTTGGCTGATTTATTGATCAGTTTTCACAAAGGAGCACTAGCATGTACATATGTATGCATGCGTGTTTGTAGTGTATGTAGTGAAAAAAAGTCAAACAAGAAGGCATATAAAAGTATAACTATAGAATAGTGACGGATCATACCCCTTGACTATTTATTTTTCAATCTTGGCAGCTTTAACCTCTCTAGTTAATAAATATGTTATACTTCACATAGTCAATTCATTAAATTAATAATACTTATTTATTTATATCTATATAGGAAATTTCAAATCTTGGGGTGTTACAGTTATTAATTTTCCTTGCGGGATCAGTTTGATAGAATGTTCTCGTCCGAAACTGACGGCTTACGACTTCCGCTTGCTATATTCTTGAAATACTAAAGTATTTTGTGAAAGGTATATCTTTTAAAATATAAAAAATCGGGTAAAGGGAGAAATAGATATATCAAAAGACTTTGTAAAACAAAATTTACCAACGGAAATTACATATTATCAACGGGATGAACTTTTAACTATTTTTTTTTTTCAAAAATTTACCATCCGAAAAATTAACAAAACCCGTTGGTAATTTAGAGCGGGAAAGTTCTCTCCAAACTTGACTCAATTATCAATGGAAAAATGAAATAATCCCGTTGGTAAAAAAGAGTGGGAAAACTCCCTCCATAAGTGATAGAAATTACCAATCACATTACCAACAGATGCCCGTTGGTAAAATGCAAAAATCCATTAACGTGTTTTCCGTTGGTAATGCCGTTGAAAATACACCAATTTACCAACAGATTAGTACCCGTTGGTGAAAATCCGTTGGTATTGTCAACTTTTCTAGTAGTGTTTGAACACAAGCTTGAACCAGATGTAGTGATTTTTCCAGATTTAGGCTATGAAAATTCATAGTCACAAGAGTTCAAACATGAACCACAAAGATTTGTCAGTGAAGATGACCGGCTTGAATCAGAAGTGTTGGTTTTTCAAACAAACTAGCATCCTCCTAAGAGGTGAAATGAACAACCATTCTTTTACCAACATAAATGCATGTATAAAGTTTTTGATTTAGCATACACCACTAACACCACACCACATCGTGATTTATCAAAGAAACAAATCTAAAAAATAATTTTAGATGCCAAAAATTGATCCATATCATCAGTCTCTCCGTTATAGTCCAAATTTAGATCCCTAACATCCAACAATGGTGTTTGTTTTAGCTTATTAAAGCTTATAAACATGACTTTTTTTCATACACTTATTTTTTCATAAGCTATAGTTATTGTAAATCATAATAAGCTTATAAAATAGAATTTTTTTCTCAAAAAAACGCGTTTATATCAAGAATAAACCGAGATAAGCTTAAACAAACACACTAATTAACACAAATTGCTTACACAAGCTTGAGACACTAACCTTAGAATACAAAATTAAAACAGAGACTTAACAAATAAATCTAAAAAAAAATTAAAATTAATAATATCCTTTGTTAGATAGTTAATATCTATTTCATAATATGAGAATAGTTTTGTTCAACAATGTAGAATGCATAATGTGTAGTATAGTTGGTTCCAAAATCATGAATAAAACTATGAGAGGTTAAAAACGTAAAGACAGGCAGACTATGATGAGAGTAGGTGAAGGCAAGATCTCCAAGTGTAAATATGGTCTCTTCTCCTGGTTTGAATTTGGTGACCCAGGAACTTTTTTATTACAAAAATAAAATTAATTAAAATTAAGAGTGTAGTTCGAGTTTCCGGTTAACCGGGTCAGATTAATAAGGTATTTAGGTATTTTAGGGCCAAATCTTAAAACAAAAACACTTCTTAATGCCCTTTTTTTTTAAACATTTCCATTGACTTAAATTGAGATATTAACTATCAAGCAATAACTAACATAAATTAGAACATAACTACAAGCATATTACAATTTACAAACTACAAAGAAAGTGCCAATTAACAATAAAAAATTAGGACAATTTAATTTAGAAATAACTAAGCTCATTACCAATTTAATAAAGGCCTGCACAATTTTAAGAAATAATTAGCCCAATTCTTCTTTAACTTATGTCTTTAGTCCAGACCAATTGAATGTAATATTGAGGTAAAAAATATTGAGGTAAGATAAGTTATGTTAAAGGTATAAAATCGACCACACGATTATATTTTATTAAACTTATACTTTTTTTTTTCAGTTTTTATTGTGTTATAGTGGCATGACTGGTAGCATCGTCTCGAAAAAATACAAAATTTCCACTACGTAGATAAATTTGACTGATGTTCCGTGCCACCAGTGCCTATAAGATAAGTTCGCCTCTTATTGGATTTTACTGCCTTAATAAATAAACTCAAAGAAATCTCACAAAACTAATAGAAGAAAAGAGAAAAAAAACAAAACATTCACAACTTGGCTGATGCAAGTTGCTTGAGAAAAAAGGAACCACACTGGCTATATGTTGATAACTTCTCATTGACCAAGAAATCAACTATATAAATGCTTAAATAATAAACAAAAATATCAAATTCTTCTTCTAAGAAGGAACAATAATGGGGACTTGATAGTAAAATACCCACTTCTTTTTACTCCTAAAACAATGCAAGACCAAGTAAATTAGAATTGAACCGACCCGTAAACTTTGACCCGATATAAACGATTAACCAACATTAATCAGTCATTAGCAAAGGATTTTCTACGAAAAAGTTCCGTCAGTGAAAATAGTATCCCTAACTTGGCAACAAAAATTAGCAATGGATTTTGAGTTTTTGCAACAAAAAAGGGCGTTGCTAAAACTTTTGCAAATTACCGTTAAAAAAAATTGCCGCAAATTATGATGGTTTTGCTTTAGCTAGGTTAAGTTAAATAAGATAGATCTATAAAAGAGTGATATTATACCAGTAGACATAAATGATGCCCTCTTTCTTTTCTATAACATGAATTATACTTATAGCGCATAAAATAATAACTACAAAGACTTTGTGGGGCGGACCCAGGATTTAGAATAGGTTGTGGTGTCATTAAAAAAAGTGAAATGGATGCCAGCACTAGCTCGAAAAAATCATTCGAATTTTACATTACGCGATAGTATCACCGTCTCGAAAAAATCGAAATTTAAATTACGCGGATAAAATTGGCTAGTGTCGATGCCACCGCAAAACCAACAATCTAATTCTAAAATTTTCCTATATAATTTAACCAATTACCAAGGTATGTGAAACTAAATCTATAGCTCCTACTTCGATCTACAAGTTAACGAATCCACTTCCCGTGTTACACCCAATTGCATACTTCTTGATAAGTTAATATTGTCTTACCTTATTCTTCATATATACAATAGTCACAAATAGGATGTCGTTTTGAACATAAAAGGGTCGTTTTCTACTGTACGTTCACACCTAGAAGGTGTGGGCATGACTTTTTCTCATATATATATATATATATATATATATATATATATATATATATATATATATATATATAGACAAAAGTTCATGCGAGAACCGTTGTTAGCGCGAGAACCGCGAGAACCAATCTAAGTCGTCCAATTCCCACTCCTTCAATGTCATTGCTCACCCATGAATTCCTCACATGCACTGTCACACCCTATCCCTCCACGCTCTCCATCCATGATACTTCTCATATCCAAGGAACAACTGAGATTGGTTCTCGCACTAACAACGGTCTCGTATGAACCCTCCCATATATATATATATATATATATATATATATATATATATATATATAAACATCCACTTTTTATCAAATATGGTTTATGAGGAGTGGTGTGGAACATAAAACCAAGGAATATGAGCATGTGTCCCATCCATGATAACTGGATGTTTTCCTTTTTATAAAAATTTATATTCAACATAATTGCTTTTGAAAATCCTTTTTATAAAAATTTATATTCAACATAATTGCTTTTGAAAAACATGCGAGGATAATCAACTTATCATTTACTTTTATTCTTGTTTAAGATTAGATTTAGAAATAATTAATTTTATACTTTATTTGTGTTTTTATAACTTTTAATACATTATGTTTGGAATAAATATGTATATACATATATATGTAATCGTTATATTTCTTTAGAATAGATTTAGATATAAATAGTTTTATACTTTATTTGTTTTTTTATAACTTTTAATATATTATGTTCGGAATATATATATATATATATATATATATATATATATATATATATATATATATATATATATATATATATATATATATAGGCAAAAGTTCAAACGAGAACTGTTTTTCGTACGAGAACTGCGAGAACCAATCTAAGCCGTCCAATTCCCCCTCCTTTAATGTCATTGCCCACCCATGAATTCTTCACATACACCCTGCCACACTTGATCCCCTCCACGCTCTCCATCCATGAACTTCCCATATTCAAGGAACGGCGGAGATTGGTTCTCACAGTTCTCGTACGAAAAACAGTTCTCGTTTGAACTCTCCTCTATATATATATATATATATATATATATATATGTGTGTGTGTGTGTGTGTGTGTGTGTGTGTGGAATCGTATAAACTTTATATACTTTTTGGTTAGATTTTTATGCTATATATTAGGGTAAAAATACATGTTTTGAAATTGTAATACTAAACAAAACATTTTGTTAGATAATTGACTTTATCGTGCGCCATGAACAGTAATTTTCTAAACTGCGCCGTTCTATGTTATATATTTACTTGGCCGAAAAAGTTAACAGTTGTTAGTTGGGAGGAATTGGCGAAGTACTTTGTTTCAAACGAAAAGGTCCAGGTTCTACTTTCTTCCTAATTTTTTTAAGCCAGATGATGGAGCCAATTAATTCACTTCACCGCATCATGTTTCATTTTTCTTTGAGCTAATGATGGGGCCAATTAATTTACTTCACCACCTCATGTTTCATTATAACTAATTAATGATAATAAATAAGATTTTATACTTAACTTCTATTAATAAAAAAATTAGTTTTTTTGCCGGTTACCAATTAACTTTTATGCACGTTATTTTAACAAACTAAGAATACTAATTAATGATAATAAATAAGATTTTGTTATTAATTAGATTAGATACTCGTTGGATACACGAGTTGGATTAAAAATTGGTAAATATTAAGCACTAATAAAAATATAATAAAACATTAGTGGAAGCGTCGACGCGAGGAGAGATGAAACGTGACGGTAGAAATGTGGTATTATGATATAAAGATACGTGTTTTTTTTGTACAAACTATCGATTATTATTGTTACAATTACAGGCAATATGGTCAAGTCTTTATTAGTTGTAATTAACAAGAATTTTAAAATGATCATACAATATTGTTATTTATGAAAAACAATTCATTCTTTAACATGTTAGTTATATAAGTTGAGGTAAAATTATAAAAATCTTTAAATAATTATTTATAGTCGTTTAAACATATTTAATAAAATAGTTATAGAAATATAAATCCAGTAGATGAAATAGTAATTTTGTACCGCCATGAAGCGCATGAATAATTACTCGTTCTTTCACATCTGAAACACTATAAAGTACTGCATGGTTAGTTTTATGTATTGTTCCTATTTCACCTATAATTATAACTTCTTTTAACTATATCACTTATTTAAAATCAAAATATTCATAACAAATTGTTATAAAACGTGTATGAAATTGTTATAATATGAATAATAAGTATTCAAAAAGGAGAGTATATATATATGTACTAAAATTCATTTTAATTGTATAATTAAATCAAACATATCTATTTCTGTTTAGATTTAAGATTCAATTATAGATTAGTTTTTCATATCTCTAAATATATTGTAATACCACATGATTTCTTCTATCACATCTGCCGGCCCCCTCGTGTTGATGCTTCATTACTGGTCTTGGTGTTGACCATTCTTTAAACTCTCATTTCTTATATATTTTATAATTATTTAATATTTATTATTTTTTTTAAATCAACTCATATATCATATGAGCGTTTAATCTATTATAATTAGATAAGTTTATTAATTAAACTTTATATGGTATATTAAAATTTCAACGTAGAAAATCGTTCAAAGATAATCAGGGTAGACTGTAGAGGTATCTACAAGTTTATAATGAAGGCAATGGAATTTGATAATGAAATTTGTGGAAATTGAAATTAAACAAATTGACATTAATTTATAAAAAACGTACACTACTAGAAACTCAAGTGGCCTTACGTACTGTAAATTTTAATAGGATGGTGGGTGAGGTTTGATTCCCTCTACACTTTTCAGTGGACAATTTAAAACTTTAAGTTGACCAACAACTTAAAGATTCCTTCAACATTGAAAAGTCAGGCAAATTAACTAGATAAAAATTTTAGCAATATATATGAAAGGCAGCTTCATTACTTTTTCCTCCATATAGTAACTTATATATCTATATATACCAACTGAACTCTATAGATCAAGATATCACTTGTGAAACCACTTTAATCTAATCTAATCAAAGACATAGATATGATGAGCCTATTTTCCCAGGAAATCGAAAGAACCGAGCTCAATGCAGGAGATCATGTATATTCTTGGCGGAAGTTATACAGCCACCATGGTTAGTTCATTATATAATTCCTCATTAATCAAACTTTTTAAGTACGTTATTGTTTGTGTTTATATATGCATTCAATTCATTTGGTACATACGTAGATAACTAATGTACAAGAAACATGCGCATGTGCAGGAATCTTCATTGGGGAAGACCAAATTATTCATTTTGTGAGCCCTAAAACGGAGTCTAAAGAGAAAGCGAATAGCTTTTTAGAAACTTTTAAAGTGTCATCAATAAGCGGCAGTAAGAAGCCTAAGACTCCTTGCCCAAAGTCATATTGTGGTACGGAGAAAGTAGCCGGAAGTGGAGTAATGTTGTCTTGCATAGACTGCTTCGTTAAAAAAGGGGTACTAAACCGATACAAATACCAAGCAAACCATGCATTTCTTCTTGCAAAAACAGTTGGCGGAACATGCACCACCGCCGCATCTGACCCGCCACAAGAAGTAATTCATAGAGCTTCTTATTTGTATGGAAATGGATATCCAAAGTATGATCTCATGAATAACAATTGTGAAGATTTTGCACTTTATTGTAAAACTGGTTTATGGAGCACTGACAAAGGGTATCAAGGGAGGAGTGGCCAAGGAAATATGGTAAAAATTCCTTTATCAAGTTATCAAAATAAGAAACATAAAGACATGGGTGAGGTTTTGCAGCAAATCGCAACAGCTATTCCAAAATACTACATAAAGAGGGATCATAAAGATTTAGGGTCTCGCAAGGACATTGTGAAGGTGCCTGCAGAGGAGTTGTGGCATTTCATTCGCAAGCTCAAAGGAGTTAGCTAGCTAGCTGACCCATTGTCGAATAAGCAACAAATGAAATTCCGTCTAATTAAAATATTTTGATTTTATTTGTGAGTTTGATTAATTGGGATGTATTTGTGTACGTGTTCAATTTTAAGTTGTGTAAAAATAGCTTAATTTCGATCACTCGTGATGTAGTTAATTATTTAATTGTAGTCATGTACCAGTATTCCTTAAATTGTGAATTAAGTATCACTAGAATCGTTTTCAAGAATGTAATAATATGTTATTTGCGCGATTTAATGTCATATAAAAGTTTTCTTGAGCAACATATCCGCTTTTTTCGATATTTCTTTTTTTTTGCATAAACTATTTTATTAATTTCAAAATAAGTTCTAAAAAACATTAAAAGAAGAAAAGGTTTATTTTTATGAAATAAGGAGATAGAAATTAATAATATTTTGAAAATTGTGTTGATATGTGTGAATAACGGTGTTTGTATGAGAATATATTTTAAATAAATAAAAAGTTCATATAAATATAGAGAGAGAGTGGAATTGTTAAAGAATGAGTGTTTGAGATTGATATAAATAGAATAAATGTCAAAATGTTGTTTTAATTGAATTTTAAGAACTCTTAAAGTTAAGAAAAATAGAAAAATATTAAATGGTTTATATAGTAATATAAATATGTACGTGATTCTCATTTCCATAACCCTATGTGTGTGTAGAATGGTTCAAATAACAATTGTTTTTCGTATGAGAACTGATCTTAGTCTTTTATCAAAATAAATAAATAGCTAATAATTTTGACAGCTAATGATTAACTCATAATTAATGACTCATATTAACGTTCCATCTAGACATAATTCACAGTTAGGAAAAATATATAATTGAACAAATACCCATATTAATGCGTCATTAATAATGTTAGAAACTGTTATTGATAATTTTCATCAAAAAACAGTTCACATATAAACTTTTTCATATATATATATAATTGCCAAATAACTTTTTTTTAACCGCAAAAGGCCTATGCTTCGGAGTGATCATCACCATAATAAATTAACTAAAGGCTAGCCAGAAACTAGCGAATTGTACAGGAGCATAAAGGAATACAAACAGGAACCAAAATGATAATCAAACAAGCAGCAAGCTGCCAAAAAAAAAAAAAAAAAAAGAACAGCCAACAGCACCATTAAAAGGCAAAGCATGAGGAAGGCGACAATACCCAACAGCTCCAATCAAGACACACACTATCCTTGCCGATTCGATGTTTAAGCCAGAAGAACGAGTACGCCTGTATATAGTTGAACACCAGCATCTCACTTCCTCTTTTTGCGGAGAAGATGATCTCGTTTCTGTGCTTCCACAGCAGCCAAAGAAAAGCATATAAAACACAGGTAAAGCCTATCGAAGTCGTTTTATTAACTCCCAAAGTAGACCCCCATTTGAGAAGATTAATGGTATCGTCAAACTCCTTAAAATCGATGCTCCACCATTTACAAACGACATAGGCAAGAATTTTCCTACTAAATGGACATTGCGTAAATAAATGCATGTGTTTCAGTTTCATCAACATTCCCACACAATTAATGGGCATGAACATGATAAAACTATGACACCGCGCTTTTGCAAATTCACCTTCGTGGGCAGCCGATTTAGAACAGCCCGCCACGCATGTATACACACTTTAAGAGGAACCCATTTGCTCCAATAAAAACCAAGGTTCCGTGCCTTTATAAGTTTAATATCATCGAATGCGTACCTTAGTAAAGATACCGAGTATGCAGTATGCACGTACCAGAAGGTTCCAAAGCCTAAAATTGCCAAATAACATTACCATATCACCATGTATAGTATCAAAAATGGACCAGGAAACGACCACCCTCTTCCTTCCATATACGAATCATTTAAGAATTGCTGCATGATTGGTTCATACAGAAATTAATTATGGTTGTTAATTATTACGTATAGTATAAATATAACTTCTCTTTTAGTTATCTCTCAGTTAAATGTAAATAAAGAAACAATACAAAATTGTTAGAAAATGTTTATAGAATTGTCATATTAATATATAACAATAATAATTCTTAAAACCAGGAACTATATATCATCCATGTAATAGTTTTCAAACAATGACTCGATAACTACTGAAATAATTACTTCATAGTTCGTAAACGACTAAATTATAACTATAGTGACTATCTTTATTTTAAAAATTAAATAAGAAAAAAAAAGTAATTTCTATCAAACCAAAATGATGATTTACTTAATCTAGTCAAGTAGTCTTATGAAAATAATCTCTGTTTACTATTATAATATGAGATTATGTATAGAAAGCACATCCAGCTATGCGACCTAACTATTAAAACCATTTTAATTAGATAGCTAGATAGCATCTTTAAATTTTGTCGCCTTTTATCGTTATAAGATTGAGAAAATTATTCACTAATACATCTACCATTACCTCTTGCTCAGAACCTTCTTAGAGAGCACGGAATGGCTTTGATTTTCCACCGTGGTGGCCGGTCAATGTACTTAGACTCATTGAATTCTCTACCTCTTCTTAGAGGAAACCGTATCAGAAGGGGATGTAAGGGTGTGATTTTTGTGTGGGCACATCAAATGACGTCTATCTATCTCTCCCTTATTATTATTTTTTAGTAGTAGTTGGATAATATGTAGGTTTTAGAATTTGATATGGTAGAGAATAAACAGTATATAGAACTGAGTGGTGAGTTAAGTTATGAGAGAAAAATCTAACATGACTATGTGGTGGGTTGTGACTGTATGAGGGTTGCAAATACTTTTATCTACTTGGTGTGCTAAATACTGGCCAATAATTTTCTTTTCTTTTTTGATTGATTAATGGGATAATAGGCAAACCACTATAATTGTTGTGGTGGGAAGTGATAAAAAAAATAACCGTAATATGACTGATTGGTGAGAGAAAAAAATTGACATAGCGAATTAACGATGTGGTAGAGTGTACAGAGTACCGGGCTTTTCACCCCCGAGAGTTGACAATATCAAATGGGGTATTTTCTCTCTCTCATCATGTGCCCCTCTATAGACTACTATTCTATTATAAAAAATTGAAACAGATGTACTATTCTTTTCTTTGAAAAATGGGGCAAGCTAGGGAAGTGCATTAATCCAAAGGGTATTTGGGAAATAACTAAGAAACCAACAACAGAAGAAACGATTTCCTTTTTGGAAATAAGACGATTACAAACCTTGAAGTCTCGAACGAGTCGAGAAGCAACTAAACAATTAGGCCAACCGGACATGTCAACAGGCAACTGTTACATGCATATTAATACAATGAAGCAAGCAATTTGTGTTATAATCTATCTAGTGCAATTACACATGTTGATATGCAATTTGTTCCATATACATTCAGTGGATATGATATGTATTCATTTATGAGTGTCTGTTTTATTTGGTTTGTGTTTGTATGTTGGCCCAAGTGTTTTACTAGATTTGTAACTTTGATCTGACTTGTGTACACATGTTGGGATTTTGTTAGATTTAGCGGTTACAAACATTAGTGGATGTACTCACAATTACAACGTACAGTTGTTAAAAGAACTTCTCCACACTCTCACACACACATATCCAACCCCCCCCCCCCCCCCCCCCCCCCCCTCTTCATATCCAACCAATTGCTCCACAAGATCTTGGCATATCACATTATCATATCTCGTCATGTCATATACTATCTTTCGAATACGATAATTAACATGACTAACTTTTATATCGCATGACCCGCTCATATATATTTGATTGTTGTCTCTTCTGTTATGATATTGCAACGGTAGAAGAAGTGTTTGATTTTGCTTATCAAAGGCGTATTATTTGGGGTTTATTTTTAATAAGCCGAACTTATAAAAATAAGCCGTAAAAAATGAGATTATATAAACTCATACCTAAATAAGCTAAAACAAACACCACATAATCCTCATCATAGATTTTATGTTCATTAACGTCAATTATGGGTTTTCAGTTTCTAAAATGCAATAACATCTTTATGTTTTTGTCAAAGTCGAATCACTAGTATTTTAATTGTATAGTAAAACTAAATTATTTTACTTAAGACAAAAAGGATTTGCAAATTGTAAAGAAACAATGGCAAAGACTGAAAGACTTGCTCAAGAAAATAAACTCAAGGATCACATAAATAAAAAATAAAGGCATAAAAAAATACCAAGTGCCAACCACTTGCCGGTTTGTTGTCAGTTTAACTTGCCACAAAAGAAAGACTTCATTAAGAAGAAAAAAGGTTACCTGTATATTGAACTGGTTTAACGAAACTCCCAATTTAAACTTAACTTTTATGAATTGAGTTCTACAAAAAGACTGACTTGAGGATGTAATCCAGCATCTTTAAGCGTTAAAGATACTTTATCGGGGCCATAAAGAACACGAGGGAAGTTGGTGGCAAGACTGTAGTTTCCGATTTCTAAGCAACCTGAAGAAGAAGAATCAACAAAATCGTACAGAGACTGTATTGTATCACTACAATAAAACCTCCTACCCTTTCGCTCTCCATTCGGTAATCTCACCAATACCTGAGTCATACATTACAAGATAATAATCTTATAAAGCCGTAATTTTTTTAATAAATATAGCTTTGTGTAGAAATAATGTTAGATTGTAATACCTGTGTAATGTCAGGCCCTTTTTCAGGTTCAGAGCCCAAAGACAGAGCTTTTTCTTCACGCAATTTTACCAACGCCACTTCTCTCTCGGCAGCTTCACGGGCTGCTTTTTCACGGGCCTCTTCTTCTTCTTTCTGCTTCCTCTCAGCTTCAGCAGCTGCTCTTGCTAGTCTTTCTTGTTCTTCATACCTTTCACGCTCCCTTGCCTTATGTGGCATTATGAAATTAAGCAATCAGATTGATTAGTAAAAAAGCATGTCAAAAAAAGAACAAATATGAGAGTAATAACGGTATGTATCTTTTATTAAAGTATGACATAAATACATGATTATACAGGTTATATTTATAACATACTTGATCAGCCTCAAGTGCAGCTCGATATGCAGCATCTTGTTCCTCCCTCAAACGGATGTTGTTAATACGTTCCTCAGCATCAAGTCTTGCAGTAACAAGGGCTGGGGAACTTTCTTCAAAAACTCTCTGCAACACTTTTAGCATTTCTTCTGGAGATCTAGGCCCCTCAACCTATAACAATAGAATACAAGTATGTGGACGTTGTTAAACCAAGACTTGAGACAATATAAGATAATTAATGAGATAATTACTATCATGCTTTCATAAGTCCCATAAAAGCAACAAAACTTTAATCCTTTACCTTTGGGTTTTAGACTTTTTACCAAAGACCTGAAACAGCATACTTGTTCTTTTCGTAAATAAGATGCAACCATGTCCTTGAAAAAACTTAAACCTCACAAACATATTTTAGATCTAAAAGACTAAAACCGAGAGATCTATAAATAATATATGAGTAAATATATAGCAACTATCCACACTAACACCAAACTCGCCATTTCCGCCTTTCTTAAAGAGAAAGTGTTCATATCAAACGAGAGACTGTGTATTAGATCTATGAAATAATATATGAGTAAATATATAGCAACTATCCACACTAACACCGCCATTTCCTCCTTTCTTAAAGAGGAAGTGTTCATATCAAATGAGAGACTGTGTATTACTCGAACATTTTTCCTACCAAAAAAAATGTGGTGAGTGCCCTTTCTTGCAAAGGGCAATCCTACCAAAACTGAAAGACCCATCTTTTCACTCTAGAAAGATTGCTAGTAAAATTTAACGAGAAATACTAAAGTGGGATGGTAACTACCACCCAAAAGTGTATCATACTTCACTGCAAAACTCACTCGCAGTTTCTCACAAAAAATGATATGAAAAACACATCCAAGGCCTTATAAGTTTGGCTTTTAGCTGAGAGCATCATCTTTGCCTCGATTGCTGTTAGATTGGTAAGAACCTTCGAAGAAAATTAGCTGAATAATTTATTAAGAAGAAGGTTATTTACAGATACACACTTCAAACCACTAACTTTTTAAGTGAAGGTTCTAATTGCATATTAATTATTAGGTCGTATTTAAAAGGTTCCCTCAATCTGTTATATAACATTGAGTACACTAGGTTGATTTGTAAACCACCTCAAATTTTAACTCAAGGAAAAACAGAGTAAAGTATTACCCATGAAAAAGTGCAGTCTTACATCTCTATAAGAAAAAGCGTACCAAGTCTCAAGGTTCATGAGATATATAAGGTACACAATGAATAAAAAATGGCAGCCAACAACAAAGACATATATGTTATAACTTTGGTATTCTTTACAAAGTACATCAATATGAACTTATGCTTGAACTCCATAAATGCAAAATCTGTCATCATCAGCCACCTAAAATTTCACATTTGGATTAGGTATGTTTATAATCCACTAACACTAACAGTCTTGTCTTATTGTCATAAAAAATAGTAACTTAAAGCTCTCAACTTGCGACTTGTATATAAGTTCTGCCACAGCATATTGCAAATGAATAAACTTCCCTTTCTAAGCAGCTACATTATAATATGGTGAATAGGTAGTATAAATGAAATCTAAATTAAAAACTCAAGCTTACAATTTGACATAAACTACTAGTGTTAATTTGATAAACACGTACAATACATTTTGATTAATGCAGAGGTAAACTTTCTTATTCAACCTGAGTACCTGACTATGCCTTAGAACTTAATTGGTTACATTTGGTGTTTAATTTAGTTTTTTGGTAGGCATTCATAATCTTTTCTGACTTTCACAATCAAGGCGCATGCATTTAGAGTAGAAATACGGCCTGCAGATGTATTGAAACCATAAAGCAAGACTACAAACCTGATGTAGCAAAGCAATCCTCTGATTCGTAGATGCCATAACCACAGCACAGAAAGGAAACCTAGAAGCCTTGAAGCTGTTGCTCATCTTAAACCCTTCACTTGCCCTGATACTCCCACCCCAGGCAACAAAATTCTCATTAATAAACGCTGACAAAACCTCTGAACACAAAGTCTCTTCACAGAAGAAGGGAGTATCAGGATGATCAGGCGAGTGTAAGTACACAAACATCAGCTTAAACTCGCGCCTTGACCGCTGTAACGCGTCCATAAAACTTTCTGGGACGAAATTGGGGTGCCTATCACCGTATTCACGCTCAAACATCGATACAAAACGCATCGCCTCCGAAGCGGCGGCAGTCGGCGAAACTAAAGAAGCAGACGTAGACTCTCCATTACGTCCAAAATTACTCAATCCAATCACGCCTAATGAATAAGAGAGAACACCACCAGCAATCCAAAACCCCAGTCCAATTGCACCGGAAACTAACCCTAGGCTACCTGAAATTATCGAAATCGGAAGCGTAATGATCTTCCATCCTAAACCTGGCGGACCTGCACCTCCGTTGTTGACTAGCAGAGATTGTTCAAATCTCTCGGTTGCGTCGTCGGCAACAGTAGCTACGGAGGAAATGGTGGGAGGATTATAGTCGTCAGAATTCGATGTAGAAGTGAAAGTTGATATTGCTAATTCGAGGTCCCAGCCATGAGCGGAGAGGATCTCCCTGCACAAATCGTCGTCTTCTAGGCCTGTGATTGCTTGAAAGTAAGACAATTTATCGGCCACATCACTCATTTTCTCCAATCAGTATAGAAACCAAGAGCTTCAATGGAAAATCGATCGAGAGAGTAATGAAGTTTTAGGGTTCGAAAACGATCTGTGATGATAATTCCTCTCGTGTTTCGAGACTTTTCGAATTACTAACCATCTTATCGGAAGAACTAACGAATCTTGTAGGCTTGTAGCCATTGAACAAGGGTATTTTGGTCAATTTGTGGTAAAAGACTACGACGACGTGGAGAAAATGACGAGAGTGCCCTTGATATGTTGTTTCCTACTTGCCTCACCAGTCACCAAGATAGAAAATAATTGAAATTAAATTTTCTTTCATCTTAAATAATTATTAATGGATGTTCTTATTAAAAATTAGATAGTATATATTAGAGATATGTATTATTTTAGATATAATATTTAAATTTTAAATATTTATACTTCTTAATTATACTCCTATAAATATGAGATTATCTAATGAATAAGATAAATGTTTTTTCTCTCAATTCTCTTTTTCCTATTCTCTCTATAATTCACAATATTTCACAAACTTTTATAATTTATTTTTTACCAACTATGCCATAATAAGTAAAATTCACTAATTTTTTGTATTTAATTTAGACACTTATTTTAATCTTACAATAACTAGATTAGATGTTCCTATTATATACGGGTTTATTTATAAAACAGTAAACATTAAGAGTTATCAAAATAATTATAAAATATAAATGTAATGAGCATTTAAGAAATGACGATATACCGAGTCAACTGTAATGCCCGTTTTTAAAGCGTGCAACAAATAATTAATAAATAATTTATAAAAACATGTCAACAACCACCATAAGTGAAATAAAATAGTTTTCCTTTGATGTTACTCAAAACACTTTAGCAAGTCCACGTATAAGTCTTGTCTGACATAAAACCTAAAAAAATAAACAACATAGAGCATGAATAAGAGTTAATCTCGTATAAGTCTCGTCTGCCACATGGCAATGGGTCACATGTATAGCACATATGAATAAGAGTTAATAACTCACAACATGTATAAGCATGCCATCAATACATATATCCCTGTAATGGAATACATTCTCTTTATTCATGCAATATTACTTAACCACATTGCTTATTAATTTAGTGATTGCTCTTCCTATTTATAACTCGCATATTATCAATTATTGAGGCACTTTAATGTATAAGACTAAGCTGATCATTGTTAATCCCGCCCTTTCCCTTTTATAATCTTAACTGATGGTTACTCCTCATTTACTCATTTTCCAGAATTCAGTATAAGACCATCCGCATCGGAAAGCCTACTAGCGATGGCTAGTTCTCCCTCTAGTGCCAACACCATAACGCCTCCACTAGTTGGTGCTGGTTTGAACCCAAACTAGTACTTGAACTAGTATTGGTTCTTTTTTTCTTTTTCTTTTTTTTCTCTCTTTCTCTCTCTTAATTAATACATATTGAGAACCGGCGTATGACAATGATATATGGCGAGAAATAGAAATCGATTAGCTGGACACGAGTTGCTCGTTCACAATTACTTTAGTGACCCTGTATATGACGATGATATGTTTAGGTGACGGTTTCGGATGAACAAAGGACTATACAAGCGTATAGTTCACGATCTTGAGGAAGATTATGATTGTTTCAAGTGGGTATGGGATGCTAGAGGTCGGAAGAGGTTTTCTACGCTACAGAAGTGTACTTCTGCTATCTGACAATTGGCGTACGGGTTGGCTTCTGATTCCTTTGACGAGTACTTGAGAATGTCGGACAAGACATCATGGGATTGCATACACAATTTTTGCAAAGGTATTATTCACCTCTATAAAATAAAATATTTACGCAAGCCTACGTACGAATTATGATATTCAAACATTGTACGCCGCGCATGAATTGAAACACGAATTTCTTGGCATGTTAAGTAGCATAGATTGTACTCATTGGGCTTGGGCAACTTGTCATGTAGCATGGAGATGTCAATATATGAGAAGTGATCATGAGCGACAGACAATAATACTAGAGGTGGTGGCATCTCATAATCAATGGTTTTGTCATGCATTCTTTGGAGTTTTCGGTTCCAATAATGACATCAATGTTCTCAATAAGTCACCTTTACTGAACAACGTGTACGAAGACAAAGCACCTAAGTGTCCATTTGAGGTGAATGGAGCAACATACAAACACGAATATTATCTTGCCAATGGGATATATATCCAGAGTGGGAAACTTTCGTCAAATCATTTACGTGCCCACAAGACAACAAAAGAAAAAAATTCAAGTCCGCACAAGAATCGGCAAGGAAAGATGATGAACGGGCTTTTGGTGTGCTTAAAAAACGTTGGCACATTCTTCACTACCCGGCACGATCATGGTCTATGGCAAAAATGAGGAGTATTATGTGTGTTTGCATAATATTACACAATATGATCATCGAAGATGAAGGTCATTCGGTTTTGCAGTTTCGATGAAAATGACGTTGTAGCGGATGATATAGAAGTATATATAAGTGAGGAACAACAGGCATCAAACGTTCCAGAAGTAAAAGACCGGGACACTCGTAACAACACTCAGTCTGATTTGGTCAGACATATTTGAAGTATTCAAGAACCCCACATCGGAGGCGACTAGTTTTTTAGATTTTATTATAATTATATTTTTTACGTAACTTTTAAGAATTTTGAATTTATGTAATTTAGTTATTATCATTTAAATTTATATATTTAGAGAATTTTATTTGTAATATTTTATTTATATTGTAGTCATTAATGAAATAGATAATTAAGTTTAGTAATTTTGTTTATATAAAAAAGAATAATAAAAAAGTGGGGGCAGTTTAAAAAAAAGTATAACATTTAATTTGGATAGATAAAAGAAAATGAAAAAGTGAATAATATGACGCTTATATAATATTAAGTAAGAGAAAATAAAAGAAAAAGTATAACTCATGTAAACAAGACTATGGAAGGACAAAAGCAACGATATCTCAGTAGTAGGAATAATTATACGAACCGGGCCAATGAACTTGTGACCCATACCCGATCCATACGGGTCAAAAGACTTCCAGCACGTTTCCTGGATTAGACCGATTCAAATGGAGGATTTCAACAATTAAACTTTGCATTTTATTTTCCACTAGCAACTGATGGGAATATTGCATGCATGAAAATAGGACCACTACTTGGATTTAGTTTATATATTTGTGTAAGTTTCTGGTTGTAACGCCGCGGGTTTTCAGAAGCTTAATTAATAAAATATAATTAAGACACCAATTGTTTAACCAAAATATATTGTTTAACAAACACAGCGGAAGTATTTAACTAATTAAGTATACAAATTGTAGTATAAATTTTAACAAAATACCCAACGGTGTTATCAATATCGGCCGACCATTAATCAACATCAGAGTAAACAAAAGCGAGAGCAAGAAGTGTTCCCCAAAATTACCAATGAAATAACCATAACATGGCAACCCGTTCTCACCAACAACTATAAATAGCTAGTGAGTAACGATTAAACATAAGCATCATAACAAAGATGTTATAGCATGCAGAGGATATCACAGAATAACAAACAATTCTACCCTAGCAGCTAGCGATGTTCCGGTGTCCAGGAGGAGTCACATCTTGCAGGGTTATAAGCCCAGCTCAATGATCCAAACTGGGGGAAACCGAATACATCAGTTATATCGCGCAGGTGGGGGAGCGGGTAGCAGTCCACCATTGCATTAACGAGCGGGGAAGTCTGGTGAGAGCCCCTTTAATGAGCGGGGAGATCAGTAAAACTGAGAGCCCCTAGCTGAGGCACGTAGGTTCTGCAGAACCCAGATTTGCGGCCGCAAATCACCGTACCCCAGACAGCATCAAATTGCCTGCACGAACACGTATTGGCCGACTCTGGCCGCATCATAACATAATTGGCCTACTCAAGCCATAACATATCATATTGGCCTACAAAAAGCCATAACATAACATATTGGCCTACAAAAAGCCATAATACCAGCATATACCAAGTTTGTAACATGATTGGCCTACTCAAGCCTAACATAAGTTCATAGCAGCGTATACCATAGCAAATTAACAACACATAAACCATAACTTACCTTAAGCTTGTTATAACATGTTTATCATGAAACCTAGGGTTAACGGGTACTCACCTTAACAGCTACAGTAGACAAATACAGTATTCGATATCCTCTGGCTCTTCAGAAGTGCCTAACACATCATTTACAAGCTTGTTAACACCTTATAATTGACACACATGCTTCTATACACAAGCTACCAAAACCATCAAACTGGACCATGGCTTGCGATCGCATGGACCTTCCATGAGGTCGCAAGGGCCCTTCACAAACACACCTTACGACCGCAAGGTCATTCCCTGCGACCGCAAGGGTCTTTTCTATAAACCAAGCCCTACGGCCGTAGGAACTTAACCCTACGCCCGTAGAAGCTATTTTATGGGATCTACGGCCGTAGGTTATGTACCTACACCCGTAGATCATATTCCTTCGTCCGTAGACGGTAAACCACATAAAAACAACCCTTACGGTCACAAGGACCCATGCTTGCGGCCGCAGGGCCTATTTTACTTCTTACGGTCGCAAGGATAATCTCCTGCGGCCGTAAGGACTATTTGACCCCCTTGCGACCGCAAGGACCTCTGTTACAGAGATCTTCGTCCCTGTTCGTGAAACAGCCCTGCAACATCCGTTTTTACCATTTATTTCGGCCAAAACTCAATTCCAATTACATACCAACATTGCTTAACAACCTTAGAAGCTTATTAACACATTTAACATCAATAACAATCACAAGAACACAATACACACCATCCAAATGGTGTATTTTCTTCACAACCTAAAAACTAGGGTTCTTGACAAAGAACACTTACAAATTTGAAGAAGAACAGCAAGTTAATACTTGAATTACTACTGGAAACACTTGCTACAATCTTGCTTCTCGATTTGTACTTCGAAATTGCACCAAAGATTGAGAGAGTTTGAGTGTGTGTGCTTGTACGTGTTTATGTGTGTGTTTTGAGTGTGTGTTACACTCTTTCGGGGGATAAGGTCACAACAACCGACCTTGGTTGTTTTAATTACAAAACATGGTATTTTGTTCCCCTTTTTAACCTACAACTTATCCATCGTTTACCCGTTTTACCTAACGAGGATATTTTTAAAACCATTATCTAAAACCAGTTACTAACGTACCAATTTTAGCTATTATTATAATTATTTCTCATAACACCTTTTTATCACGTATAATTAACAAATAACACATTTAGCAACAAAATACATTGATTAAATCAATGTACAAGTATATAAACATATAGTACAAACATGGTACAACTAGGCTCTAATTTGGGATGTTACATTGGTGCTGTTTAGTACTATCATATATACAAGTGAACTCAACTTTAAATCTTTTTAATTGATTTAATTAGTGAAAAAACAAGCACAAGATAAAGCTTGGTTAGATAGACATTGCTCAAGCATCATAAGGTTTTCAAGTTATAGCGATCTTATATATAAAATTTTTATTAAACGAATGTTGAACCTCGGTTACAAGTTTACACAAAACTGTGTATCTGCAAATTGTACAAGATTTTGTACCACATCTTGATGGAAGTCGAATAGAGAATTCCCAGAACTCGCGCACCTTTTATCGACTCTGGAAGCCGTCTTTATAAACTGAACAAGTCCTGTAAATATGTCGTGTCTTGTTACTACCCTGTTAACCTGTAAAAATCATTCCACATTAAAACCAGATCGACCAGCTACCTCTTCCTTTCATTTTGAGTTTTTGACACATGTTGTGATATTAAGATCTCAAAACCTTGGATGCTTTACCTCGGGTTCAACTACGAAGTGTGCCCAGATATAACCACCACGAGCTTCCATAACTCCCTTCAAGATTATCAAGCCAAAACGTCGAATTATGTCCACTATCTCAAGAAAGAATCCTCCTTCTTCACAAAGCATCTGGAACAGAAGTACATTTTGATCTTGTCAAGATTCACTACTAAATAAGAACTGTTATTAGCAAAAGATTCAGCATATTTAAGTTGGGGGGTGTGTTTGTGTGTTTTCCTTTACCTCTATAAGCATCTGACCGTGTTCATCAAGGTCCTCGACCATTAGCGGACAAACCATCATCTGGTTTCCGATTTCACAAGCCCATGTCACACCATTAGTGCTCGAGTCATTAGAAACGACACCCTTATGCTGATCAAGTATTTAAGTTGTGTTAAAGCTATGATCTTGAATGCTAATTGTTGAAGAGAATAATAAAACAATTTTCTCACCTTCCGTTTCTCGGCTTGTTTTATTTTGTCAGCTTGTTTCGTTACGCTTTGCAAGAAAACCATGTGCTTTATGGTACGATCCAACAAACAATCAATGCTCATCTGTTGATTCAAAAACACAATTAGCAACATCTTTAAAGTCTCATTTTGACTTTAAAGGTCAAACTACTTATTTGACCACAAAGTCAATTATTTATGTGAATGTGAATGTTTACCTTTTCACCATTGGGGATCAGTTGCCTCAATTCAGCCATACGGTCCAAGATTTGTTGGCGATCCTTGGGTCGGGGTCGAGTCCCTGGTTTAGCTTTTTTCTTGGTCGGTTTGGGCGGTGTGACTTGCTTCTTATGCAGAACAGTACTCGAACCACTCATGCTATAACCATCAACCATATGTAAACCTGGCTGTGATACACCCCACATAGAATTTCCTGTTTTTCTTCTTTTCACTGAAGCTTGACCCTCAATACAAGAACTCGAACCCGCGTTTGAAATACCAGATACGCCATCTAAAAGCTCTTCAATTCCAAGCTTTGAGAATAACTTTTCTTTTGGATTAAGGGCTGTATGGTCAACATGGCTGTAAGAATGGAAATCAGAGCTATTTTGACTGATGATCGGTGCTAAAATGTCCCTTAAATCACTACTGTTTCCTCGCAGGTCAAAATCAGGACCTGAAATAGTCAAAGACTCGTGTTTTCCATCAAAATTGATGGGATCTAATGGAGGAAACCACTGAGAAACATTGAAATCTTCAGTTTGGAAGAACTCATTTGGGATACCAAAATCCACGAGTTCATCAAAAAGAAATGATGATGAATTCGGTCTACTCAAACTCCCATCAACGGTAGTAAAACAAGAATCTTCTGATGATATCAACGAAGCAAAAGCCTCATTCTGATGACAGTTTTGGCCGTTCAAAGAAGTCAAACTAATTACATCAGATCCTCCACTATTTACAATTTCCTGGAATATTCTTTTCGTTTGATTTACGAAATCCATCCTCTCTGGTAGCTGATCATAAAAAAACAGTACAATTATTAAGAACATATGAAGTTAAATTAGGTTTCTTGATTAATCAATGATCATAGGACCAACCTTCACACTAGACCCAAACTGTACCACTCCTTGTGGCTCCACTGAGATAACTGCAATCGTCTGCAAACGAACATGATAATGAGATTGTTGTACAAATGATGATGCACAAAGTACAACCACAGATCCACCCAGATGTGGTGGACATACGGTGGTACCACCATTAACAAGACTATTGACATGATTCACGATTGAACCTAAGAGTACCTTCATGCCAGAAGAAAATTGGCTACGAAGTTCATAATCATCCTGAAAATTAAGTAAAGGGTGTTAACTAATACAAAAAAAATCATCATTTTTGGTGTCATATGCTTGATCTTTTGGGTAAAGACTACAGCTTTTCACATTATTGAAAAAATATATATGAATTAAGCATGCTTGAATGATGAATTAGTATGTACCAAAAACATATCCCAGATTGAACCCGATAAGTTCTGTTCTCTGTAATGATCTTCAGAGGACATCCACATGTGTTTGTTAGTAGAAGCAACTTGTCCAATTGTCCTTGAAAAATGTCAAGAAATGAAAAATGTCATTATAGAGATCAGAAAACTAAGCTTGACTGTTCTTCAATTGTAGCAGTTTCAATCAAATATTAATAAAAAGTTGACTGTTTTTAATAAAAAGTTGACTGCTCTTATACAAAATTAGGAAAATGAGCATACCCTCCTCCAACTGGTACTTGTAGAAGCAGATTATCGATTAAAGATTCTATCTTTTCATCAAAGTACGCATCTTGCAGGGTTAATAACCTATGAAGCAAACAATTTTTGAAGGTTTAAAGAATCAGTTAAAAAGAACCTGTATATACAATTTGTACAGAATAGAGCAACTTGTAGAAGCTCTCGAGTGAGATTAAACTTAATGCATACTCAATTGAAGTAAAAGGTGATAAATTTAAAAATAAAACCTACTAATAGAATTAAATTTAAAGCAATAATTTAATTTGAGGAATATCGTCTATTCTTCTAGGTGGAATTAATGCATAATTAAGCGACACTGTTGTGAAAATCTCACTGCCTATGATCAAATCAAAGCTACTAATAAAACATAATCTTGTAAATATCTAGCCACCCACCTCCATAATACTATTCAAAAGCTGAAAAAAATCCAAATTAAAATCAAAGTAACTGCAAATTGAATTGAGAGACAAAGAATACATAGAAGAGAACTAAAATCATGGTTTTGGACAAGGTGAATAACCATAACAAGATCACACAATATCAACATGAAGATGAATAATATGACAGATTAAGCAAGAAGAAATGACTATATGCAAGAAATGAATTTTATACTGAAGGTTTGCATGTGTGCTTATATGTGTGAGAGAGAGAGAGGATACCATACATGGAATTTGGCTGGCTATGGCTCCAAAAAGCACCATAACACCATCCATAAGAGCAACATAGATTCTTGAGCACATTCTTAACAATTGAATCTTTCTGTATTGTACCCATTTTATACAGAAGTTCAAGAATCAAATTCTTCAAACAAGAAATCAAGAAAAGTGTGTTGTTCGTCTTACTTGACAGATTGCAAAACGCAGAAAAACCCACCTGTAATTAAGTGCTTTGGGAAAGTGAATGGTGAAAAAAAGAAAACAGGTAGGGAAGTTGAAAGAAACAAGGAATTTGGGTTTTCTAGAGATGATTTAGAAATGGAAAGCTGAATTCTTGTTTTCCCAGAAATGAATGAATGGAGGAATCGTTTGTTATGTCTTGTTGTTACACACTTACACTGCCAGAAACAAGTACTACAGTATGATGATGATTCTGCTATTTCAAGCTTAGAATATATAATATGATTAAATTAAATAACTAAAATAAAAAATGGTATCAAATTTCTACAGAAAAAAAGCTGTTTTGTGCTCAAAGCTAAAACACAATTCCTAAATAAAGCTGTCTCTAGCATGAGCCAGAAAATTGGGATTTTTAAGGAGAATTTTGTTATTGAAAGGGAGGTGATGTTTACATCATCAAAAGTGATTTCTAAACCAAGATTATATTCATATTTATAATTTGTCTATCAATTTATAGATTTTTTTTTTTTTTTGCTTATTCTTATGTATACGAATAAACTTGAGAAAATCAAATATTTATGTTGTATAGATTCTCTTTTATAGTATAATAAATTATTCCCCGCTCCTTGGTGAAACTGAAGATGGGTTCAAAATGGTATCATTTGTCATACAAATTAAAGTAAACTTAATCAAGTTGAGTTTATAATCATTTATTTGTTTATTTATAATTTACTAGCAACGTACCCGCATAATGATGCGGCTGTAATATTTTTGGTTTTGCAACATGTCGTTTTCAAGAATTATAATAATATGTTATTCGCGCGATTTAATGTCACAAAAAAGTTTTCAACATGTCTATTTTTTCAAATTTTCTTATATTTGTATAAACTATTTTATTAATTTTAGAAATAAATTCTAAAATACATTAAAATAAGAAAAAGATTTATATTTATAAATAAAGAGAGAGAATGTAATATGATTGTGAAAATTATGTTGATGTGTGTGGATAATTGTGTTTGTGTGATAGAGTGTGTTAGTGAAAGAATATATTTCAAATACATAAAAAGTTAAAGTAAATTAGGAGAGTAAAAATAAATAAAAATATTGAGTCGATAAGATTAATTTAGGATGTAGATTTAAAGTAGTCTTAATAATTTAAAAGTTGTACATTATTCATAATTATTTGAACTACTTAAATTAAATAGTCTTAATAATTTAAAGAGATAGAAATATAAATACATTATATAATAGTAAAGATATGTAAAGTAGGGAAGAATTTTTAATTATATCACTATAATTAAATAAACTAATAGTTTATATGATTTGAGAGGCGTATAAATAAAATAAAAAAAGAGTTATGATGACTCTTAAATCTTAATATATGAAAAACAAGTCTAATCTAACAATCCGATAAATATATGAAGATTGGAAATTCCAATACAAGAAAACTTTCATGATATGTCGTTAATCTCCTTTTTGGCCGTATCTTTCTATACAAAATAATAAAAATCATCGTAAATCCATCAGTAAATTGTATTGCATTTGCAATTAGACTAGCGACAGTTTTCGCCTTCCCAAATGTCCACCTTTTTTTGTAATGAACTAGGTTATAAGCCCGCATGCGGGCTTCTATTTTATGTTTTATTTGGTGAACATTTTATATAAATTAGACTTAAAAAATAAACTTTATCTATCTATATCTATATATAAAAGGCTTGCAAATTTTCCTTTTATAACTATTAAATCAAATCTATTAACCAATCAAAACCTCCAATTTCAAAATCCTTCAATTTTACAAAACAATTTTAGAAAGATGCTTATAATCGATTTCAATTCTATCTTAATTTGGATGGTGCTACATGAAAATTGTAAGGGGCTTTTATAAAATATGTGGAGGGCTTTTAAGAAAATGTTAGGGGGTTTTATAAAAATATTATATTAATATAATTAATTATAAGTTGTTTATAAATTATGAAAAGTAACTTTTGATATATTTTGTTTAGAGAAAAATAATCATATATTTACGATCGTCTTATTTTTATCTACGTTTTGTTTAGCTGAGTGGTTATTTTGAGATTATGGTGATGAGCCGAGAGGTCAACTTGAGTATTTAATTCAAAGTGTTTAGTTATTGATTTTAAAGAATTTTTAGTGTTATTAGAAAGATGTATGAAACATCTATTAAAAATATGGTTTAAATAAAATGTATCATTAAAAGATGGTATATTATATATTTAAAAATCTAAATTTAGAGATCTTTTATGATGGTGAAAAAATTATATTGGCAATAGATGTGTTTAGACATTTGAGTCGGTTTTCAGTTCGAAATTATGATCTGATTGACTTCAATATTTGAATTTATTAAAAATGATATCAGATAATACATGTTCCCTCAAATTAGATTATTGTTGTTTTGTGTTTAATGAATTATATGTAAGTTTTTAGTGATATTTCATTTATTGTATTATTTTTGTTTGAAAATAAAATTTCCAAAAATAGTGGATTATAAATAGTGGATATTAGAATTTGAATTCAATTTTAATCTATTGGGAGAGGGGGTTGGATAAAAATTGTGAGGGGGTTTTAAGAAAATGTGAGGGGGTTTTATAAAAATTGTATATTAATGTAATTAATTATAAGTTATTTATAAATTATGTTTAGTAACTTGTGATACATTTTGTTTAGAGAAAAAATATTTATATATTTACGACAATCTCATTTTTATCAACGTTTTTGTAAAAATTTTATAGTAATATGACACTTTTTTTAAATAAGTATATTCTCATCACAAATATGATATTTCATTTATTGCATTATTTTTATTTGAAAATTTTAATATCTTAAATACACTTCCAAAATACCCGTGCGTGTACGGGTCCAAAATACTAAATATAATTTTAGTATTTGAGCAATTACAACTAAAAGATCTGCAAATATTTAATCAACAAAATATAGCAATTGAAAACAAAACTATATACGAACATTAAAATATTGCCGCTTTCAATGATAGCCCAGTGTGTCTAGTTCTAGAAATTCCGGCCTATTAAGTGTTGAATACGTTAGTACTAAGTTATTCAAAACCTGAGCTATACGCTCATCGTATCTCCTTTTGTTGATAAAGTGTAAAATTTGTGCATTCTAATTCGGTTGTATTATCAAACTTCGTTAATGAATGAAAAAAATATTTACAAAATAATGATGATCAGCTGCCTAAAATATGTTTGTGAAACAATACCTACATCAAATTGCGCGGGTATGCGTCTGCCTTGAGGGTACAACAATCACTTCGGGTTAAAAAAACTCGAATCTATAGAACCATGTATGCTTCGTGATAGATTTTCGTATGAAAAACTCAAATTTTCAGAGGTGTTCTTCTTTTCTGTTTTGCCTAGAACGTAGGACACATATATATACACAATAATCAGTAAACAGTTAGTTAATTGATTAACCATGTTAATTGCCAAAAAACCAAATTTATTTTAATAAAATAAAAAATTATTTCGGAATTTTCACATAGGCCAAATATCATGGTTTAATCTTGTTTGACCCAATTACACTGTTCTGAAAACCGGACCGGCCCGGCCGGTTGAACTGGTTCAACCGTGAGCCGTGATTAAATCCAGTTCAAAGGTAGCGACTAAACCGGACAATTGTGAACCGGGCGGTTTCACTAAAACCGGAATTAAACGGCTAAACCGGAGCAATCGGCATCGATCTAGCCTTTACTAAAGATTTTTAACTAAAATCAAAAGATGATGAAAGACTTAAATATAGGCAAGGACATCATTCGGTTTGTTTCTTAGAAGCAATGTGGGATCATTATATTATAATATATATATATATATATATATATATATATATATAGATGTCCTTGTTTTCCCTCAGCTAGTGATGTGAGATATGGTTTTCTTTTATTTTCTTCCTTCAGACTTAAGAGTCCATCAAGTAATAATAAACAATTGTCTAATGCACTGTGATTCTTTTTCCTTAGTATTTTTTAAACTGCAGTATTTTAATTCAATAACTAATGTTTTAGCTTATACGTATATTTAGATTAGATGATTAATAGTAAATCATAAAATTGTTGAAGAGTAATGCATATATAAAGTTATAAATAATAAATGTTAAAGATTGTTGTTTTATGTAAGTTAAAATATTTAATTACATATTTTTTGTATTTAGGTACTTTTATAGTATTCAAATAATAAGTATATCATCCGGTTTTTAAGTACGGTTCAACCGGTTGGACCAGTTGGACCGATGAACCATTACGACGTCTGGTTCAATGAACGGTCCGGTTTTAAAAATAATGTCCAATTGTGAAACTCATGAGAAGACATATAAATAATCAACTGGTTTTATATGTATCTATTTGTATCTTCTTATGTGGGATAAAAAATCACCTAATTGAGTGTCACGTCAGATTTAGACCTAATGTAAGAGCAATGAATCAAACACAACATTAACATATATAAAATATGTAATTACTCAGATAGATCTATGTTGAAATATAACAACAATAAAACACTTACTTGGTTCGAGATTTCGAGAATTTCAATTCGGTTGATTGAGGCCTGCAACTGTAGTCTCCTAAGATAGAAATTGGGCGGGTATGCGTTTGCCTTGAGGATACAACAATCAATTCAAGTTAAAAAAACTCGGATCTATCGAACCATGTATGCTTCAAGATGGTTTTTTTTTATGAAAAACTCAAGTTTTCCAGGGTGTTCTTCTTTTTTGTGGCCAGACTGGCCGGTTGAACTGGCTCAAACGTGAGCCGTGAATAAATCCGGTTCAAAGGTAGTGACTAAACCGGGCAACTGTGAACCGGTCAGTTTCACTAAAACTGGAATAAAACCGCTGAACAGGAGCAACCTGCATCGAACCGGTCTTTACTAAAACTTTTTAACTAAATTCAAAAGATGATGGGAGACCTAAGGCAAGGACATCCTTCGGTTTATTTCTTAGAAGCAATGTGGGATCATAAAATATATATATATATATATATATATATATATATATATATATATATATATATATATATATATATATATATATATGGAGATCTCTTTGTTTTGTCTCAGCTAGAGATGTGGGATATGGAAATCATCTAATTGAGTGTCACATCAAATTTTAGCCCTTATATAATTACATTGGATTTCAAATTTGAAGATTGATTACACATGCCACATATGATTTTCAAGTTCTTAAGTTATATAGGATATAGATAGTGATAAGATATACGTTAATCTTAAAATACTTTTTTGTTTATTTATTGAGCAATTTTAAGTTCTTAATTTCTTGTCTGTGATTTTAGAATGTTTATGTTTTATTCAAAGTTTTAATCTTTGTTAATTACAATTACTATGAGAGAAAATGATTATTCTACTTCTCATATCATATCAAAATGCTCATATAAATGGAAAGCAATTAAAGTTTGAATAATTAAATATTACATTTAGTGATTCTTTACAAAAAGGGCCACGTATGATCATCCATCATCTCGGTAGTTTATTTAAAGGTTTAGTTACTGAAAATGTATTTAAATTATCATCGGTTTTAAGAATAAAATATTACAGAGTTTACCTAACTATAACTTAATAATTTAATTTATTGAAATGTATCAAACTTGTACGTTTTGCTGTTGTGTGTATCGAACTTTAAACGTTTTTATTGTGTATATTAAACTTTTTATTTGTTCCTATGATATATATTTTGGTTACATAAAAAAGAAAAATGTATATAAAGTTTAGTACATGAAATATAAAGTTTAGCACGCATAATAGCGACAAATTAAATACTTGATACATATAATCGAAAATTTTAAAATTCAATACACAAATAACAAAACATAACAAACTAAATATATTTTGTTAAACCAACACCTATATTATTCTCTGTCTCGTTTGACTAGATAATGAATTTGAACATTCTATTAACCTTACAATTTCATGTATGTATGTTTGTTGTGCCTTTATAACAGAAAAAAATAGTACGCAAATTAACAATCCATCACAAAACTAGAAAATTTATGAGTGATTTGCAAAGATCATTAAATTAATTGTTTTCTTTGTTTTTTATTGTTTCTCAAAATAACATATAGTTTAATTTCTCTACCTTTCTATGATGATCGAATACATAAACATAAAAATAACTTTAAAATTTATAATTAAAAACCTATATCTTATGTGCAGTTCTATAAAAAACAACGTTTATAATTTCACTTCATATAAATATTTAAAGACACACATCACAAGTGTGGTAATATGAAAATTAAATTTTTTTATAATATATATATACACATACATACCCACAATGTTATTGAGTTTACTTTACAGCTACATACACACTCAAACCTAGACTAAATGATCTTAATTCTAACGATATAATCAATACATGATATAAGGTGTCCTTTTCTTTAAGTTTGAGAGTTCAAGTTACCTTATAGACATATTATTGTGTGTCGGTGTGTATTTATAATCGGAATGAAAGTGAATAGTATATGATGTTATTGTAAAATAAAGAACATTAAGTCCGGCCCGAAAAATAGATTCTCTCGGTTGGAATATGAAATATTTATCTGTGGGTAATGGAAGATGATATAATCTATATATAATATTTTATTACTCCTATCATTTTTAACAATAACTAATGACCATTTTATCTTTAACTATATGTTCAAGTATATTATGTTTTAGTAAATCATTTCCATTGTTTAGCGGTGGCAAATTGAAATAAGGCCGGCCCCGGAAAGATATAATTAGTGGGAGATAGGATTCCGGCAAGAAAGCGAAGGGAGGTGATGGAGCAATTTGGTTGTGTTGGAGCCTTGGGGAATGTGATAAGTGAAGTGGGCCTGTATCTACTGTGTTTTGTAGGGTTACTAGCCATACACCTTCTGCTACGCCTCTTTCGTTTGCCCACCCCTAACTAACATTATACATATGCAACACTCACTCACTCACTCACTCACTCACTCTATATATTAAACATGAGCTTTTTTAATTTGTTACATAACTTTTGCTGTTCAATTCTTGTAAACATCTTAACATTAATTCTGCAGAAAGGTAAATGAAAATGGATGGATCGATCATTCACTCCAAGTTAATTAATGTATCTTGCCCAATCAACATCAAGTGGAGTCCGATATTACTGCATTCAAAAAGACAAAACATGTTTATTTTGACTACCTAGATAACTATCAGTAACTTGTAACCGGTCTGAATCCGTACAAAAATAACCATTTTTCTAAATGTGTTACTTATTATTTACTGTTTGCGTTGTTTGCGATTAAGCAAATTTCATTTAAAAACTACGTTAAGCTGCAAAATCTAATTAATTTACATAATGAAGTTTAAAAAAAATTAAAGAATTACGGCATTTTATCCTTTAATATCCTTTTCTAGTCCTTAAAGAGACAAATTCATAGAAAAACTCTAGTGTGTGAAAAGAATGTTTGGGAAGTGAGGCGGAAACTTAAAAGGTTAAGGGAACAAGCATTATTGGGGATGATATATATGGGAAGAATTTTGTGTTATATAAAACAATTTCTTCATCCCCTTTGAAGGGTCCCCTTCCTAAAGGCTAAACACAAATCTTGATCACTTGGTTTGAGAATCTTGACTTTAACACCCTTCAAGATCTCTTCTTTTCACTTTCACCACTCTTCTTTTTATACTACTTTTTTGGTATTTGCTACTCATTATTACTTAATTAATGCTCCAAATCTCTACAAGATCGCTCTAATCCAGTCATAAACCCTCCTCACGATAATTCAAGGAAAAAGGGAAAAGGATTGATGTATTTTTTTTAGTTAGTTGTATTTCTTTACAAAATCCATAAAGTTTTTGTACGAATGATAAGGTTTTTCTTTATAAACGTTAATTAATAATTAATAACTGAACATATTTGTACAACGACTTGTCAATAGACAGCGTGACTTGATTTTTTAAAGCATCTTTCATTAATAAGTCGTTATTTTTATTGACCATTAATTTATTTTAATTAAGTATTAAAATTGATTACTTGTAATAAAAATGATTTTAAAATAAACTCTCATATATATATATATATATATATATATATAGGCAAAAGTTCAAACGAGAACTGTTTTTCATACGAGAACTGCGAGAACCAATCTGAGCCGTCCAATTCCCCCTCTTTCAATGTCATTGCCCACCCATGAATTCCTCACATGCACCATGCCACATTTGATCCCCTCCACGCTCTCCATCCATGAACCTCCCATATATAAGGAACGGCTGAGATTGGTTCTTGCAGTTCTCGTACGAAAAACAGTTCTCGTTTGAACTCTCCCCTATATATATATATATATATATATATATAGGATTGTTCAAATTAGAATAATAAATTAAATTAGAATGAGAGACTAAATCTCAGTCATTCATTTTGTAAGTGGAATTCATGGATGGAGAGCCTGAGAGGATAGAGTGTGACAGGGTGTATGCGAGGAATTCATGGGTGGGCAATGACATTGAAGGAGAGGGAATTAGACGGCTGAGATTGAGTCTCCCATTCTTACATAACTTAAGGTTCTCATTTGAACCTCTCACTATATATATATATATATATATATATATATATATATATATATATATATATATATATATATATATATATATATATATATATATATATATATATATATATATATATATATATTAGACAGGTAGTACAATGTGTTAAAAATACTATTATTGGCTAGCTCAGTGATTAGAAAAAAACATATATCATACGGGGTGTTTGTTTTAGCTTCTGCTATGATATGCATGATGTAGCTATTTTGTGATCGTTTTCTATATACCTTCCGACAATCCAAGACATAATTAGTGTATAATATATACTAGATTAATTGTGCGTATGATACACCGTTGGTTTATAAAATCTCAAGTAATAACGTTATGATGTCACAATGTTGCAACTTGCCCTTATTTAACGATGGAAGGTCATTTATATGCACTCTTATAATATTCTTCTCTATGAAACCTTAATCTGAGGAAGTAACATAAAAGTGGTAGTTAAACTCGGCTTTAAAAACCCATTATAAATTGGTTACGATTTTGTCAAGATTTGAGGTTTGACTATATTCTCACGAAAAGGTTGAAGACTTGAGTATAAGATTTTATATACGCTAAGGTTAGCTAGATGTATCTTTACCGGTTATAAGGCACGTTAAGGATATTGCATGAGTTATACGGACCGGATATATAGTTATTCAATTATAACAGATGATTGGATATACCAAAAACGAAAAACAATAATGATGAATTATGATATGAATATATAACTATATGCTTTTTTATATTTGTTTTTATGATTGTGTGTGTATGTATCTATACTCAAATTTTTTGTCTCAAGTCTTATAAAACGTGTGGCTTACTCATGACTTTCAAGGCCTAAGGCTTAACTTTGTTGCTACCACACGTAATGTCTCACGTTATTTAAAATTTTAGGTAAACCATATAAATCATAAATAAATACATGATGGTTTATAAAGATCTCTTATTTATGTTACCTTTTATTCATCTTATAATTTTTTTTTCTTAAACTCACACATAAATATTAATGAACTAAATTAGCTCCTAAAACTTCATGTAATTTTATGGATGCTCGAGTTAGTGAGTAACCGTCTGAAACTCTGAATCAATGTTTAAAAGCCCGCTCTCAGCATGAGCATATTATAGTTTTGGACTTAATCTTAAACCCAAAAGTGTAGGCCCTTTAGGCCCACGGTAGCTGGTCTTATTATAATACTAAATATTTATTTATTTGAATGTATATATTTTAAATTATATTTCGTTCGAGTGGTTTAATAATAATGAGTTATTGTAGTAATGGATCATAGTAACATTGAGTATGAATAGATGATAATAAATCTTAGTATGTCATATAATTTTAATTGGCTTATAATAAAACAGTATAAGCGGTTATGAATAAATATAGATGATAATAAAATTATACTATTTCAGTGTCATCGGATGCCTTCCGATCGAGGAATTGAAGTAATTGGGAAGATAAACTTTGGTTGCATATAAACTTTTATTTGGTTGGTTACAATTTGGCTCATGCTAAGAGCCATCTTCTATCAATAAAATCTTTAATGTAATGTCTTTTCTTTTTCTTTTTTTTAATGATGCACGTGGGCTATTTTTATGTCAATAAACTTATAGCAACCATCATCAAATATCGTATCAGCACTAATTCTACTAATATATATGCTTATTACTAGCATAACAAGCTCCAAGATCACGATTCACTAAGAATTAAAGTGTTTAGGCGGAGTAGTATAACCAAGATCACAAGCTCATAATAAATCCAACGGAATCCATATATATCTCACACAAACCACGCATCTTTTTTGTCATATAATCTTCTCATTTCATTTCTTTTCAAACCTTTAAACCTCACACTGTCACACCCAATTAATCTTATAATATATATTAATAAATAAAAAATAGAGAAAGAGAAAGAAATTAGAGAAAAAAGAGATTAGAGAAAAAAGAGAAGGGAACGAGAGAGGGCATGTGTGCATGAACCTGATTAAGCTAATAAGCTTTAAAGCTTGTGTAATTGTTCTTTGGCTCTTTGAGACAAATATATTTTGATTAATTTTGCAATATTCAATATACAAAACACTAAAATCAAATTTTTATAAAATACTAAACAGATAGATCAAAGCACTAGAAATCCTAAATTCCTAATTATTACTTCAAACAATCATAGAATCTGTTTAGTTAGATTAGCTACTCAAAAGTTAATACAATCTGTTTAGTAAGATTCAAAACCAGATTGAGATTTGTGAACTCATACATTCTGTCATTCATCAAATCATAATTCACAATGCCTCTATTATGCAAATCGAAAATTAGAAACAAAAACTAAAAAAAGTTACAAAATCAGATTGAGATTCATGATTTGATACAAATCAGTTGTGTCATTCATAATTCATATCACTATAAAAAATATGATTAAAAGAAGTAGAAAATTAAGAGCTATACCTAAAATCAAATGTAAATCAGATGTGGCACCGAAGTACACAAAAAAGGATGAAATGCTGAAATAGACGACCGGGGAGGCGGTGAGAGGAGACTGACGACCGACAGGCTACGATTATAAACCGCAAGACTGAAGGTTTAAACTTGAAAACTCAAAATCAGTTCTCGATATTTCAAAATAGGCACATGGCGGTTGAGTATTGATCTTTCAAAATAGGGAGGTGTCACCAATGGGACTGGAGATTCTGCCATGCCAATCGATGGAGTATACGAGTATTGGGGAGTCTAAATGCCATTGGGACTAGAGATCCGCCGCTCCATCATTATCTTCAACTCAGAGTTATTACACATTGGGAGTCTAAAACCTTTTTAGTTTTTGGAATCTGGAAGTCACGATTAAATTTGTTTTCTATATAAATGAGGCTATGTATACATGTAATGGACTGAACCTATGAATCTCTCTGAGCCCACTGCCGCCCTGGGCCTCCTCACATGTGTAGCAGTGTAGGGTCGGCTCTGACTATTACTGTTACTACCGTTACTACTATTACTACTACTAGTCTAACACTTGTAATTAAATAGCTTATTGATATTGCAAAGAAAAAAGAAAGAAAAAAGATGATATCATCAGAAGTAAACGATAATTAATACATAAGAGAGTGATCGATCGTATACCATCAAAGTTGAGTTGTCTATTAAATGAATCACTAAAATCAATACTCTGTTCACTAAGAAAACAAAAACAAAAACCTATTAGACTATCAGCATCCATCTTGAGCCAACCCATGCCACGTCAGCGCCACATCATTTTTTCTTGCCATCCCACACCATCTCACAAACACCAGCATCCATCTTGAGCCACCCCACACCATCCCACATCATTTATTAAAAAAGGAAAAAAGGCAAAAAAAGAAAAAAAAGAAAAAGATGGAACCGAGCTAGAATTTAATTGACTAAGCTAAGGGTAAATGATTTCAAACTTTGGTCACATGCCTCTACTTTTGTCACTAATAACTTAGGACAATAATGTCCAAACTAAAAACCTAATAACACACTTAGGGTAAACGATTTCAAACTTTGGTCACATGCCTCTACTTTTCACACTTTGTATATCTGAGTGGGGAACCTAACCCTCCATGCTGTAGTACAAACGTCGGCTTATTACTTAATAATGTTACTGGCTTAATCTTTCTCTTTGTGTTCACTATTCTCTGCTCTCTCAACTACTTTTCTTTCTTCCATGTAAGACTTATCATCTCATTCACTTCATTACAAATAACTGCCGTTAAACTTCACCCGTATCATTTCTAACATCAGACTATACCACTGTAATTACAAAACTTCTATACCAACTTACTCTGAACAAAACTATACATTCTTAACAATTTCTAGGTGATGTCATTCACCAACTCTATCGTCTTATCATCAGATTCTAAAGTCTTTTGTGATATGTTCTATACAAGCTTCTAGTACTGCTATACTCTTAACAATTCTTTAAACTAAGGCTATGTCATAGCCTCAATCTATGCTTCTAACTTTCTCTACAATAACATGGTCCACCAGTTTTTCACTATCTCACATAACAAGTTCAACGCGTACATAGATTTTCTCCCTGACAGACACCCCTTAATACGGAAAATCTCATTCCGTTTCCATTAATCATCACTACTCACAACTGGATCTAAAATCTTCCCTCCGAAAAGGTAATTCGCCTACCGAACAATCTTTACACATCTACCCCTGCAACGAGTTCTTTCTTAGCTTTAACTCTTACTAATGCTTTAACCTTAACCTATACTGCTGTATCCACGTACTGCAATAACATAACTTTCTTTCCTTCTAAAACTTACTCAACCACTTGGTTGATAATATCTGGGACGTTGCATATAGGACTTTACCCTACTCTATCACTGATGTCTACTTTTCTGAGCTGATCTCAAAATCTTGCAATTTTTCTGTAACATCTCCCTCTAAAGGGTTACTCATAGGTCTACTGGTTTAAAGTAAGAATTGCATCTGGAAAATAGGTATTTCTGGTCTTCTGAAGTATACTAGCTTCAAGCTGCTTTATCTAACTCGTATCAACTTACCGCATACTATGAACTCGTAATCAGATATCTTTAATACATACTACCAAACAACTTTCTATGTTTCTCATAATAAGGTATGTAATATTATTAATACTACATTTATCTCATATTCTGTTCTTGTCTTAATCACACATACTGTACTGTCACGTATCACCCCTCACTTGATTCACACGGTACTGACATGGCAATCGGTACTGCATATCACATGTTCTTTACATACACTGGCCAGGCGTTGTGAGGAACATATTATACACAATTGTTCTTAATACAGTCATGGAATACCCCGATTCACAAGCTTAGGTCACGTATCTAACATAACTAATTACATCTGTTAAACATTCTTCTTTTCTCTGATATCATATAAACATATTATCATTTAGTACTTAGCCACATAACTATTACACATGCAAAACATTGATACTCATGCTCGATCTGTGAAACTGATAACAAATCATAAACTTCTACTAATCGTATGCTCACCAAGGCTACTGCCCCAGAGATAGCTCCTCTTAACCTCAAAACCACGGTTTAAGTTCAGACATCACACTCGTGTGTGCCCAAATCTCTTAACCTTGGCTCTGATACCAAGTTGTAACACCACTTTTTCCAAAATAGCTTTTAAAACTCTATTACTTCAAATTAGCACTTTTAAAAGAACAGGGTTTGCGGAAAACAAGCTTTCAACACTTTAGTGCTAACAGTCTCACAAAAGTAGTGTTAAAAGTACTCTGTTTAAAAGATTGGAGCTATCCAACTCTGCAAAGCACTGGGCCTTACCCTTGCTGGAAACTGGTTACCTGCATGCACAACATACTAAAACGTAAGCTTTCGCTTAGTGAGCTTACAAACATAACAGATAAACACATAAAACATGAGTAACTCTTCTGGGGATGTCTTACATCAAAGCTGAACACCTGCAAAACTGCTAAAACTATTAACTGGTCCAGGATATGATCACACCTCGCGCGTAATCAAATCCCTGACACTCTGTTTGGGTATAAGGATCTCAATATACCTCTATCTTTGTACTGAATAATATATTTGAGTACTATTATACCTTGAAACAATAGTCTTAACTCATTACATAAACATATCACAACACGGATATCATATTGTTCACCTTGTGCATAGATGTATACTGATCATACTAAATACTACAACATAGTGCTACAGAAACTCACATAATCAATCACACATCAAGCATACGATTGATATACTAGTCACTTAATGCATATACATAAATACTATAACGTAGTGCTACTGAACCTCTGAACAGCAGCTTTTAACTTCATATATCAAATATACAATTGATATACTATTCATTTAGTGCACGTACATATGTTAATCTGATTAAAGGTAAGTACACTCACCTTAGCAGCAATTAAACAGCTATTCTCTATCACCGAAACGTCAACTCTTATTACCTACAAGCAATAAACAATACTACTATAACATTTGTACTCAACTTACGAAAGATACTGGTCAAATAACTAAACTTATTTCTGAAAGGGTCCTTAACTATCTTCTTACGATCGCAAGGGAAATCCTATGCGATCGCAAGGGTCTTACACAACCAATTCTCTAAAACATAGCCTTACGGTCGCAAGTAATCATACTTACGGCCGCAAGAGACTAAACATCTAAAACACAAAACCACTGCTTGCGATCGCAAGGGATAACCCTTGCGGTCGCAAGGACAGTCGGCACTGCAGATCTTTCTGCTATGTTCGATGACAGCAGCAACAATTCGATTTTAAGCACTTTAAATCTGACCAAACTCAGATTCAATCTTTCAGACAAGTTCTTTAGCACTACTAGCAACCCTTCTACATATAGTTTAACTTAAAACATCAAAACTCAATGATTCATCCAAGAATCATTCCTTTGACCTCATGAACATCAAAATCAAGAAATTAACACATCCAAGAATCATTCCTTTGATTAACACATATCTGGGTGACAATCTTGTTTCTTGGTCGTCCAAGCGACAACACGTTGTTTCCCGCTCCAGTGCTGAAGCTGAATATCGTGTCATTGCTAATGCCGTTGCCGAGTCTGCCTGGCTTCGCAATCTTTTGATCGAGTTACGTCTTCCTCTTTCCCGTGCCACGGTTGTTTTTTGTGATAATGTGAGTACCATATATTTAGCTAATAACCTTGTACAACACCCGCGTACCAAACATGTGGAAATTGACTTACACTTTGTTAGAGAACGTGTTGCTTTGGGGCAAGTGTGTGTGTTGCATGTGCCTTCGTCTCATCAGTTTGCAGATATATTTACTGAAGGTCTACCTACATAGCTGTTCTTAGATTTCAGATCCAGTCTTAGCATTCACCCTCCTCCAGCTCCGACTGCGGGGGGTATGTTAAATAATAGTTTATAATTATTATTTATGTATAGTGTAGGGCTTTTGTGTAAATACTGTGTATTATATATTTAGATAGATGAATGCAATACGCCCTCAACGGGTTTCCACATAACAAATAGTTTAAGTCTTTATTATTTTTCTCTTTTTTAGCTTCTGTTAAAAATCTAAAGAATTTGAAATTCGATCAAAGTTCTTTTGGTGGATAAAATAAAATGAAAAAAAAATCATTTGGATTGCGTGGTCAAAAGTTATTGTCCCTAAAGAAAATGGGGGCTTGGGTATTGAGAGCTTGAAAGCTCAAAATCTGGCTTTATTAAGTAAATAATGGTGGCGATTTTTAACGAAAAACAATCGTTATGGAAGAATGTTATTCAATCATTACATGGTACCAACGGTGGGCTTTTTAATCATAGGAAATTCGGCAAATTTCCAAGGGTTTAAAGAATTATTTTAAAATTTTAAAAAGGGTTAGATGATGGGAACTTATGTCTTGAAAGTTTAATTCAATTCCCAACTTATTCGGATTGGCATGATAAGAATAATTGTTTTTTCTTGAATCTCGGGTCTTTTTTAGGTTCATCTATTTGTCGAGCTTTGGATGACATGTGTCATTTCAATCATCTTGGTATTGGTTTTAAGTGGCTCAGATTGTTCTTTCAAAAATTAATATTTTTGCTTGGAGGATTTTTCAAAGTAGAGTCTCGACCCATATAGATCTTTTGTCTCGGGGAGTATCGATAGATATATTGTCATGTCCGATTTGTGGAGGAAGTTTTGAGAGTAAAGAACACCTTTTTGGAAATGTTATTTTTCGAGATCGGTGTTATGGGACATTTGTAAGTGGTAGCAGGTTGAAAGGTCTTCTCTTGATGATTTTGAAGATATTTATTCTTGAATCGATTCATTGAGCTCTCAAAAAAAATCCATAAGAATCTTCACCGCTGTTATTTATGTTTAATTCTGGGTAATATGGAAATATCATAATCAACTTGTTTTCAGCACCCAGAAATCTCCTAATCGCAATTCAATTTCAATTAGGATTCATGCGTTGTCTTTTTACTAGATTAAGCATAGGAGTAAAAGTGGTAATTTATTTAAGTGTTAATCTTGTAGGTGTATTGTGATTTCTATTGTATGATTGGTGTACTTTGCTAGCATTACGCTAGTGTTATCAACAACAATAATATACAATCTCACTACAGCGGGGTATGGAGGAGGTAAAAGTAGACAATCGTACCTCCACCTATAGGCAGAGAGATTGTTTCATGTGGTAAACCTCCGGCAAGACAAGAAAAAGGACAATTAAAAATAAAAAAATAAAACGCTAAATAAAACAAAATAAATACATAAATAGCTAATTAAAAAGACACATAAGAAAGTAAAATACAATTAAAACAACAAAAACGAAAAGAAAGAAAAGAATAAAAAAAATAATAATAAATGAATAAAGAATAAAATAAAATAAAAGATAGGTTAAATATAAAAGTAAAAGTTAAAAAATAAGACAAAAATAACTAGAATAGAAATAAAAGGGCCGTAAAAGCACAAAAGGTGAAAAAAGAAGAGAAAAAGAGAAGTAAATAATCTATGAAACACCGATTAGATCTTAAAGGGTTATCTGACGTTAAGTCGAGTATAGATAGTATGTTAGGTTTAATTTCAAATCTTTTATCAAGGTAAGCTTAAATTGGGTTATTAATAAATTGGGTTTACTTTGCGCGGGTGATGACAATGTCGAAGTTTTTCTTCCTTTTGCCGTTCACAAAAAATATATAAGGGATGGGATGGGGATAGGGTGAATGAGAGTAATAAATATATTGTTATTATTATTTTATAAATTATAAAATTATATTTGTTGTTTCGAGTTAAGATCCATTACTAATATATTCGATTCAAGTATAATTAAATGGGTCCTCATGTTAATAGATCGTATTCAAATCCAATAGGTTTACGTGCAAGGTCAGATATTTGGAATATTCGATCAGATCTGCTCTATTGGCATCTCTAATTCTACTTTTAGAAGATTTTTCACTAATCATATCTTATTTATTTCTTAAATAACTAACGAATAAAGACTTTCAGTATGTCAAAATTCTTAAGCCATAAATTTTGAGTTCAATATGAATTTTAAATAGAAACGGGTTACATGACTTCATAATCGGATCTCATGTCATTCAAATGCATTCTTAAAAGAAACCTTATTCTTGATTCAACTATTACCGCAATAATGTTAGATAATTTTTTTCAACAGTTATTTGGATCTCATGTTAATTGCGAATGTCACATACCACTTTTTTGAATGAGTAATGATATGTTATTTGCGAATGTCACAAAAAAAGTTTTCTTCGCCAACATGTCCATTTTTTCAGTTTTTTTTATTTGCATCAACTATTTTATTAATTTTAAAAATAAATTCTAAAACATATTAGAATAAGTAAAAATATTTATATTTATAAAATAGGAAGAAATAAGTTAATAATATATTCGAAATTATGTGATAGGTGGATAATTGTGTTGTGTGAGAGAAGATTTTAAATAAATAAAAAATTAAAGTAGATTAATAGAGTGTGGAATGATTAAATATTGAGTGGATGAGATTAATTTAAATATAATGAAAGGTCAAAATGTTGTTTTGATTGAATTTTAAGAAGTCTTAAAATTAGAGAGGTGAAAAAGTGTTAAATAGTTTATATAGTAGTATAGATATTTGAAGTATTACACTATAAGTATTCATAAAATTATATTAATAACTCTTGTATTTATACGTGAAGTATTAAATTAGTAGTAAATAATAAAAAGAAGGAAAATGATAACCACAGCCCTTAGGGCTGTGGATAAGAGTAAAAAAAATAAAATTTTAAGTTTTAAAAATGGTAACCGTGTGTTATGAATAGAAAGTTTAAATGTTATTTAAAAGATGATTAATGTGAATATTTTACAAACATGAAAGATTGATTATGTAACTTAAGTTATGATTATCAGTTTTGAAAAGTGAAATTATATTTTACAAACATGAAAGGTTGTTATCATTGTCCTAAAAAGAAATAGAAGTACGGTTAAACTCACCCATATCATTACTCAAACTTCTCTGAATGGATCCGAGCGATTTGATGATTATTCCTTTTACTTTAGCACATTCACCAAGGGGAATGTCTCTGAGCATCACATGGACACACACCCAAGAATAATTTAACTAGGGTTTCTTACATCGTATATCTAATATCTCTAATTAAATCTATACCGCATTCTAATAAATTTAACACTATATATTTATACCTTATTTAACTTTATAAAATTTTAACAATTAGAAATTAATAATACGCCTTTCAATAACTCAATCCACTCAACGCATATACTCTCAACTAAAACAATTCTCCTTTTGTATCAACACAATTCATAAAAAAGACAATTTCCGTGTCATTATTTTATAATTAAGATTTTTAATTGTTTTCTAAAGAGTAAATATATAGAATAGAAGAAAGAAAAAAGTAAGTAAAAAACGAAAAAAAGTATTCATTACTATAATATTACACAGATATCATTCTAGCATATAATTATATATACATGGTGTTTTAGATGTTAAGTCAAGGCCCATAATTATTCTCATAAAAAAAAATTCAAGATGTTTTACGTTAGGATTATGTACACATGACGTATGTAATAATCTTTTTACTCTGTTTAAATATATGAAAAATTCTATGTACTTTCTCCTATTAAATCATCTTAATTCTTCATCATACTTGTTAAATTACGATATATAGAATCCACTAATTATATTTTCTTAACTTGTTTATTGACTTTGACATATGTCTTAATATATAAAAAAATAGAACTTTAATACACATCTTGGTGATAGGTTGGAAAACATAAATAAATATTTAAATTATAAATCATAAATTTATTGACATATAGAGTTCACTAATTTTATTTTCTTAACTTATTTATTAGCTTTGACATATGTCTTAATACGTAGAAAAATAGAATTTTAACACACGTCTTAGTGATAAGTAGAAAAATAGGCAGAAAACTTTTAGTTACAAACAGTAGATTTTAAAGAAACAACTCATAATGAATTGTAAATGAAAGAGATAATAAATGAAAAAAAACTTATTTTAACTAAATCAGTTATGTATGCTCGCTTATTTTGAGTTTGTTATTCTGCATATTTATCGAATTATCGTCTTATTAATTAAAAGCGTTAGCTAGATTATGAATATTACATAATGTCATGATTCTTTAATGAGTTATAGCCTACTTTGACTTATGAATTATATTAACTTGAGCATATTGTCAAGTTAAACTTATGAGTTCAAGTTGATAATTAACTTCTTAAGCTGGAAAAATTCACTTATGAAATTATTATTATATTCTATGAAATTGCATGATTATTAGAACGTATGTTCAATTCACATATATAGTAAAAGGAAGATCGGCCTTGAAACTTCTCCCGATTTGTAGATTGCAAATTAAGTTGCCAAAAAAAACATACATGATGAAAGAGCATCTTAATTAATACATAAATTATAAGCAAAATTTTGCTATTATTTATAATAGATTATTAGTATAAACGAATTAAAAATCTTATATATTTTTATTTCTTATTAAAAAAGCGCAGAAGATAGAAACATAAGTGAAGTTTTTTAGTACTAGCTGTGTAATGTGATCGATACTGCTACTAATTAATAATGTGCAAGATAAGATGGAAAATATACATGATCAATAAAGCAGTTGAAACTTTAATTAGTTGTAGCAGGTGTACGTAGCAGTAGTTCCGGCTTTACAAGTTGTTCGATTATTACATACGTACATGTGATTTCGAGGGTGGTACGTATATACATATAGCTATCATCATATCTATATATGATCTAACTGCTTTTCTTATTGACCCCCCCCCCCCCCCCCCCCCACCCACCACACACACACACATATACAAACCTGGCTCATCTTCATTTATATATCTTTCCGAAATCTAATGCTTTGTGATTATCCAACTAATTAACTTCATGTTCAAAGCCTGCATATCTATTCGTGTAATCACACCTGAAACACTTTTGAGCATGTATATATATATGTATGTATGTATGTACTTTTGTTATATGTACGTATGCAATACAGACATACATATATACATACATACATACATACATACATACATGTGTTGGATGCGTGTACAATGTGCGTATGCTGTACGTATGCATGTATGTGTGTGTGCACAGAGAGAGAAAGGGGGAGATGTCGAAGGAGCTACATAAACGCCCGCCACACACCAAACTTACTGGTAAAGGTTGGACGGGAGATCAATCCATTAATTAATTTCTAGCAGCAATTAACCAATATTTAATAACATTTTAACACTAGGTTTCGCTTCTTCTACTATATACGATGATCTATTAATCTGGGGTTTAGCTTTATATACCGAACTAATACAAACAGGACTTCTCACGTTAATTCATTTAACTTTAGTAAAAAAAATAAACGAACAATCTAACATGAACCGCTAAACAAACAAAATTTTTATATATTTGTTCGTTTATAGTTTAGTTGAACATAAAGGAACCTATATAAACGAAGACATATATACAAACCCAACATTATTAGATTTAACTAAATGAACAAAAATTTATATACGTAATTAAGTATTTGTTTGTATATTAAATAAACGAACTTTTGCTTAAATAGATTACTAACAATTCGTCCAATGTTTAGTACTTTGTTTACAATCCTGATCATATGTAATTTCTTACACGCGTGACATGTAATAATTAAGCCCTGAATCTGAATGTAAATAAGATTGAAGATACACACAGAACATATACACCAGTTCTGTGATCCTATCATGTTAATTAACTAGTTTTTTTTTTCTTTCAAGAAATTAAATTCAAACAAATTAATTACCACCACCCACCAATTTAATTGATATATATACTACAAAAATCAAGATATATATGGAATGAAGGAAATTATCAAAATAGCACCTATAATTTAATTTAAAACTATATATATATACACATATATAGGATATATATATATATAATATATAATAGAATATATATTTCAATATAATTAATTACCATGAGCCTCCTCCACCCATCATTCCATTCCAGAACCTATTGGAATCACAGTTAATCTGATCATCATTTTGCCCGTTAACATGCGGCGGATCATCATCATGAGTTAATTCTGATGATGTGTTTGTTTTCAGTTCTTCAAACGGGAACAAACCCCTCCCACAGTTTATACTTTCTTCAGCACTATTCCCATACGCCCCACTTCCACCACTACTTCCCATACCGTCTAAAGAAAAACCAACTGATGGAATCTTGAATTCCGGCATTAACGGAATCATCAACTGCCCTGTGGACGATGAATAAACCGTATTCGGGTGATCAGGAATCGGAATCGGCATGAACGAATTCATTGTACCCCTTGTTGTAATTCCAGTCAAAAGCTCCAAAGCTGAACGCTGAGCCGATACAGTAGTAGTAGCAGTAGTTGAAGCAGATGAATTTATATTCCTGCTAGAGGCATCAAATTGGGGTACTTGAATAAATTCACAAACGTTCTTGAAATTATTAGCGGAAGATGGAAACCCTAAATTTATATCTTGTCCATAATGATCATGATGTATCCTCCTAGGGTTTTGAGATAGATCAGGAAGCTTTTTCAACACCGATGAATTATAAGATGAACTAGTAGTAGAATTAGAAGAAGAAGATGATGATCTCAGCTTGTTCTTTCTTGATCCACCACCAACAGGAATGTTTCTAAGTGTACCCCCTTCAGTCCAATATCTTCTACACGACTTGCAAAAGTATCTTGGCTGTGAAAGACTGTAATTGTTGTAGTAACAGAATTTAGTGTTGGTCGAATCGCACCGTGGACAGTTCACAGTTGCTGCTTTTTGTGGAGGCCTATTAGTCCTTCTTTCAAATGAAGAACAACTTGAAGATGATGGCTTTGAGAGATTATTGTTATTATTAGAACTTGGATTTGTGGTGTTAGGTACTAGTATTTCTTCCATGGGCTTTATCACTACCTCCTATTTAAACACAAAAAAGAAGCATGCATAAAGATAAAAAGCAAGATATATTAATAATCTAAGATAAAGATTGAAAAGATAATTAGACATAAAGATATAAAAGCTAGCTTCAGGAATTTGCAGACAAATGAACAAAACAAAGACAATTGCTTTATGCTTTTCAAAATCCATAAAACCCCAATCTTTAATAAAAAGGAACACATATATATTTATAAATTACCAAAAGCAAAGGGCAAATTCGTGCAGAAAAGATAAAACAAGCTAGCTAGTGAGAGAAAAAGAAGAAAAGACGTAACTTGAAGATCAGTGGAGAATTACATGTTTACTAATTAATTGTATATCATCATAATCTAATTAAATCTATTAATTAAGCAAATATGTGGATAGAAATGATAGGTAACTAGATAGGTTCAATTCATATGATCATGAACTCGATTAATTAATGAAATGAAAACAATTCGATCTACTTATATATATTTTTTCTTTTGGGCGTGAAAATTTTTAGTTGAGATGATGAAGAAGGTGAAAGATTCAGTTATATACCTGTGGCCAGTGAGGCCTGTCCATGGCGGAGAGAGAGAGAGAGAAAGAGAAAGAAGGCTCCTTTTACTTTCCACTGTTCTTGAAAAAAGCACAGAAAGGAATGTTTTAGATCGTTTGTGTGGACTATGTGCTGTAAATGTATGTGTGTGTGTATATATATATATATATATATATATATATAATTATATGCATAGAGATAGATCAAATGAGAATACCTCTTATTTAAAAAACCGTGAGAACACTTCTTAGCCACAAAATCTTTCTAATCCATGGTTGCATTTAATTCATATATTTCTTATATTTTTCTTAAATAGAATATAAGAAAAATATGGTATTTTAGTCCTAATAAAAAATTCTCTCTCCATCCAATTTTTATCTTGTTTTAATTTTAAATTTTTAAAGAAGTTCAACTACTATACTAAGCATTAGTCGTTTGAATAAATTAAAACAAATTAGGATGCAAGTATATGAATTCTATAATTTTTTAATATTACTATGATATATACAAATTACTTTGAATATCGGTTTTGAAATGAGGTAGAGTACATGCTTTGGAAGCTTGATTGTGTAGTTGTCATCAATGTTTTTTAGGATGCAAGTCTTTAATTCGTTGATTTAAAATATCGATTGAATTTGTATGTGGTTTGGAATGGTGAAATGCATATATTTTTAGTTATATCGCGTTTGTTTATATTGACGATATCTTTTTAAAGTCGAGTTACATATGTTTATCGATCGATCTGCATCTACATATTAATTACATCTTGCATCTGATTTTGTTTGCATTTGTTTATTGATTCAAGTTATATATGTGTTGCATCAAAGTATTCTACTTCTATCAAGTTTTTTTTTATGATTCTCATTGCAACACATACTTTTTGGAGCTAATTGCATCTAAAATGTTGTGCATATATCTAATGATTGCACTAGTTCACGTATACCGAAATATATCAAAAGTGATATCAAATTAAAGAGAATTTAAATATGAATCTAATGGTAAAAAATGATCTAATAATTACATACGCGAAAGATATATATATATTTTAAAATCAATGATATAAAAATATGTTATCTATGAAAATGTTTTATGACACATGTGAGAGAGGGGGAGAACATTCAAAATTCATATTGTGCCCTTTTTAATGATTGATGTAGAATTGTTCTCACCATTCTTCAATTAAGGGGTGTTCTCTTTAGATCATTCCTCTATATGTATATATGTATATGCATCTACTATGTATATATATACACACACGTATTTCAGGGTATCGACCGGGTGATCATCTTAACCGAAACAGTACACTGACCGATAAGACCATGAGTAGCGCACCCTGTGAACCCACTGAACCCTGCTGCCACATCTGCACCACATCAGCTTTTCTCTCTCATACTCTCTTCCTACCCTCAAGTGGAGTACCACACCCCATCTACCCCCAACCTTTTTCACTTTTTTTTAAATAAATTTAATAATATAACATAGTAAAATATTTTTATATTGATTAAAAATTAAAACAATACAAATAATAAGAAAAAAATTCCTAACATTACTAAACATTAAAAATAAAAAATAACATAACATTTAATATTAAATATTAAATTTATAAATTATAATAAAACATCTAAAAAACTAGTTATCCTCATTGTCGTTTCGTTAACCACCAAAATGTACCATGCGTAGCGATCGAGCCGTTTTATAATCTCCCTTTTCACCTTAATTCGTAATTTATAAAAAAACCGAAATAATAAGAATTTTTTTTTACATAACCTTCCTTTTTGCCTTCCAAAAGCAATCTACATAAATAATAATAATAATAACAATAATAATAAATAATAAATAATAATAGTAAATAATAATAATAGTAATTAATAAATATTAATAGTAACAATAAATAAGGAAAAAAAAGGAAAAAAAATTCAGCAGATTCAATAGGTTGGAGAAACCTGAAGCCTAACGCCAGGTGCTACCCGCTACAAGAGTAGCGGTGTTCGGATAAAACCGCCAGCTAGCCCCCAGCTAATCGATGGGGCGCTACGCATGGCCTAACAACTGAACTATTAATAGATCGATGGTTCGATTTTTTAACAATATGGTTTCGGTTTCTACTACAAACTAATCCGTTAATAACCGTACTAATACACTTTAGTAAGGATTTTTTAATATACATTTGAAAATGTACATTAAAAAGAAATTATAAAAGTTTTTTATTCAACTATCACACTAGCTAGCTAGCTATGAGATGCATCATATCTTTCAATTCCTTCTTAATTCATTCATAGCTTGGAACTTGACTCGATCAATATATTTAATTTGGTACTTAAATTCACTATTGAGTGGTACTTGCAGCTTGCTATTAACTTATTAATCGATGTAATTATATTTATACTTAGTGACTAAAATTTGTTATTAGGCAAGTTATATTCTAATAATTTAAACTTTTAATCTTTTAATTTATCTCCTTAAAAAACACATCATGCATGTGAATTCGATCTTAAAAAGGGTATAAAAAAACAACCCAGTAGTATCGCGCTAAGCCAATAATACCCAATAAAACCATAAGAATTAACATTTCTATTAACTAATAACTAATTGGTTCACTGCAAGGTTATATTTTGAGTCTAAACAAAACTAAATCACCAGTGGAAAGAATCATCCACCGAGTCTTATTAGATAATAACGACCATGTTGACAATGGTCCACTACTATCGTCTAAGATCGATTATCACCAAAGTACCCTGAGGGGCCTCCATTATCACTATACGTGTCCCTTCCAACTTCATGTAAAGCTCTTGGTCCAGATATTTGGTGTTAAGGACCCGGGAATGGTATAATTTGAGATGCGAGCACAGAGATGGTTTAGCACTCTAATTGTGAGGGAGGATAAGGTTCACAATATAAATTAATTCATCCTTCCAGTCTTCTTGACCGGTCTTCAACTTCACAAGAAAGTCATCGTCTCCCTTTTTTCATGAATCAAAGGTATACCTACGCCTGTCTGACGGATTTAGTAAAACGTCAAAAACATGTCAGGTTGAGCCTGTGCTTCATCAAATGACAAAACACCATGAAATGATTGCCTTTGTGTAGTGCCAGAGGATTAAGTTGGCATAACCAAACTTCAGATAGGAAAGAAGGATCAAAACAAACATAGTTATAGGTAAACGGAGGTTTGAAAGGGTAAAGTCATGAAAGTATAAGGCAACCTTGCCAGTTGAGGACGGAAAATTTGATTGGTGGTAGAGAGCTAGCAATCCGTGGATCATACCAAAATAGTTTGGCATAAAAGAAAATAGGTATTTAAGTTACGAGTCGATATTTTGTAGAAATCATTGCCAATTGCAATATATGGTCTCACCACGAGGGTCCATTGGAGGTAGTCAAGAGATAATATATGAAAGAATAGAAGCAAAGATATTGATGAATATTCACTAGGTTTTCTTCTTTGAAAAATCTCTAGGAATTTTCAAAAATCATAATAATGCAAAGGGGAGCAACTACTTATAACATGCCAAAACATTGGCTCATACGATATATGGCATCCTCCACATAGGATCGATCACTCTTATTCTTGACAATCATCCCCTCAACATGGGGCCATGTCAAAGAAAGTGTGTGTAGCGCATAACATGTTTTACATTGAATATGGTCCCTCTACTTGACACGCATGTATATATACCTCGGTAAAAGAATACCCATACACTACAAGAAAAATACGTTTTTGCCACGTGAACTTTTTGCGGCGACATATGTCGCCGCTAAAAACCCGCTAAACGACAAAATTTGGGCCCACTACCATCTGTTTTAAAGATGTCGCCGCAAAAAGGTTCCCTCTTTTTTTTCCCACCGAAAACCATGGCGGGATTAGTTCCCCCCTAAAATATTCATCGTCGCCGCAAAAAGTGCATCGTCGCCGCAAATACGTCGCCGCAAAAGGATTTTCTTATTTTATTTATTTAATTAAAACGAATTTCGATTTTCTTTATTAATAAAATATATATGTCGCCGCTAAAGGCCACATGTCGCCGCTAAAGGCGTCGCCGCAAAATTTTTTACGAGATATAGGGTTTTTCAGCTTTCTTTCTGCCATTTACTTGCTCCCGTCTCTCTCTCTCCCGAAGCTCTCTCTCTCTCGAAACCACCGCCGGCCGGAGCCTCTCTCAGCCGTGGAAACCGCCGAGCCCGGAGCTCTCTCTCACTCTCGTCGAACGCCTCTCGCCCCCGCTCCCTCTCACCGTCGAAATCGCCGCCGCCTCTCACCACCCTTCTTCCTCCGCTGTTCGGCCTCCTCCTCCGGCGCCGGCGACTCGTATTTGAGGTAAAAATCCCCTTTTTTTGTTTATAAATCTAGGGTATATATTTAATAATTAAAATTATACGTCGCCGCAAAAAGATTTTATTTTAATTTATTTTTAAATTATATATGTCGCCGCAAAAAAATATATGTCGCCGCAAAAAAGTATCCACGTGACGGAAGGTGGTCCCGTTGAGTGTCGTCGCAAAAAGTAAAAATTGACGTCGCAAAATGTTATTTGGGACGAAGTATTTGCGGCGACCTTTTTGCGGCGACATGTCGCCGCAAAATATGTTTAGCGGCGTTATTTTGGCTTTTAGCGGCGACAAATGTCGCCGCAAATGGTGTTTTTTTTTATAGTGATAATATAACAAAATCGATATAAAGTATTTCTTGTTAATGTACCAAACGTGTCTACCGCATGCGGCGCGAACTACCAAGACGGACACAACCTTTCATAGGGCCATTCAACCTCTAGGGTGATCACCCTTCACGCTAATTTTGTTTATATGAACATTACGTTAACAAAGTGCCGTGGGTAGCACACAGGAGGACCTTTTGGTTGGGGACGAGAAGATTTGAGACAAATACCTAGACCTACGACATATACTTCATAAGAGAGACCTACCACATCTGCACATCATACCTAGATTTGAAAGAACTTATTACCCATATTTGAAAACTTAAATAATACATATTGAATAAATAGACCTATTTTCGACATATGAAAGCTACAGAATTCAAGATTCGTAAAATTCCAACATTTCTTGAATTTGTAGAATGTCAATCTTGTATATGACATTCTTTATCTTAACCCTAACAGAACCTAGTTAAGTAGTTGGCAAATGTCATCGATCTTATTGTTGGACTGTTGCAAGGTAGCCCAGCTCACATAATTATAAGTCAACACTTGTAGAAGATCGTTCTCGTTATAAATTTTTTAGTTCTTGGCTCATTTTACTTTCTCTGTAGAATATTATCGTCAAGTTAAGCAATATGAAATATTGGGCACTAGAGTACTTAATTTGTAGGGTGCAAACCAAGTAGCTAGCTAGCTCCCTAACAAAGGTGTTATAGTCTCACAGAACTTTGAAAGAGCTAAGATGAACTTAATTTAATGCACTTGTGTACGTCAACCAACATTTGCATGATTACCTTTTATTTAACTCGATCATGAATAAATGTCACGTCAAAGAAGAATACGTTGGTCTTTTTTTGACATATCTTCGAAGAAAAGATTGTACCATGGAGCATAATCTTAACCTCTAACATGTTACTAGTATGACCTAATAATGAATTCAAAGTTCAAAGAAAAAGAAAACAATGTATTAATTTCATAATTATGCATGTAATAGATTTGGTTTCTATTTAGCTGTTAATAAACTACTTACGTACGATATGACTGGCCGGTAGGATATACTTTTAAGAAATATTATTTCTTACTTATTTATTTACTAGTTTTAAAAATATAAAAACCAAATTTAAGTGTAAAATTAAAGTAAGTAATTAATTGATAACTAATTACATAATATTTTATTATGGGTGTTACTTTAATGTCTTGAAAGGGCTCAATCAAAAGGTGTATCCATATCCATGAAAGGAGACAATGATCAGCATCAACCTTGTGATTTTATGCTACAATTTTTGACTCACAAGCAAAATGATATGGAAAGGAACCCACTCACCCTTACCAATCAACATCATGATTGACCACTTTAACTGTTTGTATCTAGTGATTTATATTTGTGTGTTGTTTCGTGGCAATGAATTAAAGCTCCTATCTACCTTTTTAATTAAATAATAATACAAATAAATTAAAATTTAGTTAATAAGAGTACATACGTCATTACCTATTAACCCTTGGTATGATTGTTTATAGTTACCGATCGACGTATATATAGTCTTAATTAATAAGTAGAGATTTGCTCTATATATACACACTTTAAAATAAAGTTAATGACGAAAATAAAATAATGTATATATTACAAAGTAATTAAATGTACGTTAGAGGCGGGTGGCCGGCGGGGTTGTAAGTTGTAACACATGCAAAAAGGACCCAATTCAATGATGTTCTAAAGACCGATCGATATGATGATGGCCGGAGTTGAGGAGAATTATAAGTTAAGCTAAAAGGACAATTATATATACGTCTCGAAAGAAATAGAAAGTATATATACGATCACTCACTAGCTAGCTTAATTAATTGCTCGATCCATCTGAACCACTTGTCGGTCTGTTGATCATAAAGTTAAATGATGAACATATATATATATATATATATATATATATATATATATATATATATATATATATATATATATATATATAGGGTAGGGATATAGGAAGAAGGAATTAAAAATGAGAAGCCTAGGAAGCAATCTAGGCCTTTGATCAAATTTAATCTAAGGTTAGGATGATTAGTGGCATTTTAGTAAATAAAATAAACTTTAAGTGGGAGGGGCACTAAAAAAAGTGGCTGGAGGGGTATTTAAGTCATTACGCGCGTGAGTGGCAGCCACTCTCCTGAAAGGAGAGTGGGCTGAGTAAAAAAACCCAATACCCCTTCAAACTTTAACCAATCATAACTTTTATATAGTAAACTTTTTTTTAAAAAAAAATTGCACCATTAAAAAGATAAAATTATGCTCTTTCATTTGATACCAGTCTTGCATATATTTTTTTATTTTTTATTTTTTTTGAACTATGTTGCACAAAATTTACACTGTGTTGCACCGATTTCGTACTATAAGGCATATTACTTTGGTGCACGCATTTGGTGCTGTGTTACACAACTTTTACACTATATACACAACGTTAATTTGTTGCACAGCTTCGGAACTGTGTTGCACGTCTTTTTACTGTGTTGCACGTTTTTTAAACTGTGTTGCATGTTTTTTTGGGTGATTCAAAAAACTGTAGAAAGTATACATCAAGATCTATAACTTATATTTTTTAAGTTTTTGACGAATCAAACTCGATCTTGGTCAAAATTATGGTCAAATTGTTGAAAAAATAGAAAAAAACCAAAAAATTCGTATCTTGCTCATACTACATCCGTTTTAAATGATTCGAAAAACTGTAGAAAGTGTGCACTAAGCTCTACAACTTTTATGTTTTAAGTTTTTGACGAATCAAACTCGATCTTGTTCAAAACTAGGGTCAAAATAGTGAAAAAAAATAGAAAAACTGTGTATTTGATGTGCAACACAGTGCGAATGCTGTGCAACATATTAATGTTGTGTAAAATAGTGTAAAGTTGTGTAATAGAGCGTAAAATATGTGCAACATAGTGATATGACTTACAGTGCGAAATTGGTGCAACACAGTTTAATATTGTGCAACATAGTTCAAAAAAATTAAAATATGCAATACTGGTATCAAATGAAAGAGCATAATTTTATCTTTAAAGTGGTGCAATTTTTTTTTAAAAAAACTTTAGTATATAAAAGTTATGGTATGTTAAAGTTTTAGGGGGAAAGACACAAGATGAGGACATGTGTCATCTCCTCCTTGCTTCCTAGACTTCTCCCCCAAAAAAACTTCTTCATTTATCCACTATCTATATATATATATATATATATATATATATATATATATATATATATATATATATATATATATATATAAACAACTTGCTATATCTCAAGTGCTGCTAATTATGGAAAAGGATCAATCATAGATTAAGTAATTAATTATCTAAATTTTAGTTTAGTTTTAGTGAGTTGTGTTTATACTTCATATAAAAAATATAGTCCTAAATTTTAATATTTAATCACATATGATTCAATATAAAATCACATGTGATTCACTATACAATCACATGTGATGGTAAAATCATTACATGTTAATTACGAAAATACCACTCCGCCCAAATTTTTAAAATTCAATCTGGAGCAATGATGGGGCTGATCCAAGGGCTAAGATAGTCCCTCAGGACTATGCAATAAGTATGAACTATATTGAACATTTCTCTAGTTTTAGTTTAATCATTACGGTATCTTAATTTTAAGGGTAAAGTTATAATATTTTATTTAAACTTTAGAGGTTTTTTTCAAACGATTTAACTTTTGCTTTTTATTAGAAAATGGTTTAACCTCTTGACATTGTAATGTTGTAGTAAGTTTTTAAAATAGCTAACATGTATAATTAAATAAAGTGGGTAAAATCAAAAGACATACAAAAATAAAGGGACTAATTAATTATTTAAGAAAACTTCAAGTTTTAAATAATTTGAAGTAACAAAAAATTTTAAGGTTTAAATAATAATAAATTTAAAACTTTATTGTAAATCTGTTTAATAAAAAACTTTTATAGTTAAAACGAAACTAAACTCAAACTTCAATAGTTAAATTATAATGGAAAATGAAATGTTTCAAATTTGAAAAATATATTCCAAAAAACAATCAAATTTATTAATTAAAATTCATGTTAAATCTGGGAGTCCCTTCAAACCAAAGGGTCTTGGTTTAGCTGTTTAGGGTATTGAAGTTTGGAAATTGTGCTTCCTAACATTAAGGTCGGGGGTGGACCCCAAGTGTCCATCGGTGATGATACGGGATACCAGCCACTTTTGCAGACGTAATAGAAAAGTGTAACGTTTTCAAGCCGGTGTCTTCAGTCAATTTTTTGGGTGCACCAGTGATTTTTTTATGTCACTTAAATCAAAAGAAAAATGAATTTTCTAAAAATATTATAAGATATAGTTCACTATTTGATTTGTACATTTAAAATACTTTAACTTACCTTAAAATAGTAATTTAACTAACATTATTTTATATGTATTGTGTTTTGTTTTATATTTTGACCCTAAAATACTAGAACAACAACCGAAACATCGTTAATCTGACCCGATTAACTGAAAACCTGAAAAAAAACCTGAACAACACACTTAATATTAATTACATTTATTTTCGTCATTATTAATGACAATCATGTATATATAGTTTTGTGATTACATTTTGCAGGCACATTAATGAGTATTTGCACTGACGCTCGGTTTCATAATATAATGTTTTAACGATAAAATCCTATTTCATTAACTAATTAATTAAGAAAATCAAATTAATAATTATTATATATACCAGACTTTTAAACTTACATTTAAATATATAAAAGCTTCAAAATTGAAGAACATCTTAGATTGAAGAACAAGAAGACATGAAGCAAATGAATTAGATGAACCATAATCCTAAACTAATAAGTAATATTCCATATATCGAATAGCATGAAATAGATGTATGAACTATCAAACTGAAAATTGCACCCTGTATTAGTATATTGAACCTAGAATTGAAACAATATACACAAATGAACAATAAAATTATAAAATTAATAACTCGCATACATATTAAACTGAAACACCGAAAATTAATATTAACCTAAATATCAAAAACCAAAATCTATTAAACCCAAAATTAATTTTAACTTTTAGGATACAAGATTCCTTAAAATCAAACACCCAAAGTTAATTTTAACCTAAACATCAAAAACCAAAATCTATCAAACTGAAACTGAAGAACATATATGTGGAAGACGCACGCATATATGGAACATAGATTCATTAAACTGAAGCTCTTGCCGAAGATGAACCATCGATTCAACCAAATAATTCTGGATATAAATCATCAATTGAAGAAATCTCCTATCTATATTTGATTGAACCATCAAAACATATCGCTAGACAAACTCGGAGATGTGAGTTATATGCGGTTTATGGGGACGAGGCAACCATTGGAGATGAAGAAACAACTTAACCATCGAAAATGAGCACTCAAGTTCTAATGAAAAATCGAATGAAACCCTAGATGATGAAGCCACAATTGGATATTGTGTTTGATGATGGAGATAAAAGCTAGGTGCTTAAATTCTAAATTATTAATAATAATAAATATTGTGTTTATATTTAAATATTCTTGAAAATAAAATTACAAATCACTAGTCACATCATCTGCCATGTAAGCGAAACATGTGTCATTTCATCTTGCAACATATTATAGCATGTCTAATACATTAAAATGTAAAATGTAATAAGTACATGATATACATACATTTTAATGAAATAAACTCAATTAAGAATCAGGCCAGATCGAACAAACAAAAAACCCTAAAATAACAAAATAAAAATGCCATTCTTAAGACAACACCTGATTAGACGAAAACTAAGATGTCCAACATCCATAACTCAGCTACCCCAAAAACGTTAGAGTTAACTAACAAAACACCTTAAGCTAGTATCAACACATACACATTGACAAAACTTGTAAAGTTTTCGTAATACAATATTGGTATTAAAAACAGAGTACATGCATATATAGATGTACAAGCCAGTGGTGGCACGGGACAAGTTTTGTAGCGACCAGCTTGAAGAGCTGGTCGCTACACATCATCTGACAAAACTTGAAGAGCTGGTCGCTACACAACTAATTCAACCATTAGGTCAGTTCGAGGTGGTTGTACGTACTTCTTCATGCATTTTGAAGGTTTTCCTCACTAGATGTACATGCATATATAGATTCTTCATATTCATTAATCTTCGTCTCCTCACGAAAAAACTAACGTACCTGATCAAAGGACATGTGAAATTGGGCCACACTATTGGGTTAGAGATATTGAAGAGTGTATGTCAAAACTGTTTTATGTTATAAGCAGGGGCGGATCTATGCACAAGCCAGTGGTGGCACGGGACACCAGCCGATTTCTTTCGTGTAGTGTAATTTTTGATTTTTTGTAATGTAAATTCTGATTTTTCGAGACGATGCTACCACCTATTTCGAATCATGGGTCCGCCCCTGGTTATGAGTTTCAAGAGGAGCTAATATTACACAAATAATTGGTAAAAACTAGTTTGGGAACATTGTATTATTTAGTAAAACTTAGAATAGGGAGCTTATGTTTGGCATATGATCAAGGAATCTTGTAACCTAAAAGCGTTTTGTTCCCCCAACCTCATTTGATGGACCTCTTTCATTTTCGTCCTTCGTATGTGAGATGTAGTAGCTTAAACCGTGTAACAAAAAATCAAATTTCTTTCTTTATTACTCACATCCAACCAAGGTTGAAGAAGAAATTTGATGCTTTTGTTGTGGCATCTGAAATACATTTATTACAGTAAGTGTAGTATATTTTACATGTATTTATGGTTTTAAGTTTAAAAATATGTTTTTATATGCTGGTTTAAGCAGATTGACAATTGTAGGAGATGACCTAGACTTATTTTCATCGAAGATTATTCATGGTGGATTTTTTTTACAAAATGTGGGTCATATGAAATGTAAAGGTAATTAATTATGTAGCGCGGATCTTCCTAGATAGTGATGTTTTTTCTATTTTACGAATTGAACGCTATGAGCCTATGATCAAATAGTCGCCAGGGTACATGTATAACCCAATGCTTACATGAGACATAACAAGTATAAAAATTTAAAACATTTTGTGAATAATTCATCAGAGACTTGGAACAGGACTATAAAGTATAAACAACCCTAAAGACCTAGCTAGCTCAAGTATGATCATATAGAGTCGAGAGATTTTTTATTTTCCATGAATAAAATGAGACAAAATTATGATACCAAAAAAAAGTGAAATAAGCTAAATCCATATTGGAAAATTATATATAGTTAGAAGCATTTATGAATATATGGTAAGTGTTTTTATACTCAAAAAGTTACACGAGTAAATAATAAAATGACTAAATTCATCCTTATCTAATTATTTATAAGTATAAAAAAATCTAAAATAAATATTGTCATTCAAATTATTTATAAATGTAACATCCTGAAAATGGGCCTAGTAGTACCTAGTTGTACTTCGTGCTCAAATGGTTGTACCTTGACTTTAAATAAGTATTTTAATGGTTGTTTAACGTTTTGGTTAGTTAAAGTGGATATATGAGGTGTTATGTGAAAGTTAGGGTTAACGAGTAAAAGTGATAACGTGTTAAACGGTTTCGAGTTATGATTCTGTAGATATCCCCGTTAGTTGAAACGGGATAGCGTGTATTAAGTTGTAAGTTAAAAAGGGGAACAAAATACACCGTTGAAGCTTTTGGAGAACACACATACAAGCTTACGTACACATACACACACTTAACCCTTGAAGCTTTTGGAGAACAAATCAAGAATCAAGTGATTTCAGTAACTATTAAGTGTCAATCTGTTGTGTATCAACTGATTTGTAAGTGATTTTATTAAGAACCCTAGTTTTGAGTTCATGAGTAAAGAAACACCATTTGGATGGTGTTTGATGATGTTTTTGTGGTTTTTTTTTTTGCCAAAAGTGTTCTTAAGCTTCAATTGATGTCAAACAAAGTGTCCAAACATTTGGAACTGAGTTTTGATCGATTAAGGTGTTAAAAACGTGATTTTTGGGTGTTGTACGCGAACAAAGTCGAAGAACACTGTAACTGGGGTCCATGCGGTCGCATGGCATGTGCATGCGGTCGCATGGGGGTACATGCGGTCGCATGGCATATGCATGCGGTCGCATGGGGTTTCTGGTATCCATGCGGTCGCATGGGGGGTCAATTAGGCGCTAATTTTAATCTCGTGAAATACGGTGTTACAATTAGGTATCAGAGCCTAAGTTTGAGGAAATTTGATACCCGGAAGAGTATTCGATCTCAAACTCGGGCCCGACCATCGTTAAGTGTTCCTATTTGGGTAATTGGGGCTGAGTGTGAGTGTTATGTGATTGTGATATGTTATAGACTAACGCCCCATGATAACAGATGTCTGATGAGTGATGTGCTAAGTGTGGTTTTCGTGTGTATAGTGAATAAGTGAGAATGTCTGAGCAGCGAGCTGATAGTGAGAATGCTCGTAAGCAAGTGGAGGACGAGGCATCTCGTACTCATGTTGAAACTGAGAAGGAATCTTCTCCGCGTGATACTCAAGGCCCGAGGTCGATTCCAGAGTTGCAGGCGTATGTTATGCACCTTGAAGAAAAACTTCGAGTGACGAGGGAGATATTGTTGGAATCCGTCAAAAGCAAGAATCCGGAGCACTGTTCCTACAAGAAGTTCCTTTCTTGTGGACCCAAAGAGTTCGAGGGTAGTGATAATCCTTCGAATACCATACGATGGCTTCGAGAAACAGATCAAGCTTTCGAGTCTTATGATTGTGAACCAGAGTACCGTGTCAAGTATGCGGTACGCCTGTTGAAGGGTGATGCCATGTTTTGGTGGGATTCCGTGAAAAATTCAGTGAACAGAGAAGTGATTGTTGCAATGACGTGGGAGCAGTTTTCTGAGCGTGTGACAAAGAAATACTGCACCGACTACGATTTAGAAAAGATGGAACGGGAGTTCAATGATCTCCAGAAAGGAGATAAGCCCGTGGAAGATTTGATCCACGCTTTTACTGATAAAGTGAGGTTTATTCCTCACCTAATAGCAAATGAAAGTGCGAAGATTCGCAAGTTTGTGGGAATGCTACCAATGGAGTATAGAGCGCATGTTAGAGTTGTGTCTAGTTTGGATCGGGCTTTTGAAATAGCTCGACAAATTGAGGGAGATCGCTTTCAGTGCAAGGGAGATAAGACAGTTAAGGGTCAGAATAGGAAATTGCGGAAATCCTCTAAATCTGGTCATGTGAAAGAGCAGCCTTGTTTAGGCGGAAAGTCGAGATCGTGTAAGAAGCCCAAATTTGATGGTTCTTGGTGTTCTCAGTATCGTGCGTATCACACTGGTTCTTGCTCCAAAGCTACTACCAGGTGTTTGAGGTGCGGACAGATTGGTCACACAACTGCGGAATGTGAGTTCAAAGGAAATGTGTGTTTTAGGTGCCACAAGTTGGGGCACCGAATTAGTGATTGTCCGATGAGATAGGATACAGGAACCGGAGGATCAGTGTCAGGGCAACAGATAGATGGCTCTTCCCGTGTAAAAAGGGTGAGCATTGTAGATGATGACAAGTGGAACTAAAGAGACAAGATGTATAGTTTTGGTTATTTTGTGTTTGGTAGATTTTGGTGAACTGTAAGTGTTTGTTTTGTGTTGACTAACTCGTTTGAGAGTGTAAATTGTTGATATTCGAGTAGTTGTAATTGTGATTAGTATTTTATGAGTTGTTGTTAGCTGTAGTGAGATTGTTTCTTACTTTTATTGTAGTTGTGTTTCTTATGAGGTTTCAATGTTTGAACTGGAGTGGGTTAATTCGGCAATGATGTTGTCGAGGAAATCCAATTCAGTAGAAGTGATAGAAGTTTTATTGTTGCTTGAGACAAGTGTTTTAGCTCGATGCAAATGGCGGAAATGCATTGTTTATGTTGATTTACTGTAAGAATTTGACTTAAGAAAGTTAGTTAAGGATAAATGGCAATTGTGTTAAATAAACACGAATGCGATAAGAGAAATAAAGTGATATTATTAATAGTGTGAAAGAATAGTATTACTGGTAATAAAACGAAGCTTAATTGGGGTATTAAGAAAAGATGTGTGTCAATGCGGACAGTCGAGAATGTCCAAGTCTGGTTAGATTGAATTGATTATTAGTAGAAAGGTTTTAATGATGTTTTGTGTTTATACTAACTAAAAGTTTTTTATTGCAGTAAGATGGATAGAGACACAGATAGACAAGCTGGAAATGAGAACCGTGAAGAGACCTTGGATTTAACTACTATAGGAGAAGTACAGGACTATATCTCCGTTTATGGAAGTAAACGCGGGGCTGTGCCTACGCGTCATCTTCGAGAAGTATTGTCAGATCAATTCGATAAATGTTTTAAGTAAAATATGCCTCCAATTGTAGCAGGCATAAGAAATGAGGTGAAAGAGGAAATGAAAGACGAGATGAGAAGTGATGTACGAGAAGAGTTTCGTGCAATAAAAGAGGAACGAAGTGAGGAAGTCCAGAAAGCGAAGACTCAGGCTGAGGCCGGAGGATCTAGACGTCGAGTTACGTGTGAGATTTGCGGAAAGAGCCATGCTGGGGAGTGCAAGTACAAGGATAGAGTGTGTTATTCGTGTGGACTCCCAAGACATTATTCTAGAGAATTTTTGGGTAAGTTTTGTGATGAGTGTAGTCAGTATGGGCATGACTCCTTGGAGTGCCCTAACTAGTTGAAAGTGTTGTGTAAACTTTGAGATAATAGTAGAGTGATCTAATGTAGTTAAGTGAAGTGTGTGTAAATGTAGTGTGTACTTTTCGTGCGAAGTGTAACGTTGTAGTTAGTCGAAATAAATAGAGTTTTGTGTTAGTTGTTTTTAGTGTTAAATTATGGTTGTGACCTAACGCAGGATGATTGTGGAAGTGTGTGATCGTGTAAGTGATCGTGATTAGATTCCGAGGACGGAATCCTCTTTAAGAGGGGTAGATTTGTAACATCCTGAAAATGGGTCTAGTAGTACCTAGTTGTACTTCGTGCTCAAATGGTTGTACCTTAACTTTAAATAAGTATTTTAATGGTTGTTTAACGTTTTAGTTAGTTAAAGTGGATATATGAGGTGTTATGTGAAAGTTAGGGTTAACAAGTAAAAGTGATAAAGTGTTAAACGGTTTCGAGTTATGATTCCGTAGATATCCCCGTTAGTTGAAACGGGAAAGCGTGTGTTAAGTTGTAAGTTGAAAAGGGGAACAAAATACCCCGTTGTCTAAATTAAACAACCAAAGTCGGTTATTTGTCTTCCCTTATCCCCTGATCCAACCAATACACACACAAAACACACATACAAGCTTACGTACACATACACACACTTAACCCTTGAAGCTTTTGGAGAACAAATCAAGAATCAAGTGATTTCAGTAGCTATTAAGTGTCAATCAGCTGTGTATCAACTGATTTGTAAGTGATTTCATTAAGAACCCTAGTTTTGAGTTCATGAGTAAAGAAACACCATTTGGATGGTGTTTGATGTGTTTTTGTGGTTTGTTTTTTTTGCCAAAAGTGTTCTTAAGCTTCAATTGATGTCAAACAAAGTGTACAAACATTTGGAACTGAGTTTTGATCGATTAAGGTGTTAAAAACGTGATTTTTGGGTGCTGTACGCGAACATAGTCGAAGAACACTGTAACTGGGGTCCATACGGTCGCATGGGGGTACATGCGGTCGCATGGCATGTGCATGTGGTTGCATGGGGTTTCTGGTATCCATGCGGTCGCATGACATGTGCATGCGGTCGCGTAGGTTGTCTGTAATTCCTGCGATCGCAGGGTAAGGCCCTTGCGACCGTAAGGTGTAACGCCACCCCAAACGAGCTTAAAATTAGAGTTAATTTAAACTTTTTAAACATCGATTATCAAAAGTGTTGCAGCGGAATTAAACACCATTTACAAAAACAACCAGTTTGACTCGGCTAATTAATTACAACAAAAAGGTTAGCCAAGTTCAAAGCTACAAGCGTTACCAACTAGTTACCGACCATCGGATCCAAAAACAACAACGTGTTCCCCAAAAGGTATATACAACAAAAGCTACCATCGGTACCCGCCTCACCAGGCCTCTAGCATCAACCTGCGAAAAAGGTAAATCCTGCACCGTTAGCTACAACTAGCTAGTGAGCACCAATTACACATAAGCAACAATAAGCAGGCTATCATGTATCAGAACAGCACACAAGGCTATCCTATCATATTGCGACGTGACAAACGTGTCAGCAGTAGTCGTATGTTGCAGGGGAGCTAACCCCGCTCAACAACCCAAAAGCATTCCACCTAGTACGCCAATTATCTATCATGTTGGTTCCCATCTATCAAGGAACCTTACTCCTTAGAGGAACGGCGGCCTGCAGGACCATTACCCAAGCGTATACTACTTGAGTACCGTTAATGCCCGGGTACTAACTCCCGTCTACCCGAGAACCCAGCCAAGTATTGACACCCGTCTACCTGACTGACCTCCGTGTTCTCCAATTCAGTGTCCGGACAAAACTTCATAAACAACTAGTTGATCCAATAAGGATCCAGTTCATGCGCGCATATAATCACAACAATATCTTTCATATCAACAATAATAATACTAAGCATGCTTGTACAACTTTATCATAACATACCTCCATTTCCACGTATCAATACACCAGTCATGCGTCAACATATACTACAGATAACTTACCTACTGAGACTCATGGGAAACCGGTACTCACCTCGAAACTACAAGAGGCAGATATGCAATCGGGAATCCCAAGAGCACACAGAATCGTCCGAGTCACCTAACACCAATAAACATGGACAAACACCCCTTAGTACACACTACAACAGACAACACTAACAACTGTCTCAACAAAAGATCAACATGGCTTCTGACAGCCTCCTACGGCCGCAGGAACATGTTCCTACGCCCGCAGAACAACATTCCAACATTCACTACGGCCGCAGTACATATGCACTACACCCGTAGGATCTCTTGCCAAAGAACCATGACCTACGGCCGTAGTAACCATTTCCTACGCCCGTAGTCTTGTTTCCATCACCCGTAGGTGGCAATCCTCATAAATTCAATCCTACGGCCGTAGCAACCATTACCTACGACCGCAGTAACATAAACAACACCCTACGGCCGTAGTAACATCATACTACGCCCGTAGGAACCATAATTACAGCGTGTTCTTGCTCTGTTCGTAAACAGACGCTGTTTTACGAGTTTTTGACCCAAAATCCAACTTGAATCCATATTCAAGTGTTTATACATCATTTCTAACATATATACTAACATACTAACATGATTTGGACACAAGAACAACATCAAAACACTTCTAAATCTTCACCTTGACACCACACACACAAGAACATGAAGAACTAGGTTTTTCAAGAAAACTTACAAGGAGAAGATGATCTCAAGTTCTATGAACAGATTTCCCACTTGAATCCAGCTTCTAAACCGAATCTAACTTGATTCTCTTCTTCAAATCAACAACCCCAAGTGTATGTGTGTGTGTAAAGGTTCACGTATGTATGTATGTGTAGAAGTATGTATGTGTTTTAAGCTTATCCAATAAAGAAGAAATAGTCTATAGACCGACTTAACAAGTTAATACCCCATCTCGGGTATTTCGTTCTCCTATTCAACTTAAAACTCAACTTAGGGTTATCCGTTTCAACTAACGGAGATATTTTTGGAACCATTATCCAAAACCGTTCAACTATTTGTCAACATGGTCAACTTATGACACTTTTCATAATACTACATTTTTTTTATCCACATATAACACCAGTTAACACCATTTAACACCAATTAGCACCAATTCGCACCAATTCATGTTTAAAACACCAATTCACATTTAAGACACCATTTAACAACATTTATACTACAGTTAGCAACAAAACACCAATTAAAGTCAACGTACAACTGTTAAAGCTACATGTACTACAGTTTACAACTAGGCCCCATTTTGGGGTGTTACAAATCTACCCCCCTTAAGAAGATTCCGTCCTCGGAATCTGATCGTCTACAAACAAGTGAGGGTATCTAGCTTTCATGTCATCTTCCGTTTCCCAAGTCATATTCGAACCCAGGTTATGCTTCCATTTGACTAACACCAGTTTAATCAACTTTCGACGCAACTTTTTGGTTTTAGAATCAAGTATCTCTACAGGCTCTTCAACTAGGCGCTTTGAAGCGTCAACCTTCAATTCTTGTAGAGGCAGAATCTGGTTCTCCTCCACCTTGCACTTACGCAGATAACACACGTTGAATGTGTTGTGAATTCCAGATAACTCTGGAGGCAACTCTAGCGTAACTGTCTGATCATTAACCACGCGAATGATCCGAAATGGACCAATGTAACGTGGACTCAACTTACCCTTTCTACCAAAACGAATCACGCCTTTCCAAGGAGAAACTTTCAGAAACACCCGATCGCCCTCCTGGAATACAACTGGTCTGCGCTTAGGATCAGCATATACTTTCTGTCTGTCACGGGCCGCTTTAAGCTTTTCCCGCGCAATCTTCACTTTATCTGCCGTAATCTGAACAATCTCAGGTCCGGCAAACTGCTTTTCACCGGGTTCTAACCAACATGTGGGAGTACGACAACGCCTCCCATACAACATTTCATAAGGTGGCATCCCAATACTGGAGTGGTACGAGTTATTATAAGCGAACTCGACCAACGGCAAGTGAGAATCCCACGCACCACCAAATTCGAGAATACATGCGCGAAGCATGTCCTCCAACGTCTGAATCGTTCTCTCTGACTGGCCATCTGTCTGCGGATGATACGCTGTGCTCAAATGAACACGTGTACCAAGTTCATGTTGCAAGCTCTGCCAAAAGTGTGAAGTAAATCTCGCATCACGATCCGACACAATCGAACATGGCAAACCATGTCGTGACACCACTTCATCTACATACAGCTTTGCTAACTTTTCTAGCGGAGTAGACTCGCTGATAGCTAGAAAATGAGCGCTCTTGGTCAATCTATCGACAATGACCCAAATAGCATCATGACCCCTAAGGGTCTTTGGCAATTTCGTCACAAAATCCATCGTAATGTGATCCCACTTCCACTCAGGGATCTCTAGTTGCTGCAAACTGCCATAAGGCTTCTGATGTTCTGCTTTAACTTGCGCGCAGATCTGACATTTTTCCACAAAAGAAGCAATATCTCGCTTCAAAGTAGGCCACCAGTACAATGCCTTTAAGTCATGATACATCTTTGTGCTGCCCGGATGAACCGACAGCCTAGATTTGTGAGCTTCCTGCAGTATCAGCTCACGATTATCACCATGAAGAGGTACCCACACGCGAGACTGAAACGTCTTTAGTCCGCGAGTATCATCAACAAGTTGATCTTTCAGCTTTTTCATCGTTTCTGCTTTTAGGTTTTCATCTTGTAACGCTACTTGCTGCGCTTCCTTCAATCGAGCAATTATATCGGGAACCACAGTAAGTTTCATGAATTTAGCATCTGTGGTAGAGCTCTTGCGACTCAATGCATCCGCCACCACATTGGCCTTACCAGGATGGTAGCGAATCTCACAATCGTAGTCTTTGATCAACTCGAGCCATCTGCGTTGTCTCATGTTGAGCTCTTTCTGCGTGAATACATATTGCAGGCTCTTGTGATCCGTACAGACCACACACTTTGTACCATAGAGATAGTGCCTCCACAATTTCAACGCGAACACTACCGCTGCCAACTCAAGATCATGAGTCGGATAGTTGCCTTCATGAGGTTTCAATTGCCTTGAGGCGTAGGCAATCACTTTATCTCGCTGCATCAACACACACCCCAATCCAGAATACGAGGCATCACAGTAAACAACAAAGTCTTCAGATCCCTCGGGTAAGGAAAGTATTGGAGCCTCGCACAATAGCCGTTTCAAATATTGAAACGCCTGCTCTTGAGCTTCCGCCCAAACAAATGCAACATCTTTGCGGGTTAATTTAGTCAGAGGACCCGCAAGCTTAGAAAAATCGCGGATAAACCGCCGATAGTAACCAGCTAGGCCGAGAAAACTTCTAACTTCAGAAGGAGTTCGAGGAACTCCCCAATTCATAACCGCTTCGACTTTCGCCGGATCAACTTTCACGCCATCGCTGCAGATCACGTGACCAAGAAAATGAACTTCTCGTAGCCAGAACTCACACTTTGAGAATTTAGCGTAAAGCTTCTCCCGTTTAAGAGTTTCGAGAACCTCTCGCAAATGCAACTCGTGTTCAGCTTCAGTCTTTGAGTAGATGAGAATATCATCAATAAACACAATCACCGATTTATCAAGAAATGGACGACAAACCCGATTCATCAGGTCCATGAAAACCGCAGGAGCATTGGTTAAACCGAAAGGCATCACCAAAAACTCGTAATGACCATAACGAGTACGGAAAGCCGTCTTTGGGACGTCTTCGTTAGCAACTAACACTTGGTGATATCCAGACCGCAGATCAATCTTTGAGAAGCACGTCGCTCCCTGCAGTTGATCAAACAAATCATCTATCCGCGGCAAAGGATACTTGTTCTTTACCGTTCTCTTATTCAGCTCCCGATAATCAATGCACATTCTCATCGTCCCGTCTTTCTTTTTCACAAACAGTACCGGAGCACCCCAAGGAGAAGAACTCGGGCGAATAAAGCCTTTGTCTAGTAACTCCTGAATCTGCGTCATCATCTCGCGAACCTCGGAAGGAGCAAGACGATATGGAGCTTTAGCCACAGGGGTAGCCCCCGGAACAAGATCAATTCTATACTCAACATCTCTGACTGGCGGTAACCCAGGCAACTCATCAGGAAATACCTCTGGATAATCGGTCACCACCGGAATATCACGAACAACACGTTTCTCCAGTTTAGCATCAATCACATGTGCTAAATAGCAATCGCAGCCTTTCGAAACCGACTTTCTTGCTTTCAACAGAGAAATGATAGGAATATCTAACTTTCGTCTCTCTCCACGAGCCACAGCATATGACCCGTTAGGTAAAGGAACTTTAATCAACTTCTTGGAACAGAAAATCTCAGCGTTCAACTTACTAAGCCAATCCATCCCAATCACAACATCGAATCCCGCAATCGGCATTAAAAGAAAAGAAACAGGAAAACTACTCCCGTCGATATCAATAACCGCTTGAGGAACACTATCTACAACAGAAACTACTTTACCACTAGCAGTCTCTACTCTTACAGGCTCAGACAACACAGATACATGCATTTGCAGTTTATCACAGAAAGATACAGACGCAAATGAATATGTAGCTCCAGAATCAAATAATACACATGCTGGGGTAGAGTTAATAAGAAAAGTACCCGTAATCACATCCCCAGCACCCTTGGCCTCTTCCTTTGTCATCTGAAACGCCCGCCCTTTAGCACGGGGAGCGTTGTCTTTCTTCTGCCCTGAGGCAGATCCTCCAGTTCCAGCGTCTGACTTTGACCGACAATCTGTAATCCGGTGCCCTGGCTTGTGGCACTTGTAACAGACGTTCTCCTTAAACTCGCACTCATTCACCGAGTGCCCTTTCTGACCACATCTAAAACAACGAGTAGTGGCCTTCGAACAATCACCGGCATGGTAGGTGCGACACAGAGAGCACCAAGAACCCTCAAACTTAGCCTTCTTCGAAGAATCAGGCTTTCCCCCAATCGACGACTGCCCCTTGGAAGTAACAGATTTTGAGAACTGCTGAAACTTCCTTTTCTGACCCTCAACAACATGATCCCCCTTTCCCTGGCGTCTATCCCCATCAATCTGTCGGGCTATCTCAAACGCCCGATCCAAAGTAGCCGCAGCTCTAACATGAGCGCGATAATCAAGTGGCAACATGTTTACAAACTTCCGCATCTTGGCTTTCTCATCAGTCACCAAATGCGGTATAAATCTAACCTTATCCGTAAAAGCATGAATAAGGTCCTCAACAGGCTTATCCCCCTTACGGAGACCATTAAACTCGTTCTCCAGTCGCTCCAGATCATAATCTGTACAATACTTCGCTTTTAATTTCTCAGAAAACTGCTCCCAAGTCAGAGCATCAATCACCTCTGGCCTCAACGTATCTTTAACTGTATCCCACCAATCAAGTGCTGGCCCTTTCAACCTCTGAACAACATATCTGACGCGAAGCTCACGTTCACACTCACAAGCTTCGAACACCTGATCCGTCTCACGTAACCAACGAATAGTCTCAGAGGGATTATCACTACCCTCATAAACCTTCGGCCCGCAAGACAAGAACTTCTTGTAAGAGCACTTCTTTGGCTTCTTCACTGCCAAAGCATTTTGCAACAACTCCCTCGTCAATCGGAGCTCCTCCTCTAACAGTCTAACATATGCCGCCTGCTCTTGATCATGTCTTGGCGGTTCCACATTATGCTGAGAAGCCTCGTCCTCAGCTTCCCGTCGTTCACTTGAGGCCTCGTCCTCCATTCGTTTGAGAGCCTCTTCTGTCGTAGCTCTACGTTCGGCCATTTCTACTCAACTAACAATTTACACATAGACCACAGTTAGTACACCATTTATTCACCACGTACAAATACTACAGTTAATCTATCACATAGGACAGCCACATAACACTCAACTCAACCCCAATTACCCAGATAGGAACACTTAACAATGGTCGGGCCCGAGCTTGAGATTGAATACTTCTACGAGTACTCAATTCCTCAAACTTAGGCTCTGATACCTACTTGTAACGCCACCCCAAACGAGCTTAAAATTAGAGTTAATTTAAACTTTTTAAACATCGATTATCAAAAGTGTTGCAGCGGAATTAAACACCATTTACAAAAACAACCAGTTTGACTCGGCTAATTAATTACAACAAAAAGGTTAGCCAAGTTCAAAGCTACAAGCGTTACCAACTAGTTACCGACCATCGGATCCAAAAACAACAACGTGTTCCCCAAAAGGTATATACAACAAAAGCTACCATCGGTACCCGCCTCACCAGGCCTCTAGCATCAACCTGCGAAAAAGGTAAATCCTGCACCGTTAGCTACAACTAGCTAGTGAGCACCAATTACACATAAGCAACAATAAGCAGGCTATCATGTATCAGAACAGCACACAAGGCTATCCTATCATATTGCGACGTGACAAACGTGTCAGCAGTAGTCGTATGTTGCAGGGGAGCTAACCCCGCTCAACAACCCAAAAGCATTCCACATAGTACGCCAATTATCTATCATGTTGGTTCCCATCTATCAAGGAACCTTACTCCTTAGAGGAACGGCGGCCTGCAGGACCATTACCCAAGCGTATACTACTTGAGTACCGTTAATGCCCGGGTACTAACTCCCGTCTACCCGAGAACCCAGCCAAGTATTGACACCCGTCTACCTGACTGACCTCCGTGTTCTCCAATTCAGTGTCCGGACAAAACTTCATAAACAACTAGTTGATCCAATAAGGATCCAGTTCATGCGCGCATATAATCACAACAATATCTTTCATATCAACAATAATAATACTAAGCATGCTTGTACAACTTTATCATAACATACCTCCATTTCCACGTATCAATACACCAGTCATGCGTCAACATATACTACAGATAACTTACCTACTGAGACTCATGGGAAACCGGTACTCACCTCGAAACTACAAGAGGCAGATATGCAATCGGGAATCCCAAGAGCACACAGAATCGTCCGAGTCACCTAACACCAATAAACATGGACAAACACCCCTTAGTACACACTACAACAGACAACACTAACAACTGTCTCAACAAAAGATCAACATGGCTTCTGACAGCCTCCTACGGCCGCAGGAACATGTTCCTACGCCCGCAGAACAACATTCCAACATTCACTACGGCCGCAGTACATATGCACTACACCCGTAGGATCTCTTGCCAAAGAACCATGACCTACGGCCGTAGTAACCATTTCCTACGCCCGTAGTCTTGTTTCCATCACCCGTAGGTGGCAATCCTCATAAATTCAATCCTACGGCCGTAGCAACCATTACCTACGACCGCAGTAACATAAACAACACCCTACGGCCGTAGTAACATCATACTACGCCCGTAGGAACCATAATTACAGCGTGTTCTTGCTCTGTTCGTAAACAGACGCTGTTTTACGAGTTTTTGACCCAAAATCCAACTTGAATCCATATTCAAGTGTTTATACATCATTTCTAACATATATACTAACATACTAACATGATTTGGACACAAGAACAACATCAAAACACTTCTAAATCTTCACCTTGACACCACACACACAAGAACATGAAGAACTAGGTTTTTCAAGAAAACTTACAAGGAGAAGATGATCTCAAGTTCTATGAACAGATTTCCCACTTGAATCCAGCTTCTAAACCGAATCTAACTTGATTCTCTTCTTCAAATCAACAACCCCAAGTGTATGTGTGTGTGTAAAGGTTCACGTATGTATGTATGTGTAGAAGTATGTATGTGTTTTAAGCTTATCCAATAAAGAAGAAATAGTCTATAGACCGACTTAACAAGTTAATACCCCATCTCGGGTATTTCGTTCTCCTATTCAACTTAAAACTCAACTTAGGGTTATCCGTTTCAACTAACGGAGATATTTTTGGAACCATTATCCAAAACCGTTCAACTATTTGTCAACATGGTCAACTTATGACACTTTTCATAATACTACATTTTTTTTATCCACATATAACACCAGTTAACACCATTTAACACCAATTAGCACCAATTCGCACCAATTCATGTTTAAAACACCAATTCACATTTAAGACACCATTTAACAACATTTATACTACAGTTAGCAACAAAACACCAATTAAAGTCAACGTACAACTGTTAAAGCTACATGTACTACAGTTTACAACTAGGCCCCATTTTGGGGTGTTACATAAGGATATGTTTTTAGGTGATGTTACCGCCTACAGGCGAGGGAAATAAGGTTTGCGAGCGTAGGTACATAACTTACGATCGTAACCAACCCTAGAACCATGCTTGCGGGAAAAAGGATTACCCTTGCGATCATAGGCATTGGTTGTGGTATAAGGCCTCTTGCGATCGAAAGGAGTACCCTTGCGATCGTAGGGGATGTTGTTAGGGGGGCCTTTGCGACCGTAAGACATTGCCTTGCGATCGCAAGTTGTGGTCCAGTTCTGATAGCTTGTTTAGCTTGCATTTTGACCTGAGTGTGCTATGAGTAAGTGATAACCAAGCGTGTATGCGATGTGTTATGTATACCTAAGGAACCGGAAGACACGAGTGGCGTATCTGTTTAGCGAGGACTCCAGGTGAGTACCGGTTTTCCCATGAGCCTCAGTAAGTAGGGCTAATTGTTGTGTAATGAAACGTGCTATTGTGATATTGACATATGCATATGCGAGGTAAGTGGTGAAGTGACGTGTTGTGTTATGTGTTTATAGTAGTGCCGATAGATAAATGAAGTGATACGAGATAGAACCATGTAGGGTTATGACTTATGTGACAACTGTATGCTATGTTTAATGTGTAATTTAGTATTCTGCTCATCAAGTATGAGCAGAAGCTAATGTGATAAAGTATATGCGCATGTAATTGGAACCTGATTGGATCAGCTGTGTTAGAGTATTAAATTGTGCATGCAATTGGATCCTTATTGGATCGGTTATGTGTTATTATGTTATGTCTGTACAATTGGGGGACTGTACCACAGTTCCTGGGATTGGTTAAGGTCAGCCACGTAGGCTGGTCCCTGGGGGCCCAATAGGGTCTGGAAGTAGGAGATTAACGGCACCCGAGTGTATACGCTTGGTGACGACTCTGCATGCCACTGTTCCTTGACGAAGATGGGGTTCTCGGCGTAAGCCGGAACTGGTTATGTAATGGGGTTCTCGGCGAAAGCCGGAAACTGGTTGTGAAACGGGGTTCTCGGTGCAAACCGGAACTAAAAAACGTGATGGTGGGCTGCTTTTCGCTCCCCCACCGATGCGGATGGTTGTGATTGATTCCACAGCTTGGATCGTTGCGCCAGGCTAGCTACCTCGCAAGATATGATCCCGCTGACATGTCGGCACACCGCTATGTGATAGCTTAGCTCTGTGTGCCTTATTGTGATATGATAGCATGCTTATTGGTGCTTATGTGTAAATTGGTGTTCACTAGCTAGTTGTAGCTAACGGTGCAAGATTTCTCTTTTTCGCATGTTAGTGACTGATGGCCTGGCGAGCTTGGGTTTATCGTGGGTAATTGTAGTATTTATATATGAGGAACACTAATATTTATTTTTATGTATGTGATCCGATGGTCGGTTGTTAGTTACGGTAACACCTGTTATATGAAATGTTGACTAGTCAGATAACAATCTGATATGTTTGTAAATGGTGATTATATCCGCTACAAACTTTTGATAATTAAGTTTTAAAAGTTTAAATTGGCATTAATTTTAAGCTCGTGAAATACGGTGTTACAATAAATATAAAAACAACTGAAATAAATATATTATGAAAAGCATATATCTCACTTTAAATACTTATTTATCATGGGAACTAACTTCAACCGGGTCTTAAGTACAAAAGAAAAAGAAGGGTGCCGTGATTTTTGTAATTCGTTTTATCTTGTAATAGGGTCAACATTTAATAGTCATAGAAAGTATTATATTATTGTTGTTTAAAATGATTAAAATATAAAGAAAATATTAATTAAGATAGTACGTACGTAGGATAAGATAGGATGATATATCAAAAGATGTGTTTTGGCGGAGACATCCTAACCCCGGGTACCGTAGTACCGACGCTGCCGGACCCCATAGGAGCGACCCAGGCTAACACTCTGTCCTGAAATCCACGCATGGGCTCGGGATCGAACCCAGTATGCTTATCAAACTTCCACCACATGCGGGTCCCAGACATTTGCGAGTGGGGGCACCACTGGGCCAAAGCCACATTGGTGATAGGATGTATAGGAGGAGGGAATGTTGAAGGTTCCGGTGGGGGAGGGTGCCGTGAAGGAATGTATGATTGTTTTGTTGCGGTGGTTGAGTGGGTGGGGCCGACCAAACATCATAACCGCATGCCATGCCATGCCACCCACCCATTCCAATTCCATTCTATCTACGAATAATTCAAACACCCGCCCTTCGTTCGTTGTTTAATATGATGTCACGTGATTACCGCCACCTTCCCTGGGTGCTTTTCCACGTCACCCACCTTTATATTATATTATAATATAATGTAATATAGTATAATATAATTAATTGGAACGAACAAATAAAGTTTACTCCTTATATATTTCCCACTCCAATTTTGTTTAAAGACTAGGGAGGTTTTGCACAGCCCTAGAGTAAAATACAGACAAAAAAATTTATGTAGTTCATAGATAGAAAAAGTAGTTAAGCTGGTTTTATTAATATATAATTACTGAGTCAAAATTGTTAAAAGCCAAATAACATGTCGTTTTGTCATTTAAAAAGAAAAAAAATTAATTGAGAGTACTATGTAATGTCAACTATAAAACAATCTATTATTTGTCCTAACTAATTATCTATCAAATTTGGTAATTTGGTTATGCTTCCTATTTGAATAGGACGCCCATGATGATCCTAAGATGGGGAAACTTGATATGAACAAATGGAAAGAAATACCAAACCACTTACTACACTCAAATATGCGGTAAAACAAGTTTTTTAAACCCACGCGTTACAACGGAAAAAAATTATGAACAAATAAAAATTAACTTTTATTAGACGTCTCGATGTTCTCCTTGAAGCTTTCTTGTCGCTCTCTCACTTTAAGAAGTTTGTAATGAAGATTTAAACATATAGATTTAAAGTAAAGTGGAAACAGATCTAGACAATCCGGTATAAGTTTTAACGTAACATGATAGTGATTCAAAAGTTTGTTTTTTGGTATTACGATAAATATAATATCAAATAATAGATACAAATGAGACGGTTAGAATATATTCATAATTACTTTTTGTATTTTTTTCATTTATCCTTTTCAATTTTACTTTTATATTCATTAAATGTAAATGATTCTCACTTTATGTTTGAGATTATACTTATAAAGGTAATAAGGGCCTTGATTCATACCTTAAGTAGGAGATGTAGTACTAAAAGTTACACCAAATATGCCGAAACATATAGATGAGGTTTCTGTGCCCAAATCAATTTATCAATACAAGAAATGAGAAAGTAAAACATTCAAGTAACTTGTTTAATCATTTTATCAAACACCGTATATATAGACATTATTATTTGGGTAGAGAGTAAAAAGTGTAGTGAAGTTGCTCATCCATGTTAATAAATAGTAAAATGGTCACATGAGGGTGATAACATAAGAAATGTCAAAACAACGTAATTATGTATGAACTTCCAACAAACCAAAAGTTCCATTCAATTTTGAACTAAGTTGAATGAGAATAAGGGGAAGAAATTATATATCTTACTTTGTAAGTATAAAAACCTAAGTTTAATTAAGTAAACTGAAGCAATATATATGTTTAATGTTGATGTAATCAAACAATGCGTTAACTAAAAACGAAAAGATTAGAATACATGAAATATTAATTTGATACCAATAGTCCCCAATAGCGTGCATGACACGTACCCCGGATAGAAGAAAAGGTGGTGAAAATCCGGAAGGAAGTGTAAGTCGGCAGTGAGCCCTTTTGAAAATTCAAGATTTTTTACATTTATTTTGTGTATGTATTAAAGAAGTTGGTGGGTGATTGTCGTAGCATGATTAATTAAGGTTTACTGTGATGGATTGAGACTTGGAAAAAAACCTAAAGTGACATGATGTGGTGTAATACCAACTTGTCAGTGTGGTGGAGATATGTTATACGAATATGGTTAAACAAATTACTAGTATGACATTATGAATATGAATTTTGAAGTACACGTGAAAAATGGACAATTTCTTATAAATATGTGAAATTTAATGAATATACAAATGGTTTTTAAACTTTTTAAAAATTGTCTATTGTGGTTTAACTTTTGTTAAGTAGTAGCTTATATCATAATGATTGATGTGTACACATAACTTAGCCTAACTTAATTAAGCCAAAAGGCATCAAATGTCCGGTTAATACCACACGTGTTATTAAAGTTTGGAATGTTTATCTAATAATGTAAGATTAGATAGATTAGATAGATGGGTATCATGGGTTGGTCATAGTCATAGGGCTACTTGGGGCCGAGAGCCTTGGGCTAAGATTGGGCTAATATCACATAGTATAAGTCTGCGAGCCTGCTAAGAAGTAAGCCTACACTTGGGCTAACTAACCCTCAACAAACTGCTTTCATAGACCCTAGTTTTATTTATGAAAGAAAAAAAAAACAATTTGAATTCTTATCTTTCGAGTGTGACATTAACATGTTATCTTTTTGTATAATTTATTTTAATTTTATAGTTTATATAACTCTATTGGGTTTAATACATTGAATCCGGTTTTATATTTTTATATTTTTAGAAAATGTAATTTTAAATATGATCCATTGCGTATGTATATTGAGGTTGTGTATATATAGAGTAATAAACTAATAAGATATTTTTCTAGACTTTAGCCTAAGAAGCTTACCAAGGAAAATATGGTATGTTCTATCCACTTAGAAAAGTGTTCATCTCTTTCTACACTTGCAGGCTAATAATGTCAAGGGTCAATTAAAGACCTTTTAAGCTAACGCTTGAGATTATTTTACTTTTGTAAATATTTTTATTAAAGAAGTACCATAGATAGAAATTAACATTAAAGATTATTAGATTTGAATAGTAGAAAAGAAGTTACGCTATTAATTACTAAACAGATATGTTAAAAATTACCAGTGCTAAGCTTTTTTTATTTTTATAATAAAGTTAGAGATTTGGTATTAGAAATAAATAACAAAAATAATAAGTTGCATGTTTATAGATAACCGAATATATTAAAGATGAATTTTAAGAGTTTAATACATTCAAATATAAGTTTAAAAGTTGGTACACAATTGCAAAGACATGTAAAATTGAACAAATATATGATTAGTGTATTAGATACATCTATGAAAATTAGATATATCTACTACTATATTTATTTATTTTATGCATCCGTTTTGATATAACATAAAAGTTCATTGTATATATGTTATTGAGATTAAAATGAATGTAATGTTGTCAATTTTTCATTTTTACAACTGTGCTTCATGTACTCCGTGAAAAAAATGTATTTGTTAGAACATTATCCTATACCCACACATACATAGATAGGACAAGGGTATAAGAAGAAGGGAATAAAAATAGGAAGTGTAGGAAGTGTTTATAGACATTGATAAAGTTTAATCAGTGGTTAATATTAACAATGAAATTTTCATAATAATGACGCATTTAAAGTATCCTGGAGTAGAAAAAAGTGGCGGCAAACAACCACTCTCTTGAAAAGAAGAATGTATTTCTTAAAAACTCACGCGATCACACCGTTAAGTTTTAATACTATAATATCTTTAATACATTTATCTTTAAAAAAAACTATATCATTTAAAAGAGCAATAAATGCTCTTCAATTTGATTTAAGTATTGTGTATAAGGAAAATACTTTTATAAAGTATGTTTTTGCATTGTATTGCACAAACTTTGCACTATGAGATACATTATTGTGGATACATTTTGCACACTAATACACAGCTTTTCTACTATATATGTTACACAATATTAATCCATTGCATATCTTTGGTACTGTATTGCACGTCTTTTACACTTTGTTTCTCCACTATTACAAGTTTACAACACAATGTTGTACAATTTTTACAAGAAAATGTCAGTTTTCGGAGTAGAGGCCCCCAATGAGTTTTCAAATATTACACTTATATAATGGGTTTAGCAAAAAAAATATACACAACTTTAGATAAGGTATCATACAAGGCCCCCAACCATAATTTAGAAGTCCCCTTGTTAAATAATAAATACATGAAACCCATAAAACCCTCTATTAACATGTAACTTGCAGTTTTTTATTGAAATTTTTCCTAATTGGGGTAACAAAATACTAATGAAGTTAGTGGCAAATAAAAGATTAAATAATTTTGAGTTTTAATGAATGAGTATGATTAACAATGTTAGTTATATTAGCTAATAAAGTTTTCAGTTTAACACGTATATTGGGTTTTAGTTTAGTATTTATGTTAATACGACCCGACCCGTTTTAACATGTAAAACTTTGTGCTTGTTTCAATATGCATGGTGCCCCCATCGCGAAGATTTTTTGTATCCGCCAGTGCTCTCTAGCTTTCTATCAATTAAATCATTTGTAATATATCTTTGATAGGAAAAGCTTATTTTAAAAATTGATATTGAGGTGAGAATGAGAGAATTGATCTTAGTTATCAATTCGATATTGATCTATTAAATCTAATGGTCGTAATCACCCGTCGCAATTCATGGTTATCGCAATTCATAGTTGGGTTATGAATCAAATGGGGAACAATTGTAATAAGTCATTAATTATGTTACAAACAGATTTCGTTATTTTAAACAACAGTTCTTAATTAAAGTTCTCATTATATATACATATATGTATGTATGTATATACACACAAAATCCAGTTGTTGACTGCTCAACTAATGAAACCACTATCCTGAATTCCTATTCGGCGATTCCATTACCCTGTATATTAATTAAAACAAGGAGTCCATTTTATTTGGACAGACGTCAATTGGAACGACCACCTACCCAACCCATCAACTTGCGGGTCAATTATATATGTTACCACTTGCTATATATGAAATTGTTGATTGTTGATATATATGCACTCTTCGAACCAATTGAATTAATAAAAGTTCACATCATACACTTATTGAGCTTAATATATGGTTCCTAGATTTCATCAAAATTAATTTTAAGACCATGTTTGATGGATAATTTGTATCATTTATATATTCGATGCTAGTTTTTAATCGGAGAGATCGATCATTCGCTACGTTTTCTGATATGTTGTAAGGTATATCGCATCATTGCATGATCGATTAATTGGTTTATGGATTCTATGGAAATGGTGGATGAAATACTTGATCTACTACTCCTCCTCTTCGAACGAGGTCCAAAAAATTAAATATGGTGGTCCTTTCCCTTCAATCTAGTACCATCCTTGTAGTTATTAAGTACATTGATGTGCTAAAAGCATACCAGTTTTAAATTTATAATATACGTTATTATTTAAAGTACGACTATGACACAAATAGGCAAGAGGACCTAATCGTATTATAGTATAGAATATAAGTTCGGGTGTCGAACTCAAGGGGAACGAGTATGATTTGATAAAATTATATACTAATTTAAACATTATATAAGCTAAACTAAATCCTAAAACGCAATAAACCTAGAAAGCACCAAAAACAAACCAAAGAAACAATAAGCGATAAAGCAATAAACTTGGAAATCAAATAATATAATGCGAACTTTCCCTCCCTATATTTGATTACACTCTTCTCATGGCAATTAGATTCATGGTAATAGGAGTTAATGACACTTAAACATTCATGCATCGATTTTTATAATAGTTTAAACCTTGATCTGGTATAACCGTCTAATTACACCAATTAATAACCTTTATGGTCAAAAGCACTATTAAGAAGTACAATTAGCCAATTAATTCGATTAACAAGTAAAGCTCTAACCTTTAATGATTGTGTGATCAACAAAACATAAATCTAACATATAATGGCCATTACATGTAGGAATACATATTAAAGTATTTATCTTTTCGATGTTTAATCCAATGATTTGATCAACCACTAGTCTAGATTATCTAATGATCATAGATAATAAAGATCCAAGTTAAACTTAAAAAGAATGATCATCTAATTTAACAAAAACTCAGATTGTAAACAACCAAAATCAGATTCTAAAACATGGATTATGAAGTGATTAAGACATTTATAACATAAACTTGATTAAAAAGCACACAAATCTCAATAAATACATCAACTTGTCATTAGGTTCATCACCTCTAGGGAGGAAAACTCAGATCTAGCCTAGCATGTTTATTATAAAGATCTGGAAATAATGAAATAACAGAAACATGGTAGAATGGAATGAATAAACCGTATAAGATGATAATGTTAAGCCTTCAATATTCAAATCCTCAAAATTGTGCTCCAAGACGTCCTGGATCGCCTCTGGTACGTATTAGGGTTTGAATGACGGTAAAAAGTGGTGAAAAGCTGCCTGATCCGGAGAGGAATGCGACAATTTATAGTTGAAAAACCCTGCGAGATCGTGCCGCTAATCGAGAGTTCGCGCCGCTATCTTCAGTTTCGCGCCGCTAACTCTATCTGATCCCAAATTCATCGCAGGTTTGAAATTCGAACACTCTGTCTCTTATCCCCTCAATCGCGACTCTATCTTTAACAAAGATCACGCCGCGAAATATGCTTGGGATCGAGCCTCGATCTCCAGAAATTCACATTTTTCTTCTTTTCTTGATCTTTTAACTTTTTTTGATCTTCTCTTTGCATCTCTTTGTACATTTTAGCCTGAATTAAACAATCAAAGGTAAAAAGCACCTTTTTGACATAAAAAGAATAATATTCGGCTAAAACTGCCCGGATATCGCACAAAATATATAACTAAAAACAGCGATATCAGACATGTAATTGTTGTTCAAAGCATCGATCATCTTAGACAAATGCTCTAGGATTAATCCTGATATATAGGTGTTTACATCTTTATTTAATTTGTAAGCAATTATTCTATACATGGGCGTACCCAAGATTTCAAACGGGTCGTGACATCATTTGAAACGGGTGAAATTGTGGTAGCATTGGCTCGAAAAAATTGAAATTTATACTACGAAATGTTAGCATCGTCTCCAAAAAATTGAAATTTACATTACACAGGTAAATTTGACTGGTGTCCTATGTTTCCACCAGCTAGGGGTGTGCACGGTTCGGTTTGGTTCGGTTTTGGGGTAAAACCGAAACCAAACCGAAAATTTCGGTTTTTGAAAAACCAAAACCAAAACCATTCGGTTTGGTTCAGTTTTTAGTTTTCGATTTTTCGGTTTGGTTTTCGGTTTTCGGTTCGGTTTTTGGTTTTTCAAACTTTTGGTCACAACACTTGACGAAGGGAGGGCGAACACCGTCGTATGGTATGTCGACATTTCTTGCTTCAAACTTCCATCGAGATCTTTTAGCTTCAAACTTCGAAGAATCAAGATTCAAGAGTCGATTTGGTCTGTCGATTTAAAATTCAAGATTGGTCTGTCGATTTGATCTTGAACATTCGAGCGATTGGTGTGTCGAGTGTTGGATAGTGAGTGCCGATCTGTGATTTTTGTGGAAAAAGTAAAAACAAGGGGAATGTAAGGGATTTGAGTTATGTTGAATTGATATGTAAATATAGAAGTATGCCCCTTAACCTTAACAATTCGGTTCGGTTCGGTTTTAAACGGTTTGGTTTCTTCAATTCGGTTCGGTTCGGTTTTTATGGTCGGTTTTGAAACATAAAACCGAACCAAACCGAAAAAATCGGTTTTTATAATTTTAAAAACCAAAACCGTCGGTTTTGGTATTGGTTCGGTTTTTTCGGTTTGATTTTTTCGGTTTTTTCGATTTTTGGTTCGGTTTCGATTTTTCTTGCTCACCCCTACCGCCAGCTTACCTTTGCCCTGGGTGGGTCCGCCCCTGATTCTATATATTTTACTGTTAACTTTAGGCTGTGTTTTTCTTTCCTTACACTATGTTGTATTAGAGAGGATCACAGTCACTCGACGTCAAATTGGTTCTTTTCCCTGCGTCATGTTGATCATCACTTAGCAGCTCAGTAAACATAGTCTATCACACCGATTTAATATATTAACGGAAATGATAATCAATCAATATAATAATGAAGAAAAAGAAGTCACACAATGGAGTTGGCCAGCTTCCTTTGTACCTAGTTTTTGTTTCTTACACTTTTGGCGTCTAGTTGAATATTCCAAGTCTTTGCCTTCCATAAAATAAAATAAAATAAAAGGAAATTAATTATATGAGGTTAATGCTTTAGGAATTGACCATTGTAGTTTTGACGTTTATGCAACTGGTCGGCACTATTTTAAATATATCCGTATTTAATTTTCTTTTGAATAGTATATAATTACTTGAATTGATATGTATCACATTTGAACTGTAAAGTGTAAACTCAATTAGTTTCAGATGTTTGAATTGAAAATTTGAATAATTATCCGATTAGAGTTTTTCCAAAACGGATGTACAAAAAAGGATAGTCATTTACGGTTTTTATAAGCACATTTTATTTTATTTTTTTCATATTAAATTGTTAGTTATGGAATGATTTTATTTTCATTCGTGTTAGTTATGAAATGACATTCCTTTACTTGAAGAAATATAAATACTTCAAAAGATTTAATTTCTTTCCAAAAAAGTTACCAAACGTAATATACTACGAAATTTGATTTCAATTTCATTAAATTTCTTACATTACAGTGAAACAAACTGGATCTTAAAGTTATATCATCTTCTCTTATTTAATTGGGTTTAGTATCAAAAAGTATACCGAATTTGTCACTTTTTGCTATTGTGTATACCCATTTTTCAAAACTACCATTTAATGTACTGAAGTTTCAAAATATACCATTTAATGCATCGTTACCTTTGATAGTAGGTTATGGGTGATGTGGCCCGGTCACCTATGATGTGATATGGCATTTCTTGTTTAATAATAATAATAATAATAATAATTCACTGGGTATTCAAGAACATCCACCCACATCGACTGATTCACACGATTGGGACTGCTGAATCTGGCATCGATTTGGGATTTCGGTTTGGGGCATCACCATCGCCACCATGGCAGCCACCATCGACTGTGATTAGCTTCATCATCGACTACGAACTGAGCTTAAAGTTAGGGTTCGTTAGAGTTAGGGTTTCGACGGCGATTTGGGGCATCGCCATCGCCACCGCGGCAGCCACCATCACTACTTGAATCGACTGCTCCGTCTCCATCGCCACCATGGCAGCTACCACCGCCATCGCCACACTACACCGTCGCCATTGCCACTGCTTAATCTTCGACCGAGGTAAGCTTAGGGTTTTTGTTCGATTTAGGGTTTTAGTTCATACGAGATTTTGGGGTTTTGTTCGATTTGGGGTTTTTGTTCGATTTAGGGTTTCTGTTGTTACGAGATTTAGGGATTTAATGATAGTTTTGTTGTTTCATGTTTCTGGGTTTCTACACAGATCTGTTCCTCACAGATCAAAATCGGGTTTCGACACAGATCTGCTCAAGACTTCACCATCGCGATTAGGGTTCCATGCTTCAAACTATACGCAGATCGGTTCCTCACAGATCGAAATCGGGTTTCGACACAGATCTGTTCGAACTGGTTGCTTCCGAGTTAGGGTTTCGACCGTGGGTTACATCCATTTCTTCATCTTCATTATCATCGAGGTTCATCTTCATATTCAACTTCTTAAGGTTTCGATTTTCTTAGAGTTTTTATGTGGGGCAACTTCATATACGATTTGTTGTGTTGCTTTCATCTATTTGTTTAGTGCTTTCAAGAACACCATCAGATTTGTGACAGGTATCTGTTGTACATAATCATTTTTAGGTACTTAATCTGTTGTTAATAATCTGTTTGTGGGTGAACCCATATAAAAGATTGAATGTTGAATGAAGAGGAAGATCCTCAAATGTTCTTGAGTGAAGATGAAGATCTTCATATGTTCTTCATTGATCTTCATATGTTCTAAAAAAAATATGACTTGGCATTAGTAGCTGAGTTGGAGGTACATGTGGTAAATCAAATTTATAAAAAATAAATAAAAAATAGTCAAATGACCTGCTACCTGACCAAGAGGTAAACCAGTACATTAAATGGTAAAACTAGGAAGTTGGATACATTAAATGGTAGTTCTGAAAGATGGGTATACACAATAGCAAAAAGTGATAAATTCGATATACTTTTTGATACTAAACCCTATTTAATTTCATTGCATTTCAAAACAAGATAAATCACTTTTTCACAATTTCCGTCCATATTTCACATCTTCTAGAAGTTGAGGTTTCACCGGGGAGGGTTGGGATGGTGTTACCGTGCGAGGTGAGGTCCATGTGAGCTCTCCCGTAAGCTTCCCGCTTTGTGCTCTAAGTAAGGATGAAGCTATGAGCCAGCACATTAAATACTTTATCTTGGAGAAAGTTTAAACCAAGTCATCAATCTTGAATCATCCAAAATATTAGGAACTGCATGCATATGAAACCACCAAATCGATGCATATAAAAAAACATATATTACAACTTAAACATACTACTAATTAACTAGACCAAATGCATAATGCATGGTAATATAATGATAATATATAATAAGTTGCATGTGTCAGTCGGTGAAAAATTAATGTTGACCATCGTACACGGGAAACGCTTTACAACTCTCCAATTCATCACGTAAATTACGCTACATTCGAAAGTAAACAGTAACGCACTGGTTCATTTAGGATAACCATTCGCAAGTTTAAAAATGAAAAGGTAATGACTTTCCCGTTCCAAGAGTACATAAACCAAATTTTGTTTGTTTGTTTTTGTTTTCATTTAATGTTTCTATGGAACTGTATTTTTAGAATAAGAATAAGCGTGAGGTCGTATGTTAAAGAAGTGAGGTCAAGGATTGAAGAAGGGATAGGTAGAGAGAATGATGTGAAGTTAATATTGCAAAAGGGATGAGCACCGCCTCTAGTTAGTGGTTATGAGGAGCGCCACTAGTGGAGTCAAGAGGAAGAACTCAACTAGAAAACGCTATGGAAAATTGCATTAGACTCTATCTTTGTATATGATCTTGAGATTTGAAACTGAGTGCTTGATGCCAAAGCTGAGTGTTTAGTGTATATTAATACCGATACTTAATCTAAATTTACAACAGATGTCATGATTGTTCATTGGAAACTATAGATAATGTCTCGTTTACCTAATACTTACGACGATGCTATTATAACCTAGAACAAAATGTATATGTTAATTAAAACAATATCTTACAAAACAAATACTTTTCCCGCAACATTATGTGAGTACGATGCTATTGTAATGTAAAAAAAACAACATGCCTATTAAAAGTTACTAGAATTACCTTGTAAACGTCGACCGGAATATTTTAATCGCTGTCACCGCTGGTTGAACCGTTACGTCGGAGTGGGGTACGTAACTATCCGCCAATGGCGGTTTCAATCAGGACCAAAATAAAATTAAAATAATTAATTTAATTAAAGATAAAGTAAACATCATCACTACGACAATTCTAGAGAAAGAAAACCCAAACCCGGATTCGTATATCGGATCTACCCGCTTCTTAAACGCTCTTTCTCACCAGTCGCCTTCTTTTGAACGTTCCCATAAAGTCAAACTTTGTCGCTTTCAAAATATTAGAATAATTACAATTCCCCCGGTTTCTTTCTATCTTTAATCTTTAGTTCTTTACTTAGAGAGAGAGAGAGAGAGGAAACTGTTGATACGAACTCAAACTTACACCCGTCTTCAATTTTGGTATCCGTTTGACAGTTGACTCAACATTTATGACTACACAGGTTAGAATTTTCTTTCGATTACCCATTTCTTTCGAGTTCGTTTTTCATCTGTTTCTCACAAAATTTCTGTTTTTAAATTGATTAATTGAGTACAGTTTTTCAATTTTTGTTACTCTCTTATCGAAGTAATACAAATCATCCGCCCTTTGATTATTTACAATCAATCGTTAAAATTACATATTTTGATCACTGGTTGAATGGGAAAAAAAGTTATTGATATGCTTCGTTTGTTTGCAAAGTACTATGTGTTTTAATTACGCTTGATGGATGTTAGGATCATATAATCTTTATCTTTATTTCTTAATATAGGGTTCGAGTATCCGTATTAATTTCATGCGTTTTCAATTGTGTTTGGATTTAGACTTTGAACAGACGAAGAATTTGAGAAATGAAGATGGGTGGTTTTCACGAAACTGAAGATAATTTTTTTGATACCCATGAAATGTTTGCTTCACTGTCTGACACTGATAGTGATTCTGAACGCTCCTCTGAAGATTGTTCCACTTCTGGGTTAAATTATGATTCTTGGATGGGTAATCTTGATAGTGTTAATGAACGTCGTAATAGGTTTATCAGATCCATTAATTTGAGTTCTAAATGGCTTGTAAAAGATGAAGAAATCGAACCCCAAAAGGACGATTTTGATGAACAAAAAGAGGAAAAACCGGAGCCATCCGTTCAACAAAATCCAGACCTTGAAGATGGGGTTTTAATTAGGCAGCCTTCATTGTCTTGCTGGTCAAATTCGGTTATCGAATCACTATCATCTGGTTCTGTAAAAGAGAATAGTGCAGATCAAAATGAAGATTCATCAAGGAAACAATCATTCGATTTTGGTTCATCTTCTCAGAGTTCATCAAGAAGAGAAAACGAAAATAGTAGTTTATTAGATAGAAGAAAAAAAGTCAAGAAGGGTTGGCTTCAAAAACTAAACGTTATGGCTCGAATCATTGACCATCAAGCCGACCCCTCCATCTCAAATGGTTCTGCCTATACTCGAGTAATTCCTGTACATACAAACAAAAAGAAATCTAAAGAGTTATCATCGGTGTACACCACACAAGACTTTTCAGCCCATAACGGGTCAATTTCAGTGCTTAAGTTTAGTCATGATGGCAGATACTTAGCAAGCGCTGGTGATGATGGAATTGTGCGTGTTTGGGAGGTTTGTGAATGTGAGGATGCATCAAGATTCGACATTCGAGGAAATGATTCTTCAGTCTACTACTCTGCAAATCATCTCTCTGAGTTGGCTCCTATTAAAGTGGATAAAGAAAAGAGCCGAAAGATTAAGAAATCATCAGAGTTGACTTGTGTTATTCTGCCTCCTAAAGTCTTCAGAATTATGGAGAAACCAGTGCATGAGTTCCATGGTCATGTTGGTGAAATCTTGTCCCTCTCATGGTCGAAAAAAGGGGTTAGTAACTTAGCAATATGTTTATAATTAAATCTTTATTTTGGATCTTGTTGTGCATATTTCTTATAAGAATTTTTTGTGTTTTTGAACTCTATGTTACAGTATCTTCTGTCATCATCGGTTGATAAAACTGTTCGTATGTGGCAAATTGGACATGATGAATGCCTCAAAGTTTTTACTCACAGCAACTACGGTAGGTTTCATGCTTGCTTCTAGATTCATGTTTTCTCAAACTTTTCTTGTTTCTCTTTTTTTTTTTTTTGTTTACTGACAATGATTATCTATGCAGTAACATGTGTAGAATTTAATCCTGTGGATGAAAACCATTTAATTAGTGGTTCAATTGATGGAAAAGTACGCATTTGGGAAGTGCGTGGCTGTCAAGTTATAGATTGGATTGATAACAGAGAGATTGTGACTGCTGTTTGCTATTATCCAAATGGAAAGGTTGGTGTTTTTATCTAGTTTCTAGCTTCTTTTTTGTAATGTTCTGAATCAAAATACCCTTAAGATTTCATCTAATGGCGATCTGTTATCTTACAACAACAGGGATGCATTGTTGGAACATTGGATGGAAACTGCAGTTTTTATGATATCATAGGTACGCACACTTGTTTCATAGATTTTAGTATTTAACAAAGATTTTGACTTTCAAGTGTTTTCAGAGGCTTAATTAACGAATTTCTTGTTTCAGATAAACGGCTGCACCTGGATACTCACACATCTGTAATGTGCAAAAAGAAATGGCCAAGACGAATAACTGGATTTCAGGTATAAACAACTAGTTTCCTTTCACTAACCGTTGCTCTATTCTGTTAACATTTCGCTTATAAGTTGCATTTTGAACTTTTGCAGTTCTGCCCAACAGATTCAAGGAAAGTTATAGTCTCATCTGCGGATTCACAAGTCAGGGTGCTTTGTGGAATCAACGTTGTCGGGAAATTCAAGGGTACTAAACAATAAAACACATTAATCATTTTCCTATCTATTCAGCAGCAGGTTAAACCATGATATTTAAGATGTTTTATACACGTGTCAGCAGGAAACCGAAGTTCAGGAAGCCAGATGTCGGCTTCCTTCACTGCTGACGGAAAACACATATTATCTGCCGGAGATGACTCCAACATATACATGTGGAACCACGTAACCTCCGATAAACTCTACGCAAAAGCCAAAAGCAACTTATCGAGCGAAAGTTTCTTCTCGGAAAACGCTACAGTGGCCGTCCCTTGGTGTGGCATGAAAAGCATAGCGGCGGCTTTTCCATCACCGAGATTGACCACCGCCGCCACCACCCCAAGAAGCATGATTAATTCGCCTAGAAAACCCTCGATGTTGAGGAGTCCCACAAGTCGTAGCTTTTTCTTGGACTCGATGTTGAAGAGTCCAACATTTCCGGCGGAAACACTTCCAGACCCGACCCAAGTAAGTGTTTCCCCTTCGATGCGGAAATCAGAGTACAGGTTCCTGAGAAGTGCTTATCGGAGTACGTTTGTTGCGCCACATACATGGGGCTTGGTGATTGTCACCGCCGGTTTGGATGGCCGGATCAGAACATATCTCAATTACGGTTTACCGGTCCGCCTATAAAACCTGAGAGATTCAGGTATATATTCAGATTATTATATTACATATATACCGGTACATAATTATTATGTAATTGTCATATATATTTATATATATATACAGACACATACAGAATTGCTTTTTCTTCTTGTGAAGTTTCATGTGTTGGTTGATATTTGTTAATACCAATTCCAAGGGTCGACTACACACACAGCATTGAAATTGTTTGGTTTTTTTGAAACTTTTCAAGTGTATATGTATATGTATATGTATATGTATGTATGTATCTTTGGGTGATTATTTAGTTGTGAAACAAAATGACAACTTTTTATTTGCAATTTCAAGAATGTGTTTTGAAAGGATGTGTTTTTATGGTAATTTTAAAACATCATCTTATTTATGTTGATAGCATATTAATATTTACTTATTAAATGCTAGTTTTTCTCCCTTTCAAAAAAAAAAAAAAAAAATGCTAGTTTTTCACAGCAACGTATTCTTGTTTTGTTACAACTAGCTAAGCGACCCGTGTATCAACACGACATTATATAAGTCAATTTAAAATTTATATAGTTTTAAAGAGTCATAACACGTATAGTAAAAATAATTACAAAACATAGATAGAAAAATAAAATCTCGTAAGAAAATAAGAAATGAATAACCATTACAGAATTTTGATATCTATACATAAGATTGTCATTAAATTTTCTGTAAAACTTCTTTATAAACAACATTCATGGTTTTATTAGTATGGTTTCCTTCATCATCGCAAATTAAAACTTTTAACCAATTCTTAATCTTCACTCGAGAAACCGTCACATATAACTATCTATGAGTAAAAACGTGTATTTTTAATACTTTTTATAAATACTCTTTATAAGAAATATAAAGTTACATTACACGTGTAAAAGTTTTTAGTATAATATTAATGTGTTTCTCGTGATGGAGCTTTATTCCGACATTGTAAAGACATAACTATAATATTATTGTCGATGTTATAATTTCAATTATCAAGTGCTTTAAATACATTTTTATTAGCCAATTATATATTTGAATATTTAAAATTGTAAACTAACTTTATTAAAAGTTAAATAATGATGACATTCATTTAAGTATACGCAAATTAGATCGCATAAAAATAAGATTCTAACATAGAATATATTATGTCTATACATACGTAAATCACTTAAGTGTAATTTATTGTTCAATTAAATATAATTGAAAACACGGGATCTCACTGAATTCAAATATCCATGTAATAATAACTTTTATTTTATGTATCAATGTATTAGTTAAAAAAAATAAGAAAACCTAGACAATTACTATTTTTATATAAAATTTCAAGTTGTATGTGTAGTTACAAAACTCACTATCATGACAGTTGTTTCACTACCTAGTAATTATGTAGAGTTCTAGTTTCTGAAGGGTTATTTACTCACAACTAACAATTAATTTTAAAAAGCTCTAACGGTAGTGGTAGTTTTGTAAACAACTTTATGCCGCTAATTATTAGTTATAGTATACTTTTAATTTTTTTATCGAAATACCAAGAAATCAGTGATTATATCGACTACATTATGTAGAGGGAATAACTATAAAAGACGAATAAAATGTCCAATAACTACTTAGATGTTGATAAAACAATTAAATTATACTAATTTAAAAAAAACTCATATTCCGATAAAATTTATATCAAAACGTAGATAAAAATGAGACGATTACAAATATATAATTATTTTTTCTCAAAACAAAATATATTTGAAGTTATTAAACATAATTTTCAAACAACTTATAATTAATTACATTAATATACAATTTTCTTAAAACCCCCTCACATATTTCATACTACCCCCTTAACAATTTACATTCTACCCCTTCCAATTAATGTAATTATACAAAAGTAATTCATTGAAGACTTAGCATTTGAAGCCCCATGTGATGTCATAATGCTTTTATTTTCAATTTTTTTAATTTCTTAATTTAAAATGAAAGGTTGTGATTGGTGGAGAATTTTTAGGGAAGTGGAATGATGATGTAAGCATCCTTTTTTTTTAATAAGGATATAAGATGGTAGATCGAACGGAAGCATGCATTTATTTTTGTATATATTAAATGGATACTCGTACGTATATTTCAGTTTGACTACTATCGTATAGTAATAATGAATAATAACTACTACACCTGACAAAAACTCACAGGTCGGGTCGGGTCTACTATTAAACTACATTGTACAACTCTTCTATTCTTGAATAATGAATGTGCAGCAGAATCATAATATCACTTGAATTGTAAGTGTTGGATCTAAAGACTTCATTGTATGGCAGGCATGTATTTCAGATTTTAATTATCCAATGAACTTGTACTTTCCATCATTAATAATGGGTATAATATATTAATAGCTTTTATCAACATTTGCAAAAAGGGAAATTCTTACCTCATTTAGCAATAAAAGTTGATTTATTTATTTAGATGACTTTGCCAAGGTTTTAAAAATTACTTTTAAATTTTTTAAGGATTTATTTAAAAACTAATTTATCCACCTTTCTTTTTAAATGAACACGAAACATAAGTAAACTCTCTATGAGGCTCTTGTATCATGGACATGACCCTCCTCTCACACTTGATCACAACATGATATTGGTTGAGATGCTCGTATGGTTACCGATATGATCTAAATTATATGAGATGTCTTGTGGATTAAACATGTCTTTTAGTTTTATATGATAAAAAATACAGTGTGAGGGTTAAATGTGATAGATAATCTGGTGGAGAAAGCTGACATCACATAACATGCCGATGTGATGAGAGTTGTGTCCCTCCCCCGTTAAGAGCGTACGTTATAATGATGGTCATCGTACCTTATCATACTGCCATATCAACATAACATTGTCTATCACACTAAACTTAATTTCATTGGAAATTGGTCTTATATCGAATGCGCTAAACCTTATTAGAATTTTGCATTACTTCTATCTATCATCTGGTCTAGGAATCAATCTCTCAAAGACAAGTTTAATGGGGGATTGGAGTTGGATTAGACGAAGTCTCAGATCTAGATACATACTTACACTACAATTTAGGTCAAAGTGCCATTCAAGCTTCTTGGAATCCCGGTAGGAACTTCGATGAATAAAACTTTAGCATGGCAACCTTTGATGGAAAAATTAGTGCTAAACTATCAAGTTGGAGAGCTCCATCAAGTTGTAAATCTATTCTTGGATTATAGGCTCATATTCTTTCTCAATTTATAAAACCCATCCTCTGTGTTACATAAACTGGCATTGATAAATAATAATAAAAAAAAGTTTCTTGGTATGACATACTGGCTCCTAAGAAATAAGGTGGTTTAAGAATAGGAGTCCTTATTTAAACATTTCCTTATCAACCAACAGGGGTGGAGGCTTAAACATGAAGAATCTTTCTTATGGGCAGGTGTAATTCACTAGTTTCATGGTGTTTTTTGTAAATCTTCTAAAATCCATTATTATTGAAAAAAGGAGGCACTTAGGGCACAGTTATGACAATAAATAAGTTGGTCCAGAAATATAATGCCAACTTATTTTCATTATTTTTAATTTCTATAAAATGGAAGGTGGTTGTGGGCATTGGGTCGAGGATGGTGGCTTCTTTTTGTTCATTTTTGGATCAACGGTTCCTCCAAAATGACAGAGGTTTAAAGACAAATTGGATTAAACATCTTCCCAACAAAATAAAAATGAGAGTGCAACACAAAAGGCTTGCAACTTTTAATAACTTATCAAAAAGGGGACTAATATTATCTACAAGCGCATACCCATTTTGTTCCTTATGTGCAGAAAATAAAGATCACATATTTGTGAATGTTTTATTGCAAAAAATATATTTAGAGAAACCGTAAAGTAAGTCCCCTCCTTCCTCACTTCAAGGAATTTTTTCATGGGGGGAGTAGATTAATTTAACAGGTGATAAATTACTAACTTTCAACTTGGTGATCTTGTTTTTTTTTTTTTTTTTTTTGTGTGTGTGGCAAATATGGAAGTCTCTCAATGAACTGGTGTATAAAAGAAAGAATTTATCTCTTGCCAAATTATTTGTTTCAATTCAAGGTTTCTCTTTCTTTTGGATTAAGTCGTTGAGAGAAACCTTTAAATATTGTCTAGATTGGATCCAATGAATTGGTTTCTCTTAGTGTTTCATTTATTGTAATTTTTTAGTTTGTATTTCTAGTATCTTGCTAGTTTTTTTAATAAATATGTTAACACCGTTAAAAAAACTCTTCACCCAACAATGCACCGTGTGTTTTCGTTTATTAACGAAGCATTAAAGAGCCATTAAGAAAATCATCATTTGGTATTAGTAATTAATTTATTTTAATCAAAAATCAAATATGATTTTTCACCAAACATATTTGAAAATGCTTCCCAATCAATTAAAAATTGGCCAAAGTTATATTACCTTCAACATAATTTGTCTTGTTATATAAAGTCCTCTATTGTATCACACTTATGAATTACCTCATGAAGCACGTATCTAAGCAAACATGTTGATTACTGAGATACATATACTTTTAAATACTTCTCGTCAAGCGCTTTGTTACTGTCTGAAATTACACACCAGACATGTGAATCTCATGTCAAAGGAAAAGGATGCACTTTTTGTAAAGTTCAATTATGACTATTAACTTTAATGAAGTAATTTGAGTGAAATTATTGGATTAACATTAACTTTCAACTATTTAAAACACTTGGTGTAAGAGACTGTAAGGATTTCAAAGTGTATTTTATTTAACTAAGCTTCTTTGAGTATAGTAAAGTGGGAGGAGTGGTTACTTTCCATCATACTCATCATACTGTCATGTCAGTTTTTTCTCTTACTACTTAACTCACTACTTAACCCCGTAATGATTACTTTCTACTACATCAAATTTTTGAACCCATCTAATAACATTATTTAACACCACACAGGATTAACTTGTGTGGTGAACATCACACCTAAGCCCGCAATATCCATGCCGTTGTGGAGTGGGAAATTCCAAAACAGATGAAGGTGGTGGACTCGTCACGTGGGAAATAACACCCACTATGTCCACGCTTAAGGTAAAGAAATATTTTCATAAGACAACTCCTTATAATAGAAAAATAAGGTCTTTAGATATAAGGAAGAGAAAAAAAATAAGAAACACCCATCAATACAAGATAGAACAAACAAGGAGTTACAATTAGTCGATTATAAACAACCACTTGCTGCCTAGCTAGGAGTTACAGTGAATCCAAACCTCCCATGAAGCAAATTCTTCTATTGGAAATTCAAAGGAATGTATGGTTTAAACCCGGTTCACTAAACAACCATTGGCTAGACTGCTACATGGTAATTCCTCATTGTCCCAAATCCGGTTCAATAATCAGCTCCCCATCTGAAGAAAATGAAGGTCCCGAGTACGAGTTAATCATAATTAGGCAATTATGTAATGTTTATTACCAAAATATGCACATCATCATACCTAATTTAACAACTACTCATTACCCTCAAACACTTACGTATCATTTGTCTCTCACAACCCTCTTGGCGAATGATCGATGAACCCGCGGGTTAAAAGGGTACGATGATGTTCCCATGCATCACTTGTCGTCCCCGCTAAGATGACTTTGGTTGGTTTAAAGTAGAAAATAATAAAAATATTTCTATTAAAAAATCACATTTTTAAATGTACGTAGTTAATACATTATATATAAAAATTTTGAACGGTTGAATAAGCATATTCTTTAATCTTTCTTCTAGTTCTACGTTTTTATATACTAATTCAAGACTTTAAACAACATATACTTTTAATCACAAGATGAGAACAGATACCAAAGTCGATAGAGAATATGACTAAAATATTTTATTTTTACATATTAACGTATAATGATAAAGTAGAAAAACATACTCCCTCCGTCCCATTTTTATTGTCCACTTTTGACTTTTTAAAGTCTTTCTTTTTTAGACTTGACCTTAAATATTTTTGTTTGTGTTATATAAATATTTTATACAAAATTTATGAATGTATTGTGTTTTAAATGTATTTTTATTGATCTAATTTTTATGTATGTATTATGTAACATAAACAAAAATATTTCAGGTCAAAGTTGAAAAAGAAAGACTTTAAAAGTCAAAACTGGACAATAAAATTGGGACGGAGGTAGTAATAAAAATATATATCATTTTTCATTGTTTAAAACATCATTGCCTGGACACAATCACTTTCAAATACATGTTATTATAATTAATTAATTAATTAGCACGATGAAATTAGAAATTAGAAACGTGCAAGTATTGAGAGGCATTTATAACGCCACCAAGTAGTCGTGGTCTTCTTCGTAGTAACACACAAACACCACTCAACTCTCTCTCTCTCTCTCTCTCTCTCTCTCTCTCTCTCTCTCTCCGTGTGTTGAGTCTTCACTCGTTTCTGCCTACTGCCACCACCCAAAATGGGAAGAACGCCGTGCTGCTCAAAGGTCGGTTTACACCGAGGAGCATGGTCCTCCGACGAAGACAAACTCCTCATCAATCATATCCAAACTCACGGTGAAGGCCAATGGCGGGCATTACCTTCCAAAGCTGGTTTGTACACTTATTTAATTAATCGACTTCTTAATCAAATCTTCATATCTATATATAGTCTCGTTAATTTTTTATGGTCTGTCTGTTGTTAATCTGGATCGATCTGTTTTGTCTTATGTACTATAGGGTTGCTTAGATGCGGGAAGAGTTGCAGACTGAGATGGATGAACTATCTCCGGCCAGGTATAAAGAGAGGAAACTTCACCTCCGATGAGAATGATGCCATTATCCGCCTACATTCTTTACACGGCAACCGTTGGTCCTTCATCGCCACCGAGCTCCCCGGTCGAACCGACAATGAAATCAAGAACCACTGGAACGCCCACCTCAGAAAAGTCGCTCAAGACAACCACCGCCCTCCCAAAGCCTCCAAAAAAACAAAAAACAAGAGAAAAGTAGACCATCAGAAAACGGGTAATCAAAAGTCAAAGAAAGTCAAACCTCTTGATGACTCTGTTTCTTCATCATCGTCATCATCACCACCATCTTCTTCTTCTTCTACGTTGTTATCTGCTTCATCGAGCAAGAATGAGAGCTTTGACAATGGGATGGGGAGTGGTGCATCGTCCAGTTGTACGTTTGACCTTGTAGATACTACTGATTTTGACTTTTCATGGTCCAACTGGAGTCCGTTTTTGGACGTGGATGGTACAAGCATACTCGACGGGCAACAAGACGAGGGTTTTCTAATGGACGGTTGCGATTTACTCATGTCTAAAGACGATGAAAGTTTGATGCTTGAGAAGCTGTATCATGAGTACCTAAATCTGCTCAATCATGAAGATGTGAATAATGAGGATAATTAATTATTAATTAAGTAATTAAAAAATAAGTAATGATTAGCTTTCTAAATCGTATTGTTTAACCAACGCTAAATCCCTGTTTCTTAGGCCCAGTTCATTATTTCTTTATTTATTTTTCTACGTATGAAAATCATGTTAGAAAAATAATTAATATAAAATACGACGAGTACTTTTATTTATTAAATTCAATTATCATTAGTTGCTAAATCATAAATAAAAAAACTAATAGGGTCCTAAAGGAAAATTACATCCAATATTTATATAATTACATCCTTTTTTTATCATACTTTTATTTATGTAAATTTTAGTTACCGATAAAGGATTATAAAAAAAACTTATGATAAAAAAAGAGGAATTAGTAACCGGTTGTTTAGGTTATTCGTTCTCTTTGAATGAGGTGGCATGTTGCATGTATATTCATATGTGGCAAGAGTATGTGTTATTTGTTTTTAAAGATATAAGATGTCTTATATCTTATTTAATATCTGCAAGATATGATTTGGTTTAAAAGATATTATGTCTGCAAATGTCTGCGAATATAAGATTGTTTGTTTTTTTTAATTTCAAGGAATGTCTTGTTTACTATATTTTTTCAAGTTTAAACTAAATTCAACAATTTAAATAACATAAAATATTAAAAGCGTCAAACGGGTTGACGGGTCAAAATTCATTAGAAGAGTACGGCGGCGGATGGTCGGCGGCGGCGGTGGCGGCGGCGGCGGAGGGTGTCGGCGGTGGTGATGGTGGTGGCGGCGGCGGATACGGTGGCGCTGGCGGTGGGTTTAGAATAAGTGATTTTTTATCACTTCTTAAAATAAGTGATTTTTTTTATCAATTCTTAAAATAAGTGATAATAAGTGAAAATAAGATCTCCTTCCTTTTTACATTTAATTTTTAACAAACAATCTTCTAATGAAATGTCTGTTCGTCCGCAGACATTTTTAGAAAGGGTTTAGTATTAAAAAGTGTATCGAAATTATCACTTTTTGCTATTTAATATATTCAATTTTCAAAACTACCATTTAATGTATTAAAGTCTCAGAAACTACCATTTAATATATCCGGTTACCTGCTTAGCAGGTAGCCGGTAATTTATTTTATTTTCACTTTTTTTTAAATGCCAACAAGTGTCACCTCATTTGCCACCTCCTTCATTATTGCCACCTCATAATATTTAAAACATCTTCATCTTTAACAATATGAAGAACAATATGAACATGAATATGTGTTCTTCAAGAACATCATCATCTTCAAACAAAAAAAACAAAATCGATTAAGCACTCAAGTGAATTGAACAGAAGCAAAACCAAACTTAAAATAAGTAAATCATTAAAAACCCATCTGAACAAAATCATATCAAAACAAATCAAACCATGAAGAACATTCAAGGTGATCAAATCAGAAACCATGAAGAAAATTCAAGTTGTTCTTCCTTTAAGCATGAAGAACATTCAATGAACCCTAAACATTAGATTGCAGATCTGAACTGAAACGAAAGAAATATTATGAACTCAAATCTAAACTTCGATCTTCCTAACTTAACGAAATTATCTCATATCGAAAATATGATTTTCGAAACACAACCGTGAAGAACATCAGAAAAACACCATGAAGAAACATGAACTTACCTCATCAAAGTAGATATACAGAAACATGAATAACCTAAATCAAATCTGAAACCCTAGATTTATGTTCGAATAACCCAAATCAAATCCCCATAACCGTTCTTGAAGTCACGTTCGGAGATGAAGCAAAATCGCAAAATCTGAAACCCTAGATTTGAAATCGCAAAATCGCACCGTAATTGACGAAGATGAAGCAACGCAGTGCCTTTAGTCGAAACCCTAAAAAGAAACGAAAATGAAGATGGTGTTGCCCAGTCGTCGATGGTGAAAATGAAGATGGGTACAAATATCTTCCAGCCGTCGATAGTGGTGGAGGTTTTTGAACCTTCCAGTCGTCGATGGTGTTGCCCAGGCATCCTCCTTTATTTATTTTATTATTATTAATTATTATTATTATTATTATTATTATTATTATTATTATTATTAAATAAAAAAGCCATCTCACTTGCCATGTCATCTATGACCGTGCCACGTCACCCACAACCTGTAATCAAAGGTTACCATACATTAAATGGTATATTTTGAAACTTCAATACATTGAATGGTAGTTTTGAAAGATGGATACACACAATAGCAAAAAGTGACAAGTTTAGTACACTTTTTGAAACTAAACCCTTTTAGAAATAAGTAATTATTATGAAAAACAAACAAGCCTTAAATATTCTTAACGAAAAATCAGGGTACACATGAACACACACTGCTCTCCGTATCTTCTCTTTACTCTTCCTTCTTTCTCTCTCAATTTTCTAAACACACCACCTCGCATCGCTCCTCTAAACTTTGTTCATCGCTCCTCAACACCTCCACCACACTTCTGCCACCACCTCCAGATCTATTTATGTTTTCTCGAGTTTATGTGTGTCGTTGAATCTGCCACCACCTTGAAAGCTTTGTAGGTGTGAGTTTTAGGGCTATTTGAGTTTTCGTGTGTGTTTGAATACGTTGTCCCTTAAACTGCCTGAGGGTACGTGTGTGTTTAGGATTCTTGTAGATCCAAGATATGTGTGTCCTTCCTTTCTCTCTTCTTTATTTTCAAATCCAAGTTATGTGTTTGTGTTTCAGGGACTTATTTCATTTCTAGGTTTATGGTTTGAACCAATTTTTAGGGTTATGGATTTTGTGTGTGTGTGTTGGTGTCTGAGTTGACTATCTGAGTTGGTGTTGATTCCAAATCCAAGATTGTGCTAGTGTTCATGTGTTTGTGTATGTGTTATTCACATGTGTCGAGGTATGTGTGTGTATGCGTATTCCAGATTTTTTGTATTTATGTTTGAATCCCTCACATATTTAAGAACATATTCTCATTCATCCATATTTGAGATGACTATGAATTTGTGTTTGGATTCTTCAAAAGAATACTATAAACATGAATCGTTATTGAAAAAAGTTTCGTAATTAAGAATGAATATCAGCAAATTATAAACACATAAATATTTATTAAAAAAAATTATACAATAAATATTTAAATCGAATTTTAGATATTAATTAATAACTAAATATTAAAAATTAATCAATAATCAAAAGATTTTCGTTATTATAATGAATCAATACATAAATAATTGTTAGTTAAAAAACAATAATATATGAGCAATAATTAGTATAATAGTAAAAAGAATATATAAAAAGAATATGAATAATTGCTTTGTAAATAGCCACGTCAACATAGAAAACGAGTTGTTGCTGACTCAACTGCCATGTAGAAGGACACATTAACAGGTAGCTTGCTAACTAAAAAATATTATAAAAGAGTTGAATAAATTAAATTTCACATAAAACTTATTGCCCATTTGCATATTTACTCAAATTTTAAATCTCTAAATTATAAAAAATTTGAGTCCAAGAGACACCGTTCGACAATTTGCATTTTATGGATTTCTGGGTATCTAAATTGATTTTCAAAGATATATTATATTAAAGATGAAGGTTAAGCCGATCAAGTTGATTACAAAGTTTATTTATTTATTTATTTATAGGGGGGGTTCGTACTTATTTTTATAAAATGTGATCCCTCTTTTCTGTAGATAATTATAGATCTTAGCACATGGTAAGATATCCAAGGCATATCCATGTTAATTATTTTTAAAATTGAAATGTTTTTCACGCTTCTAAAATTTGGCGTATTATGAAACGATATTATATTATTATGTTCTATTTTAGGGTTTAGTACATGTAAGATGCTCTACAAAACTGAATATTCTAGAAAAGGATACTTTCAACATTATATACCTTATAATGTTAGTTTTTAATAATAATAATAATAGTAATAATAATAATAAACTTTAATATAAGGACGAAACTTTAAGGCATGTTATAGTATTCTTTCTATATCTAGTCGGGTCTCAGTCTCACAGTTCCTGATTGCAGTAAAGATCGATGTTGCCGATCGAGATAATGGCCAATATCTGAAGAAAACTATAGGCTAGTTTGATAGTTACGTGATCCTTGGGATGGTAGCTTAAAGTACAGGTTAAAATGTGTTGAGTTTTCTATGATGATGGAACACACGGGGCCTTATGTCTGTTGGTAAAGGCTCTCGTGTATCTTGTGTTTGTGTGTTGTATCCAGACAATAGCGCATGACGATTCTATATGAATGAATTTTTGGCTATTAAAAAAAACATTCAAATTTAATGTTGAAATAAGCTCGATTGATTTTGATTTGTTTAATACCAATTAAAATAGATTGAATGTAACAACAGTATGTGAAATTCCAAGTCTCAGCAGTATGTGAAGTTTCAATTCTTACTAGAATTGTATGATATGTTGCTGAGATTAGAAATTTTACATATTTGATTTAACGGTATATCCTATTCGGCTATTCATAGATTTCAATTAATTGTACACATTATATAACCATACAATTTGCAGGAAAAAGAAAATCTGACAGCAATAAATAACTATATGTCCGCCTTCTAAACAATTGTGATGTATCACTCTCGCATATATATCGTTTGCCCCGAGTTAGACTCTTCACACCCTCTTATTTTTATTTCCTATTTTATGAATCCATTTAACTCATCTTGGGCTGCGTTTCCTTTTTCTTTTTTTTATTTTCTAACATTGACTTACACATCCGACGCCTTCATTTCTTTTTTTTTAATTTGCTAATTTACTCTTACACTTTTTAATTTTTTATACTTTTTTTATTTCTTTGAAAAACTGGTTAAATATATTAGGGTGATTGTTTTAAATTCAAAGCAATGAAAGTTAACTCTTTTTCCTTTTTATTATAGTATAAATATAATTTACTTAAATAGGATTTTTAATTGAACTCGTTTTTTATTTTTATTTACGTTATTATTGTTCTTACATAGTTCTTGCTATTAAACTTTACAAACTAATATAAATAGAGTAAATAGAAAGACAAGTATTAAACAAAGTTTAATTTTATTTTAATGATAAAAAACACAATTTCTTACCTCCAATATTAATTCTTATATAAAACGTTGCGCGTTACCCGCGTGTTGTAGCGGAAATAAAACACTAAAGTTAGATAAATAATTTAAAGAATTTGTAGTACATATTAGATTCAACTTACGGTTTGAGAATTACGTTTTACTATCATTGTCATATTAAAAAAATTATATCAAAGCGCAAAATAAAAATTAAACTGTTATATATAAAGTGAAAGAGAGACAGAGATAGAGAGAGAGTCTACGCATCGTGAATAAAGAAAGAATGTGAATACTGTTGGTGTACCCTATGCTTGGGCCTTAGGTAAGGCCTAAACATATGGTATACCCATTGGGCTTGGGCCCATCTTACCCTAGACACCTACCTATATATTAGGGAGGGCACCAAGGTTCAAGGGGCTCTCTCCTTTTCCTGTCAACACCCACATATGGAGATCTCTCCATACACACATACTTCCTCTATCCTCTTACAAAGGACCATGGAGTCCATATAAGCATCACCATGCTCTTCATCTCTTCCTAATGACCATGGGTCCATAAACCACGAGATCCTCATGTCACCCCCGCTATGGACACTGTTTCCTCGCCCGGGGTTAGCCACCGCAATGGGAGACTAAACATCCGATCCTCCTTCACTCCGATCTGCTGCACAATATGTACCTGTGCGTACTTACGTGCAAACAAATGGCGCCATCCGTGGGACCTGGACAAAAATTCACGAGAAGAACTCCATGAGTTCGTGTTCTTGGTTTCTTGCCCAAAGGTTCATGTTTCCTTTATCAAAATTTAAGGTCAGGCCTTCCAATTTTATTTATGAACTTAATGTTTGGATGAATAATCATAAATAAGGTTTGTCTTCTACAAACCATGATGTTTTGTTGTTCACCCCTCATGAAGGTTCATGTTTATTTACTGTTATGTGAGCATAGATCATGATATATGTTTCCTTTTACATATGCCAAGCAATAAAGTATAGCTTGAATATGAATAAACACATATCCAGAAACAATGAGCATGTTAATCGTAATTCTAGGCCTCTATATTAAAGAATTCATGATTCCAGGCCTCTAAAAGTGGATATATTCGCCACTCCAGGCCTCAAAATGGCCATTCCAAGCCTCTAGATTCATCATTACAGGCCTCAAAAATATTTATTCTGATGTTAATATGTTTATTCTGATGTTTTAAATAAATAATAAAAGAAAAGGGGACAATAGTACAAGAAAAGGTGGGATATGACAACTCAATAGTACAAGAAATGACATGACAGCTTTATTAAAGCAAGACATGTCAACTCTAGTACATGACAAGACATGACAGCTTTAATAAAGCAAAAATGTACTAGACTAATGAGAGGGCACCACACAACCTACTTTTTCAGCTTTATCAGCTACTTTAGCTTTTTCAGATTGTCTTATACCTGACAACCCCTACACATGGACACCAAGCCTGAACCAGGCTGATATATGTACAAGTATTGTCCAGCAGTGACCTGCCTTAGTCCATGAGCGACTTGCTCAGACCTGACCTGGCCTGCCGTCACCTGGAGTGACCAGTCTTAGTCCAGCAGTGACTTGCCCAGACATGATCTGGCTTGCAGTCACCTAGAGTGACCTGCTCCATGAGCGACCTGCTCAGACTTGCCCTGGCCTGCAGTCACTTGGAGTGGCCTGCCTCAGTCCAGCAGCAACCTGCCCACACCTGACCTGGCCTGCAGCCACCTGGAGTGACCTGCCTTTGTCCATGAGCGACCTGCCCAGACTTGACCTGGCCCGCAGTCACCTAGAGTGACCTGCCTTAGTTCTTCAGCGACCTGCCCAGACCTGCCCTGGCCTGCAATCACTTGGAGTGGTCTGCCTCAGTCTAGCAGTGACCTGCCCAGACCTGACCTGGCCTGCAGTCACCTGAAGTGACCTGCCTTGCCCTGGAGTACCCTGCAGTTACCTGCCCTAACATGCAGTCACCTGCCTTAGCCTGCAGTGACCTGCGCTGCCCTGGAGTAACCTGTAGTGACCTGCCCCTGCCTGCTGTCACCTACCCTGATCTGCCTTGGCCTGAAGTAACTTGTAGTGACCTGCCATGACCTGCAGTCACGTACCCTGACCTGCAGTCACCTGGAGTGACCTGCCTTAGCCCTGCAGTGACCTGCCCTATCCTGTCTTGGCCTACAGTCACCTGGAGTGACCTGCCTTCCCCTGCATGCTCAAATTGTTCCATAATTTTGCGTAACTTAAGTGATGAACTTGTAAAAGCCATAACTTGTGATCCTTCAGGAGTTACGAGGCCCATAACCAGTCGACGGAAAGCTCTCGACGAGACGAACCCCTTGACTAGTGAACAGGAGTTCACTGGCTTGATCTTCAGGCCCAAATTCGACCATTTAAGGGCTCAATTTCACTTTTCCCCTAATTTCCTCATTTTTTAAGCATTATTTGCTCACCGTTCTTGATACAAATCATGTATTTTTGGGGATTCTTTGAATTTACTTCATATCTGATATTGTTAATTGCAGTATTTTGCCATCAATTTCAATTTTTAAAAAATCTCGAAAAAACTGCCCAAAATGGAATCTTTCCAAAAAAGGAAACTTTAGAAACACTCATACAAGGTACAATACTTAAGTATGACACATGTCTTACCCTACCATAGGAGAAATTCACATGGGTACACATGATGTACTAACCAGTGACGCAACAAAATATGAAATTCATGTGTCTGCTACTCATAGAGCTTACTCCTTCGCGGCCAGCCACACAGTCATTACTATAATTGTCATATGGTCGACAAAGCACAATACTTATGCCATCACTCACCTAACAACCTATTTGGTGATTATGAACCCGTACAAAACACGTACACCTAATAACCATATCCATGCTGAATGGCAGACCATGCGCACACGGCACGCGCCCTTGTCAAATAACATCTAATGGAAGACAGCTGAACAGCAACAAATGACGAAATAGCCTACATTCCAGGACTGAGTCTAGCCTACCATAACTAGTCATGACAAACTAGACTGGGGGACTTGATGACGTACCTTAACATCCGCAAAGGCAAACAATCCTCATTAGTCACATAAATATTACCTGAAGTGTGCAACACTTTCACAGTTGAAGATGATTGCGAGTTTACCATACTCGATCGATTCATTTAATTTAATCCTTACTCTGTATGAGAGCATACCCCTGACCTGGACACTTGGATGATGATCCAACGATTCAGGTGTATTCACCAGTTAGGTCAAACACGTAAGGCACTCACACATGCTGCTGATGATCTAGACGGGAATGCGCGATCACACTATGTTAGAACCTAGAGGGGGGGTGAATAGGTTATTTCACTTAGTTTACCAATTTTTCACAATTAAAAATTTGTAAGTTGTGTTAAAAATATTTTTCTTGAAGTTTATAACACAACAAATTTATATACTTGAAATAAAGAGAGTAAGGGTAGAGAGATATCACCAATTAGTAGACAAGAGATTTATAGTGGTTCATGCAAGTGTTAACAAACTTGCACTACATCCACTCCTTGGCCTCACCCACCAAGAGTTTGCTCCACTAGCTTCTCTCTTTGAAGGTAGAGATAAACCTTTTACACTTCTCTTTTTCACTTGCAAGAATTAACACTTCAAACTTGCAAGTAAGGTAAAGATAACCTTGCTTCACTCTAATTCTATAGGCTAGAGTTGATCCTTACTTCTCTCTAATTCTAAAGGCTAGAGATTATCCTTACTTCACTCTAATTAGAAAGGATAGAGTTGATCCTTACACTATTACAAAATATATAGAAAGATGATGTAGTGTTTAAGCTTTTAAAGCTTTGCTCTTGCTTGATTCTTGATCTTGAATGATAGATGAATTATCAAAGAATATGAGCTCACAAGATAAGAATATATGTTATGTGTTTTTGCTTGTGCAAGAGATTCTATAAAATGAGGTTTGAGTTGGTTTAAATAAGGAAAAAGCTGAAAGTCCAAAAGCTGTCCAGTACCCCCACGGTCGATCCAAGGTCGACCGTGGCTAAAACCGTGAGGTACCTGGACTTTCTTGTTCTTTGCAATATAGACGTTGGACTTTATTTAAAACCACACTCAACTCATTTTTACCATAAAAATCAACTGAAAAGTATATGTTCAAAAGGTTGGTTGATCCCATACTTCTAATGTTTGAATTCAAACACAAAAATGGAAGTTTGGAAACCAATACACAAAGCATGTTGGAATTTTACCCCTTTGGGAGATTCCTTTGCCAATTATGGTGGTGTATTGTTTCAAAGTAGGATTGTGTTTGTTATTTTCTTAAAATAGGAAGTCTTAGATTTAATCAACCAACACAATTGAGTTTTATAAAATCTTTGTCATTTTTATAAAAGTTTTTATAAAAATAATTTTATAAAAACATAAACTAATTTAATTATTTTTATTTGTAAGCTCATATAATTCGAACTCTTGTTTGTAGATATCTTCGTCATCGGCTTTGAAGATATCATCTTCACTTGTTAAGTACGAGTTCGGTTGACTTGAAGAAGAACAATATTTAAGAGTTGCGAGTTGAGCATCGACGGTTGATTCACGGTCGATCGCGGGATCGACCGTGAAGGTTCCTTTATCTTGATTTCTTCTTTTCTTGTTGAATTGAGTCTTCAATTATTTATTCTTCACTTGATCACTAATTTTAGGTTTGTTAACCTTTAAAGAATGTAGCATATGAACATATGAATAAATTTGATAAGCAATAATATTACTTGTTCATATTTTTATCATCATCAAAATAAGGAGTGCATTTCTTTATGTGTGACCATGTATGCACTAACAATCTCCCCCTTTTTGATGATGACAAAATATGCAACATTTAATTAATATTGCTACACAAATTTATTCATGTTAACAATGTTGCACATCTACATTCTTCTCCCCCTTTTGTCGAATCAAAAAGGAACATTCCTCTCCCCTATTGATCTAGCACAAAATATATGATGAAGCTCCCCCTTGATCAAAGCTCCCCCTTGATCAAAGCTCCCCCTTGATTTATGATCCCTTTGCCGTAGCTCTTGACAAAAGATAGACAACAAAACACAAGTGCAAAATATACAAAAGTATATGCATAAACTCAAGTAGGAAGCATGAGAGATTTATGTATCTTGTATTATACTAATGATAGGAAGTGAGGGTGTGAACAAATATATATGAAATATTTTTGTTTGGTTGGTGACTCCCCTTTAAAATATGCAAATTAAGTTAGGGACAACCAAAATCCACAATCATAATCATTAGTCAAGTATCAAAAATTTCTTAGCTCAAGATTGTGGAGATTATTTCAATATTATTGTTCATTTCTAATTGATATTTATTCGTATACATTATGTAGCAAGTAAAGGTTTAATCATTGTTTGGACCATAATCTGATAGATCAACCTTTGTTTATACATTCATGAGTATTCTAGTGCATGTAGGCTCACTTATGATTTTCATCTTTTCATGATAAGATAATGAATGTAGCATGTATAGTTTAATCAAGTAAGTGACCAATGTGTGCACAAAATTGACAATTGTTTTGATTGTATGTAAGAAGCACATGATGTCATTTATGTATAATATCTTGATCTTCAAAGAATAATTCATTGTATATGTAGATCAACATATTATGACACATTTGATATAGTGTTGATCTTTTCAAGATTACAATCAACATTGATATGTATATTTCTCAAGTATTACATATTTTAAGTTAATTCTATACCTACGTTTACACACAAAAATATACTCACATTATTATAACTACACAAAAGTTTTCTAATTGCAAGCAAGTCAAACAAAGATTTTGTAGTTACATGTTTGGTTCATTATTTCCTAAGTTTATCTTCTTTTGATAGAGAAAATAGGCTTAAGTATAAGTTTACTTGTTATTTTATCTTATATTCAAATTTGTTTTCTATTTATATGTATTGTGTATTCAACAAGATTAAGATGAAAAGTGTTCTCATGAGTACAAATAGCGTGCAATACATATACTATAATCATTATTTATGCACGTATACCTCATAGATTCATGTGTCAAGTGATAGTAAATTAAGCGTGTGACACATGAGATAGTCATTTAAGAACATAGGCATACTCAAGCATATATCAAGATGACAAACATGATTTCTTATATGAGGCATAACTTGTCATCTAATTGTACTATCTTGATTACAAAGAGTAATTCATTAAGTACCATGACAAGATAGTAAGAGAGAACCACTTGCAACAATCAATGTGTTAATTTATATTTCTTCACCATGTAATCATCTTAATATATATCTTTCATCACAAACTTATTTCAAAGACTCTTTTGATAGTGATCTTATATTAAAAATCTATGTGTGAGATAGCTTGACCACAATTCGTTATATGATAATTATTCAACACTTGATGAGCATGAATGACATATCATAATGTTACATATGTTTAGTGATATTTCATGTAAGAATCACATATGTAATTTGATTACATTAAGAACAAGGATATGTCAAACATGAACCAAAGTATTATCATTTAACATGTATTGCTATTTTTGGTGACATTTCTTGTTGATATAAACAAAAGATGATGAGTTTCACATATAAGTTACATAAAAGCATTTTACCTTTACAAACCATACAAGATATAGAATTTAGGCATGAGGTTTGTGTAAATTAACTTTATACCTTTACGCATGCAATTACTTGGTGAGTTCTTTTAAGAGTAACACATGAAATGTTTGACCAATTGATTTATCAAACCCTTATGTCATAGTTCAACTTTTAGTGTGTGATTATTATGAATTATAAGATATAAGCATGTCTCTACTTATTTAATAAAATCTTCTCTTAACATCATATTAATCATTTTATGACATTGCAAGTTTAATTAGCTTATCACCTTTACTAATAGTCTTGACTTTTTGAATTAAGTCCTTAAAATTTGAGCCAAAGACTAGATATTCAAACTTTAACATCAAAAGGAGTTGCATGTTGGCATAATGTTGCACAAAACCAAGGTAGTATAATTTATTTAACGCACAAAGGTTTAGGCATAGCATTTTAGTAACATAAACATGCTTTTATTCATTTGTTTATAATGATGTTAAAATTTTGCATACGTACTCAAAGTAATAGGTGATGAGGTGATGTAAAACAAAAGATAATTCATTAAATTTGAAACACATATGTGAAAAAAAAACTTAATATGTATGTGTTCAACAATTTGGTTCATGTGTCCTAAATATTTAAAGATTTCGAAAGACAATTGAATTATTAATGTTGCATTGATACATAATTAGTCTTAAGCAAGAGAAAACCTATCTATAAGTCACATCAAGTTCATGGTCGAAGTCACGGTCGACCGTGGTTTAACCGTGGAGCACTTGATTGATTTCGAAATTAAGATACTCCAGAGGGTCGACGGTCGATGCACGGTCACGACCGTGGATCGACCGTGAAGCACCTGCTCACTTTTTATTTATTTGTTTAACTTTTCAATAACAAGTGAGTTGATACTTTTGAGAGCATAAAATGAGAAAAATATTATCTCAGCTTTATTATGTGAAAAACCTATTTTTTTATCATGTTGGTTTTCCTTCCTTCATTCTTTACCCCTAAACCCAAGGCTTAAACATTACACAACATTGTTCATACATGATTAATGTCAAATTTATGTGCAAAGTGAAACCCTAAGAAGATAAAGAAGAAACAATGATGAGGAATTTTACTTTAGTGAAGAGGATTCATGAATCAAGTGAGAGATCGAGAATGAAGAAACTTTCACTTGTAGATGGACCATGAATCTAACCCGGGCTTCAACCATAGTTCCAATCATAAGGTAAATTCTTGTTTCTTGTAATTTGTTTTAAGCTTTTTGAGTGACAAAGCAACAATGGCGGCTAGGGTTTCTATGGGGAAGATGGGTAAAGTGATAAAGTGGTGAGAGGAGAGAGAAATAAGGCAAAATAGGATTAAAATCCGTCAGACAACCGACGGACGATCCACGGTCGACCGTGGCATCGACCGTGGGTTTTCTTTGGATTTGATTATTTGGCAGTGAACCCACGGTCGATACACGGCTTTGACCGTGGTTCGACCGTGAACCTTCTGGAATCACAATTTTGAAAAGTTTCACATAATCAAACTTTATTTCCAAGGGAACATGTTCAATCATTTCTAAACCAAATCTCATTGTATCAACTAGTTCTTTCTTAAGTGGTTTAGTATATATGTCGCTATATATTTGAACTTTTGTGTGTTTGAAATATTATTTCTTTAATATATCTTAATTATTTTTAAATTATGTATATAACTTTTAAGCACCATTTTATGAAGTCACAATTATGATTTATCAAAGTAAGTTGTCTTAATTTGTAATATGTTATCTTTTAAAATCCAAGACAATGATACTTATGATAAAATCTAATTTGGTTCTTTAATTACTTAAACCCAAATAGTGTATGTGAAAATGAAATCCATGGGATTTAAGCAAACCTTTAATTCTTTGACAAATAATTTATTATTTGACTATACATTTCAATATGTAGAAATATATAACATATATTTCCATATCATTTAGAGACTTTTAGCCAAAACATGATTTGTGAGAAATTCAAGCATTGCATATAATCACTTAAGGAAATATGATGAACATGAACATGGTATATCAAATTTTAAAAATATTGTTCATCAATATGCAATTTTAACTTTAAGCACAATATTTCTCACATTCAAAACCAAATACACTTGTTTAGATATAGTTTAAATATTCTAACTTTATAAAACCAAATCAATATAGAATTATTGATTAACTATCAAGTTTCACAAGTTTTGACATATAATGATTTTCAACATAGTTTAATGTTTGTCTTGCCTATGTCAAGAAGGACTTCAAACTAAATTTTGTATGATGTAAAACACAAGTCCAAATGATGTGAGTATAATTAATATGTCGTTATAGCACCACATAGTTCAACTTTGTAACTTAATCAAAGATCATTTTACATGAGTGTGAATTTACCTTTGCAAGACATTTAGGAATATGATAAGTATTTCTATGTCTTTCATATTTAATTACCTTGTCATGCAATACAATTTATTTTTACTTAAGTTGATTTTATATCAATACTTTTTTATTTTCATGGCAAATTTAAATGATTATCTTCACACACATCATTATTAGAATATCTTAGGAATTTTTCAATAGTTACACATATCAATAAAATCTTGGAAATATATATTTTCTTGATAGATCCCAAGATTTAATTTAAAATGATGTGTTTTATAAAAATTTCAATCCCAAGTAATTCCTAAGATTTCGTCATGCTATTCTAGTACAAGGTGTGACTTTAAATCATTTTAATAAGCCATGACAATTTTAATATTTTCTAAAGTATTTTATGATACATAACATAATTTCTCATGTCTTTTATTAATGTTTTTGCAACCCTTTAGTTCTTTATGGCAAATCAAGTTTATCTAAAGCACTAGATACTATAATCACATTTAAACATCTCAAGTAGTTTCACATAAGTTCTCATGGCACTTTCAACACATAGATGTCAACATATAAAGCTTTGAGAAGTAAAAGAGAAACTTATCTTGATTGGGTTTCACTAGTTTTGTTTAAAAGCATAATTCTTGAAGATTTATCATCCAAGTCTTTCATCCACACAAAACTTCAAGTTGCATCAAGAATGAAATTCAACCTCAATTGCAACCTACAACTCAAACATATTTCACATGTGTGGTACCCATCTTTTCATGGGTCCGGGATTGTTAGTATCAAAAACACCTACTTTGATCCACCTTGGTGTTATCTTGAAACCTTTTTCATACCTTGAAGTTGGAGTATAAGACTTTATCATATGTTTATTACATTCAACCTTAGGCATACTAGTGAAAGAACTAGAGGCAATCTCGTATTTTTCAAACTTTTGAAAATTCCAGTGAGCTGACGGAAGATGCACGGCATCAACCGTGTATCGACCGTGGGTCGACCGTGGTAAAACCGTGTATCGACCGTGAACCTTCTGGATTTTCTCTTTTGCCTTTTCTTTCACAATTTTTAATGGTTCTAATAGATTTGTTGATATGTTACTTGTTTCAATTGAAAACTCATGACCTCCTTCATCACTTGATAACTTTTGAATTCTAACATTTTTCAAATCATTGATCTTGGTAATGAGTTTTGAATTAATATCAAGTAACATATCATATTTATCTTTTAGCTCATCATAAAGATTATGTAAGTAATCTTTACTACTAGAATCATTTATGAAATATACCTCATTTTCTTCAAAAGCCATGAAGCAAGTAAGTTCTCTTGATGTCTCTTTTTCTTCATTTCTTCTTACTTCAAGCTTCTCAAGTTTACCTATATCCTTCCATAATCTCTTGGCACAAGTGTAAGAACACATATATTCATATTTACTTTCCTTAAGAGATTTATGAATAAATATCAATATTTGTTTATTTAGTGACTCTCTTTCAATCTCATTTCCATCAAAATCACTTTCAATAAAATCACCCATGTCATAATTTATTGATCTCAAGAAGGTCATCATATAGGTTTTCCAACCTAAAAGTGTATAGTCAATAAACATGGGTAAAGTAGCCATATAAACCCCCAAACTTAGGTTATCATTTAAATCCATGGATCTAACTCAATATTTTTGTAACAAAATGTTTTCTTATAGATTTACAAAGCAAGTTGTATCACAAAACAATTTTTACAAAAATCTTAGAGCAACTTGCTCTGATACCAATTGTTAGAACCTAGAGGGGGGGTGAATAGGTTATTTCACTTAGTTTACCAATTTTTCACAATTAAAAATTTGTAAGTTGTGTTAAAAATATTTTTCTTGAAGTTTATAACACAACAAATTTATATACTTGAAATAAAGAGAGTAAGGGTAGAGAGATATCACCAATTAGTAGACAAGAGATTTATAGTGGTTCATGCAAGTGTTAACAAACTTGCACTACATCCACTCCTTGGCCTCACCCACCAAGAGTTTGCTCCACTAGCTTCTCTCTTTGAAGGTAGAGATAAACCTTTTACACTTCTCTTTTTCACTTGCAAGAATTAACACTTCAAACTTGCAAGTAAGGTAAAGATAACCTTGCTTCACTCTAATTCTATAGGCTAGAGTTGATCCTTACTTCTCTCTAATTCTAAAGGCTAGAGATTATCCTTACTTCACTCTAATTAGAAAGGATAGAGTTGATCCTTACACTATTACAAAATATATAGAAAGATGATGTAGTGTTTAAGCTTTTAAAGCTTTGCTCTTGCTTGATTCTTGATCTTGAATGATAGATGAATTATCAAAGAATATGAGCTCACAAGATAAGAATATATGTTATGTGTTTTTGCTTGTGCAAGAGATTCTATAAAATGAGGTTTGAGTTGGTTTAAATAAGGAAAAAGCTGAAAGTCCAAAAGCTGTCCAGTACCCCCACGGTCGATCCAAGGTCGACCGTGGCTAAAACCGTGAGGTACCTGGACTTTCTTGTTCTTTGCAATATAGACGTTGGACTTTATTTAAAACCACACTCAACTCATTTTTACCATAAAAATCAACTGAAAAGTATATGTTCAAAAGGTTGGTTGATCCCATACTTCTAATGTTTGAATTCAAACACAAAAATGGAAGTTTGGAAACCAATACACAAAGCATGTTGGAATTTTACCCCTTTGGGAGATTCCTTTGCCAATTATGGTGGTGTATTGTTTCAAAGTAGGATTGTGTTTGTTATTTTCTTAAAATAGGAAGTCTTAGATTTAATCAACCAACACAATTGAGTTTTATAAAATCTTTGTCATTTTTATAAAAGTTTTTATAAAAATAATTTTATAAAAACATAAACTAATTTAATTATTTTTATTTGTAAGCTCATATAATTCGAACTCTTGTTTGTAGATATCTTCGTCATCGGCTTTGAAGATATCATCTTCACTTGTTAAGTACGAGTTCGGTTGACTTGAAGAAGAACAATATTTAAGAGTTGCGAGTTGAGCATCGACGGTTGATTCACGGTCGATCGCGGGATCGACCGTGAAGGTTCCTTTATCTTGATTTCTTCTTTTCTTGTTGAATTGAGTCTTCAATTATTTATTCTTCACTTGATCACTAATTTTAGGTTTGTTAACCTTTAAAGAATGTAGCATATGAACATATGAATAAATTTGATAAGCAATAATATTACTTGTTCATATTTTTATCATCATCAAAATAAGGAGTGCATTTCTTTATGTGTGACCATGTATGCACTAACACACTACATTCCACTTGTTCATCGTTATGAGCAAACAAAGATACCTTACTATAAATTTAGTGTTGCTATAAGACTAATAACATCATCAGGATAACGTTTTAATGATTACCTTTACATGAATTCACATAGATAAGACATACGCACCCTTCTCGGGCAGAACAGATTATGCACACCACCAGGCGATACGTCACCTTCGTTTTAACACAAGATTCATTGGCAACTGTTATTTACAAATACGCCTAAATCATATGCGATACGTCACTTTTGTATACACTTGCCTGTTATGACGCATTACATTAACGCATAAATTATGGGGTATGTATGACATACCAGCCAGACACTCATGTCTTTATGGTAGTTTAACGTTACTAACTAGTTACTAGCATTAAACTGGGGGAATGTATACTATGGGAATCACCATCACGTGCTACTACAACTGCCCCACCTGCTGTAGCTTATATAAAGCTACGAACACAAACCATACCTACACGGATTGACAACTATATGCTAATGATTTAATTCTTAAGTACAAAGCGATACAGGGTACATGTATCGACGTTACCCTATTATCGGGAAACTAACCGAAGCCCTAGCAATTACCCTATGTCCTTAATGGTTCTACAGTCATCACGTATAAACGGTTTCTTAAAGCCTGGATGTTCATTGTTACATGAGCATAATTATGTATCTAACAGGATTTACTATAAGTTTATTGTTATTTGAGATACAAACTTCTAAGTTTATTACTACTACTAGTAGTTCGCTAACAATGAACTGGGGATTGGAACTACGAGACAGTATGACGTCCGTCCCTAGTAATTACATTTCTATGCATTAGTGCAGGTACACCCTCATGCAAGACAAGGCTCATACGCCTCCAAGAAAAGGCTCTTAAGCCTGCAAGACAAGGCTCATACGCCTACAAGAAAAGGCTCTTAAGCCAGCAAGACAAGGCTCATACGCCTGCACACGGATCATACGCCTGCACGGCTCATACGCCTGCACGGCTCATACGCCTGCACGACTCATACGCCTGCACTGATCATACGCCTGCATGGCTCATACGCCTGCACGGCTCATACGGCACGACTCATACGCCTGCACGGCTCATACGTCTGCACGGATCATACGCCTGCACGACTTATACGCCTGCACGGCTCATACGCCTGCACGGATCATACGCCTGCACGGATCATACGCCCGCACAGCTCATACGCCCACACGGCTCCTACGCCTGCAAAGACGAGGCTCTTACGTCTACAAAAACAAGGCTCTTACGCCTGGCTGTGATCAAAGCTCTAACATCTGCAATCAGGTTCTTATTACATATATCATGCTACATATATTACACCCTTGCGTGTCATCATACATCACATGTACTACAATCCGGTAGGGCGGAGTCATTGGCTCCCCCGAAGGCGCAGGTATGGTCATTGGCCATCACTAGCTCTGGAAAGTCTAGTAAGGCGGAGTCATGGACTCCCCTGAAGGCGCATGTATGGTCATCGTCCATCACTAGCTCTGGAGTATAAACTTGGGCATTGCCCAACATGTCATCAATAAAAAATTTCAATAACTTGTACGCAAGACAAAAACAATGGGGGACTTCCCCTATTCATTTCATATAAACTAGGGCATTGCCCATTACTTACATACATACATACATACATCATAACCACACAGTCTGATAGGGCGGAGTCATTGGCTCCCCCGGAGGTACATATATGGTCATCGGCCATCACTAACGACTATAAACCACCACATATATATTGAAAAATGAAATACATAACTTACAGCACAACTGCAGGGTATCACCACACAGCCTGGTAAAGTGGAGTTATGCGCTCCCCAAAAGGCATAAGTATAGTCATTGGCTACTACTCGTTCTGGGCTACAATCATAGCCATCACCCGTAAAGGTGAAATATATCAAATACCATCCTGGTCAAGTTATCAGGGCAACGTAAACATCGTGAACATGGAATTAGCACCTAATATGTGTGCACGCACAGATTACAACAAAGCATACTCCAACACCTGTTGGTATGTCTCAAATTTGATTGGATGTTATAAAGGATCTCTGGTTTGACCCACTTAAATGAAATAGTTTGCCACGACATGTATTGCACAGTCGCACCAAACTAGGGGGACTTGTTGGTTTACCCTATGCTTGGGCCTTAGGTAAGGCCTAAACATATGGTATACCCATTGGGCTTGGGCCCATCTTACCCCATCTTACCCTAGACACCTCCCTATATATTAGGGAGGGCACCAATGTTCAAGGGGCTCTCTCCTTTTCCTGTCAACACCCACATATGGAGATCTCTCCATACACACATACTTCCTCTATCCTCTTACAAAGGACCATGGAGTCCATATAAGCATCACCATGCTCTTCATTTCTTCCTAATGACCATGGGTCCATAAACCACGAGATCCTCATGTCACCCCCGCTATGAACACTGTTTCCTCGCCCGGGGTTAGCCACCGCAATGGGAGACTAAACATCCGATCCTCCTACACTCCGATCTGCTGCACAATATGTACATGTGCGTACTTACGTGCAAACAAATACTGTTAGAACCTAGAGGGGGGGGTTAATAGGTTATTTCACTTAGTTTACCAATTTTTCACAAATAAAAATTTGTAAGTTGTGTTAAAAATATTTTTCTTGAAGTTTATAACACAACAAATATATATACTTGAAATAAAGAGAGTAAGGGTAGAGAGATATCACCAATTAGTAGACAAGAGATTTATAGTGGTTCATGCAAGTGTTAACAAACTTGCACTACATCCACTCATTGGCCTCACCCACCAAGAGTTTGCTCCACTAGCTTCTCTCTTTGAAGGTAGAGATAAACCTTTTATACTTCTCTTTTTCACTTGCAAGAATTAACACTTCAAACTTGCAAGTAAGGTAAAGATAACCTTGCTTCACTCTAATTCTATAGGCTAGAGATGATCCTTACTTCTCTCTAATTCTAAAGGCTAGAGATCATCCTTACTTCACTCTAATTTGAAAGGATAGAGTTGATCCTTACACTATTACAAAATATATAGAAAGATGATGTAGTGTTTAAGCTTTGAAAGCTTTGCTCTTGCTTGATTCTTGATCTTGAATGATAGATGAATTATCAAATAATATGAGCTCACAAGATAAGAATATATGTTATGTGTTTTTGCTTGTGCAAGAGATACTAAAAAATGAGGTTTGAGTTGGTTTAAATAAGGAAAAAGGTGAAAGTCCAAAAGCTGTCCAGAACACTCACGGTCGACCGTGGCTAAAACCGTGAGGTACCTGAACTTTCTTGTTCTTTGCAATATAGACGTTGGACTTTATTTAAAACCACACTCAACTCATTTTTACCATAAAAATCAACTGAAAAATATATGTTCAAAAGGTTGGTTGATCCCATACTCTTAAAGTTTGAATTTAAACACATATATAGAAGTTTGGAAACCAACACACAAAGCATGTTGGAATTTTACCTCTTTGTGAGATTCCTTTTCCAAATATGGTTGTGTATTGTTTCAAATTAGGATTGTGTTTGGTATTTGCTAAAATGGAAAGCTCTTAGATTTAATCAACCAACACCAATAAGTTTATAAAAAATTTATCCATTTTTATAAAAGTTTTTATAAAAATAATTTTATAAAAACTTAAACTTATTTAATTATTTTATTTTTAAGCTCATATAATTCGAACTCTTGTTTGTAGATATCTTCGTCATCGGCTTTGAAGATGTCATCTTCACTTGTTGAGTACGAGTTCGGTTGACTTGAAGAAGAACAACATTTACGAGTTGTGAGCTGAGCAGCGACGGTTGATTCACGGTCGACCGTGGTATCGACCGTGAATGTTGATTTATCTTGATTTCTTCTTTTCTTGTTGAATTGAAGTCTTCAATTATTTGTTCTTCACTTGATCATTAATTTTAGGTTTGTTGATCTTTAAAGAATGTAGCATATGAACATATGAATAAGTTAGATAAGCAATAATATTAATTGTTCATATTTTTATCATCGTCAAAATAAGGAGTGCATTTCTTAATGTGTGACCATGTATGCACTAACAAATACCAAGGAAGAGAGTAATTTAACTCTAATTGACATTCGTAAAAAAAGAGAAGAAAAATTGTGAATGTCTAATTTATTCTTTTTTTTATTGATAACACGTGACAATTGTAGATTACCGGTCTCCCACTCCTCTTATAATAATTTCCTATTATTTGATCTACGTGAGTAAATAAAATTGTCATTTTGTACAATAAGAAATAAAAAATTTAGCTTACAGTCAACAAAAGTAACAAAAGAGAATTCAGAGGGAGTGGTAAGTGATGTTTTATAGGGAGGCGAGACCTACATCTCGAAACATGGCTCATAATACTTTGTTTTTTTTTTTTTTTACCTTTTTAAAGGTGGATTTTTTGAATAGGAAGGAATTCTAATTTATTTTTTTAAATAATGTTGTATTCTTAGTATTAGTATTTAATATTATTTTTTGTTACATATAACTGTATATTATTAATTATTTACTTAGTATTGATTTAATAATATCATTGCTTACTATTTTGTCACTATTTTATACTCCAGCTCACACTGTTTCATTTGTTATGTTTTAGTATTTTATAACAAGATTAAAAATTGTTTTGTAAATAACGCTTTCTATAAAGCTTTTCTATATTATATATAATTCTTTAGAATATAAAATGTTAATTGCAATATTTAAGTCAATGTTTTTAATATAGATGTAATTATGAAATCTCAAAAGAATGAAATTAAAATGAATATATAATATAAATTTATTAAATAGATTCTTGAATATAGAAACATATAGGTGTATATGTAAACTCAAACGACTAAATTTTACATCGTATATGTCTTACATTCTTATTTTCTTATATAGGTATACAGAAAAATCTCGAATAATTGAGTTTCTTTCTTTTATTAATATACCAATTAAAAACCTTTTTAGATATATGTTTTTTATACCCCACCGCGAAGCGTGAGCTAAAAATACCTCGTGAAATATATTTTTAACCGCGGCAATTATATATTAAAAAACGACTAATACTTAAGATGATAGAAACATAAAAACAGATTTTGAAGGAAAAGTATCCAAAAATTTGAGTGTTATAAGATATATAAACCTTCATTTTGAAAAACACGTTATCAATATAAGGTATAAAAATTCAGCTATGATTGGTAAGTGTGTATAATAATTACACCATGCGTTATGGGTTGTTTGATGGCTTCGGGTATCATCGAGCTAGTAATACCGGGAACATCAAAACGCCTTCAACGAGTAAGGCAATCAGGTAAAAGAATTAATAAAATAATGTTGAACGGTAAAAAAAAATTATTCAACAATTTATCACCTATATATACTACTCATTTCACCCAATTTTATTCACACAATTTATCATATTCTCTTCTCAAATTCTTAGAGGTGAGCATGTGACCCGGTAGATCGAAAAAAACCGACAAACCGGACCGAGACCGGACGGGACCGGACCTGGTCGGTCCGGTCTTCGGTCCTTGTTTTACTTATGGATTTCGGGTTTTGGTTTGGTCTAATCCGGGCTGGTTTTGTTTGATACAATGTTTAAAACAACTAAAAGACCGAAAAAACCGATGAACCAAACCGAACCTGACCGAGACCTGTCCGGACAGGGACTAGTCGGTCCGGTCTTCGGTCATAGTTTTCTATACTCTTTTACTCTCAAATTATCTACTATGGATCCCAATGAGTTTAATACTGCACCTTCATCTGGACGTAACCGATCAAGGGTAACCTTCACGACCGGAAAATCCGTTTTTCATAAACATGTCGCCACCCACCTATCAACCAAATTCGTTTTTACCCAACCACGGTTCACGTATACGGGGATGCTTAATCAACCTCAACAAATTCCCCACTCGCATCTCAGGTGCCCAATTCAACAACAACAATTCTCTCTCAACCAAAAAGATGACTTCTTCAATTATGTGCCGAAAACCCAACAACAACCACAACGTCAAGAAACATCGCAAATTCCGGTACCACAACCGGAAACACAAGACGACGGTCCATCATAAGGGAAGAAGATCGGGTCATATATCAACTGAGCTAAACCAATCTAGTGGACTAATGAGGAAGAGGTTGCATTGGTCACGGCGTGGGTCAATATTTATGAAGACTCCGTAATTGGAAACGTACAAAAGCAAAATAGTATTCTTTATTCTTTATTCTTTATTATTATTATTATTACGTAATTATTGTTATAATAATTATTATTTTTATGTAATTCTTATTATTATTATAATATTCTTATTGTTGTTGTATGTAGAAAATTATTGGAATCGCTTCTTGTCATCTTTTCAAACTCAACTTGGTAAACCCGCCAACTACTACAACATGCACCACCTAAATGCCAAGTTCAAAGACATCAATGCTAAGGTAACAAAGTTTTCCTCGATTTTCAACAACCTCTTCAACACAAGAGCTAGTGCAATGAGCGACATAAATATTTTAAAAAACCTACTCAACCGTTACCAAGAAAATAATCATGTATTGCATTTGGTCACGAAAGATGTTGGGAAATTATTAGGAGTTCTCCGAAGACCAGGTTCCCCCTGTTGAAGCCATCCCCCGTCCTTCAAAACGAAGCAAAACTTCGGAATCCAATGTGAGATCCACCACGGGGTCTTCCGATGCACACACCCATATTAACCTCAAGGAACACGATGACAAGGAAGAAGACGAAGATGTTGAGGCAACCAAACCTACACCCCATCGGTAGGAATCGGGGGAAGCGGTTGGCATGAGCATCAACCGGAACCAAGTCGAAAGAAGAGAGCATCACGTCGTTGTTGGATGAACTATTATCGTTAAATTCAAAAAATGACCGATTTCTCTCGTATTGTGAAAAACAATTGGAGATACAAGCAGCGAATCAAACTTTGAAAGATTACGAATTTTACATGAAGCCGACGACTCATCTTCAGGTGGAGCATTGGAGACGACGTTGAAGTTGAAGGAGCAAATACGATTCAAGTACGAGCGGGTCAAACTTAACTAAATATTATTGTTTACTTTTAAGTTTAAAATTATGTATTTTTGTTTATTTTAAAAATTTTAGTTTATAGTTAAGTTTAAAATTTTGTAATTTTTTATTTTTAGCCTTGTATGAATTTTTTAATTATTAATTAATGAATTATATTATTTATATGATAATTATTTGTTAAAATAAAAAAAAAAAGAAAAAAAAGTGTGAAACGTGTAGGTAAGGAAAAGATGGTATAACATTTGATTTTGGTAGAAAGAAGATAATAAGAGAAAATTATATGACGTTAGTGTGAAATTGAAATTGAGTAATTAAGAAGGAAAATGAAGTTATAACCTATGACTTAAAAAAAGACATCAGTGGCATAATAATAGTATTCGGTTACAAAAAGGCGTATAATCGGCCGTATCATATGTTTACATTATTTTATAAAATTATTGATTCAAGTCGGGTAATATATATAAAGATGTAAATTTAAAATTATAAATATTTAAGGGCCGTTTACCCTAGCGGTAAAAAGAATAATACTTTTTAATTACGCTTGCTTTTCGAATGGTCTAGGCTTTATCTTGTAGCTATTTCTACGACCTTTACTTATTGCACTAATGACTCAATCATACCTCCCATTAAGCTTTTGCTTCTTGAATCTAAAATTCCAGTCTCACTTACACTTTAAAATGGGAATTTTAAATTCCAGTGTCATTTTGTGCATTAACATCTACATTATTTGGTTCAAATTATTATAATATGAAAGTGAAACAATCCCCTTTTCTACAGTTTACACTATTCATAGTTGCAATATATTCTACTCATACAGTCACATCTTTCTCTATATTATATATGAATTAAGTAAGACTTGTTTTTCGCATAATAATTATATAAATCAATTTTGATCTTTAATTAAAACTAGAGTCATTCGAGTAAATTTTAAACATTAGGAGGAAGGTTTGGATCCATTTGAGTTTTTTTTTAACTTCTATAATTGTTAGAAGTATAGTTTGCATCTGAGATTGGTTTCGTGCAAATACAAATGCTAACCTAGAAACACAATTTAAAGATCGGAAAGTAATTCAAAATATTGATACTGGTCAATTAATTTATTGTTAATATATTTTAATATATAGACACGTTAGCTCTTAGTCTTTCTAGTAGTTATAACGAGTTGATTAAACCCACGTGTTACGGTACGTAGAAATAAAAAGTTAAGATTGATAAAATATAAAAACTAATATTTGATTTTTTATGATATATTAACGAGTTATTAATAAACATTAATGATTGTTACAAATTGTTATTGCAGTTCTCGTAATAAGAATGGTTCTTGTATATATAAAGGGTATAACACTGTTATTTTTTTACTTATTATAACTACTTAAATTTTAAGTAATATATATTTTATGCAAATTATAAATGTACTCACAGCAATAATAAAATTAATCATCTATTTATTTAATTAGCTAAGCTTATTTATGGTAATCGTTGTTTAACAACTTAGTAAACATAATTTTATGCCTTCAAAAAAAGTAAACATAATTATACGTTTTTCCTTGTTTATTGTTTTTCATAAATTATATTAAAAAGTAAAAACTAATAAACAAATTGAAGACAAAAAAAGATAAATAAAGAAAAATGAAGAAAAGAAAGAAACGAATATGTTGTTAAAAGAAACTAGTTGTTGACATTGTATTCCGCAAGTACCATATTCATACATTCTTGAAACGGACATATCGTCAAACACAAACTATTCACCCCTACCGTATTACGTGGGTACTATGTTAGTATGTATGTGTGTGTGTGTGTCTATATATATAAGAGAGTTAATTTGATAACCATTTCTATTACAACTTTGCAAGTACCGCGAGAACCAATTTTGGTTCTTTAATGACGGTCCGTGTTCTCGCATGAATTTTTTTCTATACATACATATATATATATATACACACACATATATACACACAGACACGTGCACACACATGCATGCATACATGTAAAAATATTAAATTAGGGTTCCTTATTAAACTAAGGGTGTTAATTACTATTTGAACTATTCTCCTTCACATACTAGACATGTCACATCTATACGCTAACATATTATCATATCACCGGAGTCAAATTAAACTATATAGAGAAGATTCAACATTGTGGTTGAAATTGAGCACCATTTATTCTGTATTTGTCAAGTCGCAAAGAGCATTTGAGCCGAAATTAGTTATTGATGGGAAGTGGCTCCTCCAATAGGAGACCCGATTGCCAACCTTCTAAAAGGTGATGTTGAGAATGGTTTAAAGGAGATTAAGTTACATGTATTTATTGTGGTTGTCTTCACCACGAGATTAAGTTAAATATTTTTATTGTAGTCGTCTTCACAAAATACTAGATGATTTAGAAGCTTAGAAGTGATTAAGTTAATTAGATGCCTTTATTCTTAAAAGACTTGCATTTACAATATAAAACAGAAAAAAGATTAAACAAGCGAACACAAGATTTACACGGCAGGCATGCCTCGGGCAGAGCCTAGGAATCACGTGACATGTGAAAACTACAAAAGTCGTAAGGCTGTCTCGACTACATACATAATTTCCTCCCCATGACAAATCACTTCATCTCTAATGTGCGTGCCTTGCCAATCATCTATTTTATTATTCAGTAATATTTTCTTTTCTTTTTTCGATTAGTAAATTAAAAGCCAAAAGGGGTAAGGATATGTAATGCATGCGATCCCTTGATTCCAACACTTTCTATATTTATATATATTATGTGTGTGATTATGTTAGCTAAGAACTAGGAACATCGAGAAGATCTCATGTTATGAATGACATTTTCTATGAATATAAAATAACTTATTTTATAATACAAATTGTAGTTAACTAATTACACTTTTGTAAAACATCTTCTATTATTGTTTATATGACTATTTATTTTATATTATCTCAGTTCTGAGACTTTAAAAAATATACAACTACCTATTTATCTATTATGAAATTTTAATTTATATTTATATAGACTACAACACTATTGACTGTAAAAAAATCAATCCTTTAGTAAAATACAACTTTGTAAACCAAAAATAGAACTATAAAAATCTATAAATTTAGACCATTTATTGAGCTTTTCCTTCTCTTTTTTTTATAGTAAAATGCTACTTGGTTTCTTGAAACTTGTGGTTTCGTCCTTATTTCCAATGTTAACATTGCGAACTTTATTATCATCTTTTAAATCAATGTAAAAGGATAATATAATTCTAGAACAAAGGTTATTTGTGTTGACAGTATCATTGTTTAAGGTGATCAGTGATCTACAACTTTACAAAGTCTTGAGTTCTAATGTTATAATATAAAAATAATCAGGTTAGTGGTTCCATGATGACTCATTTATCGAATTAACAGTCTTATTTGAATTCACATTCACAACTTGTTATATGTGAATTCTTATCTGTACAGTGTACCCAAACAGTTTATATTTATATATATTATAGCAGGCCTTTCAAAAAAAATTAAAAATAATATGTAGATTTGTGGATGAGATTATCCACAAACTTATAATTCCGAATCAAACTACTTTGTTAAAGAATAGACAGAATTTTAATAAGTTGCGTGATTGAAAATAAAAAACCGTTTAAAGATGGTTAGGCTCTTAAATCAACTTCCAAACGGTTTTTCAATATATAAAAAGATAGTTAATTTGGGTGAATTGCATAGTATCCAGCCAAAAAAAATTTTTTTTTTTAAAAGCAAAGAATTATATAAATAGGTTTTTGAAGGATTTAGATAATAGATTTTTCAACCAATCAAATACTCGATTTTGAGATGACTCCTAGGGCTCCTTGCAATGGTACAAATCAATAACACGTTATTTCCTCCTTTATATAATAAACTTAGAATATATAAAAGCTCCGACTTTAAACTCAACTTTAAATATTGAATCTATTGAAGATTAAAAATCCATTTATCTGATTAGTGAATATTATATCAGAATTTGTGTTTTCCTGAAATCTAATTATTAACGTTTGTTGATTATTAATCAAAATAGGAGCACCGAAGGTATCTTTAGTTGGAGTACCTTGATTCTTTTGCTAGTAGTTTTTCTTGTATCAATTCAATTTGGTTGTTATGAGCTGTATTAGTTAACTAAACCTTGATTAATTGTAATTTAATAGGGGCATCTCATAAAAATATTTTGTTTGATTAATTTCATAAAAGCTCAAGATGAAACTATTAATGTATAATTAATTTCTTTACATTTTAGTCTTACAGGAAGATGTTTTCTTACAAGTGCAACACTCATGTCAGTTATAGATTCATATATAACATGTGGAATCGGAGTAACATTAATTGGTCGAGTTGGACCTCTTTTACCCGATGGAATGTGTTTGTACACTTGGTTGACATATGTATATGTTTTTTTATATCCAAGGCCTCTTTTTACGGGATCGACTAATCCAAGGGTGAATACCCAATCTGGTTTACGGCCTCACATAGCTCGGAGTTATCCAGTAAATATGCCTGACCACAACAACACCTAGGGTTCAAACTTGGGATATCCAGACATGGTTCTAGAAAGCTCGTCTTGGCTTCGCCATGGCTCCTTCATGGCTTGAGGCTTAACCATGCCGCCACGACATGCTCCAAGGCTTGTATGTAAAGCTATAAGGTTATAAGCCGTGTTTTTAGGCGTATTAGAGGTATTGAGTCAAATAAGCCGAATATATAAGTTGTTCAGCTATAAGGATGTTTGGGTATACCGATAACAAAGAAAAAGATAGATGAATTACGTTATAACTTATAATCAAGTGTTTTGAATATTTGTTTGAATTATTTTATATACAAAATTGTTGCATTAAATCGCGTCTTGTAAAACATCGTGACTTTCGACACCTCACGTTATTTAGAACATTGTCTCCTGGTGACTTTATCATCGATCCATTGGAACCCGAATATTACCACTAGATAACACCCTTGTGGTTAACATATGTATCTATTGTAACTTGATTGGGTGGTTTCGGGGTCTTCCACCCTCTTTTTAGTGGCTATGATGGATCTACCTTAAAGCTAGTCTTGGAGTCGTGTCATTCACATAGGACATACCTTTAAAATAATATCTATGTTAAATATTTTTCTAAGATTTTATTCGTACGTACATACATACAAAATTACATATATACGTATATGTGCACACATAGGGCATACGCATGTTAGCATATATATATGAGACATACTTAAATCACGTGAGAGCACTCTCCTGAAAATATGAGAACAAGTTTCCAATCTAAAGTTTAGAAACTGTTTCTTTTTTTTAATATTCTTAATTTTTTGTTATTAAAATTTATTTTTAAGAACCTGCTTAATAAGTGCAGCTTTTTTGACAGTAATTTTTGTTGTAAAGATTTAATGCACTAGCTAAACCTTTTGCCTTCACCTCAAAAATCAATGTGAAATTAATAAACGTAGTCAAATAAATCACCATGAAGGTTTTACATATGAAACGTACATATACAGTCATAAAATTGTTTTATTTTTTCTAATAAAAGACCTTTTTAGTTAAAAGTTGTTACGGGTCTTTCGGAATGCTTCCTTGCATAACCCGGCTGTTACTCAATAGATTAAGTAAGAAACTGATTAGCTATTTGTTCTAACCAAGAAAGACATGTGGATTTTTGGCGTTAGATTCTTCTTCTTTTCTTACTTATGGTATTTCGAGTTAGCTCAGCCTATCGCTCCTAAAAGTAGCCGAACAATATAATTTATGAAAGAGTATTAGGAAAAGAATGTGTTTTTTATCTTATTTAATTAAGAAACAAAATTTCTAATAAATAAAAAAAAGGATTTATTTAGTATAAGAAGGGTGATGTGGCATTTTTTGTAGATGGAGAATTATGCTGAAAGGATATATATATATATATATATATATATATATATATATATATATATATATATATATATATATATATATATATATATATATAGGTAAAAGCTCAAACAAGAACTGTTTTTCGTACGAGAATTGCGAGAACCAATCTGAACCGTCCAATTCCCCCTCTTTTAATGTCATCACTCACCTATGAATTTCTCACATGCACCCTGTCAGTCTGTCACACTTGATCCGCTCCACGCTCTACATCCACGAATTCTATTTATCAAATCAACGGTTAAGATTGATTCTCGCAATTTTCATACGAAAAACAATTCTCGTTTGAACTCTCCCTTATATATATATATATATATATATATATAAAAGAGTCCAGTTAAAGGAATAAGTTTACAAAATTTATATATTTTGGTTGTAAAGTGTGTATGTATATTTAATTATATTAATTGACACCTCAAGGAGTTTGTTTTCTTGCTTTCCTTTTTGACAAGGCGATGATGTAACAACCATAATGGCATTTAGAAAGGCACCCAAAAAGACCCCTTACTTTCATTTACCATTTTAGGCTTTAGTCTACACTATATTTTTGTACAATAAATAAATGCATAAGTACGAATGGTCCTTGAGATCCCTTATCACATCAAATTGCTTCAAATTTTTAATTTTATATTATTTAAAATCATAATAAATGTATCGCATATTTCCAACTACGAGGGGCTCCGATTCTTTGTTTTTATGCCAATTTGGAAATAGTTGTTAACTCATGTACTCGTATTGATTGACACGACAATACACACTCGAATTGTAATCCTACGAGTTCATTAGACATATTGGCATTTGTAGTTATGACCGGATTACGTCATAATTGATTGCCGATTTGCCGGCTATATTAGCGTGAGTAACTTATTATTAAAATATTTATACTTATGTAGGACCCAATTGTATTAAGTATCAAGTAACGATCGAAGCAATCATCAAAATGATGAACTCGGTTTTAGGTATGTCGATGAGAACTGAGAACATGGAACGTGAATTATGAATTGCTTGTTGAATTAGGGTTTACAAACTTTTATTTATACCCCTTGGGTATTTACAATAGCTACCCTAAACTATGACTAATGTCATATGTAATACTAAACTTCACTAGAATATATTGAACACAATTTAAGACCTAACAACTTATAACCCTGAAATTTTAGACCCAAATTTGTTTAACTTGTAAGACATAATAGAGAACCGTGCTCGTTGTCACTGTGAAGAAAGGAAGGGTGGTCTGTGGTCATCTGTGAAATAATAGTCGTAACCCGAAAGGGTCTGATAAACCTTCGACTATTTTTTCTCCTTTTCTACACAGAATAACACCCTTCCAAAAAGAGACTTCAACATCACATAATCTTCCACCTAGAACTCTATTGGTTATCAGCATCTATTAGCACAACTCTTTACTTTGTGATACCTCGAGCCATTCTCCAATCTAATATGTCTTTTCGATAGGTCGATAAACTACCGGTACTACGTAGCTAATATTGACCGAATTCTCTCCAACAATGAAAACTAGTGTTATACCCGTGCGGTGCCCGGGTACGTAAGCAAATTTTTTATATTTAATACTTTTTATATATACTTTTTTATAAAATATAAAATTATTCACGTCTAAAAGTTTTTAGTGTAATATTAATATGTTTATCGTGTTCAGTATTTTTAATAAAAGTAATATTTATGTAATTGATAAATGAAAATCACTCTTATCGCATTAGAATTCGTGAATAACAAATATCAAGATATTGGATTTTTGTTATTCTAAAATGTCCTTTTATATATACGGATGCATACCAATTATAGATTACATACATACACACACATGTATATATATATATATATATATATATATATATATACACACACACACACAAATCTAAACCCTTGATGGATAAATATAATTATTCATAATGATTTCTTAAGTTCTTTATATAAGAGAGGTTTTTGTTGATCCTTGTATATATATATATATATATATATATATATATATATATATATATATATATATATATATATATATATATATATGATTCTTTAATCTTTATATTGACTGATATTCATTACTCGGAGTGAGTTCTATTATGAAAAAAAAAATTAATTTTATGTTGGTACATGTACTTTTATCCATTACGATTAAATATAAATTTTTAAATACTTTTAGCGACATCAACTATTTAACATACACCTAACTTCATTATAAATCTTACTTATTTTTATATAAATTATCTTAATAAAACAAATTATACAAAAATAATATATTTTTAAATCTTTTATCGAAAGACCAAGAAATCCGGGATTACATCAACTATGATACGTAGAAAGAATGAATATAAAAAACATATAAATCGTGCTAAGATTTATCTACCCACTATTATTGATGGATAAAAAATTAAGAATATACTAATTATTTAAAAAAATCATATTACGATAAAATTTATAACAAAACATAGAGAAAAATGAGACGGTTGCAAATATATAATTATTTTTTCTCTAAACAAAATATATCTCAAGTTATTAAACATAATTTATAAACAACCTATAATTAATTATATTAATTTACAATTTTTATAAAAACCCCTAATATTTTCATATAACCCCTTAAATGTTTCATTAAACACCCACATAATTTCCATCCAACCCCCTCTCCAATTAGATTTGAATTCACGGTTTTATCCCTTTTACTCATGTTCTACCAATCACAAGTCTTCTCTTTGACATGTCACATTTACATGTCATCGTTTACGTGGCATTTATAGTGACACATTAGATTTTCTCTCTGCTGTATCAACCATATATATATTAATTCTGCAATTTCCATTGCAAAAAAATTTGTAGGATAACATGACAATATTAGAATGATAGTTGTGATTGCTAATAATACATCTAAAGGGAGAATAAAACCTAGCTACCACCAAAGTCTATTATGCATCATAAACCATAATGACATCTATCTCGTGCTCAAATTGCATAAAACTTCTCTAAAAATCAGACGTAAAACGACTATTATGATCAAATATGATAGAAATATGCACACCATACTTTATACCACCTCGTTCATGTCAGTTGCCTAATTTGTCGACTACGTCCCATGTAACATTAAAATTCAAGGGAGTCTTGGCCTCTTGGGCAATTCTCTAACTAAATTCTTAGTGGTCAAGTAAGACCTAGTAAGTAAATAAAAACTTAAACATATTGACGGGCACAAAGTATTTTGGTGACTTAAAGGGGTTTTTAGTTATCACTTTAACTAATTATCTTTAACTTTGACCATGATTTTGAAAAATCCGAGTTTAAACCGTTAAGAACTTAAAACATAGAAGTTATATAGCTTGATGAAAACTTTATATACTTTTTTGAATCGCCGCAAACGGGTGTTTTATGACTAAGATATAATTTTTCATCGTTAACAATTTACATAAAGTATCTTACTCCATATTAAAGCAAAAATATTTTAAAAATTCACCTTTTCTTAATTATCTAGTAATTCAACAAACAAAAGCCCTTAATTTCATCTCAATTTTGACTTTTTATACAATTTAACACCTAAATTTGAATTTACTCTCATTTACCAAATTTGAATAAATAATAATGGGTTATATAAGAATATATAAGGGGTGTTCTATAAATTATATAAATATATTCAATTGTCTCTGTTTATAGTTTTTTTTATAACTTTTAATATATATTGATTGGTATAAATATAATTATATATTTAAGAGCGTCACATTTTTTTTACGTAATTATAGTTTTTTTATAACTTTTAATATATAATGATTGGTATATATAAAATCATCGTATTTTATCTACGTTTTGATGTAAATTTTACCATAATCTAACACAAATTTAAAAATATCTTTTAAAATTTTTTAATAATAAAAAAAAGTCTATTTCATAAGTGAGCTACAATCTTGATTTTGTGTAAATCAAAATACAACGACACCTAATCTTTTTAAGATATGTATTTTCTTGCTTCTCTTTTTATAAAACTGTAAACCAGTAAACATATTTATAGTTAATTTTTTATGTTTATGGATCGCTCAATCAACAATCCATTTCCTTGAGGTATTACCGTATTATTGATTTATGGTATATGTGAATATCTATCTACAACCTGTCATGTGACTGTATATATATCTATGATATCTTATAAAACTCATCACAAGTTTTATTCACATATTAGTGGCATATCATGATATTTTGTCACACTTTTACAAGTGTGTCTAGTAATGGTCACGTTTTTATGTTTAAGTGTGACTAAAGATATTTACTTACTATGCAATTGTCATGTTTTTATGTTTAAGTGTGACGAAAGGTATTTACTTACTATGCAATGGTCACACAAACAAAATATAATATGACTAAAAGTATGACAAAATTTTAAAAATAACCTATAGTCACACTTTAAATTAAAAGTGTGACTTTGGTTTGTTTTGGAAAAGTGTGACTATAGGTCATTTTTGTACTAGTTTGTGACCGTATATATATCTATGGTCTCTTATAAAATTCATCACAAATTTTATTCACATATCATGACATTTGGTCACACTTTTTACGTGTGGCTAGTAATGGTCACATTTTTATATTTAAGTGTGCCTATGTTCTTAAATGACTATCTCATGTGTCACACGCTTAATTTACTATCACTTGACACATGAATCTATGAGGCATACATGCATAAATAATTATTGGAGCATTGGTATTGCATGCTTTGTACTCATGAGAACACTTTTCTCAAATCATCCTAATCTTGTTGAATATTGAATACACATAAATAAAAAGCAAATTTGAATACAAGATAAAAGAACAAGTAAACTTATACTTAAGCCTATTTTATCTATCAAAAGAAGATAAACTTAAGTTATCATGAACCAAACATGTAATTACTAAATCTTTGTTTGACTTGCTTGAAATTAGAAAACTTTTGTGTTGTTATAATAATGTGAGTATATTTTTGTGTATACGTAGGTATAGAATTAACTTAAAATATGTAATACTTGAGAAATATACATATCGATGTTGATTGTAATCTTGAAAAGTTCAATTCTATATCAAATATGTCATAATATGTTGATTTACACACACAATGAATTATTCTTTGAAGATCAAGATATTATACATAATTGACATCATGTGCTTCATACATAAAATCAAAATAATTGTCAATTCCATGCACACATTGGTCACTTACTTGATTAAACTATACATGTTACATTCATTATCTTATCATGAAAAGATGAAAATCATAAGTGGGCCTACATGCACTAAATTACTCATGAATGTATAAACAAAGGTTGATCTATAAGATTATGGTCTAATCAATGATTAAACCTTTACTTACTACATAATGTATATGAATAAATATCAATTAGAAATGACTAAACTAATATTGAAATAATCGCCACAATCTTGAGCTAAGAAATTCTTTATATTTAACTTATGATTATGATTGTGGATTTTGGTTGTCCCTAACTTAATTTGCATATTTTAAGAGGGAGTCACCAACCAAAAAAAAATATTTCATATATATTCGTTCACACCCTCACTTCCTATCATTAGTATAAATACAAGATAATGATGCATAAATCTCTCATGCTTCCTACTTGAGTTTATGCATATACTTTTGTATATCTTGCACTTGTGTTTTGTTTTGTCTATCTTTTGTCAAGGGCTAGAGCAAAGGGATCATAAATCAAAGGGGAGCTTTGATCAAGGGGGAGCTTCGTCAACTATTTTGTGTAAGATCATAAGAGGGAGAAGAATATTCCTTTTTGATTTGACAAAAGGGGGAGAAGAATATAGCTATGCAACATTGTTAACATGAATAATTTTGTGTAGCAATCTTAATTAAATGTTGCATATTTTGTCATCATCAAAAAGGGAGAGATTGTTGGTGCATACATGGTCATACATTTAAAAGTGCACTCCCTTGTTTTGATAATGATAAAAATATACACATGTGATACCATTGCTTATCAAAATTATTCATATGTTCATATCTATATTCCTAAAGAAAATTAACAAGCCTCAAATTGATGATCAAGTGAAGTACAAACAAGTAAAAGAATTTAATTCAACAAGATATGAAGAAAACAAGTTTTGAAGAAAACAAGTTTTGAAGAAAGCGTAAAGTGTTCACGGTCGATCTCACGGTCGACCGTGAATCAACCGTCGCTGCTCAGCTCACAACCCTTAAATGTTGTTCTTCTTCAAGTCAACCGAACTCGTACTCAACAAGTGAAGATGACATCTTCAAAGCCGATGACAAAGATATCTACAAACAAGAGTTCGAATTATATGAGCTTACAAATAAAATAATTAAATTAGTTTATGTTTTTATAAAATTATTTTTATAAAAACTTTATAAAAATGACAAAGATTTTATAAAACTCAATTTTGTTGGTTGATTAAATCTAAGACTTCCTATTTTAAGCAAATAACAAACATAATCCTACTTTGAAACAATACACCACCATAATTAGCAAAGGAATCTCCCAAATGGGTAAAATTTCAACATGCTTTGTGTACTGGTTTCCAAACTTCCATATATGTGTTTAAATTCAAACTTTAAGAGTATGGGATCAACCAACCTTTTGAACATATACTTTTCAGTTGATTTTTATGGTAAAAATGAGTTGAGTGTGGTTTTAAATAAAGTCCAACGTCTATATTGCAAAGAACAAGAAACCTCATTTTTTAGACCGTGAGGGTACTGGACAGCTTTTGGACTTTCATCTTTTTCCTTATTTAAACCAACTCAAACCTCATTTTTTAGTATCTCTTGCACAAGCAAAAACACATAACATATATTCTTATCTTGTGAGCTCATATTCTTTGATAATTCATCTATCATTCAAGATCAAGAATCAAGCAAGAGCAAAGCTTTCAAAGCTTAAACACTACATTATCTTTCTATATATTTTGTAATAGTGTAAGGATCAACTCTATCCTTTCAAATTAGAGTGAAGTAAGGATAATATCTAGCCTTTAGAATTAGAGAGAAGTAAGGATCAACTCTAGCCTATAGAATTAGAGTGAAGCAAGGTTATCTTTACCTTACTTGCAAGTTTGAAGTGTTAATTTTTGCAAGTGAAAAAGAGAAGTGTAAAAGGTTTATCTCTACCTTCAAAGAGAGAAGCTAGTGGAGCAAACTCTTGGTGGGTGAGGCCAAGGAGTGGATGTAGTGCAAGTTTGTTAACACTTGCATGAACCACTATAAATCTCTTGTCTACTAATTGGTGATATCTCTCTACCCTTACTCTCTTTATTTCAAGTATATATATTTGTTATGTTATAAACTTCAAGAAAAATATTTTTAACACAACTTACAAATTTTTATTTGTGAAAAATTGGTAAACACCCGTTTCGAATATCAGAAAATCCGATCCATAATTATCTAAAAATGCGGATATCCGAAATTTTCGATAACCAGATTTTGGATATTCGAATTTTCAAATTCAGATTCGGATATTGATTTTCTAAACTTTCGGATATTTCAAATATTTGATATCCGAAAAATATTTTTTATTTTTAATACTTATATTGCTTTTTTATTTGATTTTTTTAAAGTATGGTTATTCCGTATTCATACTTTTTAAATATTTATATAAAAATATACCTTTTCTGAAATTTTTGGATATTTCAGACATCCGATATCCGAAAATATGGATATCCGCATGGCGGATATCTGAAACTTTGGATATGGATTCGAAAACTGAACACCAAATATACAAATTTTGGGATATCCAGTTTTGAACACCCTAGGTCAATCACTATCCCAAGTTGAATTTTTTTTTGATGTCTGCTTTTTTCACGTAGGTGTATGTAGTGGTCTCTAGTAAATGGTTCAAAGGTTCTTTTTTATAGCGCTGATGGTAACCCAATAAATGAAACTGTGAGTGTAGTATACTGAAAATATGAAATCAGTCTTAATTTAAATATTCAAACATCCAATAAATATATTATTTAATCAATTATTCTTTCTCTAGATATGATTATATTTGTTTAAAATGTTTAATATATTTGATTTATGTCTTATTACACATTACATCTTCACTATTTTGATAATTTATTCTTGCGTGCATTGGTCATTTAACTAGTTTATAATATAATAAATAAAAATTCAATGAAACTTTTACTCTCGATTAATGACTCATTAATAATGCATTAACGAGAGGTATTTTGGGCAAATTAAGTCTCACACATTAATGACTATCAACCCTGACGTAAAACAATTCTCGTTCGAACCCTTACCTATAGACATATATATGGAATTATTCAAATGAGAACCGTACGAGAACTATAGAACCAATTTGATCATCCATTGATTGAAATTAATCAGTGGCCAAGAATTTTTTGTGCTTCATTAATGATGCATTAATAAGTGTTATTTTGAGAAAATCAAGTTTGACAAATAAATGACATATCACACAGACGCAATTCAAGGTTGGGTAAATATGTAAATGACCAAAGTACCCCTATTAATGATTTATTAATAGCGTTACAAACACTTCTCGCAGTTTTCGTATGATAAACAGTTTCCGATTGAACTTATATATGTATATGTATGTGGGGTAAGGATACTTATAGAACCACCTCGATCTTTAAATTGTCATAACTCGTTCGTTTTTTAGAGTTTAAGCAAGAAAGTTATATCATTAGATTCAGTTTTAGATCCTCTTTCATACTAGACCAGACTTGATATATTCCTAAAACTTTTTTTTGAAAATGCAAAGTTTGCATTTTGAACTGGGTTTCATTCCAAAATGCAATATGCAAAATACCAAAAATGCAAAATCAAATGTGCAGGTCATGGAGATGCAAAAATCTGAATCAATGAAAAATACAACCTCAAAAAAACATTTTACTTCCGAAAAATGCATTTTGAACTAGGTTTCTTTCAAACTGAGTTTGCATTTTGCTTCCGAAAATGCAAAATGCAAATACATTCCGGTACATCACTAAATTAGCAAATGAAAATGCAAAAACCACAATCTGAATCAATGAAAAATACAACCCCAAAAATGCAAAATACATATTTAAACCCAAAATGCAAAAATCCATACACAATGAAAATTACATATTCAAACACAAAAATGCAAAATTACATATTCAAAACCCCAAAAATGCAAAAACGATATGACGATTTCTGTTTTGCATTTCGGTTCTCTTCTTTCATCTAGATTGCATTTTGAGTTCTTCAGCTCGATTGTGGTTTCTGACAGTTTCTGCATTTTCGTTTTGATATGCTGGGTTTTTTCATTTTTGTTCTTGTTATGCTGGAAGTTTGCATTTTCGACCTTTGTTATGCTGGGAGTTTGCATTTTCGTTCTTGTTATGTTGGGAGTTTGCATTTTCGTCCTTGTTATGTTGCGAGTTTGCATTTTCATTCTTGATTTGCTAGTTTCTGCATTTTCGTAGTTGCATGTTCAAAATAAAAGTTTTAGAAATATGGGAAGATTGGTTTTGAATTAAAAAGGAAGAAAAACTGAACCTAATGGTTTTTTTTTTTTTGTTAAAAATCGAAAACATGACATAGTTATGATCATTAGAAGGATTAATGGGGTTTATTAAAATAAAAATATGGAAACTTGAATTGGGCTGGAGGGGAGGCGTGAACAAATTGAAGCAGGTAAGGAATTTGTTTAGTTCCTAAATTGCCCCTTAAACAAATCTTATATGTTAATTAATTGTTAGTTTCCATATATATACTACTTTTAATCATAGCCCTTGATCATACATATCTAATGGTTCATATTGGTTCTTTAAGTTCTATGTTTAAGGGGTGGTTCTATGTTGATCCATTATCTATGTATGTGTGTGTATAATAAATATCAATAAAAAACACTTCTTATTTTACCCAACTATGAGTTACGTCCGGGTAGACAATTGATAATGGAAAAGGTTTTCTTTGCACAAAATACCCCTCATTTATCTTCACTAATGAGCTCATTAATGAGTCATTAATAAGCCATTACTATCAAAAGTCATTGATTATATTTAATCAATGGCCAAAAGTGGTTCTCGTAATTCTCGTATTAAAATCAATTCTTGTTTGAACCCTTACACACACACACACATATTCGGTTATTCAATTGTATTATAGTAAAAAAAACCAATCCATAATAATTATTCAATTTTGATCTGATCCATCGAAAAATTTGTAATATCCTAACCAAATAGTCCAAGCTGAATTTTTCGGTCGTATAACTTAGGTTTATTCGATTGGTGAACAACCTTAATTACCTTGATGACTTGCATGTTAGTACTATTACCCCCATAGGGAGGTCAAGGATCCGAATCTCGGGAGGGTCAATATTAAAGGGTGGTCACGCAATTGCTTCAGAAACAATCACACGTAATATCGGTTAGATTATGTACAATGAGTCTAATAATCACACTCCGAGAGGTGTCAGCTAAAAAAAACTAGTTAGCATTTTGAAAAACAAAAAATAAATAATCTCCCAGGTCTCGTCCCTGGGACCCATTACACCATCAACATCCAAGCCTTACTTAATTACTTACCTTATCTAACCTACTGTCACATCATTTCCCATCTCTAACTCTCTCTAACTTACAAACCCACATCGAACACATACTTACCCTCTCAACCCACATATATTATTTTATTATAAAATATATATAGAAGAGAGAAAGAGGAGTGAAAGAAGGAGAAAATAAGAGAACAAGCTTGAACCACCAGCTGGTTGAGGGACTAGTTTAAGGGACCAGAGCCAACCCTCCCTCTAGCGATGGTGTTCCAGGCGGGTTCACAAGCCATTTAACGTTAGTTTATGTATCGATGCGAATGATCTTATATGCTAGAAACAACTATAGGATACTGCCATACTGGTAAGAAATAAAGTGAACTATAGACCAGAAAGAAAAATACAAAAGATTTATGTCCCATTTCTTATTTATCAGAAATTCTGGTACGTATATTGTGCATTCATAAATATCCTCATGTTAGTGCTCATGTATGCACCTTTTAGGGCAACTTTTGCTTCAAATATTTATTTGCCATTATTTTTCTTTATTGTCTTTGTTGTAGTCGTCGTTATTATTATTATTATTATTATTATTATTATTATTATTATTATTATTATTTCAAGAATTTTGATGATGTTTTAGTCCTGCTAAAATTTTAGTGTTTATGGTAAAAATTTTGGAATGGTTCTAGTAAACATTTTGCGTGTTAAACATGAATCGAAATGTAAATTTCTTACTGTTGAAAGATAAAATATATATTATTAATTTGTTAAGTTTTGATTTAAGCTTTTTAAAAACTGTAAGGTTTGTACTAAATCATAGTTCTTGGGTAAACATTTAATTACTTACGTAAAAAGTTTAGTTTTACTTTTTAGTCCGACCCACTTTTGACTTGTGAGTTTTAATTTTATTTTAGTTATTATTTCTTAGTACGATTGATAAAATTTCCTGAATACATCTCTGCTTATCTCGATTAAAAGTACAAAATATATCTTATTGCTTGAGGAGTAGGTGAGGTGAGGCTGCTGGTCCTGCTGCCTGCTGATGTCTTACGGGACAATGCTACAACATCGCGAGGGAGCAAAGTGAGAGAGAAAAAAATGATCAGTTTATTGTCTATACATGTGCTTTGCATTTAGTATTCCCTGTGTGTTTTTTCTTTTAATTTTATTATGTAAAAAATGAAAGAAACATTAAGGGGTTATAAGATGAAATAGAAGGATCGAGTAATCTGATAACAAATATCCTTTTATTATTACTTATACTCACAAGATTTACGCTAGTATATATATAAAATCAAGAAAAAGTTATAGGAGAATATATCATTTTTTATAATAATGATACAACATGAAGCATACGAAGTGACAGAAGGGCGGGCGAAAGGAAAAACTACTCCCAAACTCATAATATAGCGTGCGGGTTAACCCCCGTATAATTGTCCCTAAACTTGGAACCTAAATAGAATTACGGGATGAAAGATTCTTTTAACAACAAAATATATATTAACTTAATTTTAAATATAGCTAAATTCGAATAATATCTTTAAAGTTTAAACATCTTGATATCATTAAATCAAAAGCACCATCTAGGACTTGTCCTAGTAGTATTTGGGTTTTGCAACATCCTCAAGGTCTTTGGTTCAAGCCTTGTAGATGGTGGTTTCTTTTAAAAATTAGTGGAGGTATTATTCCTCATAGTGGTGGTCTCCGTAGATAACGGAGGAGAGTTTAATCCCTCATGGTGAGTAGCTTGGGGTTCTTATACTGCCCGTATAAATGTCATTGCGAACCCGGCCCACTAATTTGATGTTAAAAAAAATTAAATCAAAAGCAGTAATATAATTTGGGTAGAGAAGTTAATTACATGGTCGAAATCGAAACATTAAAGGCACGTGGGTTGGGAAGCATTTAAGGGCAATTTTGCGTGGACCAATTATGTGAGTACGACGTTTATGGCAAGTCCTTGCTGTATCATCATTCACTGCATGGTTTCTTAATTAATTACTGTACGGATTTATTTTGGTATTTGTCTTCTTTTTCTTTTTTTAATTTTCTTTATAGTTACTTCAGTATATCATAAGTTATCGTCCTACTAGAATTGTAGAAATAAACATATACATACATGACTACTTATTATTAAATAAACATAACTAATTTAGAACTTTCTTTAATGTAAATTATTGATTAAACAACTTTCATTTGCTAGGTATAGTTTTAGTTATTCGTAAAATATTCATACGTAATATAAAACTTTCATTTTAAAACCTCACATTTTTTAGGGTAAGAAAATTTTATATTGTCTTAATTATTTTTTTGAATATGCAACAAGAATTATATAAAAGGAATAACAAGAATACAATGATTATTACAAAATCGAGGCAATTGCTAGCTATATATTCTACGAATAGCAGAAATAATAAGTAAATTGGACAATATACAACTAAGGATCAAAGTTTTGATATATCAACATATGAAACATGGGTATGTTAAATAACGTTAAGTATGAAGGGTCGACACAAATCCAAGCAGCCTTGCTTAGCTTCCTTTTTCTGGAACCTACTACCGTTAGGATTGATTAAATGGTTAACATCAATAGGTGAGGAGTCCGTCCTTCAAACCTCACCGGGAAGCTAATTTATCCCAAATTATATGCGCCAACCGGCAGTGAACAAGAACATGATTAATATTTTCGACGGCATCTTTCAATACCTCTTTTGTCTAGCAACAATCTACCGACAGTCTTTGCTTCAATGTCGTCTCACTAGTACACGGAGCCTTTTTTAGACCGGTTATACTCGATATTTAGACCGGTTTTGCATATGGTCTTGGTAAGCAGGGGTCTAGATGTTGGTGATATAAAGACCGCTTTTAAAAACGGCTTGGAAATTCCTTCAAGACCGGTTATATAAATGGTTTATCAGCTTTTAAGACCTTTTTTCGTGTGAGGCGTTCTAACTCCGAACAAGACCTGTTCTCTCAAAACCGGTCTAAATTCTCAAGAAAGTAAAAAAAACAATTTAGAAATATAAACCTAAATTCTACATAATACACATTCTATAAAACTAAAAGCAGGTATTACAAAAATTAATTTTCATTTTATAGAAAGATTCTATAAAACCAATTCCATTACAAAACCAAGACATTGTATCTATATTTCTCTACTTCTATCTATATTTTTCTACAATACCAAAACATTAAGTGGAGACTTCTACAATAATGTGATTTGATACACATATAAAACCGCCTTCACCACCTTCACCTGAAATATGAAACAATAACAATTAACATTATGTTGTATTAGGTAACCCCAAGTCATAATATAAAAGAACCACTTGCTTATAAATCGTAAGCCACTACTGTTTTTTATATATAGCATACGTTAGAGAACAAGTACCAAGCAAACCATGTATTAAAAAGTTGATATTTTTGTAAACAAACTGGAATATGCAAAAGAAATAAATTAACAAAGTGATAAATACAAAGGTGTACCTTCTGCGTCATATGAAACAAAAAAACACATCTTCTAGAACCATCCTCGATTTGCCTTGCTGCCACTAACATAAAAGAAACAAAACAACTGAATGAAAAACTATGAATTATAACCAATATCAATTACCAGTATAAATCGTCATCAAGAAAACAATTATAAAGAAGATTAACAAAAGGATAAAATAAAAATCAATTTTATACAAAATTCGTTAAATTCCCTACGATCAAAATGTGTAAATTGTTATGCTTATAGCCACGATCAGACATTATATGTCAAAGAGCAACATGTATACACTATAAAGTTTTCATAATATTATTTGCACAAGAAATCAAATATGTAAACATACCTAATTAATCTCACATAATGTGTGCCAAATATTGACAACTTCATTTAATTCTTCTTTGGTAAAAGCCTTCATACTCTTCCACGGGTTCTAATGATGAAAAACAATTGTCAACTAAGGATATTTTATAATATTAGATACAAAAATACAAGAACACTTACCTTGGCAGGAAATTCAAACATGTACTTCATGACAAAATCATATATAAACTTCATCGTGTAATAGCCGCATTCCCAACCATCATTTTGTTTATTGCACTGGTAGTTAATGAAATGAATACACATAAAACACTAATATAAACCGATGTGCATGCTTGTATATAATACACATTTACCTTAACGAGTATCCATTTCACACCACTTCCAAGTACCCTAAATAATAAGCACACAAAAAATAAGCACTATGAAACTATAATTAAAATATTGTAACTATAGAAAATACTTACTCGATCAAACAGTCAGTGAGTTTGTACAACTTCTCTTGCTTCGGGTAGACTCTCTTGAGGGAGTCGAAAATATATACCGTTTTTTGTTTTTTGTGTACGATATACAGAACCCAATGCCGGCTGATAATTCATATAAATAATTAGTAATTACAATACTAAAGCTATATAAAAATAATCAAACAAGTACCTTTGAATATATGCACCGAGAAAAAACTCAATGTTGTCGTTCTTTTCATCGTTTAGGACATTCTTCAAATAAGCCAACACATTTTCTCTATCATCCATGATAAAATTTTCACAAATGGTATTAGGCATAAAAAAAATATCCTCTCCTTAGCTACCGGGTTCAAGTTTTTGTAAAGCGCCCTAAAATCATGATAATATATTTAAAAGATTTATTAGTTACTCGTACAGAAATCCAAGTAAAACAATTAAAATATATATTAAAACTCACCACTCGAACCAAGTTATGATTCCAATATCTAGCCAATCATTTGTCCAGAGGTCTTGCATATCACGGGCGTCAACACTAATGTAGACCTCTTTATCTTTTATCCCAAATATCTCGTCTTCAGGAGCAACTAATATCGTGTAAGGTATAGTAGGATCGGGTCGGAGCATCCAAAAGTTATATCCATCATATAAAGCACTTCCTCTTTGTACCAAAGAGTTACCCACCTTTATCAATTGATTAATCATGTTTTTTTTCCTTTCCAGTTCTTCTTCTTCTTTTCTTCTCTCCTCCTCCTGCTTTCTTCTCTCCTCCTCCTAAACAACGAAACTAGTAATACATAATCAGGCAATGACAACAAAGTCTTTTTATATTAGTACTAGTTAATATATATTTAGGTAATGGCTACAATAACAAGTAATATATACAAGTAGCAAAATAGCAAAATCTTATTGTTGACCTTCATGATATCGGTCATGGAATGAGGAGCGGTCACTACTTTATTAGGGACAGTCACCGTCTTCTTGATCGTACGCATACGTGGCACAGGCCATTGAATAAAACTACCTGTAGCTTGACCTAAAGTGACTATTTCTTCACCAACAGGCACCGGTAACTTTAAGTCCACATACTTGTCATGAACAAGGTCTATAGACACCTTCATGTAACATGGTAGTATAGGAGATCCATGAAGTAGTATACCATTTTTTGAGGGATGGACCATCCCTCGAGCAATGTCATGAACAAGATCTTCACCATAGGGGTCAAATAAAGCAACTTGCATCGGCTCCTATAAAACATGTACAAGTGGAATATATAATTTGATTATAAAATTGTATGTAACATGTAATGTATAGATTATATACCAAAATATCTTGTAGCCGTGGTCTGTTCGGTGGCCGCTGAGTTTGCAATGACACTGGAGACGGATTGATTTGAGGCATCGAATGTTGATTGGTTTCACCTTTAGTTAACCCTACACGATCCTTCTGTAAAGATGCAATAATTTACATGTACTCAGCCTTCATATTCTTGATGTCCTCTTGGTGTTGCTTTATCATTTCTTGATTATCAGCCTCTTGTTTTTTTCTTACTTCTTCTAGTGTCTCCTTCAATTGTTCATCAATTATCTTCTTCAGTTCTTCTTTATCTATTTTACTCGTCTTTTTTCTCTCATCATACCCTTCAATCCCTTTTTTCCAGCCAACCGTGCTTCCCACAGCCCTAGTACGGCCTGGATGCTCAGGTCCAAGTACACTAATTAACGGATCTACTCCAGAATCAAGATCTTGTGATACATTCTGATCACACTGAATCTATAAAATAAGACGATTATTAAAATAACCAATTCATATAAATACAAGAACTTGAAAATATACTAACAAACTCAATAATAATAATAGCAATAGTAATAGTAGTAGTAGTAGTACTAATAATAATAATAATAATAATAATTATAATAATAACAATAATAATAATAATAATAATAATAATAATAATAATAATAATAATAATAATATATTTACCAATTGTTGTGCTACATCAACAACATCCGGCAACAAAGTCCTTCTTCCTTGTTCATTAAGGCGGGTTCTAGCTAATACCCAGTTCTTGGCACGTTCATCTTGAATATCATGGTATTCTGTCCTTAAATCTTTATTTTGTTTCTCCTTTTCCCATATCTTCTGGTAACCACGATAACCTATTCTGCCAACACGTGGATGATTGATCTGGGTATTTGCATTCAATCTTCCTTCCATACGTTTTGTCTACAAAAAAAGGGAGTACATCTTGATAAGAAACAATAATGTTTATATATATATATATATAAATATATATATATATATATATATATATATATATATATATATATATATATATATATATATTCCATCAAATTAACCTGTCTGTCGGGTGTATCTTCCCTCCTCAGAAATTCTCGCCAAGTTTCTGGTGTTATATAAGTGAACCTTTGGCAAGGACTCTTTTGCAAGTCCATGTATTGAGACTTTAGCATTGTCTTGAATCTCTTCCAAGCATTATTACATGCTTTAAGTGTGTTCTTTTTAGCAAAATCATCCTCGAGGTTAAAGTGTTTCTATCACAAAAACCAAAATAAAAGTTAAAGAACTTACAATAAGTAGCAACTTTAACAAGTTTAATTCATTGTCATACCTTGATGATTAACCATAAAGCTTCTTTTTCATCTTTTGGTACTTTATGCTAGCTAACATGGTTAATACTAATCCTCGTCCTAGTATATATCCCACATTGTGTTGCAAAATTGTTTTGGTAACTTTTAACACATTGACCATGTTTATTGAATTCAACTTCGTCAGCATCACGAGGTATCGGATCTTTTGACTGGTTAAGACCCCTCTTTTTCCTTAGATTGATTTGGTTTTCATTATTTTGATTTGGTTCCTAGAAGATGGAAACTAGTGGATATTAGAACCATTTAAAGGCGGGAGATGAAATAAAAACGAACACATTAGAAATTGATAAATTAATATATGTAAAGTAGAAGGAGATAGATAATCGTACCATTTTAACAAGAACGCTTGAAAGCAGCCTATGGTTTTCCTTAAATATGACAAGGAGCAATAATATAACACTGGAATTGTTCACAAGCAAAGGCATTATGGAATGCTTCCACAAGCAAATAGATTCAAATATTAAAAACAAAATTTAAAAAAAAAAGAAAAGCTCTCTATTGATTTGAAGAATTTTAGGGACTAACCAATATTAATCTCTCATTTTTTTTTTGAAAAGCAATACCAATACCATTACCAATTTACCATACCACAAACCAAAAATACAGAGTCCACAAGGATTCTAGGCCATGTACGAAATTCTTAGTGGTCCTAAACCTGAGCCCAAAAACAAAATAAACAACAAGACATGGCATCAGGTGCACCACTCTGCACCTTCGCATGGACTACAGTAGATGATTTAAGCCAGAAAACACTAACAACAATCTGATATATACACCCTTCATTTTTAGTGACTATATGACTTCTTTATCTCAACTACTAATAATGCATTTGTATTTGATTATGTACAGTAGTGTAGCAGTTTGATTGAATGAAGAAGAAATGCATATCACGTGTTTGATGAAGAGCTACTTTAAAATGTATACAAATTATCATACAAACATGAAGGTATGTTAATATTGGTTAAGACTTATTCTATAATACATGTATAGACACACTTTTTTATAACGAAAAGTCTTTTCTTTACACCCCTTTGAATGGAAACGAAACTACTTTGGGAATTAACTAATGTATATTTTGGAGTTCTTGAGTAAGATGGTTCGTGTTCCATTATCTTACGTATTCAATTGAGCTCAATCGGAAACACAATCACCATAAACACAAACTTGAATCTACAAACAAACAATACGAAACTACTGTACTTCTACAACAAACATAAAATCAAGTCCATACGCACCTGTGCAACGAAGAAGGAGAAGATCTAACTTACCAAAAGAAACATAAACAATCCTATTCGCGCCAAAGAACTTAAAAAAGTGAATAAGGTGAAAAGGGGTTTTGAGGGCTTAAAGTTGCTTAGAGGTAACTGTGAAACCGTGAACTGTAAAAGACGAATTGGAGTATAAATTTTTTGGAGGGGAACCGCCGGCGCTTTTTTTTCGTAAAACCTTCGAGACCCCTTTGAAAAACCGGTGTTGTAGAAACAATATTTAGGGATTTAGGGATTTACGGCGCCTTTACAATTGTAGGTGAACGAGTACAAACTTTTCACTGAAGGGTCAACATAGAAACTTGAAAATTAATGCTCAATCTAGAACTTTCTCAACTCCCTCTCTATGCATTTTGTTATAGTACATTATGCATTGCAACTTGTACCCTCTCATTTTGTCCCCCTTTTGTTAGATGGTTGGTTGATTGATTACGATTTAAATATGACGTGGTTGATTTATTACTTTCTCTACAATTTGGATTATATTTTTAGGCTTAACAAAATAAGTTTAAATATAGATGATATGAAACATATATAAAAATAATAAATCCTTCTTAACTATGGGCTCTGATCAATTGCTCAAATAACACATAAACATGGCCCTGTTTAAATTAATGATAGAAGATTAAAAACTAACTTTGTAAATGATAAATACTAATATACGTACTTGATATTGGTCTGAGGGCACAAATTATATATAAATTAATGCTAAATATATAGCTATGAAATTAGGATTAACTATTAAGTGTCTCTACAAAAAAGATAGATTTAACATGGTATTTCTTAAATTAAAAGGAGTTAAAAAATTCTCTTAAAAAGAGTAAGTAAAAAATTTAAATTACTAATCCTTCATCATGATCGTTTCTTAAATAAGTAGTGTCATCAAGAGTTTCAACCGTAGGCGTAACTCCAACGGAAAATGGAGGTAACTCGTCAAACTGATCATATTCATCCTCATCCATAACATTGTCAACACCAACTATACGCCGCTTACCAAACTGAACAATGCTCCATCTTGAATCATTTGGGTCTTTGACAAAAAATACTTGGCTTGCTTGTTTTGCTAGAATGAAAGGTTCTGATACATACCCGTTTGTCAAAAGATCAACAATCGTGAAACCATCTGCATCAACTTTTACTCCTCGACTATTCTCGACCCATTTGCACTTGAATAAAGGAATTATGAATGAGTGATAATCCAATTCCCATATTTCTTGAATGACACCGTAATATGAATTTTTTGCCACCTTCAATCTTTCTTCACGGTTTACCATAGAAAATTCCGTCGTTGAGGCTACTATTGTCACCCCGCTATTTTGTAGCGTGCTTTTGCCATCCTGTTCCTTGGTGTAAAATGTATATCCATTAATCTCATAGCCCTGATACTTTATGACACGTATAGGACCTTATCCTAGATGTTCCACCGATTTATCAACATCTGCAAGTGTATTTCTCACCTTTTCCCGTAGCCAATGGGAGAATGTTCTATTATGCTCGGTAGCTAACCAAATTGAGCTCTTCTGAATGTTTTCTTTTTTTAGCAATAACATGTGCTCGTGTATGTATGAAGCAATGCATGTCATGTGTTGTAAGACTGTAAAATGTGCTCGGTTTAAATCAACTTGATTCGGTGTTTCTACTTTACGACCAATCGTCCCTTGACCTCCAAGCCTACCCTCGTGTCGAGATTGTGGAATGCCAATATTTGTGACGCCTCGCATATAATCTGTAAAAAATCCAATCACCTCCTCAGAAGCATATCCTTCAATAATACTTCCTTCTGGGCGATAACGGTTCCTCATGTATCCTTTTACAACACCCATATATCTCTCGAATGGATACATGTATCGCAGGAAAATAGGACCGCAGGATTTTATTTCTCCTACGATATGAGATACCAAATGAACCATTATGTCAAAAAAAGAAGGTGGAAAGTACATCTCAAGCTGGCAAAGTGTCAAGATAATATCACGTTGCCATTCATCCAAGACCTCTAGATCAATCACCTTTGAATGAATCACATTAAAAAACAAACAAAGTTTTGTGATTGTATGCCGAATACGATCAGGCAATATTCCACGAATTGCAATTGGGATCATTTGTGTCATTAATACATGACAATCGTGTGACTTCATCCCGAGTAATTTCAACTCTTTCAATGAAACCAGCTTCCTAATGTTAGATGAATAACCAGTTGGAACCTTAACATCATAAAGGCATTGACACAATTTTGCTTTCTCAGTCTTTGACAAAGTATAACAAGCTGGGGGCAGATATGTACCTCGTCGACCATCAATATCAATTGGAGCAAGCTCTGGTCTTATTCTCATCTGAATCATGTCCTTTCTAATATTTACCCCATCTTTTGATTTCCCGGGAATGTTTAGCAACAAGCCTATCAAGCTTTCACATACATTCTTCTCAATATGCATAACATCGAGGCAATGTCGAACTTTCAAGTGTTTCCAATAAGGTAGTTCCCAAAATATGGATTTTTTTTTCCAAATACCTTTGGGGGAGCGACGCCATTTTTTCCTAACACGACTTCTAATTCTTCAACTCGTGAGAGTGTTGCTTCTCCATTCAAGGGTTGTCGTAATACTCCAAGCTCTGTGTGGCCATCAAACAACTTCTTTTTCCTACGATATGGATGTGTTCTTGGAAGCGATCTTCGATGTCCCATGTATACCGTTTTTTTGCAGTTTTCTAACCAAACTGAGTGAGTGTCATCTTCACAAACCGGACAAGCCTTTTTACCTTTAGTACTATATCCAGACAAATTTCCATATGCCGGGAAATCACTAATGGTGCAAAAAATCATTGCCCGTAGTTGAAAATATTCTTTCTTATAGGCATCATACACTTGTTCTCCCGTATTCCATAAATGTTTCATGTCATCGATCAGTGGACCCAAATACACATCAATATCATTTCCTGGTTGTTTAGGACCTTGAATTAATAATAACATCATGATATATTTTCTTTTCATACACAACCAAGGTGGAAGATTGTATATGCATAATAGAACCGGCCAAGTACTATGACGGCTGCTCATATTTCCAAAAGGATTAATTCCATCTGAACTAAGACCAAACCTTATATTTCTAATTTCCTCTCCAAATTCTTCAAATTCATAATCAATATTCCTCCATTGAAGAGAATCAGCAACATGTCTCATTTTTCCATCCTTCTTGCGTTCTTCGGCATGCCAGCGTAACAATTTTGCATCTTTTACGTTTGCAAATAAGCGTTTAAGTCTTGGCACTATCGGTAAATACCACAATAATTTAGAAGGAGACCCATTTTTCGTCACGTCACTGCTAATTGTTTGTTTTTTCCTTTTGTACCTTGATGTACCACATATCCTACATTCATGTAGATTTTCGTATTCATTTGTGTACAACATACAATCATTTGGACATGCATGTATTCTTTTAATTTCCAAACCCATCGGACACATCAATTTCTTGGCTTGGTATGTTGAAATAGGTAACTCATTGTCATCGGGAAGCATTTCATGCAACAACTCTAACAAACTTGTAAAGCTTTTATCACTCCACCCATTGTTGCACTTTAAGTTAAATAATTTCAACACAGCAGAAAGCCTAGTAAAATTGGAACAACCATTATACAATGGTTTTTCTGAGTCGACAAACAACTGTTGAAATTTATCATGATATTTCTCATCAATATTATCCTCCAAATCATGTAACATTTCATCTAAGTTATCATTATCCTTACTGTATAAATCCTCGTTATCCTCATCATTGTATTCGGGAACGGAAGTGTTACTATCTTCTAGCGGTTCACCATGCCAATACCAACAGGTATACCCATTCACAAAGCCGTCCACAATCAAATGATTTCTAATTTCATCACTATTGTTGAAGCACTCCACATTTTTACACTTTTTACAAGGACAATTAATTATAGATCTTCCTCTCTGCACTCGATCTTCTTCGGCGAATTTTATGAACTCAGATAACCTTGCCATAAACTCATTGGTACAACGAGGTATCTCATACATCCATTTACTACGATCCATCTACAATTTTAAAAAAATATATAGGTTATATAATGCATGAATGAGAAAGTAATTAGTATGAATGTGGTTAAGGGTTTAGATCATAACCCAATTTTCGAATACTTTGTCTCTCATCTTATAATATATTAAAAGAAAAGGGTTTTTTTGTTTTCCTAAAAACACTCCACCAATCACATCCCTTGGATTTTAAAAAAAAATTAAAAAAAATAGAAAAATGACGTCACTATTGCTTGAAAAGCTTAAGGAAAAAATTAGGGTTATTTATATAAATTGTTAGGGGTGGTATGTGAAATATGTGAGGGGTTTAATGTAAATTGTATATTAATGTAGTTAATTATAATTTGTTAGAAAATTATGTTTAATAACTTGTAATATATTTTGTTTTAAGAATATATAATTATATATTTGTAATCGGCTCATTTTTATCTACGTTTTGATATAAATTTTATAGGAATATGAGTTTTTTTTTAAAATTAGTATATTTTGATTGTTTTATCCATCAAGAGCAACGTGTAGATAATTATTAGACATTTTATTCGTCTTTTATATTTATTACATCTACATAATAAAAGTCGATATAATCACTTATTTCTTGGTTTTTCGATAAAAAGAATTAAAAATATAATATAACAACGGTAGTGACATAAAGTTGTTTATAAAACTACCACTAACATTTAAAAATTTTTAAAATTGATTGTTAGTTGTAAGTAAATAACCCTGCATAAACTATAATTCTACATAATTACTGGGTAGGGAAATAACTATTATGTTAATGGGTTTTGTAACTACACATACAACTTGGAATTTTATATAAAAATTTTAAATGTCTAAGTTTTCTTATTTTTAACTAATATCTTAGTACATAAAATATTCAAATACTCAAATATATAATTAGCTAATAAAAATAACGATAAAGCACTTGATATTATAACATCAACAATAATATTTTACTTATGTCTTTACAATGTCGGGATAAAACTCTATCACGGGAAACACATTAGTATTATAATAAAAACTTTTAGACGTATTATGTAACTTTATATACATTAAAAAGAGTATTTATAAAAAGTATTAAAAAACATGTTTCACTCATGGACAGTTTATGTGACGGTTTCTCGAGTGAAAAGCAAGGAGGGGTTAAAAATTTTAATTTGCGGTGATGAAGGAAACGTTACTAATAAAACCATTAATGTTGTTAATAAAGAGGTTTTACAGAAAATGAAATGATTCACGGGACTACATGTTAGTACCCTTATATCTTCCACATGCAGAAAATCTAATAAAGAGGTTTTGCTGATTGGATATTACAAATTGGTGAAAGAAATCTTGGTGGTTCAAACGATGGAGAGGCTAAAATTGAATTTCTTGATAACTTTTTGATTAAATCAAATGGTGATCATGTTGAATCAAAAGCCTACAATACCATTCAAGTTCCAACGAAGGCAATTTCCTCTGTTGGTCTGTTTTGCAATGACGATAAACAAAAGCCAAGGTCAATATTTATTAAATGTTGGATTGTATTTGAGACGACCCGGTTTCACTCATGGGCAACTACATGTTACGGTTTCTCGAGTGATGAGTAAGGAGGGGTTAAAAGTTTTGATTTGCGATGATAAAGACAACCCTACTAATAAAACCATTAATGTTATTTATAAAGAGTTTCTACATAAAATATAATGATAATTTTATGTATGAATTGCAAACTTCTGTAATGTTTATCATTTGTTATGAGATTTTATATTTCTATATATGTTTTATTATTTTTTAAACGTGTTCGTACTTTAGAAAAGTATATAAATATAATATTAAAATTGTCTTATATCATTCTCGTGTTAATACACGGGTCGTTTAGCTAGTGTAAATATATACTAACAAATCGATGAGTATTAAATAAGGAAAAGTTAATAAAATTTTCTTTTTGACTCCCTAGAAGAGCAAAGTGTTGATTTTCTTTCTTAAGTCATGCTCGAACGATCTCTTAATACTCATTTACATCCAAAATAATGTATTCATAAAGCAGTCTCGAGACGGGGCAATCCATAATTAACAGAAGTGTATATTCATACTAAAGGCGATTATGACATTTTTATGTTTTACTAAATCATGACAATTCGGACCAGATGATTTCTGTAAAAAAAACTTATATTACCCACCAAAGCAACTAATACAACATAAAAGCAATCTATAATATTTTTCTTGACTATTATCAAAGGCTCAAAGAGAATAACAACAAAAACCTTCTTTTAATTATCCATTGAACCTTAAAAAACAATTCTTCTCGATTAGAAATAGCTTCATCCATGACTAGAAAATCTAAAGCAATTGTTATCATCTTTCTCCATACTAAATGATTATAATATTTCTAAATCTAACTATTTAAAGTTTCAAAAGTATCAAAAAGTTAAAGAAAATACATAGAATAAAAGAGCTAAAAGATTTATGTATAATGCTACAGTATTTAAATAATAATGAACTATAAAATTGTACCTTTTAAGTTTTGTAAACTTTTTTTAATGAAAGTCTCACGAGAATGGAGGTTTTGAAGCGTAGAAGATGGGCACGTTCTAAAAGTGTAGAAGAATGGCACGTTCAAAAAGTGTAGAAGATTGGCACGTCTAAATGGAGGTGGACGGCTATACGTATATATTAATTGGTTTTGGATGTAGGGTTAGGGATTTAGAAATTGGGCCTGGCAATTTCTATCTTCAAGACCGGTTTATGAAAAAGTGGTTTAGAAAATAATATCTTCAAGACCGGTTTATGAAAAAGTGGTTTAGAAAATTATTTGACATTGGGTTTTGAAAGCGGTTGTTTAAGAAGAGGTGTAAAGACGTGTTTTCAAGATCTTCAAGACCGGTTTTGGAAAATGGTTTGGAAAATGGTTTGGAGGAGAGCGGAAGCTTTGGGTTTTGAAAGCGGTTGTGAAAAAACCGGTCTAGAAGAGGTATTTTAAAGACAGGTTTAACAAAAGACGTCTTTAATAGGAGGTTTTGAAACTCATCCGTGTACTATAGAAAAAGTGCAAATCTTTTGACGACGCACTAACTTAACTGGACCACGTACGTACCTTGTACAATCGTCTTGATCTATTCCGTCTTCAAGAATCTTGCCATCTAACATAACAGGCAACCTTATCACTTCATAAATACCATCATATGATAGAAACCATCACAACTTATACGGACCTTTCGATCTGTTAAAAGAAGCTACTACGTACAATGACCGCAACTCATCCATATGTCGTCCCCTTAATTGGTTCCCTCGATCAACCAATTTCCACGACCCGTTTTGCATGTGCCGTTTGTCACTAACAAAACAATTTGCTTTGTTTCTAAATTAAAACGTCTTTAAAGTCTTTCACAATGCTTAAAATTTCTAAGCCTAACTAAGTACCCTTTCTAAAGCTTATTTCCTGACCATTAGATTATCGTAATTATATATTTAAAAGATTTAAAAAATTTCTTTCGTAAACGTTTCCCTTTACATTATTTCATAGCTATTCAAGATAAATTAGGTGGTGTTTAAGGATTTAAATAATGAGATTGGGACTTGGGTACGTACATATCACTTTCATTTTTCATGTTTTTGTCTTTTATTAAATATTTTATTTTACTTTCTTTCATCTTTCATTTCTAATTGGGTTTATAGTTGGTCAAAAAGTACATAATTAACTTGTCACGTTTTGCTATTATGTGTATCGAACTTTAAAAGTTATTATTGTGTGAATCAAACTTTAAATTTGTTGTTATTGTAGGTATTTTGGATACAAAAAAAGGAAAAAAGTATAAGTTTCGTACATACGATAGAAATATTTATGCATACAATATAAGGATTAAAGCACCACCTTGTAACGATCAAACTTGAAACCTTAACAAGAACCCGTTAGAAGATGCAGGTAACAATAACAAAATAAACACAACACTAAGATATAACTTGGTTCGGTCGTTAGGGTCACGCTTACGTCCACAGTAGGGGTGAGCGTCTAACCGAAAAACCGAACAATAACCCTTAAAACCATTAAAAACGAACCAAATGACAACCGACAGTTCGATTTTAAAATTTTCATTAACCGATAGTTAGTGGGTCGGTTTTGGTTTTACACCTCTAAACGAACCAATACCAAATCGACCGTTAAGGAATTATTAAATATTATATTATATATTTAATTATTAAAAAGACAAAAAAAATGAAGAAAGTAGAAATGTTTTAAGTTGGATTTTAGCCGAAGCCCAAATCATTCTTGGCCCATTCACCTTCACGATATCTTGTCCTTCTTTAACCATCTATATTTAGATTTGTCATAATGTCATAATGTCGTATAGACCTATCTCTGTTATACTCATGATTGTTGTTGGTGACTTTAGTGTTACTGGTTCATTTAGTGTAATGGAATATATGTGTATTTTAAAAGGATTAAACTTTATTCTAAAACAAGTTTGGAGACTGTGTAATACACGCTTGTATTAGTTTAAATTGGTCTTGATAAGATAAATGGGGCAATGCCCCCTAAACAAAAAAACGGACTATAATGAAAATTCTTGATTTTTAAGGGATTTCATTATAATCCCTAGAACTTGGTAACTCCCTTCTTTCTCTTTTTTGAAATAAATAACGGATGATCAAATGGGACAGACGAAAACTTGAAACACATATTCATCATTCTCTCTGGTTTCTTGATCTTCTTTTGTGCCAATAACAAGATTGTACACTTTTGCTATTATCTTAATTCGGATTTCGTGTAACCCTAGCATATAAGAACCAACATAATAAATTTGAAAAGTAATGAACACGATTATAAAAAATCTAGATACCTTCCATATTCTAACAATTACCTTGACGCCATCCTTTGATAATGTTTGTTGACGAGGGGTTCCTCAAAAGAGGGTAATAAAGTCGGTAGAACCCAAACCCCTCAAAATTTTCAAAGTAAAAACTTAGTTCAAAAAAATACTTATATAATATGTTAGGTCTTTAAAAAATGTAAGACTTTTATGAAAGACAAAAACTGTAAGAAAAAGTTTAAAAGTTGTTAAAAAGAAAAGGTTTAAAAGTTGTTAAAAATGACTAAGGTGATATGACATAATTAACGTAAGTGTGAAAGACCAAATTTTTGGTTAATAATTATTAAAATTTAGAAGTGCTTATACATGACTATGGATATCTTATCAACCGTAAGTACATCAACGTTTGACAGTAAAGTTAAAGACGTCGTACGTACGTATTAGCAAAAGGCACGTGCAGCTTCATAAAATGAAAACCAATGTGAAATGGATATGATGAGGATATATGTCATTTTGAACATACAACATAACATGTGAAGGTAAATTTTTACCAAGTGTGTGTGAGAGTGTGAGTGTGTGTGAATGCAAATACACGTCCTGTTCACTTCTGGGAAAGACAAATGAAACAATAAATGATGTCGATTTCATTCATGAAAAATACAACATCTACATAATCACGCTGTTTTGTCGATTCCACCCACCGTGTATTCTATTCCCTTTGATGTTTGGTAAACGCTAAATATTCATAAATGAAACAATGACGTGAATGAAACTTATATGCTACCACAAAAAATTGTTACCTAATACCTACATAAGACAACATATATATATATATATTCTTTTACATGTGGTTATATATTCTTTAAGAACGTAGCTATACCTACGGCTTGTTTGAGATTACGTTTATGGGAGATTATCAGATTACGATATATATGTCTTAGTTAGAGGGAAAAAATAGAAGAAAAAGAAAAATAATATGTGGATAGTGTTTGAAATCATTTAAGAAAGGTGGTTGGTTGTCTTTAGTTTCGTGTACCGAAAACACATGCAGTCTTGATCTAGTTTAGAGACATGTTCTTCTTAAAGGAAAAAAAAACTTGATTCAATTATATGAACTTCAACACCATCGTAAAGATGCAAAATCAACGACATATATATATACACACATAAATAACCTAATACCCCATGAAAACAAAAACAAAAATTCAGGAAAAACTGGTTCAAGACAGTCCGGTTTAGCGGTTAAACCTTCTGGTTCAAATGGTTCGCACCGGTATGCTGATTCACAATTCAACCGGTTGAACCAACCGCTCCGGTCCGGTTCCAAAAACCATGTTTATGGGTGTTCCGGTTTTTATGTCCAAAATCTAAAATCAAACACAATAATCTAATACCAATAACCTAAAACAAAACACAATTGCAAACGAATAGCTCAATAACCTAAAACACAAAAACCTAGAACTATAACTCTAGAACCTAAAACAAAACACATTTAACTTAATATAAATCTCCAAACTTTCAAAAACATCAGGACATAATTAAATCTAATAGAAAGCAAACCTAGTACCAATCAAACATTAGAACATAAGAAAAAGCATAATATAACATTAGGGTAGGAACATGTTTAATATCCTAAAACAAGAATGCTTATTCAACCACTGAATCTATTGATAACTTGGGCATATAATAAAAACTTAGGGAAAGAAATATGAGAAGAAAGAAGTGGGCAGAAACACATAATGACATAGTTAGATACTCATATTCTCAACAAACAAAAAAATCAAGAACACAAGAAATTTATGGCAGAAAACTAGTAATTAAAAAACTTGTCATGTCAGTTGTGAGAAGGTGAAGCTTTGAAGGTTGAAGGGGGAGAGAGCAAGCCGAAGGCGCGTGCATGCGGAGTCCGGTGCTTCTTATGTTCGATCTCAAACTTGTTTTTGACAAATTAAGGATGAAGGCCAAAGAGTTTGAAATTGCTTCTATTGATCATCGAAATCCAAAGAGATTGGACATTGTCAAAGCAAGGGTGAAGGAAATAAGGTCCATGGTGCTTGTTTCATTTCATCAGTCGATGTAACACAGATGTACGAGCGAGCCCACTTTCTTTAAATTAATTTTTAGCAAAATTTTCAAAATAAATGTATTTTACAAACAAAACACGGACATGTAACTATAATTTATCATTTTTATAAAAAAAAAACTTAGGTTATGATAGGACTCGAAATTCACTGATGTCAACTTAAACTTAACTAGCAGCACAGCTGCTTAAAAACTTTGAATTAACTTTTTCACATCACCCGCTCGATTGACTGGTACAGGTTGGTGGTCGAACCATATAGGTCTGCCCTTTGGATTAGTGGTGGGGGTGGTCTTAACGACTAAAAATGGGAATAGATTGAATCGGGGACAGAAAACAAAGGAGTGAACGTGAAGTCAACTATTTCAGTCGAATAGTATACATACATTAAGGACAATACTCGTGAATTTAGTAGCAATACTAGAAAAAAATCTAGAGCATCGGGTGTGTGAGGTAGCATACCTTCGGTTACTTGGAATTGTCGTATCGAGGGGTACAACAGCCCCTCCCTTTGGTACTGAAAAATCAATATGTATGCCGGCGTTTGAATAGATGGGAGAGAAAGAGAGAAAAGAGGAGAGAGGAAAGGAGAAATGGTATTTTTTTTAGTTAATAATTTTTTAAACGTGCGAAACATGGGTAATACAGGAATTTAAGCATGGTCGAAGTATGATGTGACGCGAAACATGTGAGGCACCAACATGGGTACACCCCATGCTCTTAAGACCATGGGGTGTACAAGATACATGTGATCGGCATGCTGATTTGGCAGCTCGGTACCGACCGGATCATCACCCCCTATGGGGCGGTATCGAAGAAAACAAAAGAGCATCGGCATTTCGTTGCCGAAGAGAGAGGAGAGAGAGAGAGAGATGAGAGAGAAAGAGAGAAAAGAGGAGAGAGGAGAGAGAGTATTTTTTTAATAAAATAATTTTGAAGTGTGTGAAGCATGGTAGTATGTGGTTTAATCATAACTGAAGCATGGGGTTAGTTTTGATGATGTAGCGCTAGTGTAGCGTGAAGCATAGGATGCCAACATTAGTACACTCCATACTCTAAAGGAGGTAGATGGAATTTGCAATGTGTTTGAGTAAAAGGTTAACTAATTTGCAATGCTTATACTCATGGGTGGACCTGTCCTTTACTCGGTGGTGACACGGGACACCAACCAATTTTGTCTGTGTAGAGTAAATTCGATTTTTTCGAGACGATGCTACCATTAAATAGTATAAATTTCGATTTTTTCGAAACGATGCTTCCACCCATTTCAAATCATACGTCTGTCCGTGCTTACACCGTTAAATTTTACAAAAGTTAAAGAAAATAGGAACGACCGCTAATGCTATCTCTTTGTCTTGTTGCTATATGACTTAAAGGACTTGCCAAAATGATGTTGTAATGTATAAATATATTAACTGGTACACCGTACCACCTTTAAAAGTATACAAGAAACGCAAAAACCGGAAAACAATGAACTAAATCGAAAAATACATATTATTCATAGACTTTTTATAAGGAAAATATGTTTCTAGATAGAAGAATTTATGATAAATACTTCTACACTTACGCCCTGTTTGTTTCACCGTAATGCGAAGGAATGGAAATGATTTTAATTCCATCCATGTTAGTTACGTAATGACATTCCTCTACCTAAAGTGTAATATTAACACTTCGAAGAACTTAATTCCTTTCAAAATAATGTTACCAAACGCAATATACAACGGAATTTGATTTCAATTCCATTACATTCTTTCATATTACGGTGAAACAAACTGAACCTTATAAATATTTGAATCAGTAAATAATAAAATAACTAATATAACACTTAGTTAGACAATGTATCTTATTCTTGTTTTTTATTTATTCTTAACAATCAAAAAACACGCTGGGCAAAACCTTACATTTCTTTTGTTAGCCTGTCTGTTCTGAAACTAGTTTTATAACCATGGAAAGTGACATAAAGTTTTACGACCAACTTTTGTACAACTTTTTTTAGACCCATTTTCATTTTCCACAAACATGAATTTTCAACAAACTAGTTTTACAGAAAAAAATCCATTAAGCAAATAAATAAAACTAAGGTTGTGTTTGAAAGTAGTAGTAGTTAGAGATGGGCAAAATCGGTTCCAGCCGGTCCGGTCCGATCCGGACCTAGTCGGTCCCGGGCCGGTCCGGTCCTCGGCGGACCGGTCTTCGCGTAAGACCATTTTGATAAATTCGGTTTTCGGGCGGTCCTAGACCACTTCCGGACCGGTCCAAGTCCAGACCAGTCCGACTTCGGTCCTGGACCGGTCCGTTTTTCGTTCGGGTATTTTCCGGTTCGATTTAGACATTTCCGGGTTTTTTTTAATTTCGGTTTAAAATTTTCCGGTTTTCGGTTCGTTTTTTTGTTTGAAAAAAAAGTGACTTGTTAATTTAAAAAAATTGCAAGTTATAAACTATAAAGCATAAACATATATAATTGCAAGTTAGTAAAAACATATAAATAACATTGCGATTCAAATGGGGGTATTTATAGCGAAAAATTGAAAGAAAAAAAATCGAAAACTAGCCGTTGGGACCGGTTCGGACCGGTTTATAGCCGTTATTTTTCAAAAATGGACCGTTGAAACTTGGACCGGTTTGGACCGGGTTTGGACCGGCTTGGTTCGGACTGGTTCGTGGACAGTTTTAGACCGGTTTGATCGTTGGACCGGTTCTAGACCGGTTCGGACCGTTTCTCTCTCCCGTGGTCTTGGACCGGCTCGGTTCATTCGGTCTTCGTTGGACCGGTCCGGTTGGTCCTAAAAGCCCATGTCTAGTAGTAGTAACCGGAAGCTAGGACTTTTATTTGAATACATGAAAGCTATAATAAAAACCGGATAATGTAAATATAAAATGACAGAGAAAGATATATGTATATATATATATATATATATATATGGCATTAAGCAGAGAAATGAGTATACTAACCAGAACCAATTTTATTTATAAATATAAAAAGCTTTCAACTAATTTTATACATGAATCAGTAAATAATGTTTAATATAGTTTATACTTAATCCATAGCCTTAAACAACTAATTTTAATCTTTAGATCATGACATTAATGATCCGGATCGTATTTTAAAATTTTTAGATGAAAGGGTATTTTCGTAATTCACATGTGATGCTTTAACAAATCATATGTGATTGTATACAGAATCACCTATGATTGTATATTATAATTTTAAGAATGTTTATACATAAACTTTATTAAACAGATACAGTAACTAAAAAATCAGGAGAGAACCAGTTTTGTTTATGGTGAAAATCTCCAAGGAGTTAATTAAAGAGTGGAATGGATGAATGAGTTAGAGAATCTTGATCTGCGGTAAAGTAAAAAAAGAGTACCAATTTTAACAGTGTCATATAAATTATTACTGGGGCATTCATATCACATCAATGAATTCTGAGAAGTGAGAACTGATCCCCTACGGCCCAGTCACCATAAAGGACTCATTCTGGCTTCAACACTTTGTACCTTCCTTTTGGGATGGGTACAAGTCAAGTAAGCCACAGGTAACAACTAGCCTTGGATTCAATTCTTTACAAATTCATTCAGTACATGTGAGATTTAATTTACAAAAGGAGTTAGTTAAAACTAAAATGGCCAGAGATCACCCCAAAGCGATCTTCTTGCTTGATGATGCAGTGTAGGGTTGTTGCTTTTTGTCACAATCACCCTCTCAAAACGACCCTCTGTTCCTTCATGGTTTGTGGCTCGACAAACATCCATTTCGACCCGTTTACCCCTTCTTATTGGAGAGTATATAATTCTTCCCCACCCACTCCCAACATCTGCTCGATTTGATGCTTCTTCTCCTTCTTCTTCGTCATCGTCACTTTGTGATGTATAAGGTTCATTGATATCAGATTCATACTTGACTATTCTTTTATCATTGGTAATATCCTCAGGTTCTGAATCAAGTTGGTCATCTGTCACATTAATCATAATTAAAGATACATAACTGGACCTTAAAAATCACACCTGACATAACTAATTTAGGGTGTGACACCTTACATATATAATAAATCCATATGTCGAAATCAAGAAATATTCATGAAAATAAGAAGATGAAGGAAAAAAAGTGATATATTCACATATTTGTGCCGATATTTGTTAGTGGAATTAAAAATTAAGCATTGACATGAGATCGATAATTGTGAAAAGGATAACCCTTTTTTTCTAGAGGTTTTCGCGCAAATAAGCAAAATACATTAAACATTCGCGAAAACAAGCTAAGAAAAGTCAAATTACGAAAATAAGCATCAGTTTCGCCCCCAACACCCTCAGTTTTGCCCTTAGCTTCGCCCTCCAATCATTGCCCGCCACGTGTCCTCAGTTTCGCCCCCCCAAGCTCAGTTTCGCCCCTAGAAGCCCAGTTTCGCCCCCTGGTGGGCCCCACAAAGCCCAGTTTCGCCCCTGGTGGGCCCCACAAGTCCAGTTTCGCCCCCAACTGAGTACACGTGTCGTCGTATGATTGGAGGGCGAAGCTAGGGGCGAAACTGAGTGCTTTGGGGGCGAAACTGATGCTTATTTTCGTAATTTGACTTTTCTTAGCTTGTTTTCGCGAATGTTTAATGTATTTTGCTTATTTACGTAATTGATTTTTTTTCTAATATATATTAAATATTAAAAATTAAAAGATATAGATATTTTGCGTTCTTACCCAAACCCTTTTCAACTAGTCACCATATCCACACACTTTGCCAGTTTGCCACCTCTCATACATACAATAAAATATTGTCTTTTTCTAAAATCTTTGTGTTGATGAATATATTCCTTTTTCTTTCTCTTCAAGATCTCAATAATGACGAAATAACTCCTGAACTTCAAGTTTCTTAAAAAGAACCTTAAATTTTATTTAAAAAGGACCCCATTTCGCATCGTGTTTTAAACTTTCAATAATTCTAATAATAATAATAATAATAATAATAATAATAATAATAATAATAATAGTTTAATAATAATAATATAATTTAATAATAAAAATAAAAATATAATATATTAATAAATAAAAAACTTTATTATTATTATAACTACTAATAGTACAACCATTATTATTATTACTATTATTATTGCTATTGTTATTAATATTCTCAAACTAATTATTATCAATATCAGGATATTTAGGAATCTAAAAATATTATGAAACTGGGTGGCCTTAATATTCATATATAGAACTTATTTTTTATTTTTTTTGGTTCTCTTTTGTTACATTTTTTAAAAAAATATATATGTTTTTAAGTCCCCTTACAACGCTGGGGCCGTTGAAATAATTGGTTAGATGAAACCACATTAAAGCAACCTCCAAGTGGGGAGGGAGATGGGATAGAGTGGGGGTATCTATTGATAAATTATGCGACCTCTGAATCATGTCGTTCCTGCCTCCAGACATGATGGAGTGCTTTTTTATTTTTCCAAATGAAAGTACAATAATTTATTTGAATAATTAAAAAAACGGCAAGAGGTACGTACCATAGTCGCTCTCAAAATCATCGTGGTTCATTTTAGCTCGTTGCTCTTTAAGTGTATCAAACTTCATACCGTCAAGTGGCCATGCTCCGCTGTTAGAAAGAAAAAAGAGTTAATTACAAAAATGGTCCCTGTCGTTGTCACGAAATTTCACATTTAGTGAAGAAAGCTTTGTACTATGATTTGCAAGTGAGATTACAGATACTGTAGCATAAAAAAGCAAAGCATGTACCGACTTATGGACCGAACCACTACTAAATGAAAATGTGCACAGAAGTTGCAATAATTAACGTTTTGAAAAGTTCAATGAATCACATGTCTCCTACTATTGAAAGTCTCAGGTTACATTTACTTCTTTGCCATATCATGTCACTACTAAAGATAAATGAGGTTGATTTGGATCCACAAGATTCCCTTATTAACATGACATGTTATTATATGCTTTCATAAAACCATGTATCTACTCAACATTGCATTTTAAAAAACTATTGAGGTTATATACATTTTAGAATCCTCATTAGCCAGATTAATACCATTTACCAAATGAAAAAGAAAACAATGAGTACTTGCCTGAGTCGAGGACCTCGTCTGAATACAATGTAGCAAAATTTCTCATCTTCAAAACCACGTAAAGGCACACCAGTTGATTGCTAGGAAATAAAAACATATAGCCTCAATTAATAGTAGTCACTTTATTTTCCCAACATCATAAACGTGATTGCATCTAAGAAAGAAAAATAAAAAACAACTCATCTTAGTGGGTACATCAACAATTACTTTTAGCCCAATATAAAATAATCAAACATAGTTATACTCCTAAACGTAGTCTAATAGAAAATAACAAACTCGAGTATCAGAAGTCAATACTTCTGGCTTCCTAAAGTGGAAACGAGGAAGATCTTTTATTTGTAACTATTTTTCAAGTAACATGTCTAATGGTGCAGAAAATTACAAGGCACTAGTTGGCTTTTCCTCTCAGCCAATTATTTTCACCAAT